>CM066039.1:207019555-208255120 GCA_033557465.1 Ichthyophis bannanicus | reverse complement strand
TTTGCTATTTTGTCTGACAGGCAACCTGACGCTTGAGTTCACTGAGTGGATAAAGTCCACTGGGCTGCCCTCATATGGAGGCGAGCATAAGGAACCACATGCACGGTGGATGCCATGTGGCCTAGCAACTAACATTTCCCGAGCAGTGAGGTGAGGTTTTAGCACTGCTTGGGAACCTAACTGGCACAATGCGAAGGCAGCGGGGCTGTGGGAAGGAAGGCCCTTGTCTGTCTGGTATCCAGCACAGCTCCTATAAAACTCTAGGGATTGAGTGGGAGCAAGGTTGGATTTTGGGAAGTTTATGACAAGTCCCAAATACTGAAGGATGCGCATTGTGCAAGAGGAGAAACCCTGGCCTCTGGCTCTGAAGGGGCTCGAATGAGCCAGTCGTCTAAGTAAGGGAAGACGAATATTCCCAGGATGCGGAGAAATGCTGCCACCACAGCCATGCATTTTGTAATACCCTTGGTGCAGGAGGCCAGGCCAAAAGGAAGAAACTGTATTGGTAGGCTTCCCTTGAAACAGAAAGCGAAGGAACTTTCGGTGAGTTGGATGGCTGAGAACATGAGTGTATGCATCCTTGAGATCTAGAGAACAAAGCCAAACCTGACTCTGAAGGTATGGCAGCAGAGTTCCTAGAGAAATCTTGAATTTCTCTTTGAACAGGGATTTGTTCAATTCTCTGAGGTATAAAATGGGTCTGTTGTCCTCCTGTTTTCTGTTGGAATAAGGAAATAGGGGGAGTAAAACCCTGTACCCTGTTGGGGAATGGGTACCTCTTCTATTGCCCCTTGAGCAAGGAGCAAGTGACCTCTTGACCTAACCGGTCATTGAGAGAGGTCTGAGAATTGAACTGTCTAACCACTGTAGGAGGGGGCATGCTGAGGAAATGAAGCTTGTACCCCTTTCTTACAATAAGAGACAGAGTCCAATTTCCTGCTGTTATCTGACCCCATCTGGGGGCAAAAATGACATAACCTTCTGGGATGGTGGAGGGTTCTGGGCCATTCAGGGCCAGGAAGGCAAAGGTTCTCTAGATAGGAGTCAAAGCCCACCTGTGGAGGCTGAGTCTGCTGAGCTGGTTGAGGCTCAGCTGCTTTTGTCTTTCTTTTGCCTAGGTTGGTCCATGCGCTGTCCCTTTGGGTAGACTGACCTAAACAATGTCCCTGCTGGGTAAAGGAAAGATAAAAATTTTTTTCTTCTTGCTGAAGAATGGTTTCTTAGAGGATCTTTTCCTCGCAGGATCAGCTGTAGATTTAGACAATCTATCCAAAGTGATATTGTCAGCATCTATCTCATTAGCTTTTTCCTGCCAATTCTTGCCAAAGAGATTCTCTCCTGTGCAAGGTATATTCCCTAGTTTGTCCTGTACCCAAATTTCCAAGTAAGATGCCTGGAGCCAGACAATCCTACGTGCACCTATGGGCAATGGCAGAGGTTCTGCTTATGCAATCAAAGCAGTCAAAGGCTGCACGATTCACAAACTTGGAAACATCCTGAGCATGTTTGACAAGAGCGAGATAATCTTGCCTTTTATCATCAGGAAAGGAGAGGGCTCATAAGCTCAAATCTCCTATGACCTCTTTAAGAAACATTCCCATATACAAGATATAGGACCTGATCCTAGCAGAAAGCATGGAAGCCTGGAAGGATCGACGTCCCAAAGGCGTCAAGAGTCCTACACTCACGTCCTGGAGGATTAGATGCATGCCTTTTTGCACGCTTTATGCCAAGAAACACCCAGGAGCTTCTGGGTCGCCAGGAGTCAGGACTGACTCGAAAGGCACACATTGCATTTGCATCCGTCTCATGGCTGATTCCACCACCATGGAATGGTGTGGTAATTGAGTCTTCTGAACCCAGGACAAGGAGGAACTCGATACATGGTGTCGAGTCTTCGAGAGTGAGGAGATGTGGTTAGAGGTGTTTCCCACATCCTTAACATAAGATCATGCAAGATCTCATGGAATAGGTAAGGTAGCTTCCTCCTTGGGAGCTTTAGGGTATTGTAGAATTTCTAATTCCTTTGCCCTAGGCTCTTTGTCAGTAGCCACTGTGATGGAAAGACCTCAGGCCACATCTCGGATAAAATCCTGGAAGGACATATCCTCTGGTGGAGACATCCTACGCTGAGGAGAAGAGGAATCCTCAGGAAGAAGTACTCTGGTATCAGCAGAGCTATCAGAGTCTTCAGACTCATCCAAAGGATTCGAAGTATCTGCGATCCAGGTGATCGTGCAAGGCACGGTACCGGTACCGATCAAAGTCGACATCGGAGTGGTCCGGTACCGACTTGTCAATGCCGGATAGGACACATGACCTCGGTCCCAGTAGAATACCTGCCAATGTTGATGCAGTCGGTGCTGGTACCGGTTTGAATTGTCTGAAGCGGTTTCAGAGGCATCGAGGCCGTGAGAAGAGCCGCCAGACTGCAATTCAATAGCCAAGAATCTCTGGTCTATTGACGCTGCCGATGCTTGGGTATCGGTGCCAGATGAAGCGGGCCCAGAACCCCAGAGCATGGCACCAGTAGTTCTGCCGAGGTTGAAGCCTCGAGAACATCCTGGAGCCCCGTTAGTGCTTTGGAAGCCAAAGCCTCCCGCCGGGGCCAATTTTGCCGGTGGAAAGTCCCTCAAGGGCAATGCCAGAGGCATCTCAATGTTTAGAAGAAGATCTACCCTTTGAGGGACCGGCTAGGTTTATGTTTAGTTACCCGAGATCCATGGGAGGAAGATGAAGCCCTGGAGACGTCGATGCCATGGAGGCTGCATCGGAGGGAAAAAAGGGTGTTAAGTTTAAGCAGTTCGGTTTTGCCGGCCCCTGTTTGACATCATCCCACAGGCAACACACTCTGAAAATAGAGTGGTCAGGACCTAACATTTGATGGTGCATCACTCATGGGTGTTTGGTGATGGAGATGGTACCAGTCACACTTAGAACACTTTTTAAAACCCAAAACGGGTTTTTCCATTCTGAAGGAAAAGGTTGGGCCTAGTGCCCCCAAAATGGCACGTGGCACCCGAGGAAAAAATTACTGGAAGAGACTCCAGAAGAAGAAGTTTTTTTTTTTTTTTTTTTTAAAAGAAAGAGAAGAACCGGCGGGTGTGGGGGGGGTGTAGCGTCAAGGGAAGGCAGATGCGACCCACAAAAAGGGAATTTTTTTCTGCAGTGACAGGATGTGTACAACCTGTCGGCTTCGCAGAAAACAAAGACTGGAGAAGGACAGTTTGGGGGAAAGGCGGGAAAGCAGCACGCAGGCGCTGTGGGATGCTCCCAAAGCTTTCCTACGATACCCATATGTGAAGACTACATTCCTGCTTGTTCCTGGAGATGCAACTATGCTTTCTCTGGAGAGCAGCAGGGGTTATATGCAGGCACACTCCATGGTGAATTCAGAGCTGAGGGTCACCCTGAAGAAATGTGTTTGCAGCCCGACCCCTCCCCCCCCTTCTGTTTTATTGGCAGGATCATTAAGTAGCATTAAAGGTGCAGAGTACCACCTAGTAGAAGGCCAGGTCCTGTCCCAGAGCAGAAACCAGGCAGTTAGTGGGCTGGTAATGGTATGATGTGAGTGAATCATGTGGTGACTTTGCAAATATCCATGGCCAAACACAGGCAAAACTTGCTACTGTGGAGTGTGTGTTTGGCATAAGCAATGAGCATGTTAGTCGTGCTTAACCTTAGGAGGAAAAGAGATGCAGTTGGCTATGCAGGAAGAACAGGTAAACTAGAAGGAGTCCAGGGTTGAAGATGATGAAAGCTGAGAGGAGACTCAAAAGTTCTGGGTTGTTAAAAGATGATATAGTAAAGCTCTTCTGCAATCCAGTAAATATAAGTTGTTTCCTGGAAGTCCTGGTAGAACTGTTGCTGAATTGAGATGAAAGTCTGGGATAACTTTGGGAAGTAATCTGGGATGAGGCCTGAGGACAACACAGTTGTGTAGAAAACTGTAAGGAGACTAGTGTACTAGTAAGCATAGTTATGCACCGGTAACAGGTGTTCTCCAGGGACAGTAGAAATCAGTCCTCACACATGGGTGACATCGGTGCCGACAGAGCCCTTGCAGAAGCATCCCTCCAGCTTTCAAAGAAAGCCTTTGGGAGATACCATCACACATGCGTGGTCCCCTTCCCGTCTGAGGGTGCCATCTTGCGCAGTCAGATGACATAGCAAGAAAATAAAAATAAAAGATGGTAAAGGAGCAACTGCAAGGGGAAGAGGGAGGGTTGTGAGGACCGATTCCTGGCTGTGCCCAGAGAACATCTGTTACAGATGAGTAACTATGCTTTCTCAGGGAACAAGGAGGAAGTCAGTGCTTAAAAATGGGACTCCCCAGCTACAGGTTACCAAAAGCCCATAGCAAAAATAGGGGCTCCCTCACAGGGAGCCGCAAGCAGTAGCAATTGAGTCTGTATCCACAGACCACAGGAGGACTCCTGTGACCAGTGAAACCAGCACTCCGGTAACCTGAACACAGAAGAGTCAGAGGGTAGGAGTTGCCTAGACCCCGAAAAGATGACAGAGCACAGCCTGGCCAAATACTATTTTTCCAGGCAGTAAATGGGCTGCAAAGGTATGGACTGAAGTGGCCCAGCAGATGTCCACCATCGGGACAGAGCACAAGTTTTGCTACCGCGGCTGTCATGGCCCTGACATGGTGCGCCATGATGCAGCCTTCCAGCAGGAGCCCCACCTGTTCATATGCGAGGGTGATACAGGCCACCACCCCCCAGTGAACAGCATATGCTTGGGCACCTCCTCCCCCAGCTTACTGGGGTCATAGAAGATGAAAAGCTGAGCAGCTTTGCAGTGGCCCTGAGTGCATTGGATATAGAAGGACAAAACCCTCTTGCAGTTCAAGGCATGAAGGACCGTCTCTGCTCAACTGGAGTGAGGTCTGGGAAAGAAGGTAGGGAGCGCTACTTCCTGGTTGAGTTGGAAGGGCAATACTACCTTCAGAAGGAATATGGGGTGCATGCAAAGCACCACCCTGTTTCTTGAAGAACCTGGTATAAGGTGCCTCTTCCACTAGGGCCTGAAGCTCACTAACTCTGTGAACGGAGGTGAGCGCAACAAGAAAAGCCACATTCCAAGAGAGGTAGCGAAGGTGGCGGGTAGCTAGAGGCTCGAAGAGTAGGCGAGTGAGCTGCCCCAACACTACATTGAGGTCCCATTCAGATGCCAGAGGGCGAACCAGGGGCTTCAATAGGAACAGGCCCTGAAGAAAATGGGTCGCCAAAGGCTGGACCGAGAGGGGCTTGCCATCCACCGGGTGGTGGTGTGCCGCTAGGGCACGAAGGTGCACTCAGATGGAGTTTGACTTGAACCTGGATTGTGAGAGGTGGAGAAGGTACTGTAACACCAGCCCAACGGACAGGAGAACAGGTCAGCCCCGTACTTGGCGCACCAAGCCAAAAACCTGAGCCATTTGAGGGCATAAGCCTTCCTAGTAGAGGCCTTGTGAGAAGCCAGCAGAATCTCCTCCACCTCAACCAAAAGGTTGAAAGGGGCCAGAGTACCCGCTACGCAGCCCTGCTGTCAGTGACAGGGAATCCAGGTTGGGATACAGAAGAGAGCCCCCCCTCCTGAGACAGGAGTTCTGGAGAGGACCCCAATGGGATAGGGGTCTCCACTGTCAACCGGAAGAGCAATAGGAACCACAGTTGCCTGGACCACTGAGAGGCTATCAGGATGAACGAGGCCTTGTCGTGGAGGGTCCTGAACAAGGTTTTGGTGATTAGCAGCATGTGAGGGAAGGCATACATGAGGCCTTCCAATCATGAGACAAGGAACGCGTCCCGCTGCCACTCTGGAGAGGTGGGTCTGTCAGGAACAGAAATGGGGCAACTGGAAGTTGTCTGGCCTGGCAAACAGGTCCATCACGGTTTCTCCACAGATCTGGAAAAGCCAATTGGCTACCCTGTGGTCCAGCTGCTACTTGTGCGACTGGAGGACTTCTGCTCAGCTTGTCAGCCAGGATATTGTCCTGGCCTGGTAGGTACACTGCCTGCAGGAGGATACCCTGCTGGATTGCATATGAGCAGAAGACCACTGCCTCCCGACAGAGGGCATGAGACCCCGTGCCTCCCTGTTTGTTCACATAGAACATCGCCATCTCATTATGTCTGGATCAGCAGCAGCTGATGACGCAGGTGGTGGCAGAAGATTCGCAAAGCTAAGAATATGGCCTGCAGCTCCTGGCGGTTGATCTGCTGGGTGCTCTCGTCTGGTGACCAGTTGACCTGGATGCAGAGCTCCCTGCAGTGGGCTTCCCAGGAGAGTTGGGAGGTGACCGTGGTGAGGACCCTTGAGGGCTCGGGGCCAGAAAAGGCATGCCCACCTCAAGATGCTGGAGAGATTGTCTCCACATCAGGGAGTCTGCCAGTTGGCGGGTTACAGAGATTGTCTCGAAGGCATCCAATGGCCTGAGACCACAGGTCCCGGAGACATCACTGCACCAGCCTCATGTGAAGGCGAGCATCTGGGCTGATGTGGACCGTGGAGGCCATGTGCCCAAGGAGACACAGAAGCTGGGCAGGCTCCGAGGGATAGTATTGTATGTCCTGTGCCAGAGTGCTGAGACGGACAGCTCGGTCCCTGGGCAAGAAGGCCTTCGACTGGAGAGCGTCGCTTTGACCCGATGAACTCCAGACACTGTGCCAGGAGGTGGTGAGACTTGGGGTAGTTTATGACAAAACCCAAGTGGTGCAGAACCTGAATGGTGCGTGCGGTGGCCTGCTGCACCTCTAAGGCCATGCCTCCCTTTATGATTCAGTCCATCCAGGTAGGAGAAGACAAAGATCCCCTGGAGACAGACGAAGGCAGCCACGACTGCTAAGCATTTTGTGAAGACTCTTGGGGCAGAGACCAAGCCAAAAGGGAGAACCCTGTACTGAAAATGCCTGCCCCCACTATGAACCACAGGTACTGCCTGTGGTCGGGGTGAATGAGGATGTGGGTATAGGCATCCTTGATGTCTAAGGAGCATAGCCAATCGCCCTACTGGAGGTAGGGCAGCAATGTTCCAAGGGAGAGCATCTTGAAGTTCTCCTTCACCAGGACTTTGTTGAGGTTGCGCAAGTCGATGATGGGCTGTAAGCTCCCTGTTCTTTCTGGCATGAGGAAGTACCTGGAGTAAAACCCCTTGCCCTTGAGACGGTGGGGCACTGCTTTGTTCTCAAGAAGACCTGCCAACTCCTTCAGTAGAAGGTCCTGGTGGAGGGGAGACCTGAGGGGCTCTCCCGAGAAATAAGGGGGAGGTGTCTGAGTCAGTTGGAGGAGGTAACCATTCCTGACCACCCAAAGTGCCCAGGAATCAGTGGTGATGGTCATCCACCTCTGGGTATAGTGAAACAGACGTTCCCCTGTGGGCTGCTGATCTCCTTGGGGTAGATAGGCTATGCTCAAGGAGTCAAAAACACCCCCCCTGGCTGGGCCAGAGCCAGTGCCTGGGATTTGGAGCCTTCTGCTTGCTATGGCCATGTCCCTTGGCCTGCTGACCCTGTTGGGGAGCTGGGGAGGCCTGAAAAGATGGGTAGTTTTTTAGTAGCCCATTTCCTCAGGTAGAAGGGCTTTTTGCCTGAGCCCTTCTGTCGGGGAGGGGCAGCAGTCTTTTTTGAGAGCCTGGTCCTCATCATGAACTCTGTCTCCAGCTCGGCAGCCTTGTCGGTCATGGGTTTGCCGAAGAGGTTCTCTCCTTGGCATGGGACATCAACCAACTTGTCCTGAACCCATTGCTCAAGGTCGGACGACTGTAGCCAAACTTGGTGTCATGCACCAATGCCCGCTGCTGCTATTTGAACCGCCGACTCGAACCAGTCATAGGCCACTCAAGATATGAATTTGGAGCACTCATGGACTGCCTTGGCCAGGTTCTTGAACTGCTGCAAGGGTTCCTCGGAGAGACCAGCAGAGAACCCGGCAAGTTCCTTCACCAGGTCTCTCGGGTACATGCCCATGTACAGCTGGTAGGTCTGGATGCGGCCGATGAGCATTGAGCCCTGGTAGCACTTTCTGCCTAGGGCATCCAGGATGCAGGCCTCCCTGCTGGGTGGCACCGAGGAGTGCATCTTCTGGCTTTTCAGCCGGCGCATGGCTGACTCCACCACCATGGAGTTATGTGGCAGCTGTGAATTTTGGAAGCCTGGGCTCTGGCAGACTTGATACATTGAGTTGAGCTGTTTGCTCACCACTGGTACAGATGCCGTTGTCTCCCACATCTGGAGTATCTACCGTTCTAGGATGGGAGGAATGGGCACCATGAACGATTCCCTTGGAGGAGCCTTGTACTGGAGGATTTCCAACTCATCCGCCAGAGGATCCTCCTCCAATTTGGTTGGGAATGCCAGGGCCTTTGACACATCCTTGACAAAATCAATGAAGCCCATATCCTCTGGTGGGGCCTGCTGTCGGGGCTCCGAGATGGGAGAGTCAGATGGGACGTTGCGGTGGCGACGGGTGTTGGGAGACTCCTCATCCTCCGTCTCCTACTTGGAGTCGTCTGTTGAGGACTCGTAGGAGGGCTGCTCCGTGGGCCTCGGGGCTCCTGAGGCTCTGTGACCGGTGCCCGGAATACTTGCCGAGGAGGATCGTGGTCCCGTCAAGCTGAGGATCGACTCTAGGCTGAAGGACCTCAAGGATTAGCTCGGCCTCCGGGGACATTGAGGGCACCGTGGTCGGGGCGGATGAATCGGTTGTACTTGGCAACGGCATTCGCTGCTGGTCCATGAAGGTAGACAAACGGCACTCCAGGGCCACTATTCTGGACTCCAGGCCAGAAGGCTCTGCAGCCTTTGGCACAGGCACTGAGGAACTCGGACCCGACGCCAGCTTCCCAGAAGGGGAATCCTTAACGAGGATGGTGTCTGGGGACCGAGGCCGGTCCAGGGCCGAGTCCTTTCTGGGGACCTTTGCAGGCTGCTCCTTCTCCAAAGCCTTAGACGAGCGCCTCAGACTGCGGGACCGAGCCCAGAGGGCACCCGGCCAGTCAGAACCATCTAAAGACACGACCTTCAAGGGTTTCTTCTTCTTCCCCGGGTTCCCTCGATGGAGATCCACTTTCCGAGGACCCATGATGAGGCTCAGGTTTGGAGGGTTCCGCCAGAGGCATCGAGGCCCCAGATGAGGCCCTGGCCTTCAGAGGCACCAGGGAAAAACTTGTCATGCTGCTACTGGCAGCTCTTGAGGGTCTTACTGGACATCCTCTTGCAGAGACTGCAGGCTGCTGAATTGTGGTCTGGCCCAAAGCAGCGGAGACAGCAGTAGTGTGTCACGCTCAAAGACATAATTTTAGAGCACCAATCACACTTCTTAAAGCTACTGGTAGCCATGGGGGAAAAAGGTATCCCTGTGAGGTCAAAGACTCTCTGGGCCGCCAGTGGGAGGAAAAAAGGCATGAAGACAGGAAAAGAAAGAACAAAAACTACAAAAATAGACCCAAACTTGACGCCAAAGCAACAAGGTTGGTGGCGGGAAGCGTACTGATGCGATACTGGAGAAGAGTATGAAACTCGGAGAGAAAAATCAACTTTTTCCTGGGACAAGCCAGACAAACGTCTCAAGGGCTCCACGGAAAAAAAGGAGACTGATCAAGATGGCACCCTTGGGTGGGAAGGGGATCATGCATGTGTGGTGGCATATCCCAAAGGCTTTCTTTGAAAGCGGGGGGAGGGGGGGGATGCTTTTGTGAGGGCTCCGTCAGTGCCGACGTCACCCATATGTGAGGACTGACTTCCTTCTTGTTCCCAGAGAAAACAGGAATTGGGGAGGTTAAGGGAGATGGAACACAGAGATTAAGACCCTGCAAAGACTATAAAACAAGAGAAGAAAGGAATGTACATCCAAGGATTGTTGTATATAAGTGAAAAGGGACAAATGGGTTAAAGAGAAAAAAACCTGTGAAGTGAATGCATAAAATAGTGCTTTGTAGAATGTAAAGTGAGCAGATAGTGACTGGAGCTTTGTATCGAGTGATGTCACTTTCTGTCTCACAGGATAACATGGTGTTACATTTATATTTGCTGCAAAATAGTCTAACATGTTTTTGCATAACTAGGTATTTTAGTTCAATAAATTAGATTTTTTTTTTTACTTAAGTTGTCCTGTCTTACAAATTTATACACAAATTATATGGAGTAGGCGGGGTCAAATATTAGGTGACACGCAGCACTAAGGCACAAAAGAAAAATCCCAATAGAAGCATTGTTTATGGGTGTAGTAGGATGGTTGTTTTGTGTTGAAAGTGCCGTAGATCATGATGTCATCAGCGTATATGTGGAAACTGAGGTTGTCTCGCTTGATGATTGAGCAGAAGGGCTGTAGATAGATGTTGAATAGGGTTGCTGATAGGGTGGATCCTTGAGGGACTCCTTGTGTTTGGTGGTAGGGAGTTGAGGTGTTTTCCCCGATTTTTATCTGTTGATCAGATAGGATTGGAACCATCTGAGAACTGTACCCTGGATACCGTTGGTTCTGAGTCATTGGAGGAACAAGAACAATAGTCTTCTTTATACACACATATACAAACACTTGACAGGCAGTTGCTTGGTCAGCAGGTCTGAGGCTTAGTACACAGCAGAGGTTTGTAGCAGGAATCCATTTTGTTTGTTTCAGAGCAGGCCACAGGGTATCAGTCCTACAATATTCTTCTGCTGTGAGGCAAGTCAAATGTAGGGTCCAAAAATTTATTTTGTATTCTCAAAGTATGATAGTGAGGACCTAGCAGGAGTCCTTGGTTATAGATTATCTTGCCGTGGGTTGCCGAGTCTATAAAGTCAGGGAGGTTTGGCAATCAAAAGGAGAGGTTGGCCATGTTCACGGGAGCGGGTGCAGCCATTGCTGTTTTCTCTCCTGGGGACAGAGTCATTGGCTGTAGGCCGGGCTGGAGGTATGTTATGTTTGAGGACTAGAATATGGCTGAACCTCCTGCCTGTGTAGAACTGCTAGAAGTACTGGTAGTGATACAAAATTGGGAGAGCTGCCCCCTGCGAGACTGAGGTGGATTCCACTGGTTGGGTGGACAGCTTCTTCATTGTGAAGGAGTGGTCTAAAACAACTTCTTGCATCTTGGAGCCAAAGAAGCTGTTCTCTTGACAAAGATGCATCAGCCAGTCAATCGTAAAGGTCATTTCGGAAGCCAGAGACTTGCAGCCAGGTAATGTGATGAACTAAGAGGACTGTTGTGGTGGACCAGGCGGCAGAGTTGTATGCATCATAGGTAGCTTGGCTCATGTGGTAGAGGGGACTCATGAAGACTGATCATGCATAGATCCAGGACATTGACTGCAGAGCCACTGGAATCATAAAGCTGTAATAGGAGCAATGGTAGAGTAGTATCTGAAGTCGATGCGCCAGGACCCGCATGGCCAGCAGTGCGCTCTGGTATGTTTTCCTGCTGATGGCATCCAAAGTCCTTTGCTCCTTGCTGGGAGGCATTTGAGCTACTAACTCTGCATTCTTTCATTTTGTCAGTACAGCCTCTGACTGATACTCAAACCCCAGGGCAAGGAGGACGTTATAGCCGAGGTCCAGGCATTTGGAAGCTGCTTCAACTTACATAGGGTTTTTCCAGATGGAGGATTGGAGATCCTGGATTAGCTGGTATACTGGAAGGGCTAGAACCTCCTTGGGGGCAATGCAGGAGTGGCATATGAATTGGAAGTCCCACTTGTTCATGGGAGTTGGATTTGCTGAAGGCGAGCATTCGGGAGATCATCTGCAGGAACAGTCATCTGTTGGCTTGGAGGTTCCCCATCTAGGTAGAGAATTGGGGAGTTCTTCAGCTGACAGAGATGCAGTCTTCAAAAGAGCAGATGGACCGGGGGTGGAGTAGGCTTCATCTTCAAGTGGTGGAAGCGGCTGCTAGTCATTGAGTGAAGGAGAGAGAGCTCAGGATTCTGATGGTGCTTGGACGCTGGGTGGGAGACACTTCCGCGAGTCTGTACTCTGGAAGACAGTGGTGTTGTCCTGGAAAAACCATCTGAAGATGAGACTGGAGTTGGGGCTGAGGTCCCCCTTGGGGGGAAAGGTTCTTCCAGCAAGAGGGCTGGCACTGGAGTCTCCAGCCATCTGCTATGCTCACAGGGGAGGGGGGGGGGGGGGAAGGGTATTTCTGGCACTAGGGAGAAAGAAAAAGTCCCTGCACAGAAAAAAGGACCAATCAGCACAAAGTCGCAATCTTCTGCTCAATTTTCCAAGATGATCATTATGGTATCTTGGAAAATTGAGCAGAAGATTGTGACTTTGTGCTGATAGGTCCTTTTTTCTGTGCAGGGGTTTTTTCTTGCTCTGTCGTGGTTAAATGCTGATGCCCTTTTGATAGTTGCTTTGTTGCATTTTGATTATTATGATTATTGATTACCATTATGTATATTGATTTTTGCACTAATGTTTGATACTTGATTATGTTTAATGATACGATTGTAAAGTGCTGTAGATATTTGCCAAAGCAACTTTTAGTTTTGGATCCCCATCAGTTTATTGTATTTTCTGTAGCTTTCTGGTGCTGTTGACAGACAGAGGGGTTGGATGCAGACCGTTGATGTAATTTACCTCATATTGGATTGCTGAAGCCAGGTTTTTGGCTTTGAGTATTCAATGGATATCTGAGGATAGTTCTGAGGTTTGTGCTCCCCGTTGTCACAGCGCTGGAGGCCCCTTTTTTTTAGTGCAAAGTTCCCAGTGCTACATTTTGGTTAATGTGTGGAGTTGTTTTTTATTTTTATGAAGTATCATTGTTAAACTCCGGTCAGGCTTTTTGTTATTTGTTCATCTCTAGTGAAAGCCAAATCCTGCTATACCAGTTCAGCAGCCATCACCTGCTGGAGACAGACATACTGGAAGGTGCCTCTAGGTCAGGGGTGTCAAACTCAAATACACAGTGGGCCAAAATGTAAAACTTGAACAAAGTCACGGGCCAGCATTGAACAAATGAACCTTTTAATATGGACCCAAACAAGATTTGCTTTAACATTGAATATGAAGCAACACTTATTACTATACAATTTATAACTTAATAGTTCAGATATGCAAAAACCAATTTCAAATAAAAAAAAACATCAATGACATTCATTTATTAAATAAGATTTAAATAATAATAAATAATAATTTTTAAAATAAAATAATAATAATAAAATTAATCAACCATTCAAGCCCATGTCTTGGAGTAGCAAGAAAAAGTGCATAAAGAAAACGTTAATTATTGCTCAGTTTGCTGCACACTGATCTAATCTGATGTGCCCAAGCCAGATACCTGGCATCTCTTCTTGGATGATAGTTCATCAATGTCTGGGCTCAGGCTTTGAGCTGAGGAAATCCTCAGTATCGAGCGAAGGTGTTCATCAGTCAGACGTCTCCTGTGAGATGTTTTGGTCATCTTCATCGAGGAGAAAAGTTGCTCACATAGATAAGTGCTGCCGAACATGGAGAGCATCTGAGCAGCTTGGGTGCGGAGCTGAGGCATTGTGTCAGGGATGAACTGTGGAAACTGGGCGGCGCCCACAGCATCATACTTTGACTTCAGCGTGTCATTACACTGGAGTTCAATTAGCTCCATTTGGAGGTTGGTTGGTGCGTTTTCCACATTAACTGCAAAGGGATTACTGAGCAGTTCAAACCTACATTTCTGGACATCAAAGTCAGCAAATCGCCGGCTAAACTCAGCGCCGAGTACACTGAGTTTTTCAGCAAACTGTGCGCATGGGAACAAGTTGGTAAAGAACTGCGTTTTCATGGTTTGGCAGCAGGGAAAATGGCCAAGGTTTCCTTGCAGCATCTGATTCTCCCACAGGCACAGTTTAGTTTTAAAAGCCCTCACTGCAGCGTACATGTCTGTGATGATGCGCCCCCGCCCCTGAAGCTGCAGGTTCAGCGCATCGAGATGGCTCGAGATGTCACACAGAAAGGCCAGCTCACACAGAAACTTTTTCTCCCAAAGCTCTGCTGTGTCCTTTCCTTTGCTTTCCAGAAACGGACATATTTCCTCATGCAGCTCAAAACATCTATTCAGTACTTTTCCTCGGCTTAACCATCTCACCTCTGTGTGATACGGCACGTCTGCGTATTCCGAACCACACTCCTCCAGAAAAGACTTAAACTGGCGGTGATTCAGACCTTTGGCTCTTATAAAGTTAACTACTTGTGTTACTGTGGTCATAACATGTTCCATCTTTAGGGCTTTGCCACACAATGATTCCTGATGTATGATGCAGTGATAAACAGTTAGTTCACCTGCACAGTTCTCTTCCTGCATCTTCTCCCGGACCCTGCCCACCAGTCCACTTGTTTTACCGCACATCGCTGGCGCACCATCTGTCGTTAATCCCACGAGTTTATCCCACGGCAGCTTTATTTCAGTTACGCATTTGGAAACCTCCTCAAAAATTTCCTTTCCTGTGGTTGTGCCATGCATTGATTTGAATCCCAATAGCTCTTCCGTAACACACATATTTGAGTCCACTCCACGGATGAAGACTGACAGCTGAGCAGTATCAGATGCGTCGCTGCTCTCATCCACAGCAAGGGAGAATGCAACGAAATCTTTTCCCTTTTCCAAAAGCTGGTCATACAGATTGGTGGCAAGATCACATGTGCGATCAGCTACTGTGTTTCTGCTCAGGCTCACGTTTGAAAAGGCTTGCTTTTTCTCTGGGCACACGATGTCACAAACTTTCAACATGCACTTTTTCACAAACTCTCCCTCATTAAAGGGCCGGGCTGATTTTGCGATCTCTGCTGCCACAATATAACTAGCCTTTACAGCAGCCTCACTTTGTGATGTGGCTTTTTTGAACATATTCTGTTGTGAAACCAAACTTCTTTTCATCTCCTCCACTTTCTGGCTCCTTTGAGTCATGTCCAGGTCCTTGTACTTGTCATGGTGTTTTGTTTCATAGTGTCGTCGAATGTTATACTCCTTAGTTATAGCCACGTTGACTCCACAAATCAGACAAACAGGTCTGTCTTTTACATATGTAAACAAATATTCTGTCTCCCACCTGTCCAGAAAGTTCCTGTTGTCTGCCTTTCTTTTTGCCATTTTTGGGAAGGGGTTCCACAGTGACAGTTGTAGCTTGAGATCGCTATGACTTCTGTCACACAGGAGAGGGCGTTTCTGGGACCTGTCCTGATTGACGCGCCAAAACAACAGCAAGGCATTATGGGATTTGTAGTATTAGCGATGAATGAATGCACTGTATAATACCGGCGGGCTAGCTCTAGTAGTCATTTGGTATAGCCTCGCGGGCCAAATATAATTACACTACGGGCCAAATTTGGCCCGCGGGCCAGAGTTTGACACCTATGCTCTAGGTGCACCAAACCTAGTACCAGTGATGTCACTGGACGTTTCTAGTCTATCTCCATCAACTCCTGGAAGGGGGACCCTATCCACTTGTTTGGTCTGCTCTAGGGCAATCTGGAAAACCCTGCTGACAGGCAGGAAAGGGTTGAGCTGTATGTAGAAGTGGATGGGAAAACCAATGTAACAATGCAAAAAAGGATCTTCTATGGTCATGATACTGAAAAAAGTTGAACAGCTGAATTTTAAGAAGCATATACTAGAAACTTATCAGAAGCAGGTATGGTGAAATTAGGCCTTACCTGTTAATTGACTTTCCTCAAGTCCCTCCAGTCCAGTCCAGTCCTGACCTGACCTGTAGGTTGTCACACCTCACCAGCATCTTGGAGTCTGAGCATGTGAACTCTTGATGACATCACCACACATAGGCAGCTGGCACTATCTACCAGTCCCAGTATTCTATTTACAAACAGACTCACAGGAGTCACAATTAAGAAACTTCAAGAAACTGATCATCTACTCCCCCAAACAGGTAGACCCCCTACCCCACGACATAGAAAAGCAACCTCATTGATCACTCCTTAGACTATAAGCATGGCTCTTTAATCACAATCACTTCCTCTTCTCCTGGTATTCTTTTCTCTTTTTTATTTTGAACACCTACCAAAAGGAGAACTTCACGGAACCGCCAAAGGAGTCATCACACAGATGGCTCCTCTGCCAAATCCGGACCACTAAACAATTAGATGGACTTCTTCAGACCCAGGCTAGCCATCACACACTGTGCCTTATACAGTAAACAGAGAGGGTCCCAGGAATGGACTGGAGGGATTCAAGGAAAGCCAATTAGCAGGTAAGGCCTAATTTCACCTCCCTTATTGTCCCCTCCAGTCCAGTCCCAACCTATGAGATGTACTATAGCAGTACTAACCTTAAGAGGGTCCCACAAGCCTGACCAGAATCGGGCGACCCCCACTGCCTGTACATCCAGGTGATAATCCTTCACAAATTCAAGGACAACCAAGTCACCGTCCTGCAGATGTCCATGGCAGAACCAGGCTAGCTTCCACCCATTCTGCCACCTGTGCCTTGGTAGAGTGAGCCCTCAATTATCTGGGCATATCCCTCCGTCTCAACAGATAGGCCAATCAGATGGCTTCTGTACCCACCTGGAGATCGATTCCTTGGAAGCCGCATCTTACATAGTCTCCCAAACAGAACAAATGGTCCAACTTCTGCAATGGCTCTGCTTCAAATAATGTTTTAGCACCCAGTGCACATCCACGAGGCATAACTGGGGCTCCACTGCTGCCCTCCTCCATCCCTGAATACACCAGAAGAGTCACCAGCTGATTTAGGTGAAAGGCTGAGATCACCTTGGGTAGAAAGGAGGGCACCGGTCTCAACACTACCTTCTTTTTGGATAATGAGAGAAAAGGCTCGCTAAATGACAACACCTGCAATTCCAAGATCCTCCTGGCCAAACAAATTGCCAAAAAGAACACTGTTTAACACCAAATCCTTCAAGTTACAAGCACCCAGTGGTTCAAAGTGTGCTTCCGTCAACACTGACAACACTAGGTCCCAAGGAAGAACGAGAGTCCTTACTGGTGGTCAAACCTGCTTCACCACCTGAAGGAAATGAATGATATCCGGGTGGACCGCCAGGGACAGCCCCTGGATCCTACATTGATAACAGGCTAGCATCACCACCTACACTTGAAGTGAACTGCAAGCCAGGTCTTTCTCCAATCCTGCCTGCCAAAAGGCCAGAATATCCGGTACAGATGCTGATAGGGGCAGACAACCATACTCCATGCACATCACCCTTTGAATACTCGCAACACCCACACATACGACAGAGAAGTGGAGTGCTTACGAGCCTTCAGCAAGGTGGCAATCACCAAGGCAGAGTAGCTTTGTTTCCTTAACCTAGCCGTCTCAAGAGCCAGGCCATAAGCTGGAATTGATCCACGAGGCATCAGCACAGGTCCCCGAGAGAATAGGGTTGGCCCAAACTGGCAGTCGCAAATGGCAATCCACCACAAACCAGACTAGATTGGCATATCATTAGTTTCAGCGGTCAATTGGGTGCAACTAGGATGACCAGCCCCCGATGTGCCTTGATCCCTTGCACCACATGCCCTATGAGCACCCACGGGAGAAATACATGATGCAAAGATGGCCCACAGAGGGGCTGCTCTAACACATCCAGCCCTTCTAACATTCGCTATCTTCTCCTGCTGTACAAATGGGCCACTTTTGCTGACTCAAAAGTTGCCATCAGATCCATGATCGGCTGCCCCCAACGCCGCACCGGCTGAGCAAAGACTGCCACATTGAGGGTCCATTCGCTAGGGTTCAGGCTAAAATGACTCAGATAGTTAGCTGCCATGTTCTCTCTGCTGGCCACGTGAGCTGCCGAGAGTGCCTGCAAAAGCTGGCCTACTTCTCTCTCCAGATGAACACTGCCTTTGCCCCCGTCAATTCATGTAGGCCACCATGGCATTGTCTAAGAATACTCTTACTGCCTTTCCTTGAAGGAAAACTCAAAACTCCTGTAGAATCAAGAGCATCGCTCTCATCTCTAACCAGTTGATGGGCCATGCTCTCTCCTCCATCGACTAGAAGCCTTGCGCTATCTGGGCCTTGCAATGCACTCCCCAACCTGTGAGACTGGCATCCGTTGTCAATGGATCCCAGCATGGTGCCTCTAGGGGCCTTCCCTTTAAGAAATTGTCCGGTCTTAACCACCAACAGAGAGCTACCTTGGTGGCTACAAGACAAGGCAACATCTTTGTGAGTGGGTGATGTTGTGGCAACCACCTTCGCAACAGCACTTTTGGCAGCAGTCTCATATGGGTTGAGCCCAAAGGAACAAGTCAACTGACGCTGCCATCGAACCTAACACCTGAAGATAATGCCACACCGTCAGGATCTTCATCTTGAGAAACAGTTGGACCTGCCTCTGCAGGGTGTGCATGTTGTCTATCAGCAAAGACGCCCAGTCCCTGTCCGTCTGGAACTGGGCTCCCAAGTACATCAAAATTCTGTGATGGTTGTAGGTGGCTCTTGGCAAAATTGATGACCCAACTGAGCTTCTGCAGGCAGGCAATGACCTGTTCCGTGGCCTGTTTGCTTTCTTCCTTGGACTTTGCCTGCACGAGTCAACTGTCTAGGTAGGGATCCCTCCTGATGGAGTGCAGCCTCAATCACTGCCATGACTTTGGTGAAGGTGCTGGAGGCAGCTGAAAGGCAAACCATAGATACTGCTGATGCTCTGGTCAAATAGGAATGTGCCGATAGGCTTCTGTAAGAGCGAGTGACATCAGGAATTCTTCTTCTGACAATCATGAGCATTTCCATGTGAAAATGGGACACCTTCAGATAACAATTTACATGCTTGAGATCCATTATGGGCCTGAAAGAGCTTCTTCTTGGGAACCACAAAGTATATGGAGTATCGACCACAACAACTTGTCTTGGGGAACCCCCACCACTGCATTGAATTCCAAGTCGTAGCAGGGTGTCCAGCATGGCGTCCAGCATGGCTTTGACTTTGTATGGCACCTTGCAGGGAGATCTGAAGGTGGCATCCACAAGAGGTCAGGCAAATTAGAGTGCGTACCCCTCTTGGATAATCTCCAGCACCCACTGGTCAGATGTGATTTGGGCCAAGGTGGAGAAGTCATCCCGCAGCAGACTCCCTATGGGAACCACCCCTTCCCAGGTCCCCTCACTTCATTGTGGCTTCTTAGCCGTGGAAGAGGCATAAAAACCTCTGCCTGTTCTTCAAAAACCTTAAAAAGGCCTGACCCTAGAATGGAAAATGCCCTCTCTGGTAAGGTGCTAATCAAACAGCTCAGAACAGACAAAAATCACCAAATGGCCCTGTACTGGTGTCACAGAGCTAACTGGTTTCTGCTTATCCTTAGGGAGTCTGCCTCCCTTAGACTCCCCGAAATCCTTCACCAAATTATCTAGAGCCTCCCCGAACAAGAGCTTACCCTTGAATGGGAGCTTATTCAAATGGGACTTGGAGGAAATATTCACCAATCAATTTCACAGCCACAAGTATCACTGGACGGAAACCACCGAGGCCATGCTCTTAGACAAACCTCTAATAAGATCATAAAAAGCAACTGTCAAGTAGGTTGACCTGGACTCCAACTTAGCCGTTGCAAGTCTCCCACATCTTCCAAGATCCCTTGGGCCCATCGCAAACATGCTCTGGCCATGAAAGCTCAGCAGACGGCGTCCCCCTGAGGCATATTAAGAGCCATCAAAGAATGGGAGATCAGAACTGCCAATTCCTATTAGCAGAAGATGTGTACAATCACAGCATCTTCTCCTTGCAGAATCTCGCCTTCCTCGAGCTTTGCTGATTCTGCTCCCAGCTCTGCTTCTGCTCCAGGGTCCTCTATCTCATCCAAGTGGATAGAACCCCAAGGATCAATATCGTACCCATATGTGAGGACTTATTCCTGCTTGTTCCTGGAGATAGTCTTATCCCCCCTCCCCCAGGACACCCCTCTCACAGTCCTCTTGGACTTGGTCTTCCAGCAGGCCCTTCTCCGCTGATCGGGACTCTGCTTCACAGCCGTGACAAAAACCTATGGCGAAAACAGAGCCCCGAAAGGACCTACAGGCCAAGCACGTAGCCTTTGCGGGTATATTGTTGTCTGTGAATCTGTTTTCCTTTCTAATGACCAGATTCATTTTTTTTATCATTAGAATGAAGGACGCAGATATCAAAACAACAAAATGCATAGGAAGAGATCCCCCAGCATCCGAGCCTGCCCAGAGAGTCCCCTCCCCCTCGTTGTCAGAATCTGTCTTCATCACAAATGGAGCAGATTCCCACGCTCAGTGGCACAGCAGCCCAAATGCCACACGGGCTCAATAGCCACATCAGTCAAACACTCTCCTGAAGTATAACTGCAGCACTGAAAAAAACTCACAGAATAGAAAACTCCTCTGTTGTCTCAGCACTAAAAACTGCTGAGATCTCCCACCCGCATGCTCAGCACAGCCTTACCAGCTTCGCTGCTGATGGGAGTCCTGTGAGGGCCTGAGGATCACTGGCATTATTACTGCTAGCAGCTCCTCACTCACTCAAGGGATAGGGAGCCACTGCTATTCAAATAAACTCAACCGGCCAATTGAGCAGAACCGAATCGCTAAGGCTGTTTCTGCACTCTGAGTAGAGCTTCACTACCTGTCTCCCCCCCCCCTTTTACTTGTTGAGTATATACAAATTCAAAGGGCCAGAACCCCTCAAATGGAACCTCTGCGCCAAGTCCAAAACAAGAGTACCCTCAACCAGAAATCAAGAGAAATAAGAAAAATGTTCTTAGTTGTCCCTCCAGTGAGTTGAGACACAGAAACACACCTCTCCAGCTGCTTGGAGACTGAGAATGCTGGGGCTGATTAGGGATGCCAGCTGCCTACGTGTAGCGATGTCATCAAGAGTTGGCATGCTCAGTCTCCAAGATGCTGGTGACGGTGACAACCCACAGGTCGGGACTGGACTAAAGGAACAATAAGAAATGGCACCTTAGCTGGCAGGAGTTGGAGAGGCACAGTAGGAGCTGTGCTGGAGCTTATTTCCATCTCCCTCTTACAACAACCATGGAGAAGGTTTTAAGGGTATAAAGGGGGAAAAGATAGAGAAATTTCACTTACATTAATTTCTTTTCCTGGACTCCTGTTGGATCAGTCCAGACATGTGGGTTATATCCCCTTGCCAGCAGATAATGGCAACAGAAAAATACCAGAAGCTTTACATGCCCCACCCTGGTACATATAGTGATTCCTCTAGGACAGGGATTTTCAACCCAGTCCTCAGGGAACCCTAGGCCAGTCATGTTTTCAGGAATCAATGAATATGCATGAGAAAGATTTGCATGTTCTGCCTTCATTGTATGCAAATCTTATGCATATTCATTGTGGGAATCCTGAAAACCTGACTGGCCTATTCCCTGAGGACTAGGTTGAAAACCTATGCTCTAGGGCTTGCCTTAAGCATACCCCTGGAAAAGCAGTAGATCGACCTTAACCAGATCAAATAGACCCAAGTGCAACCATGCAACTATATACAATGCGCTGGAGCTCCTTGGCGAAAACAGTAAGCCAAGCAAAAAAGTTTGACAGCCATTTCGAAAGAGCCTCATATTGTTCAGCTGCAGACTATTTAAAGAAACACAGAGGGTGGGTTCTGGACTGGTCTAGCAGGATTCCAGGAAAGGAAATTAACGGTAAGTGAAATTTCTCCTTCCATTCATCCTGCTAAACCTGTCCAGACAAGTGGGCAGTAAGAGTAGTTACTCACCTGTAACAGGTGTTCTCCAGGAGCAGCAGGAATCAGTCCTCACATATGCATGTCATCAGCACCGATGAAGCCCCAGCGGAGCATTTCCCCAGCTTTCCATGAAAGCCTTTGGGAATGCTGGCACGCATGCACGGTTCCCTTCCCGCCTAAAGGTGCCATCTTACCTCGGTCAAATGACATAGCTAAGAACAGCACACAAAAATGTAAAACAAACTATGTACAACTGCAACTCCAAGGGGAGGAGGGAGGGTTGTGAGGACTGATTCCTGCTGCTCCTGGAAAACACCTGTTACAGGTGAGTAACTACTCTTTCTCCAGGACCACGCAGGAAGTCAGTCCTCACATATGGGTGACTCCCTAGCTCTGGGCTACCAGGAACCCAGGCTGAACAAGAGAACTCCCTCTAGTCACAGCATCAAAGAAAGGCTTTTCAAGGACACAACCTCCACCGGTAGCCCAACAGAGGGCAGGAGTTGCCTAAACCTCAAAGAGATTCCAGAGTACTGCTTGGCCAAAAGCACTGTCCCTACGGGACTCCCTCTCCAGACAGTAATAGGCTGCAAATGTCTGGCTTGAAGACCAAGTTGCAGCCCTGCAGATGTCTACCAAGGGCACAGAGCGGAGATGAGCCACTGAGGCAGCCATTGCCCTGACACGATGGGCCGTGACCCTACCCTGCGCAAAGGAAGGTCAGCTGCCTTGTAAGCCCAGGTGATACAGTCAGCCACCCAGATGGACAAGGTATGCTTGGACACAGCCAACCCCAACTTATTGGGGTCAAATGAGACGAAGAGCTGAGTAGCCCTTCTATGTCCCTGCGTATGGTCAAGGTAGAAGGATAAGGCCCTCCTACAGTCCAGGGTATGCAGGACTGCTTCAGCCTGGCTAGCATGAGGCCTAGGGAAGAATGTTGGAAGATCCACCTCCTGGTTGAGGTGGAAAGAGGAGACAACCTTGGGGAGGAACTTTGGATTAGTCCTAAGAACTACCCTGTTCCTATAAATCCTGGTGTAAGGTCTATCACAGACCAGGGCCTGAAGCTCACTCACTCGCCTAGCCGAGGTGAGGGCTATCAGGAATAGAGTCTTCCAGGAAAGGAAGCGTAGAGGGCAAGTAGCCATCGGCTCAAAGGGTGGGCGAGTCAGTTGCTGTAAGACCACATTCAGCTCCCACTCAGGAGCAGGACGACAGATGGGGGCTTGAGCAAAAGCAAGTCCCTGAGAAAGCGGGACACCAAGGGGTGACCTGACAGAGAATGTCCCTCCACCAGTGAATGGTGAACTGCTAGAGTTGAGAGATGGACCCGAACAGAATTGGACTTAAGTCCCTGATTTGATAAGTGCAGTAAGTTCTGAAGCACTACTGGCACAGTACAGGAGAAAGGATCCTCTGTACGAAGCTGACACCACACAGAAAACCTCTTCCATTTGAGGGCATAGGTTTTCCTAGTGGACTGTTTCCTAGAGGCTAGGACAACCTCCTCAACTTCCTGAGGCAGGCTCCAGGGAGCCAAAACTACCCTTGCAGCCTCCAGGCCATCAAATTGAGAGCTTTGAGATTGGGGTGCAGAAGGGAACTCTGCTCCTGTGAGAGAAGGTCGGGCTGCAACCCCAGAGGTAGTGGGGAATCCACTGCCAGTTGAAGCAGAAGTGGAAACCAAGGCTGCCTCGGCCACCTGGGAGCTACCAGCAGGACCGAGGCCTTGTCCTGAAGAGTCTTGAAAAGAGTTCGGGCCACCAAGGGCGTGGGAGGAAACGCATACAGGAGGCCCTGAGACCAGGACATCAGAAAAGCATCTGGTGCTATCCTCAAAGGATGCGGTTGCCTGGAGCAGAACTTGGGCAGTTGCTTGTTCAGTGGACTGGCAAAGAGATCTATCCAAGGGAGACCCCACTTCAGAAAGATCTTCTGAACGACCAAGGGATGCAGCTGCCACTCGTGGGGCTGCAGAATTCTGCTCAACCGGTCGGCCAGGCAGGTACACCGCCTTGAGAAGCATGTTGTGCTTTAGGGCAAAGGAACAAAGGTCTTGAGTCTCCCGACAAAGGAGCTTTGACCCAGTCCCTCCCTGTTTGTTCACATAAAACATGGCTACCTGGTTGTCTGTTTGAATCAAGACTGAGCGGTGAGCTAGGGCAGGAGAAAAAGCCTTGAGAGCTAAGCGGATAGCTCGAAGTTCTAGGAGATTGATCTGTTGGGCTGCCTCCCAGGAAAACCAGAGGCCTTGAGTGCACTTGTCCAGACAATGAGCACCCCAGCCCTGCAGAGAGGCGTCGGTGGTGAGAACCACCGAGTATTCTGGAATCTGAAAGGGCATCCCCTTCAGCAGATTGGGTGGATGTAGCCACCAGCTGAGGGAGGCCAAAAGGGGTTTGGACACCCTTATCCTGTCTCGTAGGCGGCCTCTGGCCTGAGACCACTGAGTCCAAAGGCACCACTGTGCAGGCCTCATATGGAGCCTGGCATTGGGAGTCACATGCACTGTCGAAGCCATGTGGCCCAGAAGCCTGAGGCAGAGTCTGGCGGAGACCAGGGACCTGTTTAGAAACTGTTTGGTCACGTCCAGTCTTTGAGCCCTGTCTTCTGGCAAGAATGCCTTTGCCAGTTGAGAATCCAACCTTGCCCCTATGAACTCCAAGTTCTGGGAGGGGAGCAAAGTGGACTGCGAAGTTTATGACAAAGCCCACGTTTTGAAGCAGAGCAATGGTTCTGAGGGTGGCTTGTCTGGCCTCCAGGGACGTCTGACCCCTGATGAGCCAGTCATCCAGATAGGGAAAGACAAAGATGCCTTGATTTCTCAGGTAGACCACAACCACTGCCAGGCACTTGGTAAAGACCCTGGGAGCGGAGGTCAGGCCAAAAGGTAGTACTCTGTACTGATAATGGTTTGCTCCCACAATGAACCTGATGTACTTTCTGTGGTCTGGATGAATGAGGATGTGAGTGTACGCATCCTTTAGATCTAAGGAGCATAGCCAATCTCCCTGCTGGAGGTAGGGCAGAAGTGTTCCAAGAGTAAGCATTTTGAACTTTTCTTTCTCTAGGAACTTGTTGAGGTTCCTGAGGTCCAGAATGGGTCGAAGGCCACCGGTCCTTTTGGGTACCAGGAAATACCTGGAGTAGAATCCGTGACCTTGCAAGTGGGGAGGCACAGGCTCCACCGCCCTGTCCACCAACAGACCTTGGAGCTCTCGAAGGAGAAGGTCTGTGTGCAGGGGAGGCCTCAAGGGCTCCCCTGGGAAGTAAGGAGGCGGCAGTTGATGAAAATGCAGGGCATAGCCCTTTTGGACTATGTCCAGCACCCAACTGTCGGTGGTAATGAGAGGCCACTGGTGGGCAGAGAGTACAAGGCGACCGCCTGTGCAGGGCTGGGAAAGCAGGGACGGAGTGGCTACGCTCAAGGAGTCAAAAACCCCCACCCTGCTGAGTGGAAGCAGGGGCAGAAGGCTTGGGGGTCCTCTGCCTATGGGGCCCATTACCCTAGCCCTTGGCTTGCTGACCCTGGGGGGCAGCTTGGGCAGCCTGATACTGAGTGTACTGTTTGTAAGCAGTGCCCTTCCTTGGGTAAAAGGACTTTTTACCCGAGCCCTTCTTTTTATGTGAAGGGGCAGAGGTCTTCCTCGACAGCCTTTTCCGGGTAAGGTGCTCGGTCTCGAGCTGAGCGGCCTTCTCGGTCACGGGTTTGCCAAAAAGGTTCTCACCTCGGCAGGGGACATCGACCAACTTGTCCTGAACCCATGGCTCGAGGTCCGATGACTGCAGCCACGCCTGGCGTCGAGCCGCGATGCCGGCAGCTGCAACTCGGGCCGAAGCCTCGAAGCCATCATAGGCGGCGCGGGAAATGAACTTTGAGCATTCCCGAATCCCCGAGGACAAGGTCTTAAATCTCTGCAAGGGCTCCCTGGAGAGACCAGCAGAGAATCCAGCCAATTCCTTGGCCAGGTCTCGCAAGTACATGCCCATGTACAGCTGATAAGACTGGACACGGCAAGCAAGCATAGACCCCTGGAAGCACTTTATACCAACGCCATCGAGGTTGCGGGCCTCCCTGCCGGGGGGCACCGCGGAGTGCATCTTCTGGCTCTTCAGACGATGCATGGCCGATTCCACAACCATGGAATGGTGTGGTAGCTGTGCTTTCTGGAAACCAGGGCTTTTGTGGAGTCGATAGATGGAATCGACTCACTTGCTCAAAACCGGCGCCGAGGCCGGTGCCTCCCACATCCGGAAGAGGAGCCGTTCCAGCATCGGAGGAACCGGGACAATAAAGGTCTCCTTCGGAGGAGAGTCGTACTGTAGAGCATCGAGCTCCTCGGCTCGAGGCTCTTCCTCGGGATCGTCAGGGATAGCCAAGGCAGCGGCCATATCCTGGACGAACTCCGAGAACCTAGTGTCCTCCAGATGGGGATCTACTCCAGGGCTCAGACTGCGGTGAGTCCGACGGGACGCACCGAGTCTTAAAAGTATTGGGAGACTCCTTGTCCTCTGTCTCCCAGGCGGACTCATCCGAGGAGGAGTCGGGGTCCGACCAATGTTCCCTCTAATTTTCTGTAGGCTGTGCGCGCATAAAATATCAGCTGTGCAGCTTTTGAAGGAAGGTTAAATTTTTGTGTGCCACATAACGACACTCGGAGTTATATACTTTAAAATTTGACTACACGTCAGAATACAGTATGTACACCACATTGATTGCACTAGAAAATATTGTAGAACTTGTGAAAACCACAAATAAACAACAACTTTTAAATTTTAAGACGTTTGTGTTGTTTTCTATCAGAATCAGAACCGTAATTTTTGTGCGCTCTGTTGTAAAGTATGTGCGTTCACTCAGCGAGGTGTGTGTGCGCGCGCGCACAAGCGCACAGCTTAGAAGGAACAGTGGGTCCGACCCAGCGGGGCCCCGAGGTACCCGCCCCGACGCCAGGGGCACCGGCGTCGACACCCTCGGTCCCGAATGGGAGGTCGAGGGAGACCTCAACCAAGGACGACTTCGAGCCACAAGGGTCTCGAGTATCGGCTCGGTCTCCGGGGTTGACTTCGAAGTCGACGTCCCGGTGGTCGGGGCAGATGCACCAGACAGGCTGGCCATCAGTGCCCGCTGCTGCTCCATGAAGGCAGACAATCTGCACTCCAAGGCCGTCATCCTGAGACTCAGCTCGGGAGACACAGCAGCCACCGACTCGGGCCCGACGTCGGCTCTCTGGGAGGAGAGTCCACGAGGACTACGGGGCTTACGTGTCCAGCAGACTCCGGCTCCACGCGAGGAACTTTGGCAGGCTTCTCTTGGTCCATGGGCCTGGGACGGCGGTCAGGGGTCTTAGACCTGGCCCTCGAGGAACCAGGGACCTCCTCCGACACCGCCCTCGCGAGCCGCTTCTTCCTCTTGCGTTCCCGGTCAGGGGACCCCCTGTCCGAGGAGCTTCGATGGCGCTCGGGATCGGAATCCTGAGATGTCGAGGCCTCAGACGAGGTCCGGGCCCGGCCGGAGGCAGAGTCCGAGAAAAACCTCTCCTTCTGATGCTGTCGACTTTTGAGTGCCTTGGAAGACATCTTCCCACATGGCACACACGACTTGGGGTCGTGGTCAGGGCCGAGGCACCGAAGGCAGTAGTCCTGTGTGTCGGTGAGAGACATACGTTTCTTACACCGATCACACTTTTTGAAACCACTGGAAGCCATCGGGGAAAAAAGAGCCCCTGCGAGGTCAAAAGACCGGCCTTCCAGGGAAAAATGAAAAAAGGGGTGCGAACGCCAGCCACGAAGGGCAAAAACCGAAAAAGAAATAATCGGGCTCGATACCGGTGTACCGAACCCGGCGGGAGGGGAACTGGCGTCGAACTGGAGAAAAATAGCGAAAAATCGCCGAAGAAAAAATCACTTTTATCCGGGAGAACAGGACACACGTCCGGTGGGATTCTCAGAAAAAGAGAGACTGAGGTAAGATGGCACCTTTAGGCGGGAAGGGAACCACGCATGCGTGCCAGCATTCCCAAAGGCTTTCATGGAAAGCTGGGGAAATGCTCCGCTGGGGCTTCATCGGTGCCGATGACACCCATATGTGAGGACTGACTTCCTGCTTGGTCCTGGAGAACTATAGCTACCCCACCCTAGGGCGGGACGACAGCAGCCACCACAACCTGGGCTCCAAAATTCACCATATCGCTTGCCTAGAGATCAAGGCGGTAATGGTGCACAAATGTGGAAGGGACCAAAAGGTAACCGCTTGGCAATCGAGGAGGTTGACATGCAACCGGCTCTGCCCAGGACGCAGCCCGCACACATGTGGAGTGAGCCTGGAGCCCAGGAGGTACAGACGTTGTGCAAAGTGCAAGCAGACTTTATAGTGTGCCTAATCTACCGTGCCATAGTGGATTTGGACGTCCCTGCAAAGAGGACAAAGAGCCAGTCAGACTTCCAGAGAGGATTGGTCATCTTGAGGTAACGCCACAGCACTCGGCTTATGTCCACCACTCAGACCTCAATCATTACCCGAACACTGTTCCATAGAAAAGGAAGCAAGCAGAATGGTCTGATTGACATGGAAGGCCAAAATTATCTTTGGTAAAAAGGAGGGGACTGTGCAAAGTGAGACGCCCTTCCAAGGAGGAGAGAAATGGGTCCCGAAAGGACAGAGCTTGCAGCTCAGAGACACGTCACGCTGCAGTGATTGTAACAAGAATTGCTGTCTTCCGGGACAAACCCCAAAGGGTAATGTCCTCGAGTAGCTCAAAGGAAGGCCTCATGAGGCATTTCAGGACAAGGGAAAGGTCCCAAGGAGGCACGACTGGGCGCAGGGAACATACTCCATGGAGAAAACAGCTGACATCAGAATGAGACACAATGGAGCAACATAACACCGGCCCCCGGAAACAGGCGAGTGCCGCCACCTATACCTGCAGGGAGTTCAAGGCGATACCTTTGTCATACTAGTCTTGTAAAAAGGCCAAAAGAGCAGGGATTTGCACTCGCCAGGGCAAAATGTTGTGCTGTGAACACCAGTTTTCAAAAAGACACCAGACCCATATGTATGCTAAAGATGTAGATGACCAACGGGCTTTGAGGAGGGTCTCGACAATCTTCATGGAGTAGCCTTTGCACATTAGCCGCTGCCTCTCAAGAGCTAAGCCGTAAGCGAGTAGGGAGCTGGAGGAGTTCTCTGTGCAAGCTGAGGGCTAGGGACAGTTCTATTAGGCGCACTAGGTCGGCATACCACGGACGGCAAAGCCAGTCAGGAACTATCAGAATTACTGGTCTTGGGTGTGACTCGATGTGCCATAGCGCCCGGCCGATCATTGCCGGGGGGGGGGGGAAGAGGGGGAAACAGAGAAATGTTGGAGGGCCAGGGTTATACCAACACATCCAGGCCCTTGGATGGTATGTCCCTCCAGCGACTGAAGGGGGGAACCTTGGCAATTCCCGAAGTTGCCATTAGGTTGACACTCCCCATTGGTGTATCATCTGCTGAAAGGCCCAGGGGGCAAGCTCCCACTCGCCTGGATCAAGGGCATGGTGACTGAGGAAGTCGGCCTGTATGCTGTTAATGCCTGCAATGTGTTGAGTAGGTGTTTTTCTGTCTAAGAAAAGAGGAGTCTCATCTCCTAAGTGACTCCTGGAGATTTGGTTCCCCCTTGTCTGTTGAGGTAGGACACCACTGTCAAACTGTCACAGACAACACTGACAGTCCGATTGTGGAGAATCGGAAAAAAGGCTAGGAGAGCTAGGCACACGCCCGTGCTTAGAGTCTCTTGATGGTCCACTTAGATTCTCGTGGCATCCATGAAATTTGTGTGGTCCGGACCAAGCAATGGGCATCCCAGCCAGACAGGGTAGCATCTGTTACCACAGTCCAGTGTGGGCTCTCCAAGGGAATCTCCTGGAGAAATTGGTCGATCCAGCTACCAACAAAGGCTGTGATGAAGTGTCTGCGAGAATGAGAGCCAAAGGTGGAACTCTTACAAGACTGGAGATCAACGAGAGCAGGAGTGAGCACTGCAGAGGCCTCATGTGTGCCCAAGCCCACGGGACTACTTTGAGTGTTGCTGCCATGGATCCCAGGACCTGGAGATTGGCCATACCCGAGGACAGACCCGCAAAAGGAAGGCCTGGAGCTGGCCAGAGAACTTGCGAAAGTGATCCTGAGTTAGGAAAACTCTTCTCAGTCTGGTGTCAAACTGTGCCCCGAGAAATTCCAAGGATTGTGAGGGGCAGAGGTAACTCTGTATGACTGATCACTCAACTCAAACTTTCTAGGAAGTTGACTACCATGGAGAATGCGGTGAGTGCATCGGTGTGCAACTTGGCTCTGATAAGTCAATCGTCCAGGTAGGGGTGGATACTAATACCTTGACGACGTAGTGCGGTTGCCACAACAACCATGACTTTGGAGAAGGTGCAAAGTGCAGTGGCCAGACCAAAAGGTAGGGCTCGAAACCGAAAATGTTGGCCAGCCAAGCATGGTGAAATACAAGAAATGCTGAGGCTCCTTGCAGATGGGAACATGAAAGTAGGCCTCAGCAAGATCCAGAGAGGCCAGGAATTCGCCTTTGCGTACGGCCCGGATGACTGAACGGAGTGTTTCCATGTGAAAATGAGGGACATGGCGATACTGGTTTACTCCCTGAGATCCAAAATGGGGCGCTATAAGCCATCCTTTTTGGGTACAACAAAATAGATGGAATAGCGTCTGGAGCCCTTTTCGGCTGGAGGAACTGGGAAAATGGCCTGAAGCTGAAGCAGGCATTGGAGGTGTTGCGCAAGGCTGTCTGTTTCTGGTGGAAACTGCAAGGGGAAACCAGAAGGTGTCTGATTGGTGCTGCACCCTCGAGGGCAGTGCCATGATGAATTATGTTTAAAACCCAGTAATTGGAAGTGATGCAGGCCCACTTGTGGGAGAAAAGGGTCAGGCGCCTGCCCGCCGGTGGCTTCCCGGAGTGGGGCTGGACAGCATCAGCATGAAGAACAGGCAGGTCCAGTAAATTTGTTGGATGAGTAATTATCCTTATTTTTGTGGAATCCCCGAAAGGGCTATGACTTTGATCGGACCTTTTGGAGGTGGAGGTCTTTCCTGGCCGATAGCGCCTCGTGTCTTGAAAACGAGACTGAGAGGAGGAGAAGGATGAGGAAGGACTTGAGCACCATGAGGAAGACCTTGGTTTGTCCTCAGGCAGATTCTGGAGCGTAACGTCTCCCAAATTCTTTACAAGGCTTTCAAGATCCTCTCCAAAAAGGAACTTGCCCTTGAAGGGGAGTCTGGCAAGGTGTCCCTTAGAGGCTGTATCTGCAAACCAGTGCCGGAGCCAAAGTCAACATCATGTTACGGTGGCAACTGCTATGGATCGGGCTGCCAATCATAAAAGGTTGTAAATGGCAGCAGCTAAGAATGCTGCCACTAACTCCAAATGAGCTGAAGCCTGGCAGTCGGGTAAAAGCTGTACCCAATGGCGCAGAGCCCGAGCTGCAAATCCCCCGCATGCTGAAGCCTGTAGGGTGATGAAGCGGAAAAGGCAGTCTTCAGAAAACCTACCACCTTGCGGTCATGCTGATCCCATAGGGCCACTCCGCCCTCTACTGGGATAGTGGTATGCTTTGTAATGGCAGTGTTGAGCACATCTACCGTAAGGTAGTGTAGCCATTTTTCTAGATCCAAGGGGGACCAGGCATATCGACACCCCATAAGCTTCGCTGATTTGCAGGGGGGCATCTGGAGAGTCCCATTCAAGGGAAATCACCTGTTCCTTATCGTTCCTCCAGCTTAGTCCTCACAGATGGGTTGTGCACCTCCTCCTGCAGCATGAAGACTGGACCAATCAAATTTCAGCTCCGCCGGAATCAGCCTACCAGGCATCCCTGAAGCTCCAGTGTGTCCAGTCTTCATGCAGCAGGAGGACGTAGTGAGTCTAGCTGGGCTCACTAGTTTCATAGTTTAGTATACCTAGCTAACCTTTTTAATCCTTAATTTTTGTCCTATTAGGACTTATTTCATTTCTTCGTTTAGGGGTTCCTGTTGCTTTAAATTTCTAATTGTAATTTGAGCACTCTGTGCGGGGGGGGGAGGACCTGAGGAAGGTCTCTCTCCTGCACAGCATCTGCCGACTCTCACTACTTGCTTGTATGCATTGCTCTATTGGGATCTCTGTTCCAGGACTCTTCGGGGCAGAGCTCCTTTAGCACCGGTACAGAGCTTCCTCTCCGGGGGGATTGGGGGGCAGCTGATCAGTGCCGGTAAGTGTCGGCAGCTGGCGGCAGTCAGAGCCGGTCCTAGTTAGGTTACCGCGCCTCTGCCCGACCTGCTAAAATCCATTCTTTGTCATTCTTTGTCTTTTTGGGGGTTTTCCTTTTTGGCAGGCAGCCTCCGCACCGGCGGGGCTTCGGGGATCGGTTGGTTGCAAGGGTTTTTAGCCTCGGGCGATTGATTCCGGCGGGAAGAAAAAGCGCGCCAAGGTCCCCTTGCTGTCGCGGCCATTTTTTCTTTCCCGGTCCTGTCAGCGTGTTTTACACGCGGCGCTATTTTTTCTTTTTCTTTCAGTTTCCCTTTACTGTTTGCGATTTTCTTTTGGTGTCCCTTTCATTTCCTTTCTTCTCTGGCGATATTATAAGCCGTTTGCCTTCTCGTTGTTCCCCTTTCCGTCGGGTGTTTTTGGGCCCGCGGCTGGGGGGGGGGTTGCGTTTCTCTCCCTCTGCTTCCTTGTTTTTTTTTTCGGGGCTCTCGGTTGGTCTGTTAGCAGTGTGTGAATTTTCAGTTTTGTGGGGCATATATAAAAGGGGGAGAGAGAACTGTGCATTGGGTTCTCCCCCTGGTATTCTGTTCCTCGCGGAGGCCCAGTTCCCACTTTCTGTGCTGGTTCTGCTGGGTCTGTCAGCTCCTTTTTTCTCTTTCAGCGCTGAGGGGCATTTTTTTTCCCGCCTTCTACTCGGTAGCAGGGCGTTTCCATGCCCACGGGGTCCATTTGTGTGATTTGTGGATCTCGGAGGAGTACAGCTGCTGACACAGGCGTCTGTCAGCGCTGTGCTTCGGTGTCGCTCACCATGGAGCAGCACCTAGAGAGCTCCTTGCCGGCTGTGGCGCAGCTCGCTTCCGCGACGGAGGAATTGGAGTCGCCGCTGGAGGGGCCATCGGGTCTTCCTTCTGCGGTCTCTGTGGCGTCTGGGGGGCAGTTGGACCTCGGGGGTGCCTTACCCTTGGAGGATTTTTCTCCCGATTTCATCTTACTGATGCATCAGGCGTTTTGCCGTAGGCGCCAGAGCATGGGAGCCGCTCCACCGTCGGCACCAGGGGTGTTGACCCCTGCCCCGTCGGCGGAGAATCAGTTGCCTGAGGTCAAGGCTCCCAAGCGACGACGTCTGCACGACTCCTTCCAGACAGAAACCGAGTGGCCTGACGGTGATGAGCCGGATTTCGACCATGAAGCGGAGGGAGAGTCCTTGGAAGAGGGCGAGCTCCCTGAACCGGAGGATCAGGCAAAGATTATTCGGGTGTTCCGACGAGAGGAATTGCCTGGTCTTGTTTCGGAGGCACTCCAGACTCTGGGTTTGGCTCCAACTCCTCCGGTGGAGGCGGCGGACGGAGCGGATCCCATTATTCAGGCGGTTCGGCAAACTAGCGTGGTTTTTCCCATTCACAAAGTTATTGATCAAATGATTCAGTCAGAGTGGGATACTCCGGAATCAGGTCTCAAAGGGGGTAAAGGTGATGCGTCGACTCTACCCTATGTCAGACAACGATCTTGAGCGTTTTCGTTCTCCCAAGGTGGATGCGGCAGTCTCGGCGGTGACTAAGAAAACCACGATTCCAGTGGAAGGCAGTGCGGCCTTGCGCGAACCGCAGGACCGGAAGATGGACGGTCTATTGAAGCAGTCGTTTGAGGCTGATGCGATGGCGTTACAGGCCTCTGTTTGTGGAGCTTGGGTAGCTCGTGCCTGTTTGCGCTGGGTTCAGCGCCTTCAGCAGTCGTCTTCGGTTGAGGCCGACATGTTAGGTGAGCTTCACCGACTAGAATCGGGTTCGGCCTATTTGGCGGATGTTCATTATGATCTCATCAGAGCTCTCTCTAATAGCATGGCTTCTGTGGTAGCGGCACGCCGAGCTCTTTGGTTGAAGAATTGGGCGGCGGATGGGTTGTCCAAGTCGCGGCTGGGCAGATTATCCTTTAAGGGTCGGCTGCTTTTTGGTGAAGATTTGGATAGGTTGGTCAAAGATTTGGGTGAGTCCAAGGGCGGTCGCCTGCCAGAGGATCGGCCCAAGCGGGGGCGGCCGCTGCCAGCAGTCTGGGGACAGTTTCGAGATTTTCGTAGGTTTCGCTCGACCCGTTCTGGGGGTTTCCAGCGTGGCAGATATATCTCGAGAACCTCGAGCTTTTCGCAGAGCCAGTAGAGGATTTGCGGCTGCAACCCCTGCGTCCGCTCGCAAGCCCCAATGAAGGTCAGCGGGCCCCGGCGGAGATCCCAGTGATCGGAGGTAGTCTTCGACGCTTTCTCTCCGCTTGGGCCCAGATCACCTCCGATCAGTGGGTTTTGGACATCGTCTGGGATGGGTATGTCCTGGACTTAGCCAGACCCGTCCTCGATTCCTTTGTTGCGTCTCCCTGTCGGGGGGCTCGCAAGACAGCTCAGGTTCACCAAACCCTCGATCGCCTTGTCCAGCTGGGGGCAGTAGTTCCCGTGCCGGCGGCAGAGTATGGTCTCGGAAGGTACTCCATTTATTTCGTGGTGCCAAAGAAGGGTGGCGACCTCCGCCCCATTTTGGATCTCAAAGGAGTGAACCGCTGTCTGCGGGTACCCCACTTTTGCATGGAAACCCTACGGTCCGTGCTGGTCGCCGTACGCAAGGGCGAGTTTCTCACTTCCCTCGACCTCACGGAGGCTTATCTCCATGTCCCGATCCGGGAGGATCAACAAAAGTACCTCAGATTTGCTTTGCCGTGGGGTCACTTCCAGTTCCAAGCATTGCCCTTCGGTCTCGCGACCGCGCCGAGGGTGTTCACCAAAATCATGGTGGTAGTCGCGGCGGCCTTGCGCAAGGACGGAGTGCTGGTCCATCCTTACCTGGACGACTGGTTGATTTGGGGAAAGTCTCGCGAGGAGAGCCTGGCAGCAACTTCCAAGGTCATGGCGCTCTTGCAATCTCTCGGCTGGGTTATCAACCCACGCAAGAGTCATCTAGTGCCGACGCAGTATCTAGAATATTTAGGCGTGCGATTCGATACTTGCGCGGGAGTGGTTTTCCTTCCCGACCGCAGGGTACTGGCGCTTCAGTCTCTAGTACGGCGTTTTCGGCAAAACCCTGCTCCGTCGGCGTGGCTCTACCTTCAGCTGCTGGGGACGATGGCGGCTTCCCTGGAGGTAGTGCCTTGGGCTCGCTTTCACATGCATTCCCTTCAGAGAGCCTTGCTCCGTCGCTGGTCCAACCAGTCGGATTCCCTGAACAAACGGCTTCCTTGCCCGCTAACGGTAAGGCGAGATCTTCAGTGGTGGCTGCGACGGTCATCGCTACGGGCGGGAATGCCTCTAGAGCAGCCGGATTGGATTCCGCTACTGACGGATGCTTGTCTGACGGGCTGGGGTGCCCACTGCGCCGACCAGTTCGTCCAAGGCCTCTGGTCGCCGGAGGAGAGCGGTTGGTCCATCAACCGGCTGGAACTTCGAGCAGTGCGGTTGGCCTTACAAAGCTTCGAGAAGCTGATATCATCTCGGGCAGTACGGGTACTGTCCGACAATGCGGCGACGGTGGCATACATAAACAGGCAGGGCGGTACCGGAAGCGTTGGCTTGGAGACGGAGGCTCGGGTATTGTTCGAGTGGATCGAACCTCGGCTCCAGGCCATCTCGGCAGCGCACATTGCCGGAAAAGACAACGTGACGGCCGACTTTCTCAGCAGGGTTCAGGTGGATCCCGGCGAATGGGAACTCAACCCAAAGATCTTCGCACAGCTGGTTCAGCGTTGGGGCCAGCCGGTCATGGACCTGATGGCCACGTTCCGCTCAGCAAAAGCAGCTCGGTTCTACAGTCGTCGACGGGAACCGATGTCAGAAGGACTGGAGGCCCTGTTGCAGACTTGGCCCTCTACGGGTCTTCTTTACGTGTTTCCCCCTTGGCCTCTGCTGGGGCACGTGATTCAGCGTATCGAGGGCCACCGGGGTCAAGTACTCTTGATAGCCCCGGATTGGCCTCGACGTCCTTGGTATGCCGATCTGATGAGGTTGGTCGACGGGTCTCCGTGGCGGCTTCCGCTAGATCCGGATTTGTTGTGTCAGGGGCCTCTCCGCATGCCGCAAGTGGGGAGATTCTCTCTTATGGCCTGGCTATTGAAAGGGCGCGGTTAAGAAAACGAGGTTATTCCAAGTCTGTCGTGGCGACGCTGTTACAAGCGTGCAAGAGATCCACTTCTCTGGCTTATGTCTGGGTGTGGCGCATCTTTGAGGATTGGTGCTCTCGACATCAGGTCCGAGCCGCTACGGCCTCGATTCCCGTGGTACTCGATTTTTTACAGGACGGTTTTGCTAAAGGTTTGGCGGCCAGTTCTTTGCGGGTGCAGTTGGCGGCGCTATCCTGCTACCGGGGCAAGGTTCACGGGGTGTCGCTGGGTGCCCATGCCGATGTCGTTCGCTTCTTGAGGGCTGTGGCTCGGCTTCGTCCGGTCCGCAGAATTTCTGTACCTCCCTGGGATCTCAATTTGGTTTTGCGGGCCCTCACTGAGGCTCCCTTTGAACCGCTCTCTCATAGTTCGGTGAAGGATTTGACTCTTAAAACGGTGTTCTTAGTAGCGATTTGTTCGGCACGGCGTATCTCCGAACTTCAGGCGCTTTCTTGCAGGGAACCTTTTTTGTCTTTCTCGGCCCAGAAAGTCGTTCTGCGACCGGTGCCTTCCTTTTTGCCTAAGGTGTCTTCTCCTTTCCACGTGAATCAAGTGGTTTCGCTCCCGGTATTTACTGCATCGGGGGAGCAGGCCTCTGATCGCGGTCTTAGTCGTTTAGATCTAAAGAGGGTTCTCCGGAGATATTTGAAAGTCACCAGTGAGTTTCGTAAATCGGATCGTTTGTTTGTGCTGTTTGGCGGGCCTCGCAAAGGTGAGGCAGCGGCGAAAGCCTCCATTGCTCGCTGGATTAAGGAGGCGATTGGCTCGGCTTATCTGTTGCACGGTCGACTACCGCCGGTTGGTTTGCACGCCCATTCCACCAGGGCACAGGCTGCGTCCTGGGCGGAGTTTAGTTTAGTGTCTCCGGTGGAGATATGTAGGGCGGCAACGTGGTCTTCTCTGCACACTTTCAGTAAGCATTATAGACTTGATGTTTTGGCGGCTGGCGATGCACGTTTCGGGTCTTCAGTTCTGCGTGCCGGCTGGAAGAATCCCGCCCGTTAGGCTGCTTTGTTACATCCCATCTGTGAGGACTAAGCTGGAGGAACGATAAGGAAATAGTAATTACACTTACCTGGTAATTGTAGTTCCTTGAGAGACGACAGCTTAGTCCTCCTGCCCTCCCTATATTCTTGCCTTTTAGCACGGCACGCCTTGGGGTCAGAAGTGCGTACTCCCAGGTGAGTGTCTTTCTCTTCTTTTCACTTTGTCTCGCTGTCGGCTTATGCTGCGGCAGGAGCGGGACATTCTGTGTCTGTGGTTTTGGTACCATTAACTACTTTTAAAAAAAAAATAAAAATTACACAAAATGACCGAACAGGACTTTTTAAAGGTTAGCTATTTCTTTGAGTTTGCTTTGACAATAGGTCACTGGAGCTTCAGGGATGCCTGGTAGGCTGATTCCGGCGGAGCTGAAATTTGATTGGTCCAGTCTTCATGCTGCAGGAGGAGGTGCACAACCCATCTGTGAGGACTAAGCTGTCGTCTCTCAAGGAACTACAATTACCAGGTAAGTGTAATTACTATTTGGAGTTCCAGGGGAAAGGGGGAAGGCCCTTGAGGGCTGCCAGATTCCCGCCAGGATAGAATCCTCCTTAAACATGGTGGTTCTGGTCGGTTGATCCAGGGAATCAGAGAGCTGTAGCGCCTCAATGATTTGAGAGATAAGCACAGGTAGCTCATCCCGATGGAATAAGCGGATATCTTGGGGGTCCTGATCCTTGATTAGGTCTTCCATTGGAGAACACTCCCCATCCTACTGTCCAACCTACTGTCAAGGCTGTCATCTACTGCGAGGTGTTCAGGGTCATCCAAAGGGGAGGAATACCCGTCCCCTGAGGCCCAAGACACAACTTTAGCAGGATGCTCCCTATCTGCGGGACCCCTGAGCTTCTTTAGGAAGCTTATGGGAGGATGGAGTCTTGCGAGAGCCAGAGCCTGAAGAAGATGCCGGGATCGGTTCAGTCCTCCAAAATTCCCAGGCCTTCTTAAAAAGGGCCATAAAATTATCTAAGTCAGTTTCCAAGCTCACGTGTTGCGAATCATCTACCCTTGTATGCTGTGGGAGAAACCTAGGTGAAACTGATGAGAGAACAGGAGCCAGAGTAGTGGTGGGAGAAGAACTCTGTGAGGCCTCCTGTGGGAGCAAACAATCTGGGTCTGGGGGAGCAAGAGTGGGCTTTGCTGTAGAAGTCTCCCCTGGATCTGTGGCACAAGCTGCACAGAGGCGCTCCACCAAATGCCTGCATTTTCAGCCACAGCGAGGCAGTGTGAGAGCGAGGAGGGCATTGTGACCAAGATCCTACAGTAACCATGTGTTATGGCAGGAAGTCCTGAGAATGTCCGACATCTGCTACTCTCCACCCACTGTTGTACGCTATTGACCCAGCCGCCTTAAAAAACAAACACATGTCTGCCCGGCTGGAGTGCAGATAAGCAGGATGACACCTGCACCAGCATCCTTTAGCGGGCAGGCAAGAAATATGCAGACAATACAATGGCTACTGCAACAAGCCTGGCCTTATTGATAGGCAGCAAAAAGGCAGGAAGGAGAGGCGGCGGTGTTCCCACACATGCAGAAGTGTCTCAGTAAAGAGAAGCAGTGGTGAAGCTTAAAATTCAGCTGTCCCGCTGTCCCATAAAGTGCTGGGGAGAAGGCCCCAATACACTTACTGTGGTCCTGTGAAGCCATGTCTTCCAAGCAGTGCTGCAGGCTTAATCTGGCTGAAATTAATTTATCTTATATTTTTATTATCCCTCACTTGGTTTGCAGCTTATCAAGCTGTGAGGGCTTGTGTGCATCAGTGATGCTGAGGGCTAAGCTATCAGTAACTTAACTATTGGCAGGGTCTCCCAAGATGGACAGATCTTAGTTGAGGACAAACCACCCAACTGGGCAGCTACAGAATGGGACAATGTTGACAGCGGAGGATCACATTTCTGTGACAACAGCAACACCACTAGAATTACCGTGCGGAAAAAAGGCCTGGCAATCTACTTCTGTATTGTGCCACGAAAACCCAATGGATAGTCACAACAAAACAAATTACACCATAAGTGCTGGAAGACGAGACGCCCCCCCCAGGTTGGAAGGCACTCAACTAGCTACTGAGGAGGAACTAAAGCTTTTTCAGAGCATTTATGATGTGGTTGGATCAAAGCCCTCAGGATTATCTGACTGCTGATGTAGCTGCAAAGATGTCTTACATTTTGGGACATGGAATGTATGAAGCATGAACCAAGAGAAGTTGGAAGTGGTCAAGAATGAAATGGAATGTGTACAACTTGATCTGTTGGGTGTCAGCAAACTGAAATGGATTGGCATTGGGTACTTTGCATCTGATGATCACATGGTCTACTATGCTTGGAATGAAAAAGACAAAGAAGAAATCGTGTTGCATTAAGAAGAAACTTGCAAGAACTGTAATGAAATGCATTGCAGTCAGTGAACGCTTAATTTCTATTCGTCTACGAGGAATGCCCATCAACACAACTATAATTCGAGTATATGCCCCAACAACAGTTGCAGAAGAGGATGAAGTAGATGAGTTCTATGAACAAGTAGAAGCTGAAATTCACAGAACATGCAGACAGAATATCCTGATAGTCAAAGGTGACTGGAACACAAAAGTGGCAACAAAGGCGGCGGCAAAGTGGTCGGAAAGTATGGACTTGGCAAGAGAAATGAAGCTGGAGAAAGACTGATAGAATTCTGCAAGACCAGCGATCTATTCATCTCAAACACTTTCTTCCAGCAATACAAGCAGTGACTGTACATGTGGACTGCACCCAATGGATTGTACAAAAATCAAATTGACTACATCTGTGGAAGTCAACGAAGAAAAAGCTCCATAACATCAAAGATGACAAAACCTGGAGCTGACTGGTATAGATCACCAACTACTAGTATGCAAACTCAAGCTAAAATTGAAAAAGAGCAAGCCATTCATAAATGTAGCAAAATATGATCTTGAGAATATACCACTGAAATTTAAAGTCTGCCTGCAAAATCAATTTGCTGCTTTAGATACAAATGACAGAGCTCCAGAAGAGTTATGGGATGACATCAAGAAGGTTGTGTTGGAAGAAAGTGAGAAGTCTCTACAAAAGGTGAAAAAGCAAAAACATCCAAAATGGATGACCGAAGAAACTCTGAAAATTGCCCAGAAATGCAGAGAAGCTAAAGCCAGAGGAGAAAGCATAGTTACTTCACCTGTAACAGGTGTTCTCCAGGAGCAGCAGGAATCAGTCCTCACATATGGGTGACGTCGGCGCCGACGGAGCCCTCGCGGAGCAATTTTCCCCAGCTTTCAAAGAAAGCCTTTGGGAATTGCAGCGCGCATGCGCGGTCCCCTTCCCGCCCAAGGGTGCCATCTTAGCCAGTCAGATGACACAGCTAAAAGACAGCATAAAAATTTGCAAAAACTAAAGCAGATGATTGCAACTCCAAGGGGAGGAGGGAGGGTTGTGAGGACTGATTCCTGCTGCTCCAGGAGAACACCTGTTACAGGTGAGTAACTACGCTTTCTCCAGGACCAAGCAGGAAGTCAGTCCTCACATATGGGACTCCCAAGCTTAAGGCTACCGGAGACCCTAAGCACAAAAATGAGCTCCCTCTAGCTCAGCAGCACAGAAGGAAGGAATCTTCACTGAATTATTACTCACCGGTAGCCCAACATCCGGGATGGAGGGTAGGAGTTGCTCAAACCTCGAAGAGATTTCGGAGGACTGCCTGTCCGAAAGCACTGCCCCTGCGGGACTCCCTCTCGAGGCAGTAATGGGTTGCAAAAGTCTGGCTCGAAGACCAAGTAGCGGCCCGGCAGATGTCTGCCAATAGAACAGAGCGGAGGTAAGCCACTGACGTAGCCTTCGCCCGAACACAATGAGCCGTGACCCGACTTTCTAACGAGAGTCTGGCTGCTCCATAAGCCCAAGCGATACAGTCAGCAACCCAGATGGACAGAGTACGCTTGGAGACAGGGAGCCCCAATTTATTGGGGTCAAAAGACACGAAGAGCTGAGCAGCTTTGCGGTGCTCCCGCGTACAGTCAAGGTAGAAGTTCAACGCCCTTCTACAGTCCAGGGTATGCAGGACCATTTCAGCTCGGCTGGAGTGTGGCCTGGGAAAGAAGGTCGGAAGTACCACCTCCTGATTGATGTGAAAAGGGGAGACCACTTTTGGAAGAAATTTAGGGTGAGTCCGTAGGACTACCCTATTTTTGTAGAACCGAGTGTAAGGGGGATCAGACACGAGGGCCTGTACTTCACTTACGCGTCTAGCGGAAGTGAGGGCTATCAAGAACAGGTTTTCCAAGAAAGAAAACGGAGAGGACAGGTAGCCATAGGTTCAAAAGGCGGACAGGTGATCCGCTGCAAAACCACATTCAAATCCCAGTCAGGCGCTGGCGGGCGCAGAGGTGGTTTAAGGAGAAGGAGACCTCGGAGAAACCTTGCCACGAGGGGGTCGTTGGAAAGAGGTCTGCCGTCCACCGGCACATGATGTGCTGAAAGAGCACTGAGGTGAACCTTGACGGAGTTGGACTTAAGTCCAAGATTAGAGAGGTAGAGCAAGTACTGCAAGACCACCGACACCGAGCAGGAGAAGGGATCCAGAGACTGTTGGGTACACCAAACGGAAAAACGACGCCATTTAAGGGTGTAGCATTTGCGGGTAGAAGGTCGCCGGGAAGCTAGGACGACCTCTTCCACCTCTGCCGGCAGTAGAAGGGGAGCAAGGACTACCCTTTCAGCAGCCAGGCCATCAGATGTAGAGATCTGAGGTTGGGGTGTAGCAGGGACCCCTGATCCTGTGTTAGGAGATCTGGTTGAAACCCCAGAGGGAACGGAGCCTCCACCGCCAGTTGCAGCAGGAGTGGAAACCACGGCTGTCTGGGCCACCGAGGAGCTATCAGGATCATGGAAGCTTTGTCTCGGAGAACCTTGAAAAGAGTTTGAGAGATTAGCGGTATGGGAGGAAAGGCATACAGAAGGCTTTTCGACCATGAGAGCAGAAAAGCATCCGCCGCTACTCGGAGGGGATGTGGCTGCCGAGAGCAGAAGAAACGAGGAAGTTGCCGGTTGAGAGGACTGGCAAAAAGATCCAACGTGGGGAGGCCCCACTTCAGAAAAAGTTTCTGAACTACTAAGGGATCCAGTCGCCACTCGTGCGGCTGGAGGATTCTGCTGAGTTTGTCCGCCAGGCAATTTTCTTGGCCTGGGAGATAAACCGCCTTGAGAAGAATGCCGCGGCTGACGGCCCAAGAGCAGAGCCTCTGCGCTTCCCGACAGAGAAGGAAGGAGCCCGTGCCCTCCTGTTTGTTCACGTAGAACATGGCAACTTGATTGTCCGTCTGGACAAGGACGGACCGGTGAGAAGTCAGGTGGGAGAATGCCTTGAGTGCCAGTCGGATTGCTCTGAGCTCCTGGAAGTTGATCTGCTGCGCAGACTCCCACGAGGTCCAGAGACCTTGAGTACATGCCCCTTGGCAATGCGCTCCCCATCCCAGGAGGGAAGCATCGGTCGTCAGCACTGGGCAGGCGGAGGTGATTGAAAAGGCATGCCGAGTACCAGGTTCGGCTGATGAAGCCACCACTGCAGAGAAGAGATCAGCGGGCGGAGACGCGCACTAGGTCGGCTAGGCCGCCTGTGGCCTGTTGCCACTGCTGGCGAAGGCACCACTGAGCAGGCCGCATATTCAGGCGGGCGTTGGGGGTCACATGGACGGTGGAAGCCATATGGCCGAGTAGTCTCAGGAAGCGCCTGGCGGAGACCAGGGACTGGCTGTGAAAACGGCCGGCTAGGTCCATTAGCCGCTGAGCTCTGTCGAGAGGCAGGAAAGCTCGCGCCTGAAGAGTGTGCAATCTTGCGCCGATGAACTCGAGATCTTGCGAGGGGAGTAAAGTGGACTTTGCGAAGTTTACGACAAAGCCCAAGTACTGGAGAAGAGTCACAGTGCGGTGCGTGGCGTTGTGTGACCTCCAGAGCGGACGCTGCTCTGATGAGCCAGTCGTCTAGGTAAGGAAAGACATAGAGGCCGTGAAGCCGGAGATGGGCCGCCACCACCACGAGACATTTTGTGAAGACTCGCGGTGCAGAGGACAGGCCAAAGGGCAGTACTCTGTACTGGTAATGATTTCCTGCCACCACAAACCTTAGGTATTGGCGGTGGCTTGGGTGGATGAGGATGTGCGTGTAGGCATCCTTTAGATCCAAGGAGCATAGCCAATCTCCCTGCTGGAGGTAGGGCAGAAGGATTCCAAGGGTAAGCATCTTGAACTTCTCCCTCACGAGGAACTTGTTGAGGTTGCGCAAGTCCAGGATGGGTCTGAGGCCTCCTGTTCTTTTTGGTATTAGAAAATACCTGGAATAAAAGCCTTGACCTTTCAGGTGGTGGGGCACCGGTTCCACAGCCTGTTCCTGTAGAATACCTGCCAACTCCTTAAGGAGAAAGTCCCAGTGCAGAGGGGGTAGGGGAGGGTCTCCCGGCAAATAGGAGGGAGGGACATGGTGGAAGTGGAGAAGATAGCCTTCTCGCACAACATGAAGCACCCAGGCATCTGAGGTGATGTTGGACCAGCTGTGGGCGAAGTGAACCAGCCGGCCTCCTGTGCTGGGAGAAACCAGCGGGGGGGGAGATGCTATGCTTAAGGCGTCAAAAGCCCCCTCCCTGCTGAGCTGGGGCTTGTGGTTCATGCTTGGGTGCTTGCTGCCTTCGGGACCCGGTACCCCGTACCTTGGCCTGCTGGCCCTGTTGGGGAGCTGCAGGGGCCTGATAGTGAGGGTATTGTTTGTAGGCAGCCGCCTTCCTCGGGTAAAAGGACTTCTTTCCCGAGCCCTTCTTTTTCTGGGAAGGGGCGGAGGTCTTCCTAGAAAGCCTTGTCCTGGTGAGAGTCTCCGTCTCGATTTGTGCAGCCTTATCAGCCATGGGCTTGCCAAAGAGGTTCTCGCCTCGGCAGGGGACATCGACCAACTTGTCCTGCACCCAGGGTTCAAGGTCAGACGACTGAAGCCAAGCCTGTCGGCGGGCACCGATGCCGGCTGCGGCCACTCGAGCCGATGCTTCAAAGCCATCATAGGCTGCTCGGGACATGAATTTTGAGCATTCTCGAATTCCAGTGGACAAGGCTAGGAACCTCCGCAAGGGTTCCTCGGACAGTCCAGCGGAGAAGCCGGCTAGCTCTTTAGCCAGGTCTCGGAGATACATGCCCATGTATAGCTGGTAGGTCTGGACACGACATGCGAGCATAGAGCCCTGGAAACACTTCTTACCAAGGCCATCCAGGTTACGGGCCTCCCTGCCAGGAGGCACCGAGGAGTGCATCTTCTGGCTCTTAAGACGATGCATGGCCGATTCCACCACCATGGAATGGTGTGGTAGCTGTGCTTTTTGGAAGCCAGGGCTCTTGCGGACTCGATAGATAGAATCGACCCGCTTGCTCAGGACCGGCGAGGTGGCCGGACTCTCCCACATGCGGAAGAGTAGTCGTTCCAGCATGGGAGGAACCGGTACAGTAAAGTGTTCCCTGGCGGGAGAGTCATACTGGAGGGCGTCGAGCTCTTCGGCTCGAGGCTCCTCCTCGGGGTCCGCAGGGAAGGCCAAAGCCTTGGCCATATCCCTGACGAAGTCCGAGAACCGGGCATCCTCCGGGGGGGACTGCTTCCGAGGTTCGGACTCAGGTGAGTCCGAGGGGACACACCGAGTCCGAAAAGAATCAGGCGACTCTTCCTCCTCAGACTCCCAGATCGACTCCGACGAGGACTCGGTGGGGTCGGCCCGGGCAGGGCGCGGCGCCTGCCGCCCCGACGCCGAGGGAGTCGGCGTCGGCGACCTCGGTCCCGAACAGGAGGCCGAGGGTGACCTCGACCGAGGATCGACTCGAGTTCGCATCGACTCGAGGATCGGCTCGGTCTCCGGGGTCGACTTAGACGTCGACGTCCCGGCGGTCGGGGCAGCGGCGCCAGCGAAGCCAGCGAGCAGTGCCCGCTGCTGGTCCATGAAGGCAGACAGTCTGCTCTCCAAGGCCGTCAACCTGAGTCCGAGCTCAGGTGACCCAGCAGCCCCCGACTCGGGCCCCGACGGCGTCGGGCCCGACGTCGGCTGTCGCGGAGGCGAGTCCAGAAGGACCACAGGACTTACCCGAGCAGGCAGCTCCGACTCCAGGCGAGGTCGCTTCGTGAGGTGCTCCTTCTCCAAGGACCCGGGGCGGCTATCGGGGCTATGCGACCTGGCCCTCGTGGAGCCAGGAGCGTCCACCGACGATGCCCTCGCGGGTTTCACCTTCCGTCGATGGTCCCCGGAGGGAGAACCCCTGTCGGAGGAACTCCGGCGACGGTCCGAGCTAGAACCCCTGGACGCGGAGGCCTCCGACGAGGTCCGGGTACGGCTGGGGTCAGCGAAGATTCTATCCCGCTGATGCCGCCGACTTCTCAACGCTTTGGAGGAAAGCTTGCCACAAGGCCCACAGATCATTTCTTCATGATCCGGGCCCAGGCAGCGGGGGCAATTGTCGTGTGTGTCAGTTAGTGACATATTTCGGTCACACTGACCACACCGCTTGAAACCACTGGCAGCCATCGGGGGAAAAAGGGCCCCGGCGAGGTCAAAGGACCGGGCTGCCAGGGAAAAAACCGAAACGAAAACTGACTAAGTCAGAAAAACCGAAAAAGAAGAAGAGGGACTCGTGACCGGCGTCGCGAGTCCGGGCGGGAAAAAGACCGGCGTCGAACCGAAGGAAAAAAAGAGTAATTATGAAGAAAAATCAACTTTTTCGCGGGGACACGACGGGTACGTCTGTAGGGCTCCGCGGAAAAAAGAAGACTGGCTAAGATGGCACCCTTGGGCGGGAAGGGGACCGCGCATGCGCGCTGCAATTCCCAAAGGCTTTCTTTGAAAGCTGGGGAAAATTGCTCCGCGAGGGCTCCGTCGGCGCCGATGTCACCCATAAGTGAGGACTGACTTCCTGCTTGGTCCTGGAGAAAGAGAGGATTTTTTTTTCTGTGGTGTTGGGCAAAGCTCTGTCAGAGTTCATTGTTTTTTTGTTCCAGCTACCCATTCAGTTACCTCTTTTGAAACCACTGACCTCATCAGGTGTTAGCTCCCTCTCTAGCCACACCAGCTCCCATTTTTGCTTTATAGGGCAACTCCCCAATTAGCTACATACAGGGACATAAAAGAGTGCTGTTAGAACACATTTAAAATAGGTTAACTGCTTTTTCTCTTAAAGGACAGCTGAGGGACTTTGGTAGGTCTCTCTCTTTTACTTCAACAGGTTCCAAAGCTCCACCAACTGAACGGTAGCTGGGAAACATCGTATTGCCAAAGCTGTTGCCCCCATTACAGCTTTTACCTCTGTCCAGACAGAGATCCCATGCCAGTTGAAGGACCGGTTCCATGTGCAGGATGCCTGCATGCTGAAGTTCTCAGAAAACAAGTGGAGGAGGTCAGAGAAGAGGTGGCGAGGCTCAGAAGCATTCAAGGCAGTGAGAAGTACACTGATGAGATGCTTTTTGAAACATTCAAGCTCTCCGACAGAAGTGAAGATGGGAGACTACAGAATGAAGGAAGTTGGACACGATTCACCAGTGCCTGCAGAATCAACACTCCCACTCCTCTAGCCCTTGAATTGAAGGACCAGCATACAGCCCAGGAAGTGAAAGCATCCCAGGAAAGGAAAGAACCAGAGCTTAAGCACCCCAAAGTTGCTGAATCAGTGACCACAAGGAAGGGTAGTGGTTGTTGGTGCCCCTTTTCTGAGAGGTACCGAGGCATCCATCTGCCGACCAGACGTGATGTCCACAGACATTGTGTGCTGTCTGCCAGCTGCCAAAATTAAACCTACTGACCATTATCCAATGTTGCTCATCCATGTTGACACAAACAATACTCCTAGATATCCCTCTGAGCTTATCAAAATTGACTTCATGGCTCTGGAACAGAGGGTGAAACAGAAAGGCCTGCAGGCGGTGCTCTCTTCAATCATCCCTGTTTAGAGGGTAAAGGCTGAGGCAGGGAAGCTTGCATTCTGGAGATGAATGCATGGCTGCGTGGATGATGCCGAGAACATTTTGGTTTCCTGGATCATGGGATGAAATTCCAAGTCATCTAATATAGCATAATGGTTAGAGCAGTGGGTTAGGAATAGGGCAGCGAGGGCTCACATCCTGCTGCTGACACAGTTGAAATTATGCTGAGTACTGGGGATGATAGAGTGCTTTCTTCTCTATACCCTCTGGATGCTTTGGAGGATGTAGTAAATGCTGTTAGTGTAGCTGGCTTTAAAAAAGGTTTGGACAAGTTATTATTAAAGGGAACCCAGGAAATCCACTGCTTGCCTCACTACAAGCATCGTGGAACCTCTGTCTTTTGGGGAAACTGCTAGGTACTTGTGTCCTACATTGGCCACTGTTAAAAACAGGATACTGGGCCTGATAGACCTTGATATGACCCAGTAAGGCATATATTATGTTCAAATGTTCTTAAGGACTGCCGAGCAGCGATGGCACCCATCTGTCCAAGAAGGGTCAAAGTGTATTCAGTGGCAGACTGGCTAACCTATAGAAGAGGGCTTCAAACTAGATTGGGGATGGGTGAAGAAAGCCCCCTGGAAAGTGAAAGATCAAATAGCTCCATAGAAATGGGTAACAGGGGCAACATCTGGAAAGCAGTGTGTATAAATGCTCACAGCATGGGATGTAAGATCCCAGATGTTGAGGCTGTAATGGAAGAAGCTGATAGGAGATTTCAATATGTCGGATGTTGGTTGGCACATCCCTGCTGCGATGTCATCTAGAAGTAAGGAGATCCTGAATTCATTACAGGGAGAACTATTCAGGCAACTGGTAGGAGAGCCAACACGGACTGGACTCAGTGCTTACCAATGGGGAAAGTGTTTCTGATGTTATAGTGAGAGATCGTCTCGCATCCAGTGTTCACCAGATGGTGTGGTTCGGTATTAGGACTTAGGCTGATCAAATCCATTCAAAAGCGAGGGTCTTAGACTTTAGGAGAATTGCCAGGATAGGACAATACTTCAAGGTGTTGTTAGTGGAATGGGAACTGCTGCGGGATGTAGAAAAAGAGTGGGCAAAACTGAAAGGGGATATTCTAAGGGCACCAAACCTTTTTTGTTAGAAAGGTAAATAAAAGGAAAAGGAGGCCACTGTGGTTCTCAAAAGAAGCAGCTGAAAAGGTGAATAAAAATAGGGAGGCCTTCAGAAAATACAAGAGCTCACAGAGAGAGGAAGGCGGGCATCTGTATCTGGAAAAACTTAGAGAAGCTATCAAAGTATTCAGGAAAGCAAAGATACAAAAGAAGAAGAAACAGCCAATGCAATAAAATGAGTAGGGGGGATAATATATATTTTCAGATATGTTAGTGAGAGGAGGGAGGGCAAAAGTGGTATTGTCAGACTCAAGGGTGAAGGGGAGGAATATGTAGAAGCTGATAAGGATAAAGCAGAAATGCTTAACAAATATTTCTGTTCTGTGTTCACAGATGAAGGGCCAGGAGCAGGACCTCAGAAAACACCCACAAATAGAAACAGAAGTGACGGGGAGCTCGAATGATTTTAAGAAGACTGTGTTCATGAGGAACTAGCTAAACTAAAAGTAGATAAAGCGATGGGACCAAATGGGATATATCCGAAAATACTGAAGGAAAATTCTGGTGGCTCCACTGACTGACCTTTTCAGTGCTTCTTTGGAATCAGGAGTGGTCCCAGAGGAACGGAGAAAGGCGCATGTGGTCCCTTTAAACAAAAGTGGAAGAATGAGATTGACAACTACGGGCCGGTTAGTCTAACCTCTGTGGGGAGTAAAAGATTGGAAAGGCTGCTAAAAGAGAGGATAGTCAGGTTTCTGGAGTCCAATGGATTGCAGAATCCAAGGCAGCATGGGTTAATTTATTTGAATGAGTGACCTGGGCGTTGGATTGAGGGAGAGTCCTAGATGTGATACACTTAGATTTCATTAAAGACTTGGACATTGTTCTGCATAGGCGACATAAACAAATTGAGCACCCTAGGGATGGACCCTAAAGTTATTGATTGGTTTAAAAATTGGTTGAGTGGGAGGCAGCAAAGGGTACAGATAATGGAGCTTGCTCTGAGGAGGAGGTTACCATTGGTGTGCTGCAGGGATCTGTCCTTGGTCCAATTCCTTTTTAACATCTTTGTTAGTGATATTGCAGAAGGGCTGCCGGATAAGGTTTGCCTGTTTGCAGACGATACCAAAATCTGCAATAGAGTAGACACACAGGAAGGAGTAGATAACATGAGAAGGGATGTAGCTAAGCTTGAAGAGTTGTCTAGGATTTGGCAGCTGAGATTTAATGCTAAAAAATGCAGGGTTATACATTTTTTTATTTATTTACAGTCTCAGGTGGAACAGTGAGCTGCTTCTTTTGATTTCCTGATTGATTACCTGAGGTTCCTGCCTGCCTAGCTCCTCATTGGGCTGCTGGACTGGAGGAGGGCCATTAAAGACCAGCTCTCAGGTGGAACAGTGAGCTGCTTCTTTTGATTTCCTGATTGCTTACCTGAGGTTCCTGCCTGCCTAGCTCCTCATTGGGCCGCTGGACTGGAGGAGTGCCATTAAAGACCAGCTCTCAGGTATACTGCACTATTTGACACCAGTGCGGTTTACAATGAACATTAAACTACACATCTCAGTTTAGTGATTTGTGCTTACAGTGAAACAGGTATAATAACTTGGGTATACGTTAAACATTTGGGCTGCAAAAATCCAAGAGAGTGGTACAGTATAGGGAATGAAGTACTTCTGTCCACGAAAGAAGAGAGGGGGACCCAAGCTTGATTGTGTCTGAGAATCTTAAAGTAGCTAAACAGGTAGACAAGGCGACGGTGAAAGACAGAAGGATGCTTGGGTGCGTAAGTAGAGGGATGGCCAGCAGAACAAAAGGAGGTGATAGTACCTTTGTATAAGTCTCTGGTGGGCCACATTTGGAGTATTGTGTGCAATTCTGGAGACCACACCTCCAAAAGGATATAAACGGGTTGGAGTCCGTGCAGAGGGTGACTACTAAAATGGTTAGTGGTCTTCCTTATAAAGCATATGAGGACAGACTTAAAGACCTTAATATGTATGCTTTAGAAGAAAGGCGGGCTAGAGGAGCTATGATAGAGATTTTTAAATACCTCTGCGGCATAAATGCCCAGGAGGAAAGTCGTTTGATTGTAAGCAAGCTCTGCTCCGAGGGGACATAGGATGAGGGTGAAAGTGGATAGACACAGGAGTAATATGTGGAAATATTTCTTTACAGAAGAATGGAATAGTCTCCCAGTGGATGTGGTAGATAGATACGAGGACAATATAGGAATTCAAAAAAACATGGGATAAACACACAGGATCTCTATGGGTAAAAAGGGGACTATTGTAGTTGATATAGAAGGGCAGACGAGATAGACCATGTGGTCTTTTTCTGCAAATATTGTCACTATCTGGATAATGTTCTGGCCTACCCTTGCTCCTCCTTTTACAAGCCGCACAGATAATATCTGGCCATTCTGCAGTTTAAAAGCCTGATGATATCTATATATCACCTGGCTGTCCAGCCTTACCCATACAGAGGCACTACTGCCTGGATCAGCTTGCATTGGACAACAGCTCCTTCGGCCGCACCATCCTCAGCACGATCACCCGGTAGGACCAGGACGGTCTACCCTGGGCCCAAGAGGCCTCCGGACCTCATTTGGATGCCAAGACAATTAGAACTTGCCTCCTGGGTCCTTTGACTCTGAGACTGTCACCTGTTGACTGATATCGCACCTGTACATGGGCTATGTTAAGCACATTTAGCATAGTTACTCACCTGTAACAGGTGTTCTCCAGGAGCAGCAGGAATCAGTCCTCACATATGGGTGACGTCGGCGCCGACGGAGCCCTCGCGGAGCAATTTTCCCCAGCTTTCAAAGAAAGCCTTTGGGAATTGCAGCACGCATGCGCGGTCCCCTTCCCGCCCAAAGGTGCCATCTTGGCCAGTCTGATGACATAGTGAAAAGCCAGCAAAAAATTTGCAAAAACTAAATCATATGACTGCAACTCCACGGGGAGGAGGGAGGGTTGTGAGGACTGATTCCTGCTGCTCCTGGAGAACACCTGTTACAGGTGAGTAACTACGCTTTCTCCAGGACCAAGCAGGAAGTCAGTCCTCACATATGGGACTCCCAAGCTTAAGGCTACCGGAGACCCTAAGCACAAAAATGAGCTCCCTCTAGCTCAGCAGCACAGAAGGAAGGAATCTTCTCTGACTAATCTCCAACCAGTAGCCCAACATCCGGGATGGAGGGTAGGAGTTGCTTAAACCTCGAAGAGATTACGGAGGACTGCCTGTCCGAAAGCGCTGTCCCTGCGTGACTCCCTCTCGAGGCAGTAATGGGTTGCAAAAGTCTGGCTCGAAGACCAAGTAGCGGCCCGGCAGATGTCTGCCAATGGAACAGAGCGGAGGTAAGCCACTGACGCAGCCTTCGCCCTAACCCGATGAGCCGTGACTCGACTTTCCAACGAGAGGCCTGCCGCCCCATAAGTCCAAGCGATACAGTCAGCTACCCAGATGGACAGAGTACGCTTGGAGACAGGGAGCCCTAATTTATTAGGGTCCTAAGACAGGAAGAGCTGAACAGTCTTACGGTGCTCCCGCGTACGATCAAGGTAGAAGGTTAACGCCCTCCGACAGTCCAAGGTATGCAAGACCATTTCAGCTCAGCTGGAGTGTGGCCTGGGAAAGAAGGTCAGAAGCACCACCTCCTGATTGATGCGAAAAGGGGAGACCACTTTTGGAAGAAACTTAGGGTGAGTCCGCAGGACTACCCTGTTCTTGTAGAACCTAGTGTAAGGGGGATCAGACACTAGGGCCTGCAGTTCACTAACGCGTCTAGCAGAAGTGAGGGCTACCAGGAATAAGGTTTTCCAAGAAAGAAAACGGAGAGGACAGGTAGCCATGGGTTCAAAAGGCGGACAGGTGATCCGCTGTAAAACCACGTTCAGGTCCCAGTCGGGGGCTGGGGGGCGCAAAGGTGGTTTAAGGAGAAGGAGACCTCGGGAGAACCGTGCCACGAAAGGGTGGCCGGAAAGAGGCCTGCCTTCCACCGGCACATGATGTGCAGAAATAGCACTGAGGTGAACCTTGACCAAGTTGGACTTTAGTCCAAGATTGGAGAGGGAAAGCAAGTACTGCAAGACCACCGACACCGAGCAGGAGAAGGGGTCTTGAGACTGTTGAGTACACCAGGTGGAGAAGCGACGCCATTTAAGGGCGTAGAATTTCCGGGTAGAGGGTCGCCTGGAAGCTAGCACGACCTCTTCCACCTCTGGAGGCAGCAGGAGGGGAGCAAGGACTACCCTTTCAGCAGCCAGGCCATCAGATGAAGAGATCTGAGGTTGGGGTGTAGGAGAGACCCCTGATCCTGGGTCAGGAGATCGGGTTGAAACCCCAGAGGCAACGGAGTATCTACCGCCAGTTGCATCAGAAGCGGGAACCACGGTTGCCTGGGCCACCGGGGAGCTATCAGGATCATCGAAGCCTTGTCCTGGAGAACCTTGAAAAGTGTTCGAGACACCAGCGGCATGAAAGGAAAGGCATACAGAAGGCCCGTGGACCATGAGAGCAGAAAAGCATCCGCTGCTACTCGGAGGGGATGCGGTTCCCGAGAGCAGAACCGAGGAAGTTGCCTGTTCAGAGGACTGGCAAAGAGATCCAGCGTGGGGAGGCCCCACTGGAGAAAGATCCTTTGAACCACCAATGGGTCCAATCTCCACTCGTGTGGTTGGAGGATTCTGCTCAGTTTGTCTGCCAGGTAGTTTTCTTGACCTGGGAGATAGACAGCTTTGAGGAGGATTCCTCGGCTGACGGCCCAAGCGCAGAGCTTTTGTGCTTCCCGACAGAGAAGGAAGGAGCCCGTGCCCCCCTGTTTGTTCACGTAGAACATGGCCACTTGATTGTCCGTCTGGACGAGGACGGACTGGCGAGTGGTAAGGTGGGAGAAGGCCCGGAGAGCCAGGCGGATCGCTCTGAGCTCCAGGAAGTTGATCTGCTGGGCAGATTCCCACGGGGTCCAGAGACCCTGAGTACATGTCCCTTGGCAATGTGCTCCCCAACCCAGGAGAGAAGCGTCGGTCGTCAGTATCTGAACAGGCGGAGGAGACTGAAAGGGCATTCCGAGCACAAGGTTGGGCAGATGAAGCCACCACCGTAGAGAAGAGACCAGCGGGCTGGAGATTCGTACTGAGTCCGCTAGTCTCCCCGAGGCCTGACGCCATTGTGAGCGAAGGCACCATTGAGCAGGCCGCATATTCAGGCGGGCATTGGGGGTCACATGGACCGTGGAAGCCATATAGCCGAGCAGTTTCAGAAAGTGCCTGGCCGAGACCCAGGAATGGCTGCGGAAGCGGCTGGCTAGAGCCATGAGCCGTTGTGCCCTGTCGAGCGGCAGAAAGGCTCGCGCTTGAAGAATGTTTAACCTGGCGCCGATGAACTCGAGATCCTGAGAGGGGAGCAAAGTGGACTTTTCGAAGTTTATGACAAAGCCCAGGTACTGGAGCAGAGTCACAGTACGTTGCGTGGCGTGAGTGGCCTCCGTGGAGGACGGTGCTCTGATGAGCCAGTCGTCTAGGTAAGGGAAGACAAAGAGGCCTTGAAGCCAGAGATAAGCCGCCACCACTGCGAGACATTTTGTGAAGACTCGTGGTGCGGAGGATAGGCCAAAGGGCAGTACTCTGTACTGGTAATGATTGCCTGCCACCACAAACCTTAGGTATTGTCGGTGGCTTGGGTGGATGAGGATGTGAGTGTAGGCATCCTTTAGATCCAAGGAGCATAGCCAATCTCCCTGCCGGAGGTAGGGCAGCAGGATTCCAAGGGTAAGCATCTTGAACTTTTCCATTTCCAGGAACTTGTTGAGGTTCCGCAAGTCCAGGATGGGTCTGAGGCCTCCAGTACGCTTTGGTATCAGGAAGTACCTGGAATAAAAGCCTTGACCTCTCAGGTGGTGGGGCACCGGTTCCACCGCCTGTTCCTGAAGAAGACTTGCCAACTCTTGAAGGAGTAAGTCCCGGTGAAGAGGGGGTCGCAGAGGCTCCCCTGGAAAGTAGGGGGGAGGTACCTGGTGGAAGTGTAGAAGATAGCCCTCTCGGACTATGTGGAGCACCCAGGTATCTGACGTGATGTTGGACCACCTGTGGGCAAAGTGGACCAGCCGGCCTCCCGTGCTGAGAGACACCAGCGGAGGGGGAGAGGCTATGCTGAAAGAGTCAAAAACCCCCACCCTGCGGAGCAGGGGCCGGTGGCGCAGGCTTGGGGGCTTGCTGCCTACGGGACCCGTTACCCCGTCCCTTGGCCTGCTGGCCCTGTTGGGGAGCTGCGGAGGCCTGATAATGAGGGTAGTGTTTATAGGCAGCTGCCTTCCTCGGGTAAAAGGGCTTTTTCCCCGAGCCCTTCTTCTTCTGGGAAGGGGCAGAGGTTTTCCTGGAGAGCCGAGTCCTGGTGAGAGTCTCTGTCTCGAGTTGTGCAGCCTTCTCGTCCATAGGTTTGCCAAAGAGGTTTTCACCTCTGCAGGGGACATTGACCAACTTGTCCTGCACCCAGGGCTCGAGGTCGGATGACTGAAGCCAAGCCTGTCGGCGGGCCCCGATGCCGGCTGCGGCTACTCGAGCCGATGCCTCAAAGCCATCATAGGCTGCTCGAGAGATAAACTTTGAGCACTTCCGAATACCGGTGGACAAGGCCAGGAACCTCCGCAAAGGTTCCTCGGAGAGACCAGCAGAGAATCCGGCTATTTCTTTAGCCAGGTCCCTGAGATACATGCCCATGTAGAGCTGGTAAGTCTGGACCCGACAAGCAAGCATAGAGCCCTGGAAACACTTCTTACCGATGCCATCCAGGCTGCGGGCTTCCCTGCCGGGAGGCACCGAGGAGTGCATCTTCTGGCTCTTGAGCCTATGCATGGCCGATTCCACCACCATGGAATGGTGCGGCAGCTGTGCTTTTTGGAAGCCAGGGCTCTTGCGGACTCGATATATGGCATCGACCCGCTTGCTTAATACCGGCGACGACGCCGGGCTCTCCCACATGCGGAAGAGAAATCGTTCCAGCATCGGAGGAACCGGTACAGTAAAATGCTCCTTTGCAGGAGAGTCATACTGGAGGGCATCGAGCTCTTCGGCTCGAGGCTCCTCCTCGGGATCCGCAGGGAAGGCCAAGGCCTTGGCCATATCCCTCACGAAGTCCGAGAACCGTGCATCCTCCGAGGGGGACTGTCTCCGAGGTTCGGACTCGGGGGAGTCCGAAGGGATACACCGAGTCCGAAAAGAATCAGGTGACTCTTCCACCTCGGATTCCCAGGCGGACTCCTCGGAGGAGGAGTCGAGCGGCTCTGGCCGGGCGGGCACAGACGCCGTCCGCCCCGACGCCGAGGGAGTCGGCGTCGACGACCTCGGCCCCGAATGGGAGGCCGAAGGGGACCTCGACCGAGGATCGACTCGAGCCCGCATGGACTCGAGGATCGGCTCGGTCTCCGGGGTCGACTTAGACGTCGACGTCCCGGCGGTCAGGGCAGAAGCACCAGCGAGGCCAGCGATCAATGCCCGCTACTGGTCCATGAAGGCAGCCAGGCTGCTCTCCAAGGCCATCAACCTGAGTCCGAACTCAGGAGACCCAGCAGCCCCCGACTCGGGCCCCGACGGCATCGGGCCCGACGTCAGACCCCTCGGAGGCGAGTCCATGAGGACAACAGGACTTACGTGAGCAGACGAGTCTATCTCCAGACGAGGCTGTTTGGACGGCCGCTCCAGCTCCAAAGACCCGGGACGGCTATCGGGGCTATGCGACCTGGCCCTCGCGGAGCCAGGAGCATCCACCGACGCCGTCCTCGCGGGTTTCTTCCTCCGATGATGCTCCCGGGTAGGAGACCCCCTCTCAGAGGAGCTCCGACGGTGTTCAGAGCCAGATTCCCTGGACACCGAAGCTTCTGACGAGGTCCGGGTACGGCTGGGGTCAGAGAAGATTCTCTCCCGCTGATGCTGCCGACTCCGCAAAGATTTCGCGGACATCTTGCCACAGGCTCCACAGATCATTTCTTCATGATCTGGGCCCAGGCAACGGAGGCAGCAATTATGTGTGTCAGTAAGAGACATAAGTTTCTTACACTTAACACACTTTTTAAAGCCACTGGCGGCCATCGGGGGGAAAAAAGGGCCCCTGCGAGGTCAAACGTTCGTGCCGCCAGGGAAAAGTGAAAAAAGCGCGAATTTGTCACAAAGGACAGAAAAACTGAAAAGAAGGGGAGGCCTCGCAACCGGCGTCGCGAGGCCGGACGGAAAAGGGACCGGCGTCGAAACTAAAATAAATAAAGAAAATCAACTTTTCAGCGGTGACTTGTAGACAGCGTCTGTAGGGCTCCGCGGAAAAAAGAAGACTGGCCAAGATGGCACCTTTGGGCGGGAAGGGGACCGCGCATGCGCGCTGCAATTCCCAAAGGCTTTCTTTGAAAGCTGGGGAAAATTGCTCCGCGAGGGCTCCGTCGGCGCCGACGTCACCCATATGTGAGGACTGACTTCCTGCTTGGTCCTGGAGAAGTTACATTACGATGACCATGTTATGTTACCATTGATCTGTTTCAACCACTGTTATGCTGTACTACAATGATGAGGTTTGTTCTAGTTCTTGTTACACTATATTGTACGTTTACCAGGATCATTGTAGGTCTGCCGCTGCTGTAATGGTTATTGCTCACTCGTAGTACATATGATACTGATAAAAACCCCTTCACCGCAACACCCTGTGTCGGGTCCTCTCTCTAGACGGTAGGCTTCATCCCACCACAGCAACAGCAGGCCACACAGTCATGGCTAGGGAGTCACCAGGTCTGTCTGATGCATCCTGCTTGTCCTTGGAGAAAATAAGGTTACTTACCTGAAGCAGGGGTTCTCCATGGACAGCAGGATAAGTCAGCCACACATACTCACCCCCCCCAAAGGACAAAGCCAGTGGCGCATCCAGCGCATGTGGAGATGCCAAGCCCAACCCGGGAGAGCCTCAGCTCAGGCCTGACAGAGCCAGGGGCTAGGGCCAACTAGGCACATGCTTTGGCTTTCTGAGCTATAGGAGAGCACTTCCAGGTGTGGCTGACCTATCCTGCTGTCCACAGAAAACCATCGTTACAGCTAAGTAACCTCGCTCTCTCTGCTTCCGGTCTGTTCACAAAAGCGCAGCTCGCTTCTCTTGCAAGCAGCTTGAGAGAGCAGAAGGGAGGAACAGAACCACCGACTGTGCTGCTCTGGGGGGATGAAGGGGTACCCATTCTCACCCATATGTCCAGGCTTCCATATGGGGTTGCAGAGGCCCTGAACCCTGGGGATAAAATAGAATGACATCTGGATACTTTTAGGACACGCCAGATACTTGTGACCTGAATTGGTCACTGTTAGAAATGGGCTTGATGGACCCTTAGTCTGACCCAGTATGGCACTTCACTATTGAGAGTATTCTCCATGTAGGTGGTGGTGGGGTAAGAGAGTATATGACTGCAGATAAAGAGCAGGATGGTCCATCTAGTCTGGCCAGTAAGGTTGCTAGAGCGGTTGTGCCACTCTGAGCACGTCACCCCACTCTATGTCTGTGTATAGGGATCTACCTGCCACTAGGTGCAAATCAGTTCCCCCCCCTCCCTCTATTTACTGAAGCATAAATTATATTTGTTTGTTTTCATTTTAGTCTCTTCCTATGAAGGGATCCACTGTGTCCATCCCATTCCTTTTTTCTTTCTGTCACTGTGGAGGGGGGAGGAGACTGGCAATCATACCCATTTGTTTCTTCATTGAAAGATGGCCCAATCAAACTCTGGAAATCGTTACCGGAGGAATAGTAAAAGCAGCTAGGTAGCTGGGTTTAAAAAAAGGTTTGCACAAGTTCCTGGAGGAAAGGTGCATAAACCATTATTAAAGAGGACCAGGGAATAGGGGAGGGGGGGGGAGGAGGGGTTCCCTCTTTTTCCTTTGCTTAAATTTCTTAAGTTTGGAACCGTATTGAGGTTTTTTCTGTATGGGGTCTAACTATGGGGTGAATGTGTTTATTGGGATTATTTGTGGTTTGCTTTTGTATTTGGTAATTTCCCCTTTTTCCTTTGTTATCTTTCAATTGTTGTATTGGAAACTCAATTAAATAAAATTTAAAAAAAAAAAAAAAAAAAGAGGACCAGGGAGATCCACTGCTTGCCCCCAGTATGAGCACTGTGCGCGTTTCTTTGGGAACCTGCTAGGTACCTGTGACCTGGATTGGTCACTGTTGGAAACAGGATACTGGGTTTGATGGACCTCAGGGTCTGTCCCAGTATGGGATATATTATCTTCTTAAGATCAGTTTGTATGATGCCATTCGGGAAAATGTTAAGGGCATTCTCTATGAGAGAGATAAGAGAGCAGAAAGGCATTTCCCTTTTCAAAGGACCCCATCGGTTATAATTAAGACATTGCTCTTAATTTGCAACACCATTTTTAACAAGGTCAACTCCTTCTTGTGATGGCTTTTAACAGGATAGTGCCGAAATACAGGAACTGGTTAAAAGATAGAAAGCAGAGGGTAGGGCTAAATGGCCAATTTTCCCAATGGAGAAAGGTGAATAGTGGTGTACCCCAGGGATCTGTGCTGGGTCTGCTGCTTTTTGACATATTCATAAATGACCTGGAAAGTGGAATAACGAGTGAGGTTATCAAATTTGCAGATGACACAAAACTATTTAAAGTTGTTAAAACCCAAGAGGATTGTGGAAAATTGCAAGAGGATTTTGATAAATTGGAAGACTGGGCATCAAAATGGCAGATGAAATTTAATGTGGACAAGTGCAAGCTTATGCACCTAGGGAAGAACAACCCAAACTATGGTTACACGATGCAAGGTTCCACATTAGGAACCACCACCCAGGAAAAAGATTTAGGTGTCATTGTGGATACCATGTTAAAACCCTTGGCCCAGTGTGCAGCGGCGGCCAAGAGAGCAAATAGAATGCTAGGTATGATAAGGAAAGGAATGGAAAATAAAACAAAAGATATTATAATGCCTCTATATCGTTCCATGGTGAGACCGCACCTTGAATATTGTGCAATTCTGGTCGCCGTATCTTAAAAAGGATATAGCGATTTTAGAAAAGGTACAGAGAAGAGCCACCAAAATGGTAAAGGGGATGGAAGGATACTCCTATGAAGAAAGGCTAAAAAGGTTAGGGCTCTTTAACTTGGAAAAGAGACGGCTGAGGGGAGATATGATAGAAGTCTATAAATTAATGAACGGAGTGGAACGGGTAAATGTAGATCGATTGTTTACCTTATCAGAATATAGAAAGACTAGGAGACATGCAATGAAGCTACAGGGTAAACTATTTAAGACTAATAAAAGAAAATATTTTTTCACTCAACGTGTAATCAAACTCTGGAATTTGTTACCAGAGGATGTAGTAAAGGCTGTTAATGTAGCTGGGTTTAAAAAAAGTTTGGACAAGTTCCTGGAGGAAAGGTCCATAAACCATTATTAAGAAGGGACCCAGGATATCAATGCTTGAACCAATACAAGCATAGTGGAACCTGTGTCCCTTGGGGAAACTGCTAGGTACATATGATCTAGATTGGCCACTGTTGGAAACAGAATACTGGGCTTGATGGACCTTGGTCTGACCCAGTATGGCATATCTTATGTTCTTATGTACTTGTGCTATTGGCCTACCGTTAGATCTCTGTTCGTAGTTGAGAGTTTTCGAAAGCAGCAGCTTATTTGGAAGCAGTGTCGTTTTACTGCTCTTGGAAAATTGTTTGAGTTTATGTCAACGCTCATGCCGAGGTCGTGTTTATTTTCACAGATAAAAATGATTTCTTCCCCACTTAAGAAAAAAGGAAGTCTGAAAGGTGCAGTTCGAGGCATCTTTAAGACTTTCTTAATGCACATTTAAACAAGAGACAGCGTTTACTCAAATCTCTAAACTCTTCTTTAGTAACCCGAGTGAGAATGTTCTTGTAAATGAACATCATTCAATTATTAAAAGTGAATTTTGCCCATTGAAGAAACACAGGGCTAGAGGAGCCCTAGATTGAAGCATCTCAGGCAGGCAGGCAGGCAATGAGCGTGCAGCCAAACAGAAGGCGGCTGCCGCTATAAATAAAGGGACCTAGTGGGCCAAGCAAGTCCTCGTTCTCCTAGGACAAGCAGGATGAGTCAGCCACAATAGGTGACGTTATCCGACGGCACCGAGACAGAAGTACTCTCTATAGCTCAGAAGGGCTTTACCCTTTTGAGCATGGACCACCCAGGCCAAGCCTCCGGGTCCGCCCCTAGCCAGCCACTTTTCACTCTTCCGCCTTGCCAGCATGACGTACTCTCCTACTCTCTACAATATCTTCACAATTTTCCACTAAGGATTTAAAGATCATCATCAAAAAATCTGATAATAAACTACAATCAAAATCATGCCTATGCCAGGTTTTAAAAAATGCCCCGGCTGCTCAAGAAAGATGAACTCTACAGACTCACATGACCGATGCTTGAGGTGCCTTGGAGTCTCCCACAGGGTTGAAGACTGCACTCACTGTGCCAGAATGTCTCCCTGAGCCAGAATATCCAGATGGCATGCCCTCCAAGATCTCATCCAGGAGGTAAGAAGCTCAGCGATCCTAGCTCCGGCTGACCACGTGGCTGTCCTCCCTGTTCCTGATGCCTCCACGATGCAGCCTGCCTCCTCCCCAGCTCCAGATGTGCCCCCTGCGGCCTCCATCCGCAACCGCGATGCATCTGCCTTGCCCTCAGGTCTGCCTCCACCTCCTGCACTGCTTGAAGCTGGACTTAAGCCCTGAAGAGTCTCCTCCGCAGCTGGCAATGTGGGATCCCCCAAGCATGCAGGCAGACATCTTGCCTCCTTGCTCCGCCCCCCATGGCACTATTGGACAGCGCCACGGAAACAAGACCGCCCCAGGCTCCGCCCACCATGGCGCCACTGGCCAGTGCCACGGCAACATGCTGACATCACCACAATGCTCCCAATGTTCCCCCTCCCTCCGGCAAGCCTCTCAGCCCGCGCCGACGTAGTAAAGGCTCTGGAAGGCATCACAAGCGTCGGAGAAGGCTTTTCAGCACAGGCAGCAGCAGCCCACCTTCCAAGAGGCACCGCAGACACGGGAAAAAAAGTAAGCACAGAACCCAGCACAGGCACAGAAGATCCAGCAGCTCCTCTAGCCCTGCATTTCACAGCAGCTGCATGTTTCCCTACTTTGACTCGGAGCTGCAATCCCCGGAGGAGTATGATCTCCCACCTCCTGCGGCACTCCCAGGAGAAAATCTGCGGACCATCACTGTGACTCTCCCCCCTTCAAGGGGTCCCAGACGGTGCACCATACCCAGACTTGACACAGTTTACAGCCCTGCTTTCAATTCTCTTCAACCAATGGGCACGGACCAATGCAGCCACCCCGGCTTCCTCTTCGGGTCCGAGTGTTCCCATCTCCCCAGCTGCACCCATACAGCCGGCTCCGCCGCCCCCCTGCGATGTAGATACCACTGAGGACAGGGATGAACCCACCGCGCCTGATTCCCCTGCAACCACTGGAGCCTCGTAACACGATGCAATGTCTGCAACGACAGACCCCGCTCCAAGCACTCCTGAGGACCTCACCTACCCCAGATTCCTCCGCAAACTGGCGACAATGACCCTCCCTGCAGCCAGCCAACTCTCTGACCAGCACCCGGAGACACAAAGCAGCGCGAAAATTCCTGGAAACACCGAGGGCCCCTGCACCGATACCTGTGCATCCCCTCCTCCATGAGAACCTCCTCAAGTTATGGCAGAACCTCAACTCGGGACCTCCCTCCTCCCATAAACTGGACTTAAAATACCAGGTCCAACCCTTGCCTGGATTCGACAAGACACAGCTTCCACATCAATCCATCATAGTGGAGTCTGCCCTCAAACGCTCCAAGTTGACGTGGGTACATGCCAACAATCCCCCGGGCAGGGATCTCAAGCTGCTTGATGAGGTCAAAAAAAGGCCTTCCAAGGCGCCATGCTAAGCACAAGAGTTTTGGCCCACCAACTCCAGTATGCCCTCTACCAAGACATCATCCTGGGGCGCCTGAAGGAACATAAGAACATAAGATATGCCATACTGGGTCAGACCAAGGTCCATCAAGCCCAGTATCCTGTTTCCAACAGTGGCCAATCTAGGTCATATTTACCTAGCAGTTTCCCCAAAGGACACAGGTTCCGCAATGCTTGTACTGGGTCAAGCATTGATATCCTGGGTCCCTTCTTAATAATGGTTTATGGACCTTTCCTCCAGGAACTTGTCCAAACCTTTTTTAAACCCAGCTACACTAACAGCCTTTACTACATCCTCAGGTAACAAATTCCAGAGTTTGATTACACGTTGAGTGAAAAAATATTTTGTTTTATTAGTCTTAAATAGTTTACCCTGTAGCTTCATTGCATGTCCCCTAGTCTTTCTATATTCTGATAACGTAAACAATCGATCTACGTTTACCCATTCCACTCCGTTCATTAATTTATAGACTTCTATCATATCTCCCCTCAGCCATCTCTTTTCCAGGTTAAAGAGTCCTAACCTTTTTAGCCTTTCTTCATAGGAGTATCCTTCCATCCCCTTTACCATTTTGGTGGCTCTTCTCTGAACCTTTTCTAATAACTCTATATCCTTTTTAAGATACGGCGACCAGAATTGCACATAATATTCAAGGTACGGTCTCACCATGGAACGGTATGGAGGCATTATAATATCTTTTGGTTTATTTTCCATTCCTTTCCTTATGATACCTAGCATTCTATTTGCTCTCTTGGCTGCTGCTGCACACTGGGCCGAGGGGTTTAACATGTTATCCACAATGACGCCTCAATCTCTTTCCTGGGTGGTGGTTCCTAATGTGGAACCTTGCATCGTGTAACCATAGTTTGGGTTGTTCTTCCCTAGGTGCATAACTTTGCACTTGTCCACATTAAATTTCATCTGCCATTTTGATGCTCAGTCTTCCAATTTATCAAGATCCTCTTGCAATTTTCCACAATCCTCTTGGGTTTTAACAACTTTAGTTTTGTGTCATCTGCATATTTGATAACCTCACTCGTTATTCCACTTTCCAGGTCATTTATGAATATGTCAAAAAGCAGCGGACCCAGCACAGATCCCTGGAGTACTCCACTATTCACCTTTCTCCATTGGGAAAATTGGCCATTCAGCCCAACCCTCTGCTTTCTATCTTTTAACCAGTTCCTGATCCACAGTAGTACACTGCCTCCTCTCCCATGACTCTTTAGTTTTGCCAAGTCTCTGATGAGGGACCTTGTCAAAGGCTTTCTGAAAGTCCAGATACACTATATCAACCAACTCACCTTTTTCCACCTGTTTATTCACACTTTCAAAAAAACATAACAGATTAGTAAGACAAGATCTTCCTTGTCTAAAGCCATGTTGGCTGTCTCCCATTAGGCCATCTCCGCCCTCCCGCAGGAGAGCCAACCTGCTGCCAATGCCTCTCTAGCGGATCTTCAAGAGTGCACTAAGCACCAGGTGCGAGCAGCCTTCAACTCCTTTAATGCAGCTACATGCACAGCAGGAACCGCCATCTCCGCTCGCCTGGCTTCGGGCCTCTGGCCTCAGAGAAGAAACCCATGAACGCATCACTGACGCCCCCTGTACTGGTGATTCACTATTCGGGGACAGAGTCGACGACACCGTCTCCACGATAAAAGACCAGTGCGCCACGCTACAGACCCTTGCGGATGAAGGCCTTGAGCGCACCAACTGCAAGAGCTCCTACCAGCAGAAACAGTACCCTGCTTCCCAACAGCAATACAACCCCTATCGAAAATGGCAGCAACCACGCTACAAACCACAACCTCAGCGTACTTACTTCCGCAGTAAACCTCACCCGTGACCAGAGACAGCAAAAGGCCTCCCAAGTCGGGACAACAAAACAAAGCCAGCCCTTTTGACAGGCGCAGCGAAGCCTGCCCCCCCTCCGGGGGTCAGCTCACCACCTTCCTGCCGGCCTGGGAATCCATCACGACAGACAAGTGGGTCCTCCAAATAATCAAGAATGGGTACCGCATCAGATTCCACTCAACACCGTGGCAACAACCCCCCCCGGGAGAAGGCGGACTCTGCCTTTCTTGCAGATCTGTCGCAAGAAATTTCCTCTCTCCTGACCTCCAAGGCAATAGAGCCTGTACCACAAGAGGAAATTTGCACTGGCTTCTACTCCAGCTACTTTATGGTTCCCAGGAAATCAGGTGGTTCTCGTCCCATCCTCGACCTGCGCAGCCTCAACAAATTCATCGTCAAGGAGAAGTTCAGGATGCATTCCCTGGGATCCATCCTCCCCTTCATCCAGCAGGGGGGAGTGGCTATCACCCCTGGACTTAATGGAGGCCTACACACGTCAGCATCCACAAGGACCACCGCAAGTTCCTCCGCTTCCAAATCCAGGGAGGCACTTCCAATACAAGGTCCTCACCTTTGGCCTATCCCCTGCACCAAGAGTTTTCACCAAATGCGTGGCTGTGGCTGCTGCCCACCTGCGCAAACACGGCATATGTGTCTTCCTGTACCTGGACGACTGGTTGATTTCGGCACCCTCCCTGCAGCAAGCCACAGCATCTACGCGACAGACCATCGCCCTCCTATCAACTCTGGGCTTCCTGGTCAACTTCCGGAAGTCGCATCTGCAGCCAACACAGCGCCTCGAGTTCATAGGAGCAATAATAGACACCACAGTCTCTCGGGCGTTCCTGCCCCCCTCTCGAAGGAGCGCCATCACCCACCTGATACAACACATCTCGGAGGCTGGCTCCATGCCCGCCAGGACTCTCCTCCGCCTTCTGGGCCACATGGCGGCCTCTACCCAGGTCATATCTATGGCAAAGCTCCACATGCGCTGTCTGCAATGGCACCTGAGGTCACACTGGAACCAGCACTCGCAGCCCTTCTGCACCCTCATACCCATGGACGCCGCAGCAAAAGCATCCCTCCTCTGGTGGTCCCGCAGGAGGAGCCTTACACTCGGCCGCCCGTTGAGGCAGCCCACCCACCAGTTGACCATAACCACGGACGCCTCCCCATTTGGCTGGGGAGCACACTACCTCCACCTACGCACACAGGGAGCGTGGACCACACGGGAGCGGTCCTACCACATCAACCTACTGGAGCTCAGGGCGATCCAATACGCTCTCAAGGCCTTCCAGAGTCTGACTCACAAGAAACACATCCCGCTCCGAACGGACAACCAGGTGGCCATGTTCTACATCAACAAACAAGGGGGAACGGGCTCACGCGCCCTCTGCAGGGAGGCTCTGAAGGTATGGATCCTCGCCCTGCGAAACCAATGCCACCTCCAGGCTTCCTACCTGCCAGGACTCCAGAACGAGCTAGTGGACCGATTCAGCCGGCAGCTCAACCCACACGAATGGACGCTCAACAGTCAGATGACCCTCACCATCTTCCAGCGATGGGGGCAACCACTGGTAGACCTCTTTGCCACGGAGAAGAACACCAAGTGCGACAACGTTTTTGCTCGAAGCGTCCCTCACCTCGGCATCGCCCCGGATGCATTCAACGTGTGCTGGGGGATTGGTCACTAGTGTACACCTTCCCACTGATACTGCTAACCCTGCAGCACATCATCTCGGACAGGGCGGAGGCCATCCTCATAGCCCCCTACTGGCCCTGCCAGGGGTGGTACCCATTCCTCAGCCGCCAGGCGCAGCAGGCGCCTCTTCGCCTTCCCCTGTGACCAGACCACCTCTCCCAGGACGATGGCAACACCCTGCACCCCAATCTGCAGACCCTGTCCTTAGGGCAACCCGCTCAGCCTCCATGCTGCTAACAGACCTCCACCTCCCGCCAGAGGTCACGCAGGTGGTACTTGCAGCCAGATGTCCATCCACAAGGAAGTCCTACGGCCTAAAATGGCGTCAATTCTCCTCCTGGTGCTCAGCCCTGCAGCTCAACCCCTTCTCCTGCCCTACGCCACAGGTGCTGCAATACCTCACGGAACTCTCCCAGCAGGGACTGCAACCTCAATCAATACAGGTCCACCTGGCCGCGATCGCAGCCTTCCACGACCGCCACAGAAACGCATCCATCGCTGCCCAGTCTATCGTCGCTCGCTTCATAAAGGGGCTCACCAATCTACACCCCCCGCACAGGGATCCGATTCCTCACTGGGACCTCAACACCATCCTCTACCAGCTCATGCTACCCCCCTTAGAGCCCCTACACACAGCGGACATGAAACACGTTTCCTGGAAGGCTCTATTTCTCATTGCCATCACATCAGCCCGACAGATCAGTGAGCTACAGGCCCTGGTGGCGCACCCATCCTACACCCAGCTCACAAGCAACAAAGCCACCCTCCGGACACACCCAAAGTTTGTGCCGAAAGTGGCCTCTGCCTTCCACATGAACCAGTCCATTGAACTGCCTAGCTTCCACCCCGAACCCCACTCCTCCGCTGAGGAGCACTGGCTACACACTTTGGACTGTGTCAGAGCTCTCCGCGTCCGTCTCCACCGGACTGCTCTTCACCGTATGGGGACACAACTCTTCGTCTCTTATGACCCAAACAGACTCTGTCCCTCTGGATCTCCGCCTGCATCGCCTTCTGCCTCCAGTCAATACACACCAGTAGCGGTCGATGGCCTCTTCCATTGCCAATCTAAAGTCTGTCCCTGTGGCGGATATCTGCAAAGCAGCCACATGGTCGTCCCCTCATACATTCCAAAGACACTATTGCCGCAATCTCTCCAACGAAAACCTGGACTTTGGACGGGCAGTCTTAACCACGGCAGACCCGCAATGTCGGCAACCATAGCCACCGGACTGCCAGGACTGCAAACTCCATTCTGCACCGCTGCTTGCACCGTATTTATACTATTACTTGCACAGTTACTTGCACTGTATTTACACTGTTACTTGCACAGTTGCACTATTTGCCATTACTTGCACCGTTGTACTGGGGGGGGGGGTTGCACCTTGAAGCAATTCCTGTACCAACTACATGCTCAATAAACAGGTGAATTGTTCAATCACCAGCCTGGCCTCCTTCTCTTGACCAACCCTTGCACCACAGCTCCTCATAGCTGGGGAGGCACCTATTGTGGCTGACTCATCCTGCTTGTCCTAGGAGAAAACGGAGTTACTTACCTGTAGCAGGAGTTCTCCATGGACAGCAGGATGTCAGCCATGCATTCCCGCCCTCCTCCCCTTCAAGGGCCGGTCTTCTCCCGGGCACACACCCCTAGCAGTAGTCTCAGCTAGTGACTCAGTGGCTGGCTAGGGGCAGACCCAGAGAGGTGGCCTGGGTGGTCCATGCTCAGAAGGGCAAAGCCCTTCTGAGCTATAGACAGTACTTCCGTCTCGGCGCCGTCAGATGACGTCACCTATTGTGACTGACTTATCCTGCTGTCCACGGAGAACTCCTGTTACAGGTAAGTAACTCCGTTTTTCCGTAAGTAGGCGGGTTTTTTGTTTGTTTTTAGTAGTCCACCTCTGCGCCCTCGGTACGGAATGGCTGAAACTGCTCCAGCAGCCGCGGCTCCGCCTCCTGCTGCTCCAGGTGCCGCAAAAAAGAAGTCCAAGAAGCCATCGGGAACTTCCAAGGCCTCGGGTCCCAGCGTCTCCGAGCTCATCGTCAAGGATGTTTCAGCCTCTAAGGTTCGCAGCGGCATGTCCCTAGCCTCCCTGAAAAAGCTTCTGGCGGCCTCAGGCTACGATGTGGAGAAGAACAGCAGCCGCCTGAAGTTGGCTGTCAAGAGCTTGGTGAGCAAAGGCAGCCTGTTGCAGACGAAGGGCAGCGGAGCTTCGGGCTCCTTTAAATTGAACAAGAAGCAGCCAGAGAGCAAGAAGAAGAGCACACCCAAAAGCAAGATACCGGCGGCCAAGAAACCGAAAAAAATCAGCGGCTGCGGGAGTGAAAAAGAGCCTAAAGAGAGCTAAGAAACCGGCAGCGGCTGCTACTAAGAAGGTAGCCAAGAGCCCCAAGAAGCCAAAAGCGGCAAAGCCCAAAAAAGCCGTCAAGAGCCCGGCTAAAGCCAAGCCTGTGAAACCAAAGGCAAAAAAGAGCCCGGCAAAGCCTGTAAAGCCCAAAGCAGCGAAAGCCACGAAGGGGGCGCCTAAGAAAAAAATGAAGATTTCTACCTTTTTTGATGATCTCTTTGTAAACCCAAAGGCTCTTTTCAGAGCCACCGCCTAGGTCAAAGAAAGAGCTGGATGATTTATTTTGTGTTTTATCCAATCGCTTTATAAGAAACTAGCAGGCGCTGATATGCCCAGTGATAGGCGTAGACCCCCAATGATTTCAGATGTGTCATGTATGTTAAAGCGGCAGACGAGGAAGTTCAAATTCCTTTGCTATCCTGGAAGAGGGCTTCTGCTTGACTCCTATCACCCGAGGGGTTTCTTCTCGTGTTTCAGGTTTGGAGCAGGGAGAAGGATCGTAAACTTTGTTGGGGGGTAAGGAGAAAGTGAAGAGAATATCCTTCCAAAATCGCAAGGGGGGAGGTGGGAAAGCCACGCCGAAATCCTTTACCATCCCTACTCCGAAGGGAAAGTCAGCCTGTTCTAATTCAAGCGCGAGGGGAGAATCCTCGTGGAAGGCATCAAGCATTTCTCAAAAACAAAACAGCTTAGTGGTTAGAGCATCCGCTGGGAAAAGGGAAAGACTGTTTCGAATCTGGTCAAATCACACCTGAAGCAATGGACACTTGTAAGCTGTCGGGATCTCGCCTTGAACAACTCATGGAAGGGGTGAGGCTGGAAACAAAGAGAACAGTCAGCCTCAGTGGCACATCGAGTTTCTACTTCCTGAAGGATTTGAGTAATTGAGGTAACATGCTAAGGATTTACTAACTCGAGCGCTCTTTTGAGTGGGAAATGTGGTGGCTCTTAGAAGAGCCTTTGGGTTGTAAGGATAGAAGAGATGATGCTCTTTAAGCTCTCTCGCCACGAATGCGGCGGGCTAGCTGGATGTCTTTGGGCATAATGGTGACCCTCTTGGCGTGGATTGCGCAGAGATTTGTGTCTTCAGAGTCCAACTACAGTAAACCTTGCTAGGGCCATGATGGCCGAGCTCTGGAAACGCAGGTCGGTCTTGAAATCCTGCGCAATCTTGCTGACCAGGCGCTGGAAGGGCAGCTTACGGATGAGCAACTCAGTGGATTTCTGATAGCGACGGATTTCTCTGAGCGCTACGGTGCCCGGTCGGTAACAATGAGTTTTTTTCACCCCGCCCATAGCCGGAGAGCTTTTAAGAGCAGCCTTGGTCGCCAGCTGCTTACGAGGAGCTTTTTCTCCAGTGGATTTACAGGTGGTCTGCTTAGTACTGGCCATTATGGACGCGCTCTTTCAGTTTTCTGTCTTCAGCAACAATTCTGAAAAACCGGCCGAACATACTGCTCTTATAGCCCGAGTGCTGACTCCCGATAGGCTTCGGGGGGATAAAGAGCCGTTAGAGAGAGTATGAAAAGCCCGCCCTTTGCCGGGATTGGTCAGAGATAAATCGGATACAGCCAACCCTTCCAACTTCTGATCGGAGCCTGGAGGGAAGTGATGAAAAGAAGTCAAAAGAAATGATAAAGAGATGAAATTATAAATGTATTTAATTCCCGGATTCACTTTCTCACCTTCTGAGTTTAGTGAAGGGAGGGGAGGTTTCTCTTCATTGCTGCGGATTGGGAGCAGCGTTCAGGCTAACTGAAGAGCAAAATTAACCAATCTAGTAATCCACTATAAAAAAAAATTAAGAGGAACCAAAAATATACTACACCTCAAAATGGGCATGCACCCATTAGCACTGCACGCTGCTCATAGTACCATGGGTGCACACACTGCACGTTTCACGTCGCCACCGCCACCAGTACCAGGTACCCAGGCCACACCATTAAAACTTCCAGTCCTGAAAAAGCATCACCTGAACCGGATCTCGGCCTCCCCCTTTCCACCGCATCGCATAACAGCTTGGGAGGCACCAAGTGTGGCTGACTCATCCTGCTTGTCCTAGGAGAAAACATAGTTACTTACCTGTAACAGGAGTTCTCCATGGACAGCAGGATAAATCAGCCACACATACCCGCCCTCCTCCCCTGGGAAGGGGCTCGGCCTCTGACCAATGCCCGCCTCCTAGTGGCTAAGGCTCAGCTAGTGACAAACTGGCTAGCTAGGGGTGGGCCGGGGGCAGGGCCAGTTGACTCATGCTCAGAAGGGCGAAAGCCCTTCTGAGCTATGGAGAGTACTTCCATCTCAGCGCCGTCGGCTGACGTCACCAAGTGTGGCTGACTTATCCTGCTGTCCACAGAGAACTCCTGTTACAGGTAAGTAACTCCATTTTCCATTCATTGCTACGGATTGGGAGCGGCGTTCAGGCTAACTCAAGAGCAAAATTAACCAATTTAGTAATCCGCTATAAAAAAAAATTAGAGGAGCCAAAAATGATTAAGATTGAAGTCCCCTCCGGTCTACTTAAAATTAGCGAGGATATCAAGCACCCGAGTTTGAAAATGCCACCCTCTGCAGTGACTGGACAGCTATTTAGCACTTATAAAGCGCCACGCACGCAGCGCTGCACAACTAACCTACAAGAGGTAGCCAACGTACAAGAGACAGTCCCTGCCCATCAGAGTCATGCTCATCGGAGCTTACAATCTAGTAAAAACTTCTCTCTGCTACCGGTGCAGCCAAATGTTCTCAGGTGTCTTTTGCAATTCTCTGTGGACAGGAGGGTGAGTCAGCCACCAATAGGTGTCCTTCTCAGCATGCTCCAATCCCCTCCATCCCTGGAGCATCCCGCTTCCTGCCTCAGACACTCTAGTGCAACAGATTCATCTGAAGGAGACAGAGGGTGGCTTGGTGTGGCTCAATCATCCTACTGTCCACAGAGACTCTCCCTTATGATTAGGAACCTCACTTTCTCCATAGGCAGGCTAACTTGGCTATACATGAACAATCAGGGAAGTCAACAATCAATACAACAAAGTGGGGGGTTGGGATTGCTACTGCTAGGGGCAGGGCACCATCCTTGTCTGGTGCTGCTGCTTTGTCCAACACTAAATTTTGTTCTGATACTGCCCTGGTTCAACTGAAAACTAGGGCAAGCAGCTACCCCGCGATCTTCCCCCCTGTGGGAGCACTGCATTGGTATCTGGGCTGGGGTGGCCTTCCTGGATGACATCCTGTCCGAAGGCAAAAGGATCCTGGAAGGCTTGGTCAAGGCAGTGTTTGGTAAAAGTGTGGATGGAGGCCCGGGTGGCTGCCCTGCAGATGTCCTCTGAAGATGAATAGTGGCGGTTGGCGAGGGCGAGCCACGATGGCTGTCAGTTGGCATGTGTGGACCCTATTGTCAGGTCACAGGCCTGCCTGTTCATAGCAGAAGGCAATGCAGTCTAAAATCCATCAGGAGGAGGTCGATGGGGGGGAGGGGAGAGGGGGGAGGATGAGGATGGCTGGGATTGGAAATGAATGCAGAAGCCACACCTCTTCATGTTCAAGTCCCATTGATACGTGGTGATGTGAGCTCATGCTTCTGCAAAGTTGTTGATGCGGCCCCTGTTGGCGGAGCTTGGCTCATGGGAGTGGCTGCACTTATGTCAGCGTTGATTGCCTACACTGTGGAAATCCCTGCTGTCGACATGGTGAAGGGCCCATTTCTTCCTTCCCCAGAGGACATCTTGCGTGAGGCTGCTGTCATGGGGGTGGTGCCTGTTTCCTCGGTGGCTATCGTGGGTTCGGCTGTCGTCATAAGAACATAAGATATGCCATATTGGGTAGACCACGGTCCAGCAAGCCCAGTATCCTGTTTCCAACAGTAGCCAATCTAGGTCATAAGTACCTAGCTGTTTGCCCAAAAGACACAGGTTCCACAATGCTCGTATTGGGTCAAGCAGTGATATCCTGGGTCCCTTTTAATAAAGGTTTATGGACCTTTCCTCCAGGAATTTGTCTAAACCTTTTTTAAACCCAGCTACACTAACAGCTTTTACTACATCCTCCGGTAACAAATTCCAGAGTTTGATTACACGTTGAGTGAAAAAATATTTTCTCTTATTAGTCTTAACTAAGTTACCCTGTAGCTTCATTGCATAGTCTTAAATAGGTTTCCCTGTACCTTCATTGCATGTCCCCTTGTCTTTCTATATTCTGATTATGTAAACCATAGATCTACGTTTACCCGTCCCTCTCCATTCATTAATTTATAGACCTCTATCATATCTCCACTCAACCGTCTCTTTTCCAGGTTGAAGAGCCCTAACCTTTATAGCCTCTCTTCAAAGGGGATTATCCTTCCATCCCCTTTACCATTTTGGTGGCTCTTCTCTGTCTTTTTCTAAAAACACTATATCCTTTTTAAGATACAGCGACCAGAATTGCACACAATATTCAAGGTGCGGTCGCACCAAGGAATGATACAGAGGCATTATAATACCCTTTGCTTTATGTTCCATTCCTTTCCCTTTGATACCTAGCATTCAATTTGCTCTCTTGGCCACCGCTGCACACTGGACGGAAGGTTTTAACATGTTATCCACAATGACGCCTAAATCTTTTTCCTGGGTGTGGTTCCTAATGTGGAACCTTACATTATGTAACCATGGTTTGGGTTGTTCTTTCCTAGGTGCATAACTTTGCACTTGTCCAGATTAAATTTCATCTGCCATTTGGATGCCCAGTCTTCCAATTTATCAAGATCTCTTGCAATTTTCCACAATCCTCATGGGTTTTAACAACTTTAAATAGTTTGGGGTCATCTGCAAATTTGATAACCTCGCTCGTCATTCCCTTTCCAAGGTCATTAATGAATATGTTAAAAATAAACGGATCTAGCACCGAACCCTCAGGTACTCCACAATTCGCCTTTCCCAATTGGGAAAATTGGCCATTTAGCCCTACCCTCTGCTTTCTAGATCCATAATAGTACACTGCCTCCTGTCCCATGACTTTTTATTTTTGCTAAAAGTCTCTGATGGGGGACCTTGTCAAAGGCTTTCTGAAAGTCCAGACAGGACAAGCAGAATGAGTCAATCACACTTGGTGACATCATCCGACGGCACTGAGACAGAAGTACTCTCCATAGCTCAGAAGGGCTTTCACCCTTCTGAGAATGAGCCAACTGGCTCTGCCTCCCAGCCCGCCCCTAGCTAGCCAGTTTTCAGTTCTTCTGCCTTGCCAGCAAGATGGACCTCTCTACTCTCCAACTGAAATGACCAAATCTTGAACTTTATTCTGAAGAAAAAGAGGAACTCCACTTACTTGCTTAAAAGGTCTCTAATGTTAATGCTCTTATGCCTTCTTATTTCAGATCCGTTCCGGTATTGTTTAGAGAGGGCTGGCTGGAACCCCTGGGCCTTTCGGCCATGTGCGCTCGCAGTCCAGCCCGCGGATGCGGTTGTTAAAGAACGTCTGTGCTCCCAGTTCCAGCCGGGATCACGCTGCGGAGGCCATTGATTAAAGATCCTTCGGACTAACAAAGAGGCATTTCAGACAGGCAATTGCCCTCACGGCAGCCTGGGACGTGCCTAGAAAGCCTCTGTCCCCGGCCAGCCATGCTTTAGCGTCCTGCCTCTGCCTCCAAGGACCATCCTCACGTGTGGATCATGGGGTTGGCCATCTTGCTCTGACCATGCTGCCTTGCAAGCTGCCGCCCCCTCTGCAACGATTGCGCATCAGCCCCCTGCAGAGTGAAGAGCAGGTCCTCTCAAGCCCTCAGACGGCGGCTCGTCAAACCCCAGCCCCACAGCTGGCTAAATTCTGGCTTCAGTAGCCTTCCAAACAGTGCCCGGCGCTGGAACTCCCTCTTGCAGCGCCGTGCCTATGGTCTGGGCTCCATTGGCTGAAAGCTGACCCCGCCGCCACGACACCATTGGGTAACTCCATGGCAACGGACTCCAGAGCAGTGCCATGCAATGCTGGAACTCCTCACAGCTGGAACTTCTCTCAGCGCCGTGCTTACAGAACAGCTGCCAAAAGGGATCCTCTCCACCCCTCCTCATGGAGCCAGGATCTCCCGCTCATGAAGCTTCAGCAGAGTTCACTGCATCATTGGAGCATCTCTCCCAGAACGCGTGATCAGTGCGGCAAACTCTACGATGATGTCAGCGCTGTGCCCTTCGGTGCCGATGTCAACAAGGGCACCCGCGCTGAGTGCTCTGTCCTCCCTTCGGCGCCGATGTCAACCTGGTCGGCACATAAGAACCGTTTCCTCAACACTGGGGTCACCCGAGAGGGCAAGCCTCCTCGGAAGCAGATCGTTACCAACTAGCCTGGATGACGGTGGATCGCGTCTAAACACCGTGCACAAACAAGCGGTCAAGGGTTACCACATGAGAGAGAGAGATGTGAGAGCTCTTTCTCAAGCTGCCTACCTTCTAACAAGAGGTGACTGGTTCAGGGCTAGCCTATCAGCATGAGCTTGTTTCTGCAGCACCACAACACCCCTGCTAGGGCTCTTGAACGCCCAAACAAATCACAGCAAACAACCACAGGGAGAGCACTCTTACAAAAGACAGCAGGCATGGCCAAGGCAAAAGGGCTAGCCCTCTGCCATCGAACAAGCCTTTCCTGTGCTGACTACCACGTATGGCACCAGCTCCTGGTAGGAAGCCGACTGCTTCAGGTGTTGGGTGAGGCTGCGTAGCCATCCACCCTCCCCAAAACCCCCCCCTCGCCTTGAGACCATGGCCCTCCATGAGGAAACCCTCGGCCCCCCTCAAGGCTCAGGTCAAGGGACTTTGCCCTTATGAGCAACTCTGGACCCTTAACTGCGCTGGTGTCAGACGCAAACAGCCTGCCACTTAACTGCATGAAACAGAGCCTGCCCACAGCCTGCCCCTTTCTTGTAGCCAAAAAAGGCAGTGGCTCCCACCTGGCCATGGGTGGATCTAGCACCTGTGCTGTTGGAATACCCAACTTGCCATCACATAGAGACAGGGCAGCAGGGTGGTGCAGCACATATAGCCAGCATGTCTTGGAGCAGAAGGTCACAGGTTCAAGTCCCTGCTGTGGATCTTGCAGCGCAGAATATGCAGAGCAGATTATGCTTCAAGAGCACAATATCCCAGCAAGACTTCTGCATTGGACAAGGCACAAAGACACAGGTGCCACTCTGGCTCATTCACCCACAGAATTGGTTCACCGCAGGGACCCTAGCCCAAGCCTCATGCGTTCCTGGCATCCTCCAGTGCAAGGCTGAGCAAACCACAGCCAATTTCGGGGCATTAACTGCATCTAAGATGGCATCTTATAATGCAGAAGATGACACTTCAACTCCTAAGACACAGAGTCAGACCCTCATAGCCTCCAACCAATGCATGAAAACACAGAGGAAAATGCTCATAGTCCGCATATTAGTACATGAGCTTCAGGAGCTAGGAAACATGATCTATTCCCAAACCCCTTTTCCCTCGCAGCATCGACTGTGGTGCTTGATCACCCTACCACAGATGGCTTAGGAAATCGCCTCTGCTCCTGGGGGTAAGGCAACTGAGGTTGTCCACGGAGAAGGTAGCCAACCTGCAAACTGGGCAGTTATGTTGGGCACCCTCTTACTCCTCTGCCAGGACTACTTCACATCCTCGCTTACAGCTCAGGGACGATCAGAAGGCCAATGCCGCATACCTCACAGCATGTGGTGGCAGCAGACCCCTGTGACAGATATTGGTGTCTCACCCTTCTTGAGAATGAGTTGACCTCTGCCTTGCCTTCGTGAGGCCCCATCCAGCATACCATGCCTGTCCAAGTGGGCTTCCTGGTCCTGGTGTACCACCAGAAGCCTCGCATCGACTGGGTGCTGTTGGGTGAACATCGGCACCGAGTGGGTGCTGTTGGGGTGAACATCAACACCAAGCAGGCGCCACAGCTCCGAGGCAATCCTCCCACAACACTGGAGGGACACAGTATCATCATCATGACTCGGGACGCCTCCCTGGAGGTTCACAGATCCGAGGCCCAATCGCGGACCTCGGAGAACATGTCTGCATCTTCCTGAATATCATGGCCTACCGTGTGAAGCCTGCATCTCTGGTGAAGTCGCACAGGGCCTACGGCAGTTCTAAGATCTGCAGCTCCTGGCTGTGCTCAGCCTCCAGAGACAGGAACAATTGGCTCAGACTATTTCCCAGAAATAGGGACAACAGGCTACCATCATGCTATCCTGCGGAGAGAATCCTGCACTACAGACCCCCACCTGCGAGATCTGTGACACCAGGTCACCGTGGGCATGAGTGCAGGGTGGCTACCATCATGCTATCCTTGCGGAGAGAATCATGCACTACACAGACCCACCTGCGTGATCTGAGAGAATCATGCACTACACAGATACATTGGTACAAAAGGCCACATATCCAATACCTGACTGCAGGTCCAGTTGGGATTTGAGCACACCTCCAGAGCACCGCGATGATTCTGCACTCTCTGGCACGCACACTAGGTCCCACTGCCAAAGGCCCAACAGTACCCATCCATCCAGACAGCCCCTGACTCGACTACCAGACTAACCGGTAGGTCGGAATTTGCAACCATTCGCCATCAGCTTCCTTCTCCCTTCAGGGGGCTGACCACAAATCGACCTACCCACCTCGTGGGGAGCAGGAAGGGCAACTGTTTAAAACGGTCAGATCCAGTCCATCCTCATCATGCCCTGGCCAGCACCTGGCCCTAGAACTCCTGCATACCTTCTTCCTGAGGATACCTTCTTTCTTCTGTCAAGTGTGGGTGGACAAGGAGTACCTTCTTCCTCCCATCAAGTGAGGATACCTTCTTTCTCCCGTCAAGTGCGAGTGGACAAGGAGTAACTCGAGAGCCTAACATGGTTGACAACTGCCAATTCTGAACTGTCAGTTCGGTCCCGACGTGTCGCCTCCTGATCTCATACGAATGGAAATCCATCCTGTGCTGATACGAATGAAAGTCCATCCTGCAAAATTCATCCTGGGCAAATCCATCCTGCAATTCCTGCAGCAGCAAACAGGCAGGGCGATCGCGGCCTCCGACGACTGCGCCCAGCAGCCTTGCTATCACTTGCAGGCAAAATTGGGGTGGACCACCAGTAAAGGTTTTGGATATCGGCTCAGACTGCTAGTCCCATAGCGGTCCAAACTGCTAGTCTGGATGGCGTACCTACCACGCACGTAATGCTGTTACGGCCACGAAACAACAAGGGACCAAACTCTTTTGTCATATGTGACCTCAATAACCCGACCACCTCAATAAACCTGCGGTCCCAGCGTACTTCACCTCTAGGAATTCTGCATGCTCCAAATTCAATCAAGCCATGCCCAGAACAGACACATGGCTCTAGCAGTGCCAAAGGATAAGGATCCTTCGACAACCTGTGGCCCATACTTGTGACAGGGACACCTGCTAACACTACATGCAACACATGCAGCATGGACAAACGCGTCACCTAGCAGTCTCACGTCCTCTGCGCTCTATTGTGCCACTCTTGTAGCACTGTCGATATTGTCGCAGGCCCACTGTCGATATATTGTTGCTGGCCATATATTGTCGATATTACAGCTGGTCCACTGTCAATTTTACAGCGCGGCACCTATCTTGCACCACTCTTGCAGCGCTTCCAACATTGATACCGTGGCTATTGGCTTCCCTGCTCGCAGTGTTTAACTTGACGCTACTGCTCAGTGGTACTCCCCCTGCTGCTGCATCCCCGAGGCTGCCCATGGAAACCAGTTACTCTGCGACATACTCTCACAAGCATGGCCGTCGCGTAGGTGCAACGTGGGACTGCATGTCTACACATTCAGTATTACTACACCTCAAAATGGGTGTGCACCCACTAGCACTGCACGCTGCTCATAGTACCGTGGGTGTGGACACGGCACGTTGGCGCGTTTCAAGTCGCCACCAGTAAAACTTCCAGCCCTGAGAAAGTATCACCTGAATCTGATCTCGGCCTCCCCCTTTCCACAGCATCACATAACAGCTTGGGAGACACTAAGTGTGGCTGACTCATCCTGCTTGTCCTAGGAGAAAACAGTTACTTACCTGTAACAGGAGTCCTCCGTGGACAGCAGGATAAGTCAGCCACACATACCCGCCCACCTCCCCTGGGAAGGGGCTCGGCCTCTGACCAGTGCCCGCTTCCTAGCGGCTAAGGCTCAGCTAGTGACGAACTGGCTAGCTAGGGGTGGGCCGGGGGAGGGGGGGGCAGGGCCAGATGGCCCATGCTCAGAAGGGCGAAAGCCCTTCTGAGCTATGGAGAGTACTTCCGTCTCGGCGCCGTCAGATGACATCACCAAGTGTGGCTGACTTATCCTGCTGTCCACGGAGAACTCCTGTTAGAGGTAAGTAACTCCTTTTTTTTGTGTATATGTCTATTACACTGTTTCTCTTGTGTCCAGGAAGGCCTGTAATACATTCTCTCACTAGCTGTTGAGTCAGGAAGTAAGACAGGCAGGCACGCAGGACCAGACATTCTGACTTGTAATTGTTTAGAAAACTGCATCAGAGATAAGACAGAATGACCCTGTTTGTTTGCTGTGAGAGGTGGTAAGATCTGTAATTCTATTGGACTGTTTTCCTTTGTTCTTAGTTTTCTGTTTCTGTAAGATAGGGAATAATAAAAAGATCCTTTTGGGAAGAAAAAAATCTGTGAGATAGCTATTACTATGTATGAGTGTGTTGTCCTGTATAAGGAGAGATTTTGTTGGGAAGTGTGGGTCCTCTCTGTGATGTTTCTTTTATTGGGAAGTGATATGTCTTCCCCGAGTGGTTCCCCTTCTGGACGGAGGAAGGTGTCAGCTTGGGAACTGTCTGGCCAACAGTCCAGCTGACCCTTGGTTCCATATACTTCTCAGGCCACTTAAGTTTTTTGAAAGTTGATCAGGTCCCAGAGTAGGATCTTGAAGTTGTTGGTTTTTTTTTTTAGCAGGTATACCTGCAATGCTACCAACTGGAGTCCTGCTGGGTGCAGCCCCTTGTGGGGAATTCTCCCTCGACAACATCCATGTCCTTGGCCACCAGCACAGGATTCAACTGTCATGTATGCTTGCAGAGCCCTGAATGCTTTTCAGTCTGTCCCTTACTCTGATATCTGATCGCTGCTGAAATCCCTCCAAAAATATAATAGGGATGTGCACAGACAAGAAACATTTGGTTATTTGTTTCTTTTCAGTTAGTTTCAGACATTTGTTTTAATAGGGAATTTTTAGTGTGCTAAATTAATTTAATACACACTAATCGATGAATGAAGGTGCACCAAGTTCATTAGTGCACACTAAGAAATGCATTCCCCTAAAAGACAAACCTTTGGGGGGAAAAAAGGTCACTGTTACTGAGAGTAATGAGTGTGAAAACAGGAAGGAGGGAAGCCATGCTGTGGACCACATGGTAGAGCAACATAAGTTAGAGTTCTACTTTCTAGCAAATGTCTTACTCTGTTATACTCTCCAAACTGACATACCCAATAGTCCCGATTAGGGATACTAAAGAAATAGCATCTAAGACACCAGAAAGAACAGGTTAACGCATCGTTGTTTCTTTCTTTGCCTTTACAAATATTAATGATCTAGTACAACGCAACACACAGTATCGCAAAACATAAACTCTTTATTCAAAAGATTTGTAGTAGAAAAATACACTTTGAAAAATAAAACACATGAAGAGAAATTTTCAGCCAGGCTCCAGCCTGCAAGTCAGTACCAGGGGAACCTCTTACCCGACACGCTTTGCAGGTGCAAGGCAAGTGGAGTAAACCTGCAAAAGACCAGATACAAGGATTTCAGAATGAAATCCTCACACTTACTTTCACATGCTTGTGCCAGTGGTGCCTCTATTTCCTGCAAGGAAAACTACCTGCACTGTAAATGGGAAAGGGCAGTTTTCAAGAGGCCCTTTTCCACAAAATACCTGTTCAACCACAGAGAATCCTTTTGAAAATTGACTCCTTTATGTACAACATTATTGGGAAAGTCTCTGTATTTTGTATGTCTTTTTAGCATCTAAAATTTATCTTTGGTTTGTGTTAGGCATTTCTTGTATGTTCCTTCTCTGTTTTGATCACTTAAATTATTCTTGATTCCTTTTCTAGAATGCTGTGGCTATTCCCAAGGGGACAGACAATACCATTCTCTTGTTATACAGTTAGAATATTGTTTCATGGCATAAAGAACTTCTGACACCTATCACTGACAAATATTGAGAACAATCTATTACAACAGCAAAGCATTTTCTTTGTTAGGCTTCTAAAAAATGTATGATGTTTATTCAACTTTTTTGTTGGATTTATTTTACTAAAATAAAATCAGGGAGATTTTTATTTGTATGCTTTATGAGACTTTTCTTTTAATGTATGCTTGTATTGAAGCCCCCCCCCCCCCCCCTTTGTGTAGCTTCAGAGAAACCACAGTCAGAGGATTCCAGCTTGATAGTGACAGTCATGGGCTTCTGGCTTCAGTGTTACAGTTCATCTTGCTATGCAGGGTGTGTGTGTGACTTGAGTCCCAGTCCCGATGGAACACAGCCTCCAGCTGCTGCCGCACTGAGGTACTGTCCGCTGTTGCTGTCTGATTTATAATTAACCCAACCCCTGCTGTCTTTTCAAAATAATCCTCTGACCAGTTAGAGGTTCCTAAAACAAGAAATAACAGAAAACTTTAAATTGTTCATTTAAACCTAATAAACAAAAATAAGATGCCAAACACTGCAGAGGATCGTGGGGAGATATCTAACCAGAACCATTCTTACTAGGTGATGATTTACAGGAATGGACACAAGTCAGCCTGGAAGAGGTGCTAGAGCAAATTGACAACTAAATAGTAGCAAATCACCAGACCGACTGGGGGTGTCCCCAAGGATGAGGTTGAGAAACCTTGAATTAACATATGCTTAAAACTGCAACTAAAGAAAGATCACTCTCATATTATCAATTTAAAATATTTTTAACAAGTCTAAAATAAAGGTGGGTATCCCCACATCACAAAACAAAAAAAAAAGGAAAAGTATAGATAGCCCAAAGAAGAAAAACACTAGCCATAACGAACCCAGGGGTTCTCAACCCAGTCTTTGGGCACACCTGGTCAGTCTGGTGTAACAAAGTTGCTTACCTGTAATGGAGGTTCTCCATGGACAGCAGAATAAGTCAGCCACACACTGGTGGTCTCATCCAAAAGCATCAATGATGGATTAGCTCTCCTTAAGTTCAAAAAAGCTTAAAATACTTTCTGAGCATGTGCTAGCCACCCCCCTCCACAGTACCCACCCATTTACTCCTCAGTGCATTCTCCAACTGTAGGCAAGTTCATCCTAGAGAGGAGGTGGGTATGTTTGTGAGGCTGACTTATTGTACTGTCCATGGAGAATCCAGTTACAGAGACGATGACATTTTACTTACCAAATAACGTCTGTTCCTGGAGTCTTGCTGGACCAGTCCAGACAAGTGGGCTGTGCACCCCTGCCAACAGAGGTGGAAACAGAGAAGAAAAATCCAGAGGCTCATTAAGGCCTCATCCTGCTATTATAGCTGGTGAAGCTAGAACATTCCAGTATTCATATCCAAGCTATAGTCAAGAAACCCTGATCACACACAACCTCAATGAGGGTAACAAGAAAGCATAGTTACTCACCTGTAACAGGTGATCTCCGGGAACAGCAGGAATTTAGTCCTCACATATGGGTATCGTCGGTACCGACGGAGCCTGCGCGGGAACGCTCCCCAGCGTCCAATAAGAACGCTTTTGGGAGCATCCCTCAGCACATGCGTGCTGCCTTTCCAACTGTCCCTATTCAGTTAAGTTTGTAGCTGAGTGAAAGGATAGAGGGAGAGAGGAAAGAGACAAAGAGAGAGAGACAACTCCTAGGGGAGGTGGGTGGGTTGTGAGGACTAAACTCCTGCTGATCCCGGAGATCACCTGTTACAGATGAGTAACTACGCTATCTCCAGGAACAAGCCGGAATGTAGTCCTCACATATGGGGACTCCCTAGCTGAAGATGCCAGGGAGATAGTCCCAGGAAGGTGTCACCGTCAAGGGTGAGGATCCTTCCTCCCATGGATCTCTGGCATACCACCAGGGTTGGTGGGTAGGAGTTGGTTTACGTTTGAAAAAGGTTTTTAAGAACAGCTTGGCCAAAGGCGGCATCCCGACGGGAGGCTTTATCTACGCAGTAGTGGGCTGTGAAGGTGTGTACCGAAGCCCAGGTGGCTGCTCAACAAATGTCATTGATAGACACAGAGTGGAGATTAGCCATAGAAGCTGCCAAGGCCCTGACATTATGAGCTGTGACATAGTCCTGAAGAGGAAGACCCTTACTCTCATAAGTAAAGGATATGCATTGGACAATCCATTTAGACAAAGTACTTTTGGAGACTGGAAGTCCCAAATGACTGGGGTCAAAAGCTATAAAAAGTTGCTGTGTTCTTTGTATGTAAAAGACCAAGGCCCTTTTGCAATCCAAAGTATGAAGGTTCCTTTCTGCATTAGAGGCATGAGGCCTGGGAAAAAATACAGGAAGGTAAATTGATTGATTTAAATGAAAAGGCGAAACCACCTTTGGCATAAAATGTGGGTGAGTTCGAAGAACAACCTTATCATGATGAAACCTAGTATAAGGAGGATCAGCCACTAAAGCTTGCAATTCACTGATGCGACGGACAGAGGTGATTGCAATTAGGAAGATGACCTTTCAGGTCAAAAACCTAAGGGCTGCAGTGGCTAAAGGCTCAAAAGGCGGCTTCATGAGCTGCCCGAGAACTAGATTTAGATCCCATGTCACCGGTGGTGGCTTAATGGGAGGTTTGGTTAATAGAAGGCCTCTCATAAATCTTGATATGAGTGGATGAGAGGAAATTGGTTGTCCATTCAGAGGCTTATAAGAAGCTGCAATCGCACTAAGATGGATCTTACCGAATTGGTCTTTAACCCAGAATTCGATAAGTGAAGGAGATACTCTAGTATCGATTCTAAGGGTACGACCAGGGGGTTTAATCCCTTCCTGGAGCACCATATAGTAAAACGTTTCCACTTGAAGGCATAAGATCTTCTTGTGGAATGTTTTCTAGAAGCTCGAAGGATATCTTTTACCTGCTGAGACAGGTTGAGATCCTGGAGGTCTAAGCCTTCAGCAACCAGGCCATGAGGTGCAGGGACTGTGCATTCGGGTGCCATAGCGTCCCGTTCTCCTGAGAAAGGAGATGTGGAGCGTGCCCTAACTCCAGAGGTGCCGCTTGACAGAGATGCAGAAGCAGGGAATACCACGCTTGGCGTGGCCATTGTGGTGCGATGAGAATCATGCGACCCCTGTCTCTCTGAAGCTTGAAGAGTGTTTTGGGAATGAGGGGAATGGGTGGGAAAGCATAAAGGAAGTCCTGACCCCAGTAAAGGAGGAAGGCGTCCCTTGCCTGACAGTGGTGTGCCGGTATCCTGGAACAGAACCGGGGAAGTTTGGCATTCAATGGACTTGCAAAGAGGTCTATGTCTGGAGTGCCCCAGAGATGAAATATCTTTGCCACCTGGTCTAGGTGTAGTGACCACTCGTGAGGTAGCAGTACTCGACTGAGTTTGTCTGCCCAAAGGTTTGAATGCCTGGAAGATATACCACTAGAAGGTGAATTTGGTGCTCTCTGGCAAGGGCCCATAGTCGTAAAGCTTTGTTGCATAACAACAGACAGGCGGTTCCGCCCTGCTTGTTCACATAGAACATGGCTACCTGATTGTCCGTCTGAACCAGGACTGTCTTGTAGCTGAGCTGGGCATGGAACACTCGAAGAGCTAAATAAATTGCTCTTAATTCCAGGAGGTTTATGTGTAAACCTACCTCCTGTGGAGTCCAGGTGCCCTGAGTAGAGAGATGATAAACCTTCAATAGAGGTCGTTACCACAGCCCAAGAGTGCCCAACATCTCTAACCTCTTTCTCAACCCCTGACAAGAGAAGCATTGAAGACACGATCATGACCATCAACACCACCAATGCGCAGACTGATCCTTGCCCAGCTTTCTGGATAAAGGAACTGCGCAGTGACCTCAGCCCAGTAATAAACAGGATAATGAACCTATCCTTCACAACAGGTTCCTTCCCTTCTGCACTCAAGCACACTTCTATCAGACCACTACTAAAAGATAGCAAGCTAGATCCTCAAAAGGTAGACTCTTACAGACTCATTTCAAGTATACCTTTACTTGCAAAGATAATCGAAAAGGAGGTGCAAAGACAGTTGCAAGACCACATTGACTCGGCTGCTCCACTAGACCCATGCCAACATGAATTCAGGGAGACACATGGAGTGGAAACACTCCTTACCACCCTCTTCAATAATATAATCACTGGTATTAACATCATCCATCAGGGGATGGCACTCATTTTTCTAGACATTGCTGCAGCCTTCGATTCAGTAAGCCATGAGCTCCTCTTAGGGCGGCTAAAGGAGAAAAGCATCTGCGGAACAGCACTTGAATGGTGTAGTTCATACTTGTCCGGAAGATGGCAACAGGTACGATCTGGCGGAGCAACATCAGAACCGTTTCATCAAGGCCAGGGAGTTCCACAGGGATCCTCCCTCTCTGCCTTGATGTTTAACGTATACATGCAACCCATTTGTAATATCATCCGGTCCTTCAATGTCAGCTGCATGATATACGCCGACGATGTCCTGCTCTATATGCCGTTCTCCATAGATAAATTAGACCTCTCCCCTTTGACAAATTGTTTCAATGCCATATCAGAATGGCTCCTATCGCAAAACCTCCAAATTCAGCATAAGAAGACTGAGGTGCTTTTCATTACAAGGAACCCGAATTTCAACCTGCCACAATACTTGAAAGTGAAAGAAGCTGAGCTACAAGCAAAGCCCACAATTCGGTACCTGGGTGTTATATTGGATCAAAACCTTGACATGAAAGCACACATAGCTAACTCTGTCAGAGCTATCTATTTCAAGATCCGCTCCCTCAGACATCTTCGCCTCTTGCTCGAACCAGAGGATTTCCGTACAATTTACCAGGCTCTTATCATACCGCATTTTGATTACGCCAATGCCATTTTACAAGGACTTCCTCAATCCACCCTGAACCCCTTACAGCTCGCAATGAATAGCGCAGCGAGGGTTCTAAATGGGGCATCTAGGAGAGACCATGTGACCCCCCCTTTTGAAGCAGCTACACTGGCTTCCCATACAGGCCAGGATCATCTTCAAGACAGTGTTACTGACATTCAAAGCGGTCAATAATCTCTCTTCCTCCTCATTAACCAACCTCATCCAAACCATAGCCCCTAATAGATCAAGAAGATTTACAGCAACAAACACACTAATAATTCCGAGAGAATTAACAAGATGCACAGCGACAACAGCAAATAGGGCCTTCAGATTCTGTGCCCCAAGACTCTGGAACGCTCTACCTGCAAACATCAGAGCGATCACCAACTTAACACAGTTCAGAAAAGCCCTCAAACACTACCTTTTCCTCAAATACTTCCCAGAGAACACTGAATCACACACTCTGATTTACTTGTAGCTACACCAACACATCTATTCAGCCAGGGAACACCCCTAGCTAGGGTACTGACCACAGTTTCTCTTGTTGCATTTATTCTATAACTCCAGTGTGTAAATAGTTTCCCCTGGTTATCCAAGTTTTACTATCCTGTTATTTGTAAACTCAGACCTATGTACACGTTCTGATTTTTCTGTTCCATGTAAACCGCGCTGATACCGAATAGTGCGGTATATAAGAAATTATATATATATATATATATATATATATATATAGGGAGCATCTATCTTGCAAGCCTGGTTTCCCTTCGGGGCTGAGAGGTGCCGGTTTGGAGGCTGTCGATTGGAGCGGGCAGCCCAGCTGACGTCACCTCCCTGGGCCCTAATATAAGTTCTTCGCTACAGCGCCAGCGGGTCTCCTAAGGGGCGTCTCCAAAGGGGTATTGCCACGCCCCTTAGGAGCCCCTTAGGAGCACATTAGGTGCCCAACCGGCTTTGGAGTGCCGAATATGCCGGGTGGAAAGCGGAAGAAAAAGCCTTTGGCCGAGGCTTCCCAAGTTGGTGCCATCGAGAAACATTTGGTTTCTACACCTCGTGCTGTCATCTCAGGTACTGTGTCTCTTGACCCCTCTAGTGAGGGAGTGAGTTTAAGCTCCGCTGAGCGAACCCCTCCGCTCCCCCCGGGCTTTTTGGAGTTGTCCGGTGAACTCTCCCTTAGTCTGTCATCTCGATGTGGTGTAGTACCGAAGGCGGTCTCGTGGAGCCCTCCTTCTGTTCCTCCCACTGAACCTCCGATCTCCGGGATTACCCTTTCTGATGTTTGGCAAGTGGTTACTCGTACATAAAAGACTCTTGCTGGGACTGTTTCTATGTTGTGTGAATTTACACGGGATGCCGTAGAAAAATGTCAATCTCTGGATTCTCAAGTTGGAGCCTTGAGCTCCGCGGTTGCGAAATTGGAGTCCCAAGCGGTGTCTGCCTCTGATTTTATGGCAGCTCACGCTAAGGATAGTCTAATTTTGCACCAGAAACTTGAACATCTGGAAAATGTCTCTCGTATTAAAAATTTGCGCTTATTAAATTTTCCTATTTGTTCATTGTTATCCCCTTTAATTTTGCTTCGGAAGTACCTGAAGGAAGCCCTTCTTTTTCCACGGGCTGATACTTGTTTGATTGTTAAGTGTTATTACCTATCTGCTAAGAATTTACCTCGCAGCTCCGTGGAACAGGAAGAGGCTGTTCCTCCTTCTACTACCGGGAACTTTGATTTGACAGCCTTTTTAGAAGAGTCCCATGACACCATCACCTCTCGGGCTACTATATTGGTGACCTTTTCCGCTGAGGAGGAAAAGGTCGATATTCTAAAAGCATATTTTAGGAGGAAAGAGGTGAAGTTTTGTGGTGAAAGGATACAGATATTTCCTGATGTTTCTTACTCCACGCAGTCACGTAGGAAAATGTTTCTTGTATTGAAGCCTAGAGTTCTTGCCTTAGGGGCTACTTTCTTCTTAAAATACCCCTGTAAATGTTGTATTACTTCTAATTATGATAAATTTATCTTCTTGTCATCCTCTGAATTGGAAAAAATGGATTTCGGACAGGGAGAAACTCAAGGGCAGCGTTTAAGCTCGGTGGGGGAGGGTTCTCACCTGGCTATACATGTTGGCTACAGATTCCTTCGGGGCTCTGTTTATCCTTAGTATTTTATTTTCTTATTGAATTATCAGACATGTCCTCCCCATGATGTGGGTTGTAATTCTGTATTAGAATTCTTTCTTATTTGTTACTTCTGGTATATTTCTTTTTCTTTTGTTATAAATTTTACTGTGCTACATTGTAAAATTATCCATAAATAAATAATTTAAAAAAGAATTGTATATAAATAAATAAATAAAATGATCCAGGTGTGCTCCCCAACCCACCTGTGATGCATCTGTTGTTAGGGTGGCCTGAAAGAGGGGTTGATGGAAAGGAGACCCCACTGTCAGATTTTCTACTGATTGCCACCATTGGAGGGACAAAATTAGTCTTTGAGAGACTTATTTTGTCCGACAAATTGCCCATGGCCTGTGTCTACTGTTTGGAGAGGGTCCACTGAGCTGTTTGCATGTGAAGGCGAGCATATGGGAACACATGAACTGTGGATGCCATGTGTTCCAGCAACTGCAGTAGTTCCCGAGCAGTGAGGGAGGATTTTCCCGCTGCTTGGGAAGCTAGCTGCATAATGCGAAGACACCGGGCTTGTGGAAGAAAAGCCCTTGCCTGCCTGATATCCAGACAGGCTCCTATGAATTCTAGGCATTGGGAAGGAACTAGTTGAGACTTTGGGAAGTTGATTTCCAATCCCAAGTATTGGAGGATTCGCATTGTACGAGACAGTGCAGTGCTGGCCTCTGCAACTGTGGAGGCTCGAATGAGCCAGTCGTCTAAGTAGGGGAAGACAAAAATCCCCAGGGTTTGTAGAAATGCTGCTACTACTGCCATGCATTTCGTGAACACCCTTGGTGCTGAAGCCAGACCAAAAGGAAGAACCCTGTACTGAAAATGTCTTCCCCTGAAAAGGAAACGTAAGAATTTCCTGTGATCTGTATGGATGAGAATGTGTGTGTATGCATCCTTTAATTCTAGAGAGCAAAGCCAGTCCTGGTCTTGAAGGTATGGCAGAAGAGTTCCTAGAGAAATCATTTTGAATTTCTCTCGAAACAGATATTTGTTCAATTCTCTGAGGTCTAGAATGGGTCTGTGTCCCCCTGTTTTCTTTGGGATAAGAAAATAGGGGGAGTAGAACCCTGTTCCCTGTTGAAAAATGGGCACCTCCTCATTGCCTCCTGGGCAAGAAGTGTGGAGACCTCGTAGTCTAGTAGATTATCTGCAGAGGTTTGTGAATTGAACTGCTTTAGAATTGTAGGAGGGGGTATGCTGTGAAAATGAAGTTTGTACCCCTCTCCTACAATGGACAAAGTCCAATCTTCTGCTGTTATTTGATGCTATCTGTTGATAAAGTGGCATAACCTGCCCGGAATGTTGGGGGGTTGGGGACCCTTCAGAGGCAGGAAGGCAAAGCTCTCTGGGAAGGAGTCAAAGCCCTTGAGGGGGCTGAACCTGGAGAGCTGGTTGGGCTCTCGGTCCTTTTGGTTTCTTCTGCTGTCCAGGTCAGGTTACCCAAAAGGGACAACCTAAAGTCTGACTGTGCTTGGTATAGGAAGAATAAAACTTCCTCTTTTTGCTAAAAGAGGGTTTTTTATAAGGCTTCCTTTTGGCTGGAGTGGCTGTAGACTTTGATAATCTATCTAAGGTAGAATTGTCAACATCTAACTCATTAGCCTTTTCCTGCCAGTTCTTGCCGAAGAGATTCTCCCCCATGCAAGGAATGTTGCCTAATCTGTCCTGTATTCAAGTCTCCAAGTCTGATGCCTGTAGCCAGGCAATCCGTCGTGCACCAATGGCAATAGCAGAAGTTCTGCTGATGCATTCAAAGCAGTCAAAAGCTGCACGATTGACAAACCTGGAGACATTTTGAGCATGCTTAACTAGAGCAAGGAAATCTTGTCTCTTATCATCTGGGAGAAAAGGGCTCATAAGTTCCAAGTCTCCTGTGACTTCCTTAAGGAACATTCCCATATATAAAATGTATGAACTGATCCTAGCTGAAAGCATGGAAGCTTGAAAAGTTCTGCATCCAAAAGCATCCGGAGTCCTGCATTCCCGACCTGGAGGATTGGATGCATGTCTCTTTGCACTTTTCATCCTATGCATGGCTGATTCCACTACCATTGAATGGTGTGGCAGCTGGGTTTTCTGAAAACCAGGACATGGTGGAACTCGATACATAGTATCAAGTCTCCTAGAGTGAGGAGAAGTGGTCAGAGGTGTCTCCCACATTCTGAGCATCAAGCTATGCAGAATTTCATGGATAGGCAGAGTAGATGCCTCCTTGGGAGCTTTAGGATACTGGACGATTTCCAATTCCTTTGCTCTGGGTTCTTCTTCAGGAGCTACTGTGATTGAAAGCCCTTTGGCCATATCACGGATGAAATCCTGAAAAGATATGTCTTCTGGAGGTGACATTCTGCGTTGGGGAGAAGAGGGATCTTCTAGGAGAAACCCTCTAGTGCCAGCAGAAATGTCAGAGTCTTCGGAATCGGAGTAATCAAAGTATTCCTGACCTTGATGCTTTTGCAAGGCACGATCCCGGTACCGATCGAAGTCGGTATCGAGGTGACCCGGTACCGCTTTGTCCCCTCCAGCCAGAGATGGCATAAGAAGAGTTCCAGTCGGTACCGGCATCGGTGTCAATGTCGGCACCGGTGCCCTTGGGACCACCAGTACCGCAGCCAAGAGAAGAGCTGCGATGCTGCACTCGATAGCGAGGAACCTCTGGTCTATCAACGCTGCCGATGCCTGGGTGTCGGTACCGGTAAGGACGGCCGGAACCCCTGAGCATGGCACAGGTAGTTCTTGCGAGGTTGAGGCCTTGAGAACATCCTGAAGCCCCATCGATGCTTTGGAAGACGAAGCCTCCCGCCGGGGCTGTTTTGCTGGTGTGGTTCCCCCAAGGGCAATGCCAACGGCCTCTTGATGCTTAGCAGGAGAGTTACCCTTGAGGACCGGCTCTTATGTTTAGTTACCTGAGATCCATGGGAGGAAGAAGAGACCCTCGACGATGTCGATGCAATGGATCTGGCATCTGAAGAAAAAAGGGTACCGAGCTTTGCGGCCCGGTTCTGTCTTCCTCTTTTGGTCATCCCCATGCAGGAGAGACATTCAGTTGGAGAATGATCAGGTCCTAAACATTTTAGACACCAATCATGGGTGTCAGTGACAGAAATGGTACCTCCACACTTAGTATATTTCTTAAAACCACTAGTTGGTTTTTCCATGATTCAGGAAAATGGGGGCCTAATGCCCAAAATGGCGCCTAGCACCAAAAAGGAATGTTTCTAAAACAAACACAAAGTTTTTTGTTTGTTTTTTTTTTAGAAAGAAAAAGAAAAGAACCGGCGGTACCGGTAGGCGTCGTGCGGTAGGCAAACGCGACCACAGAAAGAAGTTTAAAGATGTAATTTTCTGCGGTGACAGGGAATAGGTCCTGCTGGCTCCGCGGAAAACAAAGAACTGAAGAGGGACAGTTGGAAAGGCGGGAAGGCAGCGCGCATGTGCTGAGGGATGCTCCCAAAAGCGTTCTTATTGGACGCTGGGGAGTGTTTCCACGCAGGCTCCGCCGGTACTAACGATACCCATATGTGAGGACTACATTCCTGCTTGTTCCTGGAGGAGATCAAGGAACTACAATTATGTACAAAATAATCTTTGGACAGAAAAAAATGTCAAAAGGGTTATGTGCCCACAGGGCCAAACCACAGAGAATATAGCAGATCACAGGGGAGTGTCTTGGATTGGTCTAGCAAGACTCCAGGAAAGGGCATTATTTGGTAAGTAAAATGTCACCTTCCATATCGTCCTGCTAGACCAGTCCAGACAATGGGATGTACCAAAACTATGACTCCACTAGGCGAGAAGAAGACACGGTTGCCATCAAAATCTCTGCACCAAAGGTCATGTCCCCCAAGTGTGGACATCCACGTTGCTGCCCAATAACTGTCAATGGGGGCAACCTAGCTATACGCCACCAGGGAGGAAGCCCAAGCTTGAGTGTAATGCGCAAGCAAACCCTCTGGAGCTATCCGATTCCGAAACAGATACACTGAGGCTATTGCCTCCTTTATCCAGCGGCCCTTACATGGACCTGCAAAAAAAAAAAAAAGGCATAAAGCCTGTCTGATCTCTGGAAAAAATTAGTGACTTTCAGGTACCAAAGCAGCACTCTTCTGACATCCACCAAGTAAAGGTCCTTATCCTTCCCGTGGCATTGTTCCTTAGGCAAGGAAGGTAAACAGACCACCCGATTGACATAAAAAGATGACACCACTTTGGGCAAGGAAGAGGGAACAGGTTGAATCTACATGGCCTCCTCCGAGAACGAAAGATAGGGATCCCTTCACAAGTTCTGCATCTCTGAGATATGTTTTGCCAAGCAGACCATGACCATGAAGATGGACTTGCAGGACAAATCTTTAACAGTAGCTTGCCTCAAGGGTTCCAGCATTAATGCTCCAAGAACTAAGCCAAGATCCCATGATGGAACAATTGACCACAGGGACGGCGCAAGTGCCGCACTATCCAAACAAAATGGGACATATCAGGGTGCGAGCCCACAGATTCCCCCATCACCAGGGCCGGCCCGTTTATAGGCAGGCTAGGTGGCTATCTAGGGCAGCAGACCTCTGTGGGTGGCATGGCATCTGTGGCAGGCCATGTGCTTCGGCACACATAACCTGCTGCCCACGCCGTTCTGTGGCACCTTTCCCCCTATGCTGAGCCAAGCTGTGCTACCACTGATTCCAGTAGCAGGATCGGGGCGCAGCTAGGCTCAGCGGCAGCAACCCACAGCAGGCCATGTGCTTCAGCACACAGTCTGCTGCTTCTGATCCCCCAAAGTTGTATCATACAGGAATCAGAAGCAGCCCAACTGCTTCTCTAGCCCTTTGGGCCTATCTTTCGGAATAAGAGGTTTGGGTTCACCCAATTCCTTGGTTTCCACAAGCCCTCCCCTAAAAGCTTCCTGTTAAAAGCAAGCTTGGATAATCGAGAATGGAAGACCATGCAGGGCCGGCTTAAAAGGTTAGCCAATAGGGGCACAGGAAGCCTACTTCACTGGTTTGCTTTCACCTGCCCTCTGCTTCCCCAGGCACAGCTGTGTTAAGCTTTTACACAGCCGTGGAAGCATTTGCTTTTGCTCCCATGGCTGTATTAATGCTTAGCATATCAGCGGGAACCTTTGTTTTGCTCTCGCGGCTGTGCTATACTGAAGTTACTGGCACAATGGCTCGAGTATAGCACAGTTGCGGGAGCAAAAGCAAATGCTGAGCATTAATACAACCACGGGAGCAAAAGCGAAGGCTCTCCCAGATGTACTGAACATAAATACAGCTGCAAGAGCATTTGCTTGTGCTCCCGCAGCTGTAATATAGTAAATGACGGCAGATAAAGCACAGTTACTTACCTGTAACAGGTGATCTCCGGAACAGCAGGAATTAGTCTTCACATATGGGTAACGTCGGCGCCGACGGAGCCCGCACGGGAATGCTCCCCAGCATCCAAACAGAAGGCTTTTGGGAGCATCCCTCGCGCCTGCGCGGTAGCTTCCCACCCTTCCTACTGCCTCTCCCCAGTTGAGTTTCATAGCTGAGACAGAAGGAGAGGAAGAGGAAGGAGAGAGAGAGAGAAAGATACAACTCCTAGGGGAGGTGGGTGGATTGTGAAGACTAATTCCTGCTGTTCCGGAGATCACCTGTTACAGGTAAGTAACTGTGCTATCTCCAGGAACAAGCAGGAACGAGTCTTCACATATGGGGACTCCCTAGCTGAGGGTGCCAGGGAAGATCCCAGAATGCGCAGCCCTAAACAGGGTGGCATCGCCAAACCTGGATCCCCGGCATCCCCTGAGGAATGGGGGGTAGGAGTTGAGAAGAGTTACCAAGGCACAGCAACCTAAAGACGACAGAGGGAGTCTTCAAAACCACGTCAAGTATCATTAAGTAGTTAATGATCCAGACAATCTAGAGCTTACCTACGGGATTGTAGGAGGCAGAGCTGTGACGGGTACTGTAGATGCAAAGTCATCAAGGGAACTGCACCGCAGTGAGGACAAAGTTCCCATTCCGGGCGGGCTGGAGACGCAGGCGTCAACTGGCACTGGAGAGGACGACAGGTCTTCACGAGGAGCTCTATGAGAAGCTGAGAACTCCGGAGGAGCAGAGTCCCCAACCCTGAGGACTAAGCAGAAGACTGGCCGATCTGGGAGAACCCAGCCCGGAGAAGAACAGGAGTGTACCCCGGGATACCGAGGGGTACATGGTCTTCCCTAGCTGAAACGGGATAGGAAGACATTGGGTTTGAAAACCTCCAGACAAGGAGGCGTAAACAAAAAAGGAGGGCTGTTGACTTCACAGCAGTAAGTTTAAACAGAACCGGTCCCAGAACCCAAGCCGCAGAACGCAGGCAAGCGGACTGGCCGGACCCCGTAGAAACAACAAATGACAGTACCAACAATTGGGGAGATAGTCGGTAACACGCAGGGCGCCATAACATCTCCCAAAAGCGCCCACCTGTACCGATATATATCCAACAACCTGTATAGATGTATATCGGGCTATAGGCGGGTCCGGGAACGCCCACCCAGGTACCAACGTGTACGCAGGGGAACATGCACACGTGAGAACAATACTGCGAGCTCGGACCTGCCCCTGATCCACAGGAGAGTGCCCACCTGGAAGGTGGCGGGAAAAGGGCCATCCAAGTGATGAGCCTATTTGCGTGGTGCAGGGGCAGATCGATGAGAGGAGCAGTATGGTTGCGTGAAAAGCCAAGCAGTCGAGGAAGAGCACACCAGGAGCAGTAGGCCTCCGATGCGACTCCCTGACAGTCACGCAGAAAAAAACTTGTCCTCCGTCCCACCAGGAAGACAAGGGGATAGAATAGCCATATAGCCACGGTGTGACTGTGTATGTCACCCCCGTCATATAGAAAGAACCTACAGGGACAGGGGCCAATGCCCTTCGCCGCTCTGAATAAGGCAGGGAGCGGCGTAGAAGACTGACAGGAGTCAGTCATGCCGCCACGTCCCAGGAGCTAGGACGCGGGCCTTTGGGAAGCGTTAGTGCGCCAGATAGCCGAAGTGGTATGCGGGAGCAGTAATAGCACACTGGGACTCGCGCTCGCACAGCAACCGGACAGAACCAGGTGGTTTACCTGTAAGAACAGAGAAGACAGACAATAGGGCGGGGATGGTCCGGCCCTGTCGAGGATTTGTCCGGACCATGCTCGGGGGGTAGCGGCGAGGGTCTACACTGGAAGAAGGAAGATTCAGTGCGTGATCCCCTCAAGCAGGGGAACCCCGGGAGAGGGGATTTCGAAGGACGCCCCGAAGGGTAAGTCAGATGAAGGATAGAATAGCCATGTGGGGCCAGGCTATCCTAGTGTAGGAGAAGGTCCCCCTCCACAACGATGGAGGGGGCTCCGTAACCTCCTGAGCAAGCATCTGAACCACTTGCCATACTGAAAAGGACCCCAGTGTAGAGCTGGAAATAAATCTCTGTAAAGAGAAGTGAAGCGCAACTGCCGCATACAGGAGCCTAAGGCTGCTTGGCATGAGCATCCTGGTGCGGGCCCTGGCACTTCCGACCGGTACGAGACGTCCCTGGCAGGTGCGCACCTGGCAGGTGGGCGGAGGGATGACACTTCCTCTTCCTCGGAAAGGAAGGCCAGGAAGGGCATTTCCTACCCCCGGGTAAGGGAGAGGACCCCAGGCGGCCAGCGCAGCACTGAGCAACCTGACGCAAAGCTTCGCCATTGAAGAGGTTTTCCCCAGTGTACGGGGAAGTACCCAGATTATGTTGTGCCCAGCTGCACAAGTCGGAAGCCTGCAACCAGGCTGTACGACGCGCCCCGATGGCTACAGCAGAGGACCTGCCAACAGACTCAAAAGAGTCTAGGGCAGCACGAGAAAGGAACCAAGAGATATTCCTGCAATGGTAAAGGAGCAAGGAATAATCGGGGGCCTTAGTGGCCGACACAAAGGGAGACAAAAGAGATAACCTCTCGGTGACCTCACGAAGCGCCAGGCTCAAATAGAAAATATATGAAAGGATTCTGGAAGCCAACATGGGCGCCTGGAAGGTCCGTCGCCCAAAGTTGTCCAGCGCCTTAGACGCACGGTTCGGGGGGCAAGAAGAGTGCTTCTTCTTGCTACCGACCTTCCTCAGTGCCGATTCCACCACAATGGAATGATGGGGAAGCTGGTGCGTCTGAAAACCCGGAGAGGGGGGCACCCGATACCGGGCATGCATGGCTGCAGACGGCGCAGGAACCTGCAAAGGTGAGCGCCAAATCCCGAGCAGAAGATCCCGCAGAGAAGGATGCAGAGGAAGCATTATGGCTGCCTGTTCCGTAGGACCCGGACTTAGCGAAGGGCCCGGGAGAGGAATGGCAAGCAAGTCCGCCATGTCAAGGAGAAAATCCTGAAAAGACGGTTCTCCCAGCGGAGCTATTGCGGGGGAGGCCGAGGTTGAAGGGCCCGCATGACCACCGGGGGATCCTCCGTGCTGGTGCGCAGGAGGAATCGCTCTAAACAGAGGAGGAGGATACTGACATTCCCGACGCGGGGCAGTTGGTACTGCATCGTCAGAGCCCGGGATTGATTCCAAGCTGGGCATCGAAGGGAACAGCCTCGGCCTCGACTTCGGGGGCGGGACTGCCCCCGGAACAGCCAGCGAAGGCGGCTGGAGTGGCGCCGAGGCAGCCGGAGAGCCGGTAAGCTCTGCACTGCGCCGTCGGAAGAGACCGGGGTCGGTTCCGAAACACGTCGGAGCCGCGCCTTCAAGACTGGAGATCGATTCGAGACTGGTCATCGAACCGAGCGAAGCCAGCGACGCCTCCCTAGAGGGCCCCGGCGGCAGTGCTGCCGATCCTGGAAAACGAATCGGGATCGCGTCGATCGGCGCCGCAGGCATCGAGGGCCTCCCAGGCCGAAACTCGGTGAAGAGGGAAAAACCCGAAGCTGTCTCCGCCGTCGGGAGAGAGGCCCTTCTAGACGCCGGGGTTCTCCCCATGCCCGATTTACCAAGCGGGGAACCCTTGCAGGATGTACTAGTCGGCCTCGAGGGTACCCAAGTAACTCGCCGACGAGTCCCGGCGGGGGGTGAGACGCATTGCCCTGGCGCCGGGGCAGCGGCGCTTCTCTGGGCCGAAGCGATCGAAGGTCCCGAGGCCTCCCGCGGGCAGACTCTAGTGACGAGTGGGGCACTCGGCGCCCGCGGCGATGCCGGGAGGTCGGCGCTGTCCGGGGTCGGCCCCGGCCCCGCGCAATGTTGGGGTGCCGAACCGCCTGTCCGGGACAGATCGATCGGCTCTGAAAGTAGAGCCCGATGATGCCCCCCGAAGGAGAATGGGGTACTCGACCCCGAGGCCGCCGCCAGGGGGCGGGGCCACTCAAGGCCAGTACCGCCCCCGCGGAAGCCTGGGCCGAGTCGATCGGCCCTGAAGGAACCGAGGACACCCGATACCGATCCCCGGCGAAGAGTGGAACACTCGACGCCGAGGAATCGGTACCGCTCAAAGCGGGCACCACCTCCGCGCATGGCAGGGATGTAGGCACGCCAGACCGGGTCGAGTCGGTAAGCCCAGAAGGCACCGAGGACACCAGTCGACTCCCCCCAGCCGCGCACGGCTGGGAGGCAGGAAAGCCAGGCTGGGTCGGGTTGATCGGCCCCGAAGACGCCAGCTGACAGTCCCTGGCGAAGAGTGGAACACTCGACGCCGGCGCCGAGGAGTCGGCACCGCCCGGAGCGGGTACCACCCTCGAGCATGGCTCGGGAATGTTCTGCGAGGAGCGAATCCCAGGAACAACCCGATACCCCGGTGGAGGCTCTGGAGCCCGAAGACTCCCGCCGGGGTTTATGGGGCTTGAGGGGAAGGCCGGAGCCGTCGTCATGCCGCGCATGAGACTCACCCCTCAAGGTTTGGTTAGTCTTAACAGACTTTTGTTGGGTTACCTGATCCTGGAGGGAGGAGAAAACCGATGACCGCACCTCAGGGGGAAAGACGTCATCGAGGGACACTCGGAAAAGGGAGGGTCTTCTCCCGACGCTGAAGCCCGGAGAACCGGGGGAAAAAGGATCAGGGCCCAAACAGGAGAGACACCAGGCGTTGGAATCTAAGAAGAAAATTAAGTCTCCACAGTGGGGGCACTTCTTAGGGGAAGAAGGCTCCATGCTGGAAAGCCCGGTAGGCCTCAGAAGGCTCGAGGAAAAACTCCTCGAAGGGAAAAATATGGAAGTAAGGAAAAATAAGGCACCGCGACCACAAGAAACAGAAAAATGAAGAAAAAGAAGAAAAAAGTTTCTGCGGTGGCAGGAGGTACCTCCTGCCGGCTCCGCGGAAAAACGAAAACTGGGGAGAGGCAGTAGGAAGGGCGGGAAGCTACCGTGCAGGCGCGAGGGATGCTCCCAAAAGCCTTCTGTTTGGATGCTGGGGAGCATTCCCGTGCGGGCTCCGTCGGCGCCGACGTTACCCATATGTGAAGACTCATTCCTGCTTGTTCCTGGAGATAGACCAGTATTGTCCATCTAATCTGCCCAGCAAGGTGGCAAGAGTAGGTGTACCTGCTGCTCCGTGCAGGTCACCCCTCCCCATGTCTTTATTTAGGGGTGAACTCACCGCTCCATGTAGGGCACCCCTGTTTGTTGAGAAATTAGATAGTTAAGTTTATTTTGTTTTATCCTGTTGCTATAGAGGGATCTACTGTCTGTCCCATGCCATTTTGAATTCTGTCACTGTATTTGCCCCCACCACTTCCATCAGGAGGGCATTCCAAGCATCCACCACCCGTTCAGTGAAAAATTATTTCCTGACATTGCCTTTCAATTTACCCCCTTGCAATTTCATGTTATGCCCTCTAGTTTTACAGCTTCCCCGTCTTTGGAAGAGGTTTGTTTGTTCATTAATACTCTAAGTATTTAAAGGTCTGAATCATATCTCCCTTATCCCTCCTGTCCTCCAGAGTGTATATATTTAGGCCTTCGAGTCTCTTCTCATAAGGCTTCTGACGCAGGCTCCAAATAATTTTGGTCGCCTTCCTCTGAACCGTTTCCAGTCTTTTTACATCCTTTGTGATATATGGCCTCTTGGAGTTATGCCCCTTTTCTAGCAGATGGAGACTGATCATTCTAGCGTTTGGTGATGTCATACTATAAAAAGCAAGCACTCCTCCCACCAAGCCAGTATTCCAATGTCAAAGCATAACTTAAGAACCCAACAACCAAAACATTATAACTATATATACACTACCTCTTGAATATTCTGTCGTGACGTAGTGCAGCCCAAGAAGACCAAGACTACAGCTAGTGTCCCAAGCCCCCAGAACTAATTCCTTTGGCTTGAGACAGACCTCTCTGCCTTAAAACAGAGGATAACTCACAGTCTACTATATGCTAAATATCTGAACCAGGCTTGCCACCATACTGAAAATAGGTGGGCTCTGGACTTCACTGTAGGTCCTAATGGAAAGAAAATTAGCAGGTAAGTCTAATTTTACCTTCCATGACATCCCTAGAGTCCAGTCCAGACTCCTGGGATGTACCAGAGCAGTACTCAAACTCGGGCGGGTCCAGCAAGCCCAGCCTCCAACACTTGAGCACCAAACCACGCATCTGAATGTGCCTGCAAATCCAACATAATAGTGGACAAAGGTATGCAATGATGCCCATATAGGTGCCCTGAAAATATCCACCGGAGGAACCAGAGCACCCTCCACCCAAGACGCGGCCTGTGCCCTGCTGGAGTACGCTCGAAGCCCCATGGGCACCTGCTTGCCTTTCAAAAGGTATGCCGACACAATTGCCTCCTTCAACCACTTGGCAATGGAGGCCTTCAAGGTAGCCTTCCCTCTGCAAGTGCTTCCTAACAGAATGAACAAACGATCTGACTTACGGAAGGGCTCCGTGGACTTAAAATAGCATCACAGGATCCTCCACACATCCAAGGTATGGATCTGCTGATCCTAGTCCCTAGGGAAGCTTGGTAGAACCACAGTTTGGTTGAGATGAAAAGGAGAGACCACCTCTTAGGGAAAAAGGACGGTACTGTATGCAAAATCACTCTGTCCTTCGCCAAGATCAGGTAGGGCTCCCTACAAGATAACGCTTGCAGCTTCGAAATCCTCCGAACCGAACAAATGACCATCAGAAAAAACACCTTCAAAGTAAGGTCCTTCAGAGAAATTGCCGCCAGAGGCTCAAAATGGTACTCCTGTCAGTGCCCCCAGTACCAGCGGCAACTCCCAAGGCAGTACGCAGGGTCTCAAAGATGGTCTAAGAGCTTGATCGCTCGAAGAAACCAAAGCACATCTGGGTGAGATGCAAAAGAAACACCCTGCACTTAGCTGCAATAACATGCTAGAGTCACAATCTGAACCCGAAGGGAGTTCAAGGCTAGTCATTTGTCGAAGCCATTCCACAGGAAGGCCAAACTGAGATGGAAGCCTGAGAAGGGCGCTGTTGTCTTTCCTCACACCAGGCCTCGAAGACCCTCCAGACACGTATATAGGCTAAGAAAGTAGACTATCGCCTCGCTTTCAGCAAGGTGGCAATCACTGGCACCAAATAACCATGACAGCTCAAGGACACCTTCTCAAGAGCCAAGCCGTAAGCAAGAATTGATCCACCTGAGGCATCAGGATGGGACCCTGTGACAGCAGATCCGGCCTTTCTGGCAGCCACCACAGTCCATCCACCATCAGCCTCACTAAGTTCGCATACCATGGATGCCGAGGCCAATCCGGAGCTATGAGGATCATTAGATCTCTGTGGTCTTGATGCGCTGCACTAAACATCCTATTTATTTATTTATTTAAAAGGATTTATATCCTGCTTTATCCTGTAAATCAAAGCGGTGTACACTTCAACCAGATCATGTTACCTTGTATGTGGGCATGCAGTGGCTATTTGGTGCGTTTGTATAAAGCTCACCATGTAAATAGCGCATCATGAAATTATTTACACGTTATCTACACCTACACAAAGAGCTATATACAATGGGGTGAAGCAGGGTTGGTTTGGATGGGAGGGGGGAGAGGGTTGCAGCAGGGCAAGGGGCAGGAACATTTAGGATGCAGACTGTAGGGGATGATGGTCCGGTCACGTGATGTCCCCATAATATTCTATGTAGAGCGTGGCTTTGAGTAACTTCCTGAAGTCCTTAAGGTCCACAGTTGATCTTAGGCAGTGCGGGAGGAAGTTCCATAGAGCGGGAGCAGCCAGGGATAGAGCTTTTCTTGAAGTAGTTTGCCTTACTTTGGTGAATGCTCTGGGGGTTGTGATGGTGTCTGTGGTGCCTCTCCTCCTGGGTCTGGTGCTTGAGTCAAGAGCTAATGAGGGTCTGTAGACTATTTGCTGATAGGTTCTGTTTGATTTTAAAGATGTTTAGTAGGGTTTTATATCAGATGTGAGAACTAATTGGTAGCCAGTGGAGGAGGTTCAGAATGGGGGTGATGTGATCATGCCTTGAGGACCCAGTTATTATGCGTGCAGCAGTGTTCTACGCCATCTGTAAAAGCCAGAGTGCGTGCTTTGGGGCATGTGAGGGGCCATGGCAGGAAGGCATATAGCAGGCCGTCCATCAGCCAAGGTTGCACCAACGCATTGAGTCCTTCGGACATATGCTCCTTGCACCTGGCTGAAGAACTTTCTGACCATGGCATTTCCGCCGCCGCCATCAGGTCCAACACCAACCTTCCCCAGAGCAGAGTCAACTGATGGAACACTGTGTCCCCCCAAAGGACCACTTCTCTGGGTCCAACTGATGTTTGATCAGAAAGTCAGCCTGCTGGTTTTCCTTGCCTGTCATGTGAGCTGCCAACAACTACGTGAGATTGTTCTCCACCTACTGAAGAAGCAGGGCAATCTCCTCTGCTAGAATGGCGCTGCCTGTACCTCCCTGCCGATTTATGTAAGCTACTGTGGAGACATTGTGTGAGAAGACTCTCACCGCCTAGTGCTGAATCAATGGAAGAAACTCCACTAGTGCTAATCGCACTGCCTATATCTCACATCATCTCTGGCTCCGGGGTCTTCTCGGAGGCACTATAGCCATGGGACTCTGAGGACAACCAGGCGTTTTGAGATGTGCTGGGCTTGGAGCTCGGTGCCGAGGAGGCGGGTGCCGAGTCGGACCTAGGGAACAACTTTTCCTGCAAATGTTTCTTGTTGGTTTTGGCCGACATGGCCTGGCAGAGGTCGTAAGAGGTGCTGTCATGGTCCGGACCCAGGCAGTAGTCATGAGTGTCAGTAATGGACTTGGTTTGACTGCAGTGGTCACACTTTTTGAACCCAACAGGTGACATGGTGTTAAACACCTGGATGGGGGTCGACGACCCACAGGCGAAAAAAAGCACGAATGCTGCTCGAGGGAGATCTCACAAAAAAAAAGGGGGCCAAGAACAGCGCCAACTCATGGCAGGAAAAGGAACCAGTACACCTACCAAAAAACTAAGTTTCTTAGGAACTGTTTTGTCAAGGATTTTTCCAGGGAAACAGGACATAAGTCGGTTGGGCTCCGCAGAAAAAAAGGAGGCTGAGCAAGATGGAACCCTTGGGTGGGAAGGGGACAAGCCGACGGAGCCCCCACGGAAGCATCTCCCCAGCTTTCAAAGAAAGCCTTTGGGAAAGGCCATCACACATGCGTGGTCCCCTTTCCACCGAAGGATGCCATCTTACTCATTCAAATGACATAGCTAGAGCCGACAAAAAAAGATGCTGTAAAATTTTTTGACAACTCCAAAGGGAGGAGAGAGGGTTGTGAGGACTGATTCCTGCTGTCCCTGGAGAACACCTGTTACAGGTGAGAAACTACACTTTCTCCAAAAAGAAACAGGAAGTTAATCCTCATATATGGGACTTCCTCGCTACAGGTTACCGAGAACCTGTAGAAAACACGGCCCAGCTGTGAGCAGCCGAGAGTGAGTCTGAGGAGAGACTCTAAGGACCCCATGTCCAGGGAGAAGTATCACTCCAGTAGCCTGAACACAGAAGGATCGGAGGGTAGGAATTGCCTAGACCCCTGAGAGGAGAGAGACCAGGAGAGCCTGGAGACCTCTCAAGCAGAGTTGCCTCACCAGAACAGTATGCTTGCTGGGGAAAGAAAAGACTTCCAGAGAGAACAAACTGGAGGCTGGGAAGTCCCCGTCAATCTGCATGCCCCCCTCCCCACCAGCGGGAGGTGGACTAACTGCTAGAGGACCCTACTGAGAAACCTCAAGAAGGGGTGGGAAATGGTTAGTAGAGTGAGGAAGGATCCAGAACTAAGGCCCTGTTCTTTTCTCCAGTTGCCTCTGCTTTCTTCTGCTGAACAGGCAGTGCACATTCAAGTACTGTATATATATATATATATATATATATATATATATATATATATATATATATATATATATATATTTCCCTTCTCTCCAAAGGGCTCACAATCTATGTTTTTGTACTTGAGACAATGGAGGGTTAAAGTGGCTTGCCCAAGGCCACAAGGAGCACCTGTGGGACCTGAAACCCCAGTCCTTCCGGCCTAAGGTTGCTCTAGCGGGATTCGAACCCCTGGCCCTCCAGCCTGAGGTAACTTACCCCATCCACTAGGCCACTCCTCCCTCCATGCAAAAGCCTCCATGCAAGAATTGCAGAGGGAATCCAAAGTAGTAACGTAGCATTTGCTATAGACCAGAGTATTTCATCTTAGATGACATGCACCTCACTGAACTAGAGCAGCCTCCATGGCCCAGCAAATCCTTTCCACAAGTTCAGTAGAAGCATGTTAGCAATAGCTGTACTCTAAGCACACACACCGGAGGTGCAGATACACCACCATGCACTGCAAATACGTCTAGAAACTAAACACAGGACCAGCATGCTCTAATACCATATGCTGAGAACGTGCACACAGGTTACCACGTGTACCAACAAGCATAGCTGTATGTGGGTTATCTCACAGCCAAGTGCCCATTCGATCATTGTGCAGGATGGGAAGGGCTGATTCTTGAGGAGAATGAGTCACAGGGCTGCCAAGCCTGAGAGTTCAGAACGGCAGAGGAATTATTTAAGCTTGTTTCTATATTGCACACAATATTCAAGGTGCAGTCACACCATAGAATGATACAGAGGCATATTACATCCTTTGTTTTATTCTCCATTCCATTCCTAGCATTCTATTTGCTTCCTTGGCCGCTGCTGTACATGCGGCAGAGAGTTTCAACATATTATCTACAATGATGCCTAAATCTTTTTCCTGGGTGGTGGTTTCTAAGGTGGTAACTTGCATCATGTAACTATAGTTTGGGTTGATCTTTCCTAGGTGCCTAACCTTGCACTTGTTCACATTACATTTCATCTGCCATTTGGACGTCCAGTCTTCCAGTTTATCAAGGTTCTCTTGCAATTTTTCACAATTCTCTTGCGTTTTAACAATTTTAAATAATTTTGTGTCATCTGCAAATTTGATCACCTCACTTGTTATTCCGATTTCCAGGTCATTTATGAATATATTAAAAAGCAGCGGACCCAGCACAGATCCCTAGGGTACTCCACTATTTACCTTTCTCCATTGAGAAACTGGCCATTTAGCCTACCCTCTGCTTTCTATCTTTAACCAGTTCCTGATCCACAATAGTACACTGCCTCCTATCCCATGACTTTTTAATTTTGCCAAGAGTCTCTCATGAGGGACTTTGTCAAAGGCTTTCTGAAAATCTACATACACTGTATCAACCGGCTCAACTTCGTCTACCTGTTTATTCGCACCTTCAAAAAGAAGCCACTCCCAATAGCACCCTTAATCCTTTGCTCAGTGTCCACAAAGGAAGCCCCATAGGACCAACTCGGTGCTTGCCAAAGACCAAACAGCATCTCTTAGGGCTGACATGCATCTTTCCAAGGTATGAGCGAGTAGCAAACATGAGCTATCCACATGTAGTGGCATACTTAAACTGTAACCTGCTGCAAACATCCAGAGGGAACACTCATGGTCACTGCCTAGGAAGTGGCATATGTAAGCAGGCAATGTCTCATATATCCAAAACACGCAGCTTACACATGTAGCCTCTGCATACAGCCCATGTGCGGCCAAAATGCATAGACCAAACGTGCAGCTTAAACGCACAGCTTATATGTGTAACCAGTGCACCAATCATGGCTGTAAGAATGCAGGCAGTGGGATCAAAAATAAAGCTGTGCTCATCCCCTGGATAGCACAGACACACTGTGCTGGGCTCCAGGTTGCTCTCCTGCAATTAGGCCTATTGGCACTTAACTCCTCTTGCTTCTGCCCGAACCTTCGGTGGTGGGGGAGGTACCATGGGCCATGAAGGGGGTGGGAAGCAGAAGCAGTTGAGCCAGTGTGAAGACAAGGGCCTTGATCAGACAGACTGGTTGAGCAGCCAGGTTTCTAAAACCAAAGCCAAACTCAGAAAAAACACTCCATTTGAAACAAACTATGATGAATATATGGAGCAAAAAAACAACAAAAAACACCTGGAAGAGGAGAGGAGGTCTCAGAATCACTGGCAACACAAAGGCATGCAGGAAGAACCCGTAAGCCACTGCCCCCTCACATCAACGACCAATCCTTCTCCCTCCCAGAGTGAGCCAAAATAATCAAACAAATTCTTCTTTCAATGACACAACAGTGGATCAAAATATTCCACACTTAGCTTCAACAGAAGATACGTCACAGCTTAAAAGGATATAAGATCCACTGTTCCCCAACGCCGTAATCTTCGGTGCCAATTAAGCGTTTCGCAAAAAAATGCTTCTTCAGGGGGTAGTTGCCATGAAAAAAGTAAAGAATAATAAAAACATGCATTATACAGCTCTCTATCATTCCCATAGTACCCAAAAAATCCTCAAAATAACAAACCCCACTTACCACACTGTTAACAAGTCCAAACTCAGGCACACGTTCACCAAGGCCGTGCGCACATCTCAAAAAACGCCGCGCACGCAATTTCGCCTGTAGCCACCCCGTTTATACTCCACAGAGAATTAGAACACCAGAGACTCCTTCCACAAACTAAACACATGCACTCCAGTCAATTTGTGAATTTAAACTGCCTGGAGTCATGGTCTGTAAACGGAAAATCCACCGCTGTTCACACAACAGCAGAGCTTGTGCTCTTGTACGTCCTCTACTCCCCATCAACACTGTATCAATACAGAAACACCACAAATCACCAAACATATGCCCATATGCAAGGCAATGCTGAACAATAAGGGCTTCCCGTACCTTGCAATTTAATCTACTCCTATGCTCACAGAACCTCATCTGGAAAGATCTCAGAGTCTTACCTATGTACAGTAAATCACAAGGGCAAAAGATCCCATACACCACATAAGATGATCCACATGAAGTCCCCCGCTTAAGTTCATAATCCTTTCCATGGTAAGTAAAAGTCAGAGTATTGTATGACACGGAACAAACAGAACAGCTACCGCAACTCCTGTGTCCAATGCTGTTCTGAACAGGGGGGTGCAATGGACGCAGACAGGCAGGGCTCAACTTTTCTTTTAAATTCTGGTCATGCAACCACACACAGCAGATACGTTTCCCTGACAAACCTGGGATAGCCCTCAAAACGTTAGCATGTTTGGCTACAACCCGCTGAATTCGCGAACTGAACGGGGAGTACTTGGAAATAAAATTCACACAATCCTCTCCTCCCACTGAGCTCGTCTTATCTCGCGGGCGTAACAGAAGAGTCCTATTATTAAACAAAGCCCAACGGTATGCCTGACCAATCACGCGAACGGGATAGCTCCTGTCCTTAAAATCAGTCATCAGAGATCTAGATTTTCCTTTAAAATCCACAACCTCAGAACAGTTTCTACGAATCTGATGAACTGGGAAAAGGGTAACCCATCCTGTAAGCGTAATGGGTGTGCACTAGAATAGTGGAGAAAGGTGTTCCTGTCAGTCGCTTTCCGATGTACAGAAGTGACCCAGCCTATCTGTCCCCTCTGTATTAGAGCATCCAAAAATGCTATCTCCTCCCTGTGATAAGTGGAAGTAAACTGAATGCAAGGATCTAAATTGTTTAACCAGCCCAAAATATTTTTTAAAGACTCAAGGGACCCCTGCCAAATTACAAACACATCATCTATATACCTATGCCAAAGTTTCACGTAGGATAAGCGAGGTGAATCAGCCAACCACTTCTCCTCATATAACCCCATGAAAAGATTAGCTATAGACGGGGCAAACGTAGCTCCCATGGCCACCCCTGAGATTTGATGATACAGCACTCCTTCAAAAACAAAATAATTTTGACACAAAGCCAATTTAGCCAAACCCATCACAAAGGTGATCATACAATCAGAAAGATCACCTCAATGGTGTAAAGCTGCCTCAACTACCTCAGAGGCTGCCTCTTGAGGAATGCTGGTATATAGTGCAGTAACATCAAGTGTAACTAGCACTACATCAGTCGCCAAAGCTCACCTTCAAGCTTCTTCCAAAATCTGCAAAAAATGGGTTGTATCTTTTACATAAGAAAAGATATCAACTAATAAAGGCCTCAAAAAGGAGTCAAACAAACACTGACAGCGGTTCAAGGACAGTCCCTCTAGTAGAGACTATAGGCCTACCCGGGGGATTGGTCATGTTCTTATGAATCTTAGGCAACAGGTAAAATTTCACAATGACCGGAGAGGGAACATTCAAAAAGGACCATTCTTTTTTAGAAATTAATTTGTCATACAAAGCAGAACCAGTCCAATCTTTAATACATGCTTGTAGACGACCCGATAGGATCAGTTGATAAATGTTCATACACTAACATCTGATAGTTGTCGATCAGCTCACACAAATAATCAACCTAGTTGAGCACCACAATTGCTCCTCCCTTATCTGCATGTCGAATTACCAACTCTGGTCTGGAAGAAAGATCCTTCAATGCTTTCAATCTCTTCACACAATGTGATCGTCGTAACGTTTTTTCCAAATGCTCCACCTCCTGCAATATCAGCTATCTATAAACTGACAATGCTGGATGAATTTAACCAGGTGGATTCCAGGTAGATTTTAAGAGTAACTAAACCCTCCTCGGGCATTGAGCATTCAATGATTCACTGACTTCTGCAATAGAGCCAGTCAATGCCTCAGATTTTGAGGCAAAAAATACCTTGAGGTTCAACTTTCTAATAAAACTCTCCAAATCAACCCGGAACTGAAAAGGATCAAAAGTGATTTTTGGAACAAACGACAATCCTTTATTGAGCAAATTAAGATGATGTTCAGAGAGAGAGACACTCAAAAGATTAACCACCAATGAAGGCATCCCGGTATGTATATGTGCAGGAGCAATCAGCTCTTGGGTTGCGCTCTACTCCGTTCTCTGTACAGACTTCTGGAGGAGTAGTTCTTCCGTCCTCTGCCCTCCTCTAAAAAATCCTCCTTTGGAGGTTTAGCAGTATCAGCAGTGGAAGAATCAGATGATAATTCAAAATCAAGCCGCTTCCGTGATTTTTTTATCCTTTTGATTGGCATTCATTCAGGGGTACACATATCCCACAGTGTAGTCATCATAATCTCTTTTCAATTTATTCAATTTGATTTTCTTTACTTCTTCCCTCAGATGCTCAATTTGTTTTGTAATACCCTCAATGTTGTTTATACCGCTCCTCTGATTCATAAGTTTTCATAGGCGGGAGGGACTGAGGTCTCTAGTCCCATGGCGGCTCCTTGTGGCCTTGGGCAAGCCACTTAACCCTCCATTGCCTCAGGTACACTTAGATTGTGAGCCCTTCGGGGACAAGGGAATAAAAGTACCTGTTAGTATATACATGTAAACCGCTCTGATGCGTAAGTAAAGGGCGGTATATCAAATGCCTAACCATAACAGCAAGCACGGATTCAGCTGCTTTGTTCAAACTTTCCATATTTAACTTGACAGTATCCACCACCAATACCATCAGGTCCAAGGAGCATTTATTCAAAATGCAATTCCATTTCTCCGAATCAGATGCATATAGACGACGTTCCTTGTAAATCCTGAAGCCCCTGGGAATGTGCTGACGGCAAATGTATTCAATTAGTGAAAGTCTATGCAGCTCCGATCGTATATCCTGTTAAGATGTGACGTATCTTCTGTTGAAGCTAAGTGTGGAATATTTTGATCCACTGTTGTGTCATTGAAAGAAGAATTTCTTTGATTATTCTGGCTCACTCTGGGAGGGAGAAGGATTGGTTGTTGATGTGAGGGGGCAGTGGCTTACAGGCTCTTCATGCCTTTGTGTTGCCTGTGATTCTGAGACCTCCTCTCCTTTTCCAGGTATTGTTTGTTGTTTTTTTGCTCCATATATTCATCATAGTTTGTTTCAAGTGGAGTGTTTTTTTCTGAGTTTGGCTTTCTCTTTCACTCAGGAAGTGACCTTTTTGCTTTACTGAATCTCAAGAATGGAGGTTTCTAAAACTAACAGGAAGCAGAGCCTTTTCCTCCCCCTCCACGCAGGAATTTCCAGTGGGGTATTCGCAGGTACACCACTGGAGATATCCACTGTCAAACTCTATTGGGAGAGATTCCCCTTAGGATGACTGCCCAGGAGCTAACAATTTCTGACCATGCTGCACTAGAACAGCATCAACCATCTGCTGGAGACAGAGAAATACTGACGTGTGTTCCAAGCTGCATCAGCTCTTAGCAGCAGTGATGCTGTCACTGGACGTTTCTGGTTCTCTCTCTTTCTCTGTCTCCACATCTGTTGGTAGTGGAGCACAACCCACTTGTCTCGACTAGTCTAGCAGGATGATCCTCAGACCGGAGGGCCAGGGGTTCAAATCGCGCTAGAGGACAGCAACCTTGGGCCGGAGGACTAGGCTTTTTAGTCCTACAGGTGCTCCTTGTGGCCTTGAAAAAGCCACTTAACCCCCCATTGCCTCAGGTACGAAAATATAGATTATGAGCCCCTAGGGGACAAGGGATATATATACACAGTACCTGGATGTACACTGTTTTGACTTGTAGAAAAAAGTGGTATATAAGCCTAGCTAAATAAATAAATATATAAATCTGGAAGAGAGATTTGAGAAATAACTGCTGACAGCTCATTGCACCTAAACAGCTGAATCGTCCTCCTACAACTCGGGAGAAAAGACGATTCTCCCTCCTCCAAACTTTTGATGCCACCAGAGCCATCAGGGGCCAAATAATTGTCCTGATCAGTGATTGGAAACAACTGCTGATGTTCCAAGGTTTCTTCTTGGAGCCAGGAACTCTGCTCACCACTGCTAACCATGAGCACTTAGGCAGAAGAACCGAAGTACAAGAGGCATCCCTGGCGGCACCCAAGGAACCAGAATTCACCCTAGGCCTAGTGTCTGCTTTTGAGAGCCCTTTAGATGTTTCCTATGAGATATTGGGTGCCCCCACCAAAACGACCAAACCAGATGCAGAAACTGAAGGAAATATGTAAACACAGGACCTGGATGACTAAGGACCCTTATCCCCCCTCCCCCCATGGCTATTGACCATGGGACCGGATGGGATAAAAGCCATGGGACCAAATGGGATAAATCCCAGGATACTGAAAGAGCTCAGAGAGGTTCTTGCAGGTCCATTAAAGGATGTTTTTAATAGATCCTTGGAGAAAGGAGAAATTCTACAGCAAAGGAGAAGGGCTGATGTGGTACCTCTTCACAAAAGTGGTAATAGGGAAGAAGTGTCAAACTACAGGCCAGTAAGCCTTACCTCGGTGGCGGGAAAAGTAATGGAGGCGAATAGTGGACTTCCTCGAAACCAACAGGTTGTATGATCTGAGGCAACATGGTTTTACCAAAGGTCGATCTTGACAAACAAATCTGACTGAGTTCTTTGATTGGGTAACTAGAGAACTAAATCAAGGGCTTGTGATGCACGTGGTCTACCTAGATTTCAGCAAAGCCTTTGATACTGTTCCTCATAAGAGGCTTATCAAACTCAGCAGCTTGGGGATCAGAAACTGGTTTGAATGACAGATGACAGAAAGATGGTAAACGGAACTCATTCAGATGAAAGAAAGGTGATTAGTGGTGTGCCCCAGGGTTCGGCCCTAGGACCGGTACAGTTCAATGTATTGTGAGTGATATTACTGAAGGACTGAATGGAAAAGTCTGTCTTTTTGCAGATGACACGAAAGTTTGCAACAGTAATATGTAAACACAGGACCTGGATGACTAAGGACCCTTATCCCCCACATGGCTATTGACCATGGGACCGGATGGGATAAAGGCCATGGGAACTGAGGGAGTGGATAACATGAGGAAAGATCTACAAAAGCTGGAAGAATGGTCTAATGCTTGGAAGTTAAGATTTAATGTGAAGATGTGCAGTGTCATGCACTTGGGAAGCAGAAATCCAAGGGAATTGTATGCGATAGGGGACGTAAGTGTGCATGGACCAGGAGAAGGACCTCAGAGTGATCGTTTCTGAGGATCTCAAGGTGGCAAAACAGTGTGACAAGGCGATGGCAAAAGCCAGAAGGATGCTGGGTTGCATACAGAGAGGAATTACCAGCAGAAAGGAAGAGGTACTAATGCCAATGTACAAGTCGCTGGTGAGACCTCACTTGGAATATTGTGTTCAGTTTTGGAGACCATGTCTTGCAAAAGATATAAAAAAAGACTGGAAAGGTTCAGAGGAAGGCGACCAAAATGATTTGGAGCCTGATTCAGGAGATCTATGAGAAGAGACTTGAAGATCTAAATATGTATACTCTTGGGGAGGAGAGGGACAGGGGAGATATGATTCAGACCTTTAAATACTCAGAGTATTAATGAACAAACAAACCTCTTCCAAAGTCGGGAAAGCTGTAAAACTAGAGGGCATAACATGAAGCTGCAAGGAGGTAAACTGAAAGGCAACGTCAGGAAAGCATAGTTACTCACCTGTAACAGGTGATCTCCGGGAACAGCAGGAATTTAGTCTTCACATATGGGTATCGTCAGTACCAATGGAGCCTGTGTGGGAACGCTCCCCAGCGTCCAATAGGAAAGCTTTTGGGAGCATCCCACAGCACCTGCGTGCTGCCTTCCCGCCTTTCCCAACTGTCCCTCTCCAGTTGAGTTTAAAGCCGAGACAAAAGAGAGAGAGATACAACTCCTAGGGGAGGTGGGTGGGTTGTGAAGACTAAACTCCTGCTGTTCCCGGAGATCACCTGTTACAGGTGAGTAACTATGCTATCTCCAGGAACAAGCAGGAATGTCGTCTTCACATATGGGGACTCCCTAGCTGCAGATGCCAGGGAGAAGGCCCCAGACGTTGTGTGCCCTTGTGAAAGGGCTCCACTTCCCCCCATGGATCTCTGGCATCCTACAAGAGATGGTGGGTAGGAGTTGATTAAGTATGGAACAGGTGTTGAAAAACAGCCTGACCAAACAAGGCATCCCGGCGGGAGTCCTTGTCTAAGCAGTAATAGGCTGTGAAGGTATGAACTGAAGCCCAAGTAGCTGCTCAACAGATGTCGTCAATAGACACAGAGTGAAGATGAGCCATAGAGGCTGCCATGGCTCTCACATTGTGAGCTGTGACATGGCCTTCAAGAGGAAGGTTTCTACTCTCATAAGCAAAAGATATACACTGTGCAATCCAGATGGACAGTGTTCTTTTGGAGACTGGAAGTCCCAAATGACTAGGATCAAAAGCAACAAAGAGTTGAGAGGACTTTGTATGTTGCTGTGTCCTTTGCAAGTACAAGGCCAAAGCTCTTTTACAGTCCAAAGTATGAAGATTCCTTTCTGCCTTTGAGGCATGAGGCCGTGGAAAGAATACAGGAAGGTAAACCGCTTGGTTTAAATGAAAAGGTGACACCACCTTTGGCATAAAGTGTGGATGAGTCCTAAGGACTACCTTATCATGATGGAACCTTGTATAAAGAAGATCAGCCACCAGCGCTTGCAATTCACTGATGTGACGTGCTGATGTGATTGCAATAAGAAAGATGACCTTCCAGGAAAGGAATTTCAAAGAGGTAGTGGCTAATGGTTCAAAGGGCGGTTTCATGAGCTGCTCAAGAACCAGATTTAAGTCCCATGCCACCGGTGGTGGCTTAATAGGAGGCTTAGTTAAAAGAAGGCCTTTCATAAATCTCGCTATGAGAGGATGAGAGGAAATAGGTTGTCCATTTAGAGGCTTGAAAGAAGCTGCAATAGCACTCAAATGAACTCTCATTGAATTGGTCTTAAGCTCTGCATTTGATAAATGAAGGAGATACTCCAGTAATGATTCCAGAGGTATTGCAAGAGGGTTAAGACCCTTCTGCGAGCACCATATGGTAAACCTTTTCCACTTAAATGCATAAGAGCGTCTTGTGGAAGGCTTCCTGGAAGCATAAAGAATATCCTTTACCTGCTGGGAAAGGTTCAGACCGTGAAGTTCTAGGCTTTCAGCAACCAGGCCCTGAGATGCAGAGACTGGGGATTGGGATGCCACAGCATCCCCTCCTCTTGAGAAAGGAGATATGAAGCAGATCCTAACTCCAGAGGCGGAGCTTGAGAGAGATGTAGGAGCAGAGGGTACTACATTTGCCTTGGCCAATGAGGAGCTATGACAATCATATGACCTCTGTCTCTCTGAAGCTTGAACAGGGTTTTGGGAATTAGGGGAATGGGTGGAAAGGCATACAGGAAGTCCTGACCCCAATGGAGGAGGAAAGCATCTCTGGCCTGACAACCCTGGGCCGGAATTCTGGAACAGAACCGGGGAAGTTTGGCATTCAGCGGACTTGCAAAGAGGTCTATATCTGGGGTTCCCCAAATTTGAAAACGTTTGGCCACCTGGTCTGCATGGAGAGACCATTCGTGTGGAAGCAGAATTCGACTGAGTCTGTCTGCCCAAGAGCTTTGAATGCCTGGAAGATACACTGCAAGGAGATGAATCTGATGCTCTCTGGCGAGGGCCCATAGTCGCAAAGCTTCGTTGCAGAGCGACAGAGAGCCTGTTCCGCCCTGCTTATTCACATAGAACATGGCTACTTGACTGTCCGTTTGAACTAGGACTGTCTTGTAGCTGAGCTGGGTGTGGAACACTCAAAGAGCAAGGAAGATTGCTCTGAGTTCCAGGAGATTGATGTGGAGATAGGCCCTACTGTGGAGTCCAGGTACCCTGGGAAGAAAGGCCTTGCAGGTGGGCTCCCCAACCCACCTGTGAAGCATCTGTTGTTAGAGTGGCTTGGGGTGGGGGTTGCTGAAAAGGAGACCCCACCAAAAGGTTTTGGGGTGACTGCCACCATTGGAGGGACAAAATGAGGTGAACTGAGTTTGCTGTTTTGTCTGACAGGAAACCTGACGCCTGAGTCCACTGAGTGGATAAAGTCCACTGGGCTGCCTTCATATGGAGGCGAGCATAAGGAACCACATGCACGGTGGATGCCATGTGGCCTAGCAACTGTAACATTTCCCAAGCAGTGAGGTGAGGTTTTAGCACTGCTTGGGAAGCTAGCTGCACAATGCGAAGGCAGCGGGGCTGTGGAAGGTAGGCTCTTGTCTGTCTGGTATCCAGCAGAGCTCCTATAAACTCTAGGGACTGAGTGAGAGCAAGGTTGGATTTTGGGAAGTTTATGACAAGTCCCAAATACTGAAGGATGCACATTGTGCGAGAGAGAGTAATCCTGGCCTCTGGCTCTGAAGGGGCTCGAATGAGCCAGTCGTCTAAGTAAGGGAAGACGAATATTCCCTGGTGCGGAGAAATGCTGCCACCACAGCAATGCATTTTGTGAACACCCTTGGTGCAGAGGCCAGGCCAAAAGGAAGAACCCTGTATTGGTAGTGCTTCCCTTGAAACAGAAAGCGAAGTAACTTTCGGTGAGTTGAATGGATGAGAACATGAGTGTACGCATCCTTGAGATCTAGAGAACAAAGCCAATCCTGACTCTGAAAGTATGGCAGCAGAGTTCCTAGAGAAATCATTTTGAACTTCTCTTTGAACAGGAATTTGTTCAATTCTCTGAGATCTAAAATGGGTCTGTGTCCTCCTGCTTTCTTTGGAATAAGGAAATAGGGGAGTAAAACCCTGTACCTCGTTGGGTAATGGGTACCTCTTCTATTACCCCTTGAGCAAGGAGCACAGTGACCTCTTGACCTAACTGGTCATTGAGAGAGGTCTGAGAATTGAACTGTCTTACCATTGTAGGAGGGGGCATGCTGAGGAAATGAAGCTTGTACCCCTCTTACAATAGACATTCCAATTTTCTGCTGTTATCTGACCCCATCTGGGGGCAAAATGACATAACCTTCCAGGAATGGTGGAGGGTTCTGGGCCGTTCAGGGCCAGGAAGGCAAAGTTCTCTAGATAGGAGTCAAAGACCCTGTGGAGGCTGAGTCTGCTGAGCCGGTTGAGGCTTAGCTGCTTTTGTCTTTCTTTGCCTAGGTTGTTGCTGCTGTCCCTTTTGGGCAGACTGACCTAAACGATGTTCCTGCTGGGTATAGGAGGGATAAAACTTTTTCTTCGTGCTGAAGAATGGTTTCTTAGAAAATCTTTTCCTCGCAGGATCTGCTGTAGATTTAGACAATCTATCCAAAGTGATATTGTCAGCATCTATCTCATTAGCTTTTTCCTGCCAATTCTTGCCAAAGAGATTCTCTCCTGTTTAAGGTATATTCCCTAGTTTGTCCTGTACCCAGATTTCCAAGTCAGATGCCTGGAGCCAGGCAATCCTACGTGCACCTATGGCTTTGGCAGAGGTTCTGCTTATGCATTCAAAGCAGTCAAAGGCTGCATGATTCACAAACTTGGAAACATCCTGAGCATGTTTGACAAGAGCAAGATAATCTTGCCTTTTATCATCAGGAAGGAGAGGGCTCATAAGCTCTAAATCTCCTGTGACCTCTTTAAGGAACATTCCCATATACAAGATATAGAAACTGATCCTAGCAGAAAGCATGGAAGCCTGGAAGGATCGACGTCCAAAGGCGTCAAGAGTCCTACACTCACGTCCTGGAGGATTAGATGCATGCCTTTTTGCACTCTTTATCCGTCTCATGGCTGATTCCACCACCATGGAATGGTGTGGTAATTGAGTCTTCTGAAACCCAGGACAAGGAGGAACTCAATACATGGTGTCGAGTCTTTGAGAGTGAGGAGATGCGGTTAGAGGTGTTTCCCACATCCTTAACATAAGATCATGCAAGATCTCATGAATAGACAAGGAAGCTGCCTCCTTGGGATCTTTAGGGCATTGTAGGATTTCTAATTCCTTTGCCCTAGGCTCTTTTTCAGGAGCCACTGTGATGGAAAGACCTCGGGCCACATCTCGGATAAAATCCTGAAAGGACATATCCTCTGGTGGAGACATCCTACGCTGAAGAGAAGAGGAATCCTCAGGAAGAAGTACTCTGGTATCGGCAGAGCTTTCAGAGTCTTCAGACTCCTTAGAGAATTTGATGTATCTCCGATCCGGGTGATCGTGCAAGGCATGGTACCAGTACCAATCGAAGTCAGCATCGGAGTGGTCCGGTACCGACCTGTCGATGCCGGATAGAAACGCATGACTCAGTTCCAGTAGAATACCTGCCGATGTCGATGCAGTTGGTGCCGGTAACGGAGTCGGTGCCGGTTGAATTGTCTGAAGCTGTTTCAGGGGCATCGAGGCCATAAGAAGAGCCGTCAGACAGCGTTCAATAGCCAAGAATCTCTGGTCTATTGACACTGCCAATGCTTGGGTATCAGTGCCAGATAAAGCGGCCGGAACCCCAGAGCATGGCACCAGTAGTTCTGCTGAGGTTGAAGCCTCGAGAACATCCTGGAGCCCCGTTAGTGCTTTGGAAGCCAAAGCCTCCTGCCGGGGCAATTTTGCCGGTGAAAGTCCCTCAAGGGCAACGCCAGAGGCATCTCGATGTTTAGAAGGAGATCTACCCTTTGAGGACCGGCTGGATTTATGTTTAGTTACCTGAGATCCATGGGAGGAAGACGAAGCCCTGGAAGACGTCGATGACACGGAGGCTGCATCGGAGGGAAAAAGGGTGCTAAGTTTAGGAGCTCGGTTTTGCTGGCCCCTTTTCGACATCATCCCACAGGCAACACACTCTGAAATAGAGTGGTCAGGACCTAAACATTTTTGGCACCACTCATGGGTGTCGTTGACGGAGATGGTACCGCCACACTTAGAACACTTTTTAAAACCCGAAGCGGGTTTTTCCATTCTGAAGGAAAAAGTTGGGCCTAGTGCCCAAAATGGCGTGTGGCACCCGAGGAGAAAATTACTGGAAAAGATTCCAGAAAGAAAGGTTTTTTGTTGTTGTTTTTTTAAAAAAAGAAAGAACAACCGGCGGTACCGGTGTAGCGTCGAGGGAAGGCAGATGCGACCACAAAAAAGAAGAATAAGAAAGGAATTTTTTCTGCGATGACAGGATGTACGACCTGTCGGCTCCGCGGAAAACAAAGAACTGGAGAGGGACAGTTGGCAGAGGCAGGAAGGCAGCACGCAGGCACTGTGGGATGCTCCCAAAAGCGTTCCTATTGGACGCTGGGGAGCATTCCCGCACAGGCTCCGTCGGTACTGACGATACCCATATGTGAAGACTACATTCCTGCTTGTTCCTGGAGATATACTTTTTCACTGAAAGGGTGGTGGATGCTTGGAATGTCCTCCCGATGGAAGTGGTGGGGGCAAATACAGTGACAGAATTCAAACTAGCATGGAACAGACACAGAGGATCCCTTTATAGCAACAGGATAAAATCAAAATAAACATAACTCACTCTTATATCTCAACAAATAGGGGTGATCTACATGGAGCGGTAGGTACACGCCTAAACAAAGGCATGGGGAGGGGTGACCTGCACGGAGCAGCAGATGCACCTATTCTTACCACCTTGCTGGATAGACTAGATGGATCATACTGGTTTTTATCTGCCATCATATGCTATGTTACTATGACTCTCCCCTCTAAACATTTGCTTCAGGAAGAAGAAGTGGAGGAGCCAATCTAGGGCTGATTACGCAGCCCATCTAAATGACAGCAATTCCCACCATTGCATCATCAACCACTCACAGCACTGACACGTATGACACATACTGCAGCTGCCCTGAGATTGGCAGAGACCTGTCAGATGCTAGTCTGACAGCTCCCAGGGATAGGCAGAAGGCGGCTCACACTTGCGATCAACCCCAAGAGTGTGCCGTACTCTGCAGACCACAATGTTGGCCATGGCTCAACATACACAGCAGTATCCTGAAAGAAAAAGTGTAGTTACTCACCTGTAACAGGTGTTCTCTAGGGACAGCAGGAATCAGTCCTCACATATGGGTGACGCTTCCGCAAGGGCTCCATCAGTATCAATATCTCCCCAGCTTTCAAAGAAAGCTTTTGGGAGATGCCATCACACATGCGTGGTCTCCTTTGCACCCAAGGGTGCCATTTTGCTCAGTCAGGTGCCATAGCTAGAACCCAACCAAGAAGATGGCCAAAAAACCAGCAACTCCAAGGGGAGGAGCGAGGGTTGTGAGGACTGATTCCTGTTGCCCCTGGAGAACATCTGTTACCGGTGAGTAACTACGCTTTCTCCAGGAACAAGCAGGAAGTCAGTCCTTAGATATGGGACTCCCTAGCTCCAAGCTACTGAGGACCGGTAGACATACCATGCATGGCCCAGCTGTGAGCAGCCGCAAGCGAATTTGAGGACAGACTGAGGACCCGTGTCAAGGGAGAACCATGGCTCCGTTAGCCTGAACAAGAAGGGTCAGAGGGCAGGAGTTGCCTAAACCCCGAAGAGGTTACGGAATACGACCTGACCGAAGGCACTGTCCCGTCGGGTTTCCCTATCCAGGCAGTAATGGGCTGTAAAAGTGTGAACGGAAGACCAGGTGGCAGCTCGGCAGATGTCGGCCATAGACATCGACCGGAGGCTCGCAACTGAAGTTGCCATCGCCCTGACATTGTGTGAATGACTTGGCGCTCCAGGGGATCTTCGGCCCAGCTGTGAGCGAAGGTGATGCAATCTGCCATCCAGGCGGATATGGTCCGCTTGGTGACAGCCTCCTCCAGGTGGCTGGGGTCAAAGGAGACTAAAAGATGCAAGGCTTTGCGGTGGCCTTGGGTCCACTGTAGGTAGAAGGACAGGGCTCGTTTGCAGTCCAGGGTATGGAGAACGGCTGATGCCGTGTCAGCATGATACCGCAGGAAGAAAGTCGGGAAAACCACCTCCTGATTGAGGTGGAAGTTGGAGACTACCTTCGGTAGGAATTTGGGGTGAGTGCGGAGCACCACCCTGTTCTTGTAGAACCTAGTGTAGGGGGGCTCGGTCATCAGCACCTGGAGCTCAATGACTGAGAGCAGAGTTGAGTGCCACCAGGAAGGCAACCTTCCAGGACAGGTGGCTCAGAGAGCAGGTAGCCAAGGGCTCGAATGGTGGCTTGGTGAGCTGCGCCAGAACCACACTGAGGTCACATTCCACCAGGGGCAGCTGAATGGGAGGTCTGGAGTGTAATAGGCCCCGCATAAACCTGATGATGAGGGGCTGCATGGAGAGGGGCTTGCCCTCAATGGGATGATGATTAGCCGAGAGAACGCTGAGATGCACCCTGACGGAGTTGGACTTAAGCCCAGACTGTGATAGGTGGAGGAGTACTGAAAGACTGAGTGCACCGGGAAAGAGAACAGGTTGAAGTGGTACTCTGTGCACCACACAGCAAACTGCCGCCATTCGAAGGCATAAGCCCATCTTGTGGAATCCTTGCGAGAGGCCAGGATGATTTCTTCCACCTCCCTAAGGAGGTTTAGTGGGGCTGGGACGACCCGCTCAGCTGCCATGTTGTGAGGGATAAGGATCCCAGGTTGGGATGGAGGATCGAGTCCTACTCATGTGTCAGGAATCCTGGAGAGCTCCCTAGGGGAACAGGAGGCTTCAGCGAGAGATGGAGCAGCAAAGGGAACCAAGGTTGCCTGGGTTACCACAGGGCTACAAGGATGACTGATGCCTTGTTGCGCTGGACCTTGAATAGGATCCGAGCAATTAGTGACATGGGGGGGGGAGGCATACATGAGACCCCCCGACCACAAAAGATGGAAAGCGTTGGCCACCACTCAGGAGGAGTGGGGCTGAGGGCTACAGAATTGAGGCAACTGAGCGTTGGTTCGGCTGGTGAAGAGGGCCATGTGGGGGTTCCCCATAGCTGGAAGAGCCTGAGCACCACCTCAGAGTCCAGACGCCACTCATACAGGAGTGGAGGAGTAGCCTAGTGGTTGGGGCAAGGTACTTCAGGCCGGAAGGTCGGGGGTTCAAATCCCACTAGAGGACAGCAACCTTGGGCCGGAAGGACTGGGGTTTCTAGTCCCACAGGTGCTCCTTGTGGTCTTGGGCAAGCCACTTAACCCTCCATAGCCCATGTTCCCTGTAAAATAGTTATCTCCAAGTTATAATACCCTGTTCAATGTAATTTCAGTTTGTTCAATGTAAACCGCACTGATGCAGAATAGCGCGGTATATAAGAGAATGTAAAAAATAAAAAAATAAATAAATACAGTTGAAGGACCCTGCTCAGCCTGTCCTCCAGGGTGTTGCTCTGGCCCATAAGATAGACAGCTCTGAGGAGTATCCCCTGGCTGGTCGTGCAGGAGTAGAGGGCCACAGCTTCCTGGCAGAGGTGGTAGAAGCCCACGCCACCCTGGTTGTTCACATAAAACATCATGATCTGATTGTCCATCTGGACGAGCACCGACTGGTGCCATATTCGATGTCTGAAGACCTACAGGATGAGAAAGATGGCTCTGAGCTCGAGCAGATTGATTTGCTGCTGGCTCTCCTCGAAGACCAAGCCCCTTGGGTGCACAGCTCCTCGCAATGGGCATCCCAGCCCATCAGAGAAGCATCCATCGTGAGGACCCTTCAGGGGGTTGGGAGCTGAAAGGGCATCCTGCCACTAGGTGAGGGACTCCACGAGCTGACGAGAGACTGTGATTTTGTCCCAAAGCCGGCCCGCGGCCTGGGCCACTGGGATCGGAGGCACCACTGAGCTGCCCACATGTGGAGGCGTGTGTTGGGGACCACATGGACCGTGGAGCCATGTGGCCTGAGAGGCAGAGTAGCGCTCCAGCTGACACAGTGCGGTACTGTTGTACCTCGTCCACAAGGGTCATAAGGCGGTCTGCCCTGTCGACGGGGAGAAAAGCCTTGGTCTGCACGGAGCCGAGGTGGGCCCCGATGAACTCCAGGGTCTGCATTGGAGTGGAGGTTGGACTTTGGAGTGAGGCTGAATTTATCACAAAGTCCAGGTGCTGTAAGACCTGAATAGTGTGGCCTGTGGCCTTTCTGGCCTCTGAGGCCATGTCCCCCTTGACAAGCCAGTCATCGAGATAAGGGGAGATGAAGGTCCCATGGAGACTGAGATAGGCCGCCACTACTGTGAGGCACTTGGTGAAGACTCTGGGGGCAGAGGCAAGGCTGAATGGAAGTACCCTGTACTGGTAGTGGTCACCTCCTACCACAAACCTGAGGTACTGCCTGTGACTTGGGTGGATAAGGATGTGGGTATAAGCATCTAGGTCCAAGGAGCATAGCCGATCTCCCTGCTGGAGGTGGGGCAGCAGTGTTCCAAGGGAGAGCATCTTGAATTTGTCCCACACTAGAAACTTGTTGAGGTTTTTGAGGTCCAAGATGGGCCTCAGGCCCCCTTGTCCTTTTTGGAACCAGGAAGTTACTTGGAGTAAATCTCTTTGCCCGTCGCGTGATGCAGAATGGGCTCCACGGCCCTGCCCCTGGGAAGGGCTATGAGCTCTTACTTCAGCAGGGCCTGGTGCAGGGGAGACCAAGGGGGCTCCCCGGGAAAGAAGGGTGGAGGGGCCTGGTCGAGGTGGAGGAAGTAGCCCTCCTTGACTATCTGAAGACCAGGAATCCGTGATGATGGAGGCCCACTAATGGATGAAGTGAGCCAGGCACCCGCCTGTCGGGAGCTGGTCCTCCAGTGGCAGAGAGGCTATGACGATGGCATCAAAACCCTGACCCTGGTTGGGCTGGGACTGGCAGCTGGGGTTTTGGACCTTTGGGTTTGCGTGAGGCCTAGTCTGATCCCTTGTCCTGGGACCCTGCTGAGGATTCTGGGCAAGAGGGATGGGGGATAGCCCCGGTAAGGTTGGCCCTTCCGGAGGAAAGGGGGTTTCTTCCAAGGAAGGGTGGAGATTTTCTTCAAGAGCTGGGTACAGATGACTTACTCTGTCTCTATTTCAGTCGCTTTGTCCTCTCTTGGTTTGCTGAAGAACTGTTCATGGGACGTCAAGACGTTTTTCTTGTACCCACTGCTCGAGATCTGAAGATTGGAGTCAGGACTGGCATCGAGTGCCAATGCCAGCAGCCGCCACCCTTACGCTGGACTCCAAGCCGTCATAAGCAGCACGAGATAAGTACTTGGAGCACTCAGAGACAGACTTCGAAAGAGTCTGAAAACGCCAGAGGTGGTCTCCATTGAGGCCAGCTGCGAAGCTCCCAAGCTCTTTGGCCAGGTCCTGGAGGAACATGCTAATATAGAGCTGGTAAGTTTGAATACTGCATGACAGCATCGAGCCCTGGTAGCATTTCGGCCCGAGGGCATTCAGGGCATGGGACTCCCTACCTGGGGGCAAAAAAAGAGTGCAACTTATGGCTTTTTTGCTGGCGCATGTGCGACTCGACCACCATGGAAGTGTGGGGGAGTTGCACCTTACAGAAATCCAGGCCACGCTGGACCCAGTACATTGTGTCCAGTCAGCGGCTGACGTTGGGTACTGATGCAGGGCCCTCCCACGTCCTGAGGAGGAGCCAAGTAAGGAGAAAGGGAACAGGGACCGTCAAAATCTCCTTTGGTGGCACCTCATACTGGAGGATGTCAAGTTCCTCCGTATGAGGGTCCTCCTCCGACTCTATCGTGAGGGAGAGCGCCCGAGCCATGTCTGACGAACTCGAGGAAGGCAGTGTCATCAGGTGGGGATCAATGCTTGGCATCCGGCAGTGACAGGTCCGAGGGGCAGTCTCAGTGAACTTGAGTCTCCGGGGATGTCTCGATGTGGGACCCTCCAGTCGGAGTAATCAGAGGAGGACTCGAGGCCCACCGGCTGTAGGAGCTAGCAGCTTCGGTCTCGGGTGCTTCAAGGCCAGGGCATGGCCGGAGCAAAAGCACTCGCCTGTGAAGACCTTGCTACCGAGGAATGGGAGCAAGAACGAGACCCTCGCCGAGGATCTGACTGAGGCGTCTGGCTCTCAGCAATCACTTCGGTGGTCCAGGGAGTCTTCGAGATCGAGTTCCCTGCAGTTTTTGCAGGGCCGGGCAGCACCTGCTGGGAGGCAATGAACACAGAAGTGCTGCACTCCAGGGTCAAGATGCGGGCTTCCCAGTTGGGGGCAGCAACCATTGACACCGACGCCAGGGTGACCGGGTTGGGTGTTGAGGAGGAGAGGGGGTCCTCAACGGGACGGCTCTCGGGAGACCGAGGTCCATCACCGGAGGCCACAATATCCATCCTGGGCATCTTTCGGGGACGCTCCCGCTCCGACTCCTTGGGTTCTCGCTGGGGACTGAGGGACTGGGACTTCCCGTGCTTGTCCACTTCTCCAGAAAAGGCCCTCGAGGTCTTCTTCTTACGCTCTCGCTCTGGGGATCTTGCGCGACTCTGAGGAACCGTGCGGGGCCTTCGAGCATGAGGCTACCGGGGTTGAGTCTGCCTTGTGGAAGATGTCGTCCTGCTTAAGCCGATGGCTGTGGATGGCCTTTGTGGAAATTTTCTTGCACAAGGGGCATTCCTCTGGGTCATGGTCTACGGCCAGACACTGGAGGCAACAATCATGAGCGTCAGTGAGGGACATGTGTTTTGAGCACTGGTCACATTTTTTAAAACCGGTGGCCACTGGGGCAAAAAGGACCCCCATGAGGTTGAATACCCTCGACGCAGCTAGCGGTTGAAAAAGGTGCAAAAGCGCTGAACGGTAAAAAAATGAGACAAAAAGAAAAATTTGAGGCCCGATGCTGCCGCAGCGGGTCTCAAGGGAAAGAGCAGGCGCAAGCCGGAAAAGTACAAATATGTACTGGTTAAATCAACTTTTTTCCGGGGGAACAAGACGAATGTCTGTAGAACGCTGCAGAAAAAAGTGAGACTGAGCAAGATGGCACCCTTGAGCGGGAAGGGAACCACGCATGCATGGTGGCATCTCCCAAAGGCTTTCTTTGAAAGCTGGGGAGATGCTTCCACGAGGGCTCTGTCGGCGTCAACGTCACTCATATATGAGGACTGACTTCCTGCTTGTTCCTAAAGAATAAAATGCAACAGAGCGAGAAATGAACCCTAGATACAGCACAGTTACTTACCTGTAACAGGTGATCTCTGGGAACAGCAGGAATAAGTCTTCACATATGGGTACGTCGGTACCGACGGAGCCTGCGCGGGAATGCTCCCCAGCTTCCCAAAAAGGAAAGCTTTTGGGAGCATCCCACAGCGCCTGTGTGCTGCCTTCCCACCTTTCCCAACCGCCTCTCTCCAGTTCGAGTTTTAAAGCTGAGACAAAGAGAGAGAGAGGAAGGAAAGATAGATAGAGAGATACAACTCCTAGGGGAGGTGGGTGGGTTGTGAAGACTTATTCCTGCTGTTCCCAGAGATCACCTGTTACAGGTAAGTAACTGTGCTATCTCCAGGAACAAGCAGGAATGAGTCTTCACATATGGGGACTTCCCAGCTAGAGATGCCTGGGAGATCCCCACGGTTGTGAGACCCTGAGAAGGGCTCTACCTCCTCCCATGGATCTCAGGCATCCAACCAGGGATGGAGGGTAGGAGTTGATTAAGCATGGAACAGGTGTTTGAGAACAGCCTGACCAAACAAGGCATCCCGGCGGGAGTCCTTGTCCAAGCAGTAATGGGCTGTGAAGGTATGAACCGAGGCCCAGGTGGCCGCTCGACAGATTTGGTCGATGGACACAGAATTTAGATGAGCCATAGAAGCTGCCATGGCCCTCACATTGTGAGCTGTGACATGGCCCTCCAGAGAAAGGTTCTTACTCTGGTAGGCGAAAGAAATACACTGAGCAATCCAATTTGACAGTGTCCTCTTAGAGACTGGAAGTCCCAAATGAGAGGGATCAAAGGCAACAAAGAGTTGAGAAGACTTTCTATGTTGCTGTGTCCTTTGCAAGTAAAAGGCAAGAGCCCTCTTACAATCCAGGGTATGAAGATTCCTCTCTGCACTTGATGCATGAGGACCTGGAAAAAAGACAGGTAAATATACCTCTTGGTTAAGATGAAAGGGCGAGACCACTTTAGGCATAAAGTGTGGATTGGTCCTAAGGACTACCTTATCATGATGGAACCTTGTATAAGGTGGATTAGCCACTAAGGCTTGCAGTTCACTGATGCGGCGAGCTGAGGTGACTGCAATAAGAAAGATAACCTTCCAGGAAAGAAATTTCAAGGAGGTAGTGGCTAAGGGTTCAAAGGGTGGCTTCATGAGCTGACCAAGAACCAGATTCAAGTCCCCCATGCCACTGGAGGTGGTCTAATGGGAGGTTTAGTTAAAAGAAGGCCTCTCATGAATCTTGCAATAAGAGGATGAGAGGAAACAGGTTGTCCATTGAGAGGCTTGAGAGATGCTGCAATAGCACTCAAATGGACCCTTACTGAATTCGTCTTGAGGCCTGCATGTGAAAGATGCAGGAGATACTCTAGTAAGAAATTCAAAGGTATTGCTAGAGGGTTAATACCCTTCTCAGCACACCAAATGGTAAACCTTTTCCATTTAAAAGCATAGGAACGTCTGGTAGAAGGCTTTCTGGAAGCATGAAGGATATCCCTTACTTGCTGAGAAAGATGCCAATCTTGAAGGTCTAAGCCTTCAGCAACCAAGCCCTGAGATGGAGAGATTGGGGGTTTGGGTGCCACAACGTTCCCCCCTCCTGGGACAGGAGATCTGGAGCAGACCCTAAATCCAGTGAGGGAGCTTGGGAAAGATGCAGAAGTAGAGGGTACCATACTTGGCGTGGCCAACATGGAGCTATGAGGATCATAGTCCCTTGATCTCTCTGAAGCTTGAACAGGGTCTTGGGAATTAGGGGAATGGGTGGAAAGGCATATAGGAAGTCTTGACCCAAATGAAGGAGGAAGGCATCCTTGCCCTGAACTCCCTGACACGGAATTCTGGAACAGAATCGGGGAAGTTTGGCATTCCACGGACTTGCGAAGAGGTCTATGTCCGGGGTTCCCCAAATTCGAAAGATTCTGGCTATCTGGTCCATATGAAGGGACCATTCGTGTGGAAGCAGAACTCGACTGAGTCTGTCTGCCCAAGAGTTTTGAACTCCTGGAAGGTATACTGCCAGAAGATGAATTTGATGCTCTCTGGCGAAGGCCCACAATCTCAGAGCTTCGTTGCAAAGCGACAGAGAGCCAGTTCCCCCCTGCTTGTTCACATAGAACATGGCTACTTGGTTGTCCGTGTGAATGAGGATTGTCTTGTAGCTGAGCAGGGTATGGAAGACTCTGAGAGCCAAGAAGATTGCTCTGAGCTCTAAGAAGTTGATGTGTAGAGAGGTCTCCTGTGGAGACCAAATGCCTTGGGTGGAGAGGTCTTGAAGATGAGCTCCCCAACCCTTTGGAGAGGCATCTGTTGTAAGGACTGCTTGGGGTAACAACTGTTGGAAGGGGGACCCCAGCAACAGATTTTGAGTGGACGTCCACCACTGGAGAGACCAAAAGAGGCGCCTGGAGGTTGCTATTTTGTCTGACAGACTTCCAGATGCCTGGGTCCACTGGGTGGACAAAGCCCATTGAGCTGCCCTCATGTGAAGGCGAGCATAAGGGACCACATGCACGGTGGATGTCATGTGGCCTAGCAGTTGTAACATCTCTCGAGCAGTTAGGTGGGTTTTTAACTGAATCTGAGAGGCTAACTGCACTAAGCGTAGGCAACGGGCCTGGGGAAGATAGGCCCTTGCAGTTGTGGTATCCAGCAAGGCCCCTATGAGCTCTAGGGACCGAGTAGGGGTGAGTTGGGACTTTGGAATGTTTATAACCAATCCCAGATACTACAGGACACGCATTGTGCAGGCTAGGGAAGTCTGGGCCTCTGACTGGGATGGAGCTCGGATGAGCCAGTCGTCCAGATATGGGAATATGAATATTCCTAGAGTGCGTAGAAATGCAGCTATTACTGCCATGCATTTTGTGAACACTCTTGGAGCAGAGGCCAGACCAAAAGGAAGCACCTTGTATTGATAGTGCTTTCCCTAATAAAGGAACCGAAGGAACCTTCTGTGTGCTGGATGGATGAGTATATGGGGGTATACGCATCCTTGAGATCTAGAGAACAAAGCCAATCCTGACTCTGAAGGAATGGAAGGAGAGTACCTAGAGAAATCATCTTGAATTTCTCCTTGCATAGAAATTTGTTCAATTCTCTGAGATCTAAGATGGGTCTGTAACCCCCTGTTTTCTTTGGAATGAGAAAGTAGGGGGAGTAGAACCCTGAGCCCTGTTGAAGAAGAGGCACTTCTTCTATTGCCCCTTGGGCAAGAAGGGTAGAAATCTCTTGACCCAGGTGGTCGAGGAGAGATGTTGGAGAATTGAACTGTCTCACCATGGTGTGAGGAGGAAGGCTTAAGAAATGAAGTTTGTACCCTTTCCCTTATGATGGAAAGGGTCCACTGCTCTGCTGTAATTTGCTCCCATCTGGGAGCAAAGTGAGCTAACCTTCCTGGAATGGTGAGAGGCTCTGGTTCCTTTAGAGCCAGAAAGGCTAAGTTCTCTGGTTGCAAGTCAAAGGCCCTGAAGAGGCTGAGTCTGTTGGGCTACAGTAGGCCTTGCAGCCTTAGACTTGGCCTGTTTAGGTTGTTGACACTTTGCAGCAAAACAACCTGCAGAAGATGTCTGCTGACCATAAGCAGGATAATATCTTCCCTTCTTGGGAAAATATATGTCTTTTTGAACAACCACTTCTGAACAGGATTAGAGGTAGACTTTGAAAGCCTATCCAAAGCAGAATTTTCTGCATCCATTTGAGTGGCCTTAGCTTGCCAATCTTTGCCAAACAGGTTTTCACCTATACAAGGAAGATTTCCTAATCCATCTTGGACCCAGGGTTCCAAATCAGAAGCCTGTAACCAAGCAATTCTGCGTGCACCTAAGGCAATGGCCGAGGCTCTGCTGGCCCCCTCAAAAGAGTCAAAGGCTGCACGGTTAGAGAATTTGGAAACATCCTGGGCATACTTAAGCCAGGTAAGAAAGTCCTCCCTTTTATCTTCTGGAAGAAAAGGGAGGAAAGTTTGCAGATGATCTGTAACTTCCTTCAGAAACATCCCCATATAGAGACTATAGGAGTTGATTCTGGCAACAAGCATACTGACTTGGAAGATTTTCCTGCCAAAAGCATCTAAGGTTCTACATTCTCTTCCTGGAGGAGCAGATGAGTGCCTCTTTGCACTCTTTAACTTTTTCATAGCAGACTCCACCACAATAGAATGGTGAGGAAGCTGAGTTTTATGAAATCCAGGACAAGGAGGGACACGATACATGGTATCCAACCTACGAGAATGAGAAGAGATGGTGAGAGGAGTCTCCCATATGCCTATCATGTGGTCATAAAGGATCTCATGAACTGGCAAAGTGGCTGCCTCTTTAGCAGCCTTAGGATATTGCAAAATATCCAATTTTTTGGCTCTAGGTTCTGTCTCAGGGGCTACTGAGATAGAAAGCCCCTTGGCCACTTCCCTTATGAAGTCTTGAAAAGACAAGTCTTCTGGAGGGAACATTCTTCTTTTTGGAGAAGGCGGCTCCTGAGGAAGGATTACCGATGCTTCGACAGAGGCCTCCGATGCTTCAGAGTCTTTGGAGGAATCGAAGTATCGCCTGTCTGGATGCTCCTGTAAAGCCCGATACGCATACCTAGTGGTATCGACATCGGGAGTCATCGGTACCTGATCAGTACCGATAGGCATCATTGGACAGGGTACCGCTGCAGTTGACACCGAAGCCGATGTCGATGCAACCGGTACCGGCACCGGAACCGATATCGGAGCCGGTGCTGGTACCGACAACGAAGCTTGTTGCGGTACCTGCGGCGTCGCAGCTTGTATGAAAGCCGTAATGGCACGCTGCATGGCACGCTGCATGGTCAGAACATTCTGATCCATCGACGCCATGAATGTCGGGAGGTCGGTACCAGCAGATTCTACCGGTACCACCCCAGAACATTGCAACAGGTGATCGGTCGAGGCCGTGCCATCGATGTCAACCTGTGACCCCATAGGAGAAGCTTTGGAAGCCGGAGCTTCCCGCCGGGGTACTTTTGCCGGTGCCGGATCCTCGAGGGCAAGCCCGGAGGCATCTCGATGCTTAGAGGGAGATCTACCCTTCGAGGACCGGCTGGACTTATGTTTGGTTACCTGAGATCCATAGGAGGAAGAAGAGGCCCTGGACGACGTCAATGCCACCGAAGCTGCATCAGAGGGAAACAGTGTACTGAGCTTGGCTGCTCGGTTCTGTAAACCTCTTTTAGATATCATGGAGCATTACGCACAATCCGTGATGGAATTGTCAGGACCCAAACACTTAAGACACCAGTCATGGGTGTCGGTAACAGAGATAGTACCGCTGCACTTAGTGCATTTTTTAAACCCGGAGGCGGGCTTTTCCATGAGGAATTTTTCTGTTAGGCCCAAGGCCCAAAGAAGAAAAATACACTGAAGTGGAACGGAGTATTCTTTTTTTTTTTTTTTTTAAAGAAAAGAAAGAAAAGACCGGCGGTACCGGTCCGACGTCGAAGAAGGCAGACGCGCGACTAAAGAAATAAAATAAAATAAAGAACTTCTTCAGCGGTGACAGGAACACGAGCTGCTGGCTCCGCGGAAAAGAAGAACTGGAGAGAGGCGGTTGGGAAAGGCGGGAAGGCAGCGCGCAGGCGCTGTGGGATGCTCCCAAAAGCTTTCCTTTTTGGGAAGCTGGGGAGCGTTCCCGCGCAGGCTCCGTCGGTACCGATGTACCCGTATGTGAAGACTCATTCCTGCTTGTTCCTGGAGATCAAGATGTCCAAGACAACGGTGCTCATCAGGGCTGGCACAAAGGCCCACTAACCTCTTCTTTGTCCCTCCCTCTCGGTGCATCCAGGCCCACTGTAGTAGCGTGGGAAGCTGAGAATAGGAGCCTAGGCACAATGCAAAGCTCCCTTCAAAGCCATGGCCACTGACTAAGGCTGCAGTAAAGAAACACAACCAGTTGCAATAAAGATGCGCCCACACCGAGGAGCAGCTGTTGGCAGCGGAAACAAAGGTAAATACCAGCTGCATTCCCCTGTAGAGTAGAAACGCTGACTAAATTTCTCTCATCAAATTGTCTAGCTTGATGATGGCTGTCCACATCAACTGCATGACCATCAACATGTCAGAATTATGTGTGTCAAATACAATAGCCCACATCTTGGTCATCATGCCTCTCCACACAGGGTGCTGAGATGCAGAAATTATTACTGTTAGATCACCACACTGAACCACTCCAACTGCATCCACTAAAGGTCCTGTATCAGCTCTTGAGGTTTTAGAATTATTTCACTTTTTTTTAATTGATTGTTGTAAATCACTTAGGTCAACTATCCAGAGGGTTGCCAGGAGTCGACAGATTCGAAGGCACTTAACAACAACAAATCACTTTGGATTTTGAAGAGGAATGGTACATGCATTTGAATAAAAATATAACAGCATTTCTCAGTCTAATTCTGTGCAGTGCTACAAAGCAGCAACCATGACTCGGACCTTCAGATATCATTTTACTTTCTGCCTTACCGATGTATGCGATGCGGTCTGTCACCATATATTTGTTGTGATTGACTCTGCTATAAGGAATATTTTTCTGCTCCTCGTTCGCTGGAACAATAAATATTTTCTGAAAACCAGAAAGACAATACAGTATTTAAACAATGGCATTCAGGGAGCAAACAATAGTTCCTTAGTGCATCCCCATTACCATCCCAGTTTTAAACTGATTAAGACTTATTAGAACAAATGCAGGGACTCGTGGAAACAGTTGCACTGCTCTATATTTGTTTGGAAATTTGTGCTCCTGTTATGAATGCTATTACTACATTTATTACTTGCCAAATAAATGCTCATAGCAAGTCACATTTGTCATTTCGCTGGCTGACACAAGCACATTGATATCATTTTGTTTTGTTTTCATGAAATGGAAAACTGCTTGCCAAAGAATACACATTAAAATGGATCATTTAGGTAAATGTTAGTATATGTGCTATTAGCCTTTGGCACACAGCATGCTTTTATGATGTCCAAATATATTTTGCATTGTTGGGATGTTGGAACATATTTAGCCCATTGGTTGCACTATATTTATGCCATATTCCCTGCCGTGAGATGTCCCTTTTTACTTATTTGGCTAAACTTTTATACTTTTCACCGAGTCAAAGCAGTGCCCATAAAACTCAGTTGAACAATGTTTACAAGGAACTGTAACTTTTTACATTAACTTAAACAAGGACATTTCATCTTTAACTTATTTACAGAACTTTCTTAGTCGTGGGGGGTGAGGTTGATCAGATGATGGGGGACATGACTGTGGTGGAAGGGGGGAGGGTTAGGTGGTGGATCCAAAGTGCATAGTGAACAGGTGGGTTTTGAAGAGTTTACGTAATGTGAGAAAGTCTTTGGTGTTCCTTAATGAATCAGGGAGAGAGTTCCATATGGTAGGAGCGTAGAGCTTGAAGGATCTGGCATATGCTTGTAGGGGCTTCTTGTTTTTTCATGGGGGTGACTAGGATGTTCATGGTGGAATGTCTTTTGGGTCTGTTAGTCTGGTGTGTTCTGATGAGGGTTTGTAGATGCAGGGCTGACTGGTTGTTGAGTGTTTTGAATACCATTAAAGAGGATTTTGTATTGTATTCTGCTCTGTAGGGGGAGTTAGTGGAGTTGAATAAGGCTGGACGTGATATGGTTGTATCTTGAAGCTCCTTGAATGATCTGGGCTGCAGTGTGGAGCGCTGTCTGTAGAGGTAGAAGGATTGAGTGAGGTAGTCCATGATGGAGTTGCAGCAGTCAATGTGGGGAATAATCAGGGCTCGTAGGGCTCAAGTAGCAGGCAGAAATATTGTAGGGTTCAGGTCTTATAGTAGATTGTTTTTATTCTTTATCTGCAGATTCAGGGTGAGGTGGTGATGTAAAGAGACTCCTGGGTATTTTACTTTGGACCGGACTTGAATTTCTGTGTAGTTTATGGTAATGGATGGGGTGGGGGGGGGGGGGATGAATGAGTCACTGTTTGTGATGAATAGGGATTCCGTTTTCTTTAGGTTTATGGTTAGTTGATTTGTAGCAAGCCATTGGGATACATCTGTGAAGCATTGTTACAGACCAGTGTAGGAGGGATTGTCTGGACTGAATGGTGCATACAGCATGATGTCGTTGGTGTAGATGTGATAGTGGATGTTGTGTGACGGGATGAGTGGGCAGAGAGGTTGCATGTAGATCTTGAAAAGTAGTGCTGAGAGGGTGGATCCTTGAGAAACGCCTTGAGTCTGAGGGTAAGGATTGATGAAAGCGCAATTTTTATTTGTTGGAGTCTGTTGTGCAGGTAAGCTTGGAACCATTTTAGTACAGTATCTTTATTTATTTAATTCTCTTATATACCGTGCTATTCTGCATCAGTGCGGTTTTACATTGAACAAACTGAAATTACATTGAACAGGGCATTATAACTTGGAGATAACTATTTTACAGGGAACATGGGCTATGGAGGGTTAAGTGGCTTGCCCAAGACCACAAGGAGCACCTGAGGGACTAGAAACCCCAGTCCTTCCGGCCCAAGGTTGCTGTCCTCTAGTGGGATTTGAACCCCTGACCTTCTGGCCTGAAGTACCTTGCCCCAACCACTAGGCCACTCCTCCACTCCAATTCAATCTTGAATTCCTATTGTTTGTAGACATTGTAGGAGGATGTTGTGGTCGATGGTGTCATGGGCTGCTGAAATGTTGAGGAATATTAGTATGAATCCTTGTTGGGTGTTTTGAATTCCTTTTATGAGTCTGTTCATGAGTGAGGTTAACAGGGTTTCCAGTCAGTGGTGCAGCTGGAATCCATGTTATTGTGTGTCGAGCAGGGTGTGCTTGTCAAACTATTCTTGTAGTTGTCGTCAGATGGTCTTTTTGATTATTTTGGCTATGAATGGTAGGCTTGCTATAGGCCTGTAGGAGACGGGGTTGGTGGGATCTAGGTGAGGTTATTATTAGTAATGAACAAATTGAGGAGATTTTTAGGTATATTGGTATTTCACCTTGTTGCAGAGAGGTTTGGGTGAGTGTTGCGAAAAATGGGGAGAGCTCTGTGGCTTTGATCCAGCTCACTGGACAGGGGGGTCTAGTGGGGACACTGTGGTGTTGAGGGATGAGATGGTCGTTTTGATGTTTTTGCTGGTGATGTGGTCGAACCTGGTCCATGAGTGAGTGAGAGGGGTCACCTGGGTTAGTTGGTTTGTTTGGAATGGTGGTTAGGTATGGCATGTGGAGTAGTATTTGGCTAGCTGCTGTGGTGCGACAGATGCCAGAAGCGTCTTCAGTGGGAGTTATTATGAGGTGCTTTACTAGATCAAATAATGCTCGTCGTCGGCTGAGTGAGCTTGGATCGGTTTGCTGTGATAGGCTTGCTTGGAGCGGTCTGCAGCATGAGCATAAGAACATAAGATATGCCATACTGGGTCAGACCAAAGTCCTTCAATCCCAGTATCCTGTATCCAACAGTGGCCAATCTAGGTCATACGCACCTAACAGTTTTCCCAAAAGACAGGTTCCACAATGTTTGTACTGGGTCAAGCATTGATATCCTGGGTCCCTTCTTAGTAATGGTTTATGGATCTTTCCTCCAGGAACTTGTCCAAACCTTTTTTAAACCCAGATACACTAACAGCCTTTACTACATCCTCCGGTAACAAATTCCAGAGTTTGATTACACGTTGAGTGAAAAAAAATTTCTTTTATTAGTCTTAAATAGTTTACCCTGTAGCTTCATTGCATGTCCCCTAGTCTTTCTATATTCTGATAATGTAAACAATCGATCTATGTTTACCCGTTCCACTCTGTTCATTAATTTATAAACTATCTCCCCTCAGCCGTCTCTTTTCCAGGTTAAAGAGCCCTAACCTTTTTGAGCCTTTCGTCATAGGAGTATCCTTTCATCCCCTTTACCATTTTGGTGGCTCTTCTCTGAACCTTTTCTAATAACGCTATATCCGTTTTAAGATACGGCGACCAGAACTGCACACAATATTCAAGGTTCGGTCTCATGGAACGATATAGAAGCATTATAATATCGTTTGTTTTATTTTCCATTCATTTCCTTATGATACCTAGCATTCTATTTGCTCTCTTGGCTGCCGCTGCACACTGGGCCGAGGGTTTTAACATGGTATCCACAATGACGCCTAAATCTTTTTACTGGGTGGTGGTTCCTAATGTGGAACCTTGCATCATGTAACCATAGTTTGGGTTGTTCTTCCCTAGGTGCATAACTTTGCACTTGCCCACATTAAATTTCATCTGCCATTTTGATGCCCAGTCTTCCAATTTATCAAGATCCTCTTGCAATTTTCCACAATCCTCTTGGGTTTTAACAACTTTAAATAGTTTTGTGTCATCTGAAAATTTGATAACCTCACTCGTTATTCCCTTTTCTAGGTCATTTATGAATATGTCAAAAAGCAGCGGACCCAGCACAGATCCCTGGAGTACACCACTATTCACCTTTCTCCACTGGGAAAATTGGCCATTTAGCCCTACCCTCTGCTTTCTATCTTTTAACCAGTTTCTGATCCACAATAGTACATTGTCTCCTATCCCATGACTCTTTAGTTTTGCCAAAAGTCTCTGATGAGGTACCTAGTCAAAGGCTTTCTGAAAGTCCAGATACACTATATCAACTGACTCACCTTTGTCCACCTGTTTAATCACACCTTCAAAAAAACATAACAGATTAGTAATACAAGATCTTCCTTCTCTAAAGCCATGTTGGCTATCTCCCATTAGGCCATGACTATCAACATGCTGAGTAATTTTGTTCTTTATGATGGTTTCTACCATTTTTCCCGTTACTGACGTCAGGCTCACAGGTCTGTAGTTTCCCGGATCACCCCTGGAACCCTTTTTAAAAATTACATTGGCGATCCTCAAATCTTCAAGTATTACAGATGATTTTAATGAAAATTCACAGATTACTAATAGCAGGTCTGAAATCTCATATTTCTTCTTTCAACACCCTTGGATGTATACCATCCAGCCCAGGTGATTTGCTACTCTTCAGTTTATCTAATAGTTGAAATACATCTTCCCGATGTATCGATATTTCCTTCAATTCTTCCACACCTTTAAATACCATTTCAGTCATGGGTAACATCCCTACATCTTCTTCAGTAAAGACCGAAGCAAAGAATTCATTCAGTCTCTCCACTATCGCCTTGTCGCCTCTTAGTGCCCCTTTAACCCCTCTATCATCTAATGGACCAACTGACTCTCACAGGTTTTTTGCTACGAATGTACGTGAAAAAGTATTTATTTCGCGTTTTTGCTTCCGCAGCAAGCTTCTTCTCAAATTCTCCCTTTGCCTGCTTTATCAATGCCTTGCATTTGACATGCCAGTGCTTGTGCTTTTTCCAGGTTTCGTTGTTTGGCTCTTTTTCCCATTTCCTGAAAGATGCTTTTTTGGCAACAGCCTCTCTGACCTCACCTTTAAACCATGCTGGCAGTTTTTTGGAATTCCTTCCACTTTTCTTAAAGCGTGGAATACAGCTGGTTTGGGCTTCCAAGATAGTATTTTTCAACAACACCCAAGCTTGACGTAAGTTTTTATCTTTGCAACTGCTCCTTTTAGTTTTTTCTTAACTATTTTCCTCATTTTATCATAGTCTCCCTTTCGAAAGTTAAAAGGTGGATTTCCTTACTATCCCTCCTCCACTAATTAAATCAAAGGCGATCATGCTATGATCACTATTGCCAAGTGGCCCCAACACCCTTATCTCTTGCACTAGATCTGGTGTTCCACTAAGGACTAGGTTTAAGTATGGCTTCCCCTCTGGTCAGCTCATGAACCAGCTGCTCCAAGAAGCAGTCATTTATTTCATCTGGGAACTTTATCTCCCTAGCATCTCCTGCAGCGACAATGACCCAGTCGATGCCGGGGTAATTGAAATCACCCATTATTACTGCGCTGTAACGTTTGTTAGCTTCCTTGATTTCTTTGAGCATTTCATCATCCATTTGTTCATTCTGGCTAGATAGCATACCCCCATTGCCATCACCTTCCCCTTTTTACATGGAATTTCAATCCATAGAGATTCTACAGCAAATTTTGTTTCCTGCAAAACTTTAATCCTTTCTGACTCAATGCCTTCTCTAACAGAGTGCAACCCCTCCACCAATTTGATCAGCTCTATCATTACGATATAGTTTGTACCCAGGTATCACAGTGTCCCACTGGTTGTCCTCCTTCCACCATGTCTCTGATATTCCAATCATATCTAACCTCTCATTTAGTGCTATATATTCTAACTCTCCCATCTTATTTTTTAGACCTCTAGTATTTGCATACAAGCATTTTAGAGACTGTATTTTATTCATATTAATCTGGCTATTGGTAGACATGGGTAATTTGGGATTTTTAAGCTCTGTCTGCTCCATACTCGAAGGCATTTGGGCTACTTTACTCTTATTTGGAACCTCTCTGCTTTTGGTAGTATCCTTCAAGGATACTTTCTTCCGAAACTTGGGCGACTGTCGGCTTTCCCCTATTTTCTAGTTTAAAAGCTGCCCTATCTCCTTTTTAAAGTTTAATGCCAGCAGCCTGGTTCCATCTTGGTTAAGGTGAAGTCCATCCCTTCGGAAGAGCCCCTCCTTTCCCCAGAATGTTCCCCAGTTCCTAACAAATCCAAAACCCTCATCTCTGCACCATTGTCTCATCCACGCATTGAGACTCCGGAGCTCTGCCTGCCTTTTGGGTCCTGCGCGTGGAATGGGAAGCATTTTGGAGAACGCTACCCTGGAAGTTCTGGATTTCAACTTCCTACCTAAAAGCCTAAATTTAGCCTCCAGAACCTCCCTACCACATTTTCCTGTCATTGGTACCGACATGTACCAAGACAGCAGACTCCTCCCCAGCACCATCTAAGACCTTATCTAGGTGGCGCGTGAGGTCTGCTACCTTCGCACCAGGTAGGCATTTTACCAGGCGATCCTCACGTCCACCAGTCACCCAGCTATCTACATGCCTAATGATCGAATCACCAACTATAACAGCTGTCCTAACCCTTCCCTCATGGGCACATAGCCCTGGAGAAACCTCCTCGATTGTATTCTTTTAGTAGTGTCATGTAGGAGGTTCAGTCCGAGGATAGCTTTGATTTTCTCCATTTGCATTCTTGGCTTTGGAGTTGTGTTTTGAGTTTACGGAGGTCAGGGGTGTACCATGGAGTCCGTTTGCGGCTTGTAGGGCGTAAGAGGATCAAGGTTGAGGCTGCTTTGGAGACAGTTTGGTTCCAAGAGGACATGGTTGCATCCTGGTCGAGTATTTCCGTGTCTATGAGTGAGGAGATGCTGGAGAGGAAGGATTCCTTGTCAAATTGTTTGAAATGTCTTATGTGGTGGTTATGGAGTGGCTATTTTATTGATGTGCTGAGAGGTGATGAAAGCTTATTAGGCTGTGGTCGCACCAGGGGACCAGAAGGATCTGGGTTGGGGTTGGGGCAATTTAAATAGGGTTTTTGTTTATGAAGATGAGGTCCAAGGTGTTGCCTTTATTGTGAGTTGGTATTTTTATGATTTGGGTGAAGTCCATCACTGCCATGGCTTCCATGAAGGCTGTTGCTTGTTTTGTTGGAGCAGAGTTGAGGTTGAGACCACTAAACAGATAGCTTATGTGTTTATCTCTAGATATATGAATAACAGAAATAACTGTTTTGGCTCACTGAAAATCCACTTAAAGTTATGCTGTTCCCAGAGTGATGAATGTTGACCTCTGATATTTTCTTTCTGCTATTGCCTCAGCTATGACATTTCATTTAGATTTCTTAATGCCTGCTAAACTGTTTTCTAAAATGAACTAATCAGACAAGGGTTTTCATGTCTTACCACTTGAATAGAGCATCCCAGTGGTTCTTGGCTGAGTAAATTGAGGGACTCCAAGAAGATGAACATTGACTTGTCCGAGTGTGACCAGCAGCTAACCAGGAGCCTAACCAGTACCCTCCGATCACAGGCTGCAGCACGCAACCGGTTATCAATTGCTGGCCAGAACCTGCAGAAAGACAAAAGTAACGTTCACTGTCAAAAGAAGATATCTTGACCTCCATCAAGGACTTCTTCTTGAGATTCAACCACTGATCTGTGATATACTCAGAAAACAGTCTTAATATCTGAAGGGAAAAAAAATCCTCATTCCTGATACAGACTACAGCAATCACTCTTTACAAGTAACCCATCGCATACTCTCACTAATCTATTAACTAACCACTCTTATCAATTAGTTAACAATCCAACTGCAGGTAAAATTCACTTGTGTCAGGGGCAAGATGGCTGCTTAATCTTTAGACTCCCATTGGGTTGTTGAAAATTGCGACAGCTTGAGCATAACCTGACCTTCATTGTAGTTGCACTCAACAAATTTGAAGTGCCTGAAATAGTATATAAAGGTGATGTATCGGAAGAATTGAAAGAAATATCGATAAACCAGAAATATGTATTATAACTATTTGATAAATTGAAGGGTAGAAAATCACCTGGACCAGATGTTATAAATCCAAGGGTATTGAAAGAACTGAAATATGAGATTGTAGACCTACTAATTTGTGAACTATCATTAAAATAATCTTTAGTATCTGAAGAGTGGAGAATGGCCAATGTAACACCTATATTTAAAAAGGGTTCCAGGGGTGATCAGGGAAACTACAGACCGGTGAGTCTGACGTCAGTACCAGGAAAAATAGCAGAAACCATTATAAAGCATAAAATTACTGATCATGTATATACTTATGGTTTAATGGGAGAAAGAAAACATGAATTTAGCCAAGGAAAGTCTTGTCTTACTAATCTGTTATATTTTTTTAAGGTATGAATAAACAGGTAGACAAAGATGAGCAGGTTGATATAGTGTATCTGGATTTTCAGAAAGCCTCTGACAAGGTCCCTCGTGAGAGGCTCTTAACCAAATTAAAAAGTCAAGGGATTGGAGGCAGTGTAGTATGTGGATCAGGATAGAAAAAGAGGGTAGGGCTAAATGGCCAATTTTCTCAACAGAGAAAAGTAAATAGTGGAGTACTCAGGGATCTGTGCTGGGCCCACTGCTTTTTAACATATTCATAAACGACCTGGAAATGGGAATAACGAGTGAGGTGATCAAATTTGCAGATGACACAAAATTATTCGAAGTTGTTAAAACGCAAGAGAATTGTGAAATATTGCAAGAGGACCTTCATAAACTGGAAGGCTGGGCATCCAAATGGCAGATGCAATTTAATGTGGACAAGTGCAAAGGTATGACCCTAGGAAAGAACAACCCAAACTTTGGTTACACAATGCAAGGTACCACCTTAGAAACCACTACCCAGGAAAAAGATTTAAGTGTCATCGTGGATAATACATTGAAACCCTCTGCGAAGAAAGCAAACAGAATGCTAGGAATCATAATGAAAGGAATGGAGAATAAAACCAAGCATATGATAATGCGACCGCACCTTGAATTGTGTGCAATTCTGGTTGCCGTATCTTAAAAAGGATATAGCCGCATTAGAAAAGGTACAGAGAAGAGCCACCAAAATGATAAAGGGGATGGAAGGATACCCCTATGAGGGAATGCTTAAAAGGTTAGAGCTCTTCAACTTGGAAATGAGAAGGCTGAGAGGAGATATGATAGATGTCTATAAATTAATGAATGGAGTAGAACGGGTTAACGTAGATCATAAGAACATAAGATATGCCATACTGGGTCAGACCAAGGTCCATCAAGCCCAGTATCCTGTTTCCAACAGTGGCCAATCTAGGTCATACGTACCTAGTAGTTTCCCCAAAAGACACAGGTTCCACAATGCTTGTACTGGGTCAAGCATTGATATCCTGGGTCCCTTCTTAATAATGATTTATGGACTTTTCCTCCAGGAACTTGTCCAAACCTTTTTTAAACCCAGCTACACTAACAGCCTTTACTACATCCTCCGGTAACAAATTCCAGAGTTTGATTACACGTTGAGTGAAAAAAATATTTTATTTTATTAGTCTTAAATAGTTTACCCTATAGCTTCATTGCATGTCCCCTAATCTTTCTATATTCTGATAACGTAAACAATCGATCTATGTTTAGTTTACCCGTTCCACTCCGTTCATTAATTTATAGACTTCTATCATATCTCCCCTCAGCCGTCTCTTTTCCAGGTTAAAGAGCCCCAACCTTTTTAGCCTTTCTTCATAGGAGTATCCTTCCATCCCCTTTACCATTTTGGTGGCTCTTCTCTGAACCTTTTCTAATAACGCTATATCCTTTTTAAGATACGGAGACCAGAATTGCACACAATATTCAAGATCAGTTGTTTATGCCATCAGAAAGTAGAAAGACTAGAGGACACGCAATGAAGCTAGAATGTAACCCTATTTAAGACTAATAAAATATTTTTTCACTCTAACGTGTAATTGAACTCTGGAATTCGTTACTGAAGAATGTAGTAAAAGTTGTTAGTGTAGCTGCGCTAAAAAAAGGTTTGGACAAGTTCCTGGAGGAAAGGTTCATAAACTATTATTAAAGACGACCCAGGAAATCCACTGCTTACCCCAGGAGCAGCATTTGTGGAATTTGTGTGCCTTTTGGGAACCTGCCAGGTGCTTGTGATCTGGATTGGCCACTGCCGGAAACAGGATACTGGGCTTGATGGACCCTAGTCTGACCCAGTATGGCATTTATTATGTTCATATGCAAAGTGAGAAGAAATGTCAGTGTGGAAAAAATTGGAGAAATTTAAGTCTTCGTATGCCCGGAGGGGTTCTATGAATGACCGCAGTGGCAGAGGCAGAGACAGTATGTCCGGCTAAGAGTTGGAGGAGGACGTGAAGCAAGCGGGCAAGCCTTGCACATGTGGAGATATCTGGAAATGATTCCAAGAACTGTTCCACGAGGTTACTTCAGTGAAAACAGAACTGAAGGAAACAGTGGTAGCGATGCAAAGGCTTAGAGGAGATGGGCCAGACGCTGGATGCAGTAGAGGAGCAGGCTGAGCAGCAAGTGAATTCACATGGAGAAATGAGAGGGGTAATAGCCAAGCTACAAAGTAAGAAGAAGCAACTTTGTGAGATGTTGGAGGTTCTGGAAAACAGATCCCACTGTTGTAATATCCACATTCATGGAGTTCCAAAGATGGAGAAATATCAAAAGGTGGAAAGAGTAGTAAAGGAAATATGTGCTCACCTCCTAAGCCTGGAAAGTGAGCCCCTGTCAGCCACCGAGGTAGGGTTCGAGACGGCACACCATGCTTTGGGGGTCCCTCTAGCTAACAAAAACGAGGGACATTGTGGCTTGCCTATCCCACGTTTTGGGGAAAAATGGTAATGAGAGCAGCCAGCAAAAAAGGGCACTGTATACTCACCTCTCCTAAACATCCTACTGAAGGGAATCAAACGCACCAAACACGAATTCCTCCTGATATTCCTCGACATCTCAGCTGCCTTCAACTCAATAAACCATGACAAACTCCTGGGACGCCTAACAAACCTTGGCATAAGCAACACTCCTCTGACCTGGTTCTACTCGTACCTCACCGATCGTACCCAGCAAGTAAAGTCAAGAAATGCAACATCCACACCTTTCAAACTCAATCAGGGAATACCTCAAGGATCATCCCTCTCATTCCTACTCTTCAACCTCTTCATTCAACCAATATGTGAAATCTTCAAAAAACACAACATACTCTACCACATCTTTGCAGATGATCTAATGTTCTATACTCCCATCTTCACAAACAATCCAGACTACAGCTCCATAATAGCTTGCTTCAATGAGGTAGCTGAATGACTTCAAAATAACAACCTCAAACTATAACAAGTCAGAAGCCTTATTCATCTCCAAGAACCCCTCCTTCACCCCTCCAGCTACAAACAACAATGGATAACCATTGCCCTCCCACAGAAAGTTAAATATCTCAGGGTGACCCTAGACCAACATTTAAACATGCAAGCCCACATAAGGAATATAACTATGACTGTTTACTACAAAATGAAGACCCTGCACAACCTTTCCTCACTTCTAAACCCCAACCACTTCTACACAGTATGCCAGGCTAAAATCACTCTGCAACTAGACTACTGCAATTCCATACTTCAAGGGTTACCAAAACATCCACCTTCATCCACTACAGCTTGCCCAAAACACCGCAGCAAGACTCCTAATAGGCACATCAAAGCATGAGCATATTACCCCAGTCCTCAAGAATCTACACTGGCTCCCTATACAGATATGAATCAAATACAAAGCTATTATGCACACCTACAAAGCCACCGTGACCAAGCTCATGATTGCCTCTGCAACCTCATCCAGAAGCCACCCAACACAAGACAAAGAAAACAACACAGCCAAAACTTACTCAATATCCCAACACGCAAGATATCAAGTACCCAAGCAATGAGCCAGAGATCCTTCTCTATATATGGTCCCGCACTTTGGAACTCACTCCCGAGTACCTAAGAGACACCAAGGACTCCAATGACTTCCGTAAAAAACTGAAGACTCTTCTCTTCCGAGAATTCTTCAGTCCAGAAATCTAACGTAAATGCCTCCTTCCCCCCTGACCACCTCTGTAAATAGCCATATCCACAACCGTATATATAGCAATATTTATTTTATTTATTTAGCTGTATTTATATCCCGCTTTTCACCGGGTCAAAGCGGTCAATTGGGGGATACATTTAACACGAGGGGATATGAGACACATACAATAATACTTACAGGGAACATGGGCAATGGAGGGTTAAGTGGCTTGCCCAAGACCACAAGGAGTATAGGACTAGAAATCCCAGTCCCTCCGGCCTGAGATTGCTGTCCCCAGGTGGGACTTGAACTCCCGGCCCTCCGGCCTGAAGTACCTTGTCCTAACCACTAGACCACTCCTCCCTTTATCCACCAGCATATCCACCAGCATACATAGTTCTACCCTATCCTTAACCATCCCCTGACCCCAGCTACCCCACACATACCAGTTTTTGTACCGCACCCTATAATCACCGCTCCTTATATAATTAAGTCTATATGTTCAACATTGTTCCATGTAAATCTAAGAACAGAGTAGGAACGATAAACTATGTAAAGCCAAGTTTATTGTTCTATATATACCGCCTTGATAGTCTGAAAGGCGGTATAAAAGAAATGTTAAATAAATAAAATAAACATATGCCTGCATGGGGCCAGATACTGCCTCCAGGAAAACATCCAACGCATTGAACAAAGGGACCTGAGAATAGATGCCGGTCAAGCAAGGGGAAGTCTTGCTGGATGGTTTGAATCACCCACCAGAGAGTGTGGGCTAATTCTCTGGGGAACATCCCCAAAAGAGGGTTATTTTTGGAATGTTTGATTGTTTTATAACATGAGATGATATTACAAGATGCTAATTAAAAATTTAGGAACGAATAGTGAGGATTGAAAGGGAGATATGGAGTGTGGCCATGGCATATGGGGTAGAGGATGATCTAGATTCAGGGCACTTCCTCAAGGGATAAGATGGCAGAGAAGAGGTCTACCGGATTTGTGAGATGGAGGGAGGGGCCCAGAAGGGAAGGCACGTGAGGGGGATACACTGATGATACAGTGTACAGTTTGATTAATTAATACCTGTTCTATGTAAACCACACTGATTTTAAAACAGTGCAGTATATAAAAGCAAATACATGATAAAATGGTCATTGGGATGAAGATAGGAACTTGAAACATTAGGGGGCTCAACTCTCCTCAGAAATGGCAGTTGTTATACCACGAGCTGACGAGATTAGACTTACAAGTAGCATCCATACAAGAAACACATTAATTGCCACAGCATGAGACACTTATAAGTAATCCAAAATACACACACACTACTTTTATTCTACAAGGTTACCAGATTGTCCCCGATTTTAGAGCTGTACATCCATTATATTTTGCAGATTGCAAGGGAAATGCATCACGGTTTCTATTTCTTTGTTTATTTGTCTGCTTGGAAGTTATATTGTTGCTGATATGGGATGGATGGGGGAGGGGAAAGGTAATGGCCCCTCGTTCCTCCTCCATGCCTTGTTGCTCAATTCTGGAATTAAGGTTCTCTTCCACCCCCCATCCCCCCTTCCTCACTGCTTCAGCTAACAAGTATTCCAGATTTGCCTGCAAAAACTCTGGTGGCCTTACTGTTCTAGGGAAGATCAAAGGGAAACAAAAATCAGGGGTTGCAATACTTAGGGAGGATCAGGTTCTAGTGCTGTGGGGGATGGGAGGAGATCTTCAAGGGTAGGAGATTACATTTGTAAACGCATACGGTCCAAATAAGGGCCAGAACACGTTCTGGACTGAATTATCAGGGTGATTGGAGGGGCAGGTGCATAGCCCTATTGATAGGAGGAGATTAATGTAGCCCTTAATCCAAAGCAGGATAAGATTGGGGGGGGGGGGGGTGTTACAGGAATGGAAGGGTTTGAGAAACAGAATGCTTTGGTGGATGTGTGGAGAATGATGCAGAGGGTCATGATTTTACATGTTAATCTGCACTCCATAGCATCTACAGTCATATAGATCTGCTGCTGGGAGATCAAGATTGGGTCTAAAGGAGTAATAGCAGCTAAAATCAAGACAACTTGTTTGGACCAAGCCCCAATTTGGACAGAGTTCTCCGGAGCAGGTCAAGAGATCAGACATGCTTTCTGGAGACTGAGGGACAAGGAGGTAGTTAAAAGTATTGAGGGGGCATCTGATAAATATCTGCTGTATAATGACAATGGAAAAGTGGAGGATGGAAAGCTGTAGGATGGACTCAAGGTAGATTTGTACAGTGGACAGCAAGAAAAAATGTAATAGCAGGAGAAAATTAAGGAACTCTTGCAAACAGTGGAGAGATCTGGAGTGGGTGCATAAGCAGGGAGGGGACCAGAAGACACTGGCCACACTAGGTAGGCAAGAGCAGTATTCCTTAGCGGTCCTCCAGTTCAGTCCTCCACCATCGGGTTTGTGTACCTCCTCCTGCAGCAAGGAGACTGGACCAAACAGATTCTTGATGGCACTGGATACCCTCTCTGCTGGTCTTCCCATCAGCCCCCAGTGTGTCCAGTCTCCATGCAGCAGGAGGACGTAGTGAGCCTGGGCTGGGCTCACTGGAGGATCACATAAGGAGCCTTACAGTCAGGGTTTAGGATTTCTGTTGTTTTGGTTTATTAAAGCAGACGTTTGAAGCTAATGCCCTCTCACTGCAGGCTTCGATTTGCGGGGCCTGAATAGCACGGGCATGCCTGCGCTGGTCTCAGCCCTTAAGACGGGTTGAGCAGCTGGATCAGCAGAGTGTGATGGAGGTGACTCGTCTTGAATCTGGGTCAGCATATCTGGCAGATGTGCACTATGATCTTATCCGAGCATTGGCTAATAGCATGGCGTCAGTGGTGGCCGCTAGACGTTCCATCTGGTTGCAGAATTGGGCGGCTGACGGATCCTCTAAATCGCATCTCAGTAAGCTTCCCTTCAAAGGTAGGTTATTGTTTGGGGAAGATCTGGATAAGCTGGTTAAGGACCTAAGGGAGTCCAAAGGTGGCAGACTTCCGGAAGATAAGCCTCGACAGGGGAAGTCTTTACCATCTGCCCAAGGTCATTTTAAGGATTTCCGGATGTTTCGTATGTCTGTCTCGGTGGTCCTCCCAGGGGAAGATTTCCTCCTCGAACCCAGGTGTTTCGTGGGTTTCTGGGGGCCAGCAGAGGTTTCTCTACAGTCCCCTCCTCCTTGGATGGCCGTAAGCCTCAATGAAGCGAGGCGGACCCTGGCAGGAAGTCTCTCGATTGGGGGGCGGCTGCGGGAGTTCCGTCCTGCCTGGGTCCAAATAACGTCCGATCAGTGGGTGCTGGAGATTGTCTGCAACGGTTATGTGCTGGAGTTGGCTCATCCGGTGTGGGACTCCTTTGGAATGTCTCCCAGCAAGGGGAGTCGAAAGGCGACGGCGGTCCGACAGACGGTAGACCATCTCCTACGGTTGGGGGCGGTGGTGCCCATGCCAGCGTCGGAATGCGGAGTAGGTCGCTACTCCATTTATTTTGTGGTGCCAAAGGAGGACGGATCTCTCTGGCCCATTCTGGATCTCAAAGGTGTAAACCACTGTCTTTGCGTTCCCCACTTTCGAATGGAAACGTTAAGGTCCGTTATGGTGGCAGTTCGGCAAGGGGAGCTTTTGACATCCCTCGATCTCACGGATGCTTACTTGCACATCCCGATAAGGGAGGCCCATCAAAAGTTCCTATGGTTCGCCTTTCCTTGGGGCCATTACCAGTTTTAAGCCCTACCCTTCGGTTTGGCAATGGCTCTGCGCACTTTCACCAAGATCATGGTGGTGGTGGTGGCGGCGGCGTTGCGAAAGGAGGGCGTTTTAGTTCACCCTTACCTCGACGATTGGTTGATTCGAGCAAAATCCAGAGAGGAGAGCCTGCAGGCGAAGGACAGAGTGGTGCAGCTGCTTCAGAGCCTCGGCTGGGTAGTCAACGAAGCCAAGAGTCACTTAGTACCCACGCAAGTCCTTGAGTATCTCGGAGTTCGCTTTGACACGGCGAGGGAAGCGGTGTTTCTTCCAGAACGGCGGGCGTTCCTGCTTCGCGGTCTGGTGCGCACCTTCTTGAGCATTCCTGCCCCGTCTGCTTGGTGGTACCTGCGGGTACTAGGTACCATGGCGGCAACCCTGGAAGTGGTGCCGTGGTCCAGGTTTCACATGCGGGCCTTGCAAAGGGCGCTCTTGCGTCGCTGGTCGCCGCACACTTTCTGAGCAAACGCCTCCCTTGTCCTCTTCAGGTGAGACGGGACCTTCAGTTGTGGCTGGTTCCGGAGTCCCTGAAAGCGGGCATGCCTCTGGAGCAGCCAAAATGGCTGCCTCTGTTGACAGATGCCAGTCTCGCAGGTTGGGGAGCTCACTGCGAGGGGCTCTTCGTGCAGGGAGTGTGGTCCGGTCAGGAAAGGGCTTGGTCTATCAACCGGCTCAAGCTCTGGGCAGTGTTTCTAGCGCTTCCGGCGTTCGAGAGCACGGTAAGGGGTCGAGCAGTAAGAGTGCGGTCGGACAATTCGGCGACGGTGGCCTACATCAATCGGCAGGGGGGAACAGGAAGCGTGGCCAAGGAAGAAGAGGCAGAAGCTCTGTTCTCCTGGATAGAGCCGCGGCTAAAAGCCATCTCAGTGGCACACATTGCTGGGAAGGACAATGTGATGGCAGATTTCCTCAGCAGAGTGCAAGTGGATGCCGGGGAATGGGAACTGCACCTGGCGGTGTTCGTCAGATTGCCCGCAGATGGGAAACACCAGTGATGGATCTCATGGCAACGTTCCAGTCCGCAAAAGTGAATTGGTTTTTCAGCAGGCGTCGGGAGAGGATGTCTGAGGGCATCGATGTGCTGATTCAGCCGTGGCCGACTTCCGGTCTGCTGTATGTCTTTCCTCCATGGGCTCTCATAGGACGGGTGGTGCAGCGCATCGAGGCGCACTGCAGCAGGGTGCTGCTCGTGGCGCCAGGCTGGCCGAGGCGGCCATGGTACGCGGATCTAGTTTGTCTTCTAGACGGGACTTCCTGGAAGTTACTGATATTGGAGGATCTGTTACAGCAGGGGCCCCTTCGCATGCCGCAGGTGGATCGGTTCCCGCTTACGGTATGGCCATTGAGAGGGCAATGTTGAGGAAAAAGGGTTATTTTCCGGCGGTCATCGCCACGATGCTGCAGGCTAGAAAGCGTTCCACCTCCCTTGCTTATGTGCGCATTTGGCGTATTTTTGAGGACTGGTGTTTGCGTCATCAGATACAAGCGGCGACGGTTTTGGTTGCTGTGGTTCTCAGCTTCTTACAAGATGGATTCGACAGAGGTTTAGCGGCCAGTTCGCTAAAGGTGCAGGTGGCTGCTCTAGCTTGTTATAGAGGCAAAGTGCAAGGGGTGGCCCTAGGGTCTCACATGGACGTGCAGCATTTTCTTAGGGCGGTTTTTCGGCTTCGGCCGTCGAGCAGATGTTTCGTTCCGCACTGGGATCTCAACCTGGTGTTACGGGCGTTGACAAAGAAGCCGTTCGAGCCCTTGAGTCCGGCGTCGGTTAAGGATTTAACGCTCAAGACTGTTTTTTGTGGCCATTTGTTCGGCGACTCGAGTCTCAGAGTTGCAGGCGTTATCCTGTAGAGAACCCTTTTTGTCGTTTTCCAAGGAGAAGGTAGTGCTGAGGCCGGTGCCGTCTTTTCTTCCAAAAGTTGTCTCTCCGTTCTATTTAAATCAGTCGGTTTCTTTGCCGACGCTTCCTGCTTCGACAAGGTTGGATTCAGATAGTTCATTACATCGCCTGGATGTACGGAGGGTCTTGCGGCGATATTTAAGAGTGACGGACGCGTTTCACAAGATGGACCGTCTCTTCATTCTTTTTGGGGGTGTTCGTAAAGAAGAAGCGGCAGCAAAAGCTCCAGATGGATAAGGGAAGCTATTGTATCAGCTTACCTTTTGCAGAAGAGGTCGGTTCCGGTATGGGTGTCACTCTACTAGGGCGCAGGCGGCATCCTGGGCGGAGCACTGTCTGATTCTGCCTGTGGAGATTTGCAGGGCGGCGACTTGGTCGTCGCTACATGCTTTCAGTAAGCACTACCGTCTGGATGTTCTGGCAGCGAATGATGCCTGCTTTGGGGCAGGCTGTAAGGGTCCCTCCCATTAAGTACTGCACTGCTACATCCCGATCTCATTATTTGCAGATGACATCTTGATGTTTGTAACTAAACTTCTGGTAACTCTGCCAAATCTCCTTAGAAAGATCTGCCAGTATGGCAAGGTCTCAGAATTTAAGATTAATATGGACATAACAGAGGTGCTAGATATCAATTTAGAAGAGATCTTAGCTAATAAACTCCAGGAGCACTATGCCTTTCGCTGGGTTCCCCTTATTCGCAGGCCAAAATAACTGTATAAGGCAAAATTATGCACCACTACTAGGCCAATTGTAAAAGGAAATGGAGGTATGGGGAAAGGAAGAGATATTGTGGCTGGGGAAAGAGGTAGTACAAAAAATGAATAGTCTTCTATCGCTGCTGTACTTGTTTCAGTCTCTACCACTCTTGATACCTTGGTGGGGGGGAGGTGTTTAACTTTTTGCATTCATCTGGTGCTGAAAGCCACCTAGAATAGAAAGTAATGTATGCAACTAAAACAAGGGTTCTGGGGGTCCCAGATATCACAAACCATTACTTAGCAGCTCAATTAAGAGAGGTGACAGATTAGAGGGTGGAGATAGCATGAAAGATTCTTGCAGGTAGAGCAATACTGCCCGTCCTCCCACAAATTGCATCATCTGCCTTAGATAACTAAGCAGCGAATAAGGAGGCAAGAAATGGGAAGTCCATACACAAAACATTTATGGAACATATGGCAGTGGGAGCTAAAGATAGTCAGTCCAGGGGCAACATTCTCAATATGTACGCCCATTAGGTATGCTTCAGATTTTGCCCCAGGGAGGGAGACAATCTTTAGAAAGTGGAAAGAGAAGGGATTGGATACATCTGCAAAACGTACAGACTGCTGTGAGGTGCGCTCCTTCGAAGATATGAAGGAAGAATTTCCACTAGATACCAAAGATTTGTCTACCTGCAAGTATCCCATTACCTGAAGGGTAAAACTAAATGGTCATATTTTCAGCAGGAATATTAAAGCCCTTGAATTGTTTTAGCTGGGTTACTATAAGACCAGTGGCTTGATAAGATTACTGTTATTGCACTCTCCAGCCAGGGGGTATTCAGAGGTTTAAGTTTATGTGCGTCTGGGAGAGAGATCTATGCACCCACATTTAGGGCAAGGAGTGGGAAAGCGTAGTTACTCACCTGTAACAGGTGATCTCCGGGAACAGCAGGAATTTAGTCCTCACATATGGGTATTGTCGGTACCGACGGAGCCTGCACGGGAACGCTCCCCAGCGTCCAATAGGAACGCTTTTGGGAGCATCCCTCAGCACATGCGCGCTGCCTTCCCGCCTTTCCAACTGTCCCTCTTCAGTTAAGTTTGTAGCTGAGTGAAAGGACAGAGGGAGAGAGGAAAGAGACAAAGAGAGAGAGAGTCACAACTCCTAGGGGAGGTGGGTGGGTTGTGAGGACTAAATTCCTGCTGTTCCCGGAGATCACCTGTTACAGGTGAGTAACTACGCTATCTCCAGGAACAAGCAGGAATGTAGTTCTCACATATGGGGGACTCCCTTGCTGAAGATGCCAGGGAGATAGCCCCAGGAAGGTGCCACCGTCGAAGGTGAGACTCCTTCCTCCCATGGATCTCTGGCATCATGTCAATCAGTAATCCCTCCGATTGTGAAGTGCGCTCGGTTATTCGGTTTTAATGCAAAACAAGTTCGTCCAGTATTTTCGGTACCCATCTCGCACACATTTTTTTGTAGTGCAGTTTGTCAGTAACAATGTGATAAACTACTGATCTTGAAACTTGTGGAAATGTCTGATGCAGCTCGTCTATAGTGAAGCACCTGTTTTGGCGAATTTCCTCATCAACCTCTTGTGTCAGGTCTTCATTCATGACAGTAGGCCGTCCAGATCGTTCTTCATCATGAACATTTGTCCTTCCTTCCTTAATCATCATTCATTACACCTTTCCCATACACTTCAAGCTGCCGGTGAATTTCAGCTGGACGAACTTGTTTTGCATTTAAAAAAATGGATAACCGAGCACACTTCACAATCAGAGGGATTACTGATTGACATGGCGACAAACGAAGCAGTATAACCATACAACCAACACTGGCAGAGACGTGAAATGTAATGGCGGCGTAGTGAGAGACTGGCCAAGAGTGGGTGACCTTGAACGGACGTCACTTTACAGATCGCGCGGACACGATGCGCAATCGGTTCTTACTTTAAAAATGACCCTCGTAAAAGGCCTCTCAAATCTTGATAGGAGTGGATGAGAGGAAATTGGTTGTCCATTTAGAGGCTTATAAGCAGCTGCAATTGCACTAAGATGGACTCTTACCGAATTGGTCTTTAACCCAGAATTCGATAAGTGAAGGAGATACTCTAGTATCGATTCTAAGGGTATGCCAGGGGGTTTAATCCCTTCTTGGAACACCATATAGTAAAGCATAGTTACTCACCTGTAAAGCACAGTTACTTACCTGTAACAGGTGATCTCTGGGAACAGCAGGAATAAGTCTTCACATATGGGTACGTCGGTACCGACGGAGCCTGTGCGGGAACGCTCCCCAGCGTCCAAAAAGAAAGCTTTTGGGAGCATCCCACGTGCATGCACGCTGCCTTCCCGCCCATTTACTTCCCTCTCATCAGTTGGGTTTGTAGCTGAGACCGAAGGAGGGAAGTAGACAAATTAGAGAGAAAAAAAGAGAGAGAGAGAGCACAACTCCTAGGGGAGGTGGGTGGGTTGTGAAGACTTATTCCTGCTGTTCCCAGAGATCACCTGTTACAGATAAGTAACTGTGCTATCTCCAGGAACAAGCAGGAATGAGTCTTCACATATGGGGACTCCCGAGCTAAGATGCCTGGAGGAAGCCCCAGCATATTGCAAATCTAAAGATGGGCCATGCTTATCCCTCAAAACCTCAGGCATCGAAGGGATGGAGGGTAGGAGTTGAACTAGAAAAGAAAAAAGAGGTGCTGTGGAACAGCTGGACTAAACAAGGTATCCAGAGGGGAGTCCTTGTGTAAATCATAAATATTAGAAAAATATTGAGTCCCAATTTCCTAATGTGGATCTCACTCAAAAATATTGCAAAAATACTTGTTGAGGGTAATATGGGTCTGTGGTTGAGAGCCAGTACATTATCCTCAAAGAAATTCCCTCAATGTGAAGTAGAGGGAAAAAAATAAATTTTGCAATACAGGAAGAGATGAGAAGCCCTCATGGCCAGAACTAACCCCAGAAGAAAGTACTGGGGGAGTTCAAAGAGTTTGGACTTTGAGAAATAGCTAAAGCTTCTGTAAAGTCCAAAAAATTGAACCTCTTGTCCTTGGAGCAGAATAAGGTCCTAGGAAAAAGTGGAGATAATCTGACTGGTTTGGATGAAAAGGCAGAAATACCCTTTGCAGAAAAAAGGGGATAGGTCTTTAAGACCCCCTTTATTCCAATGAATGAGAAAGACATTTGTACTAGGTGTTGAGCCTCCAATTTCTTGAAGATCAGTAAAAGTCTTTCGTAAGTGATGTCACTTATGATAACGACCTTACATGTAGAGCTTCATATGTGACGTAACCTAAAAGGTAATGATAAAAGAAGGTATTTCCTAATTTACCATAGAAATTGGTTGTCCATTGAGTTTTATGGTATGCTGGGGCAGCATTAATATGGACAGTAAACAAATCTTTCAAAGTCAGATGTTGTATAGAGATTGATGCAATAACAAGAAGGATTAAGACCTACTTGAGAATATTGATGGAGAATCTCTGTCTGGTTAAATATGGAAGAACTACAGAGAAAGTTTCATGGAAACTGGTATTATGTTCTTCACTTACAGGGATAGGACTAGACGTCTTGAAAAGATCCAGCCCCTGAAATAACCAGGACTCGAGACGTACGTGAATGAGTGCAGAGGAGATCCTTAGTCTTAAGACAGCAAGTCTGGATCCTTCTATAATTTCAAATAGTAGCTGGAGAAAAAGACGCAATATAAGGGGATACCATGTTTGCCTCTTTATGAGGGCAATATGAGTATCATGCGTTCTCTTGTTCAACATAAGCTACCATGAAGTATAGGAAATTAGAAGGAAAGTAGTGAATAAGGACCAACTGCAGTGAAAAAAATGCATCCCTGTTGTGGAAGTTCCAGTGAGATGTGGAACAAACCAGGGAATTGTGCAATTTTCTACGCTTTCACGTGGTCTAAACCCTGGTTACTTTTCCTTAAAAGGAAATTTTAAGGAATATGGTAAGAGTAAGAAAAAAATAGTCATGTAGGAGCATGACTGGCAGAGTCTACCAACTGAAGCCCTTCTTAACTCTCTGGCCCCTACCTATTAGGAGTAGCTCTGAGGCTCTCTGGCAAAGGCCCACAGTTGCAGAGCTGTGTTATAGAATTGCAGAGAGCATGTTGTAGGTTGCTTAGATCTGGCTGTTGAATTGCCAGTGTGCAACCTAATCTATTCTGTCGGAGCCAAAGAAAATTGAAGGTGGCTAAGAATAGTAGACAGGCCTGATGCCTGCAACAATAAATAGTCCAAATGAGTTCTGGAGCTCCTTTGGAATTATCTGTTATTAAGGCAGCATAAAATGTTAGGTCCTATAGATTGGAGAGGACCAACAGGCATAATTTGGAGTAGTGATACCCAATTTCTGTCCGAAAAGCTGCCTTAAAAAATATCTGAGAAAAAGGAGAACCGCAAAGGGGGAGAAAACTCTGTATGGAAACTACTTACTGGAGTAGGTATTGAAGAAAATCCTATGGCTTAGAGAATAAGCCCTCCAGTTGATTAGTAGTACTCTTAGAGACTGAATGTCTGGGCTAAGAGGGATAGAAAGTAATACAGAGTTGAGAAGACTTACAGTTTAGTAAGTCTTTGAGGAGATAGGGTCCCCTTGCAGTTAAAGTATGAGATATCCTCGTACAGGAAACTGACAAGGTGAAGGGTATAGCTCACCCTGTTAGTTGTTAGTCCTCCTTTTGTTTTAAAAGGAGAAACCTGTTATCTCTGGGGTATGAGAGTCCTTAATAGCTCTTAGAGCTAGAAGGATAGATTTCTCTTTTAACAAGAGATTCATGCCCAGAGTCTAGGATTGAGTCAATGTATGACTGATATCTCAGCATGGATGAGATGAATTTTAGATGCTTCTGTTGAAAAGAAGTAGGCTCAAAAGTTCTAAACCTCACACAGAAAAAGTGAATAAAATATCAGAAACCCTGCGATTGCTGGGTTTGCTGAGCCTGTTGAGGTTTTGATTCTCTTAGCCTGGTGTGATGTTGCCCATCTTTGGAAACATCTGCATAATGGGTAGAAGATGGATACAACTTTTTCTCCCTAGGGGGATAAAGCTTTTTAGGAGATTTTTATTAGCTGGGATAGAGGTAAGTTTTGACAATCCTCTGAAAGCAACAGCATCAGTGCTTAACTGATTAGCTTGAAATAAAGCCTCCTTGTTGAAGAGATTTTCACCAGTACAAGGAGTATTTCCCAGCCTTTCCTGTACCCATCTGTCCAAGTCTGAAGCTTGGAGCCAGGCTATGCGTCGTGCTCCTATGGCTATAGCAGAAGTTCTGCTAATGTTCACTGTAATTTCAATTGTTTGAATAAGTTTCAATGTAATGTTCAAGTTTTGTTCTATGTAAACCGCTTTGATTTTTCTGAAAGGCGGTATATAAAACCGTTCAATAAATAAATAAATAATAGACTCAAAACAGTCCAGGGAAGCACGATTAAGGAACCTAGAGATATTTTGAGCATGACTGACTAATGAGAAATAGTCTGCTCTTTATTGTTCTGGAAGAAAAGGGTTCAAAAACTTTAAGTTCTTTGTGACCTCTTCAAGAAATAATCCCATATAGAAAAAATATATGAGATAATTCTTGCTGAAAGCATGGATGCCTGGAAGCATCGACGTCCAAAGGCATCTAAAGTCCTAGACTCAAGACCTGGCGGATAAGAAGAGTGCTTCTTTGCACTCTTAATACGCCTCACTGCTGATTCTACAACAATAGAATGATGAGTAAGTTGAGTCTTTTGAAAACCTGGAGAAGGTGGCACCTTGTACATAGTGTCAAGTGTCTTAGAATGTGGGGATACCGTTAAAGGAGTTTCCCACATTCTTAATAGTAGATCTTGTAAGATCTGATGCAAAGGAAGCATGATTACCTCCTTTGGAATCCAGGGGAATTGCAGTGTCTCTGAATCCCCCGGTAGGGATTCTTTACCAGGTATAGAAATGGCAAGTAACTTTGCCATATCAAGCAGAAAAGCTTGAAAAGAAATCTCCCCCGAGGAGGACCCTCTAAAATGAGGGGTAAAGGCTAGACTTGTTGAAAAATCAGCCCTGGTACCGATGGATTCATCCCAGTCATCGGGATCGGAAGACTGGAAAGGACGAAGCATCGGATTTTCTTTAAAGCGATGTCTTCGGTACAGCACGAGGTCGGTACCGAGACGAGTCGGTACCGAATCCTCCATGCTAGAGATCGATTCCAGGCTCGGCATCGAAAGAAGCGAGTCTGTCGAAGCAAGCATGGACGGTACCGACACTGATGCCAATACCGGTACCGACACCGATACCGATACTCGAGGAATGGTCTGCCGCAACTCTAGCGGTACCGAAGTAGCCGAGAGCGCTAGATAACGTTCATCGGTGAGGAGCGTTTCATCCATCACCATAGCCGATGCCGGGGTGTCGGTACCGCTCGAAGCGGCCACAACCACCGAGCATGGTCCAGGTATGTTCATCAAGGTAAGAATCCCGGGAACAACCTGGAGCCCCGTTAATGCTTTGGAGCCCGAAGACTCCCGCCGGGGCTTTATTGCCAAGATGTCCTCGAGGGCAAGGCCGGAGCCATCTCGATGCTGAGAAGGCGATCTACCACTCGAGGACTGGCTAGTCTCTCAAGACTTTTGTGTGGTTACCTGATCCTGTGAAGAAGAAGATATTCTAGCTGGTGACATCGAGTGCGATGTGAACCGGGTATCGAGTAGTGCTCGATCCTGAAGACTTCTTCTGTTTGAGGTCCAGCAGGAGAGACACTCCAGAGGGCAATGGTCAGGACCTAAACATTTTAGACACCAAGTATGAGTGTCTGAAAAAATATCTGTACCGCCACACCTTGAGCATTTTTTAAGGATAGTGGCTGGCTTTTCCATAATGGAAGGATAGAGGCCTAGTGGCCTAGAGACCGTCAGGCACTGAACAGGAAAAAATTTCTAAGAAAAGAAGAAATTCTTCAGAAAGAAAAGCACTGGCGGTACCGGTGGCGTCGAGGGAAGACAGGCGCGACCACAAAAAACTAAGAATAAAAAGAAGAATTTTCTGCGGTGACAGGAATACGTCCTGCCGGCTCCGCGGAAAATGGAAAACTGATGAGAGGGAAGTAAATGGGCGGGAAGGCAGCGCGCATGCGCGTGGGATGCTCCCAAAAGCTTTCTTTCTGGACACTGGGGAGCGTTCCCGCGCAGGCTCCGTCGGTACCGACATACCCATAAGTGAAGACTCATTCCTGCTTGTTCCTGGAGATCAGGTGCAGAGACTGGGGATTGGGATGCCATAACATTCCGTCCTCCTGTGACAGGAGATCTGGAGAAGATCCTAACTCCAAGGAGGGGGCTTGAGAGAGATGTAGAAGCAGAGGGTACCACACTTGCCGTGGCCAATGTGGAGCTATGAGAATCATACGCCCTCTGTCTCTCTGAAGCTTGAACAGGGTTTTGGGAATTAGGGGAATGGGTGGAAAGGCATAAAGGAAGTCTTGACCCCAGTGAAGGAGGAAGGCATCCCTGGCCTGAGAACCCTGAGCCGGAATTCTGGAACAGAACTGGGGAAGTTTCGCATTCAACAGACTTGCAAAGAGGTCTATGTCCGAGGTACCCCAAATCTGAAAAATCTTGGCCACCTGGTCTGCATGTAGAGACCATTCGTGTGAAAGCAGAACTCGACTGAGTCTGTCTGTCCATCCAAGAGTTTTGTATGCCTGGAAGATAAACTGCCAGGAGATGAATCTGATGCTCTCTGGCGAGGGCCCATAGTTGCAAAGCTTCGTTGGAAAGCGACAGAGCCTGTTCCTCCCTGCTTGTTCACGTAGAACATGGCTACTTGATTGTCCGTGTGAATGAGGACTGTCTTGTAGCTGAGCAGGGTGTGGAACACTTGAAGAGAAAGGAAGATTGCTCTGAGTTCTAGGAGATTGATATGTAGATGAGTCTCCTGTGGAGACAAAGTACCCTGGGTGGAGAGATCTTGCAGATGAGCTCCCCAACCCACTGGTGAAGCATCTGTTGTGAGAGTTGCCTGGGGTAAAGGCTGTTGAAACAGGGACCCCAGCAACAGGTTCTGAGTGGACTACCACTATTGGAGAGACAAAATGAGACGATTTGTGTTTGTTATTTTGTCTGACAGGCACCCTGATGCTTGGGTCCATTGAGTGGATAAGGTCCACTGGGCTGCTCTCATATGGAGGCGAGAACTGTAGATGCCATGTGGCCTAGTAGTTGTAACATTTCTCGGGCAGTGAGCTGAGGTTTTAGCACTGCTTGAGAAGCTAACTGCACCATGCGGAGGCAACGGGTCTGGGGAAGATAGGCCCTCTCTTTTCTGGTATCCAACAAAGCTCCTATGAACTCTAGAGACTGAGTGGGAGTTAGACTGGATTTTGGGATGTTTATGACCAGACCCAAATACTGAAAGATACGCATTGTGCAAGATAGGGAAGTCCTGGCCTCTGATTCTGATGGGGCTCGAATGAGCCAGTTGTCTAAGTAAGGGAAGACGAATATCCCTAGAGTACGGAGAAATGCTGCTACCACAGCCATGCATTTCGTGAACACTCTTGGTGCTGAGGCCAGGCCAAAAGGAAGCACCCTGTATTGGTAGTGCTTTCCTTGAAAAAGGAACCGAAGGAACTTTCTGTGGGTTGGATGGATGAGAACATGAGTGTACGCATCCTTGAGATCTAGAGAACAAAGCCAATCCTGACTCTGAAGGTATGGCAGCAGAGTTCCCAGAGAAATCATCTTGAATTTCTCTTTGAACAGGAATTTGTTCAATTCTCTGAGGTCTAAAATAGGTCTGTGTCCCCCTGTTTTCTTTGGGATAAGGAAATAGGGGGAGTAAAACCCTGTACCCTGTTGATGAATGGGTACTTCTATTGCCCCTTAGGCAAGAAGCAAAGGCTTCTTGAAAGATTTCTTTCTGGCAGGATCAGCTGTGCCTTTGGATAACCTATCCAAAGTAGAGTTGTCAGCATCCATCTCATTGGCTTTTTCTTGCCAATTCTTGCCGAATAGATTCTCACCTGTACAAGAATATTTCCCAGTTTGTCCTGCACCCAGAGCTCCAAATCGGATGCCTGGAGCCAGGCAATTCTTCGTGCACCTATGGCAATGGCAGAGGTTCTGCTTATGCCCTCAAAACAGTCAAAAGCTGCACGATTGACAAACTTTAAAACATCCTGGGCATGCTTAACCAGTGTGAGATAATACTGCCTTTTGTCCTCAGGAAGGAGAGGGCTCAAAACCTCTGATCTCCTGTGACCTCTTTAAGGAACATTCCCATATATAAAATATAGGAACTGATCCTGGCAGAAAGCATGGAAGCCTGGAAAGTACGATGTCCAAAGGCATCCAAGGTTCTACACTCACGTCCTGGAGGATTAGAGGCATGCCTCTTTGCACTCCCGATCCTTCTCATAGCTGACTCCACAACAATGGAGTGGTGGAGAAGCTTTTTGGAGGCCAGGACAAGGAGAGACTCGAAACATAGTATCGAGTCTGCGAGAGTGAGGAGAGGTGGTAAGAGGTGTCTCCCACATTCTCAACATGAGATCATGTAATATCTCATGGATAGACAAGGTAGACGCCTCCTTAGGAGCCTTGGGATATTGTAAAATCTCCAACTCCTTAGCTCTGGGCTCTGTTTCAGGAGTCACAGTAATGGACAACCCATGAGCCACCTCCCTGATGAAATCCTGAAAGGATATCTCTTCTGGTTGAGACATCCTACGTTTAGGAGAGGAAGGCTCCTCCGGGAGAAGTATCCCGGTACCGGCAGAGCTGTCAGAATCCTTGGAGTCCTCCGAGGATTTGAAGTACCGTCTGTCCGGATGCCATTGAAGAGCCCGATACCCGTACCGACCGAAGTCGGTACCGGGGCTAATCGGTAACGGTGTAGCAGCACCGGAAGGCATCGCATGACTGGATGCCGGCAAAGCCGATACCAATGTCGATGTTATCAGTATTTATTTATTTATTTTATTTATTTATTTAACATCTCTTATATACCGCGCTATTAAAATCAGTGCGGTGTACATTGAACAAAATATACTGCAATGTGTACAGGTAACATCGAGTTTACAGAGAACAAGGGAATATATAACATGGAATAACAGGGATAACTATGTACAATCAACATTATACTATGAATATGCTTTTATTATATACCATATTTAAACTCGAGTGGATATTGTACGTGTATTCATGGGTGGCATGGGTCAATAGTAGTAAAGTGAAATATCGTGGGAACTAACCATTTTCTGATTGGATAAAGGTGCTAAGGTGTTTGGTGTGAGTGGGAGGCCTGTTGGCTGTGTGAGTGTCTGTGGTCACTTCTGGGTAGTATTTTGTGAATAAGTGATGCTTTACGGCTTTGCGGAATTGTAATAGGCTTTTGATGCCGCGGATTTCATGGGGAAGTATATTCCAGTTCCTGGGTGCGAATAATGAAAAAGCTCTGTTTGATGTAGCTTTAGTACATGATGTCATCATCTTGGGAACTATTAAGGTGTTCATAGTTGTAGTCCTTCTGTTTCTATTTTCAGGGGTGTTATGGATTAGTTTTCTGATTGGTGTTGGTGGGTAGATATTCATGGCTTTGAAGGTCAAGACTAGTGACTTATATGAGAGTCTGGCTTGTAGAGGTAGCCAGTGTAGGTCTTTCATGATAGGCGTTATATGAGCAGACCTTGGTGATCCAGAGAGGACTCTTGCAGCTGTATTCATAGCCAGACGAAGTGGATTTAATGTTGATTGAGAGAGCCCGTGGAGGATGATGTTTGCAAAATCTAGATGTGGGAGGACTAGTGCCTGGAAGGTTGATCGGTAATCAGTATAGTCCAGTAGTGGACGGAGGTGGCGTAGTGTTCTGATCTTATGATATATATTCTTTGTCACATTCTTCACATGCATTGTCATATCCAGGTGTTGATCTAATGTTATGCCGAGGTATCGGATCGTGGGTTTGGACGTCAGTTCTATGTTGTTGATCAGCAGCGACGGAGGAGGTACGAACTTAAGATTCCTTGTGACAAATAGGACATCAGTTTTGCTATGATTTATTCTTAGGTTTTGAGTCAGCAGCCATTCAGCTACTGCTCCGAAGCAGTTGATTATTGGAGTATACACTGGTTGGTCAGTTTTGAACGGCATGTATATGAGGATGTCATCAGCGTATGCCAGGCATTGTACGTTGAAGGATCTGATCAATTCACATATCGGCTGCATATAAACATTGAACATTAACGCCGATAGTGAAGATCCTTGTGGTACACCTTGAGACTGTAGGAATGGTTCTGAGGATTCCTGGCCTGTTTTAACTTGTTGCCACCTATTGGAAAGGTAGGATCTACACCATTCCAGTGCTGTGCTTCGAATCCCCTTCTCTCTCAGACGTTGCAGTAGTATATCGTGGTTCACAGAATCGAATGCAGCGGAAATGTCTAAAAAGATGAGAATAAATCCTTGTTTGATGTTGTTTATTCCTGTGATCAGATCGTTGAATAGGGTTGTAAGGATTGTGTCGACTCCATGTGCTTCTCTGAATCCATGCTGTGATTTGTCTAGTGGTGCTTCTGTGTCAATGTGATGCTGGAGTTGTTGTTGGGCAGCTTTCTCGATGATTTTTGCAAGCTGGGGGATGCTTGAGATTGGCCTAAATGATTCAGCTTTGGATGAATCAAGCTTACTGTTTTTTAGTAGAGGCTTGATAGAGGTGTGTTTAAGACTCTGGGGGAATGAGCCTGTTAGAAAGGACTGGTTCAGTATTTTGCATAGGATTTGGCTTAGATCATGTCGCAGATCTTTGATCCAGTTGGCTGGGCAAGGGTCGTTAGGTGCCGTGCTAGGATTGATGGAGGCGACAATTTTCTCAATTTCATTAGATGATATAGTATTGAAGTTGCAAAATGGAGTTATTTGAGATGCCTTAGATGATATAATGGGGTTGATGGTATTTATGCTTGTGCTGGTCTTAATCATTTTTGATTGCAGGTAGTTTGCGTAGTCCTGTGGTCGAGGCATTGCAGGTTGGGCTGAAACTGGCTCTCTTGTTATGGATTTTACTAAGTTGAATAGAGCATGAGGTTTATTGATGGAGCGATGGTGCTGGTACCGATTGAGCCGTCTGACACAGTTCCAAGGGCGTCGATGCCGCAAGGAGAACCGCCAGACTGCATTCAATAACCAGGAACCTCTGGTCTATCGATGCTGCCGATGCCTGGGTGTCGGTACTGGATGCAACCGGTACCCCAGAGCATGGCACCAGTAGTTCTGCCGAGGTCAAGGCCTCGAGAACATCCTGGAGCCCCGATAATGCTTTGGAAGCCGAAGCCTCCCGCTGGGGCAATTTTGCTGGTATGGAACCCTCAAGGGCAACGACAGAGGCATCTCGATGCTTGGAAGGAGATCTAACCTTTGAGGACCAGCTAGAGTTATGTTTAGTTACCTGAGATCCATGGGAGGAAGACAAAGCCCTGGAAGACATCGATGCCACCGAAACTGCATCGGAAGGAAAAAGGGTGCTGAGCTTGGCAGCTCTGTTCTGTCGACCCCTTTTGGACATCACGGCACAAGCCATGCACTCGGAGATGGAGTGGTCAGGACCTAAACATTTAAGACACCACTCGTGGGTGTCGGTGACGGAGAGGTTACCGCCACACTTGGTGCATTTTTTTAAAACCCGAGGCGGGTTTCTCCAAAGTGGAGGAAATTTTAGGCCTAAGGCCCAAAATGGCATGCACCTGGAAAGAAAAGTTTGGAAAAAGGATTATTATTAATATCATTTTTTGAAAAGAAAGAACGAACCGGCGGTACCGGTATAGCGTCGGGGAAGGCAGACACGACCACAAAAAAATAAAGAATAAGGAAACAATTTTCTGCGGTGACAGGAACACGACCTGCTGGCTCCGCGGAAAACGAAGAACTGGAGAGAGGCAGTTGGGAAAGGCGGGAAGGCAGCACGCAGGCGCTGTGGGATGCTCCCAAAAGCTTCCTAATTGGACGCTGGGGAGCGTTCCCGCGCAGGCTCCGTCGGTATCGACAATACCCATATGTGAAGACTACATTCCTGCTTGTTCCTGGAGATAACGTTTCCACTTGAAGGCATAAGATCTTCTTGTGGAAAGTTTCCTAGAAGCCTGAAGGATATCTTTTACCTGCTGGGACAGGTTGAAATCCTGGAGGTCTAAGCCTTCAACAACCAGGCCGTGAGGTGCAGGGACTGGGGATTCGGGTGCCATAGCGTCCCGTTCTCCTGGGAAAGGAGATCTGGAGCATGCCCCAACTCCAGAGGTGCCGCTTGAGAGAGATGCAGAAGCAGGGAATACCATGTTTGGCGTGGCCATCGTGCTGCTATGAGAATCATGTGACCCCTGTCTCTCTGAAGCTTGAAGAGTGTCTTGGGGATGAGGGGAATGGGTGGGAAGGCATAAAGGAAGTCCTGACCCCAGTGAAGGAGGAAGGCATCCCTTGCCTGACAGTTGTGTGCCGGAATCCTGGAACAGAACCGGGGAAGTTTGGCATTCAGTGGACTTGCAAAGAGGTCTATGTCTAGAGTGCCCCAGAGATGAAATATCTTTGTCACCTGGTCTAGGTGGAGTGACCACTCGTGAGGTAGCAGTACTCGACTGAGTTTGTCTGCCCAAAGGTTTTGAATGCCTGGAAGATATACCACTAGAAGGTGAATTTGATGCTCTCTGGCAAAGGCCCATAGTCGTAAAGCTTTGTTGAATAATGACAGAGAGCCTGTCCCGCCCTGCTTGTTCACATAGAACATGGCTACCTGATTGTCCGTCTGGAGGACTAGGGCTGTCTTGTAGCTGAGCTGGGCGTGTAACACTCGAAGAGATAAATAAATTACTCTTAACTCCAGGAAGTTTATGTGTAAACCAACCTCCTGTGGAGTCCAGGTGCCCTGGGTAGAGAGATGATTCAGGTATGCTCCCCAACCCACCTGTGATGCATCTGTTAGGGTGGCCTGAAAGAGAGGTTGATGGAAAGGAGACCCTACTGTCAGATTTTCTCATGATTGCCACCATTGGAGGGACAAAATTAGTCGTTGAGAGATTGCTATTTTGTCCGACAAACGACCCGTGGCCTGTGTCCACTGTGTGGAGAGGGTCCACTGAACTTCTTGCATGTGGAGACGAGCATATGGGACTACATTTATTTATTATTTATTTATTTTATTTATTTCTTTTTTATACCACGCTCTTTAGAAACAATGCGGTTTACATATATACTAACAGGCACTTTTTATTCCCTTGTCCCTGAAGGGCTCAAATCCAAGTGAACCTGAGGCAATGGAGGGTTAAGTGGCTTGCCCAAGGCCACAAGGAGTGGCCATGGGACTAGAGACCCCAGTCCCTCCGGCCTGAGGTTGCTTGTCCCCATGCGGGAATTGAACCCCCAAGCCTTCCGGCCTGAGGTAACCTGTCCCAACCACTGAGTCACTCCTCCCATATGCCTCCCACTGAGCCACTCCTCCCTAATGTGTCCCAGTAACTGCAGTAGCTCCCGAGCAGTGAGGGAGGATTTGCCTGCTGCTTGGGAAGCTAACTGCATTATGTGAAGACACTGGGCTTGTGGAAGGAAAGCCCTTGACTGGTATCCAGACAGGCTCCTATGAATTCTAGGCATTGGGAAGGAACTAGTTGAGATTTCGGGAAGTTTATTACCAATCCCAAATATTGGAGGATTCGCATTGTACGAGACAGTGCAGTGCTTGCCTCTGTCACTGTGGAGGCTCGGATGAGCCAGTCGTCTAAGTAAAGGAAGACAAAAATCCCCAGGGTTCGTAGAAATGCAGCTACTACTGCCATGCATTTCATGAATACCCTTGGTGCTGAAGCCAGACCAAAGGGAAGAACCCTGTACTGGAAATGTCTTCCCCTGAAAAGGAAACGTAAACATTTCCTGTGATCTGGATGGATAAGAATGTGAGTGTATGCATCCTTTAAGTCTAGAGAGCAAAGCCAGTCCTGGCTTTGAAGGTATGGCAGAAGAGTTCCCAGAGAAATCATTTTGAATTTCTCTCGAAATAGATATTTGTTCAATTCTCTGAGGTCTAGAATGGGTCTGTGTCCTCATGTTTTCTTTGGAATAAGAAAATAGGGGGAGTTGAACCCTGCACCCTGTTGAAGAATGGGTACTTCCTCTATTGCCCCTTGGGCAAGAAGTGTGGAGACCTCATGATTTAGCAGATTGTCTGCAGAGGTTTGTGAATTGAACTGCTTTAGAATTGTAGGAGGGGGTAAGCTGTGAAAATGAAGTTTGTACCCCCCCCTACGATGGACAAAGTCCAATCTTCTGCTGTTATCTGATGTCATCTGTTGACAAAGTGGCATAACCTGCCGGGAATATTGGGGGGTTGAGGACCCCTCAGAGACAGGAAGGCAAAGCTCTTTAGGAAGGAGTCAAAGCCCTTGAGGGGGCTGAACCTGGAGAGCTGGTTGGGCTCTCGGACCTTTTGGTTTCTTTTGTTGTCTAGTTTGTCCCTTTTGGGCAACCTGACCTGGAGTCTGAATCTGGTGGGTATAGGAAAGATAAAACTTCCTCTTTTTGCTAAAAGAGGGTTTTTTATAAGGCTTCCTTTTGGCTGGAGTAGCAGTAGACTTTGACAATCTATCTATCTAAGGTAGAATTGTCAGCATCTAACTCGTTAGCCTTCTCCTGCCGAAGAGATTCTCTCCCGTGCAAGGAATGTTGCCTAACTTGTCCTGTACCCAAGTCTCCAAGTCTGATGCCTGTATCCAGGCAATCTGTCGTGCACCAATGGCAATAGCAGAAGTTCTGCTGATGCATTCGAAGCAGTCAAAGGCTGCACGATTGACAAACTTGGAGACATCCTGAGCATGCTAGCCAGAGTAAGAAAGTCTTGTCTCTTATCATCTGGGAGAAATGGGCTCATTCCAAGTCTCCTGTGATTTCTTTGAGGAACATTCCCATATATAGGATATATGAGCTGATCCTAGCTGAAAGCATGGAAGCTTGAAAAGTTCTGCGTCCAAAAGCATCCACAGTCCTGCATTCACGACCTGGAGGATTGGATGCATGTCTTTTTGCACTTTTCATCCTACGCATGGCTGACTCCACTACCATGAATGGTGTGGCAGCTGAGTTTTCTGAAATCCAGGACATGGTGGTACTCGATACATAGTATCAAGTCTCCTAGAGTGAGGAGAAGTAGTCAGAGGTGTCTCCCACATTCTGAGCATCAAGCTATGCAGAATTTCATGGATAGGCAGAGTAGCTGCCTCCTTAGGAGCTTTAGGATATTGGAGGATTTCCAATTCCTTTGCTCTGGGTTCCTCATCAGGAGCTACTGTGATCGAAAGACCTTTAGCCATATCACAGATGAAATCCTGAAATGACATGTCCTCTGGAGGTGACATTCTGCGTTGGGGAGAAGAGGGATCTTCTAGGAGAAACCCTCTAGTGCCAGCAGAATTGTCAGAGTCTTCAGAATCAGAGGAATCGAAGTATTCCTGACCCCGGTGCTCCTGCAAAGCACGATCCCGGTACCGATCAAAGTCGGTACCAAGGTGACCTGGTACCACTTTATCCACTCCAGCCGGAAGTGGAATGGGAAGAGTTACTATCGGGGCCGGTACCGTTGGTACCGGCATCGTCGGTGTCGGTACTGGTGTCTGTACCGGTGTCGGTATTGGCATCGGTGTCGATGTCAGCACCGGTGCTTTTGGGACCCACCGGTACCACAACTGAGAGAAGAGCTGCGATACTGCGTTCAATAGCAAGAAATCTCTGGTCTATCGACGCTGCCGATGCTTGGGTGTCGCTACCGGTAAGAACGGCCGGAACCCCTGAGCATGGCACAGGTAGTTCTTTCGAGGTTGAGGCCTCGAGAACATCCTGAAGCCCCATCGATGCTTTGGAAGCCGAAGCCTCCCGCCGGGGCTGTTTTGCCGGTGTGGTTCCCTCAAGGGCAATGCCAATGGCCTCTCGATGCTTAGCAGGAGAGCTACCCTTTGAGGACCGGCTTTTGTGTTTAGTTACCTGAGATCCATGGGAGGAAGAAGAGGCCCTTGACGATGTCGATGCAATGGATCTGGCATCTGAAGAAAAGAGGGTACCGAGCTTTGCAGCCCGGTTCTGTCTTCCTCTTTTGGTCATCCCCATGCAGGAGAGACATTCAGTTGGAGAATGATCAGGTCCTAAACATTTTAGACACCAATCATGGGTGTCAGTGACGGAAATGGTACCGCCACACTTAGTACATTTTTTAAAACCACTAGTTGGATTTTCCATGATTTGGGAAAAATGGGGCCAAATGCCCAAAATGGCACCTAGCACCAAAACAGGAAAGTTTCTGAAAAGAAACAGTCTAAGTCTAAGGGTTTGTTTTTTTTTAGGAAAAGAAAAGAACCGGCGTACCGGTAAGCGTCGTGCGGTAGGCAAACGCGACCTCAAGAAAGAATTTTAAAGACGGAATTTTCTGTGGTGACAGGGAATAGGTCCTGTTGGCTCCGCGGAAAATGAAGAACTGAAGAGGGACAGTTGGAAAGGCGGGAAGATAGCGCGCATGTGCTGAGGGATGCTCCCAAAAGCGTTCCTATTGGACGCTGGGGAGCGTTCCCGCACAGGCTCTGTTGGTACCGACGATACCCATATGTGAGGACTACATTTCTGCTTGTTCCTGGAGATAGCATAGTTACTCACCTGTAACAGGGGATCTCCGGGAACAGCAGGAATTTAGTCTTCAGATATGGGTGTCGTCGGTACCGACGGAGCCTGTGCGGGAATGCTCCCCAGCGTCCAATAGGAATGCTTTTGGGAGCATCCCTCAGCACATGTGCGCTGCCTTCCCACCTTTCCAACTGTCCCTCTTCAGCTAAGTTTGTAGCTGAGTGAAAGGATAGAGGGAGAGAGGAAAGAGACAGAGAGACAACTCCTAGGGGAGGTGGGGGGTTGTGAAGACTAAATTCCTGCTGTTCCTGGAGATCACCTGTTACAGGTGAGTAACTACGCTATCTCCAGGAACAAGCAGGAATGTAATCTTCACAAATGGGGACTCCGTAGCTGAAGATGCCAGAGAGATGGCCCCAGGAAGCTGCCACCTATAGTGAGGTGGGCCATGCTTCCTCCCATGGATCTCTGGCATCCCATCAGGGTTGGTGGGTAGGAGTTGAATTAAGTCTGAAAGAAATTTTGAAGAACAGCCTGGCCAAAGGCGGCATCCCGACGGGTGGCTTTATCTAGGCAGTAGTGAGCTGTAAAGGTGTGTACCGAAGCCCAGGTGGCTGCTCGACAAATGTTATCAATAGACACAGAGTGAAGGTTAGCCATAGAGGCTGCCATGGCTCTCACATTATGAGCTGTGACATTGCCTTGAAGAGGAAGACTCCTACTCTCATAAGCAAAGGATATGCATTGTGTAATCCATTTGGATAAAGTTCTCTTGGAGACTGGAAGTCCCAAATGACTTGAATCAAAAGCAATAAAATGTTAAGACTTTCTATGTTGCTGTGTTCTTTGTAGGTAAAAAGCTAAGGCTCTTTTACAGTCCAAAGTATGAAGGTTCTTCTCTGCATTGGAGGCATGAGGCCTCAGAAAGAATACAGGAAGATAAATCAATTGATTTAAATGAAAAGTTGAAACCACCTTTGGCATAAAGTGTGGATGAGTTCTGAGAACAACCTTATCATGGTGAAACCTAGTGTAAGGAGGATCAGCCACTAAAGCTTGCAATTCACTAATGCGACATCCAGAGGTGATTGCAATTAGGAAGATGACCTTCCAGGACAAAAGCTTTAGGGTAGTAGTGGCTAAAGGTTCAAAAGGCGGTTTCATGAGCTACCCGAGAACTAGATTTAAATCCCATGCCACCGGTGGTGGTCTGATGGGAGTCTTTGTTAATAGAAGACCTCTCATAAATCTGGATATGAGTGGATGAGAGGAAATTGGTTGCCCATTTAGAGGCTTATAGGAAGCTGTAATTGCGCTAAGATGGACTCTTATTGAATTGGTCTTTAGACCAGAATTTGATAAATGAAGTAGATACTCTAGTATCGATTCCAAAGGTATCACCAGGGGGTTTAACCCCTTCTGGGAACACCATATAGTAAAACGTTTCCACTTAAAGGCGTAAGATCGTCTTGTGGAAAGTTTTCTAGAAGCCTGAAGGATATCCTTTACCTGTTGGGAAAGGTTGAGATCCTGAAGATCTAAGCTCTCAGCAACCAGGCCGTGAGATGCAGGGACTGGGGATTCGGGTGCCATAGCATCCCGCTCTCTTAGGAAAGGAGATCTGGAGCACACCCTAACTCCAGAGGTGCAGCTTGAGAGAGATGTAGAAGCAGGGGATACCACGTTTGGCGTGGCCACCGTGGCGCTATGAGGATCATACGACCTCTGTCTCTCTGAAGCTTGAAAAGTGTTTTGGGGATGAGGGGAATGGGTGGGAAGGCATAGAGGAAGTCCTGACCCCAGTGAAGGAGGAAGGCGTCCCTTGCCTGGCAATTGTGAGCTGGAATTCTGGAACAGAACCGGGGAAGTTTGGCATTCAGTGGACTTGCAAAGAGGTCTATGTCTGGAGTCCCCCAGATGTGAAATATCTTTGTCACCTGGTCTATGTGGAGAGACCACTCGTGAGGCAGCAGTACTCGGCTGAGCTTGTCTGCCCAAAGGTTTTGAATGCCTGGAAGATATACCATGAGAAGGTGAATTTGATGCTCTCTGGCGAGGGCCCATAGTCATAAAGCTTCATTGCATAATGACAGAGAGCCTGTTCCGCCCTGCTTGTTCACAAAGAACATGGCTACTTGATTGTCCGTTTGGACTAGGACTGTCTTGTAGCTGAGCTGGGCATGGAATACCCGAAGAGCTTGATAGATTGCTTTTAATTCTAGGAGGTTTATGTGAAGACAAGCCTCCTGTGGAATCCAGGTACCTTGGGTAGAGAGATGATGCAGGTGTGCTCCCCAACCCACCTGTGATGCATCTGTTGTTAGGGTGGCCTGGAATAGGAGTTGTTGGAAAGGAGACCCCACTAAAAGATTCTCCAGTGATTGCCACCATTGGAGGGACAAGATCAGTCGTTGAGAGTTTGATATCTTGTCTGACAGATGTCCTGTGGCCTGTGTCCACTGTGTGGATAGGGTCCACTGGGCTGCTCGCATCTGGAGGCGAGCATAGGGAACTACATGAACTGTGGATGCCATATGTTCCAGTAATTGTAGCAGTTCTCGAGCAGTTAGGGAGGATTTCCCCCGCTGCTTGAGAAGCTAGTTGCACTATGCGAAGACACCGGGCCTGTGGAAGTAAAGCCCTTGACTGTCTGGTTTCTAAACAAGCTCCTATGAACTCCAGGGACTGAGAAGGAACAAGTAGGGATTTTGGGAAGTTTATTACCAATCCCAAGTATTGGAGGAATGGCGTTGTGCGAGACAGTGCAGAGCTGGCTTCTGCAACCGTGGGAGCTCGAATGAGCCAGTAGTCCAAGTAAGGGAAGACGAATATCCCTAGGGTTCGCAGGAATGCAGCTACTACTGCCATGCATTTTGTGAATACTCTTGGTGCTGAAGCCAGACCAAAGGGAAGAACCCTGAATTGGAAGCGTTTTCCCTTGAAAAGGAATCATAAGAATTTCCTTTGATCTGGATGGATCAGAATGTGAGTATATGCATCCTTTAAGTCTAGAAAGCAAAGCCAATCCTGACTTTGAAGGTATGGCAGAAGAGTTCCTAGAGAAATCATTTTGAACTTTTCTCGGAACAGATATTTGTTCAATTCTCTGAGGTCTAGAATGGGTCTGTGTCCCCCCCCCCCCCTGTTTTCTTTGGAATAAGAAAATAGGGGGAGTAGAACCCTGTACCCTGTTGGAGAATGGGTACTTCCTCTATTGCCTCTTGGGCAAGAAGTGTTGAGACCTCATGATCCAGCAGATTGTCTGCAGAGGTTTGGGAATTGAACTGCCTTAGGATTGTAGGAGGGGGCATCCTGTGAAAATGAAGCTTGTACCCCTCTCCTACAATGGACAGAGTCCAATTTTCTGCTGTTATTTGGTGCCATCTGTTGGCAAAATGACACAACCTGCCTGGAATATTTAGGGGTTCTGGACCCCTCAGAGGCAGGAAGGCTAAGCTCTCTAGGAAGGAGTCAAAGCCCTTGAGGGGGCTGATCCTGCGGAGCTGGTTGAGCTCTCGGGCCTTTTGACTTCTTTTGCTGTCTGGATTGCTGTTGTTGTCCCCTTTGGGCAACTTGACCCTGACTGGGTATAGGATGGATAAAACGTCCTCTTTTTCCTGAAAGAGTTTTTTTTATAGGGTATCTTTTTGGCTGGAGTGGCTGTAGATTTTGACAATCTATCTAACGTGATATTGTCAGAATCTATTTCATTAGCCTTTTCCTGCCAATTCTTGCCAAAGAGGTTTTCTCCTGTGCAAGGGATGTTGCCTAATTTATCCTGTACCCAAATCTCCAAGTCTGATGCCTGAAGCCAGGCAATCCGTCGTGCACCAATGGCAATAGCAGAGGTTCTGCTGATGCATTCAAAGCAGTCAAAGGCTGCATGATTTACAAACTTGGAGACATCTTGAGCATGCTTGACAAGAGTAAGGAAGTCTTGTCGTCTGTCATCTGGGAGAAGTGGGCTAATAAGCTCCAAATCTCCTGTGACCTCTTTGAGGAACATTCCCATATATAAAATATATGAGCTGATTCTAGCTGAAAGCATGTAAGCCTGAAATGTTTGACGCCCAAAAGCATCAAGAGTCCTGCATTCACGACCTGGAGGATTGGATGCATGTCTCTTTGCACTTTTCATCCTATGCATGGCTGACTCCACTACCATTTAATGGTGTGGCAGCTGAGTCTTTTGAAATCCAGGACATGGTGGAACTCGATACATGGTATCAAGTCTCCTAGAATGAGGAGATGTGGTCAAAGGTGTTTCCCACATTCTGAGCATCAAGTCATGAAGAATTTCATGAATGGGCAGAGTGGCTGCCTCCTTTGGAGCCTTAGGATATTGGAGAATTTCCAATTCCTTTGCTCTAGGTTCCTTTTCAGGAGGTACCGTGATAGAAAGGCCTTTGGCAACATCACAAATAAAATCCTGAAAAGACATGTCCTCCGGAGGCGACATTCTGCGTTGGGGAGGAGTCTTCCGGGAGAAACACTCTGGTACCGGCAGAATTATCAGAGTCATCGGAATCGGAGGATTTGAAGTATCTCTGATCATGATGATCATGCAAAGCACGGTCCCGGTATCGATCGAAGTCGGTAACGAGTTAATCTGGTACCGATCCTTCGATGCCAGCCAAAGACGGTGCTGGAACCATCGGTGTCAACGGTACCACAGCTGTAAGGAGAGCTGCAATACTGCGCTCGATAGTGAGGAATCTCTGGTCTATAAACGCTGCCGATGCCTGAGTATCGGTACCGGTGAAGACGGCCGGGACCCCTGAGCATGGCATCAGTATTTCTGTTGAGGTTGAGGCCTCGAGAACATCCTGGAACCCTGGTTGATGCTTTGGAGGCCGAAGCCTCCCGCCGGGGCTGTTTTGCCGGTGTGGTTCCCTCAAGGGCAACGCCAATGGCCTCTAGATGCTTTGCAGGAGAGCTACCCTTTGAGGACCGGCTTTTATTTTAGTTACCTGAGATCCATGGGAGGACGAGGTGGCTCTTGAAGACATTGATGCAGTGGACCTGGCATCTGAAGAAAAGAGGGTACTGAGCTTTGCAGCCCGGTTCTGTCTTCCTCTTTTAGTCATCCCCATACAAGAGAGACACTCAGATGAAGATTGGTCAGGGCCTAAACATTTGAGACACCAGTCATGGGTATCTGTGACGGAAATGGTACTGCCACACTTAGTGCACTTTTTAAAACCACTAGCTGTTTTTTTCATATTTAAGGAAATATGGGGCCTAATGCCCAAAATGGCGCCTAGCACCGAAAAAGAAAGGTTTCTGAAGAGAAACAGTTCAAAAGTATATATATTATTATTATTTTTATTTCTTTTAAAGAAAAGAAAAGAAAGCACAGTTACTTACCTGTAACAGGTGATCTCTGGGAACAGCAGGAATAGTCCTCACATATGGGTACGTCGGTACCGACGGAGCCTGCGCGGGAAAGCTCCCCAGCTTCCCAAAAAGGAAAGCTTTTGGGGCTTCCCACAGCGCATGCACGTTGCCTTCCCGCCTTCCTGACCAACTCTCCTCAGTTCGAGTTTAAAGCTGAGACAATAGAGAGAGGAAAGGAAGAGAAAGAGATACAACTCCTAGGGGAGGTGGGTGGGTTGTGAGGACTATTCCTGCTGTTCCCAGAGATCACCTGTTACAGGTAAGTAACTGTGCTATCTCCAGGAACAAGCAGGAATGAGTCCTCACATATGGGGACTCCCTAGCTGAGATGCCTGGGAGATCCCGTCCGTAGGTATTTCATCTTCCGATGGATCTCAGGCATCCATTAAGGGAAGGTTGGCAGGAGTTGTTTAAGAATGGAACAGGTGTTTGAGGACAGCCTGACCAAATAAGGCATCCCGGCGGGAGTCCTTATCCAAGCAGTAATGGGCTGTGAAGGTATGAACCGAGGCCCAGGTGGCTGCTCGACAGATCTGATCTATGGATACAGAGTGAAGATGAGCCATAGAGGTGGCCATGGCTCTCACATTGTGAGCTGTGACATGGCCCTCATGAGAAATGTTTTTACTCTGGTAAGCAAACGAAATACACTGAGCAATCCAATTGGAAAGTGTTCGTTTTGAGACTGGAAGTCCCAAATGAGAAGGATCGAAAGCAACAAAAAGTTGGGAAGACTTTCAATGTGGCTGAGTCCTATGGAGGTAAAAGGCAAGAGCTCTTTTACAATCTAGAGTATGAAGGTTCCGCTCTGCAGTGGATGCATGAGGAGCTGGAAAGAAGACAGGTAGGTATACCTCTTGATTAAGATGAAAAGGTGAAACCACTTTAGGCATAAAGTGTGGATTTGTCCGAAGGACTACCTTATCATGATGGAACCTTGTATAGGGTGGATTCGCCACTAAGGCTTGCAGCTCACTGATGCGACGAGCTGAAGTGACTGCAATGAGGAAAATAACCTTCCAGGAAAGAAATTTCAAGGAGGTAGTGGCTAACGGTTCAAAAGGTTGCTTCATAAGCTGACCAAGAACCAAGTTTAAGTCCCATGCCACCGGAGGAGGCCTAATGGGAGGTTTAGTTAAAGTTAGGCCTCTCATGAATCTTGCAATAAGAGGATGAGAGGAAATAGATTGTCCATTGAAAGGCTTGAGGGATGCTGCAATAGCACTCAAATGGACCCTTACTGAATTCGTTTTAAGGACTGCATTGGAGAGATGCAGGAGATATTCCAATAGAGAATTGATAGGAAGAGCAAAAGGATCAAGATCCTTTTGAGCACACCAAATGGAAAATCTTTTCCATTTAAAAGCATAAGAACGCCTTGTGGAAGGTTTTCTGGAAGCATGGAGGATATCTTGCACTTGTTGAGAGACATTTAAGTCTTGAAGGTCTAGGGCCTTCAGTAACCATGATCTGAGATGGAGGGACTTGGGGTTTGGGTGCCACAAAGTCCCCTCCTCCTGAGACAGAAGGTCTGGAGCAGCTCCCAGGTCTAGGGAGGGACCCTGCGAGAGATGCAGAAGTAGAGGGAACCACACTTGGCGTGGCCAGCGTGGAGCTATGAGGATCAGAGATCCGTGATCCCTCTGCAGTTTGAACAGAGTCTTGGGAATCAAAGGAATGGGTGGAAAGGCATATAGGAGGCCCTGACCCCAATGAAGGAGGAAGGCATCCCTGGCCTGAACCCCCTGACATGGAGTTCTGGAACAGAACCGGGGAAGTTTGGCATTCCACGGACTTGCAAAGAGGTCTATGTCCGGGGTTCCCCATTTCTGAAAGATTATGAGTACCTGATCCATGTGCAGGGACCACTCGTGTGGAAGCAGAACTCGGCTGAGTCTGTCTGCCCAAGAGTTTTGAATTCCTGGGAGATATACTGCCAGGAGATGGATTTGATGCTCTCTGGCGAAGGCCCACAGTCTGAGAGCTTCGTTGCAAAGCGACAGAGAGCCAGTCCCTCCTTGTTTGTTTACGTAGAACATGGCTACTTGATTGTCGGTATGAACAAGCACTGTCATGTTGTAAAGGAGGGTATGAAAGACCTTGAGAGCAAGAAAAATTGCTCGAAGCTCCAGAAGGTTGATATTAAGGGCAGTCTCCTGCGGAGACCAAAGGCCTTGAGTGGAGAGGTCTTGAAGATGAGCTCCCCAGCCTGTCTGGGAGGCATCTGTAGTGAGGGTTGCCTGGGGTGGTAGCGGTTGGAAGGGGGACCCCAGCAACAGGTTTTGAATGGACATCCACCACTGGAGAGACCCAAAGAGACGTTTGGAGGTTTCTATTTGGTCGGAGAGAGCTCCTGATGCTTGGGTCCACTGAGTGGACAGAGTCCATTGAGCTGCTCTCATATGCAGGCGAGCATAAGGCACCACATGAACTGTGGAGGCCATGTGCCTAGCAATTGTAACATCCCTCGGGCAGTCAAGTGAGTTCTGGACTGAATCTGAGAGGCCAGGTGCACTAGCCGGTGGCAACGTGCCTGGGGAAGATAGGCCTTTGCTGTGGTGGTATCTAACCAGGCCCCTATGAATTCTAGGGATTGAGTAGGGGTGAGTTGAGACTTTGGCAGATTGATGACAAGTCCCAGATACTGCAGAATGCAGATGGTGTGGTCCAGGGAAGTCTGAGCCTGAGACTGAGATGTAGCTCGGATGAGCCAGTCGTCCAGGTATGGGAAGACAAAGATTCCCTGAGAGCGTAGAAATGCAGCCACTACTGACATGCATTTTGTGAACACTCTTGGAGCAGAGGCTAGACCGAAGGGGAGTACTCTGTACTGGAAATGTTTTCCCTGGAACAGAAATCGAAGGAATTTTCTGTGGGATGGATGGATGAATATATGTGTGTACGCATCCTTTAGGTCTAGAGAACAAATCCAGTCCTGACTCTGAAGGTAAGGAAGGAGAATACCCAGAGAGAGCATTTTGAATTTTTCCTTGCACAGGAATTTGTTTAATTCTCTCAGATCTAGGATGGGTCTGTGTCCTCCTGTTTTTTTTGGTATCAGAAAATAGGGGGAGTAGAACCCTGAGCCCTTTTGGAGGAGGGGAACTTGTTCTATGGCCCCTTGGGCAAGCAGGGTATTCACCTCCTGATCCAACAGGTGTAGGAGAGATGGGGGAGAGACGAAATGTCTCACCCTGGGATAGATAGGAAGGCTGGAAAAATGCAAGTTTGTATCCCTCTCTGATGATAGAGAGGGTCCACTGCTCTGATGTAATCTGTTCCCATCTGGGAGCAAAATGAGTTAGCCTTCCTGGAATGGTGAGAGGCTCTGGTTGCTGCAGAGCCAGAAAGGGTATTCTCTAGAAGTAAGTCAAAAACCCTGAGGGGGTTGGGACTGTTGAAGCGTAGCAGCTCCTGCAGGCTTTGTTCTGGCCTGTTTAGTCTGCTGTCGCTTAGGAACAAAGCGAGCTTGAGCAGATGACTGGCCAGCATTGGAACCAAATCTAGGCTTTTTGTAGAAAGACTTCTTAAAAGACTTCTTTTTGGCAGGGAGTGAAGTAGACTTAGAGAGTCTATCCAAAGCAGCATTCTCTGCATCCATTTGAATGGCTTTGACTTGCCACTCTTTGCCAAAGAGATTTTCACCTGTACAAGGTAAATTGCCTAGGCCATCTTGCACTCAGGATTCCAGGTCAGAGGCCTGGAGCCAAGCAATTCGACGAGCAGCTATGGCTATGCCAGATGCTCTACTAGCACCCTCAAAAGAGTCAAAGGCAGCCCTATTGGAGAACTTTGACACATCTTGGATATGCTTTAACAGAAGCAGGAACTCCTCTTTTCTATCCTCTGGAATAAAGGGGAGAAAATCTTGTACTTTAAGAGCAAGCTCCTTTAGAAACATGCCCATATAGAGGCTGTAGGAGTTGATTCTGGCAATAAGCATACTAGCTTGAAAGATTTTCCTGCCAAAAGCATCCAAAGTTCTACATTCTCTTCCTGGAGGGGTAGAAGAGTGCCTTTTGGTACTCTTAATCTTTTTCATAGCAGACTTCACCACAATAGAATGGTGAGGAAGCTGGGTTTTTTGAAAACCAGGAGAAGGAGGGACCCGATACATGGTATCCAACTGACGAGAATGTGGAGATAGTGTAAGAGGAGCCTCCCATAAATCCATCATATGTTCTTGGAGAATATTATGAATGGGTAAGGTGACTGCCTCTTTGGGAACCTTAGAGTATCCTAAAATGTCTAATTTTTGAGCTCTAGGTTCCTTTTCAGAGGATACTGTAATGGAAAGTCCTTTGGCAACTTCCAAGATGAAGTCCTGAAAGGACAAGTCCTCTGGAGGAGACATTCTTCTCTTTGGGGAAGAAGGCTCCTCAGGAAGAATAAGGGATGCTTCATCAGAATCATCTGAGGTATCGGCATCCTCAGAAGACTCGAAGTATCGCCTACTTGCTTCCAGAGATTGATACGGGTACCGACCGGTATCGACCTCGGGCGTACCGGGAGCCGGGTCGGTACCGAGAATATCGCGGGAAGCAAAAACCGGTACCGGCCTTCTACTGGAAGTAGATGCTCTGGGTACCGGTATCGGTTGTGGTACCGGAACCGGGGTCGGAACCGACGGTTGCGGTACCGAGGGCGTCGCAGCATTAATAAAAGCCATTATGGCCTGCTGCATGGATTGTACCGTAGTACCCATTGACGCCACAACTGCCTGGATGTCGGTACCGGTTTGAGCCGGTACCCCAGAGCAGTCTAACAGGTGATCGGTCGAGGCCGTGCCATCGATGTCAACCTGTAACCCCATAGAAGGAGCTTTGGAAGCCGGAGCTTCCCGCCGGGGTTGTTTGGCTGGGGCAGGGTCTTCAGGGTCGAACCCAAGGGCCTCTCTCTGCTTTGAGGGAGATTTGCCCCTTGAAGACTTGCCCGAGGAATGCTTGGTTACCTGAGATCCATCCAGAGATGAAGATCTGGATGATGCTGATGCTGGATTATCTGCAGAAAACAGCACATGAAATTTAGCTGCTCGGTTCTGTAAGCCCCGTTTGGACATCAGAGAGCAGGATGGACAATCCGGAACCGAATGGTCAGGGCCCAAACATTTAAGACACCACTCATGGGTGTCTGTGACTGAAATAGTACCAGAGCACTTGGTGCATTTTTTAAAACCAGAAGATGGTTTCTCCATGAGGGAGAATTTGTAAAGGCCGGTAGGCCTTACAAAAAGAAATACACCAAGTGTGGAAAAAGAAAAATATTTATTATTATTTTTTTTTAAAGAAATAAAGTAGTAAAGACCGGCGGTACCGGTTCGGAATCGGGGAAGGCAGATACGCGGTCAGAACAACTTTTAAAAACAAGAAATTCTTCAGCGGTGACAGGAACACGACCTGCTGGCTCCACGGAAAAAGAAGAACTGAGGATAGTTGGTCAGGAAGGCGGGAAGGCAGCGCGCATGCGCTGTGGGAAGCCCCAAAAGCTTTCCTTTTTGGGAAGCTGGGGAGCTTTCCCGCGCAGGCTCCGTATGTACCGACGTACCCATATGTGAGGACTCATTCCTGCTTGTTCCTGGAGATCCGGCGGTACCAGTAGGCCTCGTGTGGAGGCAAACGCAACCACAAGAAAACAAGTTTAAAGAAGACATTTTCTGCGGTGACAGGGTATGTCTCCTGTCGGCTCCGCGGAAAATGAAGAATCGAAGAGGGACAGTTGGAAAGGCGGGAAGGCAGCGCGCATGTGCTGAGGAATGCTCCCAAAAGCGTTCCTATTGGACGCTGGGGAGCGTTCCCGCGCAGGCTCCGTCGGTTTTGACGATATCCATATGTGAAGACTACATTCCTGCTTGTTCCTGGAGATAGGTTAATATTAAGGGAAATGCTTATAAGGTCCTGTTATAATGGTATTATACACCTATAAGATTGCACGATATGTTCCCTGACAACTTGGGCCATTATTGGAGAGGATGTTAAAAATATAGTGGCATGCCCTGGTATTGTAACCTATTGGGAGTAGGTGAAACAAAAGATCAGGGAGATCTTTGGACTAGCTGTGGGAATGAATGTCCAATACTTTCTAGCAGAAATATGGCCAAAGGGAGTTCCAAAAAAATGGAGAAAACAGATTATGGCATGTGTGACTACAGCATGTAATGTGGCTTGCTACTGGAAAAAGCGTAGTTACTCACCTGTAACAGGTGTTCTCCGGGGACAGCAGGAATCAGCCCTCACATATGGGTAACATCGGCACCAACAGAGCCCTCATGGAAGCATCCCCCCAGCTTTCAAAGAAAGCCTTTGGGAGATGCCACCACACATGCATGTTCCCCTTCCAGCCCAAGGGTGCCATCTTACTCAGTCAGATGACATAGGTAAAGACGACAAAAATAAAAGATGGTAAAGGAGCAAGTCCAAGGAGAGGAGGGAGGGTTGTGAGGACTGATTCCTGCTGTTCCCGGAGAACACCTGTTACAGGTGAGTAACTACATTTTCTCTGGGAACAATTAGGAAGTCAGTCCTCACATATGGGACTCCCCAGCTATAGGCTACTGAAAACCCATAGCAAAAACAGGGCTCCAGCGAGGAGAGCCGCAAGCAGCAGCAATTTTAGTCCATGCACACAGACCACAGTAGGACCCGTGTCCAATGAAACCAGCACTCTGGTAGCCTGAACACAGAAGGGTTGGAGCGTAGGAGTTGCCTAAACCCCGAAAACATTACGGAGCACAGCCTGGCTGAAGGAACAGTCCCGTCAGGACTCTCTTTCCAGGCAGTAATAGGCTGCAAAGGTATGGACTGAAGACCAGGTGGCAGCCAAGCAGATGTCCACCATCGGGACAAAGCGCAAGTTTGCCACCGAGGCTGCCATGGTCCTGACATGGTGCACCGTGATGCGGACTTCCAGCAAGTGTCTCACCTGCTCATAAGCGAGAGTGATACAGTCCGCCACCATGTGGACAGCATACGCTTGGTCACCGCCTCCCCCAGCCTACTGGGGTCGTAGGAGATGAAAAGCTGAGAAGCTTTGCGGTGGCCCTGAGTGTGTTGAATATAGAAGGACAAAGCCCTCTTACAGTCTAAAGTGTGACGGACCGTCTCCGCCCAACTGGAGTGAGGTCTTGGAAAGAAGGTAAGGAGCACTACTTCCTGGTTGAGATGGAAGGGCCTCACTAACCTTTGGCAGGAATTTGGGGGGTGTGCGAAGCACCACTCTGTTCTTATAGAACCTGGTATAGGGTGCCTTCAACACAAGGGCCTGAAACTCACTAACTCTGCGAGCGGAGGTAAGTGCAACCAGGAAAGCCACCTTCCACGAGAGGTAGCATAGGTAGCAGGTAGCCAGAGGTTTGAAGGGCGGGCGAGTGAGCTGCCCCAACACCACGTTGAGGTCCCATTCGGTTGCCAGAGGGTGAACCGGAGGCTTTGATAAGAGTAGGCCCCAAAGGAAGCGGGTCAGCAACAGTTGAGCCGAGAGGGGCTTGCCATCCACCTGATGGTGGTGTGCGCCAGAGCACGAAGACTTGAACCCGGACAGAGAGGTGGAGAAAGAGTAGTTACTCACCTGTAACAGGTGTTCTCCAGGAGCAGCAGGAATCAGTCCTCACTGATGGGTGTCATCGATGCCGATGAAGCCCCAGCGGAGCATTTCCCCAGCTTTCCATGAAAGCCTTTGGGAATGCTGGCACGCATGCGCGGTTCCCTTCCCGCCTAAAGGTGACATCTTACCTCAGTCAAATGACATAGCTAAGAACAGCACACAGAAATGTAAAAATTAAACTATGTACAACTGCAACTCCCAGGGGAGGAGGGAGGGTAGTGAGGACTGATTCCTGCTGCTCCTGGAGAACACCTGTTACAGGTGAGTAACTACTCTTTCTCCAGGACCAAGCAGGAAGTCAGTCCTCACTGATGGGTGACTCCCCAGCTCTGGGCTAGCAGGAACCCAGGCTGAACAAGAGAACTCCCTCTAGTCTCAGCAACACAGTAAAGGCTTTGCAAGGACACACCCTCCACAGGTAGCCCAACCAGAGGGCAGGAGTTGCCTAGACCTCAAAGAGATTCCGGAGTACTGCTTGGCCAAAAGCACTGTCCCTACGGGACTCCCTCTCCAGACAGTAGTGGGCTGCAAATGTCTGGCTTGAAGACCAAGTAGCAGCCCTGCAGATGTCTTGCAATGGGACAGAGCAGAGGTGAGCCACTGATGCAGCCATTGCCCTCACACGGTGGGCCTTGACCCTACCCTGCAAAGGAAGGTCAGCCGCCTTGTAAGTCCAGGTGATACAATCAGCCACCCAGATGGACAAGGTATGCTTGGACACAGGCCTCCCCAAGTTATTGGAGTCAAAAGAAAGGAAGAGCTGAGAAGCCTTCCTGTGACCTTGCGTACGTTCAAGGTAGAAGGATAAGGCCCTCCTACAGTCCAAGGTATGGAGAACTGTTTCAGCCTGACATGCATGAGGCCTAGGGAAGAAAGTAGGAAGAACCAACTCCTGGTTGAGGTGGAAAGAGGAGACAACCTTAGGAAGGAACTTTGGGTGAGTCCTGAGGACCACCCTGTTTTTATAGAACCTGGTGTAAGGTCTATCACAGACCAAGGCCTGAAGCTCACTCACTCTCCTAGCCGAAGTAAGGGCTATCAGAAAGAGAGTCTTCCAGGAAAGGAAGCGTAGAGGGCAAGTAGCCATAGGCTCAAAAGGTGGGCGAGTCAGCTGCTGCAAGACCACATTCAGCTTCCACTCAGGAGCAGAAGGACGTATGGGAGGTTTGAGCAGGAGCAAGCCTCTGAGAAACCTAGACACCAAAGGGTGCACAGACAAGGAATGGCCCTCCACTAGGGAGTGGGGAGCTGCCAAAGCAGAGAGGTGGACCGAACAGAGTTGGACTTGAGACCCTGATTGGACAAGTGCAGCAGGTATTGAAGCACTACTGACACAGTACAGGAGAAAGGATCCTCAGCACGTAGCTGACACCACACAGAGAACCTTTTCCACTTGAGAGCATAGGTCTTCCTAGTGGATTGTTTTCTGGAGGCTAGGACAACCTCCTCAACCTCGGGAGGCAGGCCCCAGGGAGCCAACACTACCCTTGCAGCCTCCATGCCATCAGATTGAGAGCTTTGAGATTGGGATGCAGCAAGGAGCCCTGATCCCGAGAGAGAAGGTCGGGTTGCAATCCCAGAGGCAGAGGCAGATCCACTGCCAGTTGAAGCAGGAGGGGGAACCATGGCTGCCTTGGCCACCTGGGAGCTACCAGGAGGACTGAGGCCCTGTCCCGGAGAATCTTGAACAGTGTTCGGGCCACCAGAGGGATGGGAGGAAACGCATAGAGTAGGCCCTGAGTCCAGGGAATCAGAAAAGCATCTGCTGCTACTCTCAGAGGATGCGGTTGCCTGGAGCAGAACCTTGGCAGCTGGTTGTTCAGTGGACTGGCAAACAGGTCTATGGAGGGAAGCCCCCATCTCAAGAAAATCTTTTGAACCACTAAAGGATGTAGCTGCCACTCGTGTGGTTGCAGAATCCTGCTCAATCTGTCGGCCGGGGAATTCTCCTGGCCTGGAAGATAGACTGCTTTGAGGAGCATGTTGTGCTTCAGGGCAAAGGAACAGAGGTCCTGGGCCTCCTGGCAAAGAGGCTGGGAACCGGTTCCGCCCTGTTTGTTTACATAGAACATGGCTACCTGGTTGTCTGTCTGGATCAAGACAGACTGTTGTGCCAGTGAAGCAGTAAAGGCCTTGAGGGCCAAGCGGATAGCTCTGAGTTCCAGTAGATTGATCTGCTGGGACACCTCCCAAAGAGACCATAGGCCCTGGGTGCACTTGTCTAGGCAGTGTGCTCCCCAACCCTGCAGAGAGGCATCGGTGGTCAGTACCACTGTATGAGGTGGGATCTGAAAGGGCACCCCCACCAGCAGATTGGGGGGGTGTAACTACCAGTTGAGGGAGGCCAGGAAACGGTGGGACACTCTAATTCTGTCTCTGAGACTGCCTGAGGCTTGTGACCACTGAGTCCGAAGGCACCACTGGGCAGGTCTCATATTGAGCCTGGCATTGGGGGTCACCTGTACTGTTGACGCCATGTGGCCCAGAAGCCTGAGACAGAGTCTGGCGGAGACCAGGGACCTGTGCAGAAACTTGCTGGCGAGGTCCATGAGCCTTTGTGCTCGGTCCACTGGTAAGAATGCTCTTGCCAGCTGAGAATCCAACCTTGCTCCTATGAACTCCAAGTTCTGGGAGGGGAGCAAAGTGGACTTTGCGAAGTTGATGACAAAGCCCACCTTTTGGAGCAGTTCTATGGTCCTGTGGGTGGCCTGCTGAACTTCTAGGGAAGTCTGATGAGCCAGTCGTCTAGGTAAGGAAACACAAAGATGCCCTGATTTCTCAGGTAGGCTGCCACCACTGCCAGGCACTTGGTAAAGACCCTGGGAGCGGAGGTCAGTCCAAAAGGCAGTACTCTGTACTGATAATGGTTTCCTCCCACAATGAACCTGAGGTACTTTCTGTGGTCTGGATGAATAAGGATGTGAGTGTAAGCATCCTTTAGATCTAAAGAGCATAGCCAATCTCCCTGCTGGAGGTAGGGCAGAAGAGTTCCAAGAGTAAGCATCTTGAACTTTTCTTTTACTAGAAACTTGTTTAGGTTTCTGAGATCCAAAATGGGTCGAAGACCACCGGTTCTTTTTGGCACCAGGAAATACCTGGAGTAAAATCCGTGACCTTGGAAGTGGGGAGGCACAGGCTCCACCGCCTTGTCCAGCAACAGACCCTTTAGCTCCTGGAGGAGAAGGGCTGTATGCAGGGGAGGCCGGAAAGGTTCCCCTGGGAAGTGTGGCGGAGGTAGTTGGTGAAAATGCAGGGCATAGCCTCGACGGACTATGTCCAGCACCCAACTGTCCTGGGTTATCAAGGGCCACTGGTGGGCGAACAAGGCTAGGCGGCCTCCTGTGCAGGGCTGGGTCTGCAAGGGAGCTATGGCTATACTCAAGGAGTCAAAAACCCCCACCCTGCTGAGTGGGAGCAGGGGCCTGAGGCTTGGGGGCCCTCTGCCTACGGGGCCCATTACCCTGGCCCTTGGCTTGCTGACCCTGGGGGCAGCTTGGGCAGCCTGATACTGAGGGTACTGTTTGTAGGCAGTGCCCTTCCTCGGGTAAAAGGACTTTTTACCCGAGCCCTTCTTCTTATGAGAAGGGGCAGAGGTCTTCCTCGACCGCCTAGTCCTCGTGAGGTGCTCTGTCTCGAGCTGGGCGGCCTTCTCGGCCACAGGCTTGCCAAAAAGGTTCTCACCTCAGCAAGGGACATCGACCAACTTGTCCTGAACCCATGGCTCGAGGTCCGATGACTGCAGCCATGCCTGGCGTCGAGCCGCGATGCTGGCTGCTGCTACTCGGGCCGAAGCCTCGAAGCCATCGTAGGCGGCACGGGACATGAACTTAGAGCATTCCCGGATCCTCGAAGACAAGGACTTAAAACTCTGCAAGGGTTCCCCAGAGAGACCAGCAGAGAATCCGGCCAACTCCTTGGCCAGGTCTCGTAAATACATGTCCATGTACAGCTGGTAAGTCTGGACACGGCAAGCAAGCATCGAGCCCTGAAAGCACTTTCTACCGATGCCATCAAGGCTTCGGGCTTCCCTATCAGGAGGCACCGCGGAGTGCATCTTCTGACTCTTCAGACGACGCAGGGCCGATTCCACAACCATGGAATGGTGTGGTAGCTGTGCTTTCTGGAAGCCAGGACTCTTCCGGAACTGATAGATGGAATCGACTCGCTTGCTCAAAACCTGCGCCGAGGCCGGTGCCTCCCACATCCGGAAGAGGAGCCGTTCCAGCATCGGAGGAACAGGGACAGTAAAGGCCTCCTTCGGAGGAGAGTAGGGTACACAAAGAGCAAGAGTCAAAAGACCGTCAGGATGAGTTCTAAAGTGCTTTATTAGAATTGTCCCCAACGCGTTTTGGCATGGAATGCCTTCCTCAGGGGGTAGCAGCTAAAACATCAAAACATAGAAAACTTGTAACATTAATAAGTACACAACAAGATCAATATATAAGATAACATACATTAAAAGGGGAGGAAAAAATAGAACTGATACATGTAAAAGAATTTTAAAATGAACTTTAAAATAAAATCATTGAATTTGAGCTTAACGTATAAACACAAGACTATACATTTTCCCATAAGAACACAGACATTGTATATACACTTATTAAATAACAATGAAAGAGATACACTAAAAGTACTTGATATGTAAAAGACAGACAACCAAGGATATGAAAACCGAAGATATAAAAACTCAGACAAAACATTATACTTGGGTGGATACTCACATGAGACAAATGATAAATTCACTAATTTGTCATAAGAGGTGGATGATAATCTATAGCTTGATATCATCCACCTCTTATGACAAATTAGTGAATTTATCATTTGTCTCATGTGAGTATCCACCCAAGTATAATGTTTTGTCTGAGTTTTTATATCTTTGGTTTTCAGTATCAGTTCTATTTTTTCCTCCCCTTTTAATGTATGTTATCTTATATATTGATCTTGTTGTGTACTTATTAATGTTACAAGTTTTCTATGTTTTGATGTTTTAGCTGCTACCCCCTGAGGAAGGCATTCCATGCCGAAACGCGTTGGGGACAATTCTAATAAAGCACTTTAGAACGCATCCTGACGGTCTTTTGACTCTTGCTCTTTGTGTACCCTGTGGACAGCTGCAAGAGCAGTGCTCCTTGTTTTGTTTCTTTCTTCTCCTTCGGAGGAGAGTCATACTGCAGAGCATCGAGCTCTTCGGCTCAAGGCTCTTCCTCGGGTTCAGCCGAGATAGACAAGGCAGCGGCCATATCCCGGACAAACTCAGAGAATCTAGTATCCTCCGGAGGGGATCTACTCCGGGGCTCAGACTCTGGTGAGTCCGAAGGGACACACCGAGTCTTGAAGGTGTCAGGACACTCCTCGTCTTCGGTCTCCCGAGCAGACTCGTCCGATGTCGAGTCGAGGTATGACCCCGCGGGGCCTCTAGGCACCCGCCCCGACGCCGGTGGCGCCGGCATCGAGACCCTCAGTCCCAAACGGGAGGTCGAGGGAGACCTCGACCGAGGACGACTTCGAGCCGCAAGGGACTCGAGTATCGGTTCGGTCTCCGGGGTCGACTTCGAAGTCGATGTCCCGGTGGTCGGGGCAGATGTGCCAGACAGGCTGGCCATCAGTGCCCGCTGCTGATCCATGAAGGCAGACATTCTGCTCTCCAAGGCTGTCAACCTGAGACTCAGCTCGGGTGACGCAGCAGCCCCCGACTCGGGCCCCGGCGGTGCCGGGCCTGACGTCGGTACTCGGGGAGGCGAGTCCTCGAGGACAACAGGACTTACGTGTCCAGCAGACTCCGGCTCCATGCGAGGAACTTTAGTTGGCTTCTCCTGGTCCACGGGCCCGGGACGACGGTCGGGGGTCTTAGACCTGGCCCTCGAGGGCTCAGGGACCTCCTCCTCCGACGCCCTCGCGAGCCGCTTCTTCCTCTTACGTTCCCGGTCGGGGGACCCCCCTGTCCGAGGAGCTCCGACGCCTCTCAGGATCGGAATCCCGAGATGTCGAGGCCTCAGACGAGGTCCGGGCCTGGGCAGAGGCCGAGTCCGAGAAAAGCCTTTCACTTTGTTGCTGACGACTTCGGAGGGCCTTGGAAGACATTTTTCCACATGGCCCGCACATTTTAGAATCATGGTCCGGGCCAAGGCACCGAAGGCAGCAGTCGTGTGTGTCGGTGAGAGACATTATCTTCTTACACCAATCACACTTTTTGAAACCGCTGGAAGCCATCGGGGAGAAAAGGGTCCCCGCAAGGTCAAAGGACCGGCCTTCCAGGGAAAAAGAAAAAAATTTGGCGCGAGCGCCTAGCCACTAAGGGCAAAAACCGAAAAAGGAAAAAAGGGATGCGATACCGGTGTACCGAACCCGGCAGGAGGGGAACCGACGTCGAATCCGAGGAAAAAAGCGAAATAACGCCAAGAAAAAAACTTCTCTTTTCCGGGAAAAAAAGGACACACGTCTGACGGGCTTCACGGAAAAAAAGAGACTGAAGTAAGATGGCACCTTTAGGCGGGAAGGGAACCGCGCATGTGTGCCAGCATTCCCAAAGGCTTTCATGGAAAGCTGGGGAAATGCTCTGCTGGGGCTTCATCGGCGTCGATGACACCCATCAGTGAGGACTGACTTCCTGCTTGGTCCTGGAGAAGGTACTGTAACACCAGAGCCACCGGGCAGGAGAAAAGGGTAGGCCCCGTGTTTGGCGCACCAAACCAAGAACCGGCGCCATTGAGAGCGTACACCTTCCTAGTACAGGCCTTGCGAGAGGCCTGCAGAATGTCTTCCACCTCAACCAGAAGGTTTAAAGGGGCCAGAATCACCCTTTCAGCAGCCAGGCTGTCAGCAACATGGACCCCAGGTTGGGGTGCAGGAGAGAGACCCCCTCCTTAGACAGGAGTCCTGGGGCAGTTCCCAATGGGATGGGGGTCTCCACCGTCAACTGCAGAAGCAGCAGGAACCATGGTTACCTGGGCCACTGAGGGGCTATCAAGATGAGCGAAGCCCTGTTGGGGAGAATCCTGAACAAGGTCTTGGCGATCAGCGGTGTAGGAGGGAAGGTGTACACGAGGCCTCCTGCCCATGAGACCAGGAACGCATCCGCAGCCACCTTGGAGGGTTGGGGCTGCCGGGAGCAGAAGCGGGGCAACTGAAAGTTGTCTGGGCTGGCGAACAGGTCCATCATGGGTACCCCCCAGAACTGGAAGAGCAGACTGGCTACCCTGGGGTCCAGCTGCCAGTCGTGCGGCTGGAGGACTCTGTTGAGCCTGTTGGCCAGCAGGTTGTCCTGATCTGGCAGGTACACTGCCCGCAAGAGGATACCCTGTTGGATTGTGTACAAGCAGAGGACCAATGCTTCCTGGCAAAGGGTACAAGACCCCGTGCCCCCGTTTGTTCACGTAGAACATCGCCACCTGGTTGTCTGACTGGACCAGCACCAACTGGTGACGCAGGTGGTGACAGAAAACCCTCAGGGCTAGGTGTATAGCTCGGAACTCCAGGAGGTTGATCTGCTGGGTGCTCTCGTCTGGAGACCAGTTGCCCCGACTGCAGAGCTCGTCGCAGTGGGCTCCCCATCCAAGCAGGGAGGCATCCGTGGTGAGGACCTTTGAGGGGCATGGGGCCTGAAAAGCCATGCCCGTCTCAAGATGCTGGGGAGACTGCCACCTGACCAAAGAATCTGCCAGTTGGTGGGTCACAAACTGTCTCGGAGACGGCCCATGGCCTGAGATCACTGGTCCTGGAGACACCACTGCGCCACCCTCATGTGGAAGCGAGCGTCAGGGGTGATGTGGACCGTGGAGACCATATGCCTGAGAAGGCACAGAAGCCAAGCGGGCACAGAGGGGCAGCACTGTGTGTCCCCAGCCAGGGTCCTGAGACGACTGGCTCGGTCCCTGGACAAGAAAGCTTTCAACTGAAGAGTGTCGATCTTAACTCCAATGAACTCCAGACACTGTCAGGAGATGGTGAGACTTGGGGTAGTTTATGACAAACCCCAAGTGCTGCAGAACCTGGATGGTGCATGTGGTGGCCTGCTGCACCTCTAAGATCGTGCCTCCCTTTATGAGCCAGTTGTCCAGGTAGGGAAATACGAAGACCCCCTGGAGTCGGAGGAAGGTGGCCACAGCTGCCAGGCATTTTGTGAAAACTCTTGAGGCCGAGGCTAGGCCGAAGGGGAGCATCCTGTACTGAAAATGCCTGCCCCCACTACGAACCGCAAGTACTGCCTGTGGTTGGGATGGATGAGGATGTGGATATAGGCATCCTTGAGGTCTAAGGAGCATAGCCAGTCTCCCTGCTGGAGGTAGGGCAGCAATGTTCCGAGGGAGAGCATCTTGAACTTCTCCTTCACCAGGAATTTGTTGAGGTTGCGAAGGTCAAAGATGGGCCCCCTGTTCTTTTTGGCACGAGGAAGCACCTGGAGTAGAACCCACATGCCTTTGAGATGGTGGGGCACCAGTTCCACCGCCTTGTCCTCAAGAAGATCTGCCAACTCCTTCAGAAGAAGGTCCTGATGGAGGGGAGACCTGAGAGTCTCTCCCGGGAAATAAGGGGGAGGTGTCTGAGTCAGGTGGAGGAAGTAACCCTCCTTGACTACCCTTAGTGCCCAGGAGTCGGTGTGATAGGTCACCCACCTCTGGGCATAAAGAGCCAGACGTCCCCCTGTGGGCTGCTGATCTCTTTGGGGTAGAGAGGCTATGCTATGCTCAAGTAGTCAAAAACTCCACCCTGGCTGTGCCGGAGCCTGGGGCTTTGGAGCCTTCTGCTTATGTGGACCATGCCCATGTCCCTGCTGACCCTGTTGGGGAGCTGGGGAGGCATGATAAGGTGGGTAGTTTCTGTAAGCAGCTCCCTTCCTTGGGTAGAAGGACTTTTTGCCCGAGCTCTTCCGTCAGGGAGGGGCAGCGGTCTTTTTAGAGAGCCTGGTCCTCGTCATGAACTCGGTCTCCAGCTTGGTAGCCTTGTCAGTCATGGGTTTGCCAAAGAGATTCTCTCCTTGAAAGGGGACATCAACCAATTTGTCCTGAACCCTCTGCTCGAGGTTGGATGACTATAGAAACATAGAAATATGACGAAAGAAAAAGACCACATGGCCTATCTAGTCTCTCCTTCCATAACAACTACAACAGTCCCCTTTTACCTTTAGAGATCCTCTGTGTTTGTCCCATGCTTTTTTAAAATTCAGTTACTGTCCTCATCTCTACCACCTCCACTGGGAGACCATTCCACGGATCCACTACTCTTTCCGTAAAGAAATATTTCCGCATATCACTCCTGAATCTATCTCCCTTCACCCTCATCCCATGTCCCCTCGTAGCAGAACTTGCTTTCAACTGAAAGAGGCTCTCTCCCTGAATATTTATGCCACGGAGGTATTTAAACATCTCAATCATATCACCTCTATCCCGCCTTTCCTCTAAGGTGTACATATTAAGATCCTTCAGTCTGTCCTCATATGCTTTATAATGAAGACCACTAATCATTTTAGTAGCCACCCTCTGCACAGACTCCATCATGTTCACATCCTTTTGAAGGTGCGGTCTCCAGAATTGCACACTATACTCCAAATGAGGTCGCACCAAAGACTTATACAGAGGCATTATCACCTCCTTTTTTCTGTTAGCCATTCCTCTCTGTATGCACCCAAGCATCCTTCTAGCTTTTGCCGTTGCCTTTTCTACCTGTTTAGCTACTTTAAGATCATCAGACGCAACCACGCCTAGGTCCCGCTCTTCTTTAGTGGAGAAAAGTACTTCACCCCCTATATTATATTGCTCCCTTGGATTGCTGCAGCCCAAATGCATGACCTTACATTTTTTAACATTAAATCCCAGCTGCCAAATTCTAGACCATTTTTCAAGCTTAGCTAGATCCCTCCTCATGTTATCTACCCCTTCCTGGGTGTCTACTCTATTGCAGATTTTGGTATCATCTGCAAAGAGGCAAACCTTACCTGAAAGCCCTTCCGCTATATCACTAACAAAGATGTTAAAAAGAATCGGACCAAGGACAGATCCCTGGGGCACACCACTGATAACATCCTTCTCCTCAGAGTGAGCTCCATTTACTTGTACTCTTTGTTGCCTCCCACCCAACCAATTTCTAACCCAAGCAGTAACTTTAGGGTCCATCCCTAGGGTGCTCAGTTTGTTTATAAGTCGCCTGTGAGGAACAGTGTCAAAGGCTTTACTGAAATCTAAATACACCACATCTAGGGCTCTCCCTCGGTCCAACTACCTGGTCACCCAGTCAAAGAAATCAATCAGATTTGTCTGACAAGACCTGCCTCTGGTGAATCCATGCTGCCTCGGATCCTGTAATCCGCTGGACTCCAGAAACCTCACTATTTTCTCTTTCAGCAGCATTTCCAATAATTTACTCACCACCGAAGTTATACTAACCGGCCTGTAGTTTTCAACCACATCCTTACTTCTGCTTTTGTGTAAAGGCACCACATGAGCCTCTCTCCAGTCCTTTGGCACCACTCCCGACTCCAACGAGGCATTGAAAAGGTCAGTCAGTGGAGTTGCTAGAACGTCCCCAAGTTCCCTCAGTATTCTCGGGTGTATCCCATCCGATCCCATCGCTTTGTCTACTTTAAGTTGAGATAGTTTCTCACGAAAACAGTCTTTTGAAAATTGTTAAAGATGTCCTTTGCTTCTGTTCCTATTTGTGGGTGTTTTCTGAGGTCCTGCTCCTGGTTCTTCATCTGTGAACACAGAACAAAAATATTTGTTAAGCAATTCCGCTTTATCCTTATCAGCTTCTACATATTCCTCCCCTGCACCCTTGAGTCTGACAATACCACTCTTGCCCTTCCTCTTCTCACTAATATATCGGAAAAATGTCTTATCCCCCCATTTTATTGCATTGGCTATTTCCTCCTCCTTTTGAATCTTTGCCTTCTTGACTACTTTGCTAGCTTCTCTAAGTTTTTCCAAATACAGATGCCTGTCTTCTTCTCTCTGTGATCTCTTGTATTTCATGAAGGCCTCCTTTTTCTTCACTTTTTCAGCTACTTCTTTCGAAAACCATAGCGGTCTCCTTTTCCTTTTACCTTTATTTACCATTTTAACAAAAAGGTTGGTTGCCCTTAAAATATCCCCTTTCAGTTTTTCCCACTGTTTTTCTACATCCCTCAGCTGTTCCCATCCAACTAACGACTCCCTGAGGTATTGGCCCATCTTCTCAAAGTTAGTCTTCCTAAAGTCTAAGATCCTCGCCTTTGAATGGATTCTAACAGCCCTAGTCCTAATACTGAACCACACCACCTGGTGATCACTGGATGCAAAATGATCTCCCACTACAACATCAGAAACACTTTCACCATTGCTAAGTACCAAGTCCAGTATGGCCCCCTTCACGTGTGGGGTCTGTTACCAATTGCCTGAATAGTTCTCCCTGTAGAGAATCCAGGATCTCCTTACTTCTAGATGATACTGCAGCACGAATGTGCCAATCAACATCTGGCATATTGAAATCTCCTATCAAGAGCAGTTCCCCTTTCCTAGCAATGCTGCACATGTCTTCAATTAACTCTCTGTCCACCTCTTCCTCTTGTGAGGGAGGTCTGTATATCACACCAATGTAAATAGATTTCTCTTTCCCTCTTTCTAGTTTAACCCACAATGCCTCCCCTCTCCCTTTTAAGCTCTGTAATTCCAAAGCTTTAATAGTAGTTTTTACATATAGTGCCACTCCTCCTCCCCTACTTCCTACCCTGTCCTTTCTGAATAAAGTATAGCCAGGTATAGTTACATCCCAATCATCGTTTTCTGTGAACCATGTTTCTGTAACTGCCACTAAATCCAAGTCAGCCACTTCCACCAAAGCTTCAACATCAGGGATCTTATTTCCCATGCTACGGGCATTTATACACACTGCTTTCCATATGTTACCCCTGTTACCCATTTCCATAAATTTATTTAATGTATCACCTACCTGGGGGCTCTCACTTACCTGGGGGCTTTCTTCAAACATCCCCAACAAATCTAGTTTAAAGCCATCTTCAGTAGATTAGCCAGTCTACTACTGAAGACGCTTTGACCTTTCTTGGACAGATGGATGCCATCTCTGCTCTGCAACCCTTGGAACAGCATCCCATGGTCTAGGAAACCAAAACGCTGTCGATGACACCATCCACGCAGCCATGCATTCATCTCCAGGATGAGAGCCTCCCTGCCTTGGCCTTTACCCTCAACAGGGAGGATTGAAGAGAACACCACCTGTGCACCTAACTGCTTCACCCTCTGTCCCAGAGCCATGAAGTCACTTTTGATACGTTCCGAGGTATTTATTTATTTTATTATTTATTACAGGCTCTTATATACCGCTCTATTCAGCATCAGCGCGGTTCACAATATAACAACAGACCAGAACAACAAACTGTTTGGTTTTACAGAGAACAAGGTCAGAGAACTTGGATAAAACATGGGACGTATCATAAAACATGGGACGTATCATTTGTTCCAACATGGATTAGCAACATTGGGTAATAGTCAGTGGGCTTGATGAGTCTCGGCAAACTCTCCGTAACATCTTGGATTTTGGCACCAGGTAGACAGCATACCTCTCTGGACATCAAGTCTGGTCGGCAGATTGACGCCTCAGTACCCCTCAGAAGAGAGTCTCCAACCACCACTACCCTTCGTTTCCTTGTGGTTACTGATTCTGCAACTTTGGGGTACTTGAGCTCTGGTTCTTCCCTTTCCAGGGATGCTTTCACCTCCTTCACTTCCAGGGCTGCATAATGGTTCTTCAATTCAAGGGCTGGAGAAGTTGGATTGGTGATTTTGCAGGCCCTGGTGACTTGTGTCCAACCATCGACATTCTGTTGGCACCCATCTTCTCCTCTGCTGGAGAGCTTGGTTGCTGCAAGAAGCATCTCATCAATGTACTTCTCACTGTCTTGAATGCTCCTCAGCCTCGCCACCTCCTCTCCGAGTTCCTCCACTTGTTTCCTCAGAGCTTCAGCATGCAGGCACCCTGCACATGGAACCGGTCCTTCAACTGGCATTAGGACCTCTGTCTGGACCGAGGCAGAAGCTGTAATGGGGGCAACAGCTTTAGCGATACGATTTTTCCCAGCCATTGTTCTGTTTGTGGAGCTTAGGTATCTGTTAAAGCAAAAGAGAGAGATCTACCAAGTACCAGCCGGTTTCCAAGCTGTCCTTTCAGAGAAAAAGCAGTTAAATCTCCTTAATTATATTCAAAATGTGCTGGTCCAATTCTCTGTGCTTTGTCAAATGGGGAGGTGCCCTATAAAGCAAGACTACTCGCTAGGGGTGGGTGGGAGTCAGGGTGGGTAGGGAGGGAACTAACATCTGATTAGGTGTTAGCAGTTCCCAAAGCTGAGGAGGTTACTGGAGTTCAACCACCTACTGTGCTCAAGGAAAGTCCCACTAAAGCACCAAAAAAAAGTAACCTTGCTTTAAAAATGTACAAAAAACCCTTTTAAGAGCTCCCAGTCAGAGAGCTAACAACTTAATATAATAAAACAAATCCTTAAATCCTTACTGTTGGTTGATCTGGAGAGCTTCTGTAGGAAAGCTTGAACAGGGCAGGGCACTGGAGCTTTTTATGCAGGCCCTCAGCTGCTCTCAGGAAATCAGGCCCACCAACTCCTGATTAGGTGTTAGCAGTTCCCAAAGCTGAGGAGGTTACTGGAGTTCAACCACCTACTGTGCTCAAGGAAAGTCCCACTAAAGCACCAATGTGGCCTGTAGCCAAGCTTGGCGGCATGCACCGATGCCCGCCGCCGCTACTCGAGCCACCGACTCAAACCCATCATAGGCCGCTCGAGGCATGAATTTGGAGCATTCACTGACAGTTTTGGCCAGGTTCTTGAACCTCTGCAAGGGTTCCTCGGAGAGACCAGCCGAGAACCCGGTGAGTTCCTTCACCATGTCTCTCATGCATGCTCATGTACAGCTAGTAGGCCTGGATGCGGCCGATGATCATAGAGTCCTGATAGCACTTTTTGCCGAGGGCATCCAGGGTGCGGGCCTCCCTGCCAGGGGGCACAGAGGAGTGCGTATTCTGGCTTTTCAGCTGACACATGGCCGATTCCACCATCATGGAGTTGTGCGGCAGCTGTGACTTTTGGACGCCTGATCTCCAGAGGACGCGATACATCAAATTGAGCCATTTGCTCACCAAAGCCGATGTCTCCCACATTCGGAGCATCAGCCATTCCAGGATGGGAGGGATAGGCACCTTGAGCGATTCCCGCAGAGGGACCTCATACTGGAGAATTTCCAACTCATCCACCCAAGGATCCTCCTCTGACTCGGTCAGGAACGCCAGGGCCTTGGACATATCCTTGACAAAATCAAGGAAGCCCATGTCCTTGGGCGGGGAACGCCATTGAGGCTCCAAGATGGGAGAGTCCGATGGGACATCGCAGTGGCAACGAGTATTGGGGGACTCCTTGTCCTCTGTCTCGGAGTAGTCCGTTGAGGACTCACATAGGGGCCCCGAGGCCTGCGGAGAAGCCCTTGACACCCTGTGGCTGGTGCCCGGCAAACTTGCCGGGCATGTCCGCAGTTCCGTCAAGTGGGACTTGGATCTCGACCTTGGCCAAGGATCGACTTGAGGCCAAAGGACCTCAAGGATCGGCTCGGACATCGAGGTCCCGGTGGTCAGAGCGGATGAACCGGTTGTACCAGACAAGCGTGCCCACTGCTGGTCCATGAAGGCAGACAAACTGCACTCCAAGGCTGCAATTCTGGACTCCAGACCAGAAGGTTCCGCAGCCTTCACCCTCGACGAGGATAGTGTCTGTGGACCGAGGCCGGTCCATTGTCAGATCTTTCTGGGGGACCTTCGCAGGCTGCTCCTTCTCCGACAGTTTGGATGAACGCCTCAGACTGCAGGACCGGATCCAGGGAGCACTTGGCCGTTCAGAACCATCCAAGGACGCCACCTTCGAAGGTTTCTTCTTTTTCCTGGGTTCCCTTGAGGAAGACCACCTTTCTGAGGACCCACGACGAGGCTCGGGCTCGGAAGGTTCTGCCTGAGATGTCGGGACCTCAGATGAGGCCCTGGCTTTCGGAGGCACTGGGAGCTCAGGGAAAAACTTATCGTGCTGCTGCTGGCGGCTCTTTAGGGCCTTACTGGACATCCTCTTGCAGAGACTGCAGGCCGCTGGGTCGTGGTCTGGCCCAAGGCAGCGGAGACAGCAGTCATATGTGTCGGTCAAAGACATAATTTTATAGCACCAATCACACTTCTTAAAGCCACTGGTAGCCATGGGGGGGAGGGGGAGTACCCCTGCGAGGTCGAAGAGTCTCCGGGCTGCCAATGGCGGAAAAAAAGGTGCAAAGATGCCAAGAAAGAAAAGAATGAAAGTCTACAAAAAAGGACCTAACTCGACACCGAGGCAACAAGGTCAGCAGGCGGGAAGAGTACCGGTGCAATACCGGAGGTGAGTATGAAACTCGGAGAGAAAAATCAACTTTTTCCAGGGACAAGCCAGACGAATGTCTGAAGGGCTCTGTGGAAAAAAGGAGACTGAGAAAGATGGCACCCTTGGGCTGGAACGGGACCATGCATGCGTGGTGACATCTCTCAAAGGCTTTCTTTGAAAGCTGGGGAATGCATCCGCGAGGGCTCCATTGGTGCTGACGTCGCCCATATGTGAGGGATGACTTCCTGCTTCTTCCTAGAGAAAGGCGAACATACCATCTATGCCAGAGTTAATCCAGTGGCTGCGGAAGGTATTGTTGATGGAAAAACTGATGGCCATTAGCAGAACTAATGGACTACCTTTGCACAAAGGTGGCAACAGCTAATGGACTATTTTAGTTTGGTATTGTGAATTATGCAACCTGCTTGTGAAAAATCTGATTAAAAAATAAACGTTTAAAATAAAAAAAAATAAGTCATCTTCAATCCTCCCTGTTGAGGGTAAAAGCCAAGGCAGAGAGGCTCACATCCTGGAGATGAATGCATGGCTGCATGGATGGTGTCATCGAGAGCGTTTTGGTTTCCTAGACCATGGGATGCTGTTCCGAGCGTTGCAGAGCAGAGATGGCATCCATCTGTCCAAGAAAGATCAACGCATCTTCGGTAGTAGACTGGCTAATCTACTGAAGATGGCTTTAAACTAGATTTGTTGGGGATGGGTGAAGAAAGCCCCCAGGTAAGTGAAAGCCCCCAGGTAGGTGATACATTAAATACCTTTATGGAAATGGGTAACAGGGGTAACATATGGAAAGCAGTGTGTATTAATATCCGTAGCATGGGAGATAAGATCCCTGAAGTTGAAGCTTTGGTGGGAGTGGCTGACTTGGATTTAGTGGCAGTTACAGAAACATGGTTCACAGAAAACCATGACTGGGATGTAACTATACCTGGCTATACTTTATTCAGAAAGGACAGGGTAGGAAGGAGGGGAGGAGGAGTGGCACTATATGTAAAAACTACTATTAAAGCTTTGGAATTACAGAGCTTAAAAGGGAGAGAGGAGGCATTGTGGGTTAAACTAGAAAGAGGGAAAGAGAAATCTATTTGCATTGGTGTGATATACAGACCTCCCTCACAAGAGGAAGAGGTGGACGGAGAGTTAATTGAAGACATACGCAGCATTGCTAGGAAAGGGGAAGTGCTACTGATAGGCGATTTCAATATGCCAGATGTTGATTGGCACATTCCTGCTGCAGTATCATCTAGAAGTAAGGAGATCCTGGATTCTCTATAGGGAGAACTATTCAGGCAATTGGTAACAGACCCCACACGTGAAGGGGCCATACTGGACTTGGTGCTTACCAATGGTGAAAGTGTTTCTGTTTTTTGTAGTGGGAGATCATTTTGCATCCAGTGATCACCAGATGGTGTGGTTCAGTATTAGGACTAGGGCTGTTAGAATCCATTCCAAGGTGAGGATTTAGGAAGACTAACTTTGCGAAGATGGGCCAATACCTCAGGAAGTCGTTAGTGGGATGGGAACAGCTGGGGGATGTAGAAAAACAGTGGGCAAAACTGAAAGGGGGTATTTTAAGGGCAACGCAACCAACCTTTTTGTTAAAATGGTAAATAAAGGCAAAAGGAACAGGAGACCGCTATGGTTTTCGAAGGAAGTAGCTGAAAAAGTGAAGAAAAAGAGGGAGGCCTTCATGAAATACAAGAGATCACAGAGAGAGGAAGACAGGCATCTGTATTTGGAAAAACTTAGAGAAGCTAGCAAAGTAGTCAAGAAGGCAAAGATTCAAAAGGAGGAGGAAATAGCCAATGCAAAAAAATGGGGGATAAGACATTTTTCAGATATATTAGTGAGAAGAGGAAGGGCAAAAGTGGTATTATCAGACTCAAGGGTGCAGGGGGGGGAATATGTAGAAGCTGATAAGGATAAAGCGGAATTGCTTAACAAATATTTTTGTTCTGTGTTCACAGATGAAGAACCAGGAGCAGGACCTCAGAAAACACCCACAAATAAGAACAGAAGCGAGGGACATCTTGAACAATTTTCAGAAGACTGTGTTCGTGAGAAACTAGCTCAACTTAAAGTAGACAAAGCGATGGGACCGGATGGGATACACTCTAGAATACTGAGGGAACTTGGGGAAGTTCTAGCAACTCCATTGACTGACCTTTTCAATGCCTCGTTGGAGTCGAGAGTGGTGCCAAAGGACTGGAGAGAGTCTCATGTGGTGCCTTTACAGAAAGGCGGAAGTAAGGATGTGGTTGAAAACTACAGGCTGGTTAGTTTAACTTCGGTGGTGAGTAAATTATTGGAAACGCTGCTGAAAGAGAAAATAGTGAGGTTTCTGAGTCCAGCGGATTACAGGATCCGAGGCAGCATGGATTCACCAGAGGCAGGTCTTGTCAGACAAATCTGATTGATTTCTTTGACTGGGTGACCAGGGAGTTGGACCGAGGGAGAGCCCTAGATGTGGTGTATTTAGATTTCAGTAAAGCCTTTGACACTGTTCCTCACAGGCGACTTATAAACAAACTGAACACCCTAGGGATGGACCCTAAAGTTACTGCTTGGGTTAGAAATTGGTTGGGTGGGAGGCGACAAAGAGTACAAGTAAATGGAGCTCACTCTGAGGAGAAGGATGTTACCAGTGGTGTGCCCCAGGGATCTGTCCTTGGTCCGATTCTTTTTAACATCTTTGTTAGTGATATAGCGGAAGGGCTGTTGGGTGCCTCTTCGCAGATGATACCAAAATCTGCAATAGAGTAGACACCCAGGAAGGTGTAGATAACATGAGGAGGGATCTAGCTAAGCTTGAAGAATGGTCTAGAATTTGGCAGCTGGGATTTAATGTTAAAAAATGTAAGGTCATGCATTTGGGCTGCAGCAATCCAAGGGAGCAATACAGTATAGGAGGTGAAGTACTTTTGTCCACTAAAGAAGAGTGGGACCTAGGCGTGGTTGTGTCTGATGATCTTAAAGTAGCTAAACAGGTAGAAAAGGCGACGGCAAAAGCTAGAGGGATGCTTGGGTGCATACGGAGAGGAATGGCTAGCAGAAAAAGCACAGTTACTTACCTGTAACAGGTGATCTTTGGGAACAGCAGGAATAAGTCTTCACATATAGGGTACGTCGGTATCGACGGAGCCTGCGCGGGAACGCTCCCCATCGTCCAATCAGAAAGCTTTTGGGAGCATCCCTCAGCACCTGCATGCTGCCTTCCCGCCTTTCCAACTGTTTCTCCTCAGTTGAGTTTTATAGCTGAGACAAAGAGAGAGAGAGAGAGGAAAGGAAAGATAGAGAGATACAACTCCTAGGGGAGGTGGGTGGGCTGTGAAGACTTATTCCTGCTGTTCCCAGAGATCACCTGTTACAGTTAAGTAACTGTGCTATCTCCAGGAACAAGCAGGAATGAGTCTTCACATATGGGGACTCCCAAGCTAAGGAGCCTGGAGCCCTAGCATGTTGGAGATTGAAACATGCTACACCTCATATGGCCAGGCATCCTGAGGATGGAGGGTAGGAGTTGAAAAAGAGAGGAGCTGTAGAAAACAGCTAACCTAAGATAGGACTACAGGCAAGGAGTCCTTGTATGTATGATAACTATCATGAAATATATTGAAAGGAATAATTGCAATATGGACCTCACCTACTGGATTGCAGGAAGTAGAGAGGCTGATGGAGTCTACTGTGAATCCAGTAGAGGAATCTTCAAGGTGACCTCACTGAAGTGAAGGTGAAGGTCAAAATCTGGAAGTGACAGGTGACCCCAGGATTCAACTGGGGTAGTACAAAAACGGTAGGTCTTTAGTGGGAAGCTTTATGGAAAAAGCTGAAAACTCTTTTGGCTACAGAGTTATTCATAGTTAGGAGCAAAAGAGGAAGACTGACCGATTTGGACAAAACTGGCCTAGTCCTTGAGGGAAGAAAGGGTATGGAAAAAACCCCGTATTCCCAAAGAAAGGACAGGTGTCTGAGGAGTTGAAACCTCAGATCTACTGAAGATCCACCATGTCTTTCCTAACTGGTGAGAGGTAGGAAGATATTGGAGCATGGAGCTTCAGGGATACCTAAACGTAGGGTTATGGAAGGAGCTGTCAGTACCACAGCAGTGGTTGTGTGCATAATACCCTAAACATACTGTGGAACAGCATGAACATGGGCGAAGCCCACTGTCTGGAACATATAGGAAGGTAAAACCTTTATGAGCATAGACAGTTAGGGAGATAAGTATGTAAAGTATCTCGACAGATATATATGTGTATGTGTATATATATCTATATCTATAGTGAGATCTAGAAGGGCATAACATATGCACACGCAGCTGACAGACATATATATCTAGAGGGAGGTTATTCACACACACACATATATATGTGTGAATATATAGGTCTAAAGATAAATGCCTGCAATTAAGCAGACAGAGCTATGCATATAAGAACATTCACATGGGAGATGTGAAGAGGAAAGATTCATCTAATAACAAGAAGGTGGAACCTACTTGAGAGGATATATAGAGAATCTATTCCCCCAGGTTATGATAGGAATGCTATCCAGTGAAATAACCAGGATGGTTACGTGAAAAAACAGAGGATAATATCAGTCTGTAAACAGCAAGTCCTGAGTCCTGCAGAACTCTAGCATGGTAAATGGACAGAAACGCATAGAATGAGATACCAGGTTGACCCACTTGAGGGACAAAAAGGAGTATCATGCGTTTTTTAGTTTAATATGTGCTGTTCATGAAGGATTAGGATACCATGAGGACAAGCTGCAAGGAAAAAAGAGCATATTCCCTGTAGGAATTGGACAACTCTTTAGACTGTCACGTAGAGAAGGCTTATGTCCTTTGTTTTAAAAGGAGATAGTAGGGTGTGAAGAACCCTCACAGTCATGGGGCATGACTGAGGAAGCCTTTTTCCACCATGATGGATAGTCATTAGAGAAAAAACCCCATGCTCTCTAGCAAGGGCCCATAGTGGAAAGCTTCTCTGTAGGATTGCAGAGAGCATTATGCAGGAGAATTGGGAGATAGAACTGGCTGTTGGAAAAACCAGCAGCCACGTCAACTATGCTGCCAAACCCAAAGGAATTGGAGATGGCAAGAATAGAAGATAGTGTGATAAGCCTGTAGTGATAAGGATTATCCAAGAAAGATGTAAGTACTTTCTTGGAATCACTACTAAGGCCAGACAGAAAGTAGTGGAGGACAAGACTGGAAACTTGTGGAAAAGTACCAGTAGTCCAATCACTAGAACTCCTGCATGGGCAGCTGCTGAATAAGACAGCAGAGAGAATCTTTCTGTGTAAAACAGAAAGAACAGACAGAACAAGAGTAAGAAATCCCTGTCCCTGTCTGATGAGCTGCCCAGGCAAAAAGGAGGGAGTTTACTCAAGAGAAAAAACTCCACACTGGAATGGAAAGAAAGACTAGAAAGGCTAAAGAAGCCATCCAGTGGTATGGTATCACTCTTACAGGGGAAAAACCTGGATAAGAGGGTAGAGAAACAAGAGCTGAAGGGTGACTTACCATATGGTAAGTCTGTGGAAGGAAGAAATTCATGTTGTACAGGAAACTATCATGGGATAGTTGTTAAACCTCTCTTCTTGGCAGGAAGAAGAGGAGAAACCTGTGACCCATAGACATGAATAACCTGACAGCTCAGTATACCTAGTGGCAACTGGATGTCCTAAAAAAAGGAATCCATGTATACAGTTTTGAATGAAAAACAGTGAAAAACGTCTGCTGAGAAGAAGTCAACTGTAGGTTGTAAACTCCAAGAGGCAGAAAAACAGATTATCAGAACCCTATGGTTGCTGGGTTTGTTTAGCCTGGCGAGAGTTTGGATTCTTCAGACCAGGGTGATGTTTCCCCTGCTTGGGAACATCTGTATGATGGGCAGAAGAGTAAAACCTGCTCCTTCTAGGGAAAGAAGGCTTGGTAGGGCATTTCCTACCTACTGGGGAAGGAGAAGGCGTAGGATAGCCTTCAGAAACAGGGAAGTCAGTGGACCACTGAGCAACCTGATGTAAAGACTCCTTATTGAAGAGATTTTCTCCAGTGCAAGGAGTATTACCCAGTCTTTGTTGTGCCCATTTGTTTAAGTCTGAAGCTTGAAGCAAGGCTCTACGTCGTGCCCCTATGGCTATAGCAGAGGTTCTGCTAACAGACTCAAAAGAGTCTAGGGAAGCACGAGTAAGAAACCAAGAGATACTTTGACTATGACTAAGTAGTAAGGAATAGTCTGCAGTCTTGGGCTCTGAAAGAAAAGGAGTCAAAAGATATAAGTTCTTTGTGACCTCCTGAAGAGATAAACCCATATAAAAAATATATGAGAGAATCCTTGCTGACAGCATGGATGTCTGAAAGGTTTGACGTCCAAAGGCATCTAGTGTCCTAGACTCACGACCTGGTGGGTAAGAAGAGTGCTTCTTCTTATTTTTCACCTTCCTCATTGCTGATTCCACCACAATTTATTTATTTTATTTATTTAACAGTTCTTCTATACCGCTCTATTTTAGATCAGAGCGGTTTACATTTAACATCAACTATACAACACAGGCACTCTGAGTTGTATTTACAATAAACAGGGAGATCAACTTGGAAGTAACTGGGGGAACTATATACATTGTATTTACGCTGTTATCTGTTTTCAGGCAGATCCTATCTACATCTTATTTACACTGGGAGTCTAAATTCTATTTCTGGGAGTACTTCTGAGGGATAAATTGATTATCCTTTTTCATACTGAATCTGATTGTTTAGGTGTAGTGAGTGATTGTCTGAGGGTTCACATGTATGGTTACTAAGGCTGGATTCGGGGTAGTATGTAGTGAACAGGTGCTGCTTTAATGCCTTCCTGAAGTGGGTTAGGTACGAGATGTTTCGTATAAAGGTGGGGAGGGCATTCCATGCTCTAGGTGCATAAATCGTAAAGGCCCTATTTATTGTTGCTTTTGTGCATTTCGTTATTACTTTTGGGACCTCTAGGGTGTTTTGCATCGTGGATCTTCTGTTTCTGTTCTGTGGTACTTTATGTATCATCTTGCTGATAGCTGTGGGGGTCAGGGTGTTTAAGGCTTTGAAGGTTAATGTTAGAACTTTGTGGAGGGTTCTTGCTTGAACCGGTAACCAATGGAGGTTCATCAGTACTGGTGTTATGTGCTCTCTCCGTGAAGCCCCTGTTAGTACTCTTGCAGCGGTGTTCATTGCGAGCTGGAGCGGAGCTAGCGTTGTTTGAGGGAGACCATGTAGAATTACGTTGGCGTAGTCGAAATGTGGTAATATTAATGCCTGATAGATCGATCGGTAGTCGCTGAAGTCGAGTAGTGGTCGGAGATGTTTTAAGGTCCTTATTTTCATGTATACTGTTTTTACTATGTTTTTTATGTGGGTTTTCAGCTCCAGTTGTTGGTCCAGTGTAACGCCAAGGTAGCGGATTGTGGGTTTGGTTTTCAGTTCTGTGTTGCCGATTTTTAAAGAGGGTGGAGGGGTGAAGTCCTGGTTCCTTGAGATGAAAAGGACATCTGTTTTGCTGTAGTTGATTCTCAAGTTTTGTGTGTTGAACCATTCTGCTACTGCTACAATGGAATGATGGGGAAGTTGAGTCTTTTGAAACCCTGGAGGGGGGCACCTGATACAGAAGATCAGTTGCACTAGAAGGTGAGGGTACCTTTAAAAGGTGCTTCCCACATTCTTAGAAGAAGATCCTGCAAGGAATGATGTAAAGGAAGCATTATGTTTTCCTTTTCTTCAGTAGAAACAGAGCCTTGTGTAGGATCATGGCCAGGGATAGGAATAGCAAGAGATCTTGCCATATCCAGGAGGAAATTCTGAAAAGAAGGATCTCCAAAGAGAACCGTCCTTGGACAGGCTAGACCTGAAGAACTAGCCTGGGCACCGGAGGATCTACTTGAGTATATAGGAATATGAGATCCTGCACGGTGCAAAAAAGGATCCTGTGACAGTCAGTACTGCATCGTCCATGCCAGGTATCGACTCCAAACTTGGTATAGAAAGGAGCGACCCTGGTGAAAGAAGCATGGAAGGAGCTGGTCCCGATGCTACTGCGGATACCAGTACCGATACCGGTAGCACTGTCGGAATCGGAGGCGACACCGACATCGGAGCAGTCATCGGTGGCAGCTCAATCGGTACCGAGGTAACCGAACGCCTTTGGTAATCACCCTTGGTACCGAGCATCCGGTACCGGTAAGTATCGGTACCGAGACGTGTCAGTACCCAGTCTTCCAGACTAGAGATCGATTCCAGACTCGGCATCGAAGGAAGCGAGTCTATCGATGCATGTCTAGAGGGTACCGATGTCGGTGGTAGTATCGGCGTTGATGCAGATACTGGAAAGTCAATCTGGAGCGTATCCACCGGTCCCGAAGGTACCGAGAAAGCCAGATGACGATCCCTGGTGAGGAGTGTAACGTCCAACACCAGTGCCGATGCCGGGGTATCGGTACCGCTCGAAGCGGATACCACCACCGAGCATGGCTCAGGTATGTTCTGTGAGGGGTGAGCCCCAGGAACAACCTGAAACCCCTCATAGGCTTTAGAGGCCGAAGACTCCCGCCGGGGTTTTGAAGCCAATGGACCCTCGAGGGCAAGGCCGGAGCCGTCTTCATGCTGTGCATGAGACCTACCACTCGAGGGCTGGCTAGTCTTAACAGACTGTTTGAGGGTTACCTGATCCTGTGTAGAAGAAGAAACGGTCGGTGCCCTGACACTGGAAGGGAACCTGGTATCGAGGGAAACTCGATGTTGAAAGTCTCTTCTCACAATAATGTGGCCCGAGGGCTCTGGAGGAAAACGGTCAGGACCCAAACAGGTTAGACACCAGTTTTTGGAGTCTAAAAATAAAGCTGTACCGCCACAGCTTAAACATTTCTTTGGCGGTTCCATGAGGTGGACAGGCCTAGAAGGCCTAAAAAGATTTAAGACAAAAAACTGAGGGAAAATATTCCCTGAATTTCAGAAAAAGAAAAAAGAAACACCGGCGGTACCAGTGAAGTCGGGGAGACAGCCGCGACCACAAGAAAACAAAAGAATTAAAGAAGAATTTTCTGCGGTGACAGGAGGACGTCCTGCCGGCTCCGCGGAAAAACGAAAACTGAGGAGAGACAGTTGGAAAGGCGGGAAGGCAGCACGCAGGCGCTGAGGGATGCTCCCAAAAGCTTTCTGATTGGACGCTGGGGAGCGTTTCCGCGCAGGCTCCGTCGATACCGACGTACCCTATATGTGAAGACTCATTCCTGCTTGTTCCTGGAGATAAGGAGGTGATAATGCCTCTGTATAAGTCTTTGGTGTGACCTCATTTGGAGTATGGTGTGCAATTCTGGAGACCGCACCTTCAAAAGGATGTGAACAGGATGGAGTCGGTGCAGAGGGTTGCTACTAAAATGATTAATGGGCTTCATTATAAAGCATATGAGGACAGACTTAAGGATCTTAATATGTACACCTTAGAGGAAAGGCGGGATAGAGGTGATATGATTGAGATGTTTAAATACCTCCGTGGCATAAATGTTCAGGGAGAGAGCCTCTTTCAATTGAAAGCAAGTTCTGCTACGAGGGGACATGGGATGAGGGTGAAGGGAGATAGATTCAGGAGTGATATGCGGAAATATTTCTTTATAGAAAGTGTAGTAGATCCATGGAATAGTCTCCCAGTGGAGGTGGTAGAGAGGAGGACAGTAACTGAATTGAAAAAAGCATGGGACCAACACAGAGGATCTCTAAAGGTAAAAAGTGGACTGTTGTAGTTGTTGTTATGGAAGGACAGAAATAGCAACTCTTCAGGGGAGGTGGGAGGGTAGTGAGGACTGATTCCTGCTGTCCCTGGAGAACACCTGTTCCAGGTGAGTAACTACACTTTCTCCAGGAACAAGCAGAAAGTCAGTCCTCATTTATGGGACTCCCTAAGCTACAGGCTACTGAGCCTGTAACCCAAAAACGCCTCCGCGAGGCCGTGAGCAGAAGTCGATGCCCGAAGGAGCCCTAGTCTTTGGGTCCCCGGGGCGAAGCTCTCGGTAGCCATTGAAGAAGGGTCAGAGGGCAGGAGTTGCTTATGCCCCGAATAGATTACGGAGAACAGCCTGGTCGAAGGCGCTGTCCCAGCAGGACTCCCTCTCCAGGCAGTAGTGCACAGCGAAAGTCCGGCAGATGTCCGACAGGGGCACTAAGCGCAGCTAAGCCACCTTGGCCCAGACGCTGTGTGTGTGGTGACTTGCCAATCCAATGGGGCGCCCGCCTTTGTCTGGGCGAAGGCCAGGGCCGGATTTACCTTGAGTGAGGCCCTACGCCAACAAAAATTGTGGGCCCCCAGCAGGGGCGGCCCAAGGGGGGTGCGGACCTCATTTGCATAGGGGCCTCATTTGCATAAATATTTGCATAATGTTACCATATACTAACTTTTAGTAAACGTGCCTCTTAATGAGTGTATGGATAAAGAAAGACTAAAAGATTTCTACATTACTATAATCCAGTGCCAACTGCCAGACACATTAGGAACTACTACAAACACTGCCCATAGTAAACCCGCCGTATCCTAACAGCACTACCAGGACTCACAAAGCACCATACTCTACCAATCAAAAGGCAACACTGCAAATATTAAACCAATACATTTCAGAGAACAACAATACATGACCTACTGGGGAAAGAGAACAAGTGGCAATGTCAAATAGGAATTATATAAACAGAACACCTCAGCTCAGTTACACATGCAGAACATAGACCATCACCAAACAAGTAATCACAATTTAGAAATAGGAAGACAATAATTAAACTGGGAATCCCAAAAGCCAAACTTGGAATGTACAACACTGTAGAAATAAAACTATACATTAATTTGCTCTTGTACTAAACAAAGCGCAGATGTTAATGATGCACATTTACCAGAGCTGACATATTCCAATTAATAAATTCAAAATAAAGAGATATTTTTCTACCTTTTGTGCATTTTTTTCAGCTGCAATTGCTCCAGCCACTTTCTTCTGGTTTCTTCGTGTCTTCTGCTAACTCTCCATCGTCTGCTGTCCATTTGTCCTTTCTTCTCTCTTCTAGATTTTTTTCCATTCTCTCTCTACATCTGCTTTAACATACTAATCTTTCTCCTTTTGCTCTTTCCTCATTCCTATTTCATCCACTCAAATTTTACCCCTCCATCCTCAATCCCCACTTACTCTCCCAATACCCGGCCAATTCTAGATTTTTTATCCCTCCCACACAAAATATTTTTCCCTTCTCCATTTTACTCTTCCAGCCCCATCCCATTCTAATCCTCCCCCAACATCAGCTCCCTTCTAGTTCCAGCCTCACCCAGCATCCATTCCCTTCTAGTCCCTGCATCAGCCCATTTCCAGTCCTAGCCATCCATCAGCCCATTTCCAGTCCTAGCAACCCCCCAACCCAATACCAGTCCTAGCCCCCCCATCACCCCACTTACAGTCCTTAACCCCCCATCACCCCATTTTCAGTTTAAGCCCCCCTATAACCCATTACCAGTCCTAACCCCCCATCAGCCCACTTCCAGTCCTAACCCCATCAACCCATTTCCAGTCAGCCCCCCATAGCCCATTGCCAGTCCTACCCCCCCCATCAGTCCACAGCCCATTACCAGTCCTAACCCCATCATCCCACCTCCAGTTTTAACCCCCCAGCCCATTTCCAGTCCTAGCCCCCCATAGCCCATTACCAGACAACCCCCATCAGCCCACAGCCCATTACCAGTCTTAACCCCCCCAAAGCCCATTACCAGTTCTAACCCCCCCCAACAGCCCATTACCAGTCCTAACCCCATCAGCCCACCTCCAGTCTTAACCCCCCAGCCCATTTCCAGTCCTAGCCCCCCCATAGCCCATTACCAGACAGCCCCCATCAGTCCACAGCCCATTACCAGTCTTAAACACCCCCCCCAAAGCCCATTGCCAGTTCTAAGCCCCCCCAACAGCCCACAGTCCATTACCAGTCCTAACCCCATCAGCCCACCTCTAGCCTTAACCCCCCCAGCCCAGCCCAGCCCAGGCCATTTCCAGCCCCAGCCCCACAATAGCCCATTACCAGTCCTACCCCCCCCATAGCCCATTACCAGCCCTACCCCCCCCCCAATAGCCCATTACCAGTCCTACCCCCCCCATAGCCCATTACCAGTCCTACCCCCCCCAATAGCCCATTACCAGTCCTACCCCCCCCATAGCCCATTACCAGTCCTACCCCCCCCCCCCGGCCTAAAGTAAAATTTAATTTAAAAAAAAACCCGGGTGGCTGCCGCCGCGGGGCCCCCTCTGCTGCCGCGGGGGCCCCGTCTACAAGCTGAAGCCGTCGGGTCGGGTCGGGTCTCTCTCCCTCCCTCGCTGCAGGCTGCAGGCTGCGAGAGACGCGAAGGGAGAGCGTCTCCTCGCGTCTGTGTTAAGCCCGCAGGGGCTGATGGGAAATCCATCAGCCCCTGCGGGCTTAACACAGACGCGAGGAGACGCTCTATCTTCGCGTCTCTCGCAGCCTGCAGCGAGGGAGGGAGGGAGAGACCCGACCCGACCCGACGGCTTCAGCTTGTAGACGGGGCCCCCGCGGCAGCAGAGGGGGCCCCGCGGCGGCAGCCACCAGGTTTTTTTTTTAATTGTGTTTAAAAAAAATTACCTGGTTCTTTTTTTGTGGGCCCCTGCCGGCTGTGGGCCCTACGCCATGGCGTACATGGCGTATAGGTAAATCCGGCCCTGGCGAAGGCAATGCAGTCCACCACCCAGATGGAGAGGGTGCATTTGGTGATTGCCTGCCCCAAGCGATTGGGATTGTAGGCAACAAAGAGCCGACCAGACTTCCGATGAGCCTGGGTGCGCTGGAGGTAGAAGGCAAGAGCCCTCTTGCAGTCGAGTATGTAGTACTGCCGATGCCCGATTGGTATGAGGTCTCGGGAAGAATGTCGGTAAGACTATTTCCTGATTTAGATGGAAATCCAAGACAACCTTCAGTGGGAACTTAGGCTGGGTGCAGAGGACCACCATGTTCCTATAGAACCTAGTGTAGGGAGCCTCAGCCACGAGGGCCTGAAGCTTGCTGACTCGGCGAGCCAAAGTCAAAGCCACCAGGAAGACCACCTTCCAGGAGAGGTGCCGAAGCTAGCATGTTGCCATCGGCTTGAAGGGTGATTGTGCAAGCTGCATGAGCACCACGTTGAGGTCCCACTCCGCCGGAGGAGGCCAGATGGGAAGCTTGGAAAGTAAGAGGCCTCACATGAAGTGGGAGAGCAAAGGCTGCCCCGAGAGGGGTTTCCCCTTAATGGGGAGCTGGTTCGCTGAAAAGGCACTCAAATGTACCCTGACCGAGTTGGATTTCAACCCTGCTTTCAAGAGGTGGATGAAGTACTGGAGAACCCACCAGGTAGAGCAGGAGAAAGGGTCGATCTGGAGCTCTGAGAACCAGACCGAGAAGAGTCACAACTTAAAGGCATATGCCCGTCTCATCGAGTCCTTCCTCAATGCGAGGAGGACCTCCTCGACCTCTTCCGGGAGGTGCAGCAGGGCTAAGGAGACCCGTTCAGCCGCCAGGCTGTAAGGGACAGCGAGGCCAGGTTTGGGTGGAACACCCAATCCTCCTGTATTAGCAGGTCTGGGGCACAGCCCAGGGGGACTGGAGGATTGGACGAGAGTCGGAGCGGAAGCGGGAACCAAGGCTGTCGAGGCCACGAAGGGGCCACGAGGGTCACTGAAGCTTGTTCCCGCTGAACCTTGTGGAGGGTCCTCGCAATGAGAGGAGTGGGAGGGAAAGCGTAAAGAAGCTCGGAGGTCCAGCTTAAGAGGAATGCATCCGGGGCCACCCTGCTCAAGTGTGGAACTGGGCTGCAGATGCGGGGAAGCTGCGCGTTCACCGGGCTAGTGAACAGGTCCATGGATGGGGTCTCCCACCGATGGAATAAGAGGTCGGCGACCTCCAGATCCAGGCGCCACTCGTGTGGGCAGAGGATCCTGCTAAGTTTGTCTGTGAGGACATTCTCCTGGCCCGGGAGGTAGACCGCTCATAGGGTCAACCCCCGGCGAAACGCAAAGGAAGATTGCCTCCCGGCAGAGGAGGCGGGATCCTGTTCCCCCCTCCTTGTTTATGTAGAACATGGCTACCCAGTTGTCGGTTTGCACGAGCACCGACTTCCCCCTCAGACGGCTCTCGAAGGCCCTCAGGGCCCACCAGACTGCACGAAGCTCAAGCAGGTTGATCTGCTGCTGAGACGCTTCGGATGACCACTGTCCCTGGGTGCACAATGCACCGCAGTGGGCTCCCCAACCCAGCAGGGAAGTATCCGTCGTCAGGATGAGCTCGTGCTGTGGGGTCTGGAAGGGTATTCCCTGAAGGAGGCTTTGGGGGTCCCACCACCAATCCAGGGAGTTGTGGAGACAGTGGGAGACCCGGATAGGGTCTCTGAAGTGGCCGGAGGCCTGGCTCCATTGCACCCTGAGGCACCACTGTGCTATCCGCATGTGCATGCAGGCGTGGGGGACCACATGGACGGTGGAGGTCATGTGTCCTAGGAGGCGCAGCAAGGCCCATGTCGTAATCAGAGCCCTGTTCTGGACTTGGGCCGCCATGGCTCAAGGCGGTCTGCACGGTCCGTGGGTAGGAAGGCGGTCGCTCGATCCGTGTCAAGGCATGCGCCAATGAACTTCAAGGTCTGCACCGGTTCGAGGTGTGACTTGGGGTAGTTGACCAAGAAGCCGAGGCGTTCAAGGAGAAGGATCATGCACGATGCAGCCAGGCGGACTTTGCCGGCCGAGGTCCCCATGACGAGCCAGTCATTGAGGTAGGGGAAGACAAGTATGCCCTGCTGCCTGAGAAAGGCGGTGGCTGCGGAGAGACACTTTGTGAAAAACTGTGGCGCAGACGGAAGCCCGAAGGGGAGCTCCCTGTATTGGTAGTGCTCCCCCTGCACCCTAAAGCGTAGGTATTGCCTGTGTTGGGGGTGAACTGGGATGTGGCCATAAGCGTCCCTGAGATCCAAGGAACATAGCAATCTCCCTGCTCGAGGAAAGGCAGCAGGACGCCAAGCGATAACATTTTGAACTTCTCCCGCATCAGAAACTTGTTCAGGTTCCTTAAGTCGAGGATGAGGCGTAGGCCCCCCGTCTTTTTCGGAATGAGGAAGTAGAGGGAATAGAACCCACGGCCTCGAAGGTGCAGCGGCACCTTCTCGACCGCCCGCTGGACGAGGAGTTTGGATAGCTCCCGCTGCAAGTAAGTCTGGTGCGAGGGAAGCTGAGTAGGCTCTGCTGGGGAGAAGGGAGGAGGGAGCCTGTCCAAGTGAAGACTATATCTGTCTCGGACCATCTGGAGGACTCAGGTGTCAGACGTGATCGACGAACACTGTGGGACGAAAAGGGACATTGGCGGAAGTGCTGCCGGAGGGCGAGAGGCTATGCCGTCGGCGACAAAAACCCTGAGCGGGTTGGGGTGGTGCCGGTGGTTAGGCCTTGGGCCCTTTAGGCTTGCAGTGGCCATGCGCTCCTCCCTTCCCCTGCGTGCCGGAAGCTGGTGCAGGGGTGGGCGGGAAGGGCGGGTATCCCTGGTAGGGGAGTCCCTTTCTTTGGAAGAACGGTTTCTTGATTTGCTGCTTCTTCTGAGGGAGAGAAGAGGTCTTACGTGAGAGGGGGGACCGAGTCACGAATTCCGTTTCTATCTCAGCGGCCTTATCCTCTATGGGCTTATCAAACAGTTGTTCGCTGAGACAGGGGACGTCCAGGAGCTTCTCCTGGACCCACTGCTCCAAGTCCGAGGACTGGAGTCATGCCTGGCGTTGGGCCCCGATGCCAGCTGCCGCCACTTGGGTGGAGGACTCAAATCCATCATACGTGGCATGGGAGAGGTACTTCGTGCACTCTGTGACAGACCACAGGAGGGTTTGGAATCTGAGAAGGGGTTCACCCCTGAGACCTGCAAAGAACCCGCCAAGCTCTTTGACAAGGTCATGCAGGAACATGCCCATATACAATTGGTATGCCTGAATGCGGCATGTGAGCATGGATCCCTGATAGGTTTTGCATCCAAGGGTGTTGAGGGCTCTGGACTCCCTGCCCGTGGGGACCGAACAGTGTGACTTTGGGCTCTTTTGCTTCCGCATCACTAATTCCACTACCATGGAGGTGTGTGGAAGCTGGGTCTTCCGGAAACCCGGGCCACGTGGGACCCTGTATATGGCATCTAGATGTTTGTTCACAATAGGGACCAAAGCAGATGCCTCCCACATGCGGAGGAGCAGCCTGAACAAAATGGGATGGAATTGGGACAATAAGAGACTCCCAAGGCGGGGATTCATACTGTAAGATGTCGAGCTCCTCAGTTCGTGGCTCCTCTTCAGCCTGTGTAGCCAGGTTGAGAGCCCGTGCCATGCCCCGCACGAACACTAGAAAGGATGTGTCCTCGGGCGGCGAACACCTCTAAGAGGAGGAAAGGGACGGGTACAAAGGGAGGTCCCTGTGGGTACGGGTCTCCAGGGAGGTATCCCCATCCGATTCCCAGCCCGAGAGATCCGAGGAGTCTGACTCGGGCTGGTCGCCCAATCCAGAGGCCGAGGCCCGTTTGGAGCCAGAGGCCTTGGGGATCTCGCTCCCGAGGATCGGGAAGGCGAGCGAGACCGATGCTGAGGACCCTCGCGAGGCCCACAGCTCTCTGGGGTTTCCAGGGCAGATTTGGGTGTCCCTCGAAGGAACCTTGGTCTCGAGGCGTGGGCCAGTCGTGCTGGGGGATGAGCGCCTGCTGGGCAGCTAAGAAGGTAGAAATGCTGCGCTCTAGTGTCAGCATTTGGGACTCCCCACATAGATGTGGGTCCCTGTGATGCCGACACTGGGGTTACCAGGTCTGGCATGGAAGAGGAGAGGGGGTCCTCACCGGGACATCCCTCAGGAGACCAGGGACTACCGCTGGGGGCCTCCATGTCTGTACGAGGTACCTTTCGAGGCCACTCCTTGTCCGACTCTCGGGAATGCCGGGGGGTGGTGGGGCGTGCTGAGCGACTGAGCGTGGGAGCGCTTGTGCTTGTCTGGAGCCCCCGACAGCGACTTCGAGGTCGTCTTCTTCTTATGCCTCTCCACTTCAGGAGACCCCTGATCGGAGTGCCACCTTGAACGCGGGGCCAAAGTGGGGGATCCCACCAGTGGAGGGACAACTGAGGGTGCTACCGGGGATTCCGGGGCTACCTTCCAGAAAATGTCATCAGACTTCTGCTTACAACTTAGCAAGGCTTTGGAGGACATTATCTTTCAAAGAAAGCAGAGCTCCGGATCATGGTCGGCCCCAAGACATCGAGGACAGCAGTCATAGGTGTCCATGAGTGACATATTTTTGGAGCATCTGTTGCTTTTTTTTTTTTAAACCGGTGGCCATTGGGGCAGAAAGGGCCCCTGCGAGGTCGAAGACCTTTGTGGCCAGTGGTTGAGGGAAAAAAGGGTGTGAAGCCTGCAAAAGTAAATTTTCACACAAAAGGATGTCCCCTCGCTCAAGGGAAAAGGAGAGCAAGGGAAGGATGGGTAGAGGACCGGTGCTACTGGAAAAAAAATACAGGCCAGAGGCTGAAAACCTAACACTTTTTCCAAGGGATGAGGACTGTGCGTCCAAAGGGCTCCGCGTAAAAAGGGAGACTGAGCAAGATGGCACCTTTGGGCGGGAAGAGGACTACGCATGCGTGGCAGCAATCCCAAAGGCTTTCTTTGAAAGCTGGGGAATTGCTCCACGAGGGCTCCATCGGTGACGACGTCACCCATAAGTGAGAACTGATTTCCTGCTTGTTCCTGGAGAAACTATGATACAGTTGAACTATATACAAACCAGTTAGCCATATATGCCATAATATAGAGATAGCTGGTTAAGTTAACGATATACACGATAGCTAGACAGTATGTACAAATTAAAGAGATATAATATAGTAACATAGTAACATAGTAAAGGACGGCAGATAAAGACCAGTATGGTCCATCTAGTCTTCCCAGTAAGATGGCAGGAGTAGGTGCACCTGCCACTCTGTGCAGGCCACTCCTCCCCATGTCTTTGTTTAGGGGTGCACCTGCCACTCTGTGCAGGCCACCTCTCCCCATGTCTTTGTTTAGGGGTGAACCTGCCGCTCCGTGTAGGACACCCCTATTGTTGAGAAATTAGATGGTTCAGTTTATTTTGATTTTATCCTGTTGCTATAAAGGGACCCACCATGTCTGTCCCATGCCACTTTGAACTCCGTCACTGTGTTTGCCCCCACCACTTCCATCGGGAGGGCATTCCAAGCATCCACCACCCTTTCAGTGAAAAAGTATTTCCTGACATTGCCTTTCAATTTACCACCTTGCAGCTTCATGTTATGCCCTCTAGTTTTACAGCTTCCCCATGTTGACAGATAAAGAGAAGGGCTTAGTTTAGTTGAAGGGGGGGGGGGATAGGTGATATGTGTATGGGTATTGTTTGCCATGGCGGTGTTGTAATGTTCTGAAAATAGTAATGTTTTTAGTTCTTTACAGAATGTCTGATTAATCTGATGGGGTCAGGAAGAAAGTTCCAAAGAGTAGGTGCTGTGTATCTGAAGGCTCTGCCCCCTGAAGATGGCATTTGTTTGGTCTTTCTTATTGTGGATGGTATTGATAAGAGATTTGGGGTACTTTTCCTCCCATCTTGAGCATGTATCTTGGTTGAAAGATGGGAGGGGGAGATACCATTAAGTAATTTAAATGCAGTAACTATTGTTTTGTATTTTATCCTGCTCGCTATAGAGAGCAAATGAAGATTGTAGAGGATTGGAGTGATGTGTTTAGATAGATTAGCCTTGGTAATAATCCTGGCAGTTACATTCTGGGCCATTTGAAGCATATGAAGGTTCTTTTTAGGCAGACCCTGTAACAAGCTGTTACAGTTGGCCAAGTGTGGAGCAATTAAGTCTTGAACTACTGTTCTAAAATCGTGAGTTTCAAGGAGTGGTCTGAGGTGTTGTATTGATTTTAGTTTATAGAATATGGTTCTGGCAGTGTGTTTTATATGGGCTGACAATATTGAGGGTTCTAACAATTATGATACCTAGATATTTTACCTCTTGTTTAATTAATTAATTTATTTTATTTAACAGGTTTTATATTGTAACTTAAACTTGGTAATGTACATTAAACAGGGACATTGATAACTTGGATTTTTCTGAGGCAATAGAGGGTTAAGCGACTTGCCCAAGGCCACAAAGAGTGCTAGTGGGAATCGAACCCTGGTCTCTGGGTTCCCAAGCCAGTGTTCTTAACCATTAGGCTACTCCTCCACTCCACTTAACTGGAAGAGTAGTGTTGTGTATTTTGAATGTTGAAGGGGAGGGGGGGGGGGTGAAGTTCTGGTTCCTCATCGTATAGAGTATTTCTGTTTTTTTTAAAAAATTTATTTGCAGATTGTTTGCGTTCAGCCAGGATTCTACATCAGTAATGCAAATCAATGATATTGTTATATATGGTTTTTTTTTTATATCTACAGGCCATAATATCATCTGCATAGATGTGGTAATTAATTTTATGTTTATTGAAGATTGTACATAATGGCTGAAGATACAAGTTAAATAGGAGGGCAGAAAGCGCAGAACCTTGGAGTATTCCCTGTTCTTGTGGGAAAGTGGTAGAAGACTCATGGTTGATTTTTATGAATTGAGTGCGATTGGAGATGTATGAATTAAACCATCTTAAAGCTGTTCCAGAAATACCTTTGTGCTAGTCTTGATAGGAGGATATTGTGATTGATGTTGTCAAATGCAGAGGTAATATCTAGAAAGACCATGATAAAGGATTGATTTGGATTGTCTAAGCCACAGATGAGGGTATCAAATAGGACTAGGGGTTACTTCATCCAGGAATGGTATGGGCAGAATCCGTATTGGTGTTCATCAAGGGGAGCGCTGAGGTGGATGAAGTTCTGTAGCTGGGTTAGGACTACTTTTTCTATTATTTTTGCTAAAAATGTAATGCTTGCGATTGGTCTATAGGGGTCATCTTTATTGAGGGATCTGTTTTTAAGGATAGGGCAGATGATGGATAACTTTAGTGCATCTGGCATTATTCCTTGGAGAAGGGATTGACTGACAATATTGAGTATTGCTGGAGCTAGTTCGACTTTAGTTGTTTTTATCCATGAAACAGGACATGGATCCAGATGAGAGGTGGTTGTGTTAATTTTTGTAATTGTCTCTAGGAGCTGTTTTTCCTTGATGAGGTGGAAAGTGTGCCATTTACTAGCGAAGGGTTGACATTCACTGGGGGGGGGGGGGGGCGCAGTATTGAGAGGATTTTGTTTTTTTAGCTTTGATGCAAAGTGATTTGCTATGGTTTGAGGATTAATGGGGGTGGCATTAGTTGTGTTTAGGTGTGTCTTGGTTAATGTTTTTACAATTTCAAAAAGTTCTCTAGGGCAATTGATAGCTTTATTTAGTATGGTAGTATGGTGGTCATCCTTTGCTCTTAGAATTGTTTCTTTATAGATAATGAGTGTTGCAATATAGTGCTCCTTATATTCAGGAGTTTTTGTTGCTCTCCAATTTTTCTCCAGCTTACAGAGATTCCTTTTAAGGTTGCTTATATTATACCATTTTTCTGAAGACCTTCGATAGGGTTTCTTGTTAGGTGTAGTGGGTTTTGCAGCTTTACTAATTATTGTGGTCCAATTTTTTATTGTTTGTTCAATGTCCTGAGTATGTGTGATGAGTTGTGGGGTTACCTCATCCAGGAATGCTTCTTTGACAAAATGCTTAAAGGGTGGTTTTTGGTACGCTGTGTTGGTAGTAATCTGTGTGGAGAGAGGGAATGGGAGGAGCATTCGTAAGACTGAATGATCGGACCAAGGGACCTGGGTTGAGGTGGGGGAGGGGGAGTAGTTTGGATGTATAGTAATAGACTTAGGGAGGAATATCAGATCAAGGGTATTACCTTTGATATGTGTGGGATGCTTCATTGTTTAAAGGAATCCCATATCGTCCATGAATTCAATAAATGCAGTGGATTGCTGCGAAGGGAGAGATGCTAGGTTAAAGTTTCTTATCAACCACGACAAATCGCGCATGCACACCACGCAAGGAAAAGCATTCCTCCTAGCTCACAGAGCAGACAAGATCATCACGCTAGCTGCTAAGATCACCGTATCGCACTAGACCCTGGCGCAGACCTTCCTCGCCTCTTAGGTCATCTAGCGGTGGCAGTACACGTCATTCCGCAAGCCAGACTGCACATGTGCCAACTCCAATGGCACCTCTAGAGGGCTTGGGGCCAACACAGACAGCCCCTACACCACAAGGTCAGCATAGACCAAGACCTTCAGCTGGCAGAAAACACGGAAAAACCTACAGGGTGAAAAACCGCTCAGGCCACCCCAATCACAGATCACCCTGACCACAGACGCATCAAAACGTGGATGGGGGCACATCTGCTCGACTTCCACATGAATGGGAACTGGTACCCAGCCGAGACACGTCTGCACATCAACCTTCTCGAACTCCAAGCCATAAGGAACACAGTACGGACCTCTTGTCCCTGGATCCAGGGGAAGGCCACTCTAGTGCAGACAGACAACCAGGTAGCAATCAATGTTCTACACAAGGCAGCACGGGCTCTTGCGCACTGTGCAGGGAGGCCCACCTACTCTGAACCAACGCCATCTCCCTGCAGTCCCACCTGCAAGCGGCAAACCTGCCAGAGGACAACACCCTAGGGGACTCCCTTAGCTGGCAACTTTCCCCGTACGAATGGTCGCTCAAATACTGTGTCACCTTCAGCCTTTTCCAGCGGTGGAGGACACAGACAGACAATCGACCACTTTGCTTGCGAGGAAAATGCAAAATGCAAACAATTCTGCTCCAGACACCTCTCCACCCGCACGGTGGCTGCGGACGCATTCTCCATCAACTGGGGCTTCCCAATGTGCTATGTCTACCCTCCAACCTCTCTCATCTCCAGATCGCTCCAGAAGGTGGCACACGACAGGGCGAATGTCATCTTCATGAAGAATGGTCTAGAATTTGGCAGCTGGGATTTAATGTTAAAAAATGTAAGGTCATGCATTTGGGCTGCAGCAATCCAAGGGAGCAATATATCATAGGGGGTGAAGTACTTTTGTCCACTAAAGAAGAGCAGGACCTAGGCGTGGTTGTGTCTGATGATCTTAAAGTAGCTAAACAGGTAGAAAAGGCGACGGCAAAAGCTAGAAGGATACTTGGGTGAATACGGAGAGGAATGGCTAGCAGAAAAAAAGGTGATAGTGCCTCTGGGTAAGTCTTTGGTGCGACCTCATTTGGAGTATAGTGTGCAATTCTGGAGACCGCAACTTCAAAAGGATGTGGACAGGATGGAGTCGGTGCAGAGGGTGGCTACTAAAATGGTTAGTGGTCTTCATTATAAAGCATATGAGGACAGATTTAAGGGGATCTTAATATGTACATCTTAGAGGAAAGACGGGATAGAGGCGATGTGATTGAGATGTTTAAATACATCTGTGGCATAAATGTTCAGGGGGAGAGCCTCTTTCAATTGAAAGCAAGTTCTGCTACGAGGGGACATGGGATGAGGGTGAAGGGAGTGATATGCGGAAATATTTCTTTACAGAAAGAGTGGTGGATCCGTGGAATAGTCTCCCAGTGGAGGTGGTAGAGATGAGGACAGTAACTGAATTCAAAAAAGCATGGGACAAACACAGAGGATCTCTAAAGGAAAAAAGGGGACTGTTGTAGTTGTTGATATGGAAGGACAGACTAGATAGGCCATGTGGTCTTTTTCTGTTGTCATATTTCTATGTTTCATCGTGCCGTTTTGGCTGAGACAGCTCTGGTTTCCGTACCTCCAGCAACTATCCTGCCCGGACCTCATCATATAGGATAATGGTTGGACACTCCACCCTGACCTGCAACCTTAGTGCTGACCGCATGGTTGCTGATTGGGCAACCTTGAGACCCTTCCATCTCTCCCAGGACATTATGGAGGTCATCCTGGTGGCCCGGCGCCCAGCCACACAGTGGTCCTATGCGGAAAAATGGGACAGGTTCCGCACATGGTGCGATAGCAAAAAGCTGAACCCTTTTGCCTGCCCCATACCAGCACTACTACAGTACCTGCTCATGCTCTTACACACCGGACTAAAGCCCTTATCCATCAGGACACACTTGAGTGCTATAGCATCTCACCATGACAGACTGGAAGGAAAATCCATAATCGGCCCGACCTCTAGTCTCACGATTCATGAGAGACCTCAACCACCTACACCCTCCATCCCCGGTCAGGTCCTGGCCCCAGGGTGGGACCTCCACGTAAGTCCTGAACCAGCTCATGAAGCACCCATTTGAACCACTGGAACAGGCTCATCTAAAAGCTGTCATGTGGAAGACCCTTTTCCTCGTGGCAATCACCTCAGTGTGCCATAGCAGTGAACTACAAGCCCTTATCGATTACCCCCCCTTACATGCAGATACACCACGACTGAGCCATCCTCATTCCCAAGGTCGTCTTATCCTTCCACATCAACCAATCCATCATCCTTCCCAGCTTCTACCATGAGCCACACGAATCACAGGAAGAACACCACCTGCATACCCTGGACTGCCCCCGTGCCCTGCAGACCTACATTGACAGGACCGGGCCCATGAGGAAGGCATCACAACTCTTCCTCGCCTATGACCGGACCGGGCTGCCCGGTGACCAAATGCACCATGTCCAGATGGCTGGCGGACTGCATCACCTACTGCTACATACGGGACGACCTGCGCCCACTTGCACATGGAGACACCCACAGACATTTGCAATGCTGCCATGTGGACATCGATCCACAAAGCACTACTGCCTTGACTGCGCCATGGACATGGACACCACATGCTTTGGCAAGGCGGTCCTGCAAGTGGCCACTGTTGCACGCCCCTACGACCAAGCGTACCTGCGGTCTGGGATGCACGAACTTCCTTTTAGCATTCAGGTTGAAAATGTTAATGGTTGCATCGTTTGTTGTTCCACTGCGTACTGCCTTATTGTTGCACTGACTTGTTGCACTGTTTTATTGTTGAACTGACTTGCACTGTTTTTGGAGTTTTTGCGGCACCTCTTCCATTGCACTATTTTAAGTTCACATGGCCTGGTCAGTGTTGGCATCTTGCCACCACATTGGCCGTTCCAATAAAGTTACTCCCTGTTGCAAAACCTCATGGTCTATGGGGCTCTGTACACCAACTCTCTTACCAGCCTCATCCTATCACAGCAGACAGGGCCATGAGGGGGGTAAAGGGGCCCTCGGAAGGCCTTTTTCTCCTTCACCCCTCCACACTCCAGCTCAGGAGTCACCTAGGTGTAACTGACTCATACTGCTTGTCCATGGAGAAAGTAAGGTTACTCACCGTAACGGGGGTTCTCTGTGGACAGCAGGATGAGTCAGTCATGCCATTCCACCTACCTTTATTTTTTTTAAATTTAATCTTTCCTGATTTTATTGTAAACTGCCCAGATACTCACGTTATGGGCGGTATAAAAAGTTTTTAATAAACATAAACCTTCCCCTTTTGGATGAGCCTCCAGGCTAGGGAAACACCAAGGAAGGAAGGCTGGGAGCAGGAACAGGAAGAGACAGACTCAGAGGAATTTAAAAAAAAAAAAAAAAAAAGAGGATTCCTCTGAGCTAAGGGAGAGCTAATCCATTCTTGCTGTTGGCTGTTAGGAGATCTGTACCAAGATAACAAAATGAAACTGTCTGTTCTACGAGGAGAACTGGCAAGATCTGCAATTCCACTAGATTGCCTTTTTCTTTGTTCTTAGTCTGTTTCTGTAAGATAGGGAATAAATAAAGGATCATTTTGCAAAGAAAAATCTGTGAGATAGTTATTCCAAGTATGAACATACTGTCCTGCATGAGGGAGTTTTATTAGTAAGTGGTAAGTCTTCCCTGTGTGTTTGTTCCCCTTTTGGATAGAGGGAGGGTTTGTTTGGGAGCCGTATGGCCCACAGCCCATCTGACCTTTCGCCCTGTACACCGGCCCCTAGAGGAGGATCCCCACTCAACATCTTGGGCTCATCCTCCGGAAGCCAGGGTACCTTAGTGTCCCCCAGGTCCTTCACCAACTTCTCCAGTGCTTCCCAAACAACCACCACCCTCCAAAGGGGACTTTGCTGAACCGTGTTTTGGAGGTCACATCCGCCAACCAATCACGCAGCCACAGGAGGTGACAAGCAGCCACCATAGTGGCCATCAGCTTAGCAGACATCCACAGAAAATTGTAAAGCAGGTTAGTCAAAAAGGCAGCACCAGGCGCCATCTGGGCTGCCTCGTCGTCGGTGGTCACCTCAGCCAAAGCCGCCTCTGGGATCTTCTGTGACCAATGCAAACAGTCCTAAGCCACATAAAAGCAACAAATGGCGCCCTGCAGAACTAAGGCCGAGACATCAAAGGCCTGCTTGAGAAAAGCATCCATCTGCCTATCCTGTGGGTCCTTCAAGGCCGTGCCCCCTTCCACTGGGATGGTAGTCTTTCCGAAGACCACAGTCACCAATGTGTCCATCTGGGGAAGCCGTAAGTGCTCTCTCTCCACTGGAGGGATGGGGTAAAGCCTGATCATACTCCTACCAACCCGCAAACCCACATCAGAAACCTTCCATTTCTTGCCAAACACAGCCTTCAACGCCCGGAGGATGGAAAAGAACCTAGAGGTTTTGTAGATCCCTTTCAGCAGGGGGATCCTCTGCCTGCTCAGATGGCTTAATCCTATGCTCCTTTGCAATCCCTTAAGGCTGCTAGGGTTTTCTTGGCTCCTCCACGGTCCTTAAAGTTGCTAGGGTTTTTGGAATAAGAGCGGCAGTTCATCTCAAGGAAAAATCCAGGCTGTCAACAAGTCCTGTCCTTAAAAAGATAACCAGAAAAAAGTAGAACATCAACACCACCTTAAGGTATATTCAAGGATATCCCAAATAGAGAGATTAAAATGATACAATGTAGTATTGGGCAAGGGACTCAGTGTGGGGAGAAACCTTGCCCGCAAGCATTAGAGCTTGGGTTAAAAGTCCCTAAACTTCTATCTTTCATTGAGCACCATTGTGATGGGCCAATCGATTAAAATTTTTAAATGCATATAAAAACTTTAAAGAGATATATAAACTTAGCTCAATCATGGATGTTCTTTAAACTTCCACTGCTAGACCACTGTTCTCGACTCTAATTTCGCTGTTATGAATCCAACAGCTGCTTCAGGAGAGTCATGGCGTGCAGTGAGCAATATCTATCGAACCAAATTAGAGTTCGACAAACTGAACCGAATTTAACGAGCCCCGCAGCAAACAGACAGACAAAAAGGGCGTATGCCACATACCAACTATAACATGGTCTTAATGTCGCCAGTTTCATAATGCAGCAAACCATTCAATATTCTCATTAAGGCCCAACGGTTGTAAGCTCTTAAGCCTAAAAATCCAGTATTGTTCCAGGCGAGTCAAAAGGAGGTTTCTGTCCATGGTGAGATACGGTGTCAATAATGAACCATTGAAAGTCTTTCTATTCGTGATTGTATGTGAGGCAGTGTGACAATATAGGAGCAGTGGCAGTGCGATGAAACATCGATCCCGATTGACCAATTGGACGAATTTTCACCATGTCACATAATAATGTAAATAGACCAAGATGATTTACAATTAGTCGATTGTTAAAGTTGGAAAGTCTGAATTGTTACTGGATTGTAAGGGTATATGTGTTATCACACAATGAGCATTGCCTGCAGGGGGAATAACCAACCTTTTGGATGATATTGGAACAAGAACAACTTACATCCAAATGCACTATCAAATCTCGGATGTTTTGGCCCCAGGTATAAGCAATGCATGGTCCTTACTTAAATTCAGAATGTAAGACTAATATATGCCAATGCTTGTAAATGCTCTGCGTGAGTTAAGAAGCCCCTTCAGAATAATGTATAATACATATTTGGCGATCCATTGAAGAGCGTGGTTGATGAGTCAATAGGAGATCTCTCTGGGCATACCGTGCTCTAAGATAGGCAGCTTTAATAAATTTGTGCTGGATAACCTCTTTTCGACAACCATTGGAATAACATTTCAGCCTGTAATGTAAAGGCCTCCAGACCTGAGTAAATCCTGCGCAACCACAGGAATTGTCCAATAGGCACTGCTTTCTTGAGCTTACTAGGGTGATGGCTAGAATATTGTAACAAAGTGTTGCAATCCACAGGCTTAAGGAAAAACCGAAGTTACAGTGTTACCCTGCTGGTTTTGCACAGATACATCCAAAAATGAAATTGCCATTCTTGAAAAGGCTATTGTAAATTGAAGACTGGTATCTTGTGCATTCAGCCACCCCAAAAGATACTGCAATTGTTCCTCTGTTGCAGACCACACGCAAAAGACATTGTCAGTGAACCAGAGCCAAAGGATAATATGTTGTGCCCATATTGAATCATAAAGATACAGATCTTCAAATGCTGCTACATATAATTTGCAATACTGGGGGACACTGTGGCCCCATACTGACTCCTTGGACTTCAAAATAGAAGCTTTGATCCAAACAAAAGTAATTTTTTGTAAGAATAATACGTGCAAGAGCCATAAGAAAAGCCATTTGGATTCTCTGTGGCTGGGGCTGACAATTCAAGCAAGTCTCCACTAACATCAGGGCAGCAGCGTGAGGGATATGAGTGCAAAGCGCCGTTATATCCAATGTTACCAGCAAAACAGATTCAGGCCAGAAAGGCATCATATTGATTTTACTCAAAAAAATCATATCTTTCAGATATGAACACATCTGTACAACAAATGGTTGAAGAAAAAAATCCAAAATTTTAAATAGGGGTTCAAAAAGTGAAGTCCTACTGGACACAATGGGTTTCCTGGCGGGTTGGTAAAACTCTTATGAACCTTTGGAACAATAAAGACCACCAGTATATTGGGACTCTTCATATGAAGAAACAATCTTTTGGGAGGTAAGAATAGTCATCATATGCTTGATGTATTAAAGTATAAATTTCCCCTTGCAATGCTGGGATAGGATCATCAATTTTATGTCCCCCTGGATGAAGTTCATCTAATTGACATGTGACTTCCTCAAACTATTGTTCACGATTTTGTACTACGATCGAGCCCCTCTCCCCTTGTCAGCAGGTTTAAAGATAAGTTGTGGATGTTCTGATAGCTCCCGAAGGGCCAATCTATCCTGCTTAGAGACATTAATATGTTTGTGCTTCTTACGATGACTTTCAAAATGTGACAGGTCTTGCAGTACCAGATCCTGGAAGACTGCCACATGAGAGTCTAATGGGCCTGGCGGGACCCAGTGTGATTAGGAAAAAATGAGACATTTTGAGTAGAGAGTTGTTGTGAAAAATTTAGTTTGACCTGTAGCTGACTTATGAGTCGGTAAAGGTCCAAGTGAGCTTGGAAAGGATCATAAAAAGTTGTGAGGATAAAAGACAATCCTCGGTTGCCCGGATTACCGGCTGAATGCGTTTGCTCTCGGGGTCTGACGATTGCCCCCTCAACTGGGGCCCCAGGCGACTCTCTTGGGGGTGGAAGTTTCCTCATTCAGAGGAAGCATTCTTGTTAACTTGACTCTTGTTCCTGAATAAGCGCATGCTATTAACAGATGTAAATTCTTCTAAGGAATCATCTTGTGAAAAAGAAACATGTGATTTTAAATCCTGTAGTTCTTCCGATTTGGATAAACAGCTATAAAAACAATTATGCTGGTAATCGTGTTGGTCTCGTAAATATTTATGGATTTTAATCGCTGGATGTCAGCAAAATGCTGGTCTAGTTCTTGTTGAGTCTCAACCAGAAATTGATCAAATCTGTCCTAGGAGACTGATGAATGGATCTGAATTGCTAGTCCATGAATACACTTGGTAGTAGTTTCCAATTGTTCTTGTATGGTTTCAATGAGAAGCAACATCAGATCAACTGAACACTTGCTAAGGATAGCAATCCACCAATTCATGAAGGCCTCCTTATCAACAAACATCTTTGGGACATTATCCAGCCAGGGAATTATTCACAGGGAATTGTGTCCTGACATATTCCAATGATGACTTACAATGTAAATCATATCTAATATTTGATTTTTTCAGATCCTTCCACTCTTTGGACAACATATTGCCACATCAATGGCCCCCAGTATTGCGATCTTATATGTAACATCATTTGAAGATCTGTATCTTTATGATTCAATATGGGCACAACATATTTCCTTTGGCTCTGGTTTATTGATGATGTTTTTTGTGTGTTGTCTGGAACAGAGGATCAATTACAATGTTTTTTGGGGTGGTTGAATGCACAAGATACCAATCTTCAATTTACCATGGCCTTTTCAAGAACTGCAATTTCACGTTTGGATGTATCGGTGCAAAACCAGCAGGATAACATTGTAACTTTGTTGTTTCGTAAGCCTGTGGATCGCAATACTTTGTTACGATATTCTAGCCATCATCCTAGTAAGCTCAAGAAGGCACTGCCTATTGGACAATTCCTGTGGTTGCGCAGGATTTGCTCAAGTCTGGAGGACTTTTATGTTACAGGCTGGAATGTTATCCCAATGATTGTCAGAAAGAGGTTATCTTAGAGCATGGTATGCCCAGAGATCGCTCCTGCTGACTCACTAACCACGCTCTTCAATGGATTGCCAAATATGTATTATATGTTATTCTGAAGGGGCTTCTGAACAGAGCATTTACAAACATTGGCATATATTAGCCCTACATTCTGAATTTAAAGAAGGACCGTGCATTATTTATACTCAGAGCCAAAACATCCAAGATTTGGTAGTGCATTCGGATGCAAGTTGTTCTCGTTCCAATATCATCCAACAGGGCAGTCATTCCCCCTGCGGGCAATGCTCACTGTGTGATACTACATATACCCCCACAAATTGGACTAATCCAGTAACATCTTAGACTTTCCAACTTAAACACTCGACTAATTGTAAATCATCTTGGGCTATTTGCATTATTATGTGCCCGTGCAACAAGATATACGTAGGATGCACATGCCGTATGGTGAAAATTTGTATGACAGAACATCGATCCCAATTGACTAATGATACTGTCACTGCACCTATAATGTCACACTGCCTTACATACAATCACAAATAGAAAGACTTACAATGGTTCATTATTGACACTGTATCTCGTTGTGGGCAAGGTGACAGGAACCTCCTTTTGAATCGCCTGGAACACTGGATTTTTAGGTTTAAGAGCTTACAACCATTGGGCCTTAATGAGGATATTGAATGGTTTTTGCTGCATTACGAAACTGGCGACATTAAGACCATGTTATAGTTGGTATGTGGCATACGCTCTTTTTGTCTGTCTGTTTGCCGCGGGGCTCGTTAAATTCGGTTCAGTTTGTCTAACTCTAAATGATAATTACACTTACCTGGTAATTGTAGTTCCTTGAGTGACGACAGTTCAGTCCTCTACCTCTGGGTTGTCAACCTCCTCCTGCAGCTCGGAGACTGGTCTATCAGAATCATGACATCACTGGATATAGCCTACTGCTCACTCCTCCTCAATCCCAGTGTGAACTATTAACAAAGCAGACTCAAAGGAGCAACAAATAACTAAAACCATTCAATGGAACCTAGGCTAACCCCCCATAGAACCATTTAACCTATCCGGCAAGGCCTTCTTACGCCCTGAACTGCCACACAGAGAAATAAATATAAACTAGAGTGAACCTACCTGTGAGATTGCTCTTCATATCAGCAACACTGGACCCCTCCTGAAAGAACTCTGGGCGGGATGGAGGACTGAACTGTCGTCACTCAAGGAACTACAATTACCAGGTAAGTGTAATTATCATTTCCTTATCGTTCCTCCAGTTCAGTCCTCTACCTCTGGGAAGTGCCAGAGCAGTAATCATTGGGAGGGGCCCCGCCATCCGGCACGCAACACTGCCGAACCAAAACCGGCTTCTGCAGCTGCCGCAACATCCAGGCAATAATGCTTACTGAACGTATGCAGAGACAACCAAGTCGCCGCCCTACAAATTTCCCCTGGCGGAACCAAACTGTACTCCGCCCAGGAACACGCTTGCGCTCTGGTAGAATGCACCCGCGGGCACGGACCGACCTCGAAGCAGATAGGCGGAAGCAATCGCCTCCCGAATCCACCGAGCAATGGAAGCCTTAGCCGCCGCCTCCCCTTTGTGCATACCACCGACCACCACAAAAAGCCGATCCGATCTGCGAAAAGTCTCCGTCACCTTTAAATACCTGCACAACATCCTTTTCACATCCAATCGACGCAAACTGCAAGCCAGTCCATCGTCATTCCGAGCCCCCAAAACTGGCAAGCATACCGCCTGATTCAAATGAAAGGGAGAGACCACTTTAGGCAAAAAGGACGGAACCGGACGTAGCACCACCTTCTCCCTTGAAAAGGACAAGAACGGTTCCCTACACGACAATGCCTGCAACTCCGAAATGCACCTAGCCAAACAGATCGCCACCAGGAATACTGTCTTCAACGTCAAGTCTTTCACCGTTGCCCGCAGCAAAGGCTCAAAGAGAGGCTCGGACAATGCCGCCAACACCAGATTAAGGTCCCAAGGCGGAATCAACACTCTACGCGACGGCCGCATCCGAGACACCGTTCTTAGAAAATGCACATCAGGATGAGCACTCAGCAACACTCCCCTAACCTTGCCACGATAACAGGAAAGGGCTGCCAACTGCACGCACAAGGAACTGGCTACAAGACCTTTATCAGAGCCGTCCTGCAAGAACCCCAAGATTGAAGATATGTCTACCGTGGAAGCCCGAATCTGACGTCTTGAACACCAATCCTCAAATATACGCCAGACACAAACATAAGCTAAAGAAGTAGATCGTTTCCGTGCTCTAAGCAGCGTAGCAATGACCGCCGCCGAATAGCCTTTCCTCTTCAGCCGTGCCCTCTCAATGGCCATACCGTAAGGGAGAGCCGATCCACTTGGGGCATGAAGAGAGGACCTTGAAGCAATAGGTCCGCTCTTGCCAGCAACCTCCATGGCTGCCAGTCCAAAAGACGCACGAGGTCCGCATACCACGGGCGCCGAGGCCAGTCGGGCACCACGAGAAGTACCTTTCCCGGATGAGCTCCAATCTTTTGAATCACTTGGCCTATCAACGCCCACGGTGGAAAGACGTAGAGGAGGCCCGCAGTCAGCCACGGATATAACAGAGCGTCGATGCCCTACGACATCCTTTCTCGCCTCCTGCTGAAGAACCATCTGGCTTTTGCTGATTGGAAGGTCGCCATTAGATCCATTATGGGCAACCCCCAGCGATCCACTACCTGGGCAAAGATTTCGGGATGCAACTCCCACTCTCCTGCATCCACTCGCACCCGGCTGAGAAAGTCCACCGTGATATTGTCTTTTCCGGCTATGTGCGCCGCCAAAATTGCCATCAACTGCTGCTCTACCTACGCAAACAACAAGTCCGCCTCTTCTTCCATTGCCACACTCCCGGTGCCGCCTTGACGGTTGATGTAGGCGACTGTCAGAGTTGTCGGAGAGTACCCGGACTGGGCGACCTAACACCAATGCCTCGAACGCCTCCAGCGCCCGAGCGACTGCTCACAGTTCCAACCAATTTAATCGACCAGGACGCCTCCAGAGGAGACCAAAACCCCTGCGCAAACCTGTTGCCGCAGTGGGCTCCCCAACCCGCTAGACTGGCGTCAGTCAACAAGGGCATCCATTTTGGTTTTCCAGCGGCATGCCGGCCTAAAGAGAGGACTGGCAGAGCCACCACTGAAGGGGGATTATCTGACCTTGACGGGACACGGCAGCCGTTTGCTCAAATGATCGGACTGATGTGACCAGCGGCAAAGTAGTGCCCTTTGCAGGGGCCGCATATGCACTTTGGCCCAAGGTACCACTTCCAGAGTTGCCGCCATCATACCCAACACTTGAAGGTAGGACCATGCTGTCGGCGCCGGAACGGCCCTGAACTGACGAACTAGACTCTGAAGAGCCTGAGCTCTCTTGTGCGGTAAAAACACGCGGCCGCACTTTGTGTCAAAACGAACGCCTAAGTACTCAAGATCCTGGGAGGGCTTCAGACGACTCTTGGTCAGATTTACCACCCAGCCCAGACTCTGCAAGAAATCCACCACTCTGCTGGTCACCCGAACGCTCTCTGCCTCTGACTTGGCCCGAATCAACCAATCGTCGAGGTACGGGTGTACGAGAATCCCCTCTTTGTGCAACGCCGCCGCCACCACCACCACCACCATAATTTTGGTGAAGGTTTGCGGCGCTGTAGCCAGGCCGAAAGGCAATGCCTGGAACTGATAGTGGCCCCAAGGCAGAGCGAACCGCAGAAACGTCTGATGAGCTGCCCGGATAGGAATGTGCAAATACGCCTCAGAGAGATCCAGAGACATCAAATACTCCCCTTGACGCACCGCCACGATGACCGAGCCCAAGGTTTCCATCCGGAAATGCGGCACCCGCAGACAACGATTCACTGCTTTCAGATCCAAAATGGGTCTTAACGTTCCGCCCTTCTTTGGCACCAAGAAATAAATGGAATACCGACCCATGCCGTACTCTGCTTTCGGGACTTCTACGACTGCCCCTAACTGTATAAGCCTTTCCAGAGTACTGCAAATCTTCATCACGTTCTTGGGCCCCTGCAGGGGGACATAACGAAAGACTCGCGCACGGGCCGCGCCAACTCCAGCGCATAACCATGTAGAATTATTTCCAACACCCACTGGTCGGAGGTGATGTGGGTCCAAGCAGAGAGAAACTCCCGAAGCCGCCCTCCGATGGGAGGCCCCTCTGCCGGGACCCACCTCATCTCATTGAGACTTGCGAGGGGCGGAAGCAGGGCTCGAGGAGAAGCCTCTATTGGCTCCCCGAAACCCGCAGAAACCCTGGCTGCACGAAGAGAAGCGACCCCGCTGGAACCCCCTGAACTGCGTCGCACGAAACCGCCGGAAGTCACAAAACTGGCCACGGTAACCGGGACCAGACCTCCCCTGTTTCGGTTTATCCTCCGGGAGCCGACCTGTCTTGAACTCCCCCCAGATCCTTGACCAACTTATCCAAATCCTCCCCAAAAAGCAAGCCCCCTTTAAACGGCAACTTGCTGAGGCATGACTTGGAAGGACCGTCCGCCGCCCAATTACGTAACCACACTGATCTGCGTGCGGCCACCACGGACGCTGTGCTGTTGGCCAGTGCTCTGATCAAATCATAATGCACGTCCGCCAGGTACGCCGCTCCGGATTCCAGGCGCCCCAGTTCTTTGAGCTCCTCGAGATCCATGTGCGGAGACTGTCTGAGCTGCTGCACCCATCGCAAGCACGCTCTAGCTACCCAAACTCCACAGATGGAAGCCTGCAATGACATCGAGTCCGCCTTAAAAGTCTGCTTCAGCAAACCGTCCACCTTACAGTCCTGGGCATCCTTTAAGGCTGCGCTGCCTTCTACCGGGATGGTAGTCTTCTTTGTAACTGCCGATACCACCACATCCACCCGGGGCGCCTTGAACCTGTCCTTATCCTTATCTGCCAGAGGATACAGCCTATTCATAGTTCGGATGCCTCGAAGGCCTGTCTCAGGCCGGTCCCATTCCTCTTGAATTATTCTGTCCACCAGTCTGTGGACAGGAACCACCACCTGTGTCTGCCGAACCGCCTGAATGACCGGGTCCTCGACTTCCTCATCTACAGGAACCTGGGTGGAAAGATTTAGCATCTGCATAGATTCCATAATCAACGCAGGAAGCTCTTCCCTACGGAAGACCCGAATGATTTTAGCCTAATCCTCGGGTTCAGGAATTTCTCTCTCCGAGATCCTGCACCCCTTCCTCATGTTCCCAATCAACATCCTCTCCGTCAAGCCAATCAGCTTCCGCAGACGCGGGAGGTCGTGTCCTCGGTTTTTTAGGAGCCGGTGGATCCCCGCCTCCCTCTTCCCCTGCCTCCGGCATCTGGGGAGACCCAGAAAGTGCCAGAGCCCCCGGCAACTTACCCTGACATCTCAAACAGAAAGCCTGATGCATCAACAAAATGAAATCAGGACTAAGATCACCTTAGTCCATGGACTGCGCCGACAGCAGCGCCCCAGACGGACCCGCACCGTCCTCCAATGCTGGACCTGGCGCAGGAGGCTGAGGAGAAGCCGCCGTTGTCCCCGACAACACCCCCTGCGCATCTGAGACTTCTTTAACATCCATCTGTTGCTCAACCGCCGAAGAAAGGGTGGCGCAACCACGGCACACCCTGGAATCAGCAACTGTGCCCCTTCGGGTCCCACAGACAATACACTGCGGACGACCCGCCATAGCCCAGTCGAGAAAGTGACCAATGCAAGTAACCCAAGGTCCCTGATGTGCTGCTGGGCTTATGTGCTTTGTCCTTTTTTTTTTTTTTTTTTTTTTTTTTAAACATCATGGACTGGAAAAGAAACGGTAGCCCAGTACCCCTAGAGATCTAAGGCTCAGAATTGCACCCAAAGGGCCCCCCCCCGTGAGAAGGAAGCGCCCAGAGAACTCACCCCCCCCCCCCCCGCGAAAGAGGCCGTTGCGCGTTAAAATAAGAAAATTGCAAACCCCAGAAAAAAACAAAGGAAAACAATAAACAGGAATAGAAATACTGCGAAACGCCGTTATGAAAGAAAATACCTGCAAGCGGCACAGCTCCGAACCCTTCTGCCGCCCTGCAGCCACACGGCCTCAACGCTGCAGAAAATGGCTGCCGCAAGACCCGATGAGGAGAAAAAAGGGCGCCAAGAACACAGCGGTCAGTACCGCACTACTCACCGGGACTCACCGCTGTCAAACGCAGCCTGTAACCGGTTCTTGCCTACCAGCCAGGTCTGCGTTGCTTTGCAATTGCACGGAGAGAATCGGGCCGCAGTGCAAGCAACTGCCAGCCAGTTGTGCCGTCAGATCTCTCTCCCAGAACTGCGATCCTGCAGTCAACACGGTCCGGGAATCCCAATGCTAACAATAGGGCTCTCCCCCGAAATGTCCAGGGGGAGAGAACCTGAGGCCCCAATAGAGATAACAAATAGGGCCTGCTGATTTGTATTTTAGTTAGTTATTTTCTTTTAAAAAGGCAGGGGAGTAAGAATGCCAAAAGCGGATGCCCAAATTTCTTTCCTTTCCTTTTTTTTTTAAACAACCAGCACCCAATCACCAAAATAAAAATCCAAATCACCTAAACTACACTACCACTACGCTCCTTATCTGTTTCTCCAGAGAGCCTCTACAAGGCTCACCGACGTCCTCCTGCTGCATGGAGACTGGTCACACTGGGATTATGGAGGAGTGAGCAGCAGGCTATATCCAGTGATGTCATTATTCTGACAGACCAGTCTCCGAGCTGCAGGAGGAGGTTGACAACCCAGAGGTAGAGGACTGAACTGGAGGAACGATAAGGAATTTGGTTCGATAGATATCCCTCACTGCACACCATGACGCTCCTGAAGCAGCTGCTGGATTCATAACAGCGAAATTAGAGTCGAGAACAGTGGTCTAGCAGTGGAGGTTTTCTGAGGATAACTGGGGTTTAAAGAACATCCACAATTGAGCTTATATCTCTCAAAGTTTTTATGTGCATTTAAAAATTTTTAATTGAAAGAGTACCAACGTGGGGCTGATAAAAGATACAAGTTGGGGACTTAACCCAAACCCTAATTCTTGTGGGCAAGGTTTCTTCCCACACTGCCCAATACTACATTGTATCATATTAACCTCTCTATTTGGGATATCCTTGAATATACTTTAAGGCAGGGGTCTCAAACACGCGGCCCGCGGGCCGCATGCGGCCCGCGAGACAACTTTGTGCGGCCCGCGACAGAGAAAAACAAAAAAACCCCAAAACCCTGGCTTCTGCCGTTGCCGCCGTGGCAGCGGCAGAATCAATTGTCAAATTTAAAAAAAAAAGACTTCTGCTGCTCAAGCAGCAATATCACCTGTCCTGCGGCCCCTTCCCCTGTGCCCGGAGATCCGAATCTGCTCTATCAGCGGCGTGCTTTTCAAGCCGCGAAGAGTATTCCCCTCTCGCGCGGCTTGAAACCGCGCGAGAGGGGAATACTCTTCGCGGCTTGAAAAGCACGCCGCTGATAGAGCAGATTCGGATCTCCGGGCACAGGGGAAGGGGCCGCAGGACAGGTGATATTGCTGCTTGAGCAGCAGAAGTCTTTTTTTTTAAATTTGACAATTGATTCTGCCGCTGCCACGGCGGCAACGGCAGAAGCCAGGGTTTTGGGGTTTTTTTGTTTTCCTCTGTCGCGGGGGGGGGGGGGTTATGTCGGGTAATGGGCGATGGTGGGGGCTAGGACGGGAAATGGGCAGATGAAGGTTAGGACTGGAAGTGGGCTATTGGCAGGGGGGGGGGGGTTATGACGGGTAATGGGCTGGGGGGGTTATAACTGGTAATGGGCTATGGTGGGGGCTAGGACTGGAAATGGGCAGATGGGGGTTAGGACTGGAAGTGGGCTATTGGCAGGGGGGGTTATGACTGGTAATGGGCTATGGTGGGGGCTAGGACTGGAAATGGGCAGATGGGGGTTAGGACTGGAAGTGGGCTATTGGCAGGGGGGGGTTATGACTGGTAATGGGCTATGGTGGGGGCTAGGACTGAAAATGGGGTGATGGGGGTTAGGACTGGAGGTGGGCTGATTGGGGGGTTAGGACTGGTAATGGCCTATGAGGGGAGGTAAGACTGAAAATGGGGTGATGGGGGATACGACTGCAAGTGGGCTATGGGGGGGACTAGGACTGGTAATGGGCTATGGGGGGGGTAAGACTGAAAATGGGCTGATGGGGGGGTAAGACTGGAAGTGCGCTATGGGGAGGTTAGGACTGGTAATGGGCTGGGGGGGGTTGCTAGGACTGGAAATGGGCTGAGTGGAAGGGGGGCTTGAACTGCAAATGGCTGATGGGGAGGGGGGCTTGGAATGGAAATGGGCTGTGAGGGGAGGGAGCTAGGATTGGAAATGGGCTGAGGGGGGGCTAGGATTGGAAATGGGCTGATGGTGAGGCTAGGATAGGACTGGAAATGGACTGATGCAGGGACTAGAAAGGAGCAGATGCTGGGTGGGGCTGGAACTAGAAGGGAGCTGATGTTGGGGGAGGATTAGAATGGGATGGAGCTGGGAAAGTGAAATGGAGAGGGGAAAAATATTTTGTCTGGAAGAGAAGACAAATCTACAATTGGCCAGGTATTGGGAGAGTAAGTGGGGATTGAGGATGGAGGGGTAAAATTTGAGTGGATGAAATAGGAATGAGGAAAGAGCAAAAGGAGAAAGATTAGTATGTTAAAGCAGATGTAGGGAGAGAGAATGGAAAAAAACTAGAAGAGAGAAGAAAGGACAAATGGACAGCAGACGATGGAGATAGCAGAAGACACGAAGAAACCAGAAGGGGCTGGAGCAATTGCAACTGAAAAAAAATGCACAAAAGGTAGAAAAATATCTCTTTATTTTGAATTTATTAACTGGAATATGTCAGCTCTGGGAAATGTGCATCATTAATGTTTGCGCTTTGTTTAGTACAAGAGGAAATTAATTTATAGTTTTATTTCTACAGTGTTGTTGTACATTCCAAGTTTGGCTTTTGGGGTTCCCAGTTTAATTATTGTCTTCCTATTTCTGAATCTTTTAGTCTTTCTTTATCCATACTCATTAAGAGGCATGTTTACTAAAAGTTAGTGTATGGTAACATTATGCAAATATTTATGCAAATGAGGCCCCTTATGCAAATGAGGCCCCACGTCTTATGCGGCCCCCGGGTTACTTTACAAGTCCTCATTTGGCCCTCAAAGCAATTTGAGTTTGAGACCCCTGCTTTAAGGTATTGTCGATGTTCTACCGGTTACTGTTTTAAGGAGATTGAACATCTCTTGGGTGGATTTTGTTATAGTGTTTGGACAATCCTCTCCAGCAGGGAGCTCCCCTTCTTCCAACAACTGTGGATCTGGATCGTCCAGAAAGCCCAAGGGACCTTCCAGGTGCAACAGGAACCCCACTTAAGCGTCATCCTCAAAATTGAGGGTCCTCTTCCTGCAGGGCCAGTTACCCAAAGCTGAGACCACTCCCCCCCTCCCCCCCCCCGTGAAGAAGGCACAATCTATAAGGAAACCCCTTCGCCAAGGCCCCACTGTAAAGCAAAGACCCAATATAGAAGCAAAACAAATTCTGGGGAAAAAGGCAATCTATCCCAACTACTCCACTGTTCCCTCGAGACCCCCAAAGGGTCTGGGACCATGGGCTGCAACACTGGGGGCTCCTTTTTCTTCAGGGCTAACAAAGTGGCAGCACTCAACATGGCAGCCATTCCTGACAAAACCACAGAGGCGCCGGCCTGCCCTGCTAGCCCCCCTGTGGCTACTCCCAAGGCTCCCAAATCCTCTGCCAAGTGTTTGGCAGCAGCCGCACTCGGATACAGCTGTAGCACATGCCGACATCCAAAAGCAGCGATTGGCAGCTGCTACAATTAGTGCACGTACCATGTTCCAACTCGGTAACATGCTCTTGGTTGCAGGAACACCCCTACGCAGACTCATCACTCTACTAGTGCCAAAAGCCAGTCGATCCCAGGGGACCACTGTGCTGCTGCTGCTGCTTCTTCTCCCTGCTGCCGAGCTTGCTTTTCTTTGGGTTTTTTTTTTCTTTAAAACTTTACCTAGCCTCCAGCCCTCTCCCAGAAGTTGGGGAAGAGGATTAGAGGAGGGAGCAGCCACCTCCTGCTCACCTGGAGGGTCCCAAGGAGAAGCTAGGGGAAAAGAGGGTGAGGGACCTGGCACCACTGGGTTTTGCACCCCAAAGGTCTGCAGCCCTGTACTAAGAAAGTATCCAGCCAGCAAAGGCTATGCTCATCCACTGCCAGAGACTGAGAAAGCACAGTTACTTATCTGTAACAGGTGATCTCTGGGAACAGCAGGAATACCGTATTTTCGCGCATATACCCCGCGCCCTATACATTTTTTTACCTATCGCGCAACCCTCCTGCGCGGTATTTTCGAGGGCGCACTATACCAGAACTTTATTGCAAGTAGCAGATCCCAAAAAAGAGGCCATACCAGAATATCTTGGTACAAAAATATATTTAATTACTTTTCATCATCCGATTCCATAAAACCTTCGAAATCACTCCCCTCATCAACATCATCATTGAAATAATTTAAAACCGTCTGGAGACGCTCTTCCGTAACATATGCACTTTCATCATCACTACTTTCGACGTTTTCATCGTCATCTTCGTCATCACTGTGCACCCGATCCTCGTTCTTATAAACAATCTCTGCTTTTCGGAATCCATTTCTGATAGTGTCAGGGGATATTTTGTCCCAAGCAGAACACAACCAATTGCAGATTTCCGTTAATGTAGCCCTCTTTAATCGTCCCGATGGAGTGTATTCATGAATTCCATGCTGCATCCAATTATCCCACTCTCGTCTGATGAATGTTTTGAACGGGTGATTAACAGCTATATGTAGCGGCTGCAGTTTGCAAGTAAGACCACCCGGTATCATTGCGATATGGGCACCTGCCGAATTAATATAATTTTGCACATTTGTTTCTTTATGGGCAGCCATGGAATCGAAGATCAACAAAGACCTTTTAGAAAAGAAACCTCCAGGTCTGGCCCTATAACATTTATCAATCCATATTTTCATGACCTCAGAGTCCATCCACCCCTTTTTGTTACAGTGGACAACAATACCTTGTGGAAATTTTTTGCGGGGCATGGTTACTCGCTTGAAAATAACCATCGACTTCAATTTATGCCCACTCGCTGTGCAACCCAGGACTACAGTGAAGCAAGCCCTCTCGTGTCCAGTTGTTATTGCGACAGTTTTTGAACCCGAAGCAACTACAGTCCTGGTTGGTGTTATGTCAAAAGACACAGGAACCTCATCCATATTAATAACATCCGTTGCCAAAATGCCAAACTCCATAATTTCTTTGCTGACAAATGTGCCGAAATCCGCCATCTTTTGTTCCCAGTTATCCGGAATCCTCTGGCCTACAGTTGTTCTTATTCGCACGGAAAGACCATTCCTCTTCATAAATTTGCAAATCCAGTTGAAACTAGCATGGAAACTTGAAATTCCTCTTTCATTGGCCAGCAGTTTTGCTTTGAATTTAATTGCGATAGTTGAGACAGCTTGATTTTGCTCCCTTCTAGACAGAATCCACTTGTTTAAGTCACTCTCTAGCTCTGGCCACTTTTCTTTGGGACCCCGACGCGCACGTTTTCGCGGGTTCATCTCCTCTAGCGCCGTTCTCTCCTTTTCTCCAGTCGCGAACAGATGACTCACCAACATCAAATTCTCTTGCTGCTGCTCTGTTGCTTGTTTCTTCAGCTTTTGCCACAACTTTCAGCTTGAAGTCCGCAGTATAAGACTTGCGTTTAATTCCTCGCATGATGACTGGATTGTAATAGAAGAGATCGCAAAGTGCAGTGCAGTACAGTCGACACATGCGCATTATACGCGCGTGCGCATTATGTGAGAAAATATATGCAGGACAGGCAGAAAAGTGCGCTTTATATGCGGGTGCATGTTATATGCGGGTGCGCATTATATGCGCGAAAATACGGTAAGTCTTCACATATGGGTACGTCGGTACCGACAGAGCCTGCGCGGGAACGCTCCCCAGCTTCCCAAAAAGGAAAGCTTTTGGGAGCATCCCACAGCGCCTGCGCGCTGCCTTCCCGCCTTTCCTAACCGCCTCTCTCCTCTCTTTGAGTTTTAAAGCTGAGACAAAGAGAGAGAGAGGAAAGGAAAGATAGATAGAGAGATACAACTCCTAGGGGAGGTGGGTGGGTTGTGAAGACTTATTCCTGCTGTTCCCAGAGATGTTACAGGTAGGTAACTGTGCTATCTCCAGGAACAAGCAGGAATGAGTCTTCACATATGGGGACTCCCCAGCTAGAGATGCCCGGGAGATCCCCACCCTGAGAAGGGCTCTACCTCCTCCCATGGATCTCAGGCATCCAACCAGGGATGGAGGGTAGGAGTTGATTAAGCATGGAACAGGTGTTTGAGAACAGCCTGACCAAACAAGGCATCCCGGCGGAAGTCCTTGTCCAAGCAGTAATGGGCTGTGAAAGTATGAACCGAGGCCCAGGTGGCCGCTCGACAGATCTGGTCGAGGGACACTGAATTTAGATGAACCATAGAGGTTGCCATGGCCCTCACATTGTGAGCTGTGACATGGCCCCCCAGAGAAAGGTTCTTACTCTGGTAGGCGAAAGAAATACACTGAGCAATCCAATTTGACAGTGTCCTCTTAGAGACTGGAAGTCCCAAATGAGAGGGATCAAAGGCAACAAAGAGCTCAGAAGACTTTCTATGTTGCTGTGTCCTTTGCAAGTAAAAAGCAAGAGCCCTCTTACAATCCAGGGTATTCCTCTCTGCACTTGATGCATGAGGACCTGGAAAAAAGACAGGTAGATATACCTCTTGGTTAAGATGAAAGGGCGAGACCACTTTAGGCATAAAGTGTGGATTGGTCCTAAGGACTACCTTATCATGATGGAACCTTGTGTAAGGTGGATTAGCCACTAAGGCTTGCAGTTCACTGATGCGGCGAGCTGAGGTGACTGCATTAAGAAAGATAACCTTCCAGGAAAGAAATTTCAAGGAGGTAGTGGCTAATGGTTCAAAGGGTGGCTTAATGACCTGACCACGAACCAGATTCAAGTCCCATGCCACTGGAGGTGGTCTAATGGGAGGTTTAGTTAAAAGAAGGCCTCTCATGAATCTTGCAATGAGAGGAAACAGGTTGTCCATTGAGAGGCTTGAGAGATGCTGCAATAGCACTCAAATGGACCCTTACTGAATTTGTCTTGAGGCCTGCATGGGAAAGATGCAGGAGATACTCTAGTAAGGAATTCAAAGGTATTGCTAGAGGGTTAATACCCTTCTCAGCACACCAAATGGTAGACCTTTTCCATTTAAAAGCATAGGAACGTCTGGTAGAAGGCTTTCTGGAAGCATGAAGGATATCCCTTACTTGCTGAGAAAGATGCCAATCTTGAAGGTTGTGACGTGGGGGCCGGGCGGAGTGTGCGCGCGCGTGTGCCAGCACCCCCTGGTGGCGGCGTAGTAGTTCCACCGAAGGGTGGGTTCCGCGGGGCGCCGCCGCTCGCTGGTCCGCTGTCACCAAGAAGGTTGGATTGGGGTTGGCCAGGTGCGAGGGTCAAGGGTACCAGCCTTGTGCCGGCCTCGTTACCAAACTCCCAAAGAGAAAAATTATACTCTTGCACAAAGTGGAGGAAAAATGAAAAAGGCTTTTATTCTCCTTTTTTGCACTAAGGGTTCAAATAATACGCACAACACACTGGTAAACGTAACAGAAAAAGTCTTTGCAACGGATTTTCCAAACAGGGCATGAATTAACCAAAAAGGGCTGTTAACTTCACAGTATCAAAAATGTTCAAACAGTAATGCTTCATTCACTGCCAGATCCATGGAATGATTCAATCTCATCCACAACACAATAGGTACATTCCATTGGGCTATCCAAGTCCTCGGATATAGATTCCACTTGCATGGCCTCCTCCTCTGACTGCTCTGGGGAAACCGAATAAGTGTCCTTCCCTGGAGTATGTTCTGGTGTTTCCCAGGGCTTAGCCAAATGTTTGGGCCTAGGCTTCTGCAAGGTGGAATACCACAATGGCAGCTCTTTTTCTAAACGTTTAAAAACATTTTCTTGATAATGTTTTCCTCTGCCAGTTCTTTGCTTATAACAGCTGTCTTTTAACTTATACTTCTGTCCTTGTTTATGATAAGGAGCGTCACCTTCCCAGGATTCTTCTCTAGGCAAACTATAACAAATTTTAAAAGCTTTACCTCTTGCTTTCTCCTGGTTCTTTGGGATAAAGCTGGAGGCCTACCTTGGCTACTGCCCTCCGTGTCAGTGCTCTCTGGTGTGTTCCTTCGGCTCTCCCACTCTTTTCTCTCCTTTGGCTTTTATGGCTGGTTTTCTTTCCGGCTTCAGAGCCTAATCTAGTCAGGCTTCGGCCTTCTCGGCCTATCCTCTGGGCTATAGGACTGGTTCTCCTTCCCCAGCCTGTCTTTCTGCTCAGGCTTGGCTTGGGCCTAGACCTTGGCTTTGGTCTCTCCTCTGCATAGCCTGTTCTTGGTCCTTCTCTGGAGCTGCTTCTAACTTGTTCTCTCCCAGCTGGCACACTTCCTGAGGAACCTTCTGAGCTCCCTTGCGAGACTGCTGACTCTTGCCTGCATCTCCTTAAATGTGTGGTGTTGGAGTATGACTCCTGCCCCCTGAGGCGTGGTTCTGGAGTCTCTGTCCTGCCTCTCCTGCTCCCCCTAGATGGATCCTTTGGAAATTGCAGGTCATTTCTTTTTTTCTCAGAATTTAAAACTTTTTTCTCTCTAGAAGAGGGTCCGCTGCGTCACAAGGTCTAAGCCTTCAGCAACCAAGCACTGAGATGGAGAGATTGGGGGTTTGGGTGCCACAACGTTCCCCCCTCCTGGGACAGGAGATCTGGAGCAGACCCTGAGTCCAGGGAGGGAGCTTGGGAAAGATGCAGAAGTAGAGGGTACCACACTTGGCGTGGCCAACGTGGAGCTATGAGGATCATAGTCCCTCGATCTCTCTGAAGCTTGAACAGGGTCTTGGGAATTAGGGGAATGGGTGGAAAGGCGTACAGGAAGTCTTGACCCCATGAAGGAGGAAGGCATCCTTGGCCTGAACTCCCTGACACGGAATTCTGGAACAGAATCGGGGAAGTTTGGCATTCCACGGACTTGCGAAGAGGTCCATGTCTGGGGTTCCCCAAATTCGAAAGATTCTGACTATCTGGTCCATATGAAGGGACCATTCGTGTGGAAGCAGAACTCGACTGAGTCTGTCTGCCCAAGAGTTTTGAACTCCTGGAAGGTATACTGCCAGAAGATGAATTTGATGCTCTCTGGCGAAGGCCCACAATCTCAGAGCTTCGTTGCAAAGTGACAGAGAGCCAGTTCCTCCCTGCTTGTTCACATAGAACATGGCTACTTGGTTGTCCGTGTGAATGAGGACTGTCTTGTAGCTGAACAGGGTATGGAAGACTCTGAGAGCCAAGAAGATTGCTCTGAGCTCTAAGAAGTTGATATGTAGGGAGGTCTCCTGTGGGGACCAAATGCCCTGGGTGGAGAGGTCTTGAAGATGAGCTCCCCAACCCTTTGGAGAGGCATCTGTTGTAAGGACTGCTTGGGGTAACAACTGTTGGAAGGGCGACCCCAGCAACAGATTTTGAGTGGACTTCCACCACTGGAGAGACCAAAAGAGGCGCCTGGAGGTTGCTATTTTGTCTGACAGACTTCCAGATGCCTGGGTCCACTGGGTGGACAAAGCCCATTGAGCTGCCCTCATGTGAAGGCGAGCATAAGGGACCACATGCACGGTGGATGCCATGTGGCCTAGCAGTTGTAACATCTCTTGAGCAGTTAGGTGGGTTTTTAACTGAATCTGAGAGGCTAACTGCACTAAGCGTAGGCAACGGGCCTGGGGAAGATAGGCCCTTGCAGTTGTGGTATCCAGCAAGGCCCTATGAACTCTAGAGACTGAGTAGGGGTGAGTTGGGACTTTGGAATGTTTATAACCAATCCCAGATACTGCAGGACACGCATTGTGCAGGCTAGGGAAGTCTGGGCCTCTGACTGGGATGGAGCTTGGATGAGCCAGTCGTCCAGATATGGGAATACGAATATTCCTAGAGTGCGTAGAAATGCAACTATTACTGCCATGCATTTTGTGAACACTCTTGGAGCAGAGGCCAGACCAAAAGGAAGCACCTTGTATTGATAGTGTTTTCCCTGATAAAGGAACCGAAGGAACCTTCTGTGTGCTGGATGGATGAGTATATGGGTATACGCATCCTTGAGATCTAGAGAACAAAGCCAATCCTGACTCTGAAGGAATGGAAGGAGAGTACCTAGAGAAATCATCTTGAATTTCTCCTTGCATAGGAATTTGTTCAATTCTCTGATATCTAAGATGGGTCTGTAACCCCCTGTTTTCTTTAGGATGAGAAAGTAGGGGGAGTAGAACCCTGAGCCCTGTTGAAGAAGAGGTACTTCTTCTATTGCCCCTTGGGCAAGAAGGGTAGAAATCTCTTGACCCAAAAGGTCGAGGAGAGATGTTGGAGAATTGAACTGTCTCACCATGGTGTGAGGAGGAAGGTTTAAGAAATGAAGGTTGTACCCTTCCCTTATGATGGAAAGGGTCCACTGCTCTGCTGTAATTTGCTCCCATCTGGGAGCAAAGTGAGCTAACCTTCCTGGAATGGTGAGAGGCTCTGGTTCTTTTAGAGCCAGAAAGGCTAAGTTCTCTGGTTGCAAGTCAAAGGCCCTGAGGAGGCTGAGGCTGTTGGGCTACAGTAGGCCTTGCAGCCTTAGACTTGGCCTGTTTAGGTTGTTGACGCTTTGCAGCAAAACGACCTGCAGAAGATGTCTGCTGACCATAAGCAGGATAATATCTTCCCTTCTTGGGAAAATATGTCTTTTTGAACAACCTTTTCTGGACAGGATTAGAGGTAGACTTTGAAAGCCTATCCAAAGCAGAATTTTCTGCATCCATCTGAGTGGCCTTTGCTTGCCAATCTTTGCCAAACAGGTTTTCACCTATACAAGGAAGATTTCCTAATCCATCTTGGACCCAGGGTTCCAAATCAGAAGCTTGTAACCAAGCAATTCTGCGTGCACCTATGGCAATGGCCGAGGCTCTGCTGGCCCCCTCAAAAGAGTCAAAGGCTGCACGGTTAGAAAATTTGGAAACATCCTGGGCATGCTTAAGCCAGGTAAGAAAGTCCTCCCTTTTATCTTCTGGAAGAAAAGGGAGGAAAGTTTGCAGATGATCTGTAACTTCCTTCAGAAACATCCCCATATAGAGACTATAGGAGTTGATTCTGGCAACAAGCATACTGGCCTGGAAGATTTTCCTGCCAAAAGCATCTAAGGTTCTACATTCTCTTCCTGGAGGAGCAGATGAGTGCCTCTTTGCACTCTTTAACTTTTTCATAGCAGACTCCACCACAATAGAATGGTGAGGAAGCTGAGTTTTATGAAATCCAGGACAAGGATGGACACGATACATGGTATCCAACCTACGAGAATGAGAAGAGATGGTGAGAGGAGTCTCCCATATGCCTATCATGTGGTCATAAAGGATCTCATGAACTGGCAAAGTGGCTGCCTCTTTAGCAGCCTTAGGATATTGCAAAATATCCAATTTTTTGGCTCTAGGCTCTGTCTCAGGCGCTACTGAGATAGAAAGCCCCTTGGCCACTTCCCTTATGAAGTCTTGAAAAGACAAGTCTTCTGGAGGGGACATTCTTCTTTTTGGAGAAGGCGGCTCCTGAGGAAGGATTACCGATGCTTCGACAGAGGCCTCCGATGCATCAGAGTCTTCGGAGGAATCGAAGTATCGCCTGTCTGGATGCTCCTGTAAAGCCCAATACGCATACCTTGTGGTATCGACATCGGGAGTCATCGGTACCGGATCGGTACCTATAGGCATCATTGGACAGGGTACCGCTGCAGTTGACACCGAAGCCGATGTCGATGCAACCGGTACCGGAATCGTTATCGGAGCCGGTACCGACAACGAAGCTTGTTGCGGTACCAGCGGCGTCGCAGCTTGTATGAAAGCCGTAATGGCACGCTGCATGGTCAGAACATTCTGATCCATCGACGCCATGAATGTCTGGAGGTCGGTACCGGCAGATTCTACCGGTACCCCAGAACATTGCAACAGGTGATCGGTCGAGGCCGTGCCATCGATGTCAACCTGTGACCCCATAGGAGGAGCTTTGGAAGCCGGAGCTTCCCACCGGGGTAACTTTTGCCTGTGCAGAATCCTCGAGGGCAAGCCCGGAGGCATCTCGATGCTTAGAGGGAGATCTACCCTTCGAGGACCGGCTGGACTTATGTTTGGTTACCTGAGATCCATAGGAGGAAGAAGAGGCCCTGGACAACGTCGATGCCACCGAAGCTGCATCAGAGGTACAGTGTACTGAGCTTGGCTGCTCGGTTCTGTAAACCTCTTTTAGACATCATGGAGCAGGACGCACAATCCGTGATGGAATGGTCAGGACCCAAACACTTAAGACACCAGTCATGGGTGTCGGTAACAGAGATGGTACCGCTGCACTTAGTGCATTTTTTAAACCCGTAGGCGGGCTTTTCCATGAGGAATTTTTCTGTTAGGCCCAGGGCCCAAAGAAGAAAAAATACACTGAAGTGGAACGGAGTATTCTTTTTTTTTTTTAAAGAAAAGAAAGAAAAGACAGGCGGTACCGGTCCGACGTCGAAGAAGGCAGACGCGCGACTAAAGAAATAAAATAAAATAAAGAACTTCTTCAGCGGTGACAGGATCACGACCTGCTGGCTCCGTGGAAAAGAAGAACTGGAGAGAGGCGGTTAGGAAAGGCGGGAAGGGGATGCTCCCAAAAGCTTTCCTTTTTGGGAAGCTGGGGAGCGTTCCCGTGCAGGCTCCGTGGGTACCGACGTACCCATATGTGAAGACTCATTTCTGCTTGTTCCTGGAGATATACTGGTTCTGCAGGGGAGCACAGGCTGCTTAAGTTTGTTCTCAGTCTCCACCTGTTGGTGGATGGGCATAATCCACGTATCTGGACTTGACAAGAGGGACTATCTGCTCGTTCCAGAGCTAAAAGACATAGAAACATGACGGCAGATAGAGACCATACCGCCTATCGAGCCTGCTTTTCCATACCCACTACTACAGTTCCTTTTTTCCTTTAGAGATCTGTTTTTGTCCCATGTTCTCTTGAATTCAGATACAGTCCTCATCTCTACCACCTCCACTGGGAGACTATTCCATGCATCTACCACTCTTTCCATAAAGAAATATTTCCACATATTAATCTTGAATTTATCACCTTACATTATCATCCTATGTCTCCCTCTCATTGTAAAGCTTTCTTTCAATTGAAAGAGACTCTCCTCCTGTGCATGTATGCCACAGAATATCATATCTCCTTTCTCCTGCCTTTCCTCCAAAGTATATATAGACAAGTTGGTTTAGGTATTTTCTCTGTCATTCAGCATCCTTTGCCATTCTTGACAACACTGCATATCACAAGCAAGTCCTACCTCCTGGGGTTGCAAAATTGACACTGCGGCAAGTAATCCATGACAGAGATGTATATAAACTCCTCAGCATCATCAATAATACTCAAAATAGCTGCAAGATCAGAGGTTCGACCTTCAGAGCACAGTACAGGTGGTGAACTCTGCAAATCAAAACCCAAAAAGACATCAAAGTTCAGAAAAAATTATTAGGGCACCATAGATTTAGTCACATGTATTTAATTTTTTATTTCTATTCTAACATTCTCCAGTGAACTCACTGCTTCATCCAAAACCTCATCCAAGTGCTATGTGGTTACCTTCCTGACAGCCCGTTATGAACACTAGTGTGAAGCGAAAGTCTACTTTAGGCAAAAAATATGAAATAAAGTTTGCAGATACAAACTGTTTAAAATCTCTTCTTCAGTCTTGCCATAAGGGTTTTGCTCATGAAGGGAAATAAGTAGTCACACTTACTGAAATATAAACTTCTGCAGCACTGCTGTTCAGCAGCACATGTAGTGGATGAGTGTAGCCTGATTCTGCGGAAAAGGCTGTAGGCCAAGGGTGGGGTATGGACACTCCATCCTCTCCCAGGTAGCGGTACATCTGGAAAACCTTGTATAAGTCCTGGGCCAAACAACTGCAGTTAAAGAGTACCGCTCCTAGCTCCTTCACCTGCAAATAGCAAAGAGCAAGTTAGCACAGTACCTGTATGGGAAAAGTTACAGAAGATGCAGTACAACTTTGGCCAATAGCAAGAAAAAGACACTTCTAATCCAACAGCACAGTATCTCCTGAAATACGGTCAACTGTTGTCTAGATTTGAAGTGCCAGATTGTGTTAATACGGCCCAGTCTATTGAGTGCTAGCCCCTACTGGCACTGCCAATAATTACCTGGGTTAAAGAGCGCCAGTCCATGTTGGCACTGCCGATATAAATATGCTTTTTATCCACTATCCAGAGTTTGGTGTGCAATACACCACCTAACAAACGCTGAAAGTCCAGATATTTCACATCAGCACCTGCAAGAGACAAAGTTGGGAGTTAAGTCAGAGGCAATAATATCTAGTCCTAGTCATTCCTTTGGAAAGAGAGCTCCGAGGATACTGGGCCAGGCTATTCACATTCAGCTGAATTTAGATTTTATTATTTGCCTTTCCAAACCCAAGCTCATGGTGAGTTACATACAGGTCCAGTGGATATTTTCCTGCCCCCGAGGGCTTGCAATCTAATGTGCCGATGCAGAAAGCTGGCTCTAAAGTCGCAATGTATCAACTCTATACGCCTCTATGCAGTGCACCGATAGCATGCCACTTCAGTGCCAGCATGCAGAAAGGGGCGCATATGCAAATTAGCCATGCATTAAACTGTGGAGCAAATGGCAGCTTTAAACTGGGAGAACAAGCCAAACATATGTGTACAAAAATCAGTGCAAGTTTAGCATGCTCTCCCAGAGAAACAGGGGCACCACGTGGCTAATTTGCATATGCGCCCCAACAGTATTTTGATGGCATTGGCACTTTCCCCGACACCTGCATCATCTGAAGGGGAAGTTTGATGCTTCACCTCAGATGATCCAGGCATCAGGGAAAGCCCCTGATGCCATCAAAATATGGTCAGGGGCACACGCAGGAAGTTTAAGCCACCTCAGACCCAGGCATAGAGATATTTATGCTGTGGCTGGTTGTGTAATCCTCTATGGGTTTCTCTGCATTGGGTGCAGACAGTATTAGCATGCTATTTTAATATGCGCAGCTCATTTGCCTATAATTTTAATACACTTGGTGTTCTTGTGTGTGTTTGCTTTTCCTTTGCTGTTTACATGCATGTCAGTCTTTTCCATATTTGGCCTGTCAAAACTTGTGCTTATAAGTTGCATTATCTTCGCGCAAAGGGCGCGTTGGTCTTTCTGCATTGGCCCATAAGGTAGTGCTTCTCAACCAGAGTGACTTGGAAATGTCCTTGGTATGCCTTGGTGGTGACAAGCAGGAGCACAGCTTTGAATGATCTCATGAAGCCCTTGCCTCATCTCTATTGAGTGTCCTAGAGAACAGCCCTCTGCTTCCTATTGCAGCCCTTCCCTCTCAGGCATTAAGCAGGGAGAGGAGGGGAGGGAGCTGGAGCAAAGAGAAAAGAAGAGCCACCTGCTCCTTTAATCTGCTCCTCCCTCCTGTCATTCAAGGATAGGAGCGGATAGGTGTGACTGGAGTAGACACTGCAGAGCAAAGAACACTTTTCCTTTTCTCTTGTATCCTAGAGTCAAAATGCAGCAGTTAGGAGTAGAGAAGAAAGGAGTCAGATAACAGGAGATTTCTTGAGAAGCAGCCTAGTTAGAGGGTGATGGAGAGCTGAAAGATCAAGTGTTGCAACAGAGAGCATCGGAGAGTGAAAGATGATTAAGGAAAGACGCGATGGAGAAGAAAGTTAGGATCTAGTTGTGATTGCACAGAATTGGAAGAGATTATGTTGTAAGGGAGAAATTTAAAGGTAGAGAGGAAAGAAGAGGAAGAAAAGATAAAAGGAAAAGAATAATGTCAGAGAAAAGGGTAAGGGAGGAAACAATGAAGACAGACAAAAGAAAAAAGGTAAAAAGGAAAAGAATCCACAGAAGGAGTTAGGAGAAAATAGACAAGAAGGAAATAAAAAGAGAGACTGGGACTAAAAACCATAATCCATATAATAAAGGCAGAAAAAAGCATTTAATTTTCAGTATAGCTATTCAAATATGTAAACAGTGAACTAGTAACTTTATGGCTCTTGGAGCAAATGGAATGTATTAGAACTCAGCTGAAAACCTCTAACCTGGCTGTAACACTCATATAGAATCCAAATGTTTGAAATTGTTGAATTGTGTTGGCTAATTTTATTTTATTTTTCTGATGCATACCTATACCCACCAGCCCTGGGTCTTTTGTACTGGGCTCAAAAGTATTTTGTGGCAAATGACAAAACAAGAATATGGTTAAACATAGTTTGATAATAGATTCTACAATTTTTCATCGAGACAGTTCATCAGACTGTCCCTTCAACGAGAAAGAACTGCTCGCTCACTATGGGCCCCCATAGGGAACAAGTCTCAGATTCACGCATCAGAAAAGTGGTAATTTTATCCTCCCTCCTTCATACCCACTGGCAGGAGGAAAGCATACTTTCTACGTGTACCTCCTTTCCTGGCTTCAATTTGACAAAGCATGGGGGATCTTGTAATACTGCAGGTCCTACTGGCCTCTTATGTTCAGGCATCAAATTTGAAACCAGCAGAATGAGGCACACAGATTAAAAAAACAGAATGTCACTGTCCTGCTGATGGGACGGAGTGAGGGTTTAGGATCACACAAAATCTGGTTTGGTGTGCCATGAGGATCGAACAAGCTCAAAAGTGTGCCACAAAATAAAAAAGTTGAGTAGTACTGGTCTAAGAGAGAGATTTATAAATCTGTGTTATTAAAAGTACATTATTAATAAATAAGCCCTACTAACAATAATAATAATAATAGGGCCTCTGTTAAGCAATAATGTGACTTGAAGAATTAACCCGTTAGTAAATCTACAGCAGGCCTATGCTTGTGCCTGAGATAATGGAGGGCGAGCAGCAAAGGTGAATGAAAGCCATTCTCATGCTCTCCCCTGAGGTCTGAGTTACTGGGCTGTGTAAGTCTGGATGGAAGCCACCCACTCTCACTCTTTCCACTGGGCATAGGCATCAGAATGGGGTGGGTCACATGGGCCTGGGCCCTACAAATAGTTCTCTGCCATGATCACGGCAAAGACAACTTATGTCTGCCTGCGGGAGATTGGATCCCTGCAGGCAGAACAGGAGGGACCTTTGCCACAATCGTAGCCAGGAAAGCAGCAGGCTGCCCATGGAGATCCTATCCCCTTGCAGGCAGAAGAGAGCCACGATCATGGCAAAGACCCCTCTCCTATCTGCTCAGAGGAGATCGGATTCCCATGGGCAAACCATGAGGGTAAAGCCTTGGATTGTGGCCTCAATGCAGGTTGTCTGGTCAGTGGGGTCTAGAGGCGGAGTTAAGGCAGAGTTAGGGAAAAGTTGGATAGAGTTAGGGTAGAGTTGAAGCCGAGCTTGGCTCCCCCTCCCCAAACATTCCACTGCCCCTACAAATGAGATCAGAGTTATTGAGCTGTGTAAGTGAGAATGGAAGCCAATTACTCTTACTCCCTCTGCTAAACAGGGTTTTCTACCTTTCTCCGTGAGATCTTCAGTGTCACTCTTAGACTGCTGGAGACTGTTGACAGCAATGTTGAGCTTCACACCCCTTGATGGTAACGCCAGTAGTTTTTCTAGCACGTTTTTCCCCTGTAATACACGGAGGAATCATTGCTACAGCATCACTATCACCGAAGCACTTTCAGTGAAATGTATCACAGTAGCCTGGCTCCCTCTCTTCCTCATTCTCCTCAATTTCACCAAGAGACTAGGAGACAAAGGAAACCGATTTCCAGCAAAAGTAGTAAGAAACAAAACTATGCAAATTTGCATAAGTCAAGCATAAATGGATCCTTGTGATGGAAGGACACCACAAATGACAGACAACCTGTGACAGAACAGTAAGGAAGCACCAGTGTGCAAGCTGAGAGGACCAAGGAGAAATTTTACTTACCAATAATTTCCTTTCCTGGAATCCTGCTAGACCAGTCTAGATTAGTGGGTTGTCCCACCTTGCCAGCAGATGGCGAGACAGAGAAAAATTCCCGAAGATTTGTGACATCACCTTGGTATAAAAACCCATCCCGCAAGGGGAGCTTCAGTGTAACCATAACATGCAGCAGGAGTTCAAACAGCCAAGGAAGCATAAAACCAGACCAAAAATGAGTTCATTAACAAATAACTCTTATAATAACAAACTAGATTGAACAATATGAAACAGGACCCGCAGGCCAAGGAAGTATGTACATGACGAGGTACAGTAATGTCATAGATATGCAAAGAGTCTTAGCTAGGAGATGGACTAAACAGTTTAGAGGGGCGGGTCCTGGACTGGTCTAGCAGGATTCCAGGAAAGGAAATTAATCGCTAAGTAAAATTTCCCCTTCAAAATAGCACAGTTACTTACCTGTAACAGGTGATCTCTGGGAACAGCAGGAATAAGTCTTCACATATGGGTACGTCGGTACCGACGGAGCCTGCGCGGGAACGCTCCCCAGCGTCCAATCAGAAAGCACAGTTACTTACCTGTAACAGGTGATCTCTGGGAACAGCAGGAATTAGTCCTCACATATGGGTACGTCGGTACCGACGGAGCCTGCGCGGGAAAGCTCCCCAGCTTCCCAGAAAGAAAGCTTTTGGGAGTCGCCCACAGCGCCTGCGCGCTGCCTTCCCGCCTTTCCTAACCAACTCTCCTCAGTTCAAGTTTAAAGCTGAGACAATAGAGAGAGAGAGGAAAGGAAAGATAGAGAGAGAGATACAACTCCTAGGGGAGGTGGGAGGGTTGTGAGGACTAATTCCTGCTGTTCCCAGAGATCACCTGTTACAGGTAAGTAACTGTGCTATCTCCAGGAACAAGCAGGAATGAGTCCTCACATATGGGGACTCCCTAGCTAAGATGCCTGGGAGATCCCCAAGGGTATGAGACCCTGAAGGGTTCCTCGTCTTCCTATGGATCTCAGGCATCCATTAAGGGACGGAGGGCAGGAGTTGTTTAAGAATGGAACAGGTGTCTGAGGACAGCCTGACCAAACAAGGCATCCCGGCGTGAGTCCTTGTCCAAACAGTAATGGGCTGTGAAGGTATGAACCGAGGCCCAGGTGGCTGCTCGACAGATCTGGTCGATGGACACAGAATGAAGATGAGCCATAGAGGTGGCCATGGCCCTCACATTGTGAGCTGTGGCATGGCCTTCCAGAGAAAGGTTCTTACTCTGGTAAGCAAAAGAAATACACTGAGCAATCCAATTGGACAGTGTTCTTTTAGAGACTGGAAGTCCTAAATGAGAAGGATCAAAAGCAACAAAAAGCTGGGAAGACTTTCTATGTTGCTGTGTCCTGTGTAAGTAAAAAGCAAGAGCTCTTTTACAATCTAGAGTATGAAGGTTCCTCTCTGCACTAGATGCATGAGGAGCTGGAAAAAAGACAGGTAAATATACCTCTTGATTAAGATGAAAAGGTGAGACCACTTTAGGCATAAAGTGAGGATTTGTCCTAAGGACTACCTTATCATGATGGAACCTTGTATAAGGTGGATTAGCCACTAAGGCCTGCAGTTCACTGATGCAGCAAGCAGAAGTGATTGCAATAAGGAAAATAACCTTCCAGGAAAGAAATTTCAAGGAGGTAGTGGCTAAGGGTTCAAAAGGTGGCTTCATAAGCTGACCAAGAACCAAGTTTAAGTCCCATGCCACCGGAGGAGGTCGAATGGGAGGTTTAGTTAAAGTTAGGCCTCTCATGAATCTTGCAATAAGAGGATGAGAGGAAATAGGTTGTCCATTGAGAGGCTTAAGGGATGCTGCAATAGCACTCAAATGGACCCTTACTGAATTCGTTTTAAGGCCTGCATTGGAGAGATGCAGGAGATATTCCAATAAAGAATTCACAGGAAGTGCCAGAGGGTGAAGACCCTTTTGAGCACACCAAATGGAAAATCTAGTGGAAGGTTTTCTGGAAGCATGGAGGATATCCTTCACTTGCTGAGAAAGATTGAAGTCTTGAAGGTCTAGGCCTTCAGTAACCAAGCTCTGAGGTGAAGAGACTTGGGGTTTGGATGCCACAAAGTCCCTTCCTCCAGGGACAGAAGGTCTGGCGCAGCTCCCAAGTCCAGGGAGGGGGCTTGGGAGAGATGCAGAAGTAGAGGGTACCACACTTGGTGTGGCCAGCATGGAGCTATAAGGATCATAGATCCTTGATCCCTCTGGAGTTTGAATAGAGTCTTGGGAATCAAAGGAATGGGTGGAAAGGCATACAGGAAGCCCTGACCCCAATGAAGGAGGAAGGCATCTTTGGCCTGAACTCCCTGACACGGAATTCTGGAACAGAACCGGGGAAGTTTGGCATTCCACGGACTTGCAAAGATGTCTATGTCCGGGGTTCCCCATTCTTGGAAGATTCTGAGTACCTGATCCATAAGCAGGGACCATTCGTGTGGAAGCAGAACTTGACTGAGTCTGTCTGCCCAAGAATTTTGGATTCCTGGGAGGTATACTGCCAGGAGATGGATTTGATGCTCTCTGGCGAAGGCCCATAATCTTAGAGCTTCGTTGCAAAGTGACAGAGAGCCAGTTCCTCCTTGCTTGTTTATGTAAACATGGCTACTTGATTGTCCGTATAAATGAGGACTGTCTCGTAGCTGAGGAGGGTATGAAAGACCTTGAGAGCTAGGAACACTGCTCGAAGATCCAAGTGGTTGATATGAAGAGAGGTCTCCTGTGGGGGCCAAGTGCCTTGGGTGGAGAGGTCTTGTAGATGAGCTCCACAACCTGTTTGGGAGGCATCTGTTGTGAGGGTTGCTTGGGGTAACAAAGGTTGGAAGGGGGACCCCAGCAACAGATTTTGAGTGGACATCCACCATTGGAGAGACCAAAAGAGACGTTTGGAGGTTGCTATTTGGTCTGAGAGAGCTCCTGAAGCTTGAGTCCACTGGGTGGACAAAGTCCATTGAGCTGCTCTCATGTGTAGGCGACCACAGGTTACCACATGTACTGTGGAAGCCATATGGCCTAGCAGCTGTAGCATCTCCCTGGCAGTTAAGTGGCTCTTTGACTGAATCTGGGAGGCTAACTGCACTAGACGTTGACTACGGGCCTGAGGAAGGTAGGCCCTTGCAGAAGTGGTGTCCAACCAGGCCCCTATGAATTCCAGGGACTGAGTAGGGGTGAGCTGGGACTTTGGGAGGTTTACCACAAGTCCCAGGTATTGCAGAATGCGCCTGGTGCGGTTCAGGGAGATCTGAGCCTCTGACTGGGTTGGAGCTCGGATGAGCCAGTCGTCCAGATATGGGAAGACAAATATTCCCAGACTGCGTAGAAATGCAGCAACTATTGCCATGCATTTGGTGAACACTCTTGGAGCAGAGGCTAGACCGAAAGGAAGCACTCTGCATTGGTAATGTTTTCCCTGGAACAGAAAACGTAGGAATTTTCTGTGAAATGGATGGATGAGGACATGAGTGTACGCATCCCTGAGATCTAGAGAACAAAGCCAATCCTGACTCTGCAGGTATGGAAGGAGAGTGCCTAGAGAAAGCATCTTGAACTTCTCCTTGCATAGGAATTTGTTCAATTCTCTGAGCTCTAGAATGGGTCTGTATCCCCCTGTTTTCTTTGTAATGAGAAAATAGGGGGAGTAAAACCCTGACCCCTGTTGAAGAGGAGGAACTTCTTCTATGGCCCCCTGGGCCAGAAGGGTAGTCACCTCCTGATCCAGAAGGTCGAGGAGAGATGTGGGAGAATTGAAGTGTCTCACCATGGTGTAGGGAGGAAGGTCTGAGAAATGAAGTTTGTAGCCCTCTCTTATGATGGAGAGGGTCCACTGCTCTGATGTGATTTACTCCCATCTGGGAGCAAAATGAGCTAACCTTCCTGGAATGGTGAGAGGTTCTGGCTGTTGTAGAGCCAGAAAGGTTAAGTTCTCTAGTATCAAGTCAAAAACCCTGAGGGGGTTGGGACTGCTGGGTTGTAGCAGTCCCTGCAGATTTATGCCTGGCCTGTTTAGGTTGCTGCCGCTTAGTAGCAAAGCGACCTGTAGAAGATTGTTGGCCAGAAGTGGAAGGAAATCTGCTCCTTTTGTAAAAAGGCTTTTTGAAAGGTTTTTTCTTGGCTGGAATGGAGGTTGACTTGGAAAGTCTATCCAGAGCAGAATTCTCTGCATCCATTTGAGTGGCCTTTATTTGCCACTCTTTGCCAAAGAGATTTTCACCCGTACAGGGCAGATTTCCTAAGCCATCCTGAACCCAGGGCTCTAGATCAGAAGCCTGGAGCCAAGCAATTCTGCGAGCAGCTATGGCAATGCCTGAGGCTCTGCTGGCACCTTCAAAGGCTGCCCTGTTGGAAAACTTTGAAATGTCTTGAGTATGCTTAAGCCAAAGGAGGAACTCATCCCTTTTATCCTCTGGAAGAAAAGGGAGAAAGTTGTGCAGCTTTTGTGCAACTTCCTTTAGAAACATACCCATATAAAGGCTATATGAGTTGATTCTGGCAATAAGCATGCAGGCTTGGAAGATTTTCCTACCAAAAGCATCCAAGGTCCTGCATTCTCTTCCTGGAGGAGCAGAAGAGTGTCTTTTGGTACTCTTTATCCTTTTCATAGCTGACTGCACCACAATGGAGTGATGAGGAAGCTGAGTTTTCTGAAATCCAGGACAAGGAGGGACACGGTACATAGTGTCCAATCTACGAGAATGAGGAGAAAGGGTGAGAGGAGTCTCCCACAAGTCAATCATATGTTCATGAAGAATTTCATGAATTGGCAAGATGACTGCCTCTCTGGGAGCCTTAGAGTATCCTAAAATATCAATTTTTTTTGCTCTAGGCTCTGTTTCAGAGGTTACTGAAATAGAGAGAGTCCTTTAGCCACTTCTATTATGAAGTCTTGAAAGGACAAATCCTCTGGAGGAGACATTCTCCTTTTTGGAGAAGTAGGTTCCTCAGGAAGGGTAATGGATACTTCAGGAGACTCATCTGATGAATCAGAATCATCAGAGGAATCGAAGTATCGTCTGTCCCCTTCCAACAAATCGATACGCGTATCAATCGGTACCGACATCGGGCGTCCCCGGTACCGGATCGGTACCGAGAAATAGCCCTGGACAAGGAACCGAAGTCGGTATCCTGGCCAATGTCGATGCAGTCGGTACCGGTATCGGCGCCGGTACCGACAACGGAACTCGTTGCGGTACCGTCGGCGTCGCAGCATTAATAAAAGCCATTATAGCCTGCTGCATGGATTGAACAGTGTGATCCATGGACGCCACGACTGCCTGGATGTCGGTACCGGGAGAAGGTGCCGGTACCCCAGAGCAGTCTAACAGGTGATCGGTCGAGGCCGTGCCATCGATGTCAACCTGTAACCCCATAGGAGGAGCTTTGGAAGCCGGAGCTTCCCGCCGGGGTTGTTTGGCTGGGGCAGGATCCTCGAGGGCAAGCCCGGAGGCATCTCGATGCTGAGAGGGAGATTTGCCCTTCAAGGACCTGCTAGGTTTATGTTTGGTTACCTGAGACCCATCAGGAGAGGAAGACCTGGAAGATGTCAATGCCACCGCCGGTGCATCCGTGGGAAACAGCACATGGAGCTTGGCTGCTCGGTTCTGTAACCCTCGTTTAGACATTAGAGAGCAGGACTGGCAATCCGGAATGGAGTGTTCAGGACCCAAACATTTAAGACACCATTCATGGGTATCTGTAACAGAAATTGTACCGCTACACTTAGTGCATTTTTTGAACCCGGAGTCTGGTTTTTCCATGAGGGAAAATTTTCTTGTGGGCCTGTAGGCCTAAGAAGAAAAATACACCAAGTGAGGAAAAAATATATATATATATAATTTTTTTAGAAAGAAAAGAAAAGAAAAGACCGGCGGTACCGGTCCGGCGTCGGGGAAGGCAGACACGCGACCAAAGAAATAAATTAAAATAAAGAACTTCTTCAGCGGTGACAGGAACACGACCTGCTGGCTCCGCGGAAAAGAAGAGAGTTGGTTAGGAAAGGCGGGAAGGCAGCGCGCAGGCACTGTGGGAGGCTCCCAAAAGCTTTCTTTCTGGGAAGCTGGGGAGCTTTCCCGCGCAGTCTCCGTCGATACCGACGTACCCATATGTGAGGACTCATTCCTGCTTGTTCCTGGAGATAGCTTTTGGGAGCATCCCACCGCGCCTGCGTGCTGCCTTCCCGCCTTTCCAACTGTCTCTCGAGTTTCATAGCTGAGACAAAGAGAGAGAGAGAGGAAAGGAAGATAAAGAGATACAACTCCTAGGGGAGGTGGGTGGGTTGTGAAGACTTATTCCTGCTGTTCCCAGAGATCACCTGTTACAGGTAAGTAACTGTGCTATCTCCAGGAACAAGAAGGAATGAGTCTTCACATATGGGCACTCCCTAGCTATAGATGCCAGGGGGAGATCCCATAAAATGCGTGTCCGTGGAACAGGACTGCACTTCCCACACATGGACCTCTGGCATCCCATGAGGGATGGTGGGTAGGAGTTGAAAAGAGAGGAGCTGTAGGAAAAACAGCTTACTTAAGGACTACAGGGAAGAGTCCTTGGTATGTATGATAGTCACCATTAAAAATATTGAATGAACAATCACAATATGAACCTTACCTACTGGATTGTAGGAAGTAGAGAGGGTGATAGAGTCTACTGGAGATTCAGTAGAGGAATCCTCAAGGTGACCTCACGGCGGTGAAGGTGAAGGTCCAAATCTGGAATTGGCAGGTGACCCAGGTGTCAACTGGGGTAGTATGAAAACGGCAGGTCTTCAGTGGAAAGCTTTGTGGGAAAAGCTGAAACTCTTAGCTACAGAGTCATTAACATGTAGGAGCAAAAGAGGAAGACTGACCGATATGGACAACTAGCCCAATCCTGGAGGGAAGAAGGGGGGTATGGGGAAAACCCGTATTCCCAAGGAGTACAAATGTGTGAAGGGCTGAAAACCTCAGAACCACTGAAAATCCACGCTGTCTTTCCTAGCTGGTGAGAGATAGGAAAGATATTGAAGCATGGTGCTTCAGGGATAGCGAGACCTAGAGTAAAGTGGGAGCTGTCAGTACCACAGTAGTGGTTGTGTGCATAATACCCCCGACATACTGAGGGACAGTATGAACATATGCAAGCCCACTGTCTGAAACCTCTACTTATAATACACATATATATATCTATAGAGATATATATATATATAGGCATAAGATATGCACACACAGCTTACAGACATATGTATCTATAGAAATATATATATATATATATATATATATATACATACATGAATATGTATGTCTGAGGATACATATCTGCAACTAAGCAAATAGAGATATGTCCATAGGAACATTCACATGAGAAATGTGAAGGAGAAAGATTCATCTAAGAACAAGAAGGTGGAACCTACTTGAGAAGATATATAGAGAATCTATTTCTCCTGGTTAAGATAATGCAGGAATGCTATCCAGTGAAATAACCAGGATGGTTGCGTGAAAAACAGAGGATAAAATCAGTCTGTAAGCAGCAAGTCCTGAGTCTTGTAGAACTCTGACTTGGTAAATGGACAGAAAACGCATAGGAGGAGACACCAAGTTGACCCCCTGGAGGGGCACAAGGGGTATCATGCGTTACTAGTAGAATATGTGCTGTCCATAAGAGTAGGATACCATGAGGACAAGCTGCAAGGAAAAAAGAGCATAATCCTGCAGGATTGGAAAACCTTTTGGACATTCACGCAGAAAAGGCTTATATCCTGAAAAGAACAGGAGATAACAGGGTGTGGAGAACCCTCACAGTCGTGGAAAATGACTGAAGAGCCTTTCCCAACCATATAGAATAGTCATCATAAACAAAACCCCATGCTCTCTAGCAAGGGCCCATAGTAGAAAGCTTCTCTGAGGATTGCAGAGAGCATTATGCAGGAGAATTAGGAAATAAAACTGGCTGTAGGTCAACTCTGTTGCCTAATCCAAGGAAGTGGAGATGGCAAGAAAAGAAGACCGTATGATAAGCCTGAAGTGATTAGGATTATCCAAGATAGATGAAAGCACTATCTTGGAATCACTATTAAGGCCAGAGAGTAGTGGAAGATGGACTGGAAACTTGTAGAAAAGTACCAGTAGTCTAATCACTAGTACTCCTGCATGGGTAGCTGCTGAAAGACAGCAGAGAGAATCTCTCTGTGTAAAACAGAGAGAACAGACAAAAGGAGAGGAGAAATTCCTGTCCCTGTCTGATGAGCTGCCCAGCGAAAAGAAGGGAATTATTCAAAGGAAAAAACTCTACACTGGAATGAAAGGCAGAGAAGCTCTGCAGTATGGTACGACTCATTCAGGGGAAACCCTGGATGAGAGGGTAGAGAAACAGAAGCTGAATGGTGACTTACCATATGGTAAGTCTGCTGAAGGAAAAAAAGTTCATGTTGGGACAGAAAACTATCATGGGATAGCTGTTAACTTCTCTTCTTGGTAGGAAGAAGAGGAGAAATCTGTAACCCATAGACATGAATATCCTGACAGCTCAGCATATCTAGGAGGGAAAAAGATGTCCTGAAGAAAGGAAACCATGTGTAGAGCTTTAAAGAAAAAACAGTGAACAAACTTCTGCTAAGAAGAAGTTAACTGTAGATTGCAACCTTCAGGAACCTATGGTTGCTGGGTTTGCTGAGACTGGCTAGAGTTTGGATTCTTCAGAGCAGGACGAGGTGTCCCCTGCTTGGGTACATCTGGATGATGGGCAGGAGAAGAGTGAAACCTTCTTTTCTTAGGGAAAGAAGGTTTGGTAGGACATTTCCTACCTCCTGGGGAAGAAGGCTTAGGGTGGTCCCCAGAACCAGGGAAGTCAGTGGAGCAATGAGCAACCTGACGTAAAGCCTCCCTATTGAAACGATTTTCTCCAGTACAAGGAGAATTACCCAGTGTGTGTTGTGCCCATCTGCTCAAGTCTGAAGCCTGGAGCCAGGCTCTATGTCATGCTCCTATGGCTATAGCAGAGGTTCTGCTAACAGACTCAAAAGAGTCTAGAGAAGCACGAGAAAGAAACCAAGAGAGATTCTGGCTATGACTAAGAAGTAAGGAATAGTCTGCAGCCTTGGGCTCTGATAGAAAAGGAGTCAAAAGAGATAATTTCCTTGTGACCTCCTGGAGAGATAGACTCATATAGAAAATATAAGAGATAATCCTTGTCGCCAGCATAGATGTTTGGAAGATTTGACGTCCAAAGGCATCAAGTGCTCTAGATGCACGACCTGGCGGATAAGAAGAATGCTTTTTCTTGCTTTTCACCTTCCTCATTGCTGATTCCACTACAATGGAATGGATGAGGAAGTTGAGTCCTTTGAAACCCTGGAGAGGGGGGCACCTGATACAGAACATCAGTTGCTGTAGAAGGTGAGGAAACCCTTAAAGGTGTTTCCCATATTCTCAGAAGAAGATCCTGCAAAGAATGATGTAAAGGAAGCATTATATTTTCCTTTTCTGCAGGAGAGCCTCGAATAGGATCACAGCCAGGGATAGGAATAGCAAGGAATGTTGCCATGTCAAGGAGAAATTTCTGAAAAGAAGGATCTCCAATGGGAACTATCCCTGGATAGGCTAAGTTGAAGCAGCAGCCTGGGCACCCGAGGATGTACTGGTCTGATGCAGAAAAAGAGCCCCACTAGATGGATACTGGTACTGGCAGTCACGATTTGAGGCAGTCAGTACTGCATCGTCCATGCCAGGTATCGACTCCAAACTAGGCATAGAAAGGAGCGATGGAGAAAAAAGCATGGAAGTGGCTGGTCCCGATGAAACTGCAGGAACCGACATCGATACCGATACCGGTAGCTGTGCCGGAATCTAAGGCGATAACGCCATCGAAGCAGTCATCGGAGGCTGCTCAAGCGGTACCGAAGCAACCAGAACCCCTTGGTGAATATCCTCGGTACTGCGTATCCGGAATCGATAAGGGTCGGTTCCGAGATGCGTCGGTACCTAGTCTTCTAGACTAGATATCGATTCCAGACTCAGCATCGAAGGGAGCGAGTCTATCGATGCATGTCTAAAGGGTACCGACGTCGGTGGTGGTATCGGCGATGCTGTCGATACTGGAAAGGCAATCTGGGACGTATCGATCGGTCCCGAAGGTACCGAGGACGCCAGATGACGATCCCTGGTGAAGAGTGGATCACTCAACACCGGTGCCGATGCCGGGGTATCGGTACCGCTCGAAGCGGATGCCACCACCGAGCATGGCTCAGGTATGTCCTGTGAGGGGTGAGCCCCAGGAACAACCTGAAACCCCTGAAATGCTTTGGAGACCGAAGACTCCCGCCGGGGTTTTGAAGCCAATAGGGTCTTGAGGGCAAGGCCGGAGCAGTCATCATGCTTGGCATGAGACCTACCACTCAAGGATTGGCTAGTCTTAACAGACTGTTTGTGGGTTACCTGATCCTGTAGAGAAGAAATGGTCGGTGCCCTGACACTGGAAGGGAACTCGGTATCGAGGAAAACTCGAAATGGAAAATCTCTTCTCATAAAATTGTAGCCTAATGGCTCCGGAGGGAAAGGGTCAGGACCCAAACAGGTTAGACACCAGTTATTGGAGTCTAAAAAGAAAACTGTATTTCCACAGTTAAGGCACTTCTTAGAATAAGAAGGCTCCATGATGGAGAGGCCTTACAGGCCCAAAAATTTAAGACAGAAACTGAGGGAAAACAGTCCCTGAGTTTAAGAAAAAGAAAAGAAAAATCCCACCGGCGGTACCGGTGGAGGCGGGAAAAGCAGCCGCGACCACAAGAAAACAAAAAATTAAAGAATTAAAAAAGAAATTTTCTGCGGTGACAGGAGTACGTCCTGCCGGCTCTGTGGAAAAACGAAAACTGAGAAGAGACAGTTGGAAAGGCGGGAAGGCAGCACGCAGGCGCTGTGGGATGCTCCCAAAAGCTTTCTGATTGGACGCTGGGGAGCGTTCCCGCGCAGGCTCCGTCAGTACCGACGTACCCATATGTGAAGACTCATTCCTGCTTGTTCCTGGAGATATATTTATCGGAGCTACCTGTGAGCATTCTGCCCAGAAGGTAGCCTGGGCCTGCATAGAATGTGCCCGAAGACCTACAGGCACAGGTTAGTTCAATAAAATATAAACTGACTCAATGGTCTGCTTGATCCAGCATGTAATGGTTGCTTTGGAAGTGGCCGCTGCTTTTCGTGGACCAGAAGCTAGGACAAAAAGGTAATCAGAGAGACAAAACATATTAGTGAGTTTGAGGTAATGGTGTAACACCCTACCAACATCCAACAGGTGAAGGACTCTGTTGTCACCCGAAGACTGCTCTTTAAAAAAGGAAAGAAGCACAACCAATTGGTTGACATAAAAATCTGAAAGGACCTTAGGCAGAAAAGAGGTCATTGTTCGAATGGTAACCCCCTCCAGGGAAAAAGACAGAAAAAGGATCCCAGCAAGAAAGTGCCTGAAGCTCTGAAAAGCACTGTGCCGAAGTGACTGCTATAAGAAAAACAGCTTTGAGAGTCAAATCTTTGAGAGATGTTCTATGGAGAGGCTCAAACGGGGCACGGGTGAGCATGCAAAGCACTAACGACAGATCCCAAGACGGGACGATTTGACGAATGGGTGTCTCAGGGAGTGAATGCCCAGCAGAAAATGGGAAACAGCTACATGAGAAGCAAGAGACCGCCCATGGAGAGGCCCCCGAAAGCATATCAAGGCTGTAATATGCACCTTTAAAGAATTAAGGGCGAGATCCTTATCAAATCCGTCCTGAAGGAAGGAAAGAATGTCTGGAATATCAATTCGCCAACGGGAGAGGGATCTCTTAGAACACCAAGAAGCAAAAAGACACCAGATCCAAGCATAGGCACATGAGATAGAAGACCGTCGAGCCCGTAATAGAATGGCCACTACTTGCAGTGAGTAACTTTTGCGATGCAAACAACGCCGCTCAATAACCAAGCCGAAGTCAGTAAGGAATGGAGTCATCCAATGTTCCCTCTAATTTTCTGTAGGCTGTGTGCACATAAAATATCAGCTGTGCAGCTTTTGAAGGAAGATTAAATTTTTGTGCGTCACATAACGACACTCGGAGTTATATACTTTAAAATTTGACTACACGTCAGAATACAGTATGTACACCCACATTGATTTTAATCAAATTAAATGAAAATAGACAATTACTAAATGAAGCGGAAAATTTCTAGTAATTACAATCACAACTTTTACATTTTAAGATGTCTTTTCTATCAGAATCAGAACCGTAATTTTTGTGCGCTCTGTTGTAAAGTATGTGCGCTCGCTCGGCGAGGTGTGTGCGCGCGCACACGCGCACAGCTTAGGGGGAACAGTGGAGTCATCCATGAGAACCAGCCCTTGAAACAGGAGACCTCTCCAGACAGAGGGGTAGGGGCGCCTCCTGCAGGAGGCAGAGGAGATCAGCATACCATGGATGCAGAGGCCAATCTAGGGCCACCTGCACTACCCATCCAGAATGTGGCTCTATCCGATGGGGTACACAACTGATTAGTGGCCAAGGAGGAAAGATGTAGAGAAGCTGGTTCTAAGGCCAGGTCTGAACTGGAGCATCTAGGCTGTAAGAGTTTGGATCCTTTTGACGGCTGAAAAAGATTGATGTCTTGGCACTGAAAGAAGTGGCCATTAGGTTTAGAGTCGAATGACCCCCCTCCTCCCCGATGCACAATATTCGCAAACGCCCATGGAGCTAGCTCCCACTCGCCAGGGTCCAGGACATGACTCCTCAGGAAATATGCTTGAATGTTCTGTGCAGAAAGAGCCAAGTGTTTGGATTTTGCCCAGAGAAATAGAAGAGACTCATTTCCAGGGCCACTCCAGGACATTTGGTCCCTCCTTGTCTGTTGAGATAAATCATAATGGTGGAATTGCTGGAAAGTACTTGGATTGATCAAACCTGGAGCTGGGATTGAAAGAAGAATAGAGCCAGACGAACAGCCTGGGCTTCGAAGCAATTGATGGTCCAAGACCTGCCTGTCCTTGGCAGTGCGCTCCCCAACCTGCAAGGCTGACGGTCCATGGTGACCACCACCCAGTGCAGAATTTCCAAAGGAACGCCCTTCAACAAGTGATGAGGACAAAGCCACCAACAAACCACTGAAGAAAGGTATAGATGAATCCGATAGTCCTGGATGGATGGGAACCAGCGTGACAGGAGAGAGTACTGAAGCGGATGCATGTGAGCATGGGCCCAGGGAACTTTGTTGAGAGCAGAAGCCATGGTGTCAAGGATTTGTAGGTAATACCAGACAGTGGGAGCTGCCAGGTGCCGGAAGGCATGGACCTGAACACAGAGCTTTTTGCATCTGTCATAAGAGAGGAAGACATGACCCACTCTCGTGCTGAAGCGAGCATCGAGGAATTCAAGAGACTGAACTGGGCACAGATAGCTTTTGGCATAATTAACCACCCAGCCGACACAGTTCAGAAAGAAGAGGACCCGAGAGACCGCAGAAGTAGCCTCTTCGAAACTTGCTGCTCTGATCAGCAAATCGTCTAGATGAGGATGAACCCAAATACTTTGGCACTGCAGGGAAGCTGTCACCACTACCATCACCATGGAGAAAGGGTGAGGAGCTATGGCAAGACTAAAGGGCAGGGCATGAAACTGATAATGTTGACAAAGACCATGAAACAAATACTGCCGATGATCTTGGTGGACCAAAATGTGAAAATATGCTTCCGCCAGGTCCAGGAATGCAAGAAATTTGCCTGGCCGAGCAATTTGAATGAGTGTCCTGAAGGTTTCTATCTGGAACTATTTATTTATTTTTATTATTTAACTGCATTTATATACCGCTTTTCACCGGATCAAAGCGATTTAACAAAAAAGGGGGTGGGGGGGGGGGTGGACAGTAATCATTATACTATGACACCTGATTGACTTCCTTGAGGTCCAGGATAGGACGGAAGGAGCCGTCCTTCTTGGGAATAACAAAGTAATTTGAATAGTGACCAGAACTTCTTTCTGAGGGAAGAACTGGGCATACTGCATTGAGCTGAAGAAGGCAGTGAGAGTCAGTTGTACAGCCGCTGCATTGGCCGTGGAACCGCATGGAGAGATGAGGAAGACATTTGGCATGGGTTTGGTGAAGCTGAGAGCATAACCCTGTGTCACTACCTTGAATATCTACCAGTCCAATGTTATCTGGCTCCATTTGTGGAAAATACACCATAAGCATTTGCCCACAGGAGGCACCCCGGAATGGACCCAGAAACTGTCAACGGGAAGATTTGGCGGAACCGAAAAACTTGTTGGGCGAGGAGAAATTGTCCTGGTTGTGATGGATACCCCAAAAGGACTGAGGCTTAGAACGAGCCCTATTCGAAGAAGAACCAGATTTGCCAGGCTTGTAACGACGAATGTCTCTGAAGTGGACTCTATAAGATGAGGATGTGGACTATGACATGGCAGGACGACGACAATTGGATTTGGGCTTATCTTCCAGCAAACATTGAGGTTTGCCTTCCCCCAAATCCTTCACAAGTTTTTCCAAATCCTCACCAAAAAGAAGGTGGCCCTTGAAAGGAAGTTTGGCGAGATGGGACTTGAAAGCAGTATCCGCATTCCAATGACAAGAGCCACAGCCAACAACGAGCCACTGTAGCAGCAGCCACGGACCAAGCAGATAAGCGCAGCAGATAATAAAAGGCATCTGCAAGAAAGGCAGTGACCGACTCTAAATGAGGCAAAGCCAGATCATCCAGAAGTGACTGAAGCCATTGTAGCAAAGCACGTGCAAAGAGTGACCTCCGAAAACAGAGACCTGCAATACCAAGGTCAATGATGAGAAAGTGTTTTTTTTAAGAGGCTCTTCACATTGCAATCCATCTGATCATGGAGGGCAGTGCCACCCTCCACAGGAATGGCTGTGTGTTTCGTGACAGCAGTGACCAGGGCGTCTACTTTAGGGAAACGCAGCCACTTGTCAAGATCATCTGAAGACCAAACGTAAACACGTCCCAAGCAACAAGTGGAACATAGAGACACATCAGGAGAATCTCATCTAATGAGACCATCTGTTGTAGTTCCAGGGGAAAGCGTAGTTACTCACCTGTAACCGTGTTCTCTGGGGACAGCAGGAAATCAGTCCTCACACATGGGCGACATCGGCGCCGACATAGCCCACGTGGAAGCATCTCCCCAGTTTTCAGAGAAAGCCTTTGGGAGTTGCACTATGCATGCATGGTCCCCTTCCTGCCAAAGCGTGTCATCTTGCCTCAGTCCAATGACATAGCTAAGACAGCAAAAATTTAAATACAGTAAAGAAGCAACTCCAAGGGAAGGAGGAAGGGTTGTGCGAACTGATTCCTGCTGTCCTCAGAGAACACCTGTTACAGGTGAGTAATTATGCTTTCTCTGGGAACAAGCAAGAAGTCAGTCCTCACATATGGGACTCCCCAACTACAGGCTACCAAGAACCTGTAAAAATGCTATGGCGACCTGCAAAGGGTGAGCCGTGAGCAGCAGCAGCTGAGTCCCTACTGAGAGACTCTTGCAAGACCGAAGTGTCCAGCAAGGAACCAGCACTCTGCTAGCATGAACACAGAAGGGTCAAGGGCAGGAGTTGCCTACACCCCGAAGAGATTACGGAGGATGCGCTGTGCTGTCGGGACTCCCTCTCCAGACAGTAGTGAGCTGCAAAAGGTATGGACCAAAGACCAGATGGCGGCCTGGAAGATTTCCGTCATGGGGACGGAACGCAGATTTGCCATGGAAGTAGTCATGGCGCTGACGCAGTGCGCCATGACCCTCTGGTCCAGTGAGATCCCCGCCTGCTTATAGGTTAGGGTAATGCAGTCCGCCACCCAAGCTGACAGAGTTCACTTAGTCCCTGGGAGCCCCAGACAACTGGGGTCATAGGAGACGAAAAGCTGTGATGCTTTGCGGTAGCCCCAAATCATTGCAGCTAGATGGACAGAGCCCTTTTACAATCCAAAGTATAGAGAATGGTATCTGCCCTGCCGGCATGAAGCCTCAGAAAGAAGGTGGGGGGGCACCACCTCCTGATTGAGATGGAATGGGGACACAACCTTTGGCAGAAACTCGGGGTATGTGCAGAGCACCACCCTGTTCTTGTAGAACCTCATGTAGGGCGGCTCTGCCAACAGGGCCTGGAGCTCGCTGACCCTGTGAGCTGATGTGAGTGCCACAAGGAAGACGACCCTTCCAGGAGACGAACCTCAAATAGCAAGTAGCCAGGACCTCAAACAGTGGCTTACTGAGCTGCGAGAGCACCACACTGAGATCCCACTGTACCACTGGAGGATGGAACAGGGGGTTTGGATAGCATGAGGCCCCCGCAAGAATAGAGAGACAAGGGTCTGAGCGGAGAGGGGATTGCCCTCAACTGAATGTGTGCGCTGCGATAGCACTCATGTGCATTCTGACAGAGTTGGACTTTAGTCCCACCTGCAACAGATGGCGCAGGTACTGGAGTACCACCTATACCGAGCAGGAGAACGGGTTCACTCATCTTTCGACGCACCACACCGAGAATCGGCACCACTTGAAGGCGAATGCCCTTCTTGTGGAGGCTTTACGAAAGGCCATTAGAACCTCTTCCACATCCCATGGGAGGTTGAAGGGAGTTAACACTATTCTTTCAGCAGCCAAGCTATGAGTGACAGGGACCCTAGGTTAGAGTGAAGGAGGAAGCCCTGGCTCCTGTGAGAGTCGTCCGGGGGCTTGGCCCATGGGAATTGGTGATGCTGCTGACAGCGAAAGGAGCAGCATAAACCAGGGTTACCTGGGTCACCTGGGAGCTATCAGTATTAGTGATACTCTGTTGCGCTGTGCCTTGAAGAGGGTCTTGGTGACCAGTGGTGTCAACGGGAAAGCATAAAGAAGGCCTTCCATCCATGGAGTGAGGAAAGCGTCTGCTGTCACCTGGGACGGGTGCAACTGGTGGGAGCAGAGGTGAGGCAACTTTGTGTTGTCTGGACTGGCAAACAGGTCCACCAGGGGGACACCACAAAGTCAAAACAGCTGGGAGGCCACTTTGGGATCCAGGCAACAATCGTGCGGCTGGAGGACTCTGTTCAGCTTGTCCGCCAGGGCCCGGCCCGGGAGGTAGACTGCTCTTAGGAGCATTCCACTGCGTGTCACATAGGGCTACCACCTTCTGGCAGAGGGAATATGATGCCGTGCCACCTCGTTTGTTCACGTAGAAAATTGCTACTTGGTTGTTGATCTGGACCAGCATCGACTGGTGCTGCAGCTGATGGCAGAAGGCTGAGAGCAAGAAATATCGCCCAGAGCTCCAGCAGATTGATTTGTATCTGGGACCAGCTGCCTTGTGACTGGAGGTCTTCGCAATGCACTCCCCAACCCAGTAAGGAGACGTCAGTGGTGAGGACTCTCTGGGGGATGGGTGCCTGGAAGGGCATCCCGACCTGAAGGTGACTAGGGATCTGCCACCATTCGAGGGAGTCCGCCAGCAGACAATTCACTCTCACTCTGCCCCGTAACCTGTCTGTGGCTTGTGTCCACTGAGAGCAGAGGCATCACTGGGCTGCTCTCATGTGTAGTCCGATGTATTGGGTCACGTGAACCGTGGAGGCCATGTGGCCCAGCAGGCAGAGAAACAGCTGGGTGGATAGTGACCGGCATTGCCATATCTCTGCAGCTATTCCCCTGAGGCGATCTGACCTCTCCTGAGTGAGGAAGGTCTTGGCCTGGAGGGTGTCTAGCTGAGTCCCTATAAACTCCAGGTGTTGAGCCAGAGAGAGGTGGGATATTTGATGATGAACCCCAGATGCTGCAGGTCCAGTGGTATATTGCCCCTCTGGGGCTTTGCCTCCCCTTATGAACCAGTCGTCCAAGGCCCGATGGAGTTGGGCCGCAAGGCACTTGGTGAAGACCCTTGGCGATGAGGCCAGTCTGAAGGGCAACATCCTGTATTGGTAGTGCTCTCCTCCCACCATGAACCAGAGGTATTTTCCGTGGCTGAGATGGATCAGGATGTGTATGTAGGCATCCTTTACATCTAAGGAGCATAGCTGATCTCCCTGTTGGAAGAATGGCATCATTGGTCCAAGGGAGAACATTTTGAACTTTTCCCTTATCAGGAACTTGTTCAGATCCTGTATATCCAGGATGGGCTTAGGGCCCCCTGTTCTCTTGGTGACAAGGAAGTACCTGGAATAGGAGCCGGTGCCTCCTCGGTGAGGAGCAGGGTCTGGGGGAGGAGAGGTCTTACTCTCCTGGAAAGTATGAGGGTGGCATCTGCTGTAGGTGTAGGAGGTAGCCCTTCTTAACCACTTGTAGGATCCAGGTATCGGTGGGGATGATGGACCACCTGTAGGCAAACAGAGCCAGCCGCCACTTGTGGGCTGTAAGGGACCACCTGAGGGAGAAGAGGTCACGCCCAGGGAGTCAAAAGCTTCCCCCGAGTCTAAGCCGGGGTTGGCGCCTGGGACTTGGGGTCTTTTGCTTAAGGGGGCCCTGTGCCTGTTTCTTGTGCTGTTGGCTGTGCTGAGGAGACGAGAAGGCTTGGAACTGAGAGGCGTTGCCAAAGCTGCCCTTTTTCCCCTCAGGAAGAAGGACTTCTTTCGGGGTTGCACAGACTTTTTTTTTTGAGAGTATGGTCTTCCTGAGGAACTCAGTCTCGATTTTTGCTGCTTTGTCTGCCATGAGTTTCCAAAGAGGTTCTCTTTGATGCAGGGGACATCAATAAGTTTGTCCTGAACCCATTATTCGAGGTCAGAAGATTGCAGCCATGCCTGGTGTTGGGCCCCAATGCCAGCTGCAGTTACCCTGGCTGCCGACTCAAAGCAGTCATAAGCTGCTCGAGATAGGAACTTTGAGCACTCATTGACCACTGAGGCCAGTGACTTGAACCTCTGGAGGGGAGGCCTGCCGAGGAACCACCGGGCTCCTTTGACAGCTCTTTGAGATACATGCTGATATAGAGCTGGTAGCACTGGACCTGGCATATCAGCATCGAGGCCTGAAAAGCCTTCCGGCCAAGGGAATCAAGGGTCCGGGCCTCCCTGCCAGGGGGGCACTGAGGAGTGGGTCTTTTGGCTCTTGAGTCTATGCATGGCAGACTCAACGACCATTGAGTTGTGGGGAAGTTGGGCTTTCTGGAACCGAGGGCGGAGTCGGTACATGGAGTCGAGTCCACCTGCTGGCAATAGGCACCGACGCCGGTGTCTCCCACATGCGGAGAACGAGGCATTATAGGATCAGCAGAATGGACCCTCCTCCGCCTCTGTCTCTTAGTGTAGCTAGGTTTAAAAAAGGTTTGGACAAGTTCCTGGATGAAAGGTCTATACACTATTATTAAAGGAGACCCGGGAAATCCACTGCTTGCCCCGATACAAGCATTGTGGAGCCTATGTGTCTTTTGGTAAAACCACTAGGTACTGGTGACCTAGATTGGCCACTGTTGGAAACAGGATACTGGGCTTGATGGACCTTGGTCTGACCCAGTATGGCATATCTTATGTTCTTATGATTGCAAGCACTCTAGCCATGTCCCGCACAAAGTCAAGGAAGGCAACATCCTCTGGCGGGGAGTGGTGTCAGGACGTCGGGGGGGGGGGGAGAAGGGGGGGTCTGCAGGAACATCTCAGTGGTGCCAAGTGTCCGGGGACTCCTTGTCCTCGGTCTCCCAGTCAGAATGGAAGTCAGAGGTTGATTGTGAGGCTTCGCGGTCACCGCAGTTGAGGTTCCAGCCCAGGGGCCCGGAGACTCTGGGGGAACTGCGGTCTGAGCGGCATGTGCTTGCCAGAGAGGGCCGGTGACCCAAGGAATGGGACCGGGACCTCGTCTGGTGGTGCTTGAGGATCAGCTTGACATCCGGGGAGACCCTCGATGTCAAGGATTCCATCACTGTGGCAGATGAACCATACATGACTGACTTTCTGCTTGTTCCCAGAGAAAAGGATGCCCTCAATGATGGGTTCTGCCTGAGGTTTAGACGAATCCGAAGGCTCTAACACTTGAGAGTCCAAGAGGTGCAGAGCCTCCATAATTTCAGCAATGAGAGCAGGAAGATCTTCCTTATGGAATAACCGGATATCCTGACCATCTTCTCAAGGTTCTGGTTGTCTTCCCATGGCAAGAACTCTCCCTTCTTCCCAGCCAGACTCAGAAATGATAGCATTTTCATCTGAAGGACCGTCAACATCTTCCCCTGCAGGACTCCAGTCCCCTTGAAGAGAGGAGGTATCCTTGGCCAGATCTAAAGAAGCTCCAGCCAAACTTCGGCGGGCAAGCTTTCTAGACAGAGGATCAGCAGCTGTCTGAGTAGCTGAAGTCCCCGAGTGCCACATATCCCAGCTCCATAAACTGGAGATCAGAACTGTCAGATGAAGTCTGCATAGGCTGAATATAGAGTTGTCAAGGATAAGCAGGCTGCTCAGACAACAAAATCGGTGGAAGGGCATCTTGAGATCTAGCATCACCCTAAGGTAACCCAGAGGGAGCTATAGCAAGAGACCTGGAAGGGCTACCAGAACTAGGATCTGCAGATACAGAAGGACCCCCTTGATCAGAACCACAGGAGGAACACAAACTACCTGTCCAAGTCTTACATTTCTTCCCAAAGCCCAAACAGCGCTGTAGGGAAGAAGGCATTTTCACAACAAGATAAAAGAAAAAGTCATAGGAAGGGCCAGGAAGCCAAATATCAACAGACTGAAGAAAGAATGGCAGCTGCAACACAAAACGTTTGGTGGGAAATGGAGCCGGGAAGCAGCCGCTGACTTATGTGAAGAGAAGCAGGAAAAAGGCAACTGCAGAAAATGGAGCACACCAAAAAAGAAGGGAGGCGCATGCGGTCAGACGAACAAGATACCACTGAACAACAGATCAGGATGCTGCTTTAAAAGAGAACCACAAAAGAAATAAAAACACTTACTGCTCTCAAAGGAGGAAAAAACAGGAGAAAGGGTCCTGAGAAGAAAAAACTGCTTGACAACTTCCTCAGCTACTGGGTCCTTGAATTAGTTTGTTTGTTTTTTCAATAAACTTTAAGGAGTTATGAAAATAACAAAAGGCGACTGCCAACTTAGCTGATAGAAATCTTGCTTGCAGAACACTCAGAAAGGAAGGCTGTAACTGCTCCTCATGAGCAGGAGCACTTCCCTTCAGAGGTGCTCTACTGGTCTTCTTGACCAAGAGCAGCTCTGGAAAGTGAAGAAAGGAAAACTGTTGGCAAAGAAGGGACACCACAGTGTGCACAACTGCCAAAGATAGCTACACTGACGCCAAATCTCTTCTCAGAGAACGCCAGGAGCTAGGAGAAGTCCACCATCTGCTGAGACAGAAAATACTGAAGCTCCCCTTGGGGGATGGGTTTTTATACCAAGGGTGATGTCACAAAGCTTCGGGAATTTGTTTCTGTCTCACCATCTGCTGGCAGGGGGAACAACCCATTAGTCTGGGCTGGTTTAGCAGGATGTATTTGGAAAGGCTCCTTATCTTTCAACATCTTTTATGCTTCTAAATTCACCATCAACAGCATCTGTTGATATGGAAGGACAGACTAGATAGGCCATGTGGTCTTTTTCTGTCATCATTTTTCTATGTTTCTATCTTCATAATAACTTGAACTATTGCTGTGGCTTTTCAAAGAATATAACAGTCAAACTGGATTAGACCAAAGGTTCATCTCAATCGGCATTGTCCGAAGCAGCACCTAGTATGGTTTATTAAAATTTGATATACCACCCTTCGTACCAGCAGAGCAGTGGTAGGTTCTCCGAGAACATGTGTAAGAAACAGCATACGTACAGCTGTCCATTTAGTCTCCTACCCTTCCTGTTTCTATCAATAATGGATTACTTATTAAACCTTGGGGGTTAAATAGCCTTTAATTGATTTTCCATAAATTTCTCAAATCCCTTTCTTAACCCCCGTTATATTATTTGCCCACGCAACATCTAGTGGCAGCAAATCCCCAGGTTAACTGTAGCAACGTGCACTGACAAGAAACATTCAGTTAGTTTTTATTGTTTTCATGAATTTTTCCTGATTTTTGGGTGTTTTTTTTTCCAATTAGATTCACACATTCATTTTAATAGGGAATTTTTAGTGTGCACTAACCAGTGATGTAAGACATGCTAAGTCGATTAGTGCATGTTAAATCAGATTAGCATGCACTAAATTCTTAAAGGCACAGTAACAAACCAAATGTGCACTAATGAATCCATGCCATTAGTTCATTGTGTGAAGCCTTCCTTTTGCTGGTTTTAAACCTGCTTCATGATGGTTTTAGCAAATGCCCCAATTAGTTCACTATGGCACACAGCAAATGACTGCCTATCCCCAATTTATATAGCACACCTCTAGCATATCTCCCTTTGGTCTCCTATTCTGCAAGCAAGAGTTTGACTTTTCTGGAGTTTCTCCAGAACCATAAGGGGAAATTAGAGCTTATCCGCTAATTTGCTTTCATGGCATCCCTCCAGTCCAGTCAATCGGGTTGTGTGCACCCATCAGAAGCTGAATACTGATATGTAAATATTTTCTAGTGATGTCACCCCTTAAACCTAGAGGAACTTCCCTCTTCCTGCCAGTATCATTCCATCAAAGCAACTGTCCAAACTGTACAAAACTGTCCCAAATGAAGGTAGAAACCACACACTAATACTAATGAGCTCACAGCAACATTAACAAAAACCCACAAAAAACACAGGAGAGCATGTCCCATTGCTTCCTCTGAAGCGGTTCAGAAAATGGAATTCCCCTTGCTTGCTTTTCCAAAGCTTATATAAGCATTGGGGTTTTTTTTGTTTGTGCAGCAAGAACTCCTGAGACCCCCTTAAGATCCGAGAGCAGTCCGTCAGCTAACAAATAACTTGCGTGCCTTCAACCAGGATCCAGATAGCTCATCTCGCAACACGGGTGGCTCGCCACACCCATGGGTCCTGCACTGGATTGGAGGGACTTTATGAAAGCAAATTAGCAAGTAAGCTCTAATTTCCCCTTCATCCACGTCCCTCCAATCCAGTCCAGTCAATCAGGATATACCATAGCAGTACCTAACAATGGGAGGGACCAGCGAGTCCCGCCCGCAACACCTGAGCGCCAAACCACACCTCCAACACGGCCTGCACATCCAAATGGTAATGCTTTGTGAAAGTATGCAATGAAGACCACGTCACCACACAACATGTGTCTCTTGGCAGTACCAGCTGGACTGCCACTCAGGAAGCCACCTGCGATCTCATGGAATGAGCACACAACTCCTCCGGCACAGTTCTATGTTTAAGGAGATAAGCCAAGGCAATCGCCTCCTTAACCCATCAGGAAATCAAAGTCTTAGATGCGGCCTCCCCTTGCCGAGGACTGCCAAATACCACAAATAATCGATCACACTGTCGGAAAGACTGCGTGCGCTTCAAATAACAGCACAATGCCACTGAGGGTCACCTTGTTTGTTCTTTGAATCCGCAAACACCGGAAGAGCCACCACCTGGTTGACATGAAACAACGAGATCATTTTTGGTAAGAAAGAAGGAATGGTGTGAACAACCACCTGCTCCTTAGATCTAATCTGTAGGAATGGTTCCCAACAGGACAAGGCTTGCAACTTGGAAATGCAATGTGCTGAGCAGACAGCCACCAAAACCACCACCTTCAAGGTCAGATCCTTTAAAGAGGCTTGATACAAAGGTTTGAACGGAGCTACAACCAAGGCTGATAATACCACATTCAAGTCCCAAAAAAGAACCACTGTGTGTTGGTGGCTTAACATGCTTTACGGCCCGCAGAAATCTAGCCACATACGGGTGGCAGGCCAAGGGAGCCCCCTGAACCTTACCCCGATAACAGGCCAACGCTGCCAACTGCACCTTCAAAGAGTTCAGGGCCAAGCCCTTATCAAGGCCATTCTGTAAGGCCAGGATGTCCACCACCGATGCTCCAAAGGACCACCGGTCCCTCTGCTCATACCAGGCTTCAAAGACACACTAAAGCGAATATAGGACAGAAAGGTTGATCTTTCTGGCCTTCAATAGTGTAGCAATCGTGCCAGCCGAATACCTGTGCATCAGCAGAAGCACCTGCTCAAAAGCCAAGCCGTAAGAGAGGATTGATACACCTGTGGCATTCTTATCGGCCACTGCGTGAGCAGGTCGGATGGTTGAGGCAGGCACCAAACCTGTCCACCACTAACCAGATCAGGTCTGTGTACCATGGCCTCCGCTGCCAATATGGAGTCACAAGGATCACTCGCTCTGGATGCCGCACAATGCAATGCAGCACCCTTCCAATCATTGCCCAGGGAGGGAAGACATATAAAAGACTCTCCCCTGGCCAGGGCATCTAGCCCTTCCAACATCCGCTCTCATCTTCTGTTGTAGAACCAGCTTACCTTGGCATAGTCCACGGTCTCCATGAAGTCCATCACTGGGTGTCCCCAGCAGCGAACAATGAACTCGAACACAGAGTCCGCTAGAGCCCACTCTGCTGCATCTATCCAATGTTGACTGAAATAGTCAGTCTGGATGTTGTCCTTTCTGGCCACATGTGCCACAGAAACCATGCTTAAGTGCCTGTTGGCCCCGTGTAGGATAGGAGTCACCTCCTTCGCCAGCAGAGCACTACCAGTACCACCCTGCCCATTGATGTACGCTACTGCTGAGGCATTGTCCGAGAACACTGACCGCTTGAGCCTCCAGAAGCAAAGCGGCGCAAAGTGCTGCAGCACCATCCAGACCACCCAAATCTCAAGCCGACTGATGGACCAGGAATTCTCCTCCACTGTCCAATTCCCCTGGGCCACCTACACGCAACAATGTGCTCCCCAGCTGCTGAGACTGGCATCCGTGGTTACCACTATTCACTCTGGCTGCTCCAATGAGACTCCCTTAGTCAGTCAAATTGCTCCTCTGCAGCCACCACCGCAATTCTCTCTTTGTACTCTCTGGGTACTGAAGCCTGTGAGATAATGAGTGGTGCTGGGATGATGATCTCGAGAGCAGTGCCTTCTGCAGCAGTCACATGTGAAATTGGGCCCAGGGTACTAAGTCAAGCACTGCCGCCATCAAGCTGAACATCTGCAGATAATGCCACGCCGACAAATATCCAGAGAAACTGGCGCAACAAGGACTGGAGCTTGAGGACGCACTCGTCCATCAACGAAATCAATCCAGCTGCCATGTCAAAGCAGGCTCCCAGGTATATCAATTGCTGAGATGAAACAGCATGCACTTGGCCACTTTGATCACCCATCCAAGACTCTGCAGAGAGGCTATCACACATTCTGCGTCACCTGCTGACTTTCAACTCTTGTCTTGGACCAAATGAGCCAACTGTCCAGATAAGGATGAACCTAGAGACCCTGCTTCCTTAGGGCCGCCACGGCTACCAGCATCACCATGGTGAACGTCCGCCGAGCCATTGCCAGACCGAAAGACAGCGCCTGAAACTGGAAATGACCCAGAAATGTCGCAAAACAGAGGAAGTGCTGATGCTCTGGCCATATTGGAACATGGAGATATGCCTCGGTTAACTCCAGAGCTGTGAGAAACTCCGTCTGCATGGCTACCATGACTGACTGCAATGTTTCTGTGCGGAACCTTGGTATCCTTAAAGCTACATTTACCTGACTGAGGTTGAGAATGGGAAGGAAAGTGCCCTTCTTTTTGGGCAACACAAAATAAATCGAGTATCAACCTAAGCCACGTTGGCCGAACGGCATCAGAACCACCACCTCCAGGGCCAAGAGGCGCTGCAGTATCGCATGGACCGCTTGACGTTTGCCCGGAGCCGCACACAGAGAGAGCATAAAGGTGTCCTGTAGTGGGTAGTGGAATTCTAAAACGTACCCATCGAGGATCGCCTCCAGGACCCATCCAAGGTTATCTGAGCCCAGGCGTGGTATACTGCCATAGGCAACCCCCTATGAATTCTACCGACACCTGGATCCACCTGACTTCATTATGGTTTTTTGGCTGCCCCTGAGGTGCCTGTATAATAGCCACGGCCTGTACCTCTAGCATGAAAGGACTGTCCCCTGGACGAGAAACTCCCTAGCTGTGAGAAGGGGAATCGAGTTGGCCGAAACGGACAGACTTTTTGGATCCCCCCCGCAACGAGACTGACTGCCTTTTCCTCCCTGAGATTTGACCTCAGGCAACTGGCCCCCTTTGGACTCCCCCAGATCCTTGACCAGCTCCTTCAGGGGGTCTCTGAGCAAACTGCCCTTTAAGGGTAAGCTACTATTCATTCGGGCCTTGGAGGAAACGTTTGCTGACCGGTTTCTCAACCAGAAAAAACACAAAGCTGCCACTACCAATGCCATACTCTTTGAAGACGCTCAAACAAAATTATAACTAAAATCTGACAGATATGCCCATAGCTGACTCCATCTTGGGAATCTTAACTGGATCAGAGTCCGCCCCCTGGAGAAGACCAGGCAATGCCTGCAGCCATCTCATGCAGGCTCTGGCCACATACGCCCCACAAATGGAGGCTTGCAGCGATTACACATTGACCTCAAACGCTTGCCTCAAGAGCGCCTCTAACCAGCGGTTCTGTGGATCCTTGAGGGCCATACCCCACTCCACAGGAATCGTGGTCTTCTTGGTCATGCCTGTGACCAAGGAATCCACCTTAGCCATCCAAAATAGATCCCTCTCAGTAAGAGGCACGGGGTAGAGGCGAGCCATCGCTTACAACCACCCCCCCCCCCCCCCAAGGCTCCCACTCGGCCTCGATCATCTGCATAATGGCCTTATGGACAGGAAAAGAATTCTGTGGCACTCACATGACCTGCAGGAGAGGGTCTTCTCTAAGGGTACTTCCTTCTGCAGGGCCCGAAAAGGGAGGTTTAATGCCACCAACAATTGGGAGATCAGCAACATCAACTCTTCCTTCTGGAAGACCTGTACAATTGTGGGGTCATCCCCTGAGGAGAGGTCGTCTTCCATAGGGCCCGGACCTCCCAGATCCTCTTTGAAGACAGACAGACCCCACACACCAGTGCCCTTCTCCCCCAGGGCACTGGCTCCCCCCCATCTCTTCTCCGTCGCACCCTCAGCAAGACGTAGATGTTTTTCCACACCCTGCTTCTCTCCAGGTGGCATAGGGAGTTTAGAAGCCCCTGGCTTCTCCGTGGGAAGTGAAGCTCCTATCTGCCCTTGCTCTAAGCTGCTGGCTTTGTGGAGCAGCAGCACAAAATCTGGCAACAGCAGCAACGTTTCCTTCCGAGTTCTGTGCTGGGTCCTCTGAGAATCCAGTCTAACCAATACTCCCCCCTAAGGCAGGGGTATCTGCTGGCGAAATAGCAGCCACAGCATTCAAAATGACCACCGGGGATTCTGAAGAGATCTCCACTCCTCACAATGCTCCTCTGTGTCATGGTTCTCCCTTTCACAGGCTTGGCAGCAGCGTGCCTGTGAAACAGCTGCGGCGTGCCTCACACGCAGCACAGATAGCTTTTAAACTAGGCATCGGGAATTGCAGCTGTAATTAAACCCCCCAATTCCCCACTGCCGCTTGCCTGTCGTTCGGCCACCCCTGTGAACAGCTTTCCGGGCCACCGACCATGCAACATTAGAAACCGTCAGTGGGAAAAAAAAAAAAAGTTACCACAGCACACGAGACGACCGATGAGGGCCTGACCAGACCACAGGCTTGTCTGCCACTGTCAGGAGACCCGATGCTGACTTAATGGCTCAAGGGTTGTTCAGAGGTCTTTCCTCAACCACTCAATGGCTCTGGGCTGCACTGTACTTTTTTTTTCCAGAACAAACTTTGTGCTACTGTATTATTATACCAGTGCAGTAAGACCTCCAACTGGGGACAGCTCTCCTCTGCTCCTGTTAAACACTACTGCCCAAAGCTAGCTCAATCTGGGGTGAATCAGAATCCAGTCAGACAGACCTCCAAGGGAGTCTGCCCACATGCTGCTGGAGACTGAAGATACTGGCAGGAAGAGGGAAGTTCCTCTAGGTTTAGGGGGCGACATCAATAGAAAAATTGTACAAATCAGTCTCCAGCTGCTGGTGGTTGGACACAACCCAATTGTCTGGACTGGATTGAAGGGACTCCATGAAATCATCTTTGTTGCTGTTCTCTGCCCCTTTCAGATGGGGTGATCAGAACTACTTCATGAATTAAAGAGACGAGTTCCACTATAGTTTTTTAAAATACCAGTGAAATCTTCTCATTTGTAAATCCTTTCCTAATCATTCCTAACATTCTAGTAGCTTTTCTAACTGCCACTGCACCCTGATGACTAAAAAGAATGATCCATAATGGCTCCATGATCTCTTTCTTGAGTAGAAAGAGCCAGACTAGAGCCGATTATTGAGTATGAAATGTTTGGGTATTTTGTTTATTGTCTGCTCTTTTCTTATCCAGTCACTCAGGTTTGTCAGATTCCTCTGTTGTTCTTTACCAGCAGGTTTTGATTATCTAGAAGTTTTATTTCATGTGCAAGCTCTGCTGCCTCGCTGTCTACTGCTTTTCCAGATCATTTATGAATATATTGAGCAAAATTTCTCCTGTGCCAAGTCTTTGTGGAACTCCACTGCTTGTTCTTCCACTACTTGGAAAAAAAAAAGACTATTTAATTCTATGTGCTTTGTTTCATGTTTTCCCATGACCCAATGATGTGTATAATTACTTGAACTATTCTTTTCCTCAGCTAACATCTCTGTCAACTTCCACACCATAAATTCTGCTCTCCATAGCTTGCTTGTAATGGCATATCAGGCAGAATCCCTCCTTAATAGTACATACAGAACTATGAGCAGTAATGAAGCCATCTGATTCACTAGTGTAAACCATACAGGCAGGGCTGGCCCAAGGGTTTCTGCTACCCTAGGCAGACCCCCAGTGCTGCCCCCCCCGACCTGCTGGCTTACCCCGCTATTGCTGCTGCCTTGAGGTTTGGTGCATCACAGGAGAATCGCCATACTGCCTTCCCCCCTCCCAGCATCAATTGTTTCACCTGGGGAAGTAGGGTGGCATGGCAATTTCTCCCTTCCTTGCTACAGCAAGCCTTAAAACAGCTGCACATGTTCTCACGGGATGCCGCTCCTGCTTCCCTCCAACACAACTTCCTGTCAGAGGGGGGCAGGAGAGGCATGCAGTGACTACATGCATATGCGCCACTACTTTAAGGCCTCACGCAGCACTGAAGCAGCAGCTGTGCTGCGCTTGGAAGGAGGGGATGGATCGGCTAGCATGCTGCCCACTAGGGTCTATTGCTCTAGGCAACTACCTAGTTCACGGACTGGCCCTGTATACAAGTATACTCAATCAGTATGCTAGATTTTAAATCCTATTTCATTTAGAGACATTTTATGATAGGAATAGAAGGCCTCAGTCCCCTTTGGCAATTATAAGGATTACTAGAACAAGAAACCTTTAGCTTTGTATGGAACCAGTTTTCCCCAAGACCTCTGATTACAGGTTTGCAGAGCTCACTGTTCTGTATCTTCTCTCTCCTTCCACAATGACAAGGGAATGGGAGAATGCTGACACCGTAAAAACATTTGTGCTGGCACCATGCACTTTTACCTGATAGGATGAGGGCACTTTAACCCCTGTGTCCGTGTCTCGGAGAGTAAAATAAAATGCTGCAATGTCAACGCTGCTATTAGCACCTTCCAGAAGCTCCATCCAAGCTTGATACACCGATGTGTGGTACATTGCCTCCTGCCCATAATACAAGTTCTCTGGAATACTCTCCACCAAAAGAAACCTGAAAGAAGGCAAAGGCATTCGGGAGACACATGTTTCATACTAAAAGTCACAGCAAAGTAATAATAATGGGTGATTTCAATTACCCTGGTATCGACTGGGTCAGTATCACAGCAGGACATGCTAGGGAGATAAAGTTTCTAAATGAAATAAATGACTGCTTCTTGGAGCAGCTGGTTCATGAACCGACCAGAGGGGAAGCCATACTGGACCTACTCCTTAGTGGAACACCAGATCTGGTGCAAGAAATAAGGGTGTTGGGACCACTTGGCAATAGTGATCATAGCATGATCGTGTTTGATTTAATTAGTGGAGGAGGGATAATAAAGAAATCCACAGTACTACCTTTTAACTTTCGAAAGGGAGACTATGATAAAATAAGGAATATAGTTAAGAAAAAACTAAAAAGGAGCAGTTGCAAAGGTTAAAGACTTATATCAAGCTTGGGTGTTGGTTAAAAATACTATCCTGGGGGAACTCAGGGATGGGCTGGGTTGGTGGACTTGCTACAGCGTTTTCGCTTACAGGACCTATGGCGGAATGCATATCCACAGCGTAGGGATTATACATACTATTCAAATGCCCACCATAGCTACAGTAGGATTGATCTTCTCTTGGGGGATGACTCCTGGGGGCATCGCGTAATGCTGGTGGAGATTGGGCCGCAAACGTGGACAGATCATGGGCCCTTATGGGGGGAATTTTCGGGGGGAGGGGGTGGATCGGGGGGGCCGAACTTTTTGGAGGCTTAATGAGAGCTTATTGCTGGATAAAAAAGTGGTATCGGAGGTGGAAGAGGAAATCGCTAATTATTTGTCAGTGAACGATACGGGAGCGGTGGAGGTGGGGATATTATGGGATGGGCTGAAAGCCGTTCTCAGGGGGGTATTAGTGAAGTGGGGGGCTAGGAAGAAACGGGAGAGGGAGGCTACTGTAGATCATCTGACCAGAGTGTTAACCGACTTGGAACTTCAACATAAGCGGGTAGGGGGGGTAAAGGTTCGGGGGCAATTAGAGCGAATTCGGGCAGAACTAGCGGAGCTGCAATTGGAAAAAATACGGTTTCAGCTGCAGAGGGTCAATCAACAATATTACGAGTTTAATAATAAGGCCAGCTCTTTATTGGCTCGGCGGTTGCGAGAACGGGAGCGTCGGACCAGCATAGTTAAAATCAAAGGGGAGCGGGATAACTTGATCTTTCAGACTGGGGGTATAAGAGAGCAGATTAAGAACTATTATCAGAAACTGTATACTAGTGAGACTAAGAGTTCGCTATCGGAGGTGGAAGAGTATTTGCAGGATACGGAAGGGTTGGGACATCTTACCGAAGGCGAAAGGGAGTGTTTGGATGAGCGGATAGGTATAGGGGAGATAGAGATGGTAATTAAGGGTCTGGCAGGCAATAAATCCCCAGGGTTGGATGGTCTTCCTGCGAGTTTTTATAAAAAGTTTAGGGGTCACTTGGCTCCGGTTCTGCAAAGGTTGTTTAATGGTGTGTTAGAAGGGGGCCGGTTGGCGCCTTCCATGTTGCAGGCGGGGATTTCGGTCCTTGCCAAGCCTGGCAGGGATCCCGCCGTGTGCGGGTCTTATAGACCCATATCACTTTTAAACACGGATGGCAAGATCTTGGCCAAAATATTGGCCTGCAGGTTGGGACGGGTATTACCTCGCTTGGTGCACCCGGACCAAACCGGATTTGTCCAAGGACGCTGCACGGGTGATAATATCCGGCGGGCTCTTCAAGTTATTTGGTCGGCTAAGACTCTCAAGCAAGAAATGTTGTTGGTAGCGGTAGACGCAGAAAAGGCCTTTGATAGGGTCGCATGGGGCTTTATGTTTTCAGTGCTACGTAAGGTGGGGGTGGGGCCGGGACTACTAGCGTGGATTGCGGCTCTGTATGAGAGGCCAGAGGCAGCGGTTAAGATCAATGGACGGTACTCTGAATTTTTTCCGTTACAGCGGGGGACGCGCCAGGGGTGCCCCTTATCTCCCTTGCTTTTTGCATTAGTGATGGAGCCTTTGGCCGAGCGGTTGCGGGGGAACCCGGATGCAACAGGGCTGAAAGTGGGGGAGGATGAACATAAGGTGGCTCTGTTTGCGGACGATATCTTATTGTTTGTTACCCGGCCCCTGCTGGCCTTACCTATATATATGAGGGAGCTGAAATGGTTTGGAAGGATGTCCGGGTTTAAGATTAACTGGGATAAAACTGAGGCCCTAGGAGTATCTATAGGAAGTAGCCAGGAACATCATCTTCAACAGAACTTTAAGTTTCGCTGGGCCTCGAGGTCCATTAAATATCTAGGGGTTCAGTTGCATCGAGATTTTCAAGGCATGTATGGGGCAAATTACCCACCTTTGATTGCTCAGATAGAAAAGGATCTGGAGAGATGGCATAAGGAAGATTTTTCTTGGTTGGGGCGTATAGCAGCCTTAAAAATGGTGATATTGCCGCGTTTGTTATATCTTTTTCAGGTGCTACCTTTGAGGGTACCGCGGTTGGCTCTGCAAAAACTACAACGGAAGATGTTTTTGTTTGTTTGGCGCCACCGGCCCCCTAGGATAGCTAGGAAAGTGCTATCTAGTACCACAAAGGAGGGGGGATTAGGAATGCCTGCAATTGGGGTTTATTATTTAGCTGCGCAACTGCGGCAGGCCATGGATTGGAGGGAAGCGGGGGGAACTAAACGATTTGGGAGTGTGGAGCAGTATTGGGCAGGGGAGCATGATTTGAGGTATCTTCCCTGGCTGCAGAAGGGGATGGTACGTAGGGGGTGGACGCGGAATCCATACCTTCAACATCTTTGGGCAGAGTGGCAGCGGGGGTGGGGGCGGGTGAATACTCGACCCAAGGAGTCAACTTCCATGCTAGCCCCTATAGTGTTTACTAAGTCTTTTGGACCGGGGAGGGAAGGGGCTTTTAGGAGCTGGGCGGAGAAGGGATTAGATAGATTTGTGCAGTTGCTTGATTCGGGGGAAATCAAACAATTTTCCCAACTACGAGAGGAGTATCAGCTCGGATCCCGAGATTTCTTTGCATATCTCCAGGTGGCTCACTTTTTGCAACATAAGCAGAATAAGGCTACGATTAAAGAAGGGCTCAATGGTATTGAAGGGATTTGGTGGGGACATTCCCAATCACGGGGTATGATACGAGCCCTCTATGCCAGTCTGTGTCCTCTGAGGAAGGAGGGTGAGAAATTCCGCTATATGGAAGACTGGGAGAGAGATCTGGGGGTGAGCTGGGGAGAAGAAGAATGGGGCATGGTATTTCGAGAGGTCAAGAGCTCATCAATCTGTACGCTAATAAAAGAAAATGCGTATAAGATTTTGATGCGATGGTACTATACCCCCTCTAGATATAGCAGGATGTTTCCGGGAGCCTCGGATCGTTGTTGGAGGGGGTGTGGAGGCCACGGGACGTACCTACATATGTGGTGGGAGTGTGTTATCATACGAGGCTATTAGGAGGGAATTAAGGGTCAAATTCAGGCCATCTTTGACCTGGGGGTCCCCCTGTGTCCAAGATTCTTTCTGCTGGGAGTATGGCCTGATGAGCTACCGACTTGTTGGAATAGACCCGTACGAGCCTGCTTAATAGCGGCTCGGTGCGAGATAGCCTGGCGATGGAAGCAGAGACAATCTCCAAGCACAGAGGCTTGGGTGGTCCGGCTGCGCAGGATTGTCATGATGGAGCAATTGACTATGCTGCGTCGCGACAAGGGGGCTAAGTTTGACCAGCAGTGGGAACTGTTACTGAACTATTTGAGGAGGGCTGGGTAATGGTAGGTGGGGAGGGGGGAGGGGGGAGGGAAGGGGGAGGTTCGGGAAATTTAGTAGGCTGGTGTGAGGGTTGTGGCTGAGGTAGGCTAGATGCGGGGGAGTGAACCTAGGGGAAGGGGAGAGTGGTGGGGACTTCACGGCTTGAGTTATTGTGTTGGAATGGGTAACTCGGTTTGTATGGGAGTTAGCAGCTCTGTTATTGTGTAATGTTTTCCCTTTTTCCTTCCTTGTTACTGGATATGGTGTTATAAATGAACAAAAAAATTTTTTTTCAATAAAAAGAAAGTTATAAAAAAAAAAAAAAATACTATCCTGGAAGCCCAGACCAGCTGTATTCCACGCATTAAGAAAAGTGGAAGGAAGTCCAAAAAACTGCCAGCATGGTTTAAAGGTGAGGTCAGAGATGCTGTTGCTGCCAAAAAAGCATCTTTCAGGAAATGGAAAAAAGAGCCAAACAACGAAAACTGTAAACAGCACAAGCATTGGCAAGTTAAATGCAAAGCATTGATAAGGCAGGCAAAGCGAGAATTTGAGAAGAAACTTGCTACGGAAGCAAAAACACGAAATAAAGACTTTTTCAAGTACATTCGTAGCAAAAGGCCTGTGAGAGAGTCAATTGGACCATTAGATGATAGAGGGGTAAAAGGGGCAGTAAGAGGAGACAAGGCTATAGTGGAGAGACTGAATTAATTCTTTGCTTCGGTCTTTACTGAGGAAGATGTAGGGATGTTACCCAAGACTGAAGTGGTATTTAAAGGTGATACTGCAGAGGAATTGAGAGAAATATCACTACACTGGGAAGATGTATTACAACTATTTGATAAACTGAATAGTAGCAAATCACCTGGACTGGATGGTATACATCCAAGAGTGTAGAAAGAACTGAAATATGAGATTGCAGACATGCTATTAGTAATCTGTGAACTTTCCAGTCTTGACGGACTGGAAAGGGGGGCTGTTACTTCTGGAGAGAAATCTGAAATTGTGAGTATATACTTCTGGGAATTTTTCTGAAAGGAATTGTTTTTCTTTTAAAGCTAATTAATCTGTGAACCCACTATTTTTTTTGTTAAATCAGTCAGGGCCTAGTAGCAACAGTTTAAGATTCAATTTAAAAACACAGAAGAGAACTTTCTGGTTACCTTTCATACCCAGTAGACAGCTGTAGTTTAAATTTCATAGTCACTCAGGGCCTAGCATCAGCAAAGTACTTTTAGTTCCAAATTAAAACACAGAAGAGAGCTTTCTGGTTAAATTTAGAATCCAGCAGAGAGCTTGTAGTTTAAATTTCATAATAGGTTAGAGCCTAGTAGCAGCAAAGAGCTATAATTTAAATCAAATCAGAATATAGTTTTCCTCAGCAGCACAGGACAAGGTACTGTGTAGCAGCCCTTTTTTAATAAGTGTTATATCCCTCCTCCCTCCCCACACCCACCCTCCCCTGGGAATTTCACAGCTTTATAGGTACTTGCACAACTTAAAAGACAGGAGGTGCTCTCAGGTGAAGCTCATTACCCAAATCAGTCATACACCAAGGACCTGAGATTAATTAAGCTTCAGGTGAACAAGGTATATTAAACTTCTTAGGTACAGTTTTAGTGGTATAAATATCCATTGCACCCTTTAGTACATATAGAACTTAAAGATCTAAACACAAACTTAAAACTAAGATGCAGACAGCAGTCCAGCAGCGGGATGTGGGCTTTCCAGTCTTTTGCATTGAGTGTCACATGTATGATTTTCTCCCAGCTGGTGAGAGGTCTTACGTGTGCACTAGGTGCAAGGAGCTCTCTGCTCTCAGGGAACAAGTCCGTTCTCTAGAGGCTAGAGTAGCAGACTTGGAAAACATAAGACAGACAGAGAGGTACATAGACGAGACCTACAGGGATATAGTCCTGAAGTCCCACCTCCAGTCTGGCAGCATCCCTGTTGCCATGGAGGAGAGAGGTCACGTGACAGGAGAGCATCACCCTGGTGTGGCAGGAAGTGATCCTGTAACTAGGACCTGTCCTCCAGGTGATGTAAACCCCTCTTGCACCGAGGAGGTTTCTCCAGGGCCAAGTGCCCATGCGGGAAGGGTTAGGACAGCAGTTATAGTTGGTGATTCGATCATTAGGCATGTAGATAGCTGGGTGGCTGGTGGACGTGAGGATCGCCTGGTAACATGCCTGCCTGGTGCGAAGGTAGCGGACCTCACACGCCACCTAGATAAGGTCTTAGATAGTGCTGGGGAGGAGTCTGCTGTCTTGGTACATGTTGGTACCAATGACATAGGAAAATGTGGTAGGGAGGTTCTGGAAGCTAAATTTAGGCTTTTAGGTAGGAAGTTGAAATCCAGAACTTCCAGGGTAGCGTTCTCCGAAATGCTTCCCGTTCCACGCGCAGGACCCAATAGGCAGGCAGAGCTCCGGACTCTCAATGCGTGGATGAGAGACAATGGTGCAGAGATGAGGGGTTCGGATTTGTTAGGAACTGGGGAACATTCTGGGGAAAGGAGGGGCTCTTCCGAAGGGATGGGCTTCACCTTAACCGGGATGGAACCAGGCTGCTGGCATTAACCTTTAAAAAGGAGATAGAGCAGCTTTTAAACTAGATAATAGGGGAAAGCCGACAGTCGCCCAAGAGCGCATGGTTCGGAAGAATGTATCCTTGAAGGATACTACAAAAAGCAGAGAGGTTCCAAAAAAGAGTAAAGTAGCCCAAATGCCCTCGAGTATGGAGCAGACAGAACTTAAAGATCCCAAATTACCCATGTCTACCAATAGCCAAATTAATATGAATAAAATACAGTCTCTAAAATGCTTGTATGCAAATGCTAGAAGTCTACAAAACAAGATGGGAGAGTTAGAATATATAGCACTAAACGAGAGGTTAGATATGATTGGAATATCAGAGACATGGTGGAAGGAGGACAACCAGTGGGACACTGTGATACCTGGGTACAAACTATATCGAAATGATAGAGCTGATCAAATTGGTGGAGGGGTTGCGCTCTATGTTAGAGAGGGCATTGAGTCAGAAAGGATTAAAGTTTTGCAAGAAACAAAATTTGCTGTAGAATCTCTATGGATTGAAATTCCATGTAAAAAGGGGAAGGCGATGGCAGTGGGGGTGTACTATCGTCCGCCTGGCCAGAATGAACAAATGGATGATGAAATGCTCAAAGAAATCAAGGAAGCTAGCAAAAGTTACAGTGCAGTAATAATAATGGGTGATTTCAATTACCCCGGCATCGACTGGGTCAGTGTCACAACAGGACATGCTAGGGAGATAAAGTTCCTAGATGAAATAAATGACTGCTTCTTGGAGCAGCTGGTTCATGAACCGACCAGAGGGGAAGCAATATTAGACCTAGTCCTTAGTGGAACACCAGATGTAGTGCAAGAGATAAGGGTGTTGGGGCCACTTGGCAATAGTGATCATAGCATGATCGCCTTTGATTTAATTAGTGGAGGAGGGATAGTAAGGAAATCCACAGTACTACCCTTTAACTTTCGAAAGGGAGACTATGATAGAATGAGGAAAACAGTTAAGAAAAAACTAAAAGGAGCAGTTGCAAAGGTTAAAGACGTACATCAAGCTTGGGTGTTGTTGAAAAATACTATCTTGGAAGCCCAGACCAGCTGTATTCCACGCTTTAAGAAAAGTGGAAGGAAGTCCAAAAAATTGCCAGCATGGTTTAAAGCTGAGGTCAGAGAGGCTGTTGTTGCCAAAAAAGCATCTTTCAAGAAATGGAAAAAAAGAGCCAAATGATGAAACCTGGAAACAGCACAAGCACTGGCAAGTCAAATGCAAGGCATTGATAAGGCAGGCAAAGAGAGAATTTGAGAAGAAGCTTGCTGCGGAAGCAAAAACGCGAAATAAAGACCTTTTCAAGTACATTCGTAGCAAAAAACCCGTGAGAGAGTCAGTTGGTCCATTAGATGATAAAGGGGTTAAAGGAGCACTAAGAGGCGACAAGGCGATAGCGGAGAGACTGAATGAATTCTTTGCTTCGGTCTTTACTGAGGAAGATGTAGGGATGTTACCCACGACTGAAGTGGTATTTAAAGGTGTGGAAGAATTGAAGGAAATATCGATACATCGGGAAGATGTCCTACAACTATTAGATAAACTGAAGAGTAGCAAATCACCTGGGCCGGATGGTATACATCCAAGGGTGTTGAAAGAACTGAAATTTGAGATTGCAGACCTGCTATCAGTAATCTGTGAACTATCATTAAAATCATCTCTAATACCTGAGGATTGGAGGATCGCCAATGTAACACCAATTTTTAAAAAGGGTTCGAGGGGTGATCCGGGAAACTACAGACCGGTGAGCCTGACATCAGTACCGGGAAAAATGGTAGAAACCATCATAAAGAATAAAATTACTCAGCATATAGATAGTCATGACCTAATGGGAGACAGCCAACATGGCTTTAGACAAGGAAGATCTTGTCTTACTAATCTGTTATGTTTTTTTGAAGGAGTGAATAAACAGGTGGACAAAGGTGAGTCGGTTGATATTGTGTATCTGGACTTTCAGAAAGCCTTTGACAAGGTCCCTCATGAGAGACTTTTGGCAAAACTAAAGAGTCATGGGATAGGAGGCAGTGTACTACTGTGGATCAGGAACTGGTTAAAAGATAGAAAGCAGAGGGTAGGGCTAAATGGCCAATTTTCCCAATGGAGAAAGGTGAATAGTGGTGTACCCCAGGGATCTGTGCTGGGTCCGCTGCTTTTTGACATATTCATAAATGACCTGGAAAGTGGAATAACGAGTGAGGTTATCAAATTTGCTGATGACACAAAACTATTTAAAGTTGTTAAAACCCAGGAGGATTGTGGAAAATTGCAAGAGGATCTTGATAAATTGGAAGACTGGGCATCAAAATGGCAGATGAAATTTAATGTGGAGAAGTGCAAGGTTATGCACCTAGGGAAGAACAACCCAAACTATGGTTACACGATGCAAGGTTCCACATTAGGAACCACCACCCAAGAAAAAGATTTAGGCGTCCTTGTGGATACCATGTTAAAACCCTCGGCCCAGTGTGCAGCGGCGGCCAAGAGAGCAAATAGAATGCTAGGTATGATAAGGAAAGGAATGGAAAATAAAACAAAAGATATTATAATGCCTCTATATCGTTCCATGGTGAGACCGCACCTTGAATATTGTGTGCAATTCTGGTCGCCATATCTTAAAAAGGATATAGCAATTTTAGAAAAGGTTCAGAGAAGAGCCACCAAAATGGTAAAGGGGATGGAAGGCTACTCCTATGAAGAAAGGCTAAAAAGGTTGGGGCTCTTTAACCTGGAAAAGAGACGGCTGAGGGGAGATATGATAGAAGTCTATAAATTAATGAACGGAGTGGAACGGGTAAACGTAGATCGATTGTTTACCTTATCAGAATATAGAAAGACTAGGGGACATGCAATGAAGCTACAGGGTAAACTATTTAAGACTAATAAAAGAAAATATTTTTTCACTCAACGTGTAATCAAACTCTGGAATTTGTTACCAGAGGATGTAGTAAAGGCTGTTAGTGTAGCTGGGTTTAAAAAAGGTTTGGACAAGTTCCTGGAGGAAAGGTCCATAAACCATTATTAAGAAGGGACCCAGGATATCAATGCTTGAACCAATACAAGCATTGTGGAACCTGTGTCCCTTGGGGAAACTGCTAGGTACGTATGACCTAGATTGGCCACTGTTGGAAACAGAATACTGGGCTTGATGGACCTTGGTCTGACCCAGTATGGCATATCTTATGTTCTTATGTTCTTATGTTCATTAAAATCATCTGTAATACCTGAAGATTGGAGGATCACCAATGTAATACCAATTTATAAAAAGGGTTCCAGGGGTGATCCAGGAAATTACAGACCGGTGAGCCTGACGTCAGTACCGGGGAAAATGGTAGAAACCATCATAAAGAACAACATTACACTGCATGTAGATAGTCATTGCCTAATGGGAGACGGCCAACATGGCTTTAGACAAGGAAGATCTTGTCTTACTAATCTGATATATTTTTTTTAAAGGTGTGAATAAACAGGTAGACAAAGGTGAGTCGGTTGATATAGTGTATCTGGACTTTCAGAAAGCCTTTGACAAGGTCCCTCATCAGAGACTTTTGGCAAAACTAAAAAGTCATGGAATAGGAGGCAGTGTACTATTGTGGATCGGGAACTGGTTAAAAGATAGAAAGCAGAGGGTAGGGCTAAATGGCCAATTTTTCCAATGAAAAAAGGTGAATAGTGGAGTACCACAGGGATCTGTACTGGGTCTGCTACTTTTTGACATATTCATAAATGACCTGGAAAAGGGAATAACTAGTGAGGTTATCAAATTTGCAGATGACACAAAACTGTTTAAAGTTCTTAAAACCCAAGAGGACTGTGGAAAACTGTAGGAGGATCTGGATAAATTGTAAGACTGGGCATCCAAATGGCAGATGAAATTTAATGTGGACAAGTGCAAAGTTATGCACCTAGGAAAGAACAACCCACACTATGGTTACACAATGCAACGTTCCACATTGGGAACCACCACCCAGGAAAAAGATTTAGGAGTCATCGTGGATAACATGTTAAAATCCTCCGCCCAGTGTGCAGCGGCGGCCAAGAAAGCAAATAGAATGCTAGGTATCATAAGGAAAGGAATGGAAAATAAAACAAAGGATATTATAATGCCTCTGTATCGTTCCATGGTACAACCGCACCTTGAATATTGTGTGCAATTCTGGTCGCCGTATCTTAAAAAGGATATAGCATTATTAGAAAAGGTACAGAGAAGAGCCACCAAAATGGAAGAGAGGCTACAAAGGTTAGGGCTCTTCAACCTGGAAAAGAGACAGCTGAAGGGAGATATGATAGAGGTCTATAAACTTAAAGAATGGAATGGGTAAACGTAGATCAATTGTTTGTCATCAGAATATAAAAATACTAGGGAACATGCAATGAAGTTACAGGGTAAACTATTTAAGACAAATAAGAGAAAATATTTTTTCACTCAATGTGTAATCAAACTCTGGAATTTGTTACCAGAGGATGTAGTAAGAGTTGTTAGTATAGCTGGGTTTAAAAAAAGGTTTGGACAAGTTCCTGGAGGAAAGGTCCATAAACCATTATTAAAAAGGGACCCAGGATATCAATGCTTGACCCAATGCAAGCATTGTGGAACCTGTGTCTTTTTGGGGAAACTGCTAGGTACGTATGACCTATATTGGCCACTGTTGGAAACAGGATACTGGGCTTGATGGACCTTGGTCTGACCCAGTATGGCATATCTTAAGTTCTTAGTTTGCTGGAGAGTAGCCCTGTCAAAAAGGGGCTTCACTCTTTATTTCTGCAGTTTCCTACAAGTTGAGGGGGGAGATGGAGAAGAAGAGAAAAAAGTAGGATATTCCGGTGATGTGTGGGAATTGTTAGCTGTGTCACAGATCACCAAATCTGTATTAGGGAGAACCAGAAGCCTGAGAATCCAATAAAGTTAGGCACCAAAAACCAAATAAGTCCCAACTCCACAGAACTTTGTCCTCTGTGATAGGTGGAAGTGAGCTGCCCCTCAACACCAGGCAAGTAATTTTCAGTGGAACATGGAATAGTACCAGAGCATATCCCACATGCAAGGACTGGCTCAGCACCATGCAAACTAACCTAACAAACTAACAGGCCGATGCAGAAAGCCAGTGCTGAAGTCGTGCACTTCAACTTTTTACTCCTATTTGCAACGCACTGATAGCACGCAACTTTAACGCCTGCATGCAGAAAGGAGCTCATATACAAATTAGCCACACGTTAAACTGGGAGAACAAACCAAACACATGCACACAGAAGTCTGTTCTAGTTTGGCATGCTCTCCCAGAGAAACAGGGGCACCACGTGGCTAATTTGCATATGTGCCTCTACAGTATTTTGATGGCATCAGGGGCTTTCTCCAATGCCTAGATCATACGAGGGGAAAGGCATCAGGGAAAGCACCCGACACCAACAAAATATTGTCGGGGGCATGTGCTAGATGTTTAAGCCACCTCAAGACCAGGCATAGAGATACTGGCACTAAGGCTGGTTGTAAAATCCTCTACACATTTCTCTGCATCAGGCACAGGCAATATTTGCATGCTATTTTGATTATGTGCAACTCATTTGCCTCTAATTTAAATACTTTCGGTGTTAATTGTGTGCTAGTTTTTCCTTTACTGTCTGTCTCTTTTCTGCATTTGGCACGGGCAGTAATTGTGCTTAAAAGTGGTGTTATGAGGTCACCCGTCATAATGGCCGCGTGAGTGGCGAGCTCCGGACCCAACCCAGCGTGAGAGAGAATTATCTGCCTTTAACGGGCGAGGAAAATCGGGGAGATAGCTGCAGCAAGAACTGCAACTGGAGGAGAGCATGGCGACCCGGAAAAAGACCGCAGACTTTAGGGACTATGCCTTCGGAACAGCGAATGTCAGCAGGACAGGAGGAGAAAATAAAATGTCACCGGAGGAGCGTGCGAGAGGTGGGCAGGCCGAGCCGCATGGAGTAGAAAGTGTACGGAGTGATGGAGGCACAGGAGAAGCAGCGGGACAAGTGGCGACGAGAGAGGAATTAAAGGAGTGGTTTGAGGAGCTGAAGACAGAGGTACAATCAGCAAAGAAGGCGCTGGGAGATATAATGAGTGGACTGAGGGAGGAAGTGGCAGAAGTCACCCACAGGATGGGGGTCCATGAAAACCGATTACAAACTTTGGAGCTGCAACAGGACAAATGGGAGACGCAGTTTGAAGGTGAGGAAGAATGGAGGGAACAAATTAAGCTGAAATTAGAAGAGTTGGAAAATCGTTCCAGGAGGAACAATTTGAGAATAAAAGGTGTGCCAGAAGAACTTGAATTTTGGGACTGTGCAAAGGTAGCAGAGGCAGTCTGTCTGGAGGCCTTGAAGCAAGGAGGAGAGGATGTGATGGATGAAGGAATACAGCTGGATATGGCGCATCGAGCCTTGGGCCCAATACATAACAATAGACCCAGAGACATAGTAGTATGTTTAAAAGATTACAAAGTGAAAGAAAAAATGGCGGCAAAGATGAGGGGGTTAAGCACCTTTATATGGCAGGGCTATTCGGTAGCCATATATGCAGACCTGTCTTTGGGAACACTACAGAGGTGGAGGGCCATGGCACCAATTACTAGCCAGCTAAGAAAGCAGGAGATGAGATATCGCTGGCTCTATCCCTTTGGGCTTGCATTTACAAAAGGGGATAAGACAGAGAGTGCAAACCCTGGAGAAGGCATATGCTGCAATGAAAGCAGCAGGGATGGAGGCATAAGAGGAGGAAGTGAATGTAGAAGAGCCACGGCAGGAGCAAGAAGCAGAGCAGAGGAAGCAACGTGGAAAAGAATCCAGAGAGCGTCGGATGGAGATGAAGAGGGATCAGCGGAGACCACAACGCCGAGGAGCTAAGCAGTGACAAGCAGAAGGGAGAACGCCGGAAAGTAATGATCAGAGAGAGGGCCAATGAAAATGGACAAAAAGTAATTAATATGTGCATAAGGGAGTTAAAGGGGAGGAGGAAGGGAGAGGGCATGTTTAATGATGGTGTTTGAATATGTACATATGCTGGGGGTGGGGGAGAAAAGGAAGGGTTGCGAAAGCTGTGGGTGTAGCATGATAGAAGGAATGATGGGGGAAGGGAGGGGTAGGGGAGGGGATATTGGTAGGGGGGGTGGTTGGAGGATATGGGAGGATGGAAGAGGGGGATGGAAGGCGGGATTGGGTAATATGAGAGGGCTGGGGGGTGGTCTGGGGGTGACGGGCGGCACACGACTCTAGGATAACGTCGAATATGAACGAGCTAGGGGGTACGGGGGGAAGGGCAGGAGGGAGTAAGCTAAGGGGGGTGGAGGGGGAGAAGGGGAGGGAGCAGGGGGAGGACAAAGCGCAGTTGGTGGTGGGTACGATAAATGCCAAAGGATTGCAAACCTGGCGTAAGAGACGTATGCTTGAAAGGGAGGGTGCGAGGATGAAAGCAGACGTCCTGTGTATTTAGGTGGCACATTTGAAGGTGGGGCAGGACGTACTAATTAGTTCCAACAAGTATCCCAGGGTGTTGCTAGCAGGACAAAGGGCACAGCCAATGAAAGGGGGGTGGGGCTAATGAAAGGGCAGGATTATAAAGAACATAAGAACATAAGATATGCCATACTGGGTCAGACCAAGGTCCATCAAGCCCAGTATTCTGTTTCCAACAGTGGCCAATCTAGGTCATATGTACCTAGCAGTTTCCCCAAGGGACACAGGTTCCACAATGCTTGTATTGGTTCAAGCATTGATATCCTGGGTCCCTTCTTAATAATGGTTTATGGACCTTTCCTCCAGGAACTTGTCCAAACCTTTTTTAAACCCAGCTACACTAACAGCCTATACTACATCCTCCGGTAACAAATTCCAGAGTTTGATTACACGTTGAGTGAAAAAATATTTTCTTTTATTAGTCTTAAATAGTTTACCCTCTAGCTTCATTGCATGTCCCCTAGTCTTTCTATATTCTTGTAAGGTAAACAATTGATCTACGTTTACCCGTTCCACTCCGTTCATTAATTTATAGACTTCTATCATATCTCCCCTCAGCCGTCTCTTTTCCAGGTTAAAGAGCCCTAACCTTTTTAGCCTTTCTTCATAGGAGTATCCTTCCATCCCCTTTACCATTTTGGTGGCTCTTCTCTGAACCTTTTCTTAAATCGCTATATCCTTTTTAAGATACGGCGACCAGAATTGCACAAAATATTCAAGGTGCGGTCTCACCATGGAACGATATAGAGGCATTATAATATCTTTTGTTTTATTTTCCATTCCTTTCCTTATCATACCTAGCATTCTATTCGCTCTCTTGGCCGCTGCTGCACACTGGGCCGAGGGTTTTAACATGGTATCCACAATGACGCCTAAATCTTTTTCCTGGGTGGTGTTTCCTAATGTGGAACCTTGCATTGTGTAACCACAGTTGGGGTTGTTCTTTCCTAGGTGCATAACCTTGCACTTGTCCATATTAAATTTCATCTGCCATTTTGATGCCCAGTCTTCCAATTTATCAAGATCCTCTTGCAATTTTCCACAATCCTCTTGGGTTTTAACAACTTTAAATGGTTTTGTCTCATCTGCAAATTTGATAACTTCACTCGTTATTCCACTTTCCAGGTCATTTATGAATATGTCAAAAAGCAGCGGACGCAGCACAGATCCCTGGGGTACACCACTATTCACCTTTCTCCATTGGGAAAATTGGCCATTTAGCCCTACCCTCTGCTTTCTATCTTTTAACCAGTTCCTGATCCACAATAGTACACTGCCTCCTATCCCATGACTCTTTAGTTTCGCCAAACGTCTCTCATGAGGGACCTTGTCAAAGGCTTTCTGAAAGTCCAGATACACAATATCAAACGACGCACCCTTGTCCACCTGATTATTCACTCCTTCAAAAAAACATAACAGATTAGTAAGACAAGATCTTCCTTGTCTAAAGCCATGTTGGCTGTCTCCCATTAGGTCATCACTATCTACATGCTGAGTAATTTTATTCTTTATGATGGTTTCTACCATTTTTCATGGTACTGATGTCAGGCTCACCGGTCTGTAGTTTCCCGGATCACCCCTGGAACCCTTTTTAAAAATTGGTGTTACATTGGCGATCCTCCAATCTTCAGGTATTAGAGATTATTTTAATGATAGTTCACAGATTACTAATAGCAGGTCTGCAATCTCGTATTTCAGTTCTTTCAACACCCTTGGATGCATACCATCCGGCCCAGGTGATCTGCTACTCTTCAGTTTATCCAATAGTTGTAATACATCTTCCCGATGTATCGATATTTCCTTCAATTCTTCCGCACCTTTAAATACCACTTCAGCCATGGGTAACATCCCTACATCTTCCTCAGTAAAGACTGAAGCAAAGAATTCATTCGGTCTCTCCGCTATCGCCTTGTCGCCTCTTAGTGCTCCTTTAACCCCTTTATCATCTAATGGACCAACTGACTCTCTCACAGGTTTTTTGCTACGAATGTACTTGAAAAGGTCTTTACTTCGCGTTTTTGCTTCCGCAGCAAGCTTCTTCTCAAATTCTCCCTTTGCCTGCCTTGCATTTGACTTGCCAGTGCTTGTGCTGTTTCCAGGTTTCGCCGTTTGGCTCTTTTTTCCATTTCCTGAAAGATGCTTTTTTGGCAACAGCCTCTCTGACCTCACCTTTAAACCATGCTGGCAGTTTTTTTGACTTCCTTCCACTTTTCTTAAAGCATGGAATACAGCTGGTCTGGGCTTCCAAGATAGTATTTTTCAACAACAGCCAAGCCTGATGTACGTCTTTAACCTTTGCAACTGCTCCTTTTAGTTTTTTCTTAACTGTTTTCCTCATTTTATCATAGTCTCCCTTTCGAAAGTTAAAAGGTAGTACTGTGGATTTCCTTACTATACCCTCCTCCACTAATTAAATCAAAGGCGATCATGCTATGATCACTATTGCCAAGTGGCCCCAACAACCTTCTCTCTTGCACTAGATCTGGTGTTCCACTAAGGATTAGGTCTAATATGGCTTCCCCTCTGGTCGGTTCATGAACCAGCTGCTCCAAGAAGCAGTCATTTATTTCATCTAGGAACTTTATCTCCCTAGCATGTCCTGACGTGACACTGACCCAGTCGATACCGGGGTAGTTGAAATCACCCATTATTATTACTGCGCTGTAACGTTTGTTAGCTTCCTTGATTTCTTTGAGCATTTCATCATCCATTTGGTCATTCTGGCCAGGCGCTCGATAGTACACCCCCACTGCCATTGCCTTCCCCCTTTTACATGGAATTTCAATCCATATAGATTCTACAGCAGATTTTGTTTCCTGCAAAACTTGAATCCTTTCTGACTCAATGCCCTCTCTAACATAGAGAGCAACCTCTCCACCAATTTGATCAGCTCTATCATTACGATATAGTTTGTACCCAGGTATCACAGTGTCCCACTGGTTGTCCTCCTTCCACCATGTCTCTGATATTCCAATCATATCTAACCTTTCATTTAGTGCTATATATTCTAACTCTCCCATCTTATTTTTTAGACTTCTAGCATTTGCATACAAGCATTTTAGAGAATGTATTTTATTCATATTAATCTGACTATTGGTAGACATGGGTAATTTGGGATCTTTAAGCTCTGTCTGCTCCATACTCGAGGGCATTAGGGCTACTTTACTCTTTTGTGAAACCTCTCTGCTTTTGGTAGTATCCTTCAAGGATACGTTCTTCCGAACCATCCACTCTTGGGCGACTGTCGGCTTTCCCCTATTATCTAGTTTAAAAGCTGCTCTATCTCCTTTTTAAAGGTTAATGCCAGCAGCCTGGTTCCATCCCGGTTAAGGTGAAGCCCATCTCTTCGGAAGAGCCCCTCCTTTCCCCAGAATGTTCCCCAGTTCCTAACAAATCCAAAACCCTCATCTCTGCACCATTGTCTCATCCACGCATTGAGACTCCGGAGCTCTGTCTGCCTTTTGGGTCCTGCGCGTGGAACAGGAAGCATTTTTGGAGAATCCTACCCTGGAAGTTCTGGATTTCAACTTCCTACCTAAAAGCCTAAATTTAGCCTCCAGAACCTCCCTACCACATTTTCCTATGTCATTGGTACCGACATGTACCAAGACAGCAGATTCCTCCCCAGCACTATCTAAGACCTTATCTAGGTGGCGCGTGAGGTCCGCTACCTTTGCACCAGGCAGGCATGTTACCAGGCGATCCTCACGTCCACCAGCCACCCAGCTATCTACATGCCTAATGATCGAATCACCAACTATAACGGCTGTCCTAACCCTTCTCTCAAGGGCACATGGCCCTGGAGAAACTTCTTCGGTGCGAGAGGGTTTTACATCACCTAGAGGACAGGGCCTAGTTACAGGATCACTTCCTGCCACACCAGGGTGATGCTCTCCTGTCACGTGACCTCTCTCCTCCATGGCAACAGGGATGCTGCCAGACTGGAGGTGGGACTTCAGGACTATATCCATGTAGGCAGGGCCGGCCCGTCCATTGAGCAAGAATGTTTTTTGCACAGGGCCCCGCATTTCAGGGGGCCCCGCGCAAAGAACATTCTGCTTTTTTTTTTTTTAAATTACATTTAAAAAAAAAACCTGTCTCTGGCTGCTGCCGCTGCCGCGTCCGTCGCAGCAGCGGCAGAATGGAGTGTCCCGCGGGGCCCCTTCTCCTCGTTGAGCCCTCTGCAAGGGCTTTCAGATTCGCGAAGGGAGAGTGCTCCCTCGCGTCTCTGTAAAGCCCGCAGGGGCTAATGGGAAATTTCCCATCAGCCCCTCGCGTCTAAAGGGGCAGATGGGAAATTTCTCATTAGCCCCTGCGGGCTTTACAGAGACGCGAGGGAGCACTCTCCCTTCGCGAATCTGAAAGCCCTTGCAGAGGGCTCAACGAGGAGAGGGGGCCCCGCGGGACACTCCATTCTGCCGCTGCTGCGACGGACGCGGCAGCGGCAGCAGCTAGAGCCAGGGTTTTTTTTTTAAAATTTGCCAGAAGGGAAGGGAAGGGGGAGGGGGTTAAGACTGGTAATGGGCTGGGGGGCTGATGGAGGCTGTCTGGAAATGGGGTGATGGGGGGTTAGGACTGGAAATGTGCTTGTGGGGGGTTAGGACTGGAAATTTGCTGGGGGGGGGTTAGGACTGGAAATGTGCTGGGGGGGGTTAGGACTGGAAATGTGCTGGGGGGGTTAGGACTGGAAATGTGCTAGGGGGGGTTAGGACTGGAAATGGGCTAGGGGGGGGGGTTAGGACTGCTAATGGGCTGGGGCTGATGGAGGCTGACTGGAAATGGGGTGAGGGGGGGTTTAGGACTGGAAATGGGCTAGGGGGGGGTTAGGACTGCTAATGGGCTGGGGCTGATGGAGGCTGACTGGAAATGGGGTGAGGGGGGGTTAGGACTGGAAATGGGGTGGGGGGGTGGTTAAGACTGGTAATGGGCTGGGGGGGTTGATGGAGGCTGACTGGAAATGGGGTGATGGGGGTTAGGACTGGAAATGGGCTGGGGGGGTGGTTAAGACTGGTAATGGGCTGTGGGCTGATGGGGGCTGTCTGGAAATAGGGTGATGGGGGGTTAGGATTGCTAATGGGCTATGGGGGGGGTTAGGACTGCTAATGGGCTATGGGGGCGCTAGGATAGGAAATGGGCTGATGGGGAGGGGTTAGGACGTGAGGTGGGCTGATGTGGTTAGGACTGGTAATGGGCTGGGGGCTGATGGGGGGGTTAGGACTGGCAATGGGCTATGGGGGGCTGACTGGAAATGGGCGGATGGGGTTAAGACTGGAAGGGGGCTGATGGGGGGGGTTAGGACTGGTAATGGGTTATAGGGGGGGCTGAAACTGAAAATGGGGTGATGGGGGGCTAGGACTGGTAATGGGTTGGGGGATTGCTATGACTGGAAATGGACTGAGTGGACGGGGAGGCTTGAACTGCAAATAGCTGATGGGGAGGGAGCTTGGAATGGAAATGGGCTGTGAGGGAAGGGAGCTAGGACTGAAAATGGGCTGATAGAGCAGCTAGGATAGGACTGGAAATGGGCTGTTGGGGGGGAGCTAAGATTGGAAATGGGCTGTGGTGGGGGCTTGAATTGAAATGGACTCATGGAGGGGCTAGAACTGGAAGTAGGCTCATGGGGGGGCTTGGACTGGAATTGGGCTGAGTGGAGGGGAGCTAGGATTTGACATGGGCTGATGGTGGGGCTAGGAAATGACTAGAAATGGGCTGATGGGGGGCTAGGACTGGAAATGGGCTGATGCAGGGACTAGAAGGGAATGGATGCTGGGTGAGACTGGAACTAGAAGGGAGCTGATGTTGGGGGAGGATTAGAATGGGATGGGGCTGGGAGAGTAAAATGGAGAGGGGAAAAATATTTTGTGTGGGAGGGATGAAAAATCTACAATTGGCCGGGTATTGGGAGAGTAAGTGGGGATTGAGGATGGAGGGGTAAAATTTGTGTGGATGAAATAAGAATGAGGAAAGAGCAAAAGGAGAAAGATTAGTATGTTAAAGCAGATGTAGAGAGAGAGGATGGAAAGAAAACTAGAAGAGAGAAGAAAGGACAAATGGACAGCAGACGATGGAGAGTTAGCAGAAAACATGAAGAAACCAGAAGAAAGTGGCTGGAGCAATTGCAACTGAAAAAAAATGCACAAAAGGTAGAAAGATATCTCTTTATTTTGAATTTATTAATTGGAATATGAAAGCTCTGGGAAATGTGCATCATTAACGTCTGCGCTTTGTTTGGTACAAGAGGAAATTGATTTATAGTTTTATTTCTACAGTGTTGTTGTACATTCCAAGTTTGGCTTTTGGGGTTCCCAGTTTAATTATTGCTTTCCTGTTTCTAAATTGCGATTCCTTGTTTGGTGATGGTCTATGTTCTGCATGTGTAACTGAGCTGAGGTATTCTGTTTATGTAATTCTTTTTTGACATTGCCACTTGTTCTCTTTCCCCAGTATTCTCTGAAATGTACTGGTTTAATATTTGCAGTGTTTCCTTTTGATAGGTAGGGTCTGGTGCTTTGTGAGTCCTGGTAATGCTGTCAGGATACAGCGGGTTTGCTATGGGTTCTAAATGGGCAGCGTTTGTAGTAGTTCCTAATGTGCCTGGCGGTTGGCACTGGATTATAGTAATGTAGAAATCTTTTAGTCTTTCTTTATCCATATACTCATTAAGAGACATGTTTACTAAAAGTTAGTGAATGGTAACATTATGCAAATATTTATGCAAATAAGACCACTTATGCAAATGAGGCCCCGCACCGAGTCTCCGCACATGGCCCCGCACCCCCCTTGGGCCGCCCCTGCATGTAGGTCTCGTCTATGTACCTCCCTGTCTGTCTTATGCTTTCCAAGTCTGCTACTTTAGCCTCTAGAAAACGAACTTGTTCCCTGAGAGCAAAGAGCTCCTTGCACCTAGTGCACACGTAAGACCTCTCACCAACTGGGAGAAAATCATACATGTGACACTCAATGCAAAAGACTGGAAAGCCCCCATCCCGCTGCTGGACTGCTGTCTGCATCTTAGTTTTAAGTTTGTGTTTAGATCTAAGTTCTTTACTTACTAAGGGTTGCTATGGATATTTATACTAATAAAACTGTACCTAATACGTGTAATATACCTTGTTCACCTGAAGCTTAACTAATCTCAGGTCCTTAGTGTATGACTGATTTGGGTAATAAGCTTCACCTGAGAGCACCTCCTGTCTTTTAAGATGTGTAAGTACCTATAAAGCTATGATTATCCCAGGGGTGGGTGGGTGTGGGGAGGGAGGGAGGGAAATAACACTTATTAAAAGAGGGCTGCTACACAGTACCCTGTCTTGTGCTGCTGAGGTAAGCTATATTCTGATTTGATTTAAATTATAGCTCTTAGCTGCTGCTAGGCTCTAACTTCTTATGAAATTTAGACTACAAGCTCTCTGCTGGGTTCCAGATGTAACCAGAAAGCTCTCTTCTGTGTTTTAAATTTAAGCTAAAAGTACTTTGCTGTTACTAGGCCCTGAGTGACTATTAAATTTAGACTACAAGCTCTCTGCTGAGTATGAAATGTAACCAGAAAGTTCTCCTCTGTGTTTTAAATTTAAACTTAAACTGCTGCTACTAGGCCCTGACTGATTTAAAAAAAATAGTGGGTTCACAGATTAATTAGCTTTAATACAAAGAATTCCTTTTAGAAAATTACCAGAGGTATATACTCACAGTTGCAGATCTCTCTCCAGAAGTAACAGTCCCTTTTTCTAGTCCTTCAAGACAGAGGATCACAGAGCTCTGATTGAGCTATTTATGCCTGTGCTGCTGAAGTAAGCTGTGACCAACTTCCTGGGTAATTAACTGTCCTTGCTTGGATAGGAGGAGTCTTTCAAAATGGCCTTTTGATCTGCCACCTGGTGTTAACACCTATTGAAAACGTTTCACAGGTCTCTTGCCCCCTAGGTAGAAGGCCTCTTTGTAAAGGTCTCTAGAAGACTTTATTTGTTGCTCAAAGAGTACAGACCCTGTTTTGCCTTTTGTGCTAAGCTAAATTCTGATTTGATTTAAATTATAGCTCTTAGCTGCTGCTAGGCTCTAACTTCTTATGAAATTTAAACTACAGCTCTCTACTGGGTATGAAAGGTAACCAGAAAGTTCTCTTCTGTGTTTTAAATTGAATCGTAAACTGCTGCTACTAGGCCCTGACTGATTTAACTAAAATAGTGGGTTCACAGATTAATTAGCTTTAATACAAAAAATTCCTTTTAGAAAATTACCAGAGGTATATACTCACAGTTGCAGATCTCTCTCCAGAAGTAACAGTCCCTTTTTCTAGTCCTTCAAGACAGAGGATCACAGAGCTCTGATTGAGCTATTTATGCCTGTGCTGCTGAAGTAAGCTGTGACCAACTTCCTGGGTAATTAACTGTCCTTGCTTGGATAGGAGGAGTCTTTCAAAATGGCCTTTTGATCTGCCACCTGGTGTTAACACCTATTGAAAACGTTTCACAGGTCTCTTGCCCCCTAGGTAGAAGGCCTCTTTGTAAAGGTCTCTAGAAGACTTTATTTGTTGCTCAAAGAGTACAGACCCTGTTTTGCCTTTTGTGCTAAGCTAAATTCTGATTTGATTTAAATTATAGCTCTTAGCTGCTGCTAGGCTCTAACTTCTTATGAAATTTAAACTACAGCTCTCTACTGGGTATGAAAGGTAACCAGAAAGTTCTCTTCTGTGTTTTAAATTGAATCTTAAACTGCTGCTACTAGGCCCTGACTGATTTAACTAAAATAGTGGGTTCACAGATTAATTAGCTTTAATACAAAAAATTCCTTTTAGAAAATTACCATTAGTATATACTCACAGTTGCAGATCTCTCTCCAGAAGTAACAGTCCCTTTTTCTAGTCCTTCAAAGAAGCGGTAATGGAGGAAAGGAGGGATAAGCAAGGAAGATGGGTGGCAGTCAGGATGAAGATAAAAGAAGAACAAGTCTGGATAATAAGTATACATGCCCCTAATGTACAAAGGGAGGAGTTTTTTGATAAGCTGCTGTTAGAAGTAGAAGGATGGGGGGGATGTGCCTCTCATTATAGGGGGAGACTTTAATATAACGGTTAATCCAAAGTTGGATAACACGGGGGGAGGAGGAGAAGGTGGGCGGAAGGACAGAAAGAGTCTTTAGAGGTTAAAGGAACGGTTAGGGTTGGTAGATATGTGGAGAGAGAGACATCAAGGGGAAAAAGGTTACATCTTTTATTCTTCGGCACATGGGACATATAGTAGACTGGATATGCTATGGGTTAGTGGGAAATGGCAAGCTAGGACATTAGGGGTTGAAATTGGAAGTATTACATGGACAGATCATGCACCGGTGCATATCATGTTTGATTTAAGGGAAAAAGATGCTGGCATTAAATTTTGGAGGACGAATGAGGGACTTTTAGGGGAACAGAAGTATGTGGAGAGTTTGAAGGGAGTAATACAGGAGTACATGAAGTATAATCTAGGCGGGGAAGTGCCACTGGGAGTGACCTGGGATGGGATGAAGGCGGTGGTGAGAGGGCATCTGATTTGTATAGCGTCGCAGGTGAAGAGACAAAGAAATTGGAGGAGGAGTTAGTACAGAAAATAGGGATTTTGGAACGCCAACATCAAGACAGGGTTGATCCCAAAATATTAGTGCACCTGCATAAGTTACGGGGAGGGGAGCTGAATCAACTAGGGGCAGCAGAAATTGTGTTTAATCTGGCAAGGTTAAAACAAGCGTGGTTTGAAGGAAGGAACAAAATGGGAAGAAGGTTAGCAAGGCGATTAAAGGCAAAGCAGCAGAAGTCGAATATCGGGGGAATCCGAAATCAGCAGGGGGAAATGGTCTATAAACCCACTGAAATTAGGAGGGTTTTTGTGGAATACTATGAGAAGCTCTATAGCAGCGAGGTTACGGGAAGAGGAGAGAAAGAAGCAGAATTTTTGGAGGAATGTAAGTTACCCAGTATATCCGATGAAGAAGCGGAAGAGTTGGGAAGGCCGGTGAGCCCGGAGGAGGTGAGAATGGCAATCAAACCCCTCAAAGAAGGGAAGGCTCCAGGATTAGACGGGTTAACAGCGAAATTCTACAAACTGACTCAAGATAGCATTACAGACGTATTAACAAGGGTGTTTAATGGGGTGCTACAGGGTGAGGAGTTGCCTCAGTCTATGGCAGAGGCAGGTATTACCGTTATTCTCAAACTGGGGAAGGATCATACAACATGTGCAGCCTATAGGCCGATATCCCTTATAAATTTGGATGCAAAGTTGTTAGCCAAAATTATGGCTGCTAGGTTGCAAAAGATAATGCAAAAGCTGGTGCATAAGGATCAGACAGGGTTCATTAAGGGGAGGCGGGGGGGGGGGACAATATTAGGAAGCTTTTGAATGTTATTTGGTTGCTGCAGGAAACAGGGAGGGAGGCGGTATTCTTAACGGTGGATGCCAAAAAGGCATTTGATAGAGTGGAGTGGGGTTTCATGTGGCAGGTGTTGGAGAAAATGGGATTCGGGGTAAAGTTCTTGAGTTGGGTAAAAGCACTGTACCATAGCCCTAGAGCCAGGGTAAGAGTACATGGGGGTACTCGGATAGTTTTTGGCTAGGTAGAGGGCGCGTCAGGGATGCCCGCTGTCGCCCCTGCTGTTTGCACTAGTTATTGAGCCAATGGCGGAGTACATAAGGAAGCAGATAGATATTGAGGGAGTGAGGGTGGACAATCAGCTAAGCTGGCATTGTTTGCCGATGACGTGATCTTTATGTTGAGTCGGCCGTTTTCGAGTCTGCCGAATTTAATGAAAGCCATTGGGAGATATAGTGAGGTAGCTGGATATAAGTTACAATAGAAACATAGAAATACGAAGACAGAAAAAGACCACATGGCCTATCTAGTCTGTCCTTCCATAACAACTACAACAGTCCCCTTTTTACATTTAGAGATCCTCTGTGTTTATCCCATGCTTTTTTGAATTCAGTTACTGTCCTCATCTCTACCACCTCCACTGGGAGACTATTCCACGGATCCACTACTCTTTCCGTAAAGAAATATTTCCGCATATCACTCCTGAATCTATCTCCCTTCACCCTCATCCCATGTCCCCTCGTAGCAGAACTTGCTTTCAATTGAAAGAGGCTCTGTCCCTGAACATTTATACCACGGAGGTATTTAAACATCTCAATCATATCACCTCTATCCCGCCTTTCCTCTAAGGTGTACATATTAAGATCCTTCAGTAACCTGGTGGCAGAGTAGGGTGTGGAAGGCAAGCCAATTTGAAATCACCTCCTCAGTCGCATGACCCTCCTGTTCAGGGCCATGGCAAAATACGCCTCCTGAGAGGGAGCCACAGCAGCTGCCACATGTGGCACAGACAGGCTTGCTGGAAGGCATCATAAAAGCAGAGGCGCCACCAGGAAAAAAACTGCGAAATTGAAGTGAAACTGCCCAGCGAGACCCAATGCACGGACAACCCTCTGCCAATCTTGTTAACCTGCTATGAGGCCGACTGTTCAGCCCTTTTTTTTTTTAAAGCCAGAAAGAAACAGAGGCGTACTAACTGCACAGCAGCTACTGGGCTGCTGCTGACTGAACAGCCGGTAAGCCTTGGCAACGGAGGAGGAGAGGCAGGAGTAGCACGGTGGGGAAGGGACCTGGACCTCCAGGTACTGCACCCCCAATGGTACCAGACAGTCAACTGTCCCAGTCCTGACAGGGGAACCAAACCCCTCCTGTCTATCATGCTGTCAGATTTTTATTTTATTTTTTGCTTTTTTTGTTCTCAACCTTGCTCCTCCTGTGTATGTTCTCTCCACATGCAACCCATTAATCTTATTCCATATCTCCTTTTTCTTTTCCAGTATAGACCAGAGTGCCCAGAAGCTCCTTCACCAGTTGCTGGAAACTGAGAATACTGTTCTTGAGATTGGTGCACAGTGCTCTTCTAGCATGACACCACCCAAACCTGACATGCTCAGTCTCCGACTGCTGGTGAGAGGAGACAATCCACACGTCTGGACTGGACTGAAGGGATGATATGGAATAGCCTGTATGGTACATACAAATGTGTCATAAAAATCACCAAATTTGTTCTACAGAATTATCTACCCATGATTTGCTGCAAGAGCATGGGGGATTTGGTTGTACCATTTACCTGCAATGGGAACTGCACCCTTCCTCCTGCTGCCACTTCCTCAACAGCAAAGCAAAGGAATTCCAACTCTGCTCAATCTGTGCAGGAACCTCCAAGAGGCTGTTCGGATTGCCAAATTCCCACAGGTACCAGCTGGCACCTCCCAGCATCAGTAGGCAGGGAATGAGATAAGCACAGAGTGAGGTACATGAGACACGCTAACAAGAAAAAAAAAAGTGTCAACAAGAGACCCCAGAATTAAGAGTGAATCCAAGGCAGTGCCAAAATCTCTTTCCAAAGCTCCAATTTCTGCCCTGTCCAAGTTAAACCTCCTGCACTCCAGCGACTATTGAGCTACTAGGGAAAAGACACTAGCTAAATGCAAATAAACAAAATTTTCTAAAATAGCAGTGTAAAATCATGTCTATGACATCCATGGAGAGTGCATGAAACTCATTAAAATCATCTTTCACAATAATAATCCGAGATGTATACCTCTGTGCACCCAGTATACATGTTCACTGTTCCCTCTAAGCTGTGCGCGCGCACACACCTCGCCGAGCGAGCGCACATACTTTACAACAGAACGCACAAAAATTACAGCTCTGATTCTGATAGAAAACACAGATGTCTTAAAATTTAAAAGTTATGATTGTAATTACTAGAAATTTCCTGCTTCATTTAGTAATCGTCTATTTTCATTTAATTTGGTTAAAATCAATGTGGTGTACATACTGTATTCTGACATGTAGTCAAATTTTAAAGTATATAACTCCAAGTGTCGTTATGTGGTGCACAAAAATCTAACCTTCCTTCAAAAGCTGCACACAGCTGATATTTTATGCGCACACAGCCTACAGAAAATTAGAGGGAACATTGTACATGTTCATGTATGAATGGGCTTCCAGCACTGTGAAAAGGAGTAACTCTACCAAGGCCTTAATTCCCAGGAGAAAAATGAGTCCAAACAGCATTTTAACCACATTCAAAATTTGAGACAGAGGAGTTGAGCAAGCCAACAATTCCATATTTACCTTCCGTCCGTCACTAAGTGTCCTTCTCTCAGAGACTGCAGTGTCCAGCAGCTTCAGGACTCTTTTTTCTCGCAGCAGGTGAAAGTCAGAACTTAGTGTTGGCAACTGAAACAGAGCATTTATTTAGCTTATATCTGCTTGCCTAAGGTGCCCAAGGCAAATTATAACATTTAAACTAATAAAATAATTATTCATTATAAACAAATTACTATTCATAATTGAACTCAGAACCAAGAACAGTGACCATTAGGCAATAATAACAATCAGATCTCAGGTCACCCGAGTACCTCGTGGTAAAACAGTGCCCAAAGCCTGCCATTCAGGAATGCGTGGAATCCAGGAATGAGGAATCCAAAGAGGTATGGCAAATTAGGAAAACTGTACACATTTGCCATCAGGTTAAATCCTCTCTAGTATTACAGTCCCCTCTGATCCCCCATTCACTACCACTAAGCCGAGCCTCCATAATAGGTCCCACATTCACTGCCCTCAATATACAATCTCCTTATATGCAAGAGTTTATAAACAGAGAATATGAAAGCCAATACAGCCTGTCTAATCCAATCTTTTTCCTTCGGGTTGCAATATCATAGACCTCAAGTGATCTCTGACTTTCCACTCAGTTCTTCCCATATAACACACCTCTGTGCTTATCCTGTTCTGTCTTGAATTCTGTTATTGCTTTTATCTCCGCCACATCACTTCCCCCCCCCCCCCCCAACCAGGAGGCTGCACTATACATTCACCTCTCTTTCTTTGAAGAAATATTTTGTTATGGTGCTCCTGGATCTACCCTGTTTAAGCTCAACATGATCCCCGATTCTTTCCACTGAAAAAAGCTCTTTCTTAAACTCACTTTTATACCATTAATTGGGAAGTTGTTGAATAGGTACTTCATTATTTTTTATGTTGTTATTATTTGTAAGATTACAAATTATATGTAGTTTTAATGGAGGTAGTTTTATGGTCATTATGTACCTGGTTGACAATGTACACCATTTTTTGTCAGTCTCAAAATTAGGCTGGGAAGGCAGTCTGCATACTTTTTAAATGAATGAATTGTACTGTTGGGGGATATGATAGAAAGATATTCAGATACTTCACTTATCCTGTCCTTATCTGAGGTCAGTGGATTTTCTTGACTGGCAAGCAGGGAGTAGCAGACAGGGGTGTCCTTGCCCTGTTTTGGGTCCAGGAGAAGGCGACAGCCGAAGTGTCATCACCCCAATCAGGGCTGAAGAGGAGGAAGCTGCAGCAGGAGAGCATCTCTGGCTCCAAATGGGGCTCTGGGATAGAAGAAGCAGAAGCATCTTCACCCCAATCAGGCTCCAAGAAGAAGAAATAGCAGTAGAACCAAGAGGTAGCAATTTTAGCCCAGATCAGAGCTTGGGGCAAGATGTGTCTTCAGCCCACGTCCAGGCTTGAGAGAGACTAATACAGTTGGGCAGAGAAAGGAAGGTAGAGAGCTAGGGGTGGAGAGGAAAAGAGGACTGCACAAGTGATTGGAGGAGAAAGCACAGTTACTTACCTGTAACAGGTGATCTCTGGGAACAGCAGGAATTAGTCTTCACATATGGGTATCGTCGGTACCGACGGAGCCTGCGCGGGAACGCTCCCCAGCGTCCAAAAGGAAAGCTTTTGGGAGCATTCCACAGCACCTGCGCGCTGCCTTCCCGCCTTTCCCAACCGTCTCTCTCCAGTTCGAGTTTTAAAGCTGAGACAAAGAGAGAGAGAGGAAAGGAAAGATAGATAGAGAGATACAACTCCTAGGGGAGGTGGGAGGGTTGTGAAGACTAATTCCTGCTGTTCCCAGAGATCACCTGTTACAGGTAAGTAACTGTGCTATCTCCAGGAACAAGCAGGAATGAGTCTTCACATAAGGGGACTCCCCAGCTAGAGATGCCTGGGAGATCACCCAGATTGTGAGTCCCTGGAAGGGCTCTATCTCCACCTATGAATCTCAGGCATCCAGTCAGGGATGGAGGGCAGGAGTTGATTAGGTATGGAACAGCTGTTTGAGAACAGCCTGACCAAACAAGGCATCCCGGCGGGAATCCTTGTCCAAGCAGTAATGGACTGTGAAGGTATGAACCGAGGCCCAGGTGGCTGCTCGACAGATTTGGTCGATGGACACAGAGTTTAGATGAGCCATAGAGGCTGCTATGGCCCTCACATTGTGAGCTGTGACATGGCCTTCCAGAGAAAGATTCTTACTCTGGTAGGCGAAGGAAATACACTGAGCAATCCAATTGGACAGAGTTCTCTTAGAGACTAAGTCCTAAATGGGAAGGATCAAAAGCAACAAAAAGTTGAGAGGACTTTCTATGTTGCTGTGTTCTTTGTAAATAGAAAGCAAGTGCTCTTTTGCAATCCAAGGTATGAAGACTCCTCTCTGCACTTGATGCATGAGGTCCTGGAAAGAAGACACGTAAATATACCTCCTGGTTCAGATGAAAAGGTGAGACCACTTTAGGCATAAAGTGTGGATTAGTTCCGAGAACTACCTTGTCATGATGGAACCTTGTATAAGGAGGATTAGCCACTAGAGCTTGCAACTCACTGATACGGCAAGCTGAGGTGAGTGCAATGAGAAAAATAACCTTCCAGGAAAGGAATTTCAAGGAGGTAGTGGCTAAGGGTTCAAAGGGTGGCTTCATAAGCTGGCCAAGAAATAGATTTAAGTCCCATGCCACTGGAGGTGGTCTAATGGGAGGTTTAGTTAAAAGAAGGCCTCTCATGAATCTTGCTATAAGAGGATGATAGGAAATACGTTGTCCATTAAGAGGCTTCAGGGATGCTGCAATAGCACTCAAATGGACCCTGATTGAATTTGTTTTAAGGCCTGCATGGGATAAATGCAGCAAATAGTCCAGTAACGAATTCAAAGGTATTGCAGAAGGGTTAAGACCATTTTCTGCACACCAAATGGAAAACCTTTTCTATTTAAAAGCATAAGAGCGTCTGGTGGAAGGTTTTCTGGAAGCATGAAGGATATCCTTCACTTGCTGAGAAAGGTGTAAATCTTGAAGGTCTAGGCCTTCAGCAACCAGGCTTTGAGATGAAGAGACTGAGGATTTGGATGCCACAGGGTTCCCTCCTCTTGGGAGAGGAGATCTGGAGCAGACCCAGGTCCAGGGAGGGAGCTTGAGAGAGATGCAGAAGTAGAGGGTACCACACTTGGCGTGGCCAATGTGGTGCTATGAGGATCATAGACCCCTTGTCTCTCTGAAGCTTGAACAGAGTCTTGGGGATGAGGGGAATAGGTGGAAAGGCATAGAGGAAGTCTTTCCCCCAGTGAAGGAGGAAGGCATCCCTGGCCTGAACTCACTGACACGGAATCCTGGAACAAAACCGGGGAAGTTTGGCATTCCACGGACTTGCAAATAGGTCTATATCAGGGGTACCCCAAATCCGGAAAATCCTTGCTATCTGGTCCCCATGGAGGGACCATTCGTGTGGAAGCAGAACTCGATTGAGTCTGTCTGCCCAAGAGTTTTGAACCCCTGGAAGATACACTGCCATGAGATGGATTTGATGCTCTCTGGCGAAGGCCCACAATCTCAGAGCTTCGTTGCAAAGCGACAGAGAGCCTGTCCCCCCCTGCTTGTTCACATAGAATATGGCTACCTGACTGTCCGTATGGATGAGGACTGTCTTGTAGCTGAGCAGGGTGTGAAATACTCTGAGAGCCAAGATGATTGCTCTGAGCTCTAAGAGGCTGATATGGAGAGATGTCTCCTGTGGCGACCAGATGCCCTGAGTGGAGAGATCTTGAAGAGGAGCTCCCCAACCCTTTGGAGAGGCATCTGTTGTAAGGGTTACTTGGGGTAGCACCTGTTGAAAGGGGGACCCCAACAACAGATTTTGAGTGGATTTCCACCAGTGGAGGGACCAAAAGAGGCGACTGGAGGTTGCTATTTTGTCTGACAGGCAACCTGATGCCTGGGTCCATTGGGTGGATAGAGTCCACTGAGCTGCCCTCATGTGAAGGCGAGCGTAAGGAACCACATGCACTGTGGATGCCATGTGGCCTAAGAGTTGCAACATCTCTCGAGCAGTTAAATGGGATTTTAACTGAATCTGGGAGGCCAACTGCACCAAGCGTAGGCAACGGGCCTGGGGAAGATAGGCTCTTGCAGTTGTGGTATCCAGTAAGGCCCCTATGAACTCTAGAGACTGAGTAGGGGTGAGATGGGATTTGGGAATATTGATCACCAGTCCCAGATACTGAAGAAGATGCTTTGTGCAGGCCAGGGAGGTCTGGGCCTCTGACTGGGATGGAACTCGGATGAGCCAGTCGTCCAGATATGGGAATACGAATATCCCTAGAGTGCGTAAAAATGCAGCTACCACTGCCATGCATTTTGTGAACACTCTTGGAGCAGAGGCCAGACCGAAAGGAAGCACTCTGTATTGGTAGTGCTTTCCTTGGTAAAGGAACCGAAGGAACCTTCTGTGTGTTGGATGGATGAGGACATGGGTGTACGCATCCTTGAGGTCTAGAGAACAAAGCCAGTTCTGATTCTGGAGGTATGGAAGTAGAGTACCAAGAAAAATCATTTTGAATTTCTCCTTGCATAGAAACTTGTTCAACTCTCTGAGATCTAGGATGGGTCTGTAGCCCCCTGTTTTCTTTGAGATGAGAAAACAGGGGGAGTAGAACCCTGAGCCCTGTTGAAGAAGGGGTACTTCTTCTATTGCCCCTTGGGCAAGAAGGGTAGCAATCTCTTGACCTAGAAGGTCGAGAAGAGAAGTTGGAGAGTTGAACTGTTTCACCATGGTGTGAGGAGGAAGGTTTAAGAAATGTAGCTTGTATCCCTCCCTTATAATGGAGAGGGTCCAGAGCTCTGCTGTGATTTGTTCCCATCTGAGAGCAAAGTGAGCTAACCTTCCTGGGATGGTGAGAGGCTCTGGATGTTCTACAGCCAGAAATGCTAAGTTCTCTAGTGGAAAGTCAAAGGCCCTGAGGAGGCTGAGGCTGTTGGGCCGTAGCAGTCCTCGCAGCCTGAGGCTTGGCCTGTTTTGGTTGTTGCTGTCTCTTTGTAGCAAAACGACCCTGAGAAGAGGCCTGACCATAACCAGAAGAAAATTTCCCTTTTTTTGGGAAAAATCCTTTCTTGAATAACCTCTTTTTGAAAGGAGTAGTAGTAGACTTTGAGAGTCTATCTAAAGCAGAATTTTCAGCATCCATCTGGGTGGCTTTTGCTTGCCAATCTTTGCCAAACAGGTTTTCCCCTGTACAGGGAAGGTTGCCCAGACCATCCTGTACCCAGGATTCCAAATCAGAGGCTTGTAACCAAGCTACTCTGCGTGCGCCTATGGCAATAGCCGAAGCTCTACTGGCACCCTCAAAGAAGTCAAAGGCTGCACGGTTGGAAAACTTGGATACATCCTGTGCATGTCTAAGCCAGGTAATATATTTTTCTCTCTTATCTTCTGACATAAAAGGAGATAAGGTGTGTAGATGATCTGTAACTTCTTTTAGAAACATCCCCATATAGAAACTATAGGAGTTGATTCTGGCTACAAGCATACTGGCCTGGAAGATTTTCCTGCCAAAAGCATCTAAGGTTCTGCATTCTCTTCCTGGAGGAGCAGAGGAGTGTCTTTTTGTACTCTTGATTTTTTTCATAGCAGACTCTACCACAATAGAGTGGTGAGGAAGCTGAGTCTTATGAAATCCAGGACAAGGAGGAACACGATACATGGTGTCCATCCTACGAGAAAAAGGAGAGGTGGTAAGAGGAATTTCCCATATACCTAACATGTGGTCATAAAGAATCTCATGTATTGGTAAAATGGCTGCCTCTTTAGGAGCCTTAGGATATTGAAGAATATCCAATTTTTTGGCTCTGGGCTCAGTTTCAGAGGCTACTGCAATGGACAGGCTTCTGGCCACCTCCCTGATAAAGTCCTGGAAAGACAAGTCCTCAGGAGGAGACATTCTCCTTTTTGGAGAAGAGGGTTCCTGAGGACGGATCTCCGATGCTTCGATGGAAACCTCTGATGCATCAGATTCTTCAGAGGAATCGAAGTATCGACTGTCCGGATGTTCTCGCAAAGCCCATAAGAAATGCCATACTGGGTCAGACCAAGGTCCATCAAGCCCAGTATTCTGTTTCCAACAGTGGCCAATCTAAGTCATATGTACCTAGCAGGTTCTCCAAGAGACACAAGTTCCACAATGCTTGTACTGGGTCAAGCATTGATATCTTCGGTCACTTCTTAATAATGGTTTATGGACCTTTCCTCCAGGAACTTGTCCAAACCTTTTTTAAACCCAGCTACACTAACAGCCTTTACTACATCCTCCGCTAACAAATTCCAGAGTTTGATTACACGTTGAGTGAAAAAATATTTTCTTTTATTAGTCTTAAATAGTTTACCCTGTAGCTTCATTGCATGTCCCCTAGTCTTTCTATATTCTGATAACGTAAACAATCGATCTACGTTTACCCGTTCCACTCCGTTCATTAATTTATAGACTTCTATCATATCTCCCCTCAGCCGTCTCTTTTCCAGGTTAAAGAGCCTTAACCTTTTTAGCCTTTCCTCATAGGAGTATCCTTCCATCCCCTTTACCATTTTGGTGGCTCTTCTCAGAACCTTTTCTAAAATCGCTATATCCTTTTTAAGATACGGCGACCAGAATTGCACACAATATATTAAGGTGCGGTCTCACCATGGAACGATATAGAAGCATTATAATATCTTTTGTTTTATTTTCCATTCCTTTCCTTATCATACCTAGCATTTTATTTGCTCTCTTGGCTGCCGCTGCACACTGGGCCGAGGGTTTTAACATGGTATCCACAATGACGCCTAAATCTTTTTCCTGGGTGGTGGTTCCTAATGTGGAACCTTGCATCGTGTAACCATAGTTTGGGTTGTTCTTCCCTAGGTGCATAACCTTGCACTTGTCCACATTAAATTTCATCTGCCATTTTGATGCCCAGTCTTCCAATTTATCAAGATCCTCCTGCAATTTTTCACAATCCTCTTGGGTTTTAACAACTTTAAATAGTTTTGTGTCATCTGCAAATTTGATAACCTCACTCGTTATTCCACTTTCCAGGTCATTTATGAATATGTCAAAAAGCAGCGGACCCAGCACAGATCCCTGGGGTACACCACTATTCACCTTTCTCCAGTGGGAAAATTGGCCATTTAGCCCTACCCTCTGCTTTCTATCTTTTAACCAGTTCCTGATCCACAATAGTACACTGCCTCCTATCCCATGACTCTTTAGTTTTGCCAAAAGTCTCTGATGAGGGACCTTGTCAAAGGCTTTCTGAAAGTCCAGATACACAATATCAACCGACTCACCTTTGTCCACCTGTTTATTCACTCCTTCAAAAAAACATAACAGATTAGTAAGACAAGAAGGCGGTATAGAAAACTTGTTAAATAAATAAATAAATAAATGTTGGCTGTCTCCCATTAGGTCGTGACTATCTACATGCTGAGTAATTTTATTCTTTATGATGGTTTCTACCATTTTTCCCGGTACTGACGTCAGGCTCACCGGTCTGTAGTTTCCCGGATCACCCCTGGAACCCTTTTTAAAAATTGGTGTTACATTGGCGATCCTCCAATCTTCAGGTATTAGAGATGATTTTAATGATAGTTCACAGATTACTAATAGCAGGTCTGCAATCTCATATTTCAGTTCTTTCAACACCCTTGGATGTATACCATCCGGCCCAGGTGATTTGCTACTCTTCAGTTTATCTAATAGTTGTAATACATCTTCCCGATGTATCGATATTTCCTTCAATTCTTCCGCACCTTTAAATACCACTTCAGTCATGGGTAACATCCCTACATCTTCCTCAGTAAAGACTGAAGCAAAGAATTCATTCAGTCTCTCCGCTATCGCCTTGTCGCCTCTTAGTGCTCCTTTAACCCCTTTATCATCTAATGGACCAACTGACTCTCTCACAGGTTTTTTGCTACGAATGTACTTGAAAAGGTCTTTATTTCGTGTTTTTGCTTCCGCAGCAAGCTTCTTCTCAAATTCTCTCTTTGCCTGCCTTATCAATGCCTTGCATTTGACTTGCCAGTGCTTGTGCTGTTTCCAGGTTTCGTCATTTGGCTCTTTTTTCCATTTCCTGAAAGATGTTTTTTTGTCAACAACAGCCTCTCTGACCTCACCTTTAAACCATGCTGGCAGTTTTTTGGACTTCCTTCCACTTTTCTTAAAGCGTGGAATACAGTTGGTCTGGGCTTCCAAGATAGTATTTTTCAACAACATCCAAGCTTGATGTACGTCTTTAACCTTTGCAACTGCTCCTTTTAGTTTTTTCTTAACTGTTTTCCTCATTTTATCATAGTCTCCCTTTCGAACGTTAAAGGGTAGTACTGTGGATTTCCTTACTATCCCTCCTCCACAGGCGATCATGCTATGATCACTATTGCCAAGTGGCTCCAACACCCTTATCTGTTGCACTAGATCTGGTGTTCCACTAAGGACTAGGTCTAATATGGCTTCCCCTCTGGTCGGTTCATGAACCAGCTGCTCCAAGAAGCAGTCATTTATTTCATCTAGGAACTTTATCTCCCTAGCATGTCCTGCTGTGACACTGACCCAGTCGATGCCGAGGTAATTGAAATCACCCATTATTATTACTGCACTGTAACTTTTGCTAGCTTCCTTGATTTCTTTGAGCATTTCATCATCCATTTGTTCATTCTGGCCAGGCGGACGATAGTACACCCCCACTGCCATCGCCTTCCCCTTTTTACATGGAATTTCAATCCATAGAGATTCTACAGCAAATTTTGTTTCTTGCAAAACTTTAATCCTTTCTGACTCAATGCCCTCTCTAACATAGAGCGCAACCCCTCCACCAATTTGATCAGCTCTATCATTACGATATAGTTTGTACCCAGGTATCACAGTGTCCCACTGGTTGTCCTCCTTCCACCATGTCTCTGATATTCCAATCATATCTAACCTCTCGTTTAGTGCTATATATTCTAACTCTCCCATCTTGTTTTTTAGACTTCTAGCATTTGCATACAAGCATTTTAGAGACTGTATTTTATTCATATTAATTTGGCTATTGGTAGACATGGGTAATTTGGGATCTTTAAGCTCTGTCTGCTCCATACTCGAGGGCATTTGGGCTACTTTACTCTTTTTTGGAACCTCTCTGCTTTTTGTAGTATCCTTCAAGGATACATTCTTCCGAACCATGCGCTCTTGGGCGACTGTCGGCTTTCCCCTATTATCTAGTTTAAAAGCTGCTCTATCTCCTTTTTAAAGGTTAATGCCAGCAGCCTGGTTCCATCCCGGTTAAGGTGAAGCCCATCCCTTCGGAAGAGCCCCTCCTTTCCCCAGAATGTTCCCCAGTTCCTAACAAATCCAAAACCCTCATCTCTGCACCATTGTCTCATCCACGCATTGAGACTCCGGAGCTCTGCCTGCCTTTTGGGTCCTGCGCGTGGAACGGGAAGCATTTCGGAGAATGCTACCCTGGAAGTTCTGGATTTCAACTTCCTACCTAAAAGCCTAAATTTAGCTTCCAGAACCTCCCTACCACATTTTCCTATGTCATTGGTACCGACATGTACCAAGACAGCAGACTCCTCCCCAGCACTATCTAAGACCTTATCTAGGTGGCGCGTGAGGTCCGCTACCTTCGCACCAGGCAGGCATGTTACCAGGCGATCCTCACATCCACCAGCCACCCAGCTATCTACATGCCTAATGATCGAATCACCAACTATAACTGCTGTCCTAACCCTTCCCTCATGGGCACTTGGCCCTGGAGAAACCTCCTCGGTGTGAGAGGGGTTTACATCACCTGGAAGACAGGTCCTAGTTACAGGATCACTTCCTGCCACACCAGGGTGACCTCTCTCCTCCATGGCAACAGGGATGCTGCCAGACTGGAGGTGGGACTTCAGGACTATATCCCTGTAGGTCTCGTCTATGTACCTCTCTGTCTGTCTTATGCTTTCCAAGTCTGCTACTTTAGCCTCTAGAGAACGGACTTGTTCCCTGAGAGCAAAGAGCTCCTTGCACCTAGTGCACACGTAAGACCTCTCACCAGCTGGGAGAAAATCATACATGTGACACTCAATGCAAAAGACTGGAAAGCCCACATCCCGCTGCTGGACTGCTGTCTGCATCTTATTTTTAAGTTTGTATTTAGATCTTTAAGTTATTTACGTACTAAAGGGTGCTATGGATATTTATACCACTAAAACTGTACCTAATAAGTTTAATATACCTTGTTCACCTGAAGCTTAATTAATCTCAGGTCCTTAGTGTATGACTGATTTGGGTAATGAGCTTCAACTGAGAGCACCTCCTGTCTTTTAAGTTGTGCAAGTACCTATAAAGCTGTGATTATCCCAGGGGAGGGTGGGTGTGGGGAGGGAGGGAGGGATATAACACTTATTAAAAGAGGGCTGCTACACAGTACCCTGTCCTGTGCTGCTGAGGTAAGCTATATTCTGATTTGATTTAAATTATAGCTCTTTGCTGCTGCTAGGCTCTAACCTATTATGAAATTTAAACTACAAGCTCTCTGCTGGATTCTAAAGTTAACCAGAAAGCTCTCTTCTGTGTTTTAAATTGAAACTAAAAGTACTTTGCTGATGCTAGGCCCTGAGTGACTATGAAATTTAAACTACAAGCTCTCTGCTGGATTCTAAAGTTAACCAGAAAGCTCTCTTCTGTGTTTTAAATTGAAACTAAAGTTAACCAGAAAGCTCTCTTCTGTGTTTTAAATTGAAACTAAAAGTACTTTGCTGATGCTAGGCCCTGAGTGACTATGAAATTTAAACTACAAGCTCTCTGCTGGATTCTAAAGTTAACCAGAAAGCTCTCTTCTGTGTTTTAAATTGAAACTAAAAGTACTTTGCTGATGCTAGGCCCTGAGTGACTATGAAATTTAAACTACAGCTCTCTACTGGGTATGAAAGGTAACCAGAAAGTTCTCTTCTGTGTTTTAAATTGAATCTTAAACTGTTGCTACTAGGCCCTGACTGATTTAACAAAAAATAGTGGGTTCACAGATTAATTAGCTTTAAAGGAAAAAAATTCCTTTCAGAAAAATTCCCATTAGTATATACTCACAATTTCAGATTTCTCTCCAGAAGTAACAGCCCCCCCCTTTCTAGTCCTTCAATACCGAGGGGTATCGACATCAGGAGTCATTGGTACAGAATCGGTACTAACAGGCATCACTGGATACCGTATCGCTGCTTTCGATGCTGATGCAAGCGGTACTGGTATCGGAACCAGAGCTGGATCCGGAACCGGTATCAACAACGGAGTTTGTTGTTGTACCGTGGGCGTCGCAGCTTGTATGAAGGCCGTAATGGCACGCTGCATGGTCAGAATATTCTGATCCATCGACGCCATCAATGTCTGGATGTCGGTACCGGGAACCGCCAGTACCCCAGAACATTCTAACAGGTGATTGGTCGAGGCCGTGCCATCAATGTCAACCTGTGACCCCATAGATAATGCTTTGGAAGCCAGAGCCTCCCGCCGGGGTAATTTTGCCGGTGTGGATTCCTCAATAATAAGTTTGGGTACATCTCGATACTTAGAGGGAGATGTACCCTTTGAGGACCGACCAGACTTGAGTTTTGTTACCTGAGATCCATGGGATGAAGAGGAAGCCCTGGAAGACGTCGATGCCACAGAAGCTGCATCGGAGGGAAACAGGGTACTGAGCTTGGCTGCCCGATTCTGTAACCCTCTTTTAGACATCATGGAGCAGGACTCACAATCCGCGATGGAATGATCAGGACCTAAACATTTTAGACACCAGTCATGGGTGTCTGTGACAGAAATAGTGCCACTGCACTTCGTGCACTTTTTAAACCCGGAGGCGGGCTTTTCCATGAGGAAAAAGACTGTAGGCCTAGGGCCACAGAAGAAAATGCACTGAAGCAGAAAGAAAGTTTTTTGTTTTTTTTTAAAGAAAGAAAAAAGACCGGTGGTACCAGTCCTCGAGAAGGCAGACACGCGACTAAAGAAAATAAGAATAAGAAAATAAGAAATTCTTCAGCGGTGACAGGAAACACGACCTGCTGGCTCCGCGGAAAAGAAGAACTGGAGAGAGACGGTTGGGAAAGGCGGGAAGGCAGCGCGCAGGTGCTGTGGAATGCTCCCAAAAGCTTTCCTTTTGGACGCTGTGGAGCGTTCCCGCGCAGGCTCCGTCGGTACCGACGATACCCATATGTGAAGACTCATTCCTGCTTGTTCCTGGAGATCAGACTGCACCTTGAGGCAGGGCCGTACCAAGAGCTGTGCAAGTGGGGCACTAGTATGAAAAGGGTGTCAGTGTCATCACTGTACTTCCAAGAAACTTGACAAGAGGGAGTTCCTGTACATAGCTAGATGGGAGGGGAGACCAGATTCATGAACTGCACAGGGCACATTTCTAGCTGGAGGCCTGCAACAAGAATGAAATGGCGAAAGAGAGGTGGGGGCAACAGGAAAAAGGGTCAGTAAAAGAAGACAGTGAGGGCTGCAAGGAAGGACTGGAGGATGTGAAAGGAGTACTTACTTGGGTGGGGTTAGGTGTGCAGGAAGGAGGCGGCATAGCATAGAGGAAAAGAATGGAAGCATTGACTAGAATGGGATAGGAGGGCATTTACTCATGAAGGAAGAAATATTCTCACCAGGTATTTGTCACTTCTCCTCCCTACAAACACAAAATTGTACTGTTGGAGGATATGATCCTGGAGATGAATGCATGGCTGCGTGGATGGTGTCATCGAGAACGTTTTGGTTTCCTAGACCATGGGATGCTGTTCCAAGGGTTGCAGAGCAGAGATGGTAACCATCTGTCCAAGAAAGGTCAACGCGTCTTCAGTAGTAGACTGGCTAATCTACTGAAAAGGGCTTTAAACTAGATTCATTGGGGATGGGTGAAGAAAGCCCCCAGGTAAGTGATACATTAATTAAATACCTTTATGGAAATGGGTAACAGGGGTAACATATGGAAAGCAGTGTGCATAAATGCCCCGAGCATGGGAAATAAGATCCCTGATGTTGAAGCTTTGGTGGGAGTGGCCGACTTGGATTTAGTGGCAGTTACAGAAACATGGTTCACAGAAAACCATGACTGGGATAGCACAGTTACTTACCTGTAACAGGTGATCTCTGGGAACAGCAGGAATAAGTCTAAACATATGGGTACGTCGGTACCGACGGAGCCTGCGCGGGAACGCTCCCCAGCGTCCCAAAAAAGGAAAGCTTTTGGGAGCATCCCACAGCGCCTGCGCGCTGCCTTCCTGCCTTTCCTAACCGTCTCTCTCCAGTTCGAGTTTTAAAGCTGAGACAAAGAGAGAGAGAGAGGAAAGGAAAGATAGATAGATAGAGAGATACAACTCCTAGGGGAGGTGGGTGGGTTGTGAAGACTTATTCCTGCTGTTCCCAGAGATCACCTGTTACAGGTAAGTAACTGTGCTATCTCCAGGAACAAGCAGGAATGAGTCTTCACATATGGGGACTCCCCAGCTAGAGATGCCCGGGAGATCCCCAAGGTTGTGAGACCCTGAGAAGGGCTCTACCTCCTCCAATGGATCTCAGGCATCCAACCAGGGATGGAGGGTAGGAGTTGATTAAGCATGGAACAGGTGTTTGAGAACAGCCTGACCAAACAAGGCATCCCGGCGGGAGTCCTTGTCCAAGCAGTAATGGGCTGTGAAGGTATGAACCGAGGCCCAGGTGGCCGCTCGACAGGTCTGGTCGATGGACACAGAATTTAGATGAGCCATAGAGGTTGCCACGGCCCTCACATTGTGAGCTGTGACATGGCCCTCCAGAGAAAGGTTCTTACTCTGGTAGGCGAAAGAAATACACTGAGCAATCCAATTTGACAGTGTCCTCTTAGAGACTGGAAGTCCCAAATGAGAGGGATCAAAGGCAACAAAGAGTTGAGAAGACTTTCTATGTTGCTGTGTCCTTTGCAAGTAAAAGGCAAGAGCCCTCTTACAATCCAGGGTATGAAGATTCCTCTCTGCACTTGATGCATGAGGACCTGGAAAAAAGACAGGTAAATATACCTCTTGGTTAAGATGAAAAGGCGAAACCACTTTAGGCATAAAGAGTGGATTGGTCCTAAGGACTACCTTATCATGATGGAACCTTGTATAAGGTGGATTAGCCACTAAGGCCTGCAGTTCACTGATGCGGCGAGCTGAGGTGACTGCAATAAGAAAGATAACCTTCCAGGAAAAAAATTTCAAGGAGGTAGTGGCTAAGGGTTCAAAGGGTGGCTTCATGAGCTGACCAAGAACCAGATTCAAGTCCCATGCCACTGGAGGTGGTCTAATGGGAGGTTTAGTTAAAAGAAGGCCTCTCATGAATCTTGCAATAAGAGGATGAGAGGAAACAGGTTGTCCATTGAGAGGCTTGAGAGATGCTGCAATAGCACTCAAAAGGACCCTTACTGAATTTGTTTTGAGGCCTGCATGGGAAAGATGCAGGAGATACTCTAGTAAAGAATTCAAAGGTATTGCTAGAGGGTTAATACCCTTCTCAGCACACCAAATGGTAAACCTTTTCCATTTAAAAGCATAGGAACGTCTAGTAGAAGGCTTTCTGGAAGCATGAAGGATATCCCTTACTTGCTGAGAAAGATGCCAATCTTGAAGGTCTAAGCCTTCAGCAACCAAGCCCTGAGATGGAAAGATTGGGGGTTTGGGTGCCACAACGTTCCCCCCTCCTGAGACAGGAGATCTGGAGCAGACCCTAAGTCCAGGGAGGGAGCTTGGGAAAGATGCAGAAGTAGAGGGTACCACACTTGGTGTGGCCAACGTGGAGCTATGAGGATCATAGTCCCTCGATCTCTCTGAAGTTTGAACAGGGTCTTGGGAATTAGGGGAATGGGTGGAAAGGCGTACAGGAAGTCTTGACCCCAATGAAGGAGGAAGGCATCCCTGGCCTGAACTCCCTGACACGGAATTCTGGAACAGAATCGGGGAAGTTTGGCATTCCACGGACTTGCAAAGAGGTCTATGTCCGGGGTTCCCCAAATTCGAAAGATTCTGACTATCTGGTCCATATGAAGGGACCATTCGTGTGGAAGCAGAACTCGACTGAGTCTGTCTGGCCAAGAGTTTTGAACTCCTGGAAGGTATACTGCCAGAAGATGAATTTGATGCTCTCTGGCGAAGGTCCACAATCTCAGAGCTTCGTTGCAAAGCGACAGAGAGCCAGTCCCTCCCTGCTTGTTCACATAGAACATGGTTGTCCGTGTGAATGAGGACTGTCTTGTAGCTGAGCAGGGTATGGAAGACTCAGAGCCAAGAAGATTGCTCTGAACTCTGAGAAGTTGATATGTAGGGAGGTCTCCTGTGGGGACCAAATGCCCTGGGTGGAGAGGTCTTGAAGATGAGCTCCCCAACCCTTTGGAGAGGCATCTGTTGTAAGGATTGCTTGGGGTAACAACTGTTGGAAGGGGGACCCCAGCAACAGATTTTGAGTGGACTTCCACCACTGGAGAAACCAAAAGAGGCGCCTGGAGGTTACTATTTTGTCTGACAGACCCCCTGATGCCTGGGTCAACTGGGTGGACAAAGTCCATTGAGCTGCCCTCATGTGAAGGCGAGCATAAGGGACCACATGCACAGTGGATGCCATGTGGCCTAGCAGTTGTAACATCTCTCGAGCAGTTAGATGGGTTTTTAACTGAATCTGAGAGGCTAACTGCACTAAGCGTAGGCAACGGGCCTGGGGAAGATAGGCCCTTGCAGTTGTGGTATCTAGCAAGGCCCCTATGAACTCTAGAGACTGAGTAGGGGTGAGTTGGGACTTTGGAATGTTTATCACCAGTCCCAGATACTGCAGAACACACATTGTGCAGGCTAGGGAAATCTGGGCCTCTGATTGGGATGAAGCTCGGATGAGCAAGTCGTCCAGATATGGGAATACGAATATTCCTAGAGTGCGTAGAATTGCAGCTATTACTGCCATGCATTTGGTGAACACTCTTGGAGCAGAGGCCAGACCAAAGGGAAGCACCCTGTATTGGTAGTGCTTTCCCTGATAAAGGAACCGAAGGAACCTTCTGTGTGCTGGATGGATGAGTATATGGGTATACGCATCCTTGAGATCTAGAGAACAAAGCTAATCCTGACTCTGAAGGAATGGAAGGAGAGTACCTAGACAAATCATCTTGAATTTCTCCTTGCATAGGAATTTGTTCAATTCTCTGAGATCTAATATGGGTCTGTAACCCCCTGTTTTCTTTGGAATGAGAAAGTAGGGGGAGTAGAACCCTGAGCCCTGTTGAAGAAAAGGTACTTCTTGACCCAGAAGGTCGAGGAGAGATGTTGGAGAATTGAACTGTCTCACCATGGTCCAGTGCTCTGCTGCGATTTGCTCCCATCTGGGAGCAAAGTGAGCTAACCTTCCTGGAATGGTGAGAGGCTCTGGTTCTTTTAGAGCCAGAAAGGCTAAGTTCTCTAGCTGCAAGTCAAAGGCCCTGAGGAGGCTGAGGCTGTTGGGCTACAGTAGGCCTTGCAGCCTTAGGCCTGGCCTGTTTAGGTTGACGACGTTTTGCAGCAAAACGACCTGCAGAAGATGTCTGCTGACCATAAACAGGATAATATCTTCCCTTCTTGGGAAAATATGCCTTTTTGAACAACCTCTTCTGGACAGGATTAGAGGTAGACTTTGAAAGCCTATCCAAAGCAGAATTTTCTGCATCCATTTGAGTGGTCTTTGCTTGCCAATCTTTGCCAAACAGGTTTTCACCTGTACAAGGAAGATCTACTAATCCATCTTGGACCCAGGGCTCCAAATCAGAAGCTTGTAACCAAGCAATTCTGCGTGCACCTATGGCAATGACAGAGGCTCTGCTGGCCCCCTCAAAAGAGTCAAAGGCTGCACGGTTAGAAAATTTGGAAACATCCTGGGCATGCTTAAGCCAGGTAAGAAAGTCTTCCCTTTTATCTTCTGGAAGAAAAGGGAGGAAAGTTTGCAGATGATCTGTAACTTCCTTCAGAAACATCCCCATATAGAGACTATACGAGTTGATTCTGGCAACAAGCATACTGGCCTGGAAAATTTTCCTGCCCAAAGCATCTAAGGTTCTACATTCTCTTCCTGAAGGAGCAGATGAGTGCCTCTTTGCACTCTTTAACTTTTTCATAGCAGACTCCACCACAATAGAATGGTGAGGAAGCTGAGTTTTATGAAATCCAGGACAAGGAGGGACACGATACATGGTATCCAACCTACGAGAATGAGAAGAGATGTCTGGAGGGGACATTCTTCTTTTTGGAGAAGAAGGCTCCTGAGGAAGGAGTACCGATGCTTCGACAGAGGCCTCCGATGCATCAGAGTCTTCGGAGGAATCGAAGTATCGCCTGTCTGGATGCTCCTGTAAAGCCCGATACGCATACCGGGTGGTATCGACATCGGGAGTCATCGGTACCGAATCGGTACCGATAGGCATCATCGGACAGGGTACCGCTGCAGTCGACACCGAAGCCGATGTTGATGCAACCGGTACCGGCACCGGAACCGATATCGGAGCCGGTACCGACAACGAATCTTGTTGTGGTACCAGCGGCGTCGCAGCTTGTATGAATGCCGTAATGGCATGCTGCATGGTCAGAACATTCTGATCCATATACGCCATGAATGTCTGGAGGTCGGTACCGGCAGATTCCACCGGTACCCCAGAACATTGCAACAGGTGATCGGTCGAGGCCGTGCCATCGATGTCAACCTGTGACCCCATAGGAGGAGCTTTGGAAGCCGGAGCTTCCCGCCGGGGTACTTTTGCCGGTGCAGGATCCTCGAGGGCAAGCCCGGAGGCATCTCAATGCTTAGAGGGAGATCTACCCGTCGAGGACCGGCTGGACTTATGTTTGGTTACCTGAGATCCATAGGAGGAAGAAGCAGCCCTGGAAGACGTCGATGCCACCGAAGCTGCATCAGAGGGAAACAGTGTACTGAGCTTGGCTGCTCGGTTCTGTAAACCTCTTTTAGACATCATGGAGCAGAACGCACAATCCGTGATGGAATGGTCAGGACCCAAACACTTAAGACACCAGTCATGGGTGTCGGTAACAGAGATAGTGCATTTTTTAAACCCGGTGGCGGGCGTTTCCATGAGGAATTTTTCTGTTAGGCCCAAGGCCTAAAGAAGAAAAAATACACTGAAGTGGAACGGAAAGTATCCTTTTTTTTTTTTTAAAGAAAAAGAAAGAAAAGACCGGCGGTACCGGTCCGACGTCGAAAAAGGCAGACGCGCGACCAAAGAAATAAAATAAAGAGCTTCTTCAGCGGTGAGAGGAACACGACCTGCTGGCTCCGCGGAAAAGAAGAACTGGAGAGAGGCGGTTAGGAAAGGCGGGAAGGCAGCGTGCAGGCGCTGTGGGATGCTCCCAAAAGCTTTCCTTTTTTGGGACACTGAGGAGCGTTCCCGCGCAGGCTCCGTCGGTACCGACGTACCCATATGTGAAGACTCATTCGTGCTTGTTCCTGGAGATTGTAACTATACCTGGCTATACTTTATTCAGAAAGGACAGGGTAGGAAGAAGGGGAGGAGGAGTGGCACTATATGTAAGAAATACTATTAAAGCTTTGGAATTAGAGAGCTTAAAAGGGAGAGAGGAGGCATTGTGGGTTAAACTAGAAAGAGGGAAAGAGAAATCTATTTGCATTGGCGTGATATATAGACCCTCACAAGAAGAAGAGGAGGACAGAGAGTTAATTGAAGACATACACAGCATTGCTAGGAAAGGGGAAGTGCTACTGATAGGGGATTTCAATATGACAGATGTTGACTGGCACATTCCTGCTGCAGTATCATCTAGAAGTAAAGAGATCCTGGATTCTCTACAGGGAGAACTATTCAGGCAATTGGTAACAGACCCCACACATGTGAAGGGGCCATACTGGACTTGGTGCTTACCAATGGTGAAAGTGTTTCTGATGTTATAGTGGGAGATCATTTTGCATCCAGTGATCACCAGATGGTGTGGTTCAGTATTAGGACTAGGGCTGTTAGAATCCATTCAAAGGTGAGGGTCTTAGACTTTAGGAAGACTAACTTTGCCAAGATGGATCAATACTTCAGGGAGTCGTTAGCAGGATGGGAACAGCTGGGGGATGTAGAAAAACAGTGGGAAAAACTTAAAGGGGATATTTTAAGGGCAACCAACCTTTTTGTTAAAATGGCAAATAAAGGTAAAAAGGAAAAGGAGACCGCTATGGCTTTCAAAAGAAGTAACTGAAAAAGTGAAGAAAAAGAGGGAGGCCTTCATGAAACACAAGAGATCACAGAGAGAGGAAGACCGGCATCTATATTTGGAAAAACTTAGAGAAGCTAGCAAAGTAGTCAGAAAAGCAAAGATTCAAAAGGAGGAGGAAATAGCCAATGAAATAAAATGGGGGGATAAGACATTTTTCAGATATGTTAGTGAGAAGAGGAAGGGCAAAAGTGGTATTGTCAGACTCAAGGGTGAAGGGGGGGAATTTGTAGAAGCTGATGAGGATAAAGTGGAATTGCTTAACAACTATTTCTGTTCTGTCTTCACAGATGAAGAACCAGGAGCAGGACCTCAGAAAAAAACCACAAACAGGAATAGAAGCAAGGGACATCTTGAACAATTTTCTGAAGACTGTGTTTGTGAGAAAATAGCTCGACTTAAAGTAGGCAAAGCAATGGGACCGGATGGGATAAACCCTAGAATACTGAGGGAACTTGGGGACGGTTCTAGCAGCTCCACTGACTGACCTTTTCAATGCCTCAGAGTCGGGAGTGGTGCCAAAGGACTGGAGAGAGGCTCATGTGATGTCTTTACACAAAAGCGGAAGTAAGGATGTGGTTGAAAACTACAGGCCGGTTAGTTTAACTTCGGTGGCGAGTAAATTATTGGAAACGCTTCTGAAAGAGAAAATGGTGAGGTTTCTGGAGTCCAGCGGATTACTTGATCCAAGGCTGCATGGATTCACCAGAGGCAGGTCTTGTCAGACAAAACTGATTGATTTCTTTGACTGAGTGACCAGGGAGTTGGACCGAGGGAGAGCCCTAGATGTGGTGTATTTAGATTTCAGTAAAGCCTTTGACACTGTTCCTCAAAGGCGACTTATAAACAAACTGAGCACCCTAGGGATGCACTCTAAAGTTACTACTTGGGTTAGAAATTGGTTGGGTGGGAGGCGACAAAGAGTACAGGTAAATGGTGCTCACTCTGAGGAGAAGGATGTTACCAGTGGTGTGCCCCAGGGACCTGTCCTTGGTCTGATTCTTTTTAACATCTTTGTTAGTGATATAGCAGAAGGGCTGTCGGGTAAGGTTTGCCTCTTTGCAGATGATACCAAAATCTGCAATAGAGTAGACACCCAGGAAGGTGTAGATAACATGAGGGGGGATCTAGCTAAGTTTGAAGAACGGTCTAGAATTTGGCAGCTGGGATTTAATGTTAAAAAATGTAAGGTCATGCATTTGGGCTGCAGCAATCCAAGGGAGCAATATAGTATAGGGGGTGAAGTACTTTTGTACACTAAAGAAGAGCAGAACCTAGGCGTGGTTGTGTCTGATGATCTTAAAGTAGCTAAACAGGTAGTAAAGGTGACGGCAAAAGCTAGAAGGATGCTTGGGTGCATACGGAGAGGAATGGCTAGCAGAAAAAAAGGAGGTGATAGTGCCTCTGTATAAGTGGTGCGACCTCATTTGGAATATAGTGTGCAATTCTGGAGACCACACCTTCAAAAGGATGTGAACAGGATGGAATCGGTGCCGAGGGTGGCTACTAAAATGGTTAGTGGTCTTCATTATAAAGCATATTTGGACAGACTTAAGGATCTTAATATGTACACACCTTAGAAGAAAGGCGGGATAGAGGTGATATGATTGAGATGTTTAAATACCTCCGTGGCTTAAATGTTCAGGGGGAGAGCCTCTTTCAATTGAACACAAGATCTGCTACGAGGGGACATGGAATGAGGGTGAAGGGGGATAGATTCAGGAGTGATATGCGGAAATATTTCTTTATGGAAAGAGTGGTGGATTCGTGGAATAGTCTCCCAGTGGAGGTGGTAGAGGTGAGGACAGTAACTGAATTCAAAAAAGCATGTGACAAATGCAGAGGATCTCTAAAGGAAAAAAGGGGACTGTTGCAGTTGTTGATATGGAAGGACAGACTAGATAGGCCATGTGGCCTTTTTCTGTCGTCATATTTCTGTTTCTAAAATATATGCGGGGAGTGGAAGTTGGAAAGGTGAAAAAAAGTGAGGTTACCTACCTGTTACAGGGGGTTCTACATGGACAGCAGGATAAGTCAGCCACACCTGGTGATGTCTTCCGAAGGCACCACAGACGGAAGTGCTCTTCAGAGCTCAGAAAAGCAATCCTTTCTGAGTATGTGCAAGTAGTCCTACCCATCGGGCCACCCCTAGCCAGCCCAGTGTGTCCCAAGCTGCGCCTCTGCAGCTAGGTTGGCAGGCTCTAAGTTGTGAGACTGACCTCATCCAGAGGAAGTGGTGGGTTTGTGTGGCTGACTTACCTGTTGTCCACAGAGAACCCCCATTACAGGTAAGTAACCTCGCTTTCTCCATGGATAAGCAGAATGCATCAACCACATCTGGTGCCTCCCTAGCTGTGCCCTGAGCACATTGTGGTGGATGAGGGAGGTGAGAAACTGGTTGAAGAGAGGGCTTCAGGCCCTCCAGACAATGGCATATGGAGTCTTAGTTTAATAGATTTATTAACTAAACTTCACAAAGGCAAACAGTGACATGTCAAACAATGCAGAACAGTGAGCAATACAGTGAGCAATCAATGCAGAATAGGCATTGCAGAACAACCACAATACTGAGAATGTTAACGAACGCTTGGCACACAAGGATAGGAACAGATCTGTTGCAACTGTGTTTGGCACTGGAGTCATTCACAGGCAGGCGTTCCCACCCGGCACTGTGTCCTGGTGGAAGCCACAGTGAGTACCGTTCGGCCGAAGGAGCTCTCCGCCTGCACCTCAAGGTCAAGACAGTAATGTTTCTGGAAGGTGTGGGCCAAAGACCAGGGGGATGCTTTGCAGATGTCTGTCACTGGCATGGATTGCAGGTTGGTAATGGTGATGGCCAGCGCTCAGAGCTGGTGGGCTCTGGCTTTTTCAAGCATGTGTGTGCCTGCCTTATTGTGGCAGTAGGCGATGCAATTCGATATCCACTGTGATAGTTTCCACTTCATGACTGGTCGCCTCGGCCTATTCGGATTGAAGGACACAGAGTTGTGTTCCCTACCTGTGACTCCGTCCTGTGGAGTTAAATAAAATAAATAAATAAAATACCTATTTATTTATTTAACTGTATTTATATCCCGCTTTTCACCGGGTCAAAGCGATGTAACACATAACTGGGGGGGGGGGGGGAATCAATGGTTATAGGGTGGGGCCATCACCAGGGGGGCAACATTAATGATTTGGGATGGACATAGACATAGACATGTACAATCCTGTAGTTTCTAATCATGAGTTCTTGATGAGGGGGGTGGAGTTTCTGTTCAGAGGTGTTCATGGAATAGGACTGTTTTTAGCTGTTTTTTGAATGATGTGACATCATCGTTGTTCCTGATGTGGTTCGGCAGAGAGTTCCAGAGTGATGGAGCATAAAGTTCGAAGGCTCTGTTGCAGGTCTGTTGTGTGGACTTGGTTCTTTTGTGAGGGACGGTGATGGAGTTATTGGAGGATTGTCTGGTTGTTCTGCTGTGGGTCGGGCGAGGCAGTAGGGTGTGGAGCGGGGTGTTCTGTGTTTGGTGGATGGTTTTGTGGGTGAGTAGGATAGCTTTGTACTTGATTCTTGCTTCGATGGGAAGAATGTGTAGGTCTCTTAGGATTGGAGTGATGTGGTCCCGTTTTTTCGCGTTCTGAATAATCCTTGCCGTGGTATTTAAGGCAGTGCGGAGGGGGTTGGTTTGTGTGATGGGTAGTCCATGGTAGATTATGTTGCAGAAGTCCAGATGTGGGAGTGTCACAGCCTGCATTACTGTCCTGAAGTCCTGAGGTTCGAGGAGGGGTCGGAGACGTTGTGCAGTTTTAGCTTTGTGGAGTTTAGTTACGGCGGTCTTGTTGATTTGATGCTGAAGGGTTAGAGCTTGGTCAATGATAATGCCTAGATATCTTATTTGTGGTTGTATTTGAATTTGCGTGGTTCCCATGCTGAGGTGGGTAGGTGGCTTGAAGTCTGGGTCTTTTGTTACTATAAGAGCTTCGGTTTTCTTTATGTTAATGGATAGGTTGTTCTCTTGTAGCCAGTTGGTTACGTCAGTGAAGCAGGCTGATAGTTGGTCATTTGTTGGGTTTGTGGTTGTAATTGGTGCGTAGAGCATTATGTCGTCGGCGTAGATGTGGAAGTTGATGTTGTGGGTGCGTATGACTGAGCAGAGTGGATGGAGGTAGATATTGAAGAGCATGGCTGATAATGTGGATCCTTGAGGTACTCCTTGATGTTGTTGGTAGGGGGACGAGGTTGAGGTGCTGGTGCGGATCAGTTGCTGTCGGTTAGTTAGATATGACCTGAACCATTGGAGTACAGTATCTTTGATTCCAGTTGTTTGGAGTCTGTGTATGAGGATGTCGTGGGAGATGGTGTCAAAAGCCGCTGAGATATCTAGGAAGATCAGGATGTATCCGGAGTGTTTCTCTTGGGTTCCTATGATGAGGGTGTTCATCAGTGTGGTCATGAGGGTCTCGACTCCATGTAGTGGCCGGAATCCATGTTACTGTGGGTCTAGTATGTTGTTGATGTCCAGATGTTCTTGAAGCTGACGTTGGACTATCTTCTCTATTATCTTGGCGGTGAGGGGGAGGCTTGCTACTGGTCTGTAGGAGGTGGGGTCTAGGTTGTGCTTTTTCAGGGTTGGTCGAATGATTGTGGTCTTGAGGGTGTCTGGAATGTGTCCTTGGGTAAAGGATTCATTTACGATGTGGGTTAATGGTGTACTCAGGTCCTCTTTGGTTTTCTTTATCCAATCTGTAGGACAAGGGTCCAGCAGGGAGGTGGTGGTGTTCAGGCAGGAGATGGAAGATATTTCTTCTTTTGAGGTTGTGTTGAATGTGTTCCAGACTTTGTTTATGATGGTGCATGGATCTGTCTTGGTTGTTTCAGCATAGTGGTGTGAGCTTTGTGGTTGTTGAAGTTGTTTGTATTGTCGGGCTAAGAGATCAGGGGGGATATCTGGCAGCTGGTCGGAGTTGCTAGGTGCTTTTGTCAGTTTTTTGACAATTTGGAAGAGTTCTCAAGGTTTGTTTATGGCTGATGTGATGATTTTGGTGTGGTAGTTTTTCTTCGCGTTGTCGGTTTCTGAGTGGTAGGTAGTGAGTTTGTTGAGGTACTTTGTTTTGTCTTTTTCGTTCTTGGTTTTCCTCCATTTCCTTTCTGCTCTTCTAAGTTTGGTCTTTAGTTTTCGGAGGCCGGGGTGAACCATCGGGCTTTTGAGGAGATGGGTCTAGTGCTGGTTCTGTTTATAGTTGCGCTGGACGCTGAGGAGATTGTGGTGTTCCAGCTGTGGATCAGGTCATCAAGGTTGCTGGAGTTTGTAAGTAGTTTAGGCAGGGTTTGGGTCAGGAAGTCTTCTTTGTTGAATGCTTTGAATCTCCTTGTGTGTTGTTCGTTTCGTCTGTAATTGTTTGGTTGGTAGGTGTGGGATATGGTGATGATGTAGTGGTCCGACCATGATACTGGTGAGATTGACGGACTTCTGTATGAGGAGGCAGTTCGGGAGTTTAGAAATATGAGGTCCAGTGTGTTTCCTTTTTCGTGTGTTGGTTCCTTTATGATCTGTGACAGGTCCATTGCTGTCATGGCGTTGTTGAAGGTTTCTGCTTGTTTGTCTTGGAGTGATTGGAGCTTGAAGTCTCCTAGGATGATTTGTTCTTTCGAAGGGTCGGTGCTTTCGGAGATGAGGTGTAGTATCCTTGGTAGGTCGGTGGTTGCAGTGGGTGTGCGGTAAACCAGGCATATTGTGAGGTGTTTGTTGGTGAGGGTGAGGATGTCTGCTTCATTGGATGTGTCTGAGATGTGGATCCGTAGATGGAGGTGGTCCTTTGCAATGATGGCTACGCCTCCGCCTTTGGCGTGTGTTCGGGAGCAATGTTGAAGGCTGTATCCATTTGGTGTTAGTTGGTTCATTATTACTGTGTCGGTGTCTGTTAGCCAGGTTTCTGTTATACACAGGATGTCGATCTTCTTGGTTGTGATCAGGTCTTGGAGCATGTGGTATTTGTTCCTGACATAGCGTGTGTTTATGAGTATGCAGGGCACTGACGCAGTCGAAGGTGTGTAGTCTTTGTTCTTCCATGGAGGTGTGGGGCTCCGGGTAGAAGGTAGGTAGCTCTATAGCCTGGTTGATGTGGAAGGTAGAGGTCATTTTGGGGACGAACTTCGGATGGGTGCGAAGGGTGGCGTGATTGTGGTGGATCTGTCTGTATGGTGGGTGGGACATGAGGGCCTGCAGTTCGCTGATTCTCCTGGCAGATATGATTATGATCAGGAAGAGGGTCTTCCAGGAGGCATACTTCAAAGCTGTGGATTCCAGCAGCTCGAACAGCACCTTTGTTAACTGGTGGAGGACAACACTGAGGTCCCAGGATGGGACAGGACGGTGGGGGGGGGGGGGGTCGTACCGTGGGCCTCAGATTCACCAGCCCTTTTGTGAAACAGGTAAGAAATGGCAGCATGGAAATGGATCCATCTCTCATGCGGTCATGAAAGACTGCTATGGCCGAGAGGTGGACTTTGATAGATTGAGTCTTAAAACCAAGGTCGAAGAGGGAGGTGAGGTATTGGAGGACCTGTGGGACTGGGCAGATGACCGGGACTAACCCTTGGTGAGGTGCACCGGATGCTGAAGCATTTCCACTTAAGGCCATAGGACTTCCTGATGGATAGTCTCCTTGCCGCGAGGAAGACTTGTTGCACCTCCATGGGTAGGCTGAGGGATGAGAATATCTGTCGCTCAATCTCCAGACCGTCAGAGCAAGGGTCGGCAGGATGGGGTGTAGAGTGCTCCCGTGGTTCTGAATGAGGAGGTTCGACTTGAGGGGAAGTCGTACCGGTTGCTCCCAAGTGAGATGGTGAAAGAGGGAGAACCACATCTGTCAGAGCCAGTGGGGAATGATGAGGATGGCCCGTGCTCTGTCCCGAATGATCTCCTGCAGAGTTTTGGATATTAGTGGGGTGGGGGGGGGGAGTGTATTAGTGGGGGGGGGGGAGTATATGGCCCAGGACCACCCCTTCAGGACACATCGAAGGCATCTGGCCTCCTGGAGGATGGGTGTTTCGAGTGGAAGCGTTGGCACTTCGTGTTCTACTCTATGGCAAAGAGGTCGACATGCGGTAGCCCCCAGCACTGGATGAGGGATTCTGTCACCTCTGGGTCTAATGTTCACTCGTGGGGATCCAGCTGGTGGCTCAGTCTGTCCGCCAGTTTGTTCTGCTCGCCTGGTAGGTAGGAGGCCTGTAGGTGGCAGCTGTTTAAGAGGGCAAAGGACCAGATCGTGAGCGCCTCCCCACAGAGAATGTGCAAACTGGTCCCCCCTTGCTTGCTGATGTAAAACATGGCTACTTGGTTGTCTGTCTGTATCAGAATCGTCTTGCTCGCAATGCGGGTTGGAAGGCCTTCAGCACGTACTGGATGGCCCGAAACTCTAGCAGGTTGATGTGGTATGTCTTCTCCTTCACCGTCCAGACTCCCTGGGTGATGAGGTGTAGTAGGTGGACTCCCCACCCTGCACTGGAAGCGTCGAAGGTAACGAGAAGGTGATGGCCGGGCTGCTGGAGGTCCCTGCCCTCTGCAAGGTTGTTGGGAATTGTCCACTAGCGGAGGCCCTCCTTGGCCCATGAGTCCAGCAGGATGCGCATGGACAGGGGTTGGGAATGTTGATTCCAGTGGGTGCGCAGGTGCGCAAGTGGTAGGACCAGTGTAGTCGCTGCCACATGGCCCAGGATGCATAGAAGGGTCTGTGCGGTGGTGCAGTTGATCAAGGAGACATCTCGTGCTAGTGAGCTGATCCTGTTCACCCGCTGTGTGGGGGGAGAAAGGCCTTTGAGACACTGGTGTCGATGTCTGCCCTGATGATGATCAGATATTGAGTGAGGCGTAGCTGGGATTTTGGATAGTTCACCAAGAATCAGAGGGAGAACAGGAGGTTGGTGGTCTTCTGGACCACTGTCTGTGTCCCTTGAGCTGAAGATGAGGAGAGGAGTCAGTCTCAACGTATGGGAAGACATAGATGCCTTGTTTGCAAAGTTGTGCTGCCACCACAACCATGCACTTGATGAATACCTTTAGTGCTAGGGACAGGCCGAAGGGGAGGACTCTGTATTGGTTGCTCAGCATCTGGAAGCGTAGGTATTTCCTATGAGCCATGTGCTTGGGGATGTGGGTGTAGGTATCCTGTAAGTCCAGGAATGCTAGCCATTCCCTTGCTTGGATGAATGGATAAGCCCAGGGAATACATTCTGAACTTTTTCATGAGGATGAACTTGTTCAGTTTCCTGAAGTCGAGGATGGGGCGGACCCCTCTGGACCTCTTGGGGATAAGGAAATATCTGGAGTAGAATGTAGTGTTGACTTTGTCTGGTGGAACCTGTTTGATTGCCTGCACCACCAGTAGTTTCAGTAGCTCCATCATCATTGTAGGGCTAGGTTGGCGGGTTTTCGCTGATAGGTTTGGCACACTGATTGGGGGGAGGGTAGAAGAAATGGATGTAGTATCCATCCTGGATGATTTGGAGGACCCACTTATTGGTTGTAATGTCTCCAGGCATCCAAGAAGGCCAGCAGTTGCCCCTCCCCACCAGGAGCTCGGTCCGCAGTTTTTTGTCAAAAGGAGGGTGTATTCTTTCCAGATGATGGATCAGTCTGCTTTTTCTGTTCGTGCTCCCTTTAGTGGTGTTTCTGCTGGTAGGGGGCCTAGTACGGTTGCCGCTTGTACCGTGCGGCCTGTGATTTTTGGTGGGAGCTGTACTTCCTGTAGAAGGAGTAGGGCTTGCAGTGGTAGTTTCCTTTTTGGGCACTGGTGTGTGGCGCTCAAGGCCATTTTCAGCAAGCGTCTGTAGGGTGGTGCAATGCTCCTTCATATCATTCATAGCATCGCCGACCTTGTTGCCGAAGCGTGAGTAGGAGGCATTGGCTATGCGATCGTGGATATTGTCCCATAGTCCCAACACCCTTAACCAGGCCAGTCACCTGGCAGAGTTGGCCGTGACAGCTGTCCAGATGGCAGTGTCAAAGGCATCAAAAGCCATGCTTACCAGGTGCTTGCCGAATTCAGCAAGGTCTGTCAGGGTAGCTGAAGCAATCACTTGTGATTCCTGTGGAAGGACTATTAGGGCTCTCGTCAGGTTCCCCAACAAGGCATCTTGAAACAGGACATGCTGGAATTAGTGTGCTGTGATTCTTTTGCTGAGCATGGCCCCTTGGAATACCTTCTTGCCTGTGTCATCCAGGAGTTTGGGTTCTCTGCTGGGTGAGTTGTTGGCATTGCTGCATGACGACTTGGCTTGTTTCAAAGCCAACAGCACCATAATGGATTGGTGGGAAGCTGGATCTTAACAAATCCCAGAGCCGACTGGACTTGGTACTTCGCCTCTAATTTGCAGGAGCAGGCTGGACCCAATGAAGGGCTCTGCCACAGTTTACTCAGTCACTGGTGGATTGGTAGAGTCACTGTAGACTTTGGAGAGTCCTGGTACTTGAGCACCTCAGCGCCCTTAGGATCTGCGGCGTCTGAGGGCGTGAGGGCCAGCACAGTCGCCACTTTCCTCAGGAACTTTGGATAGGTTAGGTCTTTGTGGCGGGGGGGTAGATCTGCGTCTGTGCCCGGCAATGGAGATGTATCCCCTGTGGTAGTGTCCCTGGTGGTGGCCGAGCCCAACATTGCTGCCTCCTCTTCGTCCCCACTCTCCTCCGATTTGAGGTCAGGCAAAAAGGTTTGGGTTGGGGTGGAAGAGCCCCCCAGTGGAGTTGGGGTCTGCACTGGTGAGATGGGGCAGGTAGCTATCTTGCTAATTGAATGGGGTGCGAAAATAAAGGCCAACATACTTTGGAATAAAGATAAGCAATTTATTTATAAAATATAAAAAAAGTAACTTGAAAGCAAGTAATTTGCTTATTCACATATAATTAGTTAGAAAAGATAACTTGAAAGTAGGTGATTCACTTGTCTACCAACAGCAAGATACAAGAAAATGATACATCACCGACAGAGCTATGAACTTCATCTCATGCCATACTTTGACTGACTAGGTCCTGGATTCAGCCAGGGCTGAGAGACTTCTCAATCGGGAGAATCCTAGGCAGTGCACGTGTTCACTCCATAGGCGATACCTCTTTTTCTTTCTCCTGGCTGAAAAAGGCACCCATTTTATGTTGTTGCAAGAGCAACCAGTAATTTTCCATCAGGTGACAAACACAAAGAATAGGATCAGTTATCCATTAAACATAATCAAGATGCTGGCCAGATGCCTGAGAATGCTCAAGGGATGAGCATCTCCCATCCTATGGTTCAGAAGCTCAGAACTCTGATAGATGACCTTCACTTTATGAGAAAAAGCACAGTTGCTATGGGAAGAAGCTTTTCCTTATCTACATCCTTGTATCAGGACTCCCTCCAGTTTCACATGATGTAGTTATGCAAGATGTTTCTCACAAAATTGCAGAGGCATGAATTTTCCCTATAAATCTGAGGTTTAATTAACCCTGACTTACTACTGATGCCTAATCAGTAGTCAACTTTAATTCACTTTCAATACATTTGATCCTTTGACTATTGATTACGGGCTGCGCCACGTGATCCGTTGTGCAGGTAAACCCTGTGTCGGAGCTGTAGGCGCTGGGGGCAGGGATGCCCTATTGGATTAGCTGGGTGAGGAGCCGCAGGATTGCCGAGGTGTTATCTGTGCTGCCCTGGTCCCGCTTGAGGCGTTTTCTGTGTGAGGAAGAAGGGCTGGAGCTGACTGCATGCCGGTGTCCTCTTGTTTCGCTTCCTCTGTTCCTGGCTGTTCTCAGAAGGGGCCCTACACCAGTGATCATGGCTTCTGTGGTGTTGAGAGGCATGGGCATGGTGAGGCGCCAAGGGGGAGCTGTAGCTGGCACCATCGTGCAGCTGGTGCGGCGAAGTCGATCTTGGCTCTCCTTGTTGTCATAATTCTAGCCAATCGGATCCGGGGGACTGAGCCAGGAGTGTCAGCACCATGGCCCAGGCATGTCAGTGGAAGACCAGGGTTTGGCTGGCCATTACCTGCTGTGACAGCGATTGGAGGGTCCGGGAGGAGCGGCTGCAGGGCAGTGGGAGATGCGGAGCTTGCAGCAGCCTCAGCAGAGCTGGGGATAGAGGCCCATGTGGGCACATCCCATGCCATGGGGTGCAATCCCTGCTGCTTGTAGACAACGGACTGATCCTTGGCTGGGACAGGCTGTGAGGTGAGACTTCTTGCAGGCTGCGAAGTGACCGAGGTGGCAACGAAGTAGTCTTGGAGCACATGGCTTCTTGATTTACTGGCTGTGGGGGACATCTTTGAGCAGTGTGAGCAGTCTTTGATACGGTGGCTGGCTCCCAAGAACCACATGCACTGATCATGTGCATTGATGCTGTTCATTTTTTAAAGCCCGGCTTAGTCATTGTTGATTGTAGTCTTAAATTTACTTGTTCTTGGGAAGTTTCTTTGTTCTCTTTTTTTTTTTTTTTTTTTTTTTTGGAGTCCATCTTGCTGGCAAGGCAGAAGAAGGAAAACTGGGCTGGCTAAGGGCGGGTCGGTGGGTAGGGCCTACCTGCAAATGCTCAAAAAGGCTTACCTTTCTGAGTTCTGGAAAACACTTCTGTCTATGGCGCCGTCCATGGAGAATTTTACTTACAAATAATTTCCTTTCCTGGAGTCCTGCTAGACCAGTCCAGACTAGTAGGTTCTCTCTCCATGCTAGCAGACGATGGAGACAGAGAAAAAAAAAAAAACACAGAACACTTGTGATGACATCACTATTGGTATTGTGGGAGCCAGAGGAGAAAGGGTTAATAGATGAGATTTAAATGCTGTCTAAATGCTAGCAATTGTATTGAGGTGCTAAGTGAGTTGCCAGAGGTATTAGGCGCCATCAGATGAAAGAAATGTGAGAAAACATACACTTAGCACAGCACAGAGAGAGGGCATCACAAAAGGTAAATATGCCAGTTTAGCATGGGGCCCAGTGTAAAATGTCAGAAGACATCAGGAGCTAGCAAGATATATTTCTTATATTTCTTAAACATGAGGGTGGGAAAACAAACCAGGTTAAGAACTGAATAAGTGGGACAAAGGTCAGATAACAAGGAATAAATCTGACAAGGCCCAGGCCAGCAGTTGCAGACATGGGCATACAAAAGTCAACAGGTCAATAGGAATGAGTGCAGACACGACAGGAACAAAGGAAGGAATGGAAGAGAAAATCCAGATGTCACTGAAATAGAAAAAAAAAAAGGGAAAACAAAGGATCTTTTGTGAAAAATATATATAAACATCATATCGAGACCAACGCACCCCTTGACCCCAGTCAGCATGGATTCCGGGAGTCACACGGCGTAGAAACTTTACTGACCACCTTATTCAATACGTTAACCATTGGGTTAGACAATATTAGACAAGGTTTTGCTCTCATCTTTTTGGACATTACTGCAGCTTTTGACTCCGTCAGTCATGAACATCTCCTATCTCGCCTCAGCGAGAAGGGAGTCCATGGTACAGCACTTGCTTGGTGTGCATCATACCTGAATGACAGATGGCAGCATGTCCGTTCTGGCTCCTCCACCTCCACACCCTTCCCGCAGGAGAAAGGTGTGCCACAGGGATAATCACTCTCTGCCTTATTGTTCAACGTTTACATGCAGCCCATCTGTACCCTCATCTGATCCTTCAACATTAATTGCCTAATATACGCTGATGATGTTCTGATATACACGCCAATATCCACGGAGCATCCAGACCTCTCTCAGCTGTCTACTTGCTTCGACACTGTTACGGATTGGCTACACATGCAAAAACTCAAAATAAATTTCAAAGACAGAGGTCCTATTCATCAGCAGAGATCAGACGTTCACCCCGCCCCCATCACTGAAGGTACGCGACGCCGAGCTCCTAAGTAAGCCCACAATACGATACCTTGGTGTCACACTCGACCAACATCTTAACATGAATGCCGAGATAAGCAATATGGTAAAAGTGATATACCACAAAATTCGGATGATGCACCACATGAGACTGTGGTAGGCGAAGGCCTATGATCTATGGTGTTTGAAATAAGCAGACAGGCCTAACCAGCTTGACCTGTAAATGAAGCCTGTGGAGAGGCCCATAGGAATTGCACATCCCCCAATAGGCTGCTATTGTAGAACTGAAACTTAGCAAAGCATAATCAGCTTAGCTCTGCAGAATCGAAACTCAGAAAAATATAGAAAAATAAGTTTAATTGCCACTGATAAGAGAGTACAGCTGCTAGGAATTTAATTAAAACTGCTGACAGAAAGGTTACAGTGCCCTGCTTCCCCACATGTGCTAACTAGTTAAATGGCCTTGGAGGAGAAAAGTAACGAAGTTGGTGAACTGACCATTGTAATTGGGACTAGAAGGGGGGTGAGCAGGTGCTAAGCCCAGTCAAAGGACATAATTGGATAGCCTTATCAATACCGGGACCAATAGAAGGTGTACGGGAGGTTACCGGGACCAATGAAATGTTTTCCTATGTCTAGAATAGAGAAGAAGTCTATAAAAGTTGCTGTTTTGCTATAAACCTTTGCTCAGCCATTTTGAATTTGATTCTGCTTGAGACTTGTGCACAAATAAATGATTTGGACCTTCTGAACAGACTCCTGGTATCATTGGTTTGTCTGCGCTCTGCTGCTACAAGACAACTGCTAGAGCCGAAAGACTTCCGCACAGTCTATCAAGCACTAGTAATGTCGCACTTTGACTATGCTAACTCAATACTGCAGGGCCTTCCGAAGAGCTCACTGAACCATCTACAGTTTGCACTGAATGCAGCAGCCAGAATCCTGCATGGAGCATCAAGGACGGACCACATCACCCCAGTTCTGAAACATCTGCACTGGCTCCCGGTGCACTGCAGGATTTCCTTCAAGATCTTAACGTTGACTTTCAAGGCTATCATCAAGTGCACGCCCACCTCCCTCACAGACCTTGTCCAGACCATCCCCCTCAACAGGTTGAGGAGATCAGCCGCCACCAACACTCTACTGCTTCCTAGAGCAATCACCAAGTGCTCTAAGGCTACAAGGAATTGAGCCTTCGCACTCTATGCTCCTTCCTGCTGGAACGCACTACCACCAGACATTAGGGCTATTAACAACCTCTCCCAGTTTAGAAAGGCACTGAAACACCATCTGTTTCTGCAGTACTTTTCAGACTCAGACGACATCCCACAGCCAACCACACCTCTACCCCAACCCAGCACCCTTAGAACACCCCCCTCACATATCTTTCAGGTCACCCAAGTGAGCCTGTCCCTCTGAATCCATGTGACCTGTCCACTACCATTTTGACATACAGCTATGATGTACGTAGTAATGTTGTTATGACGTGTAAATATTATCAAGATGCATTAAGGACCTTGGCCACCAATGTGTACATAATTTACCTGTTATCCCTGTTTAAATACCCTGTTCTTTGTAAGTCCAGTGTAGATCGTTACTACACTGCACAAATGTGTTCCATGTAAACTGCACTAAAGACGAATAGCGCAGTATAGAACATTAAATAAATAAATAAAAAATAAATAAAGTGACAGAACTCTTTAAGGGCGGGATTTTGCATCCTACTTCACAAAGGTGAGTTGGGCTGCAAGTCCCCACTGTATGTCTGCTAATGAGCGAGTGTGATGTCTCGATTCTCTGTGCTGTTTGTGTGAAAAGGATTTCACCAGCTTGCTTTTAGTGTAGTTATATCCTTCTGTTCCTCACTGTGCTAAGATCTGTCAACAGACAGGAAATTCCTCATTTAGTTGTAGCTGTGATAGGAGATGCAGAAAGAAAAAGCATTCTTATTTGAAAGGAGATGGTAACAGAAATAAAAATTGCTTTGTATTTAGCCAGTGTTATGTTCTCTGTAGGCTTGCTTCTGTGAGACAAGAAAGTGATACAAAAAGGAACCTTTTTGCAAAGAAAATTCTGTGAGAATATTGTGCCAGTTACAATCTGCATTAGGTATGCTTTATTGGGAGATTTGGGTAGTCCTCCCTGTGTGTTCTGCTCTTGCATGGAGGTGGTGGTTGATGATTCCGTATGGCCAACGGAGTCAGCTCCCCTAGCAATGCAGCTAGGGGCAAAGCAAATGGAACTAGAAGAACACCTAGGAGAGGAAAAACACAATATTGACAGGATGGATAACAGTCCAGACAAGTCAGAAGTACCAAAACTACACCATGCCTGGGTGGGAAGACACAGCAGCTGTGAGCACCCTGGTGCCAAAACAAGCTGCTGCTCTAGCTTCCACCTCCAAACAGTAATGTTTTACAAAGGTGGACAAAGATGACCACGTAGCCATTCTGCAGATATCTAGATGCAATACACAGGAGCACTCTACCCACAAAGCCGCATGGGTACTAGTGGAATGGGCTTACAAGCAGTCAGGAACAGTCTTGCCGGCCAACAATTAGGCTGAAGCAATAGTCTCTTTAAGTCCATCGTGCAAGGGTGGCATTGGAGGCCACCTGACCCTTATGTAAGCCCGCAAACACCACAGAAAGATGATCAGAGAGGTGAAAAGGATTGTCACCTCAAGGTAATGTAGTAAACCCTTGTACAGATCTAGGAAATGGAGGCATTTATCCTTCCCCAAACACTGATCTACGGAGAAGGCCAATAGAGAAATAACCTGGCCCACATGAAAAGATGATAAGACCTTAGGCAGGAAGCAAGGCACTGGACGCAAGGTAAAGCACAGTTACTTACCTGTAACAGGTGATCTCTGGGAACAGCAGGAATAAGTCTTCACATATGGGTACGTCGGTACCTACGGAGCCTGCGCGGGAACGCTTCCCAGCGTCCAATCAGAAAGCTTTTGGAAGCATCCCACCACGCCTGCATGCTGCCTTCCCGCCTTTCCCAACTGCCTCTCCTCAGTTAAGTTTTAAAACTGAGACAAAGAGAGAGAGAGGAAAGGAAAGATAGAGAGATACAACTCCTAGGGGAGGTGGGAGGGTTGTGAAGACTTATTCCTGCTGTTCCTAGAGATCACCTGTTACAGGTAAGTAACTGTGCTATCTCCAGGAACAAGCAGGAATGAGTCTTCACATATGGGGACTCCCAAGCTAAGATGCCTGGAGTCCCAGCATGTTATGGATTGGAACATGCTACACCTCATATGGCCAGGCATCCGAAGATGGTGGGAAGGAGTTGAAACAGAAAGGTGCTGTAAAAGACAGCTAACCTAACATAGGACTGCAGATAAGAAGTCCCTGTGTGGATGACAATTATCATCAAATATATTGAAAATGAAATATTGCAATATGGACATCCCCTAACAGGATTGTACAAAAGTATGGAGGTTCATGGGATCTACTGGGGATCCAGTAGAGGAACCTCAAGGAGGACCTCACTGCAAAAGTAGAGGTAATAAACCTATAGGAAAACATAATGGAGGTCAGGAATTCTGAAAGGTAAGAGGTAACACCCCAGGGGTAAACTGGGGTAGTACCAAAACTGTAAGCCGTCAGCGGAAGGCTTTATGAAGAAAGCCCAAACTCTTTTGGCTACAGAGTGACTCACTGATAGGAGCAAAAAGAGGAAAAGGCTGACTGATTTGGACAAACAGGCCTAATCCTTGTGGGAAGAAGGGGTATGGAAAACCCTTATATCCCAAAAGAAAGGACAGATGCCCGAGGCGTTAGCCTCAGAATGACTGAAGATCTGCAATGTCTTTCCTAACTGATGTCAGGTAGGAAAGATACTGGAACATGGAGAGCTTCATGGGTACCTAACCTTTAAGGTTATGGTAGAAAAGTTGTTAACTACTACTGGAATGGTGGTGTGTGTGTAGCACCCCAAACATGCTGGAACAGCATGGTATGGGTAGAGCCCAGCTGTCAGAATCATATAGAGATATATATATCTATATGAGCATAGACAGTCCGATAGATAAGTATGTAAATACATATCTACCTATAATAACCCACAAATGACAGACATATCTATCTATCTATCTATCTATATATATATATATATATATATGTATAGATATATATATATAGATATAGATATGAATATATAGGCCTATATATAAGTGTCTGCAATTAAGCAGACAGATATGCCTATAGAAAGTATATTCACATAGGAGATGTGAAGAGGAAAGATTCATCTAACAACAAGAAGGTGGAACCTACTTGAGAAGATATATAGAGAATCTATTCCCCCTGGTTATGATGGAAGGATTCAGGGGAAAAATCTCCGACAATGAACAGACTAGATTACTGCAAGAATGCTAGCCAGTGAAATAACCAGGATGGTTACGTGAAAAGCAGAGGATAATATCAGTCTGCAGGCAGCAAGTCCCGAGTCCCTCAGAACTCTGGCATGGTAAATGGACAGAAGACGCATAGGAATGAGATACCATGTTGACCTACTTGAGGGGCAAGGGTATCATGCGTTCTTTAGCTAAATATGCGCGGTCCATGAAGGATTAGGATACCATGAGGACAAGCTGCAAGGAAAAAGAGAGCATATTCACGGTGGGAATCCTGAGGACCAAACGAGGGAATTGAACAACTCTTTAAGCTTTCACGTAAGAGAAGGCCCATGTCCTTTGCTTTAGAAAGGAGATAGTAGGGTAGGAAGAACCCTTCCAGTCATGAGGGGCATGACTGAGGGAGCCTTTTCCAACCATCTAGGACAGCTGTTTTAGGAAATCCTAATGCTCTCTAGCAAGGGCCCATAGTGGAAAGCTTCTCTGTAAGATTGCAGAGAGCATAATGCAGGAGAATTAGGAGATAGAACTGGCTGCCCAGCACCTAGTTCGACTATGCTGCCAAACCCAAGGGAACTGGAGATGGCAAGAATAGAAAACAATCTGAGAAGCCTGTAGTGATAAGATTTGCCAAGAAAGATGAATGCACCATCTTGGAGTCACTACTAAGGCCAGAAAGAATATAGTGGAGGACAACTCTGGATGCTTGTGGGGAAGAACCAGTGGTCCAATCACTAGGGCTCCTGCATGGGCAGCTGCTAGTAAGACATCAGAAAGAAACTTCCTGTTAAAAAACAGAAAGAACAGACAGAACAGGAGTAAGAAAACTCTGGACCTGTCTGAAAGCTGCCCCAAGCAAAAAAGAAGAAGGAGTTAACTCAGAGAGGAAAACTCCACACTGGAATAGTGACAAAACTAGAAGGGCTGAAGAGAAGCCCTCCAGTGTAATAATACCACTCTTACAGGGGAATTACTTGATAAGAGGGTAGAGAAGATGGAGCTGAATGGAGACTCACAATGTGGTAAGTCTATAGAAAGGAAAAATTCATGCTGGTACAGAAAACTATCGTTTGATAGTTGTTAAACCTCTTTCCCTAGCAGGAAGAAGAGGAGAAGCTGTGACCTATAGGCATGAACATCCTAAGAGCTCGTATAACAGAGAAAAATGGATGTCTTGTGAAAAGAGATCCATGCCTAGAGTTTAGAATGAAGCAGTGGAAGACTTCCACTGAGAAGAAGCCAACTGCATGCTCTAAACCCCAAGAGACACAAAAAATATGTGATTAATCAGAAACCCTGCAGATGCTGGGTTTGGTGAACCTGGTGAGAGTTTGGATTCTTCAGACCAGGGCGATGTTTCCCCTGTTTGGGAACATCTGTGTGATGGGCAGAAGATGAATAAAACCTTCTCCCCCTAGGGGAAGAAAGTTTGGTAGGACATTTCCTACTTACTGGGAAAGAAGAGGGCGTAGGACAGCCCTTAGAAACAGGCAAGTCAGTGAACCACTGAGTAACCTAACGTAAAGACTCCTTATTGAAGAGATTTTCTCCAGTGCAAGGAGTATTACCCAGTCTTTGATGTGCCCATTTGTCTAAGTCTGAAGCTTGGAGCCAGGCTCTACGTCGTGCCCCTATAGCTATAGCAGAAGTCCTGCTAACAGACTGAAATGAGTCTAGGGAAGCACGAGTAAGAAACCAAGAGATATTTTGAATATGACTAAGCAGTGAGGAATAGTCTGCAGTCTTGGGTTCTGAAAGAAAGGGAGTCAACAGATGCAATTTCTTTGTGACCTCAAGAGATAGACTCATATAAAAAAATATATGAGAGAATTCTTGCTGAAAGCATGGATGTCTGGAAGGTTTGACGTCCAAAGACATCTAGTGTCTTAGACTCACAACCTGGCGGATAAGAAGAGTCCTTTTTCTTACTCTTCACCCGCCTCATTGCTGATTCCACTACAATGGAATGATGAGGAAGTTGAGTCTTCTGAAACCCTGGAGAGGGGGGCACCTGATATAGGAGATCAGTTGCTCTGGAAGGTGGGGGTACCCTTAAAGGTGCTTCCCACATTCCTAGAAGAAGATCCTGCAAGGAATGATGCAAAGGAAGCATTATGTTTTCCTTTGCTTCGGTAGAAACAGAGCCTTGTGTAGGATCATGTCCAGGGATAGAGATGGCAAGTGATCTTGCCATATCCCAGAGGAAACTCTGAAAAGAAGGATCTCTAAAGAGAACCTCCCTTGGACAGGTTAGATCTGAGGAACTAGCCTGGGCACCGAAGGATGTATCTGCACGGTGCAATATGGGATCCATAACGGATGGACGCTGGTACTGGAGATTAGGTCCACCAAGAAGAGCACAACACCACGTTGCGCAGGAGACACCCAGTCTATAACACGTGGTGGTATATTGGAAAGGATACTTTTATTGAATAAATCAAAAACCTGAGAGCCCGACACAGGCCGTGTTTCGTTTTCCACTTCCTCAGGGGAATCAGGTATACTGCAAATAACAATCATAAATAACTTAAAACATAAAACATCTCTCAAACAAATGAGGTCATATATGATATGTATAAAAATTATAAAAACAATAAAAACATGCAAGAACCAATAAGAATCTGACTTTAAAAACAAACACTAAAAGCATGGAGAACTTATTATATAAAACTAAATAATTGATATAAAAACATACACATATAATACATACAAAAATCTGCAGGGTCTATAATTAATTATCATAACTACAACGTATTGAAAGGGTGTGGAAAAACCCATCTCATTAGCACGATAGGCTATGTGTAATTTAATAGGAGAACCAGGAGTGAGTAAGCTGAACGAAGAACCTTGTATCTAAAAACAAGATCATAAATACTTAAAAACATAATTAAAACTAATGATTAAAAACTAAATACTAAAAGGTTGCTAATTATCATATAACATTCACCATTCTAACAAATCATAAATACATAAAAACGGAAATGGTGTACGGATGACTATCAAACCAAATTCTACTACCTCAACTATATACATTCAGACCATGAGTGCGTATTTATTAAACAAATCAAGAACATTTTTTCATATTATATTACTGCAATGATAAAGAATAAATAAGTAAAAATGCCATACCCCTTTTGAACTTTCGATTTGCACTGTAGTAAAAGTGATTCTCTATGAGAGACGACTGAACGCCTACTCTGTATGAGAGATGTAAAAATCGACCCTCTTAATTATTTCAGCACATCATAATATATTACTGTAGTGCATAGTATAATAACTATATAATCAAAGTGCAGTATATTAATCCCTCGCTACTGTTGTTTAAAATGGGCCGCTCGTTTTCAACTATATTGTCCAACCTCTACTCTTGTTACAAAGATACATGTAAACGAAACTGCAGCTTCGCTGACACTTGCTTTTGAACCATTGTTGACTACCTTTAGTAAAACACTACTTTTTGTCCCGTGGGAGAGAATTTATATGGGCCTCACAGACATCTCTACTTCTATCTCTACTATACTTATATATTTCTGTTCGCGCTGGAATCGCACTAGAGCAATAATCAAAATTTATACAGATCTCATAGTATCTCTACTTCTCTCTCTATTCTCCTTATGTATATCTAGTCACACTGGACTCATGTCAAAGTGATAATCATTATGAATTGTATAACTATCGCTTTATCCTTCTTTATACTTAAAGAATCTATACATACATATTTTTGAAACCCTCTCATTTATGCGGGATTGTAAAAACTTTCATATATTGAATCTCATAGTATTAATCCATGCGGGGGAGGGGGAGAGGTCGCGGGAGACCGATGACAGACAGGTCTCGAGAACGATGGTATTGAGTGATGACATATATAATAATGTTGTAAATATATCCAAGTATGATTTGACTTCAGATGAACTTTCAGTATTAAATAAGGGACTATCCTTTGTACCTATTAGAAAACCAGATCCATTTGAACTTGAGATCGATTTGTATAAATTCTTTCGGAAAATACGTATAAAACAGTTTTTCATGGCACAGCAGACAAGTCAATCAGACGGGTCTATTATTAGCAAAAAGTCATCTTGGGTTCCTCCTCCCCAAACAGATTCTAGTATTGAGACATTTGAGAGAATAGTATTAAGGGAAGTGAGAAAAGTATATAGTAAGTCACGACATAAATATTTTAATCTCACGAAAGGTGAAAATGAAGCGATTAAGACATTACAGAAAAATGATAAGATAATCATCAAGCCGGCAGACAAAGGAGGGGCCATCGTAGTATTAGATAAGGCTATGTATATTGCAGAAATAAATAGACAGTTGAGTGATCGGTCCTTCTACATTCGGCTAGATGTAGACCCTACTATGGAACTAAAAAAGAGTATTGATAGTTTGATACTCACGGCATTTGAAATTGGTTATATCACCAGAAAAGAGAAAGACTTCTTGGTTGTACCAGTACCTATTATTCCAACTATATATGTGAATCCAAAGATTCATAAATCGATGACCAATCCCCCTGGCCGGCCTATAGTATCTGCAATTGGTTCTCTCATGGAACCTATATCGCAGTTTTTAGATGTGATATTGCGGCCATTTGTAGTCCAGATGTGGTCCTTTGTTAGAGACGCCACTCACGTCATTGAAATATTGTCTAATTTCCGAGATATCAATGTTGATACAATATTAGTCACCTTAGACGTGGAGTCATTGTACACTAATATCCCGCAAGTAGAAAGTTTAGAAATTATATAACAGTACCTGTTGAAAAGGACCGGCCCTAGGCGTATCCCTACTGCTTTCCTCATGGCTATAGCAAAATTTGCATTGTGTGAAAATTATTTCTGTTTTAGGGACATCTTTTTTAAACAAATAAAAGGGGTAGCCATGGGGTCATCAATGGCGCCGGATGTCGCTAACTTGTACATGTTCCAATTCGAAGAAAAATTTATGAAGGAAAACATGTATAAAGATAACATCAAATTATGGATTCGCTATATCGATGACATCTTGATCATTTGGGAAGGTAATACAGATAGGCTTACAGAGTTCAATGTATGGATAAATAATTTAGATGCAAACCTAAGATTTCAGATCATCTACGATTCACAACAAATACCGTATTTAGATTTGGTCATCAGGAAGGAAGAAAAACAATTTACCACAACAATGTATAGAAAACCGACTGATCGCAACCATTTGTTGCATTTTGACAGTTTCCATAACCCCTCTCTTAAGAAAAACTTGCCGATAGGACAGTTTTTCAGAGCCAGGAGAACATGCACCACAATGCAAGATTTTGAAACTCACGCTGAGTCAATGAGGGATAGGTTTGTAGCAAGGAAGTATCCTGTACAATATATTGATCAAGCGTATCACAGAGCACGAGATATGCCTCGTGATAAGCTGCTCCAGCAAGGCAAGGAGAAAAAGGATGTAGGGTTAGTATGCCCCCTTTTATATTCAGTCTATTCTAAACAAGTTACAAAGATCCTGAAAAGAGAATGGTACTTGATTCAAACAATACCAGGATTTCAAGATATTAAAATTACAGTAGCGCACAAACGTAACATCAATTTGAGAAACATGTTAGTGCCATCAGCATTAACCGAACGTAAATTTCTATCCAAGTATAAAGGTCAATATTAGTGTGGACGGTGTTCCATCTGTATTCATGCAATGCCAATTAGAGATAAGTTTATACATCCCACTACGCACCAAATATTTAAGATAGACGATTTCTCTAATTGTGAGTCCACACATGTAGTGTACGTCATATACAGTGCCCCTGCAATAACTGTATGTGGGAAAGACAATTAGGAGTGTGTGAGTGCGAATAATAGAGCACAAGAGTTGTATTAAGAGGGGGGCTGTAGAAAAACCACTTGTGACACACTGGCAAGAGATGAAACATCGGATTAGTGATTTGAAATTTTTCGTTATAAAGAAGGCCAAAATTAATTGGAGAGGGGGAGATGTCGATAAGACGATACAGAGATTGGAACAACGGTACATCTTTCAGTTAGGTACGTTGGTACCACAGGGTTTAAATATGGAAAGAGATTTGTCTGTATTCCTGTAATTCTGACTCTTTTCCATGATATTTTAAATGAAATTAGATAGTACAATGATAGTTATAAAGATAGAACACATTAAATGTTTAAAAGAGATAAAATTAAAGAGAAATGATATCTCTGTGCCATTATCCCTTAGTAGTTTAGGTGAGGTAGGGTTTATATCTTTATAAAGTATGATATAATTCAATAACTCCTTAATTAGAGAGGATATAAGAATACTGGCAGATGTTTGCAAACACCAAAGGTGGCTGTCCGTGGATACAAGTAGTGACGGTGCACATAAAGTTAATGTATGAATGTAGTCTTTAATGTTATTTTAAAATATGAGCAAAGTTAATACTATGGTTGATGACACTACAATACGATGCTAAATATCCGATATACAACAATACTATGCTCAAGACTTGATATACACACATGTATAAACTAATGTGTCATGGCGATTTGCCTAGCAACTGATGACGCGCATAATCGCCGTAGGAGGTTATGTTATTTTTCCCACGTTCAAGTAAGGCGCAAGTGCAGGCGTTTTTAATGCAGACGCTCTGCTGACAATAGCTGGCAGTACTTTTCGATCAGAGATTATTAAGCAAGTGGGTTGGTAAGTGCGTTTTGGATCCTTTTGAATGTAGAGATGGTGAAACCCCGATGATGTGTGTTGGTTAAGCCATAGGTTCTTTGGATTAATACTATGAGATTCAATATATGAAAGTTTTTACAATCCCGCATAAACGAGAGGGTTTCAAAAATATGTATGTATAGATTCTTTAAGTATAAAGAAGGATAAAGCGATAGTTATACAATTCATAATGATTATCACTTTGACGTGAGTCCAGTGTGACTAGATATACATAAGGAGAATAGAGATAGAAGTAGAGATACTACGAGATCTGTATAAATTTTGATTATTGCTCTAGTGCGATTCCAGCGCGAACAGAAATATATAGGTATAGTAGAGATAGAAGTAGAGATGTCTGTGAGGCCCATATAAATTTTCTCCCACGGGACAAAAAGTAGTGTTTTACTAAAGGTAGTCAACAATGGTTCAAAAGCAAGTGTCAGTGTATCTTTGTAACAAGAGTAGAGGTTGGACAATATAGTTGAAAACGAGCGGCCCATTTTAAACAACAGTAGTGAGGGATTAATATACTGCACTTTGATTATATAGTTATTATACTATGCACTACAGTAATATATTATGATGTGCTGAAATAATTAAGAGGGTCGATTTTTACATCTCTCATACAGAGTAGGCGTTCAGTCGTCTCTCATAGAGAATCACTTTTACTACAGTGCAAATCGAAAGTTCAAAAGGGGTATGGCATTTTTACTTATTTATTCTTTATCATTGCAGTAATATAATATGAAAAAATGTTCTTGATTTGTTTAATAAATACGCACTCATGGTCTGAATGTATATAGTTGAGGTAGTAGAATTTGGTTTGATAGTCATCCGTACACCATTTCCGTTTTTATGTATTTATGATTTGTTAGAATGGTGAATGTTATATGATATTAGCAACCTTTTAGTATTTAGTTTTTAATCATTAGTTTTAATTATTTATGTTTTTAAGTATTTATGATCTTGTTTTTAGATACAAGGTTCTTCGTTCAGCTTACTCACTCCTGGTTCTCCTATTAAGTTACACATAGTCTATCGTGCTAATGAGATGGGTTTTTCCACACCCTTTCAATACGTTGTAGTTATGATAATTAATTATAGACCCTGCAGATTTTTGTATTTATTATATGTGTATGTTTTTATATTAATTATTTAATTTTATATAAGTTCTCCATGCTTTTAGTGTTTGTTTTTAAAGTCAGATTCTTATTGGTTCTTGCATGTTTTTATTGTTTTTATAATTTTTATACATATCATATATGACCTCATTTGTTTGAGATATGTTTTATGTTTTAAGTTATTTATGATTGTTATTTGCAGTATTCCTGATTCCCCTGAGGAAGTGGAAAACGAAACACGGCCTGTATCGGGCTCTCAGGTTTTTGATTTATTCAATAAAAGTATCCTTTCCAATATACCACCACGCTGGTACTGGAGGTCAGGACCAGCGACAGTCAGTAGCACATCGTCCATGCCAGGTATCGACTCCAAACTTGGTATAGAAGGGAGCGATCCTGTTGAAAGAAGCATGGAAGAAGCTGGCCACGATGCTACAGTGGATACCGGTACCGATGTCGGAACCGAACCAGACACAGACATTGGAACAGCCATCGGTGACAGCTCAATCGGTACTGAGGTAACCGAAAACCTTCGGCAGTCACCCTCGACTCCGAGCCTCCGGTATCGACAGGTCACGGTACCAAGGCGTGTCGGAACCGCGTCTTCCAGACTAGAGATAGATTCCAAACTCGGCATTGAGGATAATGTAGACATCGGTCTGGAGGGTACCGACGTTGGAGGTAGTATCGGTGCCGGTACCGATAGTGGAAAGTCATTCTGGAACGTATACACCGGTCCCGTAGGTACCGAGGATGGCAGACGACGATCCCTGGTGAGGAGTGTTTCGTCCAACACCAGTGCCGATGCCGGGGTATCGGTACCGCTCGAAGCGGATGCCACCACCGGACACGGCTCAGGAATGTTCTGTGGGGGGTGAACCCCAGGAACAACCTGAAACCCCACATAGGCTTTGGAGGCCGAAGACTCCCGCTGGGGTTTTGAAGCCAATGAGCCCTCGAGGGCAAGGCTGGAGCCGTCTACATGCTGCGCATGAGACCTACCACTCAAGGGTTGGCTAGTCTTAACAGACTGTTTGTGGGTTACCTGATCCTGTGTAGAAGAAGAAATGGTCGGTGCCCTGAAGTTGGAAGGGAACCTCATATCGAGGGAAACTCGATGTTGAAAACCTCTTCTCACAATACTGTTGCCCGAGGGCTCCGGAGGAAAAAGGTCAGGACCCAAACAGCTTAGACACCAATTATGGGAGTCTAAAAATAAAGTTGTACCGCCACAGTTTGAACATTTCTTGGAGAAAGTGGCTGGCGGTTCCATGAAGGACATGGAGAGGCCTGGAAGACCTGAAAAACCGTAAGACACTGAGAAGAAAGAATATTCCTTAAAAGGAAAAAATTTTACAAGAAAAGAGAAAGAAACACCGGCGGTACCGGTGGCGTCGGGGAGACAGCCGCGACCACAAGAAAACTAAAGGATTAAAGGAAGAATTTTCTGCGGTGACAGGAGGACATCCTGCCGGCTCCGCGGAAAAACGAAAACTGAGGAGAGGCAGTTGGGAAAGGCGGGAAGGCAGCACGCAGGCGTGGTGGGATGCTTCCAAAAGCTTTCTGATTGGACGTTGGGAAGCGTTCCCGCGCAGGCTCCGTCGGTACCGATGTACCCAAATGTGAAGACTCATTCCTGCTTGTTCCTGGAGATTCCCTTTGACCGAAAAGGACAAGAAAGGATCCTGACACAAAAGTGCCTGCAACTCAGAAATACGATGCACCGAAGTAACAGCAACCAAAAAGGCCATCTTCAAAGATGAATCCTTAAGCATAGCCCTCTTTAGGGGTTCAAAGGGTGAACGTATGAGCGCCCGAAGAATGAGTGGCAGATCCCAAAGAGAAACCACTGGACAGATCAGAGGACACAATGCTTGAACTCCTTTAAGAAAAAACGGTCCACATCCCGGTGCAACGCCAGGGAGCAGCCCGACACTGGTTCCCAGAAGAGAAAATTGCAACAATTTGCACCCTGAGGGAATTCCACGCCAAACCCTTCTCAAGGCAATCCTGCAAGGCGGTAAGGGCAGACAGCACCTGCACCTTCCATGGCGAGATCTTGTGACGACAACACCAGTTCTCAAACAGACACCAGACATGAACATAAACCAAAGAAGTGGGCTGGCATCGGGCTCTCAAAAGGGTGTCAACCACCACTGCCAAAATACCCTTTAAGCACTAGGCAGCGCCTCTCAAGGGCCAAGCCATAAGCGAGAAGGGAGCCGGGTTGTCCACGAGGATGGGTCTCTGCTGAAGCAACCCTCTGAGAACACCAAGGCTGAGAGGCTACAATACTAGGAGCCACACAAGGTTTGCATACCAAGGGCGACATGGACAATCCAGAGCCACTAAGATCACCAGGTGGGGATGTCTCATTATTCTCTGGAGGAAATGAGGGCCCACAGAGAAAACTCATATAGTAGGAGAAACTGGGGCCATTGCTGTACCAGCACATCTACGCCCTTTGCCTTGACATCCTTTCGACTGAAAAAGGTGGGAACCTTGGCATTGGATGCTGTCACCATGAGATCCACACTCAGAAACCTCCAATGATCCACTATGCGAATGAAGGGCCAAGGTGGCAGCTCCCACTCGCCAGGATCTAGAAGATGATGGCTGAGATAAATCAGCCTCCACATTGTCATCTCCCATGATGTGTTGGGCAGAACGTCACCTGCTGCCCTCTTAGCTCAAGGAAACAGAAGACATCTCCCATGCTACACCCAGACACTTTGTGCCTCCCTGCCAATTGACATATGACACTGCTGTGCCATTGTCCAAGATGACCCAAACCGCACGACCCTGAATTAAGGCAAAGAAGTGCATCAGAGCCAAGTGAATGGTTCTCACTTCGAGGCGATTTATGGCCCATATGGTTTCTACCCAGGACCAGCACCCCTGGGCAGACTGACCTCGACAAAAGGCTCCTCATCCCTCCCAGGCTGGCACCCATGGTAATCACTACCCAGGCTTGAATCTTGAGTGGTGCACCCAAGGGCATCTTGTGGGGAGACGTCCACCAAATGAGGCTGTTCCTCATGCTGGAAGGCATTGAAAGCACCTTATAGTCCTATGAAGAAGGGGACCATTGGGAGAGCAAGGCCCGCTGCAAAGGATACATATGAGCTTGAGCCAAGGACACCAATTGAAGAGACACAGCCATCGCTCCCAGAAGCTGCAAATAATTTTATTTTATTTATTTAACCATTTTTCTATACCGCCTTATCCTTCAATCAAAGCGGCTTACATTATGTAGCTACTACAAACAGGTACTGGATATATTAACTCGTCCCCAAAGAGCTCACAATCTATGTGCACCTGAGGCAACAGAGGGTTAAGTGGCTTTCCCAAGGTCACAAGGAGTGCCTATAGGACTAGAAACTCCAGTCCCTCCAGCCCGAGATTGCTGTCCCCAGGTGGGACTTGAACCCTTGGCCCTCTGGCCTGAGGTTGTTGTTGTTGTTAAGTGCCGTTGAGTCTGAGTCGACTCATGGCGACCCTCTGGATAGCTATCCTAAATTGTGTTCGGTCTTCAGTCAGGCGGCTCATTGTTGACAGACTGGTACTCGTAGCTGCTGTTATTGTATCGATCCATCTCATTGCTGGCCTTCCTCTTTTGCGTTGACCTTCTATCTTGCCAAGCATAATGTCTTTCTCTAATGATCTCTCTCTTCGCATGATGTGTCCAAAGTATGAAAGTCGAAGTCTTGTCATCTGAGCTTCTAAAGAAAGCTTAGGTTTGATCTCCTCTAGTACCGACTGGTTTGTTCTTCGGGCAGTCCATGGTATACACAGTATTCGCCGCCAGCACCATAATTCAAAGGCATCAATTTTCTTCCTGTCTATCTTTTTCACTGTCCAGCTTTCACATCCATATGATGTTATTGAAAATACCATGGCTTGAACAAGTCGAATCTTTGTATGGAGAGAGACATCTCTGCTCTTGAGAATCTTATCTAGGTCTTTCATAGCCATTCTGCCAAGAGCAATGCGTCGTCTGATTTCTTGACTGCTTGTTGCTTCTTTATTGATAGTTGATCCAAGTAGGTTAAAGTTGTTCACAATTTCAATTTCTTCTCCTTCAACGATGAACCTGTTGATTATGCCAGTTGTCATGATCTTTGTCTTCTTTACATTAAGGTGCAGGCCCATTTTGAGACTATGTTCTTTGATTGTGAGAAGCAAATGTTTCAGATCATCTTCACTTTCAGCCATAATGTGGTATCATCAGCATAGCGAAGGTTGTTGATGAGTCTTCCACTAATCTTCACACCTCTGTCGTCTTCATACAATCCTGCTTCTCTGATGATTTGTTCTGCATATAAATTAAACAGGTAGGGGAAAAGTATGCAGCCTTGTCCTACACCTTTGCTTATTTTAAACCATTCTGTTTCTCCTTGTTCCGTTCGAACTGTTGCTTCTTGATCAATGTACAGATTGCGCAAGAGAACGATCAGGTGTTCTGGTATACCCATGCTTCTTAATGTGGCCCAGAGTTTCTCATGGTTTACACAGTCAAAAGCCTTGCTATAGTCGATAAAGCACAAATAGATATCCTTTTGGTATTCTTTAGTCTTTTCAAGGATCCATCTCACATCCGCAATGATGTCTCTCGTTCCTCGCCCTTTCCTGAACCCTGCTTGCACTTCAGGTAGTTCTTGTTCCAGGTATGGTTGTAGTCTCTTTTGAATAATCTTCAGTAGAATCTTGCCGGCATGTGGGATCAGAGCGATTGTGCGATAATTTCCACAGTCAGTTGGATCACCTTTCTTTAGTATTGGTATAAAAACAGATCTTTTCCAGTCAGTTGGCAATGATGTTGTCTTCCATATTTCTTGGCAGAGCCTTGTGAGTACGGTAACAGCTGCATCAGATTGCTGCAATACTTCTATGGGAATGCTATCAATGCCTGGTGCTTTGTTCTTTGATAAGGCTTTCAATGCTGCTTCAACTTCTTCTTTCATCACCAATGGTTCCCGATCATAAGGTACAGGTTGAAACGGCTGTTGGTCCACTTGATCTTTATCATATAAAACTCTGTATATTCCTTCCACCTTTTCTTGATCTTCTCAGCATCATTCAACATAGAACCTTGAGCATCTTGTAACATTCCAATTCGAGGCTGGAACTTTTTCTTTAACTCTCGTAGCTTTAGGAAAGCCGATCTTGTTCTTCCTCTAATAGTTTCTGCTTCTATTTCCTTGCAAGTGTCATTGTAGTACTTTTCCTTGTCCTGTCTTGCTGCACGTTGGAAATCTCTGTTGAGTTCTGCGATTGTCTTTCTTTCTTTCTCCTCTGGCTTTAGCTTCTCTGCGTTTCTGGGCAATTTTCAGAGTTTTTTCCGTCATCCATTTTGGCCGTTTTTGCTTTTTCACCTTTTGTAGAGACTTCTCGCTTTCTTCCAACACAACCTTCTTGATGTCATTCCATAACTCTTCCGGAGCTCTGTCATTTGTATCTAAAGCAGAAAATCGATTTTGCAGGCAGTCTTTAAATTCTAGTGGTATATTCTCAAGGTCATATTTTGCTGCATTCATGAATGGTTTGCTCTTTTTCAACGTTAGCTTGAGTTTGCATACTAGTAGTTGATGATCTGTACCACAGTCAGCTCCAGGTTTTGTCTTTGTTGATGTTACAGAGCTTTTCCATCGTTGACTTCCACATATGTAGTCAATTTGATTTTTATATAATCCATTCGGTGAAGTCCATGTGTACAGTCGCCGCTTGTGTTGCTGGAAGAAGGTGTTTGAGATGAATAGATCATTGGTCTTGCAGAATTCTATCAGTCTTTCTCCAGCTTCATTTCTGTTGCCAAGTCCATATTTTCCAACTACTTTGCCTTCTTCTTTGTTGCCAACTTTTGCGTTCCAGTCACCCATGACTATCAGGATATCCTGTTTGCATGTTCTGTCAATTTCAGCTTGTACTTGTTCATAGAACTCTTCAATTTCATTCTCTTCTGCAGCTGTTGTTGGGGCATATACTTGAATTATAGTTGTGTTGATAGGCAATCCTCGTAGATGAATAGAGATTAAGCGTTCGCTGACTGCATTGTATTTCATTACAGTTCTTGCAAGTTTCTTCTTTATTATAAATGCAACACCATTTCATCTTTGTCTTTCATTTCCAGCATAGTAGACCATGTGATCATCTGATGCAAAGTGCCCCATGCCAGTCCATTTCAGTTCGCTGACACCCAACAGATCAAGTTGTACACGTTCCATTTCATTCTTGACCACCTCCAACTTCCCTTGGTTCATGCTTTGTACGTTCCATGTTCCAATGTGTAAGACATCTTTACAGCTTCTGACTCTCATTTCATGCGCAGCTACATCAGCAGTCAGACTTCCCGAGGGCTTTGATCCAACCACATCATAAATGCTGGCTTTATTCTGAAAAGTCTTCAGCTCTTCCCCAGTAGCTAGTTGAGTACCGTGGCCTGAGGTACCGTGTCTTAATCACTAGGCTCCCCTCCCACACTCTGGAACTTGCGTAGTTGCCCGCTAAACTTCTTTCAACGCTCTGTGGTCAGGAAAGCTTATCTTAAACGAGCGTCAAAGCAAACACCAAGGAACTTTAAGTTCTGAAAGAGAGTCAAACAGCTCTTGTTGTGATTGACCAGCCAACCGAGATTCTCGAGAAGTTGCATCATTCGCTCCACAGACCAGACAGCTTCTACATGAGACATGGGTCGGGATCAACCAGTCATCTAGATAAGAATGTACACAAATGCCTTGACTCCAAAGACTCACAGTGACCACCACCATGACCTTTGAAAGTGTTTGAGGTGCTGCTGTTAAACCAAACGAAAAAGTGCAAAACTGGAAATGATCGCCCAGAAACACAAACCTGAGGAAGAGTTGTTGGACTTAGCAGAAGTTACCTTCCATTCCCATCCTTCCTGATGGGAATGGAAGGTAACTTCTGCTAAGTCCAAAGAAGCAAGGAACTCGCTCTGCCAAATGGACTGAATTAAAGGTTGGAGTGGGGAACTCTCAAGCAGCAATTGACTCCTTTAGCCTCACTGTTAGTGGAGAAGAGAGGTCATGTGAAAGGAGAGCATTACAATGGTGTGACAGGAAGTAATCCTGTAGCTAGGATCTGTCCTCTAGGTGGTGTAAAACCCTTGCACCGAGTTGGTTTCTTCAGGGCCATGTGCTCATGAGAGAAGAGTTAGGATGGCCGTTATAGTTGGTGATTTGATCATTAGGCATGTAGATAGCTGGGTGGCTAGTGGATATGAGGATCACCTGGAAACATGCCTACCTGGTGCGAAGGTAGAGGACCTCATGCACCACATAGACAAGGTTTTAGATAGTGCTGGGGAGGAGCCTGCTAATTTGATTCATGTTGGTACCAATGACATAGCAAATGTGGGAGGAAGTTCTGGAAACCAAATTTAGATTTTTAAGGCCTGATATTGAGCTAGGTTCATTTTTGAAGGGCTATGCGCCACGTCAGTGCTTAGCCCTCCCCACCAACTTCTAACCTGGATATTCAATGCCCGGTGACGGCATTCAATATCCAGGGATCGACGCACACACCAGAAGCTGCCGAAGCTAATTGGGCAGCAACAATATTGCATGCTGCCCGGTTAGCTCCTGCACCTTAAAGATAGGCGAGGGTTTTCCTTGCCTATGTTTTTGGCGCAGATCGCTAACCGGGCAGTATGCTGTATTTGCTGCCCAGTTATCTCTTGTCACTGCCTCCACGCCCCCAGAATGCCCCTAACGTCCTGATGCTAACCAGATAGCATCAGGGTACGTAGGGGTGTTAGAAGGGGATATTCAACAGCACTAACCATATAAGTGCCGTTGAATATCCCGATTTAAAGCATTTACATGGTTTACTGGGCTGTAAACCATGTAAATGCCTTTCGAAAATTGGGCCCTTAGATAGGAAGTTGAAATCCAGAACTGCCAGGGTAGCATTTCCAGAAATGCTTCCCATTCCATGGGCAGAACCCAAAAGGCAGGCAGAGCTCCAGAGTCTCAATGTGTGGATGACACGATGATGCAAGGAAAGTGGTTTTGGATTTGTTAGGAACTGGGCAACATTCTGGGGAACTGAAGGGCTTTTCCGAAAGGATGGGCTCCATCTTAACTGGGGTGGAACCAGGCTGCTAGCATTAACCCTTAAAAAGGGGATAGAACAGCTTTTAAACTAGATAATAGGGGAACGCCAACAGTTGCCCAGGAGTGCATGGTTCGGAAGGATGTATCCTTGAAGGATACTAGCAAAAGAGGGAATTTAGGACATCCCAATAGGGAGGTTCCAATAAAGATAAAAGTAACCCACATGCCTTTAAGTACAGAGTAGACAGAGCTGAAAGATTCCAAATTGGTGAGCTCGTGACAATTCCCCTTCGTCTTATTAATCCCTCCCTTTTTCATTCCCTCCTCTATTTCTTAACCACTTCCAGACCCCCTTCCATTGCCTCGCCACCTCCTCCCCCTCTTCCCTTTATTAGGCCCGTCAGTCTATGAATCAAGTACAGATCAGCGAGGCATCTTGCGTATGCATCTATACATGGCATATGTGTCCTGTACCAATGTGAAGCAATTTTGCACTTTGCTGCCACAATGCAATATTTTGTTATTACCCAGTCACCCCCTCAACTCTACGTTTTCCCTCTTGTGGAGCAAAAATATATCTCAGGGGCCAGAGGCAATTCTCTACCCATGATTTTTTAAATTATAGTTATAATCTGCCCCCGATATTGGTTCACTATTGGGCACATCCACCACATATGTAACCAGGTTCCCTTACCCCCACAGTTCCTCCAACTGATTGCCTTATCCATGCCTTATGCATTCGTTCTGGGGTTAAATACCACCTGCTTAGCATTTTGTATCCATTTTCTCGTATATGAGTAGCTACCGATAACTTTGCTACCTCTTATACAATTATCTCCCATTCAGTGATATCCCATGTCACCATAAATCCTTTTCCCATTTAATCATATAGCTCAGTTTTTCTGAGCTCCTCAAGGTTAGACCTCTATAGATACATGATAAAACCCCCTTCCTACCTAGTGAACCCAAGCAACTACCCTCAAACCAGGCTGTCTCTGCCCATCTTTCCATTGTTCACAGTGTCGTAAGGAAGTGTCAATTTTCAAATAAGGGTACCTGTCCCTTTCTGTTAAATGATACAGGTCCCTAATTTCTTCAAAATCCCTCACTCCCTCCCTGTGGACAATCTGAGTTACCTTAGACCCAACTCCGCCCACTTGCAAAACACCAACCTTCCGGGCCCTTCGCTTTCTCCAAGACAAAATTCTAAGGACATTGTGCGTAAGCACCATCTGCCCCCTAGCATCTGTCTCAGATGCTGCTGCCATATACTCAGGGTATGTCTTATAAAAGGGGTTCTGACCCCTCCCCCTCGCCCCCCGATACCAGTCTTTCCAAGGCAGCTGGCGGTAGATTTGACCCTTCCATAATAACCCAATGTTTCTATTACTCCCTGAGCCAGGAATACACCGCCCTCAACTGGGCCGCTATATAATACTTAGAAATGTTAGGTACCTCCAGCCCCCCCATCCATTCGGGCCCCCTGAACTATCCACGCAGCTACCCTTGGAGCCCTATTCTGCCAAATGAAACAGTCTACTTGTTTTTGCAGGCGCTGCAAAGCTTTTGTCGGTATATGTATTGGTAGTACCTGAAAATAAAAGAGAAAATGGGACTCTAATAGAATATTGCTGCAATGCGTCCGAACCACGAGATATAGTCCCTTCCCCAATCGCTTTACTGTACCTCCACTGAGCCAAATAATTTCTTATAATTCAGATCGTACAACTCTCCTATATTCTCCCCTATTTGTACTCCCAAGCAACAGGCTGCACATTTTCCCCACCTGAATGGATAGCTTCTCTGTAATTGGGCTCGCTGTTCTTCAGCCAATGTTAAATTTAATAACTCTGATTTGGATCAATTGATGCAAAAAACCTGCTAGTCTTCCATATTCCTTAAGCTCTCACTTAAGAAGTGGAAGAGTCCTCTGGGGCTGACCAACCAATAATAATATATCATCTGCAAAAAGTGACTCTGGTATTCTCTCTGCCCTATTTGGACCCCTTGTATATCCAGACTCATTCGTATCCGGGCTGCCAGTGGTTTTAAAGATAATGCAAACAAAAGCGGTGAAAGGGGACATCCTTGTCGTCATGTACCCCTAAAACAGTGGAAAGAAGCTCAAGTCGCCTCCGTTTACTCTCACAAGCTTTTAGCAGAGAGCTCTTATCCACCCTAGAAATCCTACTCCAAACCCCATACTATATGCAGGACTGAGAACAAGAAATTCCAGGACACCTGATCAAATGCCTTTTCGGCATCTAGTGAGGAGTATAACTTGTTCTTGTTTTTGTTTCACTGCCCATATCAAGTATTTTGCAAATGTTATCGGCCACCTGCTGCCCCGGGATAAACCCTGTCTAATCTTCATGGACTAATTTCCTTAGGATTCCATTAAGCTGGCCGGCCAGTACCATGGCCAGCAATTTAGCATCCAAATTAAAGAGGGAGGTGGATCTATAGGATGCACAATCTTGGGGATCCTTCCCTTCTTTGTGTATTAATGAAATGCTTGCCCATCCCATTGTTTCCGCCAACATCTCTCCCTCTCTTGGCAAGTTGACAGGCGTGTCAAAGGCCTAACCAGGGCTTCTTTAAACCTTTTATAGAAGGTAGCCGTTAAGCCATCAAGGCCTGGGACCTTGCTTAGCTTAAGCATTCTTATCGCCTGCTCAATTTCCTTCTCCTCAATCTCTCTGTTCTACTTCCTCCAGATAAGGTAGCAATACTGACCCTACATAGCTCTTAAATGTCTTCTTCCGGCGGGGCTGGACTGGCTGTGTATAATTTTTGATACTCAACAAATGCTGATCATATCTCCTATTCTTTCCTTACAACTATCCCTTCCTTTGTCCTCATCCACATGATCTGGGACCTAATCTTCCTCTGCTTTAATATCTGTGCCATATATTTACCAGCTTTGTTCCCTCCCTCAAAAAGCTCTTAGCGTAATTGTATACAATATTTTATTGTCTCTCCTTCAAGTGCATTCAATTTTGCCCAGATCTCCAACACCCGACTCTTATATTGTCCCTCTGCCCCCCTTGCTACCACTTCTTCCAGCTTTACCAATTGCTATCGCAATTGCAGCTCCCTCGCCTCCCTCTCTATTTTTGCCCCCCATTTTACCAATATTCCCCTCAAGATCACTTTGAACCCATCCCATACTATCCCCCAACCCACCTCACCATTGTCATTCCTTTCAGGGATCATCCTCTCTATGTCCTCCATTACCCTTTTATCTCCCAGCAATGCCTCGTTCAATTTCCAAAATTGCAGCCCTCTGCCTTCCCCCTTTCTCGATAATGTCAAAGTCACAAGCGCATGGTCCATTCAAATGATTGCCTCTATCTCAGCTCCTTTAATCCTGCCTCCTATTTCCCTCCCTACCCAGACCATATCCAGTCTTGAGTATGTCCCATGCACTGAGGAGTAAAATGAAAATTAGTGTCTACCCAGGTGATGAAGGCGCCATACGTCCATTAGGCCATGCTGTTTCACAAACCTATGGTATCTAACTGTCAGCCCTTCATCCTCCCTGTCTTCCAGTTGTATCCCTCCTAGGGTAGGTTAAAATCCCCCCGCCCCCCACACACACACATATCATTATCCTCTCCCCTAACTGAGCTGCTTCCTTTGTGAGCTCATCTTTTTTCCGCTCCCTCATATTTGATGCAAACAATCTTACACTATATCCCTTGTGGGCCACCAAGACCTCATAAGCTCTCAGCAAATGAGTCTCCTGTATCATAAAGATCGAAGCCTTCTGCTGTGCCATCTCTTTATATAATTTCTGGTGCTTAAAGGGCGAGTTTAAACCATTCACATTTAATGTTACAATTTTCAGCTCACCTATTATATAGCCCCCACCTCCCTCCCCTTAGCTCTGAATATTCCCTATCCCCCTAACCTCCCCCCCCTCTCCTCCCTTACTAGTTGGCCATCCACACCTCTTGCCTTAGATGACCAGGGCCCCTGTCAGCGTTAACAGATAGCCAGGCCAAAACAGATGTCTCTACTCCACTGCCCCAATTCCCACTATCCTGTCCAACAACCCTTGCCTCTTTACCTCCCCATCCCTTCCGGCCTTCTCTCTCCCATTCCAACCCCCGACCCCCCATGCCTGCTTTATTCCCCTGTAAGCCCTTTCCCACCCTGTTTAATTTTATTTTACACACATTGAGCTTTCAAATATAACAGCAAACTTCTAAAATTAACACCATGAGTTTAAATACATTTAGTCAACACCTCCAGTACCCCATAAGAGGTACCAGTTAAGCATAGCTTTATACTCTCCCTTCTCCCGCCCCTCAGGAGGGTGCATTGTCCTTTCAATGCATCTCTGGTGTCCCTGCTTGACGTTGCAGTCTACGGCAGCCTGGTGGAACTCATTGCCATCGTGATGTTGTTTTCAGTGTGGTGTTTGTCACCATTGGTCCCGCTTCCAGGCCGGTCATCCCTGCCTCTGTAAGGGCCCGTACGGCCTCCTCCCTGGATCTTACTCTAAGTTTTGTCCTTTGTATTCCAAACTTAATCCAAAAGGAAACAAACAGCCATAGTGTACTCCTTCTCAAAGTCTTAAAAGGACATCTCTCATCTGCCTTCTCTTTAAGAGCGTACTTTGCGCTAAATCTGCATACACCTCTATGCAACATGATTCCCACTGGAATGGGCCTGTTGTTCATGCTTTGCTGAGTACTTGCACCTTAACAATGTAGTCATGATAGCATTTATTTATTTATTTATTTATTTAATTGGATTTCTATACCGCCTTATCATACAATCAAAGCGGTCTTACAAACAAAGATATTAAGAGTATTAGTGAGAAAATGTAAAGAAATAAAAGTTAAAGTTATGGTATAATGTGTTAGAGTGAGTTGCATTATCTACATAGTGAGCTATACTATAATGTGAGCTATTATACAATATGTATATGATTTACATTCCAGACAAATTAAGTTAGTTAATTGCATGACCGTAGTGTTCTATAAACAAAGATATTTTCAGTTGCTTTCTAAAGTCATTGATGTCCTGAGCTGCTCTCAGCTCATTAGGTAGAGAGTTCCAGATGGAAGGTGCAGCAAAAGAGAAAGCCCTTTCAGAGGTGTCTTTACGTGTTTTTCTGACATCATTTGATAAGCTGATTCTGTTGTCAGATCCTCTTCTTCTAGGTCTGTTGCTAATATCTGACTGTATGAGATATGTCAGGCTTTCTGCAGAATATTGTTGTTTTATCTTGAAAATATAAATTATAGTTTTATATTTTACACGTGAAGCTATAGGTAACCAGTCCCGGACCAATGCCATGCAACCTGTGTAGGGAGTGCTCTCTGGAAGCCCTCTGAACCGTAAGTTGCTCCTTCATGAGCAGTTCGAGATCCTCAAGCTTGTCCTCAATTTTCTCCCACTGCTGTTCCAGGGCCTGCAACTTGGTTTCAAGCGCTCCCGTTTCTTCCACGTACTAGTCTATCCTGTGCTCCACAGCTTCCACCCGACTTCCTAGCTCTGGCAGGTCTGACTGCAAGGTTTCTATGCTTGCTACTACATCGGCTCTTTTTGCACAATGTCTGCTTTTAAATCCAAGAACCATGCTCGCACTTCTTCCTAAAAGGTCGATTGCTCTACCGTGCTCTGTGTTGAGCTTTCTTTCGGGGGCGGAGACTCACGGTCCGGCAGCCTATTGCCTGCTAGAGTCCCTGCAGCATCTGCATTGCTCCCGGAGCTGCGATGGCAAAGTCCTTCATGCTGACTTTCTTCCCTCCTTCGTTGTCATCTGAGTCACTCCCCTCTCTCCTGTTGCCTCAATTCTCCTTTTATGCTGGGAAATCCGCTTTAATTTATCTTTTTTTCTGTCGGGACGGCCAGAGCTAAATCTCAAGCGGCCATCTTTCTCGCTGACGTCAGAGTCTCCTCTAAAACAAACTTTAAGGAGTTATAAAAATAACAAAAGGTGACTGCCAACTTAGCTGATAGAACTCTTGCTTGCAGAACAATCAGAACGGAAGGCTGCAACTGCTCCTCATGAGCAGGAGCGCTTCCCTTCAGAGGTGCTCTACTAGTCCTCTTGATCAGGAGCAGCTCTGGAACGTGAAACCCCCCCCCCCCCCCCCAAAAAAAAACCTGTCGGCAAAGAAAGAACACCACAGTGTGCACAACTGCCAAAGATAGCTACACTGACACCAGATCTCTTCTCAGAGAACGCCAGCAGCTAGGAGAAGTCTACCATCTGCTGAGACAGAAAATACTGAAGCTCCCCTTGGGGGATGGGTTTTTATACCAAGTGTGATGTTTGTTTATTTATTCTATTTATTTAAACTTTCTTATATCATCAAAGCTGTTTCATAAAGCTTTGGGAATTTTTCTCTGTTTCACCATCTGCTGGCAGGGGGACACAACCCACTAATCTGGACTGGTCTAGCAGGATGTCTTTGGAAACCGTGATACCTGGGTACAAACTGTATTATGGTCTAATGATAGGGTAGATCAAATTGGTGGAGGGGTTGCGATCTATGTTAGAGAGGGCGTTGAGTCACTCAGGATAAAAGGTTTTCAGGAAACAAAACACACTGTAATACACACTCTGTGGATGGACAATCCATGTTAAAAGGAGAAGGCAATGGCAGTGGAGGTGTACTACTGACCGCCTGGTCAGAATGAACAGATGGATGATGAAACGGTAGAATAAATCAGGGAAACTAACAAAAGTTACAATACAGTAATAATGGATGATTTCAATTACCCCGGTATCGACTGGATCAATGTCACAGCAGGACATGCTAAGGAGATAAAGTTTCTAGATGAAATAAATGACTGCTTCTTGGAGCAGCTAGTTCATGAACTGACAAAAAGGGAAGCTATTTTGGAACAAGTCCTTAATGGAACCCAGGATCTTGTGCAAGAGATAGAGTAGTTACTCACCTGTAACAGGAGTTCTCCAGGAGCAGCAGGAATCAGTCCTCACATATGGGTGACGTCGGCGCCGACGGAGCCCCCATGCGGAGCATTTCCCCAGCTTTCAAAGAAAGCCTTTGGGAATGCAAGCACGCATGCGCGGTCCCCTTCCCGCCCAAAAGGTGCCATCATGCTCAGTCTGATGACATAGCTAAAAGACAGCACAAAAAAAACATGAACTATATACAACTGCAACTCCAAGGGGAGGAGGGAGGGTCATGAGGAATGATTCCTGCTGCTCCTGGAGAACACCTGTTACAAGTGAGTAACTACTCTTTCTCCACGACCAAGCAGGAAGTCAGTCCTCACATATGGGTGACTGCCTAGCTCTGGGCTACCAGGAACCCAGGCTGAAAAATAGAGCTCCCTCTAGAGCCTCAGCAACAGTGAGAGAATCTTCTCGGAGACCACACCTGAACGGTAGCCCAACACCAGGGCCGGAGGGTAGGAGTTGCCTAAACCTCAAAGAGATTACAGAGTACTACTTGCCCGAAAGCACTGTTATAAGAACATAAGATATGCCATACTGGGTCAGACCAAGGTCCATCAAGCCCAGTATCCTGTTTCCAACAGTGGCCAATCTAGGTCATACGTACCTAGCAGTTTCCCCAAAAGGCACAGGTTCCGCAATGCTTGTACTGGGTCAAGCATTGATATCCTGGGTCCCTTCTTAATAATGGTTTATGGACCTTTCCTCCAGGAATTTGTCCAAACCTTTTTTAAACCCAGCTACACTAACAGCCTTTACTACATCCTCCGGTAACAAATTCCAGAGTTTGATTACACGTTGAGTGAAAAAATATTTTCTTGTATTAGTCTTAAATAGTTTAACCTGTAGCTTCAATCCATGTCCCCTAGTTTTCTATATTCTGATAACGTAAACAATCGATCTACGTTTACCCATTCCACTCCGTTCATTAATTTATAGACTTCTATCATATCTCCCCTCAGCCATCTCTTTTCCAGGTTAAAGAGCCCTAACCTTTTTAGCCTGTCTTCATAGGAGTATCCTTCCATCCCCTTTACCATTTTGGTGACTCTTCTCTGAACCTTTTCTAATAACTCTATATCCTTTTTAAGATATGGCGACCAGAATTGCACACAATATTCAAGGTGCGGTCTCACCATGGAACGGTATAGAGGCATTATAATATCTTTTGTTTTAATTTTCCATTCCTTTCCTTATGATACCTAGCATTCTATTTGCTCTCTTGGCCGCCACTGCACAATGGGCCGAGGGTTTTAACATGTTATCCACAATGACGCCTAAATCTTTTTCCTGGGTGGTGGTTCCTAATGTGGAACCTTGCATTGTGTAACCACAGTTTGGGTTGTTCTTCCCTAGGGGCATAACTTTGCACTTGTCCACATTAAATTTCATCTGCCATTTTGATGCCCAGTCTTCTAATTTAGTCTGAGACGTGGACAGCAGTAGGAAGACCTTCTTTATTAATAAATTTAAAAGCCTATGGCCCGACACAGGCCGTGTTTCGTTGCCTTCTTCAGGGGCAGGCTACACAATAAAAATATAATAAAAACAATAAGTAAATCATAAATGCAACATAAGGACCTAAAGGATGAATACCAATAAATATTAATAGATATTAAAACCATAAAAAGATAAAATATAAAACCAACACATAAAAACAGCACAGCAACGACAAATACAGACTGGTCTGTCTGTGTTAAGTAAACATATATCTCATAGAACTGCTCCGTTTATACATGTATATTAATAAGGGTAAACAAAGATATAATCATATAAATATTTTAACACTCATAAGGTAATCATAATACATTCCAAATAAATAATTAATATACATAATTAATTGGACGTTAAAAAACACCACAAATATAATATTGCAGCTAAATTTAATATCAAGCATACCTTTATCAGTAGTCTAACCTTCCTCAATACTGCGTTCTCTAAAGAAGGGACAAGGAAGAAAATATATGGATATGTGCACCAAAACAATACTGCCCCATGGGGCCACCGTCAATTAAAGGTAAACAGACAAAAATTAATATATGAATATGTGAATCACCTTATATTATTCATTATTAACATTCTGAACTTAAAACCTCGTAGTGATAAAAATTTATTTACCTGTTAATATCTTTTGGTAGAAATTGAAGTGAAACTAACCAAATTGGCTGATATGAAATGCTAAAAAACAATAAAATATCATAAACGGACGCCCTCAGCATACATACTTAAACCTTTTACTGTACTTACTAAACAATTCTGCTCTAAACATGTAACTGAAACTGTTGGTCCTCGCGCCTACTACTCATATTAAAACAGAACCCATCAACCACATAGCCTTCAATTTGAACGCCATGTGTGCACTCTCTCTTTCCTAACACCAAAATAACAATGCTACCAAATAATAGCAACTAACCTTACCAGAGGAATAATTCAATTATCAAGCCTAATTTTATACCTCTACCAATTAAAGTTATAAATAAATAAAAATAACTAAAGATATAAATAAATAAACACACCCCACACTGTATCTGCCCGATAAACCATAAACTTTCTAGTTCCATTCGTCTATCTATTATAACCACCGGTGTAAAACACTTCACATCGCTGATGTAGCTCACTTGTCCCACGTTAGTAGTAACCTCACTGTGCTTATACCGGAATAATGCATAAAAATCTGTCGTGATATTCATTTAAAAATTACTAAAACAAACTGATACTACTAAGGCGCCGGCCACGCGCTTTACGGTATGCACCTCCTACGTGAAGAACCAATCGTTAAAATCGTACCGGCTATAAATCACCTGAAAAACCATTATTGCCAAATAAAATAATGAAATGTCAAAATACTCATCTCCCTTATTGCCTTTCCCATACTTAGCCTTAGTAGATTTAAAACCAATACCACGCTGTTAACACGACACTCAATGTGTATCTGTGCATACGATCTACATCTTAAAACTACTATCCTCGTTTTCATAGCCATAAACAGAAATGGAATCCAAACTAGGCAGCGCTAAGTTAACTATCCGATATTCCAAAAGCAATTCCTTTGAACCCATGATTTGAAATACCTCAGAGGATCCACAACTCTACATTCCACACTGCGTATGCATTGAATTACACATCACACTATAGACTAGAAACGCTGGAGTCTGCGCAATAACCCCCCCCCCGATATATGCAAATGCAGTAGGGCGGAGTCACAGGAGTATCCACCACATAGTAGCACATTATAAACTTAAAAAACGATCACAAAGAACCCCTACTGGGCTAAAAAACCTTTTTTCTTTATAACGAAGCAGCCTTGGAGCCAAAGCAAAACTTAACAATGACATGAAATTAAAATGAAAATGATATAAAAATCCGGGCCACAAATCAATAGTTACCATCTCTGTTCATACGCAGTGTGGAATGTAGAGTTGTGGATCCTCTGAGGTATTTCAAATCATGGGTTCAAAGGAATTGCTTTTGGAATATCGGATAGTTAGTGCTGCCTAGTTTGGATTCCATTTCTGTTTACGGCTATGAAAACAAGGATAGTAGTTTTAAGATGTAGATCGTATGCACAGATACACATTGAGTGTCGAGTTAACAGCGTGGCATTGGTTTTAAATCTACTAAGGCTAAGTATGGGAAAGGCAATAAGGGAGATGAGTATTTTGACGTTTCAGTATTTTATTTGGCAATAATGGTTTTTCAGGTGATTTATAGCCGGTACGATTTTAACGATTGGTTCTTCACGTAGGAGGTGCATACCGTAAAGCGCGTGGCTGGCGCCTTAGTAGTATCAGCTTGTTTTAATAATTTTAAAATGAATATCACGACAGATTTTTATGCATTATTCCGGTATAAGCACAGTGAGGTTACTACTAACGTGGGGCAAGTGAGCTATATCAGCGATGTGAAGTGTTTTACACCGGTGGTTATAATAGATAGACGAATGGAACTAGAAAGTTTATGGTTTATCGGGCAGTTACAGTGTGGGGTGTTTTAGTTATTTATTTATTTATATCTTTAGTTATTTTTAGTTATTTATTTATTTATAATTTTAATTGGTAGAGGTATAAAATTAGGCTTGATAATTGAATTATTCCTCTGGTAAGGTTAGTTGCTATTATTTGGTAGCAATGTTATTTTGGTGTTAGGAAAGAGAGAGTGCACACATGGCGTTCAAATTGAAGGCTATGTGGTTGATGGGTTCTGTTTTAATATGAGCAGTAGGCGCGAGGACCAACAGTTTCAGTTATATGTTTAGAGCAGAATTGTTTAGTAAGTACAGTAAAAGGTTTAAGTATGTATGCTGAGGGCGTCCGTTTATGATATTTTATTGTTTTTTAGCATTTCATATCAGCCAATTTGGTTAGTTTCACTTCAATTTCTACCAAAAGATATTAACAGGTAAATAAATTTTTATCACTACGAGGTTTTAAGTTCAGAATGTTAATAATGAATAATATAAGGTGATTCACATATTCATATATTAATTTTTGTGTTTACCTTTAATTGACGGTGGCCCCATGGGGCAGTATTGTTTTGGTACACATATCCATATATTTTCTTCCTTGTCCCTTCTTTAGAGAACGCAGTATTGAGGAAGGTTAGACTACTGATAAAGGTATGCTTGATATTAAATTTAGCTGCAATATTATATTTGTGGTGTTTTATAACGTCCAATTAATTATTTATGTATATTAATTATTTATTTGGAATGTATTATGATTACCTTATGAGTGTTAAAATATTTATATGATTATATCTTTGTTTACCCTTATTAATATACATGTATAAACGGAGCAGTTCTATGAGATATATGTTTACTTAACACAGACAGACCAGTCTGTATTTGTCATTGCTGTGCTGTTTTTATGTGTTGGTTTTATGTTTTATCTTTTTATGGTTTTAATATCTATTAATATTTATTGGTATTCATCCTTTAGGTCCTTATGTTGCATTTATGATTTACTTATTGTTTTTATTATATTTTTATTGTGTAGCCTGCCCCTGAAGAAGGCAACGAAACACGGCCTGTGTCGGGCCATAGGCTTTTTAATTTATTAATAAAGAAGGTCTTCCTACTGCTGTCCACGTCTCAGACTGGGTTTTTCGGATAGCACGTGGACTCGTGCTTAATCAGTTGGTACCCAGTCTTCTAATTTATCAAGATCCTCTTGCAATTTTCCACAATCCTCTTGGGTTTTAACAACTTTAAATAGTTTTGTGTCATCTGCAAATTTGATATCCTCACTCGTTATTCCACTTTCCAGGCAGTAGTGGTCCGCAAAAGTCTGGCTTGAAGACCAAGTAGCAGCCCGGCAGATGTCTGCCAACGGAACAGAGCGAAAGTGAGCTACTGATGTCGCCTTCGCCCTGACCCGGTGGGCCGTGACTCGACCCTCCAGGGAGAGTCCGACTGCCCTGCACGCCCAGGCGATACAGTCTGCCATCCAGATGGACAACGTACGCTTAGTGACAGGGAACCCCAATTTATTAGGGTCAAAGGAAATGAAGAGCTGAGAAGCCCTTCTATGCCCCTGCGTATGTTCAAGGTAAAAAGGACAGCGCTCTTCTACAATCCAGGGTATGCAAGACAGTCTCTGCCCAATTGGCGTGCGGCCTGGGAAAGAACGTTGGAAGTATCACCTCCTGGTTGAGGTGGAAGGAGGACACTACCTTGGGAAGGAACTTAGGACGAGTCCTCAAGACTACCCTGTTCTTATAGAACCTGGTATACGGCCTATCCGAGACCAGGGCCTGAAGCTCACTCACACGCCTAGCCGAGGTGAGTGCCACAAGAAACAACACCTTCCAGGATAGGAAACATAAGTGGCAGGTAGCCATCGGCTCAAAAGGTGGGCGAGTCAGTTGCTGGAAGACCACATTGAGATCCCACTCAGTGGCCGGTGGACGAATAGGAGGCTTGAGGAGAAGCAGGCCTCTGAGGAAGCGACAGTCCAAAACGTGATGTGAGTGGAAAAACACTTTATTCAATAACAATATCAAGGACCTAATAAAACAACCCGACACAGGCCGTGTTTCGAAAACCTTCATCAGGGGTTGTTGGAGTAGGTACTAAAAACATAAAAACGTACAGAATAAATTAAATTAAAAAGTAGAAACAATTGGGAAAGAACAAAATACTGATTAAAACCATAAAACACGCATATATACATCAAAATCAATCATATAAATAAATAAATCAACTATATATAAATGTATAAAACAAAATAAAAGTAATAAAAAGTGTGGATTTTATTTATTTATTTAACACTCATTTATATACCGCATCTTCCAAAGTTCAGTTGCGGTGTACAATTAACAACAATTAACAAAGCGCAGTTTGTTTTACATAGAACGTCATAAAATCTTACATAGAACATCATAAATTAAACAAAGCACAGTGTAATAAACAAATAGTATATTTAAGCTAGAACAGTGTGAGTAACAATTAACTAACATAGTGTAGTGTCCAACAGAGTAAGATAGAACATAACATATGTAACTATATACATGTGGAGGTATTTGGGCATAAGAGCTCGGGTCGTCATTTCGTTTAAGTTATATGTGTTGTCGAGTTAGAATGTTAGGTTTGTACTAGATGTACTGGATACGCAAATACAATTACAGTCAAACCTCGGTTTTCATTATTAATCCGTTCTAAGAAGTCTGACTAAAACCGAAACGTACGAAAACCGAAGCAATATTTCCCATAGGAAATAATGTAAATTCATTTAATCCGTTCCAGACACCCAGCTCCTGTCACTTCTCTCACCTGCCCGATCGTCCACAGGACAGCAAACACACAGATATTGTACTGTACGGCACTGTAATCTGATCGCTGACTCCGTCTCAACAGCAATTTGCAAGCGTACCCTGCAAGAGAAAGAACTGCCTCACACATTCATTCAACAACTCCTGCTTACATTGACAGCTACCCTGCTACCTCCGAGCCTGAGGGGGCGCTCCAGAGAACAGGCAGGCAGTGGAGAGATCGGGGCCTTCCTCTCTGTGCAATCCTTGGCTCTTGACTCTGACTCTTGCTCAGCTGACTTTCGCTTCAACACGCGATCGGTGAGTCCGGGGGGTAGTGCTGCCGGGACTGGGCGGGCAGTGTATACAGACCAGCGCGAGGTTGACACTTCTTCAGGAGTTGGGAGTTGTACAGTTTTCAGATCTGGCAGCACAACGAAAACCGAGGCGATATCCGATAACCGAGACAACATCTCAGTCAGAAAAGACGTCGAAAACCGAAACGTACGAAAACCGGGGCCAACGAAAACCGAGGTTTGACTGTAAAAGCAAACAAATGTTAATCCTGAGGATAGATTCTTCATCTTTAATAAGGGTATATTGTGAAATATTAATGACGTTATTAAGATTATTGGACATGGAAGGGTCTATTGATATCTCCTCTCTCTTGAGTAATCTGTGTTGATCACAGTCGGTAAGAATTGTTTTCCATGAAGCTCTGTCGGTACCTCTGAGTTCAAGTCTGACCTCCTCCCTTCTTAGCTCTTGGTACATGTACTCCGCACCCGTTGCCTCCTTTGGTTCTTCAGTTTTTTAGTTTTTTTAGCTATTTATTTATTTATTGTTTTACTGTTTGAGATGTTAATATCTTTTATAATAATTCTTAGATGTATTATAGATGTTAGCTAAGGTATTCTCCAATATATACATATGCCTAAATTTGTTTTCTTACATTTTAGTCCTGTTACTTCCCTTTGAAGATTATCTGTCCATTATATCTACAACTAAGGTATTCTTGACAAAGTAATATTGCTTGTTTCACCCTTAATGTTTTAATTTCAATTATGTGCTATTGTTTGCTTTTAATTGTATTTGCGTATCCACACTTTTTATTACTTTTATTCTGTTTTATACATTTATATATAGTTGATTTATTTATTTATTTATTTATTTGATTGATTTTGATGTATATATGCGTGTTTTATGGTTTTAATCAGTATTTTGTTCTTTCCCCAATTGTTTCTACTTTTTAATTTAATTTATTCTGTACGTTTTTATGTTTTTAGTACCTATTCCAACAACCCCTGACGAAGGTTTTCGAAACACGGCCTGTGTCGGGTTGTTTATTAGGTCCTTGATATTATTATTGAATAAAGTGTTTTTCCACTCACATCACGTTTTGGACTGTGTACTTGGTACCACGTGATTTTTTGCCTCCTTTGTTGGACTGCCTCTGAGGAAGCGAGACACCAGAGGGTGTCCCGAAAGGGACTGTCCATCCACTGGCGAGTGGTGAGCTGAGGGGGCACTGAGGTGGACCCGAACAGAGTTGGACTGAAGTCCCAGGTTGGACAGGTGGAGCAGGTATTGCAGTACCACCGGGACCGAGCAGGAGAAGGGATCCTCCTGCTGTTGAGAACACCAAGTGGAAAACCTACGCCACTTCAGAGCATAGGCCTTCCGGGGGAATGCTTCCTGGAGGCCAATACCACCTCTTCAACCTCCTTGGGTAGGAGCAAGGACTAGCCTTTCAGCAGCCAGGCCATCAAATTGAGGGATTTGAGGTTGGGATGCAAGAGGGACCCCTGATCCTGAGTCAGAAGGTTGGGTTGCAACCCCAGAGAAAGTGGAGCATCCACCGCCAACTGCAGAAGAAGAGGGAACCACGGCTGCCTGGGCCACTTGGGGGCTATCAGGATCACCGTGGCTCGGTCCTGCTGGATTTTGAATAGAGTCCGGGCCACCAGAGGTGTAGGAGGAAAAGCATACAGCAGGCCTTCTGACCATGGGATCAGGAATGCATCTGCCACCGTCCGCAGAGGATGCGGTTGTCTGGAACAGAACTTGGGTAGTTGCCTGTTCAGCGGACTGGCAAAAAGATCCATGGTTGGAAGTCCCCACTTCAGAAAGATCTGTTGGACCACCCGAGGATCCAACTGCCACTCGTGAGGCTGCAGGAGTCTGCTTAGCCTGTCCGCCAGGTAGTTTTCTTGGCCTGGGAGGTAGACCGCCTTGAGGGTCACGCCCTGATTGATAGCCCAGGAGCAAAGAGCATGTGCTTCCAGGCACAGGAGTCGGGATCCTGTGCCTCCCTGCTTGTTCACGTAGAACATAGCCACCTGGTTGTCCGTCTGAACTAGGACAGACTGGTGTGAGAGAGGATCTGAGAAAAAGTCCGTAAGGCTAGACGAATGGCTCTCAACTCCAACAGGTTGATCTGCTGGGCGGCCTCCCACGGAGACCACAGACCTTGGGTGCAGGTCCCCTGGCAATGTGCCCCCCAGCCTTGCAGAGAGGCATCGGTTGTCAGTACCTGAGTGTGCGGGGAGGCTCGAAAAGGAACTCCCCCGACCAGGTTTGGGAGATGCCTCCACCAGCGTAGGGAGTCCACCAAGGGTTTGAACACCTTTATCCTGTCTGACAACTTCCCTGTGGCCTGGACCCACTGTGCCCTGAGGCACCACTGAGCTGGCCTCATGTGCAGACGGGCATTTGGGGTGACATGCACTGTGGAAGCCATGTGACCTAAGAGCCAGAGGAAGTGTCTGGCAGAGACCAGAGAGTTCGCCTGAAACTGGCCGGCCAACTTCATCAGCCTTTGAGCTCTGTCCACAGGCAAATAGGCCTTTGCATGGAGGGTATCCAACCTTGCCCCTGTGAACTCCACGTCCTGTGAGGGGACTAAAGTGGACTTTGGGAAGTTTATAACGAACCCCAGGTGCTGAAGCAGGGATATGGTTCGGAAGGTGGCTTGCCTGGCCTCTTGTGGGGACTGGCCCCTGATAAGCCAGTCGTCCAGGTAAGGGAACACAAAGATCCCCTGGTTCCTGAGGTAGGCCGCAACCACCGCCAGGCATTTTGTAAAAACTCTGGGGGCGTAGGTGAGGCCAAAGGGAAGCACTCTGTACTGGAAGTGGTTCCCTCCCACCACAAATCTGAGGTATTGCCTGTGACTTGGATGGATGAGGATGTGAGTAAAAGCATCCTTCTAAAGAGCATAGCCAATCTCCCTGCTGGAGGTAGGGCAGTAAGATTCCAAGGGTAAGCATCTTGAACTTTTCCCTCTCCAGAAACTTGTTTAGATTTCTCAGGTCCAGGATGGGTCTGAGGCCTCCTGTTCTCTTTGGTACCAGAAAGTACCTCGAGTAGAAGCCTTGCCCTTCCAGGTGGTGAGGCACCGGTTCCACCGCCTGATCCTGTAGCAGACCTTTCAACTCCTGAAGGAGTAAGTTTCTGTACAGAGGGGGTCTTGGAAGCTCCCCTGGAAAGTAGGAGGGGGGGGGGGTCTGGTGAAGTGGAGCAGATAGCCCCGCTCGATGATGCTTAACACCCAAGTATCCCCTGTGATGGCTGGCCACCTGTCTGCGTACAGGGTCAGCTGAACTCCTGTGCTCTGAAGAGGAGGAGAGGCTATGCTGGCATAGTCAAAAACGCCCTCCCTGCTGAGCAGGAGCCGGAGTAGGAGGCTTGGGGGCCTTCTGCCTACAGGACCCATGAGACTGCCGCTTGGCCTGCTGGCCCTGTTGGGGAGCTGCAGAGGCCTGGTAGTGAGGGTAGGTTTTGTAGGCAGTGGTCTTCCTCGGGTAAAAGGCCTTTTTCCCCCGAGCCCTTCTTCTTCTTCTGAGAAGGGGCAGAGGTTTTCCTGGACAGCCTTGTCCGGGTAAGAGTCTCGGTCTCGAGTTCTGCAGCCTTTTCGACCATGGGCTTGCCAAAGAGGTTTTCACATCGGCAAGGGACATCGACCAACTTGTCCTGCACCCACGGCTCGAGGTCCGAGGATTGTAGCCAGGCCTGGCGGCGTGCACCAATGCCGGCCCCTGCTACTCGGGCCGAAGCCTCAAATCCATCATAGGCTGCTCGAGATATAAACTTCGAGCACTCCCGAATACCAGAAGACAAGGCCTTGAACCTCGGCAAAGGTTCCTCGGACAGACCAGCAGAGAACCCGGCAATCTCCTTTGCCAGGTCTCAAAGGTACATGCCCATGTACAGCTGGTAGGTCTGGACATGGCAAGCAAGCATAGAGCCCTGGAAGCACTTCCTACCGAGGGCATCCAGGTTCCGGGCTTCCCTGCCGGGAAGCACCGAGGAGTGCATCTTTTGACTCTTCAGGCGATGCATGGCCGATTCCACAACCATCGAGTGGTGCGGTAGCTGTGCCTTTTGAAACCCGGGGCTCTTGCGGACTCGATAGATGGAATCGACCCGCTTGCTTAGAACCGGCATCAAGGCCGGGGCCTCCTACATGCGGGAGAGCAACCACTCCAGCATCGGAGGAACGGGGACAGTAAAAGCCTCCTTGGGAAGAGAGTCATACTGCAGAGTCTCGAGCTCCTCGGCTCGAGGCTCCTCCTCGGGATCCGCAGGGAATGCCAATGCTTTGGCCATATCCCTTACGATATCCGAGAACCTGGTATCCTCCGGGGGGGACCTTGTCCGAGGCTCAGATCCCGGTGAGTCCGAAGGGACGCACCGAGTCCAGAAGGTGTCCAGGGACTCCTCCTCCTCCGTCTCCCACGCCGACTCCTCCGAGGAGGAATCGAGCGGCTCCGAGTGGGCGGGCACCGACACCATCCGCCCCGACGCTGAGGGTACCGCCAAGGATCGACTCAAGTTCGCATGATCTCGAGGATCGGCTCGGCCTCCGGGGTCAACTTGGACGTCGAGGTCCCAGTGGTCGGGGCAGATGCGCCGGTGAAACCGGCGATCAGCACCCGCTGCTGCTCCATGAAGGCAGACAATCTGCTCTCCAAGGCCGTCAACCTGAGTCCGAGCTCAGGAGACCCAGCAGCCTCCGACTCGGGCCCCGACGGCGTTGGGCCCGACATTGGCTCCCCCGGAGTAGAGTCCACGAGGACTACAGGACTCACGTGACTCGGGGCCTCAGACTCTATACGAGGATGCTTTACAGGCCTCTCAGACTCCGAAGACCCGGGACGGCGATCAGGGCTATGCGACCTGGCCCTCGAGGAGCCAAGAGCGTCCACCGATGCCGCCCTCGCGGGTTTCTTCTTCCTTCGATGCTCCCTCAGATGCTTCCTTCGATGCTCCCTCCTTTCAGCGGAGCCCCAACGATGCTCGGGGTCAGACTCCCGAGAAGTCGAGGCCTCTGATGAAGTCCGGACCCGTCCAGAGGCATATTCAGAGAAGATCCTCTCACGCTGATGCCGACGGCTCCGTAATGCCTTAGAAGACATTTTGCCACAGGGGCTACAGACCGTAGAATCATGGTCTGGCCCTAGGCACCAGAGGCAGCAGTCATGTGTGTCGGTGAGAGACATGAGTTTCTTGCACAGATCACACTTCTTAAAGCCACTGGCAGCCATTGAAGGAAAAAGGGCCCCTGCAAGATCAAAAAAGTGGGCTGCCAGGGAAAAGAAAAAAGGCGCAAATGCAGTCTCTAAGGACAAAAACCGAAGAGAGAGGTCCGGGCTCGGCACCGGTGTACCGAGTCCAGGCGGGAAAGGAACCGACGTCGAACCGAAGAAAAACCTCGACCCAACGCAAAAAAATCAACTTTTTTGACAGGTGACAAGGACAGGCGTCCGTAGGGCTCCGCGGAAAAAAGAAGACTAAGCAAGATGGCACCTTTGGGCGGGAAGGGGACCACGCATGCGTGCCTGCATTCCCAAAGGCTTTCTTTGAAAGCTGGGGAAATGCTCCGCATGGGGGCTCCATCGGCGCTGACGTCACCCATATGTGAGGACTGACTTCCTGCTTGGTCCTGGAGAAAAGTGTGTTAGGGCCACTTGGCGATAGCGATCATAGCATGATCGCATTTGATTTAATAAATGGAGGGAGGATGGCGAGGAAATCCACAGTACTACCTTTTAACTCTCAAAAGGGAAACTATGATAAAATGATGAAAATAGTTAAGAAAAAACTAAAAAAATCATCTGCAAAGGTTAAAAGTTTACATCAAGCATAGGTGTTTAAAAAATGCTATCTTGGAAGCCCAGACCACATGTATTCCATACTTTAAGAAAGGTGGAAGGAAGGCCAAAAAACTGCCTGCGTGGTTTAAAGGTGAGGTCAGAGAGGTTGTTGTAGCCAAAAAAGCATCTTTCAGGAAATGGAAAAAAGGAGCCAAATGACAAAAATGGTAAACAAACACTGGCAAGTTAGATGCAAGGCATTGATAAGGCAGGCAAAGAGAGAATTTTTAAAAAAACACAAAAACAACCTTGCCATGGATGCAAAAATGCACAATAAAAAGGTTTTCCAAGTACTGTCATAGCAAAAAATCTGAGTGTGTCAATGGGACCATTAGATGCTAGAGGGATAAAAGGGGTGCTAAAGGAGGACAGGGCCATAGTGGAGAGAATGAATGAATTCTTTGCTTCAGTCTTTACTGAAGATGATGTAGGAAAGTTACCCATGCCTGAAATGATATTTAAAGGTGATTTATCAGAATTGAAACAAATTTTCATAACCGGGACGCTGTATTACAACTACTGTATTTGATAAAGAGTAACAAATCACCTGGACTGGATGGTATACATCAAAGGCTGCTGAAAACTGAAATATTAGATTACACACCTACTACCAGGAGGGCTGATAAGTCTCTAGCCTTGTAATGAAACAAAAAGCTACAGGCACACTTCAGTTCCAGAGGTCCCAAAGATCTCTCTACAGTTTCATTTAACATCAACACACACTAATGAAAGACTAATGTTCAGCTCTGTACCAAATGGAAGATAAGTTTACTACAAAGCTCTCAACACTTTGACATCCTAATGGCAGCAAGAGTAATTGCAGTAGTGAGAGAAGCAGAATCAGCTTGGACTGAATAACTCGAGGCACTAGCTTGCTTGGAAACACATGCACAATTTGCAACAGAGTCTTGTGCCCACAGTTAGGGCAGGAAACAAAATGCACTGTACAATCATTATGGATAGAAATTACAGAAGAAGGGAACAGCACTGAGGTGTACTACTGTCTGCTAGACCAGAATGAACAGACAGCTGAAATACTAACAGAAATTAGGAAAGCTAACAAAATGGGCAATACACTAATAATGAGTGATTTCAATTGCCCTGATACTGACTGGGTAAATGCAATATCAGGACACACAAGGGAGATAAATGACTGCTTTATGGGACAGTTGTTTCAGGAACTGATACAAGAGGCAGCTATTTTGGACCTAATCTTTATTGGAACACAAAATCAGATATGAGAGATGTTGGTATTGGAACCACTTGGCAATGGTGATCATAATATGATAGTGATCACCAGATGGTGTGGTTCAGTAGTAAGACTAGGGCTGTTAGAATCCATCCAAAGGTGAGGGTCTTAGACTTTAGGAAGACTAACTTTGCCAAGATGGGCCAATACCTCAGGGAGTAGTTAGCGGGATGGGAACAGCTGGGGGATGTAGAAAAACAGTGGGAAAAACTCAATGGGGATATTTTAAGGGCAACCAACCATTTTATTAAAATGGTAAATAAAGGTAAAAGGAAAAGGAGACCGCTATGGCTTTCGAAAGAAGTAGCTAAAAAGGAAGAAAGAGGGAGGCCTTCATGAAATACAAGAGATCACAGAGAGAGGAAGACAGGCATCTATATTTGGAAAAAAAAACTTAGAGAAGCTAGCAAAGTAGTCAGGAAAGCAGAGATTCAAAAAGAGGAAGAAAATCGCCAATGCAAAAAAATGGGGGGATAAGACATTTTTCAGATGTGTTAGTGAGAAGAGGAAGGGCAAAAGTGGTATTGTCAGACTCAAGGGTGAAGGGGAGGAATATGTAGAAGCTGATGAGGATAAAGCGGAATTGCTTAACAAATACTTCTGTTCTGTCTTCACAGATGAAGAACCAGGAACAGGACCTCAGAAAACACCCACAAACAGGAACAGAAGCAAGGGACATCTTGAACAATTTTCAGAAGACTGTTTTCATGAGAAACTAGCTCAACTTAAAGTAGGCAAAGCGATGGGACCGGATGGGATACACCCGAGAATACTGAGGGAACTTGGGGATGTTCTAGCAGCTCCACTGACTGACCTTTTCAATGCCTTGTTGGAGTCGGGAGTGGTGCCAAAGGACTGGAGAGAGGCTCATGTGGTGCCTTTACACAAAAGCGGAAGTAAGGATGTGGTTGAAAACTACAAGCCGGTTAGTTTAACTTCGGTGGTGAGTAAATTGGAAACACTGCTGAAAGAGAAAATAGTGAGGTTTCTGGAGTCCAGCAGCATGGATTCACCAGAGGCAGGTCTTGTCAGACAAATCTGATTGATTTCTTTGACTAGGTAACCAGAGAGTTGGACCGAGGGACAGCCCTAGATGTGGTGTATTTAGATTTCAGTAAAGCCTTTGACACTGTTCCTCACCGGCGACTTATAAGCAAACTGAGCACCCTAGGGATGGACCTTAAGTTACTGCTTGGGTTAGAAATTGGTTGGGTGGGAGGCAACAAAGAGTACAGGTAAATTGAGCTCACTCTGAGGAGAAGGATGTTACCAGTGATGTGCCCCAGGGATCTGTCCTTGGTCTGATTCTTTTTAACATCTTTGTTAGTGATATAGCGGAAGGGCTGTCGGGTTAAGGTTTGCCTCTTTGTGGATGGTACCAAAATCTGCAATAGACACCCAGGAAGGTGTAGATAACTTGAGAAGGGATCTAGCTAAGCTTGAAGAATGGTCTAGAATTTGGCAGCTGGGATTTAATGTTAAAAAATGTAAGGTCATGCATTTGGGCTGCAGCAATCCAAGGGAGCAATATAGTATAGGGGGTGAAGTACATTTGTCCACTAAAGAAAAGCGTGACCTAGGCGTGTTTGTGTCTGATGATCTTAAAGTAGCTAAGCAGGTAGAAAAGGCGATGGCAAACGCTAGAAGGATGCTTGGGTGCATAGGGAGAGGAATGGCTAGCAGAAAAAAGGAGGCAATAGTGCCTCTGTACAAGTCTTTGGTGCGACCTCATTTGGAGTATAGTGTGCAATTCTGGAGACCGCACCTTCAAAAGAATATAAAACAGGATGGAGTCAGTACAGAGGGTGATTACTAAAATGGTTAGTGGTCTTCATTATAAAGCATATGCGGATAGACTTAAGTATCTTAATATGTACACCTTAGAGGAAAGGCAGGATAGAGGTGATATGATTGAGATGTTTAAATACCTCCGTGGCATAAATGTACAGGGGGAAAGCCTCTTTCAATTGAAAGCAAGTTCTGCTACAAAGGGACATGGGATGAGGGTGAAGGGGGATAGATTCAGGAATGATATGCAGAAATATTTCTTATGGTGGATCCATGGAATAGTCTCCCAGTGGAGGTGGTAGAGATGAGGACAGTATCTGAATTCAAAAAAGCATGGGACAAACACAGAGGATCTCTAAAGGAAAAAAGGGGACTGTTGTAGTTGTTGATATGGAAGAACAGACTAGATAGGCCATGTGGTCTTTTTCTGTCGTCATATTTCTATGTTTCTATGAATTTGAATTAATAAATGGAGGGAGAACAGCAAGAAAATCTACCATGCTAGCATTTAAGTTTCAAAAGGAAATCTATGAAAAAATGAGCAAAATGGTTAAGAAAAAACTGAAAGGAACAACTGCAATGGTTAAGAGTTTTGCCAGGAACAAACTACCTTAGTCTGTACGCCAGGCTCATCTCTGGCCCTTTTTCAGCTTGGATTTGAAACTCACCTCTTCGAAGTAGCTTTTGGATCCTGATCCACATAGTCTCTTACTCTCCAACTATGTGTTTCCTTATCATTCCCCTAAACATATCTTTGTCCCCAACTATTGTGTTGTCTGTTTTTACTAGCTTGTAAGCTTTGATGATCAGGGACAGTCTTTTGAATGTGTCTATACAGCACTGCATACACCTTGTAGCATTATACAGATGATTAGTAGCCGTAAGAGTTAATATCAGGCTTAGACATTGTTTAAAATATATCTTAGAAGCCTAGTACAGATGTATTCCTCACTTTAAAAAAGGTGGAAGGAAAGCCAAATGACTGCCAGCATGGTTTAAAGGTGAGGTGAGAGAGGCCGTTATAACCAACTAAAACGTCCTTCAAAAAAATACTAAAAGGATCCAAATGATGAAAACAGGAAACAGCATAAGCACTGTCAAGTTAGATTTAAAGCATGGATAAGGCAGAGAAATAGAGAATTTGAAAAGAAGCTTGCTGTGGAAGCAAAAACTCATAATAAAATCTTTTTCGGGTACATTTGAAGCAAAAATCCAGTGAAGGAGTCAGTTGAACTATTAGATGATAGAGGAGTAAAAGGGGCACTAAGGGAAGACAAAGCCATTGCAGAAAGGCTAAGTGAATTATTTGCTTCTGTCTTTACTGAAGATGGTATAGCATCGATACCCATCCCAGAAATGATATTTAAAAGCAATGAATTGGAGGAACTGAAACAAATCCGGGTGAACCTGGAAATTACAACAGGGCAATTTGACAAAACTAAAGAGTAGCAAATCATCTGGACTGGATGGCATACATCCCAGAGTGCCGAAAACTCAAAAATGAAACTGCAGACCTACTATTAGTAATCTGTGAACTATCATTAAAACAGTCTATAGTACCTGAAGATTGTACAATGGCCAACGTAATGCCGTTTTGTTTTGTTTTTTTAAAAAGGGTTCCAGAGGTAGATAATTTAAAAATGGTGAGCCTGAAGTCAGTGCCAGGCAAAATGGAAACAACCATTATAAAAGAACCAAAATTACTGTGTACAAGTTTAATGGGATGAAGTCAACATGGATTTAGCAAAGAGAAGTCTTGCCTCACTAATCTGCTACATTTTGTGAAGGTGTGAATAAACAGGCAGATAAAAGTGAGCCGGTGGATATAGTATATCTGGATTTTCAGAAAGCCTTTAACAATGTCCCCCATGAAACACTCTTGAGGAAATTAAAAAGTCATGGGATAGGAGGCAGTATACTACTGTGGATGGGAGCTTATTAAAAGATTGAAAGCAAAGAAAAAGAGCTAAATGGTCAGTTTTCTCAATGGAGAAAAGTAAATAGTGGAGTACCCCAGGTATATGTATTGGGCCCACTACTTTTTAACATATTTATAAATGGCCTGGAAATGGGAACAATGAATGAAGTGATCAAATTTGCAGACAACAAAATTATTCAAAGTTTTTAAATCACAAGAGAATTGTGAAAAATTACAAGAAGACCTTGAGAAATTCAGAGATTAGGTGTCCAAACAGCAGATGAAATGTAATGTGGACAAGGGAGAAATTTCACTTACCGTTAATTTCCTTTCCTGGAATACTGCTAGACCAGTCCAGACAAACGGGTTGTGTCCCCCTGCCAGAAGATCTTGGAGACAGAGAATTCTACCAGAGCTCTGATAGTCTGGACTCTGGTGATATGGTCCTACCCCTAGGGGTCTCCCTCAGTATTGTCTGTAAAGCGAACCCAAACATGTAACGCAACTAAACCATAAGACCACACATAGTGGACGTTTAATTCAACTATGTACAAGGGAGCTGAAAGTATCCCCAGAACTGAAGGCTGCTAAGACCGATAATGCAGCCATCGGGCCCCCATGGTGAGGCATACTGACAAGGAAGGAACAGAGGCCAGCGGCTTCACCGCACTAGCAGCACCGTAACTGACAGCAGGGAGGATCCTGGACTGGTCTAGCAGTATTCCAGGAAAGGAAATTAACGGTAAGTGAAATTTCTCCTTCCAGGTCATACTGCTAGACCAGTCCAGACAAACGGGCAGTACCCAAGCCACCTGCTTTCAAGGGGGGGTCAATGCCAACGACAGCACTGCAGCTCCAAACTGCCCCTCCTGCCGAGCGTGAACGTCCAATCTATACTGACGGACAAACGTGGACAACGATGACCAAGTCACCGCCCGGCAAATGTCGAGAGGGGCTACTTGAGACCGCTCAGCCCAAGACGAAGCCTGAGCCCGAGTGGAGTGAGCTCGGAGCCCTGCTGGAACCTGCTTGCCTTGCAGTATATAAGCTGCCTCAATAGTTCCTCGCAACCATCTAGAAATGGTGGATTTGGAGGCTGTGGACCCCCGTCGAGGGCCCGCAGACAGGACAAAAAGATGATCGGGCTTACGGAAGGCGTTCATGATCTTAAGATACCGATAAAGCACTCTCTTCAGGTCCACAGCACGCGATTGACGAAGGTGACCGGAACACTGCTCTCTTTCTAAGGTAGGCAAGAAAAGAGGCTGGTTGACATGAAACGGGATAAGCACCTTAGGTAAAAAGGATGGAAGAGTTCGAAGAGAAACTCCCGCCGAAGAAAACGAGAGATAGGGGTCTTGACAAGAGAGAGCCTGAAGTTTGGAAATCCGACGTGCCGAGGTTATGGCCACTAGGAAAACCGTCTTTAGCGTTAAATCCTTAAGGGAACATGCCTTCAGGGGCTCAAAGGGAGGAGCAACAAGGGCACGGAGAATGAGAACGAGATCCCAAGAAGGAACTAAAGGACGTATCGGGGGCCGTAATGTCTGAACCCCTTTAAGAAAATGCGAAACATCCACATGCGAGGCGAGAGAACGCCCCGCTATCAGCCCTCGAAAACAAGTTAGCGTGGCAACCTGCACGCGCAAGGTCCCGAGCGCCAGACCCTTATCTAGACTGGCCTGCAGAAAGGAAAGAATATCCAGGATGTTGCAACGCCAGGGCGAGATGTTACGTAGCGAACACCAAGTGTCAAAGAGACGCCACACACGAGCGTAAGCCAGCGACGTCTAAGACCGCCGTGCCTTAAGCATTGTCGCCACCACACTCGACGAATATCCCTTCTGAACTAACCTGCGGCGTTCAAGAGCCAAGCCGTAAGCGAGTAAGGAGTCGGGTTTCCCATTTCCACCGGCCCTTGGAGCAGGAGCCCTGGGAATGCCCCCAGGCGTAGAGGAGACGCCCGAGACAGTCGGACAAGATGCGCATACCACGGGTCTGCGAGGCCAATCCGGTGCCACCAGGATCACCGGGCCGCGAAGCTCCCTGACTCTTTGGAGAATCTTGCCGATCATGGACCAGGGAGGAAAGACAAACAGAAGGAGATGGGTTGGCCGCGCTTGAGACAGAGCATCTGTCCCGTGCGACCCATTGTCTCTCCAACGGCTGAAGTATATTGGTGCCTTGGTATTCTGCGCCGTAGCCATGAGATCCATTGCCGGTAGACCCCATCGTCGAACAATGGAGTGAAAGGACTCTGGCGCCAGAGCCCACTCTCCCGGATCCAGAGCATGTCGGTTGAGGAAATCGGCTTTTACATTGTCTACCCCCGCGATGTGTTGCGCCGAGATCGCTTGCAGATGCCTCTCCGCCCACGGAAGGAGAAGACCCATTTCCTTCGATACACCTGGATATTTTGTGCCCCCTTGGCGGTTGAGGTATGCCACTGTTGTCGCGTTGTCAGACAGAATTCGAACCACCTGACGCCGCAGAAGAGGCTGAAACTTTCGCAAGGCTAAACACACCGCTCGCGTCTCAAGGCGATTGATGGACCACCGGGCCTCCCGAGGAGACCAAATCCCCTGCGCTGAGTGCGAGCCGCAATGCGCTCCCCAACCGGAGAGACTGGCATCTGTCGTTACCAACACCCAGTGCGGAGTCTCCAAGGGAACCCCTCGAAGGAGACGAGACTGCGGGGCCGGAGCCACCAACGGAGGCAAAGTCGCACCGCCGGTAGTAGCGGCAACCGAACTTGATAATCCTCTGGACACCATGCTCAAGGCGAGACCTGTGCTAGGAGACTGCGAGCTTGAGAAGTTAACGTGAGGAATCGAGGCATTGACAAATAGACCCGACCTAAGGCTGTATCAAATCAAGCCCCCAAAAAATTTGATCTCCTGGGACGGCTGAAGACAACTCTTGTCGCGGTTGATTACCCAGCCGAGGCTTTCGAGAAAGGCAACAACCACCGAGACTGTGCTGCAAGCCTCAGGGAGAGAGTCTGCGCGAATGAGCCAGACGTCCAGATAAGGATGAACTCTGATGCCGCAGCTGCGTAAGGCCGCAGCTACTACCACCATTACCTTGGAGAAGGTTCGAGGTGCCGAAGCTAGACCGAAGGGCATCGCACGAAATTGGAAATGTTGGCCGAGTACCACGAATCGAACGAGTCGCTGATGCCCCTCTCGAATGGGAATGTGAAGAATGCTTCTGTGAGATTGAGGGAAGCTAGAATTCCCCCTTGCGTACCGCTTGAATAACGGATGGCAGAGTCTCCATTCGAAAGTGTGGAACCCGCAGACTGCGATTGACACCTTTGAGATCCAAGATAGGATGAAAGGAGCCGCCTTTTTTTTTTTTTTTGGCACCACGAAATAGACAGCGTAATGGCCTAGTCCTCTTGCCAACGGTGGAACTGGACGAATGGCAGCTAAACGCTGGAGTCTTTGAACGAATCAACATCCGCTGCCCATTGACACAGCCAGAGCCATCTCCGAGCTACTGTCACCGGTGCTACGGAGCGAGCTGACAGCCGCAAGAGATCAGAGAAGGCTTCTGCCAGGAATGCAGCGATGTATTCTAAACGAGCCAACTCGGGATCACCTGGAAGCTGCAGAATCCATCGAAGGGAGGCCCGTGCTGCTAGACCTGCGCACACCCCTGCTTGAAGGGAAAGAGCGGACAATGAAAAACCCGTCTTTAGCAGACTCAACTTTTTTTTTTTTGGTCTTACTGGTCGCGGAGTGCCGCTCCACCCTCAACCGGAATTGTGGTATGCTTGGTGACCCCGGACACTAACGCATCAACTTTCGAGTATGTCAGCCAACGGTCCAAGTCAGAAGGAGACCAAGGGTATAACTGACCAATACCGCGTGCTGTACGTAGAGAGGACTCTGGAGAGTCCCACTCTTGAGATACCATATGCTGTAACTCGGCTGGAAAGGAAAAAGCTTTGGAAGGCTTACGAATGCCCAGTAAAATGGGATCCGGCTGCAACAGGGTTTGAGAACTCTGAGGATCAGGCGTGTCGACTAGGCGTAGCGACTCCATCACCTGTGTGATTAGGGCTGGCAACTCCTCTTTCCGAAAAAGTCTGATATCTTGAGAGCCCTCGTGAACTGTCAGCGAAGAATCAGACGGAGAATATTCCCCATCTTCTTTCTCCAATGAGTCAGGGCTCACCTCCGACGATTTAAAGTCTTCTGGAATATCCGTAGTGTCCCGCAAGCCACATGCAACGTTCCTGGAAGGAGGTCTGAGGACTTTCGGGACCGCTTGCGAGACCCCACCATATCCTTGTGTGCTACCGGGCGGGTGCTGAAGGTATACCAACAGACTCAGAACGCCACAGGTGCCATGCCTGGCGGAAGAGCGTCAGGAACTCCCTGTCAGCCAAGGCTGCCGTGGCTTCCAGCGGCTGTGGAAGCAAAATGGGAGCTGACTGAATCTGTTCTGCAGGAAGATCCTGCTGCAGGGGCTCTAAGGAGGGAGGAGTTAAGGTGCTGATGTCCCCAGCTGGCAGCGCAGAGGGAATGGAGGAAGAAGATTCTCCTAGATGCAGCATGCAGGTGGAACACAAGCAATTTATTAACTCATTTTTCTTATTATTACATATAATACAGCTGTGCAGAGAAACAGGCATTGCAGAGGCATAAACCCTTTTTTGGTAAACAAAAATCAAGGTAGGCTTAGGGAAACAGAAGACTCTTCAAAGAAAAGGGATTTTGAAACTCCCTGTGCCTTCACAGCATGTTTAAATGTTTTGAAATGGCTGCCCAGAGCTGTTCCCTCCAAAAAAAAACACTGAAGAGAAATCCCTCCTGATTTTCAAAATGGCCGCTGGCACAGAAAAACTGCAAAATAAAAGTTCCCTAAGCTCTAAAAACCTTAAAAATGCAGCGAAATCGCTGGGGAAGAGGCAAGGAATGCTGTTAGCAACTTAAACATTCAAATCCTGATGAACCCTGAATCACTAGAAACAGAGGGGAGAAGGAAACTGTCAGTTATTCACTGTGCTGGTACAGAGGAGCTGAGCTCCCATGGAGGAGAAGAGAAACTTTCAAAGTCAGTGTAAGGTAATTACAGCGACTGAAAGGTAGGGAAATTAGAGTTTGATCCCTCTGCAGCCACTTAGACCCTCATGGCAGGGGCTGGAAGGTGTTTCTGGAGAAAAGGGGAGCTGCACAGACAGTGAAATCAGAAGCTCAAACCCTGTTGTATTGCTGATTACAGAAAATACAGCTGTTAAGGAGGGAAGCCTGGGAAACCCAGAGAAACACCTCTTGTGTGCTCTGGGTGCATCCAGGAAATTAAAATGAGGAAAATAGGAACTTCAAACCCAGTTGAACAGACCCTGATGAAACCGGAAGTGAAGGAATCAGGTCAGAGTCAGCCGGTCCCGATGCAGTTGAAATAAACCCAGGGCAGCTGAGGCAAGTAAGAAAAAACAGTTTACTTACAGTTTCTCTCAGAAATTGATACCTGATCCTCCTGCTGTCTAAGCTCTCGTGGCAAAGACTCAGCGCTGCTTAAAGAAAATCAGGAGCTCTACTGAAGCCAGGCCCAAGAGCTCCACAAGTTTATCTGGGGAATCAAGTTGCTGGGAAACCCAGAGTAACACCTCTTGTGAAATCTGGGTGCATCCAGGAGCCTCAAGATACAGAGAAACCTGATTTTAGGGAGGCCTTCGTCCAGCTAACAAGCCCTCATGGCCGGATGCTGGGGATTCTTCCTGTCAGCGAGCTCTACTGTGTCAGAAACAGGAGCTCAGCTGCAAACACCCTGGTGCACAGTGAAACTATACTGGCAGCAACAGGCAAGTGGAAATATCAATCCCCAAAGGGATTCTAAATAATTTTAACGATTTTGAGGGAAAACCAACAAAAGCAACCAGATCTGCTGGAGACAGAGAAATACTGAGGGGTAGGACCATATCACCAGAGTCCAGACTATCAGAGCTCTGGTAGAATTCTCTGTCTCCAAGATCTGCTGGCAGGGGGACACAACCCGTTTGTCTGGACTGGTCTAGCAGTATGACCTGGAATGCAAGGTTATACATTTAGAGAAGAACCACCCAAATTACAGTTACATGATGCAAGGTTCTTCATTAGAAACCATCACCCAGGAAAAGGATCTAGTTTTTATTATGGATAATACATTGAAATCCTCTGCTCAGTGGACAGAGGCATCTAATGCTAGGAATTATAAGGTAAGGAATGGAGAATAAAACAAAGGATATCATAATGCCTCTGCATCACCCCATATAGCAGAATTAGAAAGGGTACACAGAGCACAGAAGGGTGACCAAAATGATAAAAGGGATGGGAAGGCGCTCCTGTGTAGAAAGGCTTAAAGGTTAGGGCTCTTCAGCTTGGAGAAAAGGCAGCAGAGGGGAGATATCACAGAGGTCTATAAAATAATGAGCAGAGCAGAATGAATAAACATGAATTGGGTGTTTACTCCTTCAAAAACTATAAAGACTAGAGGACCTACAATGAAACTATAAAGTAGTACATTTAAGATTAATTAGAGAACACGTAGTTTCCTGTAACAGGTGTTCTCCAGGGACAGCGGGAATCAGTCCTCGCATATGGGTAACATCGGCGCCGACAGAGCCCGCGCAGAGCATTTCCCCAGCTTTCAAAAAAAGCCTTTGGGAAATGCTACCATGCATGCATGTCCCCTTCCCACCCAAGGGTGCCATCTTGCTCAGTCAGATGACATAGCTAGGATGGCAGTAAAAACTAAAACTAGGTAGGGAGGCAACTCCCCAGGGAGGAGGGAGGATTATGAGGACTGATTCCTGTTGTCCCTGGAGAACACCTGTTACAGGTGAGTACCTACGCTTTCTCCAGGAACAAGCAGAAAGTCAGTCCTCACATATGGGACTCCCTAGCTCCAGGCTGCCGAGGACCAAACCACGACAGCACCAATGGTGACCAATCGGGTAGTTGTGAGTTGCAGAAGGTAAATCCCCAGAGAGACTCTGCAGACACTAGCATCCAGTGACACTATCATTTCAGTAGCCTGAACACCAAAAGGGACAGAGGGCAGGAGTTGTCTACACCCCGAGAATATTATGGCCTGGCCAAAGGCACTCTCCTGCAGGACTCACTCTCCAGGCAGTAGTGAACTGCGAATGTATGAATTGAAGACCATGTGGCAGCCTTACAGATCTCCATCACCGGCATTGAGCAGAGGTTGGCCACCAACGTGGCTATCACCCTCACGCAATGTGCTGTGATCTGGTTCTTGAGGGAGAGGCCAGCTCGCTCATAGGCGAGGGCAATACAGTCTGCCACTCAAGTGGACAGAGTTTGCGTAGTCATAGGGAGCCCCAGTCCACTGGGGTCATAAGACATGAAAAGCTGAGGAGCTTTGCGATGGGCCCGAGCCCACTGTAAGTAGAAGGACTGGGCCCTTTTGCAATCTAGTGTATGAAGTACTAGTTCCTCCCTGCCAGTGTGAGGCCACTGGTTGAGGTGGAAGGAAACACCACCTTTGGGAGGAATTTGAGGTATGTGTGGAGCACTACCCTGTTCTTATAGAACCTCTTACATAGTGGATCTGCCACCAGGGCTTAGAGTTCGCTCACTCTGAGCGGATGTGAGGGTCACAAAAAAGGCCACTTTCCACGACAGGTGCCACAGGTGGCAAGTGGCTAGGGGCTCGAATGGTGGTTTTGTGACCTGGGAGAGCACCACATTGAGGTCCCACTCTGTCACCAGAGGGCGGAGAGGGGGCTTGGTTAACAAGACGCCCCGAAGGAACCTGGAGAACAGGGGGTTAGCTTGAGAGGGGTTTCCCTCGATAGAGTGGTGGTGAGCAGCTATGGCACTCAGATGTACCCTCTTAGGATTTAGATTTCAGCCTGGAGTGAGACAGGTGCAGTAGATACTAGAGCACTAGTTGCATATGACAGGAGAAGAGGTTCTCCTCCCTTTCCGCACACCAGACAGAGAACCTTGTGGAGAGTTTGCTGGAGGCCAGCAGGATCTCCTCGACTTCTCCTGGAAGACTGAAAGGGGCCAATGCTACCCTTTCAGCAGTCATGCTGTTAGCGTTAGCAACCCCAAATTGGGGTGCAGGAGGGAGCCCTCCTCCTGGGACAGGAGGTCCGGGGCTCAGCCCAGCGGAACTGGGAGTGCCACCGACAGAGAAAGCAACAGAAGGGACCAAGGTTGCCTGGGCCACCTGGGGGCAATCAGTATAACTGGCGCCCTCTTGCTCTGGACCTTGAAGAGGGTCCTGGCGACTGGAAGGGGGAGGGGGAGGTGGTGAGGGGGTCAGTGGAAACAGAGTAGGTCCACGGACCATGAAATCAGGAAGGTATCTGCCGCCACTCTCCCTGAGTGTGGCTGATGTGAGCAGAAGCGGGGCAGCTGCGTTTTGTCTGGGGAGGCAAATAGGTCCATCACGGGCCCACCCTAGAGGTGGAAGAGCTGCTTTGTTATCCTGCGGTTTAAGCGCCACTTGTGCAGACAAAGGACTCTGCTCAGCCTGTCCGCTAGATAATTGTCCTGGCCCGGGAACTACACCGTTCACAGAAGCATGTTGTTGCATGCTGCGAAGGAGAGGAGAGACACCGCCTCCTGGCAGAGGGAGTACGAACCCGTGCCCCCCTGCTTGTTGATATAAAATATAGCAACCTGGTTGTCCGTCTGGATCAGCACAGGCTGGTGTCGCAGGCGGTGGCGGAACACCTTTAGGACCAAAAAGATTGCCTTGTAATAGTGACAACTCCTGAGACCAGCTGCCCTGTGCGCAGCGGTCCCCACAATGCACCCCCCAACCCAGAGTCAGGGTCCTCTGAGGTGCGGGTGCCTGGAAGGGCATTCCCACCTGGAGGTGGCACAAGATTTGCCACCAGTTGAGGGACTCCACCAGTTGGCGAGTAACCCTGACCCTGTCACGTAACCTGCCCATGGCTTGAGTCCATTGTGAGCAGAGGCATCATTGGGCTGTCCGCATGTTTAAGCGGACAGAGCATGACATGGACCATCAAGGCCATATGGCCCAGCAGGCGGAGGAGACGACGAACTGGCACTGACCTGCAGCATTGTACCTCTTCTGCCAGTTGCCCAAGACATTCTGCTCTCTCTCTTGGGCAGACGGCCTTGACCTGTAACGTGTCCAACTGAGCACCTATGAACTCCAGGCTTTGGGCAGGAGAGAGATGGGATTTGGAGTAGTTGATGACGAACCCCAGGTGCTACAGAAGAAGGGTCACATGCTCTGTGGCCTGACTGATCTCCGAGGCCATACCACCCCTGATTAGCCAATCATCTAGGTAGGGGAAGACGAAAGCCCCTTGTTAGCAAAGGTGGGTGGCTACCAGCACCAGGCATTTGGTAAAAGCCCTTGGCGAGGAGGACAGGCCGAAAGGTAGCACCCTGTACTGGTAGTGCTCTCCTCCTACCACAAAAACTTTATGTACTGCCTGTGGGAAGGGTGAAGCAGAAGGGTATGGTGAAGGAGCGGTCGCTCCAGCTCTCCTGGGAAGAACCTGGGTGGTACCTGCAGTAGGTGGAGGAGATATCCCTCCCTTACCACTTGCAGTATCCACTGGTCCGAGGTGACATTGGCCCACCTGTGGGCTGGTGAAGGTCTCCCGGGGGAGGGGAGGCCCTGCCCTGGAAGTCAAAAGCTCCCCCCAGGTTGAGCGGGAGCTGGGGCGTCTGTGCCTTCTGTGTCCCATGGCCTTGTCTTTTAGGGTGAGAACTCTGTTGCTGGCCTGAGAAGGACTGGTAGTGGTGACTTTGATGAAAGGGCCCCTTTTTCCTCGGGAACAGGGGCCTTTTCCCCAATGTTTTCTTATGGGGAAAGGATAAGGTCTTTTTGAAGAGCCTCTGACGAGTCACCATGTCAGCCTCGATTTTAGATGCCTTGTTGGCTATAGACTTACCAAACTGGTTCTCCCCGGTGCAGGGGACATCGAGCAGCTTGTCTTCGACCCATTGCTTGAGGTCCAAAGACTGCAGCCAGGCTTGGTGCCAATGCAGGCTGCTGCTAATCAAGCCGCTGACTCAAAGCTGTCATAGGCTGCCGGGGAAAGGAACTTAGAGCAGTCCTTGATCCCGGGAGTCAAGAATTGGAACTGTTGGAAGGGTTTCCCAGCAAGCCCCGCCGAAAACCCAGACAACTCCTGGTTTAGAGCCGTCAGGTACATACCTATGTACAGTTCGTAGGCTTGAATCCGGCAACCCAGCATGGAGCCCTGGTAACACTTGCGCCCGAGGGCATCGAGGGCTCTAGCGTCCCTTCCGGGGGGGGGGGGGGGGACAAGTCTTCTGGCTCTTAAGTTTCTGCATGGAGTTATGTGGGAGCTGGTGCTTTTGGAACACTGGGCCCTTCCAGACGCAGTACATGGCGTCAAGGCACTGGCTCACTACCGGCACCGATGCCAGCGCCTCCCACATTCTGAGTAGTAGCCACTTGAGGATCGGCTGCACAGGCACCATGAGAGTTTCTTTGGGTGGAGACTCGTACTGGAGAATTTCCAGGTCCTCTGTGCATGGATCTTCCTCCACCTCAGTTTGCACCAAGAGGGCTCTGGCCATATCCTAGACAAATGGTGTCGAGGGAGACAGGTCTGCGGGAATATCTCAGTGCCGTTTGGTTTCTGAGGATGCCTTGTCATCAATCTCCCATTCAGAGTCGAGAGGTGACAATGAGTTTGAGGCCCTGTGACTCATTATGTCAAGGTCAGCGCCAAGTGGCCAGCAGCCTCTATAGAACATGGGGTCCAAGTCGTGAAAACTGGTCAGGGAGGATTGGATGCCCAAAGAACAGGACAGAGATCTTGACTGGCGCCGAGGGCTTACCCGAGGCCACTGGTGCTCGGCTCGATAACCAGGGACTCCCCCCGTAATTGGGGGCCCGCTCATCGGGACAGATGATGTGGACGAACCAGCCATCATTGCCTGCTGCAGGGTCAGGATAGCAGTGATGTTCTGCTCCAAGGCCACCATTCTGGTTTCCAGACCAGAAGGCTCTGCAGCTTTCAGCACGGGCACCAAGGATCTCAGGCCCAACAACGGCACTTTTGCAAGTGCGTCCTCAACAAGGATTATGGTCTCGAGGAACCTTGCACAGTCTCTGCCGGCTGAGGAATGCTTCTTGAGGACCTTGGTAGAGCGCTTCTCGGAGCAGCCCGAGTCCCTCCAGGCGGTTTTACCAGATTTCTCCAGTGCAACCTCGGCAGACTGAGGATTTTTTCTTCTTTCTCTTGGGGTCCGGGACTTTCTCGGAGGAGCCACCGCAGGACTCCAAGGATGTTCGGGCCTCAAGTGAAGTGCTGGGCTTAGAGCTAGGCATCAGGGAGGCCAGTGCCGAGTCGGACCTGGGGAACAGTTTTTCCTGCAACTCCAACCTCTTTTTATTGGTCTTAGGTGTCATGGTCTAGCACAGGTCGCAGGTGTGCTGTAATGGTCTGGACCCAGGCAGCAGTCATGGGTGTCAGTGACCAATATGGTTTGACTGCAGCGGTCGCATTTTTTAAACCCACCGGGGGACATGGTGGAGGAATATCCAGACGGGGTTGATGATCTCTGGGCGAGGCGAGGCGAGGCTCACCTTGCCTCGATCAAAAAAGACAAAAGGAGCCAAGAACAGCGCCGGGGCTGGCGCCGGTCAAAGGAGCTGATACGCAAACCAAGAAACTAACTTTAAGGATAATTAGCAAGGATTTTTCTGGGGAAACAGGACAGATGTCCGTTGGGCTTCGTGGAAAAAAGGAGACTGAACAAGATGGCACCCTTGGGAGGGAAGGGGACCACACATGCATGGTAGCATGCCCCAAAGGCTTTCTTTGAAAGATGGGGAAATGCTCCGCGTGGGCTCCTTCGGTGCCAACGTCACCCATATGTGAGCACTGACTTCCTGTTTGTTCCTGGAGAAAATAGTTTTTTCAGTCAACGCAGGCCTTGACAAATTTTGTGTGGATTTAGGAGCCAGGCCAATATCTTAAACGCCAGTGCATGTGACCTCCTCGTGCCCAAGGCCGAGCCAAGGGTTTCTGCCGCCCTAGGAAGAAACCCTGGCCTGCTGCCCCCGCCCAGCTGCCACTGCCTCTCCCAGCTGCTGCCGATTTCATCTCAGAAGGGTGGGAGGGGCAGGCAGCAGCAGTATTTCTAAAAGGGGAGGCGAAAAAGCAACCTCTTTTGTAAATACTGCCACTACCCACCGCCCCCTCCCAAAACAGAATATGTGGCAGCTGAAGGGGTGAGGGGGTAGAACAGTCATTCATGTGTGCTGCTGCTGCCCCTATCCAGGCCAGCCGCGCCCTAGGCAGCCACCTAGCTCGCCTACTGGAGGGCCAGGTCCTGCTGGTTCCCCCCCCCCACCCCAGTTGTCTCTCTCGCTGGTCTCATGTTCTCAAGTCTCATGAGACCAGCGCCAGAGTTCCTACACCTCACATCATCTTTAGATAACACTTACAGCTTCAGATAAGTGTCTGTGTGGATGTGTGTTACAATGGTGGTGTGCCTGTCTCTTTGTGGGATGTGGCAGTGGATGCCTTTGTGTGTGGGGGTTGCAGGGCTGCAGTGCATGTGTGTGCTGCAGAGCTAGGGAGCCTCTGTGTGTGATGTGCACAAATAGGCTGCCAGTGTCTATGTGTGTGTGTGCCTGTATGTGTGCGTATCTGACTGTATGTGTCTGTGTGCGCGCATGTGTATGCCTGCGCTTGTGCATGCACATGTGCACGTGTATGTATGTGTCCATGTGTTTATGTGCATGTATATATGTGTGTGGTGTGGAGGTGAGGTGCCTATGTGTTTGCATGTGTATGTCATGTGGCGCTATAGTACATGCCTGTCATATGGAGGTGGGGTGCTGGTGTGAGCGAGTGTGTGGTGCTAATGTGTGCTCTGGGGGGGGAGGGCAACGCACCTTTCAGCAAATATGCATTGTGCCATTTAGTCCCCATGAACTCCAATACCTCGCACTCTCTTATCTCCTTCAACCCCTACCCACTCTCTGTTCTCCTTCCAAACTCTCTTCCCTAGCACTGCCACTCCCCTCCCTCCATCCTCCTTCCTTTTTTTTTTTAGGCCCATTTAAGTTTTTGCAGCTTCACTCCCCCAGCCTCCCCTCTAACCTTTTATTTTTAATCGCAGGCCCTAATCGGCCCTCCTCTTCTGTCTGCGGGAGATGGGATCCCCGTGAGCAGCCTGCTGCCTTCTAGGCCACAATCAGGGCCTTCCCCTCCTGTCCTGCCCGCAGAGATCCAATCTCCCGTGGGCAGAAGAGAAAAGGTAAGGCCATTATCAAAGCCCAGATGCAAGCTGTCTGCCTGCAGGGATTTCATCTCCTGAAGGCAGATAGCTTGCATCTGGGCCACAATTGGAGACTTCCCCTTATTTTCTGCTCACGCCAGAAATCCCATCGTCCATTAGCAGACAGCTTGCATCTGGGCCACTCTCTTCTGCCCATGGGGATCAGATCTTCCATGGCCAGGCAGAAGGAGTCTTTTTGCAATCGAGGCTGTCTTTTGCCTCGCGATCGCATTTTTTTTTTAAAGAGGGGGGGGGGGGGGGGAGACAAGTAAATCCCAAGTGCAAATTTCTGGTAACCATGGTAACCTGGCTCTTGCCAAGTACAGATTCATCACATAATTTTCTGGAATTTGTTGCCAGAGGATATAGTAAAAGCTCTTAGTGTTGCTGGGTTTAGGTTTGTACAAGTTTCTGGAGGAAACATCCATAAATCATTTTTAAAGGGGATGGGGGGGGGGGGAAATCTACTGCTAACCCAAGGTCTTCACAAGCACTGGCTCCTAAATACACACACACAATTTGTCATCTCCTTGTGTCCCCCTCCCCCATTGTCTTTCATGCTGGTCTCATGAGACCAGCACCAGAGTTCCTACACTGTGCGTCATCTTTAGATAACAATAGTTATAGCTTCGGATATCAAGTGTGTGTGTGTGTGTGTGGTGCAACAGTGGTGTGCCTGTCTGTGCGTGGGATGTGGGGCAGTGGGTACCTCTGTGTGAGTGGGATGCAGGGTTGCACTGCATGTGTGTGTATGCTGCACAGCTGGGGGGTCTTTGTGTGTAGTGTGCAGAGGTGGGGTGCCCGTGTTTGTTTGTGAATGTGTGTGGTATGGAGGTGAGGTGCCTATGTGTGTGTGTGTGTGTGGTATGGAGGTGAAGTGCATGTGTATGTAGCATGGAGCTGGGGTACATGTTTGTGTTCTGGGGGAGGTCGGGATGCATCTTTTGGCAAATACACATTGTGTCCTTTTGTCCCTATACATTCATTCCTTTAACCTCCAACTCCTCCCCATTCTCTGTCCCCCTTCCTGACTCTCTCACCTTCTTCCTCCCCCCTAGCACTCCCAGCCCCCTTCCCCCATTCTTCTTCCTTTTTTAAAGCTACTGGTCCTTTAAGTTTTTGCTGCCTCATGAACATACCCCCTCCCTGTTTTTTTGTTGGTTTTTTTTGCAGTCCCCGATCGGCTGTTCGCTTCTGCCTGCAGGGAATGAGATTCCCATGGACAGCCTGATGCCTCCAATCCACGATCACAGCATTTCCCCACTGTTGGTGCCACAGGGATCCGATCTCCTGCGGGCAGACAGAAGGGGTCTTTACCGTGATTGCGGCTTTCTTCTCTTCTGCCCACAGGGGATGAGATCCCCATGGGCAGCCTGGTGCCTCCAAGCTGCAATCATAGCATTTCCCATCTGTTTTGCCAGCGGGAATCTGATCGCCTATGGGAAGACAGAAAAGGTCTTAGCCACAATCACGGTCATTCCCTTCTCTTCTGCCTGTGGGATATGGGATCCTTGTGGGCAGACAGCTTGTTTCCAAGCCATGATCCCAGGTGCTACAGTGGTGTGCAAAAGTCTGGAATCACTTGTAAATTTGACGTTTTTTCAACTTTGTGACCTTATATCTTAATTTATTTTTCCTCCCAGTGGCTTTTTCTATGTATCTCATGATAAGTGATAGATTTGGCTATTAGGGTCAACTTTTAGTATTGGTTTGGCCCTTATTTTCTGGAGTTTGTTCCCCATAGTTGTCCTGTTGATAGATTTCCTGTGAAAATCGCGTAATGTACATCGTTGGCCAAGGTGAAATTAGACTTACCTGCTAATTGTTGTTCCTGGAGTGGAACCAGTCTAGTCCCGAAACCTCTGGGTTCCCAATCTTATCTAGCAGCTTGGAGACTGAGAAACTCCACCTTTTTTGTGACATCATCCGTATAACTCTCCGGTGCCCGCCTCATGCCACCAGTAACTTATTGACAAAGTAGACTCACCGGAGAAACAAGTAAGACAATATGCAAACTACAGTAAACAAAACCCATGATAGGAATATACCAAATGAGACTAAGATAGTCCCCCCTTCATTACTGTGCCCAAAAGAAAGTCGGAGCATTCCAACCCCTTGCCCCAAGGAAGGAGATCCAGCCCCAACAGTAATAATGGAGAAAACACAGCTTACCCGTGAAACTGAGAGAAAGTCCAGACAGCCGTTTGCCAAGGAACTCCGGGAGGGATATGGGACTAGACTGGTTCCACTCCAGGAACAACAATTAGCAGGTAAGTCTAATTTCACTTTCCTGATCGTGTCCCCAGTCTAGTCCCGAAACCTCTGGGTCTATACCAGAGCAGTGAAACACACTTAACCACGGGAGGGACCTGGCAAACCAGCCTGAAGAACCGCTGATCCGCATGAGGTATCCTCCACCATTTGTACATTCAGACGGTAGTACTTAACAAAGGTATTGAGGGACGACCAAGTCGCCGCCCTACAGATCTCCACCGGCGAGACCAAACGAGCCTCCGCCCAGGAAGTAGCCTGAGCCCTCGTGGAATGTGCTCTCACACCGTCCGGCACCACTCTGCCCTTTAACACATAAGCCGACTCAATGGCCTCCCGAATCCAACATGCAATAGATGCCTTTGAGGCCGCTTCGCCCTTTTTCTGCCCTGCGAAAAGCACAAAAAGTCTGTCAGACTTCCGAAAGGACTCTGTCCGCCTGAGATATTTCTTTAAAGCCCGCCGGACATCCAACAGATGCAGCTTGTCCGCCGAAGAATCACTCCTATCTCTGGGCAACACCGGCAAGGAAATTTCTTGGTTGATATGAAACGCCGAAACCATCTTCGGTAGAAAAGCCGGAACCGGTCGCAACACGACCTTAGACGCAAAGAAGGAAAGATAGGGCTCTCTGCAGGAAAGCGCTTGCAATTCGGAAACCCGTCTAGCCGAACAGACTGCCACCAGAAACACCACCTTCAGTGTAAGATCCTTGAGCGACGCCCGAGCCAGCGGCTCAAAAGGCTCTCTCTAACGCCTCCAAAACGAAGGGAAGACTCCATTTGGGAAAGACTGGCCGAGCCGGAGGCCTCACCAGAGACACCGCTCTCAAAAATCATTTCACATCACGCTGGGCACCCAGCGACTGACCCGCCAGTCTGCCTCTGAAACAAGCTAAAGCAGCCACTTGGACTCGCAACAAAGCCGCTGCCAATCCTTTCTCGAAACCATTCTGCAAAAATTCCAGAATCTGCGGAAGAGAAGCCCGCAGCGCGTGGTACTGCCGAGCACTACACCAGGCCTCAAAGATCCTCCAGATGCGAACATACGATAACAAAGTCGAACGCCTTCTGGACTTCAGTAAGGTAGAGATAACTGCCGAAGAATACCCTCGGGAGGTCAACCGCGCCCGCTCAAGAGCCAGGCCCACGTGAGGCATGACTAGCGACCCCTGAGATAACAGATCCGCTGTCGGGGAGACGCCAGGGCTTTGCCACCAACAACCTCACCAGGTCCCCGTACCAGGGGCGCCGTGGCCAGTCCGGCGCAATCAAGATTACGTGACCCCAGAATCCCTCTACTCGTTCAGGACCCGGCCGATCAACACCCACAGTGGGAACACATACAGAAGCTGCTCCGCCGGCCAGACTTGCAAGAGAGCATCCAAGCCTTCGGACATCCTTTCCCTGCGCCTGCTGAAGAAACGACTGCACTTCGCCGACTCGAAGGTGGCCATGAGATCCATCACGGGCCTGCCCCACCTGCGGACCACCATCTCGAACACCTCGGGATGCAGGACCCATTCGCCGGGATCCACTTTCACCCGGCTGAGGAAATCGGCCTCCACATTGTCTACCCCCGCTACATGGGCTGCCGACAGGTCCAGAAGGTTGGCCTCTGCCTAGGCACAAAGAGCCTCGGCCTCTAAAGACACGCTGCTGGTGCCGCCTTGCTTGTTGATGTAGGCCACCGCCGTCGCGTTGTCCGACAACACTCAGACCGCTTTCCCGCCGAGAAACTGTCGAAACTCCTACAAAGCCAGCAACACCGCTCGTAGCTCCAACCGGTTGATGGCCCAGGTGCTTTCTTGAGCGTCCCAGCGCCCCTGCGCAAAGTTGCCCTGACAATGGGCTCCCCAGCCCAGTAGACTGGCATCTGTCATCACGGCCACCCACGCCGGAGCTTCTAGGGGCTTCCCTCTCTCCAGTGATTCGGGAAGCAACCACCAGAGCAAGGCTTGACGGACCTCCTCCGGGCAGACCAGTTTCCGGGAGAGAGAGTCGTGCTGATGCGACCACCGGCGTAGCAAAGCCCTCTGTAAGGGTCTCATATGAGCTCTTGCCCATGGCACCGTCTCTATCGTTGCCGCCATGGTGCCCAACAATTGCAGGTAATGCCACGCTGAGGGAGTCTTGAGCTTGAGGAACCTCTGCACCCGATTACGCAAGTCTAGTGCCCTCTTTTCGGAAAGAGACACCTTCCCGAGCCGCGTATCGACCCGCACCCCTAGGTATTCCAGATTCTGGGAAGGCTGTAAGTGACTTTTAGACATATTGACTATCCAACCTAGACTCTCCAAAAAGCTTACTATCCAGGCCATGGCCCGCATGCTCTCGTCCTGCGACTTCGACCAGATCAACCAATCGTCCAGATAAGGATGCACGAGAATACCTTCCTTTCTCCGAGCCGCCGCCACCACTACCATGACCTTGGTAAAGACCCTTGGGGCGGTTGCCAGGCCGAAGGGCAACGCTTGGAACTGAAAGTGCCCGAAGGGGACTGCAAACCTGAGTAACCTGTGATGTTCCGGCCGTATGGGAATATGAAGGTAAGCTTCCGACAAATCCAGAGAGGTGAGATACTCTCCCTTCTGCACCGCCACTATGACGGCGCGCAGGGTTTCCATGTGAAAATTTGACACCCGGAGGCAGCGGTTGACGCCTTTGAGGTCCAGGATCGGTCGAACTCCCCCGTCCTTCTTTGGGACAATAAAGTAAATGGAGTATCGACTGCACCCGGACTGTTCTACGGGCACGGGCACTATCGCCCTGAGGTCCAGCAACCTTTGCACCGTCTCCCGCAGTGCCACACGCTTTGCCACTGCCCTGCCGGGAGACAGTACGAAGGATTCCTGCACTGGCCGTAAGAACTCCAGAGCGTAGCCTTCCCGAACAACCTCTAACACCCACTGATCCGATGTAATGCGGGCCCAGGCGGGAAAAAACTCCTGCAAACGCCCTCCCACGGGAATGGTGGGCGACTGGGCCCCCCCTCATTTCATTGTGACTTTTTAAGATTAAGGGAGGAGGAGGAGGAGGAGGAATTAAAACCGAAACCTCTGGGGGGGCGGAGCCTGATGTCCAGCGGGTAGGACGCTTTGCGTTGAAGCTCCCGAGAGGCCTACTCAGAATCCTGACTTAATACCTATATAAATTTACTATTTCGCTCCGAGCTGACCGGGGCACCTCGGGGGGGATGGCGGCCCATAAACCAGCGCGCTTGGACTTCGGGTCTCCTTCTTCTTCTCACGGAAAACGCTCCAAAACAGAGGTGTCCTCCCCACAGAAGATGGTTCCATTTCGTGAAAACCCCGCAATGCACCTGGAGATTTTGGAGGAAATACGCGGCGTGAAGGAATTGGTGCAGTCCAATGGAGAAGCGCTTCGAGCCATGCGAGAAGACTTTGGAGTGCTCCAGGACCGACTTGAAGGTCTTTCATTACGGCAGGACAATATGGCGGGGGTCCTCGACTCGCACGAGGTGCGCTTGGGCAAACTGGACAAGGCTGAGCGCCAGATACAGAATCTTCAAAAGGAGTTGGAAGATAGCAATAATCGCGCCCGTCGCAACAATGTGAGGCTCCTCGGAATGCCGGAGGGGGTGGAAGCAGGAGATATAAGAGAATTCTTGCTCAAAACTCTTCCCTCCTTGCTGAAGATCACTTTTCACAGAGAACTGGAAATCGATCGAGCACACCGTGTTCCTGCCCGCATGGCGCTCAACCGCACGACCCCCCGGCCTATTATCTTTAGCTTGCTACGATATCAACAAGTGGAACAAATTTTACATGCTGCCCGAGCGAATCATCATTTGGAATTTGAAGGTCGTAAGGTCTCCTTCTTTCCTGATTTGGCAAAGCCTACCGTTGACCGTCGGAAGAAACTCCTTGCTCTTCGCCCTCGACTTCAACAGCTACAGGCTCGCTTTGGCCTGTTGTATCCAGCGAAGCTCCGAGTGACTCTCCACAACCAGACCAGGACGTTCGAGGATCCTGATCTACTATCAACATTTTTGGACTCCAAAGAAGCAGAGCAGATGCGCTAATCCCAAATCTTGGACTCTTATCTGCCGGCTCTGTCCGCCATTTTGAAGGGCCCGATGCGGCGGTCATAGCCCAGCACAGAAATAGCCTGGACTTTCTTTCTTTCTCTGTATGACTTTTGTCTTTGGTCTCCTATCCCTTCATGATGTGTGCCTCGGTCGGATTCGGAGCACGCACAGTCCTACAGGTTATATGTTTTTTCAATTTCGGCCTTCTCTGGGGTTTCTCCCCGCAGACACATGGTCGCCAGTAATTTTGGGGTTTTGCTTCTCCTCTACCGTACTGCGGTTTTCTTTGTTAATGTGGGGCGCTTCATTGTATTATATTAGCTTATTTTTCCTATGTCATGTGTACAGCCAGATACAGTCAGTTTGAGGGACACAGTGAAATTATGTGTGCTATCATGCTCAGAATTTTAACTTTTCTGAATGGCCTTATGTAAAATCTTATTATTCATTGTCAAAGGCATTACTGGTCCACTCAAAGGAAAGAAAATCCTTAGCTATCTTAGCCACGAGCATGTTGATTTGGTGTTTCTTCAGGAAACGCATTACACTCTGCTGAAACACTGAAACTCAATGCTAGGCCTCACATGGTAGCTGCCTATTCTCCCACCGTTTCCAAATGGTACGGGATAGCCATTCTGGTTAAGAAGTCTTTGCACGCTACTGTACCTGATATTAGCGCTGACATGGAGGGTAGATGGGCCCGTGTACACCTTGAGGTTGGAGATAGTGAATTCACGTGTATTTGCACTATGCCCCGAATGTGGACAACCCTGCTTACTATGCAAGTTTTGCGCAGTTGGCCTCGGCCTCCGCCAATGCTCCATTAATACTTGGTGGCGATTTTACTCAAGTGTTCCCTCAATCTTTTCTTCTCAAACAAGGTGCTCGTTGGTTGGAAGCTCCAGTACCGAGCAGACCTGTGTGGCTAGATATAGTAGCGGGCCTTTGCTCACCGATTCCTCTTACCTTACTCCCTGGTATGACTCTCCCATTAGACTCCCACTATCCACCAATGCTTTTCGACACTTTAGGTGCCTTTAATACTCTTATGCAACCTTTCGACTCCCGACTCTGGTCAGTACAACTTCAGCATTGCATTCGGAGCACTAGAGTACTCCCGCCATCGGCACTCTCTGCATAAGGTTGATTGGAGACTTCCGATCTCTCGGTAGTTCACCGGGTGTAGCATCCAATTTTACTAAACCTTATGTAATGCTATCACTAGAGATACCTCTATAGCGCAGAAAGTATGGGAGAGAGAATTGCATGTGACTTTAACCTCGGAGCAATGGAGCCTTATCTGGAGCAGAGGGACACGGGTTCCCGACCCGCCTCACTCACTCAGACCCTCTTCTTTCTAGCCCACCGGTGTTTTTACACTCCTCACAGATTAGACAAATGGAACACTACTCAGGGTAATGGTTGCTGGACACGTCCTGTGGCCATTGGTTTATTACTTCATGTTATGCATGAATATCTCGCACTACAGTATAACTGGCGTCGGGTCTGGGGTCGTATTTAGTCTATATTGCACTCTCAGGAGTCCCTTTCTTGGAGGATAGTGGGACTTCGCCCAGTTGCGGGGGTCCCCTCTCTCCCAAGAAATGGCTTATCTCCTTTTGAACTTTATGCTTGGCATTGCTATTTCCCTAATTAAGTAGTACTGGGAAATTAGTTCCCATCTGAGCCTCAATGAATGGTGGAATCATGCCTGTCTCTACAGTAAATATGAACAAATACCTCGTCTGTTCGCTTCCTCCGTTCAGACTCCTTCTCATTGGTCTCAATGGACGATGCTCAATGAATATGTACATTTTGCTAAATGCTCTCATCTGACTGTCTAACTTTGTATATATCTCTGTCTCATGATCATGCTGTATTGTGGATACTTTTTTGATCGTTTGATGTATAATCACTGTTAATTGGAAGCGCTCACATGCTGATACAAACGGGTAGAGAAGAAGCACCGGGGTGGGGGGTAATGGGTTTACTTTTCCTTATTGTATACTTGTTTTGTCTCTTTTGGTGTGTTGTTTCTTTTGTTTGTTGCAAAATGAAAATAAAAGTTTAAAAAAAAAAAACAAAAAACAAAAAAAAACCGAAACCTCTGCCCGCTCCCCGGAAACCCCGGTTTCTGTAAGGAAAATGCCCCCTTTGCCCTGAAGGACCCTGTTGGGACCGAAAGCGGCGAAAATCTCAAAACTGACCGCGGGCCCCCAGTGCCCCACGAGCAATCTTGGGCTTATCCTCCGGCAACCTTCCGCCTTTGGACTCCCCGAGGTCCTTGACCAGTTTGTCCAAATCCTCGCTGACGAGCAGACGCCCCTTAAAGGGGCAACTTACTCAACCGAGACTTTGAAGAACTATCGGCCGCCCAGTTACGCAACCATAGATAACGTCTCGCAGCCACCGCCGATGCCATACTCTTGGACAGCCCCCGCATAAGATCATAATGGATATCAGACAGGTAGGCTGCCCCTGACTCCAGCCGCACCGCTTCCCCCGCCAAAGGAGACGGCTGGCCCTCCTGTACTTGCTGAGCCCAACGAAGACAAGCTCTAGAAACCCAAGCTCCGCAAATGGCCACCTGCAGGGAGATGGCATTGACATCAAAAACCTGCCTTAGCAAGACATCCAGCTTTCTATCCTGAATGTCCTTGAGGGCCGCACTACCCTCGACAGGGATGGTCGTCTTCTTGGTTACTGCCGAGACCGCTGCGTCCACCCTGGGAGCTTGAAAATCTCTTTGTCCTGGTCTAATAAGGGATACAATCGGCTCATCACCCTCGCGCCTTTCAAAGGTGCCTCAGGGACGTTCCATTCCTCCTGAATCATCTCTTGAAATACCCTGTGCACAGGGAACGCTCTTTGAGTCTTCCTGAAAACCTGTAACAACGGATCCTCCAACGCCTCATCCTCCGCTGCCCCAGGCTCCGGCATATTGAGCACCTTAAGCGTCTCCACAATGAGAGAAGGCAGCTCTTCTCTCCTGAAAACTCACAACCCTAGCCTGATCCTCTTTTTCTGAAATCTCACCCTCTAACTCTTCCTCTAAACATACACTACGGTTGTCCTCATCCAACAGAGGGTTCTCCGACAATCCTGAGATGTCTCCCAGGTCCCCGTCCCCGTGAGGCTTCTTGCTCCTACTCGGGGAACTCGGCATCCGTGGAGACGCCGGACGCTTCCTGGCTCCACTGGACTCGCCCGGCAGACCCTGTTGCAAAATATTACTGAAAGCCGAGTGCTGAAGTAGCGCTACAAACTGTTGTGAGAAGATGGCGGAAAGTTCCTTGGGAAATATCGCAGGAGAAGAGGGGGCGCCCAAGCCTGAAGACGGCCCTGGCACTGGCTCCTCTTGCGCTAGTTCTGGCATCAGGGGAGCCGAGGCTTCTGGTGAGGACCCCGGAGCCTTGACTGCCTGCATGGGGGGTTTGTCTGTCTCCCGGGCCTCTCCCACACATTCTTTGCAGACCCCTGCATTCGTGCCCTTTCGCGCACCGCACACGACACAAAGGGGTTTGGAGGGCATGGTACACTCTGCCTGCCTCAAGGCTAGCCTGGGTGCTTGCGCTGAGCAGCCCCGGGACGCTTGAAACACTAAACTCAGCACGGGCTCTAAGCCGGAACTGCAGGGGAACAAGCAGAGCACCCAGAAATCCTGAAGGTTTCACTGCCTTTAAGCCGGTCGGAACTGCCCCCTGTGAACTAAAAATACTACCCCCTCGCACTTCGCTGCTTATTTATTGTATTTTATGTTATTTCCTTTGTAAAAAAAAAAAAATTTAGGAGCTCAGCTGGGAAGGCAAGGGAAACCAAAAATTCCCCGACCGGCGATGCAGCTGCGCCACCGCCACGCGGCAGGGCCGCGAGACCAAAAAAAAAAAAGGCATGAAAGCACGCTGACAGAATGAAAACTGAGCCGCGGCCTCTGAAGGCTACTGCAGAAGCGTGCGCAGGAAAAGGCTCTGTCCAGCCCGAGGAGAAGAACTCTTCCCAGCCCCTGAGTCCCCCGAACAGCAAATAAGCACACCCTCCAAAGAACACTCACCGCACAGGTTCCGTTTGGCGGGAGAGAGCAGCCAGACGCACTGGCAGGCAGAGACTTCTGCACGGCGCCAGCCCGCTCTGTAGGCAGCCTTGCACCCCTGACCTGAACCGGGACCCTGCTGCACCTCAGGCAAAACTTCTGTAGCAGCCGGTCCCGGTTATATGCGCCGTTCGACAGAGGCCTGAAGAGAAAAAAGGTGGGGGGGCGGGGGGGAGGACCCAGAGCTAGAGAGCTGGAGTGCTCCAAAATTTAAAGTAACAGACCATAAAAGCAAACAAAACCTCTAATGAAAATTTACACTACACTAAAGATGCCCCAATTGTTTCTCCTGTGAGCCTGGGACCCCCGGGCTCCCAACTATCCAGCTGCTTGGAGACTGAGGTAACTGGTGGCATGAGGCGGGCACCGGAGAGTTATACGGATGATGTCACAAAAAAAGGTGGAGTTTCTCAGTCTCCAAGCTGCTAGATAAGATTGGGAACCCAGAGGTTTCGGGACTAGACTGGGGACACGATCAGGAACGATATATTATTGTAAGTATGCTTTAAAATATTATGGACGCACGCCAGGTTTCCTTCAAATTAAATGTATGTGGCCTTGAGAAAGGCCGTTTTATGTGTCAGAGATGGCTCAGTATTTGATGGGCCACAATGTTCCCTCTAATTTTCTGTAGGCTGTGTGCGCATAAAATGTCAGCTGTGTGCAGCTTTTGAAGGAAGCTTAAAATTTGTTTGTGCCACATAACGACACTCGGAGTTATATACTTTAAAATTTGACTACACATCAGAATACAGTATGTACACCACATTGATTTTAATCAAATTAAATGAAAATAGACGATTACTAAATGAAGCGGGAAATTTCTAGTAATTACAATCATAACTTTTAAATTAAGACGTCTGTGTTGTTTTCTATCAGAATCAGAGCCATAATTTTTGTGCGCTCTGTTGTAAAGTATGTGCGCTCGCTCGGCGAGGTGTGCGCGCACGCACAGCTTAGAGGGAACAGTGATGGGACACCCTTTGTTCTTGATCACCTGACTGCACTTTGTCAGCATTGAATGAACCAGTCTGACAAGGTGATCGTTGGTGACAACGCGGTTCCAAGCTGCAATGAGTGACTCAATCAGCTCACGCTTTGATGTCGGATCCCTCTTGGATATTTCCAAGGCCACCTTGTGCCACAGGTTCTCGATTGGATTCAGATCCGGAGACTGGGCAGGCCAGTCCATTGACTTGATATTGTTCCACTGCTTCCAGCTGATCACCTGTCTGGAGCGATGGCAGGGTGCATTGTCATCCTGGAGCAGGAACTGGCCAGGAAACAGCTGGTGTGCTGATGGCACCATGCACTTTTACAGTATGGTGATGTACTTGGCCCCGTTGACCATTCCATCGACCATGTGAAGACGTCCAACGCCACTGGCAGCCATGCAGCCCCAGACCATGACCTTCAAAGGATGCTTCACAGTGAGGTTGAGACACTCAGGCTTGAATTCCTCTCCAGGAAATCTCCTCACATAGGTGTGGGCCTGGTTACCAAACAGGCAGAAGATGCTTTCATCGCTGGATAGCACCTTCTCCCACATTTCAGTCGACCAGGTTGAGTGCTTTCTCGCCCACACGATCCGGTTGCGCCTTTGTATGTCAGTCATCAGTGGCTTATTACGTGCTTTGCAGCCCCAGAGACCAAACTGCAGGCACCGGCGACAAACTGTTGATGAGCTGACACTGACCTCATTCTTGTCTGACCACTCTCGAAGTAGCTGAGGAGAGGTCAACTTGCGACTAGTCAGTGAAATGCATCACAGTGTGCAGTCCTGGCGTGATGTTGATGCACGTGGACGACCTCAACGAGGCTTGTCCACCTGAACCCGTTTCTTTCTTCTTCTGTACAATTTTAACAACAGAGCTCTGACTGCAGCCAGCTTTCCTGGCTATCTGATGGCTTGAAAATCCTTCCTTGCTCATAAAGGACACATGATCACGCTTCTCCAACGTCAGGGTCCGAGTCATCTTCATGGTCAATCCAGAAAGTGTATGAAATTCAAAAATTCCACGCGTTTTTATAGCTGCACTTTTGGCTAGATATATGCATTGTGATTGGTTAGTGAAACCAGCCCCCTGATTGGTCAGAAATAACGTGTGCATATTGGATAATCTCGATCCATTTTTTATGCAGGATCTACAAAAATCACAGTAGCTATCTCCCAGTGTCTGTAAAGTATTTAAATTGGAAGCAAGGAATGCAAAAAAGTCAACTAATAGCCAAATGTATCCCTTTTAACGTAGTAGTAAGATGAATATGCTAGGCCAGGGGTCTGCAACCTTTAAGACATAAAGAGCCACTTGGACCCGTTTCCGAAGGGGAAAAAAAACCTGGGAGCCGCAAAACCATTGCGACATTTAAAACAAATCTAACACTGCATATATTGTTTCTTACCTTAATGCTATATACGACCCCCTACTTTTCCTGTTAAAATATAGGTGTTTGGCCTATACTCGCCGTATAAGACTACCCCTCTTCCTTCGCACACCAAAAAAAATACGCCAGAAAATATCACAACAACAACAATATTTGATTTCAAAATTATGATGATTTTGTAGTCAAATCACTAATATGAAATAAAATTATTTTTTCTACCTTTGTTGTCTGACCAATTTATTCTTTGATCATGCTGGTCCCGATCTGAGGCTTCTGCTTTCCTGTCTTCTCTTAGCTCTCTTTCTGTGGTCTATGGTCCATCTGCCATTTCTTATCTCTTCTTTCGTTTTCTTCACTTCTTTCCATCAGCCTATTTCCAGTCCCAGTAACCCTCCCCAATATCAGCCCCTTTCCAGTCCTCACTCCCAGTACCTTCCAATGTCAACTTGCATTCCCATGATTGCCACTGGTGTCCATTTCCTTCCAATCCCCCTCCTTCCCCACTGACCAGTCCCTTCTAGTACAAATACCATGGCAGCCTTAGCCCCCAGTTATCTTCCAGGGCCAGCAGCTCTATCCTCCCCTCCCCACAATCAGCCCATGCCCATTCAAAGCCCCCCAATCAGCTCGCTTCCAGTGCTAATCCCCCCTCAACCCCATTACCAGTGCTAGCCTCCCCTAATCAGCCCAATACCAGTCCTACCCCCCATCAGCTCATTACCAGTCCTAGCCTCCCCTAATCAGCTCATTTCCAGTGCTAGTCCCCTCAACCCCATTACCAGTGCTCCATCCCTCCATGTCAGCCCCCTCCATGTCAGCCCCCCTCCCTCCATCCATATCAGCTCCCTCCCTCCATGTCAGCCCCCTCCATCCCTCCATGTCAGCCCCCCTCCCTCCATCCATATCAGCTCCCTCCCTCCATGTCAGCCCCCTCCATCCCTCCATGTCAGCCCCCCTCCCTCCATCCATATCAGCTCCCTCCCTCCATGTCAGCCCCCTCCATCCCTCCATGTCAGCGCCCCTCCCTCCATCCATATCAGCTCCCTCCCTCCATGTCAGCCCCCTCCATCCATCCATGTCAGCCCCCCTCCCTCCATCCATGTCAGCTCCCTCCCTCCATGTCAGCCCCTCCTCCCTCCCTCCATCCATCCATCCATGTCAGCCCCCCTCCCTCCATCCATATCAGCTCCCTCCCTCCATGTATCCATGTCAGCCCCCCTCCCGCCCTCCATATCAGCCCCCTCCCTCCCTCCATCCAAGCCCCCCTCCCTCCCTCCATCCATCCATATCAGCTCCCTCCCTCCATGTCAGCCCCCTCCATCCCTCCATGTCAGCCCCCCTCCCTCCCTCCATCCATATCAGCCCCCCTCCCTCCATCCATATCAGCTCCCTCCCTCCAAGGCAGCTCCCCTCCCTCCATCCATATCAGCCCCTCCTCCCTCCATCCATCCATGTCAGCCCCCCTCCCTCCATCCATGTCAGCCCCCCTCCCTCCATCCATATCAGCTCCCTCCCTCCATGTCAGCCCCCCTCCCTCCATCCATCCATCCATATCAGCTCCCTCCCTCCATGTCAGCCCCCCTCCCTCCATCCATATCTGCTCCCTCCCTCCATGTCAGCTCCCCTCCCTTCTTCTGCAGCCGCGACTCCCTGCCTCTTACGGAACCGCGGCTGTGCTTTTAAAATCATCTCGGAGCCCTTCCTGTCTTGAAGGGCTCCGTGCAGCATTGTCCCCCCACCAAACTTCCTTTAGAGGCGGGACAATGCTGCACGGAGCCCGTCAAGACAGGAAGGGCTCCGAGATGATTTTAAAAGCACAGCTGCGGTTCCCTAAGAGGCAGGGAGCCGCGGCTGCAGAAGAAGGGAGGGAGCTTACAACACTACTGCCTGTCACCGGGCGGGCAGTGTGCTCCGGAGCCGCGGCAAAGGTGAGAAAGAGCCGCATGCGGCTCCGGAGCCGCGGGTTGCCGACCCCTGTGTTAGGCTAACGCAAAACTTAAAAAAAAAATGTTAGAAAGTACAAAAAACGCAAAACTCACAAGTGATTCCAGACTTTTGCACACCACTGTAGGTGCAAATTTCTGGTCCCCATGGCGACCTGGCAACTGGTGTTTGTCAAGCCCTAGTTAATGGAATCTGTCTTTCTGAGAACCTGAAAGGTACTTGCGACCTAGGCTGGCCACTGTTGGAAACAGGATATCTGGCTTGATGGACCATTAATCTAACTCAGTATGGTATTTCTTATGTTCTTAACCTCAATACTAATCCCTGAAGTGCTACACTGAAATCTATTTACGATTATTCTCTGTCCCTTGACCTGTCACTCAGTTACCTACCTTGGAGTCCATTATTAGGCTTTTCTGTTTATTTCTGAGTCTTCTATGTGACAGTCTTCTATGTGACAAAAACTTTACTGACACCATATCCAGTTCCCACCCCAATGAAATTATTTAATCACGCAAATTCATTTGGCATAATCTCTCCCTCTAAAAAAATATAAAAACAAAAGACCCAATATTCAAAAAGCATTTACACAGTTTACAGCCTTGTAAATGCCACTCAGTGGGATATTCAATGGCAATAGTATGGTTAGTGGCACTGAATATCCCCAATTTTCTCCCCTACTCGCCCCGATGCTAACTGCTTAGCATTGGAGCATGTCATGGGCAGCAACAGAGGCTAACTGGGTAGCGATGATATTGCACCGCTACCCGGTTAGTTTCTACAGGTAAAAGACAGAGGCCAGCTTTTGCAGGGCCTCTTTACTTGTAGAAGCTAACCAGGCAGCAGTGCAATATCGCCACTACCCGGTTAGCCTTTGCAGCTTCCAGGCATCTGCAGTGACCCTGGATAGTCAATGCTGGGCTGCATATGACCCCGGCATTGAATACCCAGAATTAGAGGGCGGCGATGGCTAGGCGCCGTACTTACACCTAGCCGGCCTAACTCAGTATTGGGCCCAAACAAACTTGGATTCTGCAAAACTCACTAGACTGAATGTTCTGCACTATCCTTTAGTTGTTGTTAGGTGCCATCACATTGATGCTGGCTCCTGGCAACTCTGTGGATCTTTGTCCCTATCCACTGGGTTTTCCTGAGAAGGTGCAACTGGAAGTAGATTGTCAGGCCTTTCTTCCACACAATCAATCAGTCTACAGCACCTGGTATTCCATGGTGATCTTCCATCCAAATACTAGCCAGGATCTAACCTACTTCGCTTCCAAAATCAGATGTAGTGACTCCGTTAATTTATCCACCAGGGAGCTCAGACTGATTGGCCTGTGGTTACCAGCCTCCTGCCTAAATTTATTTTTAAGAAGAGGCATGACATCAGCTTGTCTTCAATGTTCTAGAACCAATCCTGAGCTTCCAGAACCTCTCTAAACTCCCTTAATATCCTAGCATGCATCCTGTAGGATCCCATTGCCTTGTCCCCCCTCAGTTTTGCTAGCACCATGTGAACCCTCTCTTCCATAAATAAACATAGAAAAAATGACAGCAAATAAAGATCACATGGCCTATCCAGTCTATTCATCCATACCAAATACTAAGCTCTACAATCCCTGTCCTTTAGAGATCCTTGGTGCTTGTCCCATGCTTTCTTGAATTCATATGCGGCCCTTATATCCACCACCTCCACTGGAAGGCTATTTCATCGATCTACCACTCTTTCTGTAAAGAAATATTTCCTTGTATTACTCCCGAGTCTATCCAATTTCATCGTCATATGCCCCTTCATTCCAGAGCTTTCTTTCAATTGAAATATGCTTGTCTCCTGTGCATTTATGCCATGGAGGTATTTAAATCTCTCTATCTCACCTCCTCCCCCTTTCTTTCAAAGTATATGCTTAATGAGATATTTAAGTCCATCCCCATTTGCTTGATGACAAAGACATTTGACTATTTTAGCAGTTGTCCTCTGCACCTACTCCATCTTGTTTATATCTATTTTTGAAGGTATAACCTCCAGAATTGCACACAGTACGTTATAAGTGTCTCACACTTATAAAGAGGTGCTATCATCTATTTCCTGCTGTCCATTCCTCTTCCTGTGCTCCCAAGTTTTTGTCATCAGCTATTCTACCTGTTTGGCCACCTTAAAGATCATCAGATATGATCACTTCCAGGTCCCATGCCATCTACACCTTCCAGGGTGTCTACCATATAGCAAACTTTGGTATCATCCACAAAGAGGCAAACCTCACCCAAAAGCTCTTCCAAAATATCACATACAAAAATGTTAAAAAGAACTGGATTAAGGACCAGTTTTACCTTCTCTTTCTTTCTGAGGTTACTGCTGTAAACTGGGGTAGATTGTGCAGTGGATTTTCTTTCTTCCATCATCTCCTTTTTCTGTTCTTTTTCTGGTACCTCCAGTCGCTTCAGTACCACACGAGGGAACTAGATGAGGAACATGAATGTCCTCATTAAATATCCTTTTGTCTCCTTGAGGTCAGGCAGAGACTAATGTGTCCATCCCCCCTTCCCCCCCATGCGCGCGCGCGCACACATACACACACCAAAAAATAGAAACCCACCATGCACACATACAGCCAATACTACTCTGAGAAGCAGATGCTTTCGGCTCCATAGATAGGAAAAAAGGGCCATGACAACTCACAAGCTCTGGGCTTTCCCCTGGGACTGCCCGATCTTTTCCCTCTAGGAAACCCTGCAGGGAGTTGTTCTTGCTTCTGGTGGGCGTGGGTCCTGGCTCCTCCTTTGGAATGGGTTGCGTGGTCTCTGTGCTTGGTTGGACTTCAGCTGTGGGGAGCCACAGCCTATGAGCTTTGATACTGCTCCTTAGCAAAATGATAGGAGCATCTTGCTCTTCAACCTCAGCATTATTCAGCATTTCCTCTGAAGACTGTAAAAAAATAAAATCCAAATGCTAGTGTTTGAAGGATGATAGGAAACACTCTAAGGCCTAAACGTTAGTCTACTGCTAAAGTACCTTACCGCAGGGCACCTCCCTTCATGAGAACGGAAGCCTGGCGCATGCATCTGTCTCTGATAAACGTCTTTTTTTCCACTTTCTCTTTGTGGGCATCACCATTATCAGGGCTCTTACAAGGGGAGGGCAAGAGGGCTACCGTTCTGGGCACCAAACTGTTGGGGAGGGGGGAGAGGGCACATACTGCCATTTTTAGGCAGTTTTTTAATCTGCAAGCCCAAAAAGGAAGAGGACCTTCTCTGCCAAAAGTTGCATCCTTTCAAGGACAGGGCTGACCTCTCTTCCCACATCCAGCACCAAGTTGGGAATGAACTGGAGATTTTCTTTTCTTGTTCCAGAAAGCCCTACCCCAGGTATCATTTGCATCTGGATAAAATCTGCACAACTTTGGCTTTCAGAGGGATAAAAACATCGGCTAGTTTGCCTTCTTCCAGGGGGGGGGGGGGGGGGGGGGGAGGAAAAAAGTCAGTCATACTTACAGTGGGGCAAGGGTATTAGGGCACTACCTGCAACATTGAAGGGAGGGGAGGTGAAGTGGCTAGCTACCGCCCTCCATCCACCCCCAAACTACGCCTATGGATAACAAATAATTTATCCAACCGAGAGTAGCACATCGCTGGGATGGTAGTGAGGGTGTGTGTGTTCTCCCGGTTCTGCAGAAAGAGCACGAAAAGCCTGCAACAGTGGCCGTATCTGGGAGTATGTCATTCCAGGAGGCAGGAATCCCCGGGCCCCACAAGACACCTCCCCCCCGACATGCATTGCATTAGCCCCGCTTAGAGAGCACCATTTTATACTACTTTGTTTTGGTTTTTATTGCTTCACTTTTATTTCCGTGCCTCGCGCAACGCGAGGGTGATTTTCCCGCCCTCACCCCACAACAGGTGCTACTCTGCTCGTCCTCCTGCTCCCCTCCCCTCCCCTCCCCGGGCACCGCCAGTCTTTCTTCTGCGTTTGCCCCACCTGCTGCCCGACAGTGGTACTCACCGCTTCAGGCTGCAGACGAGAAGACCTCCGCACTTGCGGCTCGTCTTCGTTCCTTCTCATGTTCGAAACTCCTTCCGCAGGCGAGCCGTGCGAGAACTGGCGGGCTGCGCTCCCCGGACACACCAAGCGTTAGGATTCAAACCAGTCTCCTCCTCGAAGGGGGCTCGGCCTGTGCGTGTTCGGGAGCTGCGCTTCCACTGCTCGCCGCTAGACGCGGAGCACGGGCTTAGCATCTTTTTCGGTGCAGCCCCCGCATGCCACGAAGGGACTTCCACTGGCGCCAACTCAAAGGTTTGCCTTATGTACATCTTTCGATTCATTAATTCAAAGTTCGGTTCATTCATTGTATTTATATTGTTGCTAAATGTTTATTTCAACACGTTCCATGTGCGTTAAACTTTGTTAACATGTAAGCCGCTTTAACACGTTGTTGCCAGGTTACTCCGTTCCAGGAGTGAGATTTTAAGCCTTTGCGAGATTTCTGACAGTCTTATGGTTATATAGATATTACTTTAGTCCAAGCGGCTATTGTAACTTATTGTCTCTTGGTGCCCATGGCTGTGCTCTAACCACTAGGCTACTCCGCCACTCCACTGATGCATTATGGGACTTGTAGTATCTAATTTTGCCCAGTGAAATGAGTGCTGCAACTACCATACTGCACTGGAAGGCAAATTTAAAACCAAAATTGGCCAAAAATCTCACTCCTGGAACTAGGTAACCTGGCAGCTCTGAAGCAAGAATGACAAATCCTGTATCACATAAGTAGTACAATGTCCTTCATGCTTCAAATCATGACTACAACTAGTAGCAAAGGAGAAGGATAAAGCTGGAAGCACCACTCTTGTCCTCTGATGGACATAGGTGAGACTACGGGATAAGAATAAAAGTTATGATGAAAAATCATAGTTACTCACTTGTAACAGGTGATCTCCGGGAACAGCAGGAATTTAGTCCTCACAACCCACCCACCTCCCCTGGGAGTTGCATCTCTCTATCTCTCTCTTTCCTTTCCCTCTCTCTCTCTTTGTCTCAGCTTTAAAACTCAACTGGAGAGAGGCAGCTGGGAAAGGCGGGAAGGCAGCACGCAGGCGCTGTGGGATGCTCCCAAAAGCTTTCTGATTGGACGCTGGGGAGCGTTCCTGCGCAGGCTCCGTCGGTCCCGACGATACCCATATGTGAGGACTGTGGTACAGATGAATTTTGACTATTTGATTATGCCTCACTATTGATTATGCCTCAGTAGTGAATATGCCTCAACTGTAAATAGGAGCACTTGAAACTGTTGAAACAATTTACATAACTACAGATACTGGAAAGATCAGGGAGGAGACCTTCTCCTAGCAAGCAAATGGAGACCCATTACAGAGAACAAAAGAACACTTCACCTAGGAGCCTTTCTACTAGCAGACAAATTGAAACCCATTAACAGGACAAAACAGGACAATTCACCTTGCCTTGGAAACATTTCTCCTAAGAATTCATCAATTGTAATGTAGACCAGGGGGGGTGGGGGGTTCCCTTGAGCATTTTCAAGCACCTGGCCAGTGTCTTGGATGTGCTTAATGGATAACTGACTCTATACTACGTATGTGTCACATGATAGGAAATAACTGGATTGTTCTTGCAACTGGATAAAATGGGTACCTGTTTTCAGCTAGACAGAGAGAGAAATGGATTCATCTAGGAATGGACGCATTGCCTAGAGAAACTCCCGATTGAGAAGTCTCTCTTGTCTGGTTGAATCAGGGATCCATTCAATCGAAGTGTGACAGGGATGAAGTAAATCTCTTTCGGTGAAGTATATTCTTCTTCTGTAATTATCTTTCTAGTTATCTATTCTGTAATTAAGTGCTTTTATTCTAATAGTTTTCCAGATATCTTTTTAACTAATCATAGGTAGATATATGAATTACTTGCCTTTCTAAATAAGTACGAATTAAGAAGTTAAATAAGTGAAATTCAAGTTATCCCTGCTTTGTATTATAAATAAATGCACGTCTTCATTAACAAGGTGTGTTAGCCTTTGTTGAAGTAAGACATTTGGTACCAGAAGTGGGGTGCGATAAAAAGAAAGGCTATAACAATGTTGAAAAGAAGAGTAAAAAATGTAAATAGTACAAAGACTGTAAAGGAAGATAAAGATGTTGTAAATTTTGTAAATATCCCCGGATGGGATCAGGCGCCTTATGAAATATTAGCTAGAGAATGGTCTTGCAATTCAGGACTAAGTGAGAATTGGGAATCTGTTTTAAAAGATGCGGAACCTGTAAATCTCCTTACATGCTTGCAAAAAATACCTGTTGAAAAAGGGATAGAATTGAGTGTGTTGGGGAGGAGAGGTTGGCTTTTGCTGTCTGCATATCGTAAGATACATCAGACAAAATCCAGCAAAGTAGATTTGATTGAGCAACTTGAAAAACAGAATTGTGATTTACAAAATATGATAACAATGCTACAATGCCAAATCCGTTTGTTGACGGATAAATTAGATACTTATCAGCAGGTTGCTGAGAGAGCAGCTGTCAGGGTGGCCCAGTATAAATATCGTAAAAAAAAGGGGAGAGTAAATAAAAAGAAAGTGCACATGTCTATTGCTAAAGCAGGTGTAAATTGGAATCCTGATGACTGGGATGGTAATATCTGGGATTCTACTGAATCATCTAACTCTGAGGAAGAGCAAGGAGTTAGTAATGAAAACTATCAGGCACAACCGATTTATAGGAGGAAAGTGCAGAGTACTCCCCAAAATCCTGGAGGAGTTAATCTAGATACTGTGGAGGATTTTAATCAACAAGAGATTAATGATATCCAGGACAGGTTTAGGCAGAAACCTGGGGAATCACTGATTACCTGGATGGTGCGTATTTATGAAACTGGAGCTGCAGGAGTACAGCTAGATCATGGTGATGCTAGGAAATTTTGTCTAATTAGTGTTGACCCTGTGATACAAGAGCAGTTTCGTAATTACATATCACAAAATATGACTAATTTACTCCAACTGGCAGTAGAAGGATGTAATGCTAAATTTCCTGCCGAAGCTGATTGGCCCCCAAATGATAAACAATGGTTTGCTTTGCGTGACGCTATTCAGCGCATTAAAGAGGAAGGCATGAAAACTGCTATTTTTATAGGGCAAGCTGATCAGTTAATGAATTGTGCCATGACTGCATCAATGAGGAATAAGATTATACGTTTGGCTCCACCAGCTTACAAACATGTTATTATGACTTTACTGATAAATCAAACAGGGAATCCTTTATCAGAAGTAATAGAAGCAGTGAGACAATTAGGTGAATTGGGAGAGTGGGGTCCAAAGTACAGTGCTGGTGACAGAAGGGAGAATAGATCAGAAGGACAGAAGGGAAATATAAACAACAGAGTATCCAGGAAAGATATGTTTACTGCTCTCCTTAAAGATGGTGTTAAAAAGGAACAGATTGATGGAATTGACACACAGAGCATGTGGGAAATATATAAGAAAAGAGGGCTGTATAAGAAAAGTGGAAATAGGAATGTGAATTTACATAGCCCCACTATCTGTCACAGGATTGTAGCAGAACACTTAGATGAACTCCCACCTCCGGATGGGGTACAAATTTCACATTATATTGATGATATTTTAATGCAGGGGCCCTCACAAGAGATAGTGCAGGAACATCTTGAAGCTCTCATTGCACACATGAAAAAGAAGGGCTGGGAAATTAACCCTGCAAAAATTCAAGGACCAGCCCAGACAGTAAAATTCCTGGGCATACAGTGGCATCAGGGTCATAGAGAAGTGCTCCCAAAAGCCAAACAGAAAATAATGGAATTTAATACTCCTCGAAACAAAAAGGAGGCCCAGAAATTTGTTGGACTGTTTGGCTTTTGGAGGCAGCACATTCCCCATTTGAGTCAAATACTGGCACCATTGTATAAAATAACTAGGAAGAAATATGAGTTTGAATGGGGAGATGTGCAGCAGCAGGCTTTTGAACTGACTAAACAAGCTATACAGCAAGCCTTAGATTTATGGCCTGTTCAACCTGGGGAACTCGAGCTCAATGTATCAGTACAAGAACAGTATGCTAATTGGAGTTTATGGCAGAAACAGGGAAAGAAAAAAGTACCTCTAGGATTCTGGACGAGGAAGCTCCCTGAAGCAGGGACTAGATATACCCCTTTTGAAAAACAGTTGTTAGCATGTTATTGGGCTTTGGTGGATACAGAACAGGTGACCATAGGACACACTGTGATGTTAAGACCAGAAATTCCTATTATGCAGTGGGTAATGAGCTCCCCCAAGACACACAGAATAGGACATGCACAAGAAGCAAGCATAATTAAATGGAAATGGTATATTCAGGATAGAGCTAAAATTGGTATAGGGGGAACTGCTACCTTACATGAAAGGGTAGCTCAAGCCCCTCTTAAGGACACTGAGACCATGCAATTGCCAAATCATGAATTAACAGCAACAGAGTCTCCAGTGAAGTGGGGACAACCATTTGTACAATTAACCTCAGAACAGAGAAATCATGTTTGGTTTACTGATGGGTCTGCTAAATATGTGGGAAATAAAAGGTGTTGGAAGGCTGTGTCTTACAATCCCACTACTAAAAAATTGTTGACAACTACAGGTGAAGGGAAAAGTAGCCAATATGCTGAACTTTATGCAGTATTTCAGGCTTTAAAACAAGAGACCCCAGGGACTTGTCATATTTACACTGATTCCTGGTCAGTAGCCAATGGCTTAGCCACATGGCTACCTACCTGGCAGCAAAATAATTGGGAGATACATTCAAGAGAAATTTGGGGAAAAGAACTGTGGCAGCAAATTTGGGAAATGTTGCTTTTAAGTACGGTAACTGTGTATCATGTAGATGCTCATTGTGCTATTGATTCGTTAGACAGATGGTTTAACTCTATTACTGATGAACAAGCTAAAATTGCTGAAGCACAAACAGACACCAAAGAATCTGACTTGCTGGGCATGGCAAAATGGGCTCACCAGAAATGTGGGCATTTAGGTGAAAAAGCTACTTTCCGCTGGGCACAAACACGGGGAATCCCTATCCCCTTAGATGCCATTAGAACAATTATCTTGCAATGCCCAATTTGTCAGCATATACAGCACAGGTCTGTCCCACACATAGTGTATGGCCATTTAGGGCGAGGAAAACTACCAGGCCAGATATGGCAAATAGATTACATAGGACCTCTACCTACCAGTAAGGGATGTCAATATGTATGCACGGCTGTGGATACATATTCCGGGTATTTAGTGGCATATCCATGTAAGAGGGCTACGCAGATTAACACCATTAAAACATTAGACCTCATTACTTTATATTATGGGATCCCTCTTCAGATTCAAAGTGATAATGGGTCTCATTTTAAAGGGAGGCTTGTACAGGATCACAGTAGACAGCATAACATTGAATGGATATTTCATATACCCTATTACCCTCAAGCTGCAGGACTTATAGAAAGAATGAATGGATTGCTCAAAGAACAGCTTAGGAAATTAGGGGAAGGATCCCTGCAAAAGTGGAGAGATCATTTATCTGCAGCACTACAGATCCTTAACAATAGACCAATTGCAGAAACTGAAACTCCTCTAATGAGGATGTTGACTCCCGCATTACAAATCAAATCTTATGTAGCCACTAACACTATTCTATATTGGGAAATTAAAGAAGGTGCCTTAGCCCCGTATCGGGCAACACCAGAGGCAGCCGGACTAGATTTACATGCTCTGCAGGAATATAGAATAAAGGTCCATGATTTGCAATTAATAGAAACAGGAATAGGAGTCCAGTTACCACCCGAGCATTTTGGGTTAATTGCCCCTCGCTCTGGATTGGCCCTGAAAGGCATACAAATACTTGGAGGAGTGATTAATGCAGATTATCAAGGAGAGATAAAAATTATTCTAATGAACAGTGGTAACTCAGATTTAATGATCCAGACTGGGGACAGAGTGGCCCAATTACTTATCATCCCCACTTATGGAGGAGTAGTAAAGAAGGGGAATGCCCCCACTGCTCTAACAGTTAGAGGCGATGCTGGATTTGGATCTGCTAATTTAAACACCGGAGCAAGGATTTGGGTACAATCACCAAATCACCCACCTGAGCAGGCAGAAGTTATTGCCACTGGGAATGATAACATAATATTGATTATGAGACCTGGACAAGAAAAGTGGGAATATATACCAGCAAACAAATGTTACCTGCGAGAATAAAATGATGTCTTTTCATTATAGGTTATCTCTACACCTTATGAACCAATGAACCAGCATATTTCTATCAAGGACCGGGATCGGTTCCAGCAAGCTTTCATATGCCATGTAGTGACATGGGCACTCATTACCAGCCTGATCTTTGGTACATGGAAAGTCTATTACTGGAGAGTGCAAGTGGTAACCCAACCCGAATTACACTTGCCCAAGCGTTTAGCAGATGCGATAGAACCACCTCAGAATATCTGGACTTATTTAGCCCGAAAAGTTTTAAAGATTTCTAACTTTTGCCTTTCGGACATGCGTAATCCAGTGGATCTGTTAACTACATGTTTGATTGCAATACCCACACCAGCTCGAGTTTTGTTGTACTATTTTAAAGCTACACAAAATGACAGTTGGGCAAATGAAGAAGATATAAGAACACACCCCATGCTATACGAATATTGCAGAGATTGTCCCACTAATTTCAATTTTTGGGATAACATGACTCAAATAATCACCCATAATATCGCCCCAGGCGATGTATGTTATAACATGACATGTAATCCTGATGAAATACCGAAATGCCAACAACTAAAGATGCAACAAGAAATTGCCAAGGACATTGATATAATACTTTTATGTGATGCAACTAGGAAATGTAGAAATGTAACTAATACTATGAATTGTAATAATACAATAGTACAAGCTAGTTATGGTAGAAATGTTAAACTGCCAATAGGGTGGTTATTGTCTTGTGGTAATCATACTTCAGTTGCTTTACAAGAATTATTTATTGACTTAAGTAGTACTAGGAAGGCAGTCTTGCAAAATCGAGTAGCAATAGATTATTTACTTTTAAAACACAATTATGGATGTGAACATTTTGAAGGCATGTGTTGCTTTAATTTAACTGACCATGCTACTTCCATTCAGTCTCATATTCAAGCTTTGCAAGAACTAGCCAAAGATATTAAACAAGATATTAATGTTAATTGGTGGGATTGGGTATTTGGATGGCTGCCCAGTATGGGTAGCCTCAGACAAATCATTGGGGGAATTATTATTTGTATTTGTTTATTAATTATGATATGTTGTTTTATTCAATGCATACCCAGTTTCATTACTATATTTCATCCACCCAAAGTCCCCACAATGTTACCAGTATCTTATAGGCACAATCAATAGTCAAAGGACCGAATGTGGTACAGATGAATTTTGACTATTTGATTATGCCTCACTATTGATTATGCCTCAGTAGTGAATATGCCTCAACTGTAAATAGGAGCACTTGAAACTGTTGAAACAATTTACATAACTACAGATACTGGAAAGATCAGGGAGGAGACCTTCTCCTAGCAAGCAAATGGAGACCCATTACAGAGAACAAAAGAACACTTCACCTAGGAGCCTTTCTACTAGCAGACAAATTGAAACCCATTAACAGGACAAAACAGGACAATTCACCTTGCCTTGGAAACATTTCTCCTAAGAATTCATCAATTGTAATGTAGACCAGGGGGGGTGGGGGTTCCCTTGAGCATTTTCAAGCACCTGGCCAGTGTCTTGGATGTGCTTAATGGATAACTGACTCTATACTACGTATGTGTCACATGATAGGAAATAACTGGATTGTTCTTGCAACTGGATAAAATGGGTACCTGTTTTCAGCTAGACAGAGAGAGAAATGGATTCATCTAGGAATGGACGCATTGCCTAGAGAAACTCCCGATTGAGAAGTCTCTCTTGTCTGGTTGAATCAGGGATCCATTCAATCGAAGTGTGACAGGGATGAAGTAAATCTCTTTCGGTGAAGTATATTCTTCTTCTGTAATTATCTTTCTAGTTATCTATTCTGTAATTAAGTGCTTTTATTCTAATAGTTTTCCAGATATCTTTTTAACTAATCATAGGTAGATATATGAATTACTTGCCTTTCTAAATAAGTACGAATTAAGAAGTTAAATAAGTGAAATTCAAGTTATCCCTGCTTTGTATTATAAATAAATGCACGTCTTCATTAACAAGGTGTGTTAGCCTTTGTTGAAGTAAGACAGAGGACTAAATTCCTGCTGTTCCCGGAGATCACCTGTTACAGGTGAGTAACTATGCTATCTCCAGGAACAAGCAGGAATCTAGTCATCACATATGGGGACTCCCTAGCTTTGAGTGCCAGGGAGAGACCCCAGAAGTTGTGTGTCCCTGAGAAAGGCTCCACTTCCCCCCCATGGATCTCTGGCATCCTATCAGGGATGTTGGTAGAAGTTGATTAAGTATGGAACAGGTGTTTGAGAACAGCCTGACCAAACGAGGCATCCCAGCGGGAGACCTTGTCCAAGCAGTAATGGGCTGTGAAGGTATGAACCGAGGCCCAAGTGGCTGCTCGACAGATGTCGTCAATAGACACAGAGTTCAGATGAGTCATTGAGGCTGCCATGGCTCTCACATTGTGAGCCGTGACATGGCCCTCCAGAGAGAGGTTCTTACTCTGATAGGCCAAAGAAATACACTGAGCAATCCAGTTAGATAGTGTTCTCTTGGAGACTGGCAGTCCCAAATGAGAAGGGTCAAAAGCAACAAAGAGCTGAAAGGACTTTCTATGTTGCTGTGTCCTCTGTAAGTAACAAGCCAGAGCTCTTTTACAGTCCAGGGTATGAAGATTCCTCTCTGCACTTGATGCATGAGGTCCTGGAAAAAAGACAGATAGGTAGACCTCCTGGTTGAGGTGAAAAGGCGAGACCACCTTAGGCATAAAGTGTGGATGAGTCCTAAGGACTACCTTGTCATGATGAAACCTTGTATAAGGTGGATTAGCTACTAGTGCTTGCAATTCACTAATGCGGCGTGCTGATGTGATTGCAATGAGAAAGATAACCTTCCAAGAAAGAAAAATCAAGGAGGTGGTAGCTAAGGGTTCGAAAGGTGGCTTCATGAGCTGCCCAAGAACCAGATTCAAGTCCCATGCCACCGGATGTGGTCTAATGGGAGGCTTAGTTAGAAGGAGGCCTCTCATGAATCTTGCTATAAGAGGATGAGAGGAAATAGGTTGTCCATTGAGAGGTTTAAGAGAAGCTGCAATAGCACTCAAATGGACTCTTACTGAATTTGTCTTAAGGCCTGCATTAGACAAGTGGAGGAGATACTCCATTAAAGATTCTAGAGGTATGGCAAGGGGGTTAAGACCCTTTTCTGAATACCAAACAGTGAACCTTTTCCACTTGAAAGCATAAGAACGTCTAGTGGAAGGTTTTCTAGAAGCATAAAGAACATCTTTCACTTGCTGAGAAAGATGAAGATCTTGGAGATCTAGGCCTTCAGCAACCATGCCCTGAGATGCAGGGACTGGGGATTGGGATGCCATAACATTCCGTTCTCCTGAGACAGGAGATCTGGAGCAGACCCTAACTCCAGGTAGGGAGCTTGAGAGAGATGTAGAAGCAGAGGGTACCACACTTGCCGTGGCCAATGTGGTGCTAAGAGAATCATGTGGCCTCTGTCTCTCTGAAGCTTGAAAAGGGTTTTGGGAATTAGGGGAATGGGTGGAAAGGCATAGAGGAAGTCTTGACCCCAGTGAAGGAGGAAAGCATCCTTTGCCTGAGCTCCCTGAGCCGGAGTTCTGGAACAGAACCGGGGAAGTTGGCATTCCACGGATTTGCAAAGAGGTCTATGTCCGGGTTTCCCCAAAGTTGAAAACTTTTGGCCACCTGGTCTGCATGCAGAGACACTCGTGTGGAAGGAGAACTCGACTGAGTCTGTCTGCCCAAGAGTTTTGAACGCCTGGAAGATACACTGCCAGAAGATGAATGTGATGCTCTCTGGCGAAGGCCCACAGTCGCAGAGCTTCATTGCAAAGCGACAGAGAGCCTGTTCCCCCCTGCTTGTTCACATAGAACATGGCTTCTTGATTGTCCGTATGGATAAGAACTGTTTTGTAGCTGAGCAGGGTGTGGAGCACTCGCAGAGCAAGGAAGATTGCTCTGAGCTCCAAGAGATTGATATGTAGACAACTCTCCTGTGGAGTCCAAGTGCCTTGGGTGGAGAGGTCTTGCAGATGAGCTCCCCAACCCATTGGAGAAGCATGTGTTGTAAGAGTTGCTTGGGGCAGGGGTTGCTGAAAGGGGGACCCCAGCAACAGGTTTTGAGTGGACTTCCACCACTGGAGAGACAAAAAGAGACAACTTGTGTTTGCTATTCTGTCTGACAGGCACCCTGATGCCTGGGTCCATTGGGTGGATAAAGTCCACTGAGCTGCCCTCATGTGAAGGCGAGCATATGGTACCACATGCACGGTGGATGCCATGTGGCCTAGCAACTGCAACATTTCTCGAGCAGTTAAAAAAGGCTTTAGCACTGCTTGAGAAGCTAACTGCACCAAGCAAAGACAACGGGCTTGGGGAAGGTAGGCCCTTGCCTTTGTGGTATCTAGCAGGGCTCCTATGAACTCTAGAGACTGAGTAGGAGTTAGACTAATTTTTGGATGTTTATGACCAGCCCTAAATACTGAAGGATACACATTGTGCAAGTTAGAGAAGTCCTGGCCTCTGACTGTGTTGGAGCTCGAATGAGCCAGTCGTCCAAGTAAGGGAAGATGAATATTCCCAGAGTGCGTAGCAATGCTGCTACCACAGCCATGCATTTCATGAACACCCTTGGTGCAGAGGCCAGACCAAAAGGAAGCACCCTGTATTGGTAATGCTTTCTTTGAAACAGGAACCGAAGAAATCTTCTGTGGGTTGGATGGATGAGAACATGGGTGTACGCATCCTTGAGATCTAGAGAACAAAGCCAATCCTGACTCTGAAGGTATGGAAGCAGAGCTCCGAGAGAGATCATTTTGAATTTCTCCTTGACAAGGAATTTGTTCAATTCTCTGAGATCTAAGATAGGTCTGTATCCCCCTGTTTTCTTTGGGATAAGAAAATAAGGGGAATAGAACCCTGTGCCCTGTTGATGAACTTCTTTATTGCCCCTTGGGCAAGAAGGATGGTAACCTCCTGACCTAACAGGTCAATGAGAGAGGTTGGAGAATTGAACTGCTTCACTATTGTGGGAGGGGGCATGCTTGAAAAATGAAGTTTGTACCCCTCTCTTATGATGGAGTGTCCAATGCTCTGCTGTTATTTGCCCCCATCTGGGAGCAAAATGGCATAACCTTCCTGGAATGGTGGACGGTTCTGGTTCCTCCAGAGCCAGAAAGGCTAAGTTCTCTAGCTGAAAGTCAAAGGCCCTGAAGAGGCTGAGGCTGCTGGGACGGTGGAGGCCTAGCAGCCTTTGCTTTCTTCTGTTTGGGTGGTTGCTGACGTTTGGTTGAAAACTGACCTGCAGAAGATGCCTGCTGACCATAAGCAGGATAAAATCTTTTCTTTTTAGAAAAAGGTGTTTTCTTGAACAACTTTTTCCTAACAGGATCAGCAGTAGACTTGGATAGTCTATCCAAGGTGGAATTTTCAGCATCCATTTCATTGGCTTTTTCTTGCCAATCTTTACCAAACAGGTTCTCACCAGTACAAGGGATATTTCCCAATTTATCTTGTACCCAGAGCTCTAAATCAGATGCTTGGAGCCAAGCAATTCTACGTGCACCTATGGCAATAGCCGAGGTCCTGCTTATACATTCAAAGCAGTCGAAGGCTGCACGGTTGGAGAATTTAGAGACATCTTGGGCATGTTTGAGCCAAGTGAGAAACTCCTGCCTTCTATCGTCAGAGATGAAAGGACTTAAAGTCTGTAGGTGATCAGTAACTTCCTTTAGGAACATTCCCATGTAGAGACTATAGGAACTGATTCTTGCATGGAAGCTTGAAAGACTCTACGTCCAAAAGTATCCAGAGTTCTGCATTCACATCCTGGAGGATTAGAGGCATGTCTTTTTGCACTTCTAATCCTTCTCATAGCAGATTCCACCACAATAGAGTGGTGAGGAAGCTGAGTTTTATGGAAACCAGGACAAGGAGGGACACGATACATAGTATCTAACCTACGAGAATGAGGAGAGGTGGTAAGAGGTGTTTCCCACATCCTCAACATGAGATCATAGAGAATCTCATGAATGGGTAGGGTAGCTGCCTCCTTAGGAGTTTTAGGATATTGTAAAATATCCAACTCCTTGGCCCTTGGCTCTGTCTCAGGGGCCACAGTGATGGAGAGGCCCCGAGCCACCTCTCGGATGAAGTCTTGGAAAGACATGTTCTTTGGAGGAGACATCCTGCGTTTAGGGGAGGAGGACTCCTGTGGAAGCATCATCGCTGCATCGACAGAACTTTCAGAATCCTCAGATTCTTCTGAGGAATCGAAGTATTGCCTGTCTGGATGCTCCTGCAGAGCCCGATACCCGTACCAAGCAAAATCGGTATCGGGAATAACCGGTACTGGGGAATCGGTACCGGCGGGCATCGAAGGACAGGGTACCAGCATAGCAGGCATCGATGTTGATGCTATCGGTACCGGTTGCGATACTGATGCCGGTACCGGTGGAGTTGTCTGTTGCGGTACCAATGGCGTTGATGCCACAAGGAAAGCCGCTAGACTGCGTTCTATGAACAGAATTCTCTGGTCCATAGACGCTGCCAGTGCCTGGAAATCGGTACCGGTGGAAACTGCCGGTACCCCAGAGCATGGCACCAGGAGATCTGTCGAGGCCGAGCCATCAAGAACATCCTGGAACCCCGATGATGGTGCTTTGGAAGCCGAAGCCTCCCGCCGGGGTAATTTTGCCGGTGCAGAATCCTTGAGGGCAACGCCAGAGGCATCTCGATGCTTAGAAGGAGATCTACCCTTTGAGGACCGGCTAGATTTATGTTTAGTTACCTGAGATCCACGGGAAGAAGAAGAAGCCCTGGAGGACGTCGATGCCACCGAAGCCGCATCAGAGGGAAAGAGGGTACTAAGCTTAGCAGCTCGGTTCTGTCTACCCCTTTTAGACATCATAGCACAGGACACACAATCTGTGATGGAGTGGTCAGGACCTAAACATTTTAAACACCATTTATGGGTGTCGGTGACGGAAATGGTACCGCCACATTTTGTGCACTTTTTAAAACCTGAAGCAGGTTTTTCCATATTAAGGAAATTTTTGGGGCCTAAGGCCCCCCCCCCCAAAAAAACAGGTGCACCTGAAGAAAGGAAAAGAAAGGATAAATTAATTTTTTTAAAAGAAAAGAAATACCGGCGGTACCGGTAGAGCGTCGGGGAAGGCAGACGCGACTACAAAAAGAAATACAAAAATAAGGAAATTCTTCTGCGGTGACAGGAATACGACCTGTTGGCTCCGCGGAAAAAGAAGAACTGGAGAGAGGCAGTTGGGAAAGGCAGCACGCAGGCGCTGTGGGATGCTCCCAAAAGCTTACTGATTGGACGCTGGGGAGCGTTCCCGCACAGGCTCCGTCGGTACCAACGATACCCATATGTGATGACTAGATTCCTGCTTGTTCCTGGAGATGAAGGCATTACTGAGACCTGTGAGAGAGAGCATCTGAGATGAAGACTAGGGATTGAGAGAGGAAGGCAGAGAAAACAAATCAGGAAGGGGGAAAGATAGAGCAAAATGGAGCTGGCGAAAGGATATCTCCTTTCATAAGCAGGATGCAACTTCCCCTAACCCAGCCTCTTTTCCTTAATAACTCTGCTCCTGATCCTGGGTTCTTGCCTTGTACTTTCAGCACCCAATTCTGACTCCTACTCTCTCTCTCTTCCTCCCTAATCTTAGCTACTTTTGATCCCAGAATCTAGCTTCTGATCTCTGTCTGCCTTTTGTCCTCCATTATTCTGCCCCCTGATCCTCTTTCCCATCTCCAGCCTTTTCCGCATTCCTTCTTCTCTGTTCTCCGGAGAAAAGCAGGTGGATACAGTCACAATCAATGATGAAATCCCCGGACTGAGCTTTGGTCTCTCATATCTCAGAGAAGCTTTGTTGCTTCCTGCCTGCTTCTGCTGCGAGAATCAGGTTTTTCTTTCACTGTGCAGAAGCCTGTATAGGTCTCCCTCTTCATTTTTGCTTGCATTTTTACTTTTTTTTTGCGATCTCCTTGCTTGGTTTTCACACCGGGCCATTTCTACTATTGTTTTCTTTTAACCGCATGATTTTTAAGCCGTGGAGAAGAGAAAAAGATAAACGTTTCTGCCTGCACCTTCCCTTTGGAAGAAAAATGTGTCTGCCTTCACATCGCAGCCGTCAAGACTTACACCGTCCTCCCTTTACTTTACTGCCGGACCGTGGTAAAGTGCTTTTTGAGCTGCTGTCCTCATCTGCTGACAGAAAAAAAAGTGCAGTTTCAGTCAGAAAGTCACAGGGAGCTGTTTTTCAGCTGTTTTAGAGCCAGGCCTTTCTCGGTGTTACCACCTATGCGGGGTCATCTCTCTCTCCCTTTACCAGAGCTAGACCAGACTCAGCTTTGGCCTCTGCAGTATCAGCTCCCTCATTTTACCAGGGCTTGGCTTAACCGCCTCAGCGGGGCCAGCTTTGATGTCTAATTCATTTTGCTCCCTTCCCCCTTTGGGCCAAGCATAGCCTCAGGGGAGGGGTCCATGAAAGCAGCCACAGCACTAGTATTGACACCTCCAGTCTTGGCTGCAGAGTTCCCTCTCAACTATCCCTACCATCAGGTAGTACCCCTCCCCCTCCTGAATTGAATCCTAGTATGTTGGTTTCCTCCTTGGCAACTCTGGGGGTCATGCCTCTGTCTGGGAAGAAAAAAAAAAAAAAAGCTAAGCATCAGCTCCCTCTGCCAGAGCAGTTGGGTAAGCACCTTACAAAAGAACAAATCACTGCCCTACACACCTGACACCTCTCCCCCTGCTAGGGGTACGTCACAGGCTCTTCAATCAATCTTTCTTTCTCTGCTCCAGGATAGTTCTGCTCCTCTGCAGACCTTTCCTCAGGAGTTGATGTTCAGTCCAGTGCACCCTCAGATCCCTGGATACCCCCCCCACCCAGGAGGTCATGGGATCTCCACCACATATTGATTGGCGCAAGCTTCTGTTATAGCAAATGCTGTGAAAAGCTCTTATTCAATCACTCACCCACAGAAGGAGAACTCACAGACAGGCTGGAATGCAAACAGGAACTTTTAATGTGCGCACAGGCCCAGACAGAGATACCAGCAACCTCCACAAGAGTCTGAGCCCCGAGGGACGTCCTTCAATGCCTTATATACAGTACAATTTTAAACTCATTCTATAATCCCATTTGCCACAGGTATTTCCTGTCCACCAATCAGCAGCCCCTGGGGAAGGTACCTGGGTGACCTGTCCAAACCGGTGTGCTCTGGTCTGTTGGTTTCTGGGCTAGGGGATACTGTGCTCAGACCTGGAGTGGGGGAAGGGTGTCTACTGAAATAGCAGGCTGATTACTTTATGTAAGGGCCTCATGGCTTGGGGGAAGGGTCAGGCTGATCACTTGTGTAAGAGCCTCATGGCTTGGGGGAAGGGTCAGGCTGATCACTTGTGTAAGAGCCTCATGGCTTGGGGGAAGGGTCAGGCTGATCACTTGTGTAAGAGCCTCATGGCTGCCTCATTCCCCCCCTTTTTAAGTGAGACCTCAACCGCTAGAGGCGGTAGAGGGCAGTATTACTGGAGGCAAGCCGCAGAGGAGTGTATTGGGTCAGGGCCATAACAGTGGTAGCAGCCTTGCGTTCTACCAGGGTGTCGAGGGTGGTGGTAATAGAGCGGTGGAGAATGGGGATACAACATGGTATGAGGGCACATACTAGGAAAAGAAGGAAAACTCCTATAGCTAGGGTTTTAAGGCCCCCCAACCAACCAAACAATTTGAAGAACCACCCCGTCCCCAGTCCCATGGACGGGTCTGAGATTTGCTTCGCTAAGTCACGTAGGTCTTGGATTGAGCGTTCAATGGACACACTTTCATCTGTGAGGTTAAAACAACACATTCCTTCGAATTCCTCACACCCATGGTTGAGGCGTAACAGCAGGAAATCTATGGTCATTCTATTCTGTAGGATCGCTGTACGTAGGCTGGACAGCTCGTAATTTATGGAAGCTAGTATGGGTGAGGTGAGGTTAATGGTCTTGGCTAGGGAGCAAGCGAGTCGGCTTACCTCCAGGGAATTGTGTAGGGCCAACCCAGGTGTCCCAAGGATTGACACTGACAGTCCAAGAGCTGTCTCATCACTGTAAGGCTCTACGTTTGAGTTACAGGTCGAGGGCATGGGGGCAGAGCGGGGATAACTGGGGGGGCCGGACGAAGGCAGCAGTTGTAAGCCTAGCAAAAGTGCATGGACCACCAGTGGCATTTGCGGGGACGTAAGTGTACGTCATTTTGCCACATACTAAAAACCAGCCTAAGGGAAGATACATTTCTGAGTGTGAATAGGATACCTTTGTAACAGAGCTGCATGATAACACAGTATTTGATACATTGTTCCCTCCCCTCTTGGCATTGACAAAAAAGAAACAATCAGTAGCATTTAGAGTGGAAACTACTGTAGCAGCAGAGCGCAGACAAACCAATAATACCAGGAGTCTGTTCAGAAGGTCCAAATCATTTATTTGTGCACAAGTCTCAAGCAATCATCAATTCAAAATGGCTGAGCCAAGTTTTCTGGCAATACAACAACTTTTATAGACTTTTACTCCATTCTAGGTATAGAAACACATTTCATTGGTCCCGGTACTCTCCCGTACCTCCCGTACCCCTTCTATTGGTGCCGGTACTGATATGATTATCCAATTATGTTCCTCCAGTGGGCTCAGCACCTGCTTACCCCCCTTCCAGTCCCAATTACAATGGTCAGTTCATCAACTTGTTACTTTCATACTTTCAAGGCCATTGAGCCAATTTGTGCATGTAGGGGAGCAGGGCTCTGCAACTCATCTGTCAGCAGTCCCAATTAAATCCCTTGCAGATGTACTTTCTTATCAGTAACTTCTAAACATATTTTTCTGTATTTTTCCATCTTCCAGTTCTGCTTATCTAAGCTAGTTCAATACTCTTGCTATGTCCTTGCTATGTTCCAGCTCCACAGGAGCAGATTGGGGGATGTGCAATTCCCATAGGCCTCTCTACTAGCTTCATTCACAGGTCAAGCTAGCTAGGCTCGCTTGCTTATATCAGACAAAGTGGATCACAGGCCTACACCTGCCACATTCCCCCCTTTGATTAATCTCACCCTATTACTTAATAAGATGTGAGAATTAAATCACCTTAAAATAGTCACATCATGATTGAAGGATTTCGACTAGGACTAGCTTTATATAGGGCCATTATTTTAGTTGCGGTCTTCCGCTCTACGGTACTATCAATAGCATTATGAATAGAACGCATACAACATGGGATTAAACATGGTAATAAGAAAATAACAACAACAAGGATTAGTACCAATATAATGAAAGTTTTAAATCCTCCCAGCCATGAGAAAAGGTTAGCAAACCAGTTAGGGAATTTCAATGAGTGCCAAGTTTGTACTGGCACATAAGCATGTCTCTGCATATCTTTAGCAATTTCTTCAACTACTTGACCCTTATCATCTATTTTTAAACAGCAATTGGTTAAATTCAGTTTACCACATACTCCTCCTTCAGCTGCTAACAAATAATCAAGTGCTAAGCGATTCTGATATATAGCAGTGCGCATCTGAGTACTTTGTCTAGCTAACAGTGTGAGAGCTTGACTAGTTTCATTGGTTATAATTTCAACTACTGCTTGTAAGCGGATAATACGATTAATCATATAGACTGGGGTTCGATAACCATACATACCATCGTCATTCCAAGTGGCAGGCCCATAATACTCAATGATTCTTTCTGGCAGCCAATCATCACCCTGCCACTTCTCCCACTTGCCTACCTGGAGGGGTGATCTCTTCTGTCTCAATGCTCTTTTGTGTCGGTGGGTAGTGTATACTGGGTATCCTAATTGTTCTCCATGTTCAGTGTTTAAAAGAAAGAAAGAAGGTCTGATGGTTCCTAAGACACATGCTCCTCCCCATTGTGGCGGGAGTTGTGCATAAGCTCTGTTTCCACAGATCCAATATAGGCCAGGTGGGGCTTGCCAGGCATGAGCTTTGGCAAGATTGGTCCATAAATCAGCAAGTTCAGGAAATCTGGCTAATGGGTTTGGAAGTTCAGGGTTTTGACTTCCTGACCACCATGACGTCTTTTTGGTAGTGGCATTATAGAATTTCTGGCTAAGACAGACCAGCTGTCCTACCTGTTGGGTGAACTGAGGTCCAGTTCTGGTATAGCAAAGACGTCCAACAATTGAGTGCGCTAACACCCATTCGCTAGTAGTCTTGCGTAATTCAGTCTGATTGTAAGTTAGAGAATAATTCAATTCTTGGGCTTCCCATGGCCACTGGTCACCCATTTGGGTTCCGCCACAGAAATAACAGTTCGAGATTTTAAGACTAGATACCACTGCTCCTGCTAATTCTAAAAATAAATTCTGAGAAGGATGAGGGATTTCAAACTTATTTACATGCATGGCCTCATAGAAGGTATTGTGGATATGATATTTAGATGACTTGTGGGCTTGGGTATTCAATCTTATATACACAATGGTTCCTGGATCTATTGCTCCACCAGCAATACGTAAACCAAACTTGTATCCTTGCTTCCATGCATTGGGATTGTGTATGCGTAAGTGTAAGGGGTTACAAGCATCTTTCTGACATTTATCATTTGTTGTTGACTTGGTTAGAGTGGCCATCCGTTTATCTATCTTTTCGTCAACTATACCATTATTCCATGTAGCATAAAAAACACATTCCCAGTTAGGGCAATAGTAATCTGCTGCTGGGGCAGTACTATAGCCTGGTTCCTTTTTACCTGTACACTTTCTCCATCCTGTGGCACCTTCTGGGCACATATACTTATGGTCATTTCGATACGCTTTTTCCCAAGTACCACAGGTGGAATGACTATCTCTGTTTATGACATTACATGCATCGAAATTCAAAACAGGTCTAGTAATGTCTTTAAGTGGTGGTGTAGCAGCTATTATAGGTCCATCTGCATCCTTCCATCGTATTTCCAACGTGTAATAGGATGGATTCTGATGCGGATTATAGCATACTCTAGATTTGCCATTGGTGCAAACATTTAGTTCAGTGGTGTTATAAATACACCGAGTCACTTTTCCAGTGCAGGTATAATAAGAATGGTAAATCAAAGTCTGAGTTACTTTTAGTCCAGTTCGAGTAGAAGTAATGCAAGCAGTGCATGGAGGTAAAGCATAAGTCAGTTCAAAACCTCCAAAGAAGGCAACCAGGGCAAAGCAAAGGCAAAGATACATGTTGATTGGAGTTCTTCTGAATCCTCAGCTTGCAGATCTTGACCACGACGTTCTTTTCTTCTTCGTCCCGTTCGCTAATGAAGCAATTCAACGGGTGTTGAGTGTTGATTGAAGATTCTCAAGTTGTCCATCACGCATCAACCAACTTAGCAATTTCAGTTGGTTTTTGAAGTATGGTTCAATATAGTATCAAAGTAGTGTGCAAAATCGCACGCAAATTGGGTTCGTTGAAACAAAACTGTTGCTGCATGGAAAACAGCAATCCTCTTCGAAAGACGGCTACTGCAAGGCACTGTGACAAAGTGTCTAAATTGCTGGTTGCCGTCTCAGAGTAACTCGCAAAGGTGCATCAAGATGCTGCTCTGCTGTCCACTGCTCAGGTTCAGGATCAGCGGCGGGCTTGACTCTGCTGTGGTGAATCCAGGTGTCAATTTCTGCTACCTTTACTGCAGTCGGGGTAGACAGGATGACAGTGTATGGTCCCTTCCAATGGGGTTCCAACGGTGTCTTCTTCCAATCTTTGATCCACACCGAGGTACCAGGCTGATAGGGATGCAGAGGTTCCGTCAAGTTGATAGGCAACTGGTCTTGGATCCACGCATGGAGAGTCTGCAGAACAAAACTAAGAGCTAGGAGTTCTTGCCTGGTTATTTCTGAACCAATTTGGGCTAAACTTCCTTTAATTCACTGCACTATTGGTGGGGGTTTACCATACAGAACTTCAAAAGGGGAAAATCCTGTTGATTTTACAGGAGCTGAGCATATTCTGAGTAAAGCTATTGGGAGCACTTGGGGCCACTTCAAGTGTGTCTCCTGACAAAGCTTAGACATTTGGGCTTTTAGGGTACGATTCATTCGCTCAACTTTCCCTGAACTCTGGGGTCTATATGCAGTGTGGAGTTTCCATCGTATCTGCAAAGCTTTTGCTAACTGTTGAGTAACCTGGGAGACAAATGAGGGTCCATTGTCTGACCCTATTACTGCTGGAATTCCAAACCTAGGGACAATCTCTCTCATTAAAACTTTGGTAACTTCTCGAGCTTTCTCAGTTCTGGTTGGGAAGGCTTCTACCCACCCAGAGAAAGTACAGACTAATACTAATAGGTAATGGTATCCATTGGCTTTTGGCATTTCGGTAAAATCAATTTGGAGGTTGTGCATGGGGGTTAGACCTCCTGACTGAACTCGGGGTGCCGTTATAAGGCCTTGCTTGGCATTATTTTTGGCACAAGTTAGACATTGACGTGCTACTGAAGCTGATATAGTAGTCAATAGAGTAATGTAAAAATGTGGTCTGAGTGCTTTTTCCATAGCACTTTTCCCATAGTGGGTGGCTTCGTGAAAGGCTTTGACAAAAGATGGTCCTAACAGTTCAGGAATTACTATTCGTCCAGGGGGTTGACTGCCCTCTGCTGGTGGCAGCTCAATCCATCCATCTTTCAGTACTCCATCTTCTTTGTTACAATAGTAATCTAATTCTTGGGTGGTATATCGTGGTGTCCATAAATTCAGAGGTACTGGAAACAATGCTGCTTGCATTGGCATAGCTTGTGGTGTAATCTGTCCCGTCATAGCTGCTTGTCGTGCTGAGGCATCTGCAAACCTATTTCCTTGGGCAACTTCTCCTTTTCCTGCTTGATGTCCTCTGCAGTGCATGACAGCTACACCTGTTGGAGCCCAAACTGCATCAAGTAACATCAGTATCTCGGGACCATACTTGACTGACTTTCCTCCGGATGTGATGAGCCCTCGTTCTTTATAGAGAGCTCCATGGGCGTGTAGAGTAGTGAAGGCATATTTGGAATCTGTATATACATTTAGCACAAGTTTTGCTCCTAATAATAATGCTCTGGTGAGTGCTATCAATTCGGCTTTCTGGGCTGATGTGCCTGAGGCTAGAGCTGATGATTCAACTACTTCGTGTTGAGTGACGACTGCATACCCAGCACAGCGTCGTCCATCAAGGATGAGACTGCTCCCATCAACATAATAGATTTGGTCAGGATTGTCTATGGGCACATCTGTCAAGTCAGGTCGACTGGAGAACACAGTTTCCATGACTTCGATACAGTCATGTTCTGGGAGTTCTTCGCTAATGGGTATCAAGGTGGCTGGATTCAAGGCATGACTTACTTCTAGTTGTATCTGTGGGTTTTCACATAACATACTCTGGTATTTCAACATTCAGGAATTGGTGAGCCAATAATTTGCTTTTTGTTCCATCAGGGCAAGGACTGTATGTGGCACAGTGACTCGTATGTTCTGTCCTAATGTGAGCTTGTCCGCTTCACTTACTAGTACTGCTGTAGCTGCGACTGCTCTCAGGCAGGGTGGCCACCCTTTGGCCACGGTGTCCAACTGTTTCGATAGGTATGCTACAGGCCGCTCCCAATTTCTGAGTCAACATGCCTAAGGCATTTCCCTGTGCTTCATGTACAAACAAGTGGAAAGGCTTGTGGACATCTGGTAGTCCAAGTGCTGGTGATGACATTAATTCTTCCTTTAACTTCTTGAAGGCTGTATCCTGCTCAAGTCCCCACTCCAGTGGCGACTTTTCTTCTCCTTTTGTGGCTTCATACAGTGGTTTTGGCAATTTGGGCAAAGTTGGGTATCCAGATTCGGCAATATCCTGCCGCTCCCAGAAAGGCTCTGACTTGCTTTCTGGTTGTTGGGGTTGGAATTCTACATACTGCTTCTTTTCTTTCTCTGCCTAATCTTCGGCTTCCTTGGGTTATACGAAAGCCCAAGTATTTCACTTCTTTTTGGCATAGTTGTGCTTTTGCTCTGGAAACTTTGTATCCAGCTTCATCTAATAACTGCAAGAGATCTTTGGTGGCTTGTATACATTCATGTTCTGATACTGCAGCTATCAGCAGATCATCCACGTATTGGAGAAGCACTCTCTTCCCCGGGGCCACTGGATAGCTTGAAAGGTCTTGATTCAATGCAGCACTAAAGATGGTAAGCGAAATCTTGAATCCTTGGGGTAATCGTGTCCAGGTGAGTTGGCCCCCTCTTCCAGAGATGGGGTCCTGCCATTCGAATGCAAACAATATTTGACTTACAGGGGCTAATCTTATGCAAAAGAATGCATCTTTTAGATCTAGTACAGTGAAATGGGTAGCTTCAGCAGGTATCAGTCCTAGAAGAGTGTAAGGATTGGGTACAACTGGATGTATAGTTTCAACTGCATCATTCACTCTCCTTAGGTCTTGCACTGGGCGGTAATCATCTGTCCCAGGTTTCTTTACTGGCAAAAGTGGAGTGTTCCATGGGGATTGACATACTTTTAGTAGGCCATATTCGAGCAATCTTTGTAAGTGGCGATGAATGCCTTCAATTGCAGCTCTTGGAAGAGGGTACTGTTTGACGTGTACTGGTGTAGCACTAGGCTTAAGGGTTACAATTACTGGGGCTATATGTTTGGCTAGGCCTGGAGGACTGCCTTCTGCCCATACTCCAGGTGGTGCATGAATGTTCTTTAAAGTTTGTTCGAAATAAGTGTCTTGGACAGAGTCATCAATGTAATACCTCCATTCTTCTTCTCGGGGAACTGTCAGCAGCATTATTCCTGCTGGTTTGGCTTGGGGATTTACTGTCATTTGCATTTCTCCTTTTTCAGAGAAAGATATTTGTGCTTGAAGCTTGGCTAACATATCTCGTCCCAGTAGTGGCACTGGGCATTCGGGCATATAAAGGAATTGATGAGTTATTTGCTGTCCTCCTAGACTGCATATACGGTTCTGAAGAAAAGATTTTGTAGCTCTGGCACCAGTTGCTCCTATGATGGTGACTGCTTTTGTAGAAAATGGGGCTATCTTTTTGTCTATTACTGAATGTTCTGCTCCAGTATCAACCATAAAGTTCATAACTTGGTCTCCTATTTGTATTCCGACCATAGGCTCCTGGAGACCTAAAGCAAACTCGGAGCCCGGTCTGTCCTAGTCCACATCATTTTCATCATGGATTGTCGTGGTCAATGCTTGGATGGCTCCTCCTCTTTCTCGCTGGAATTGTTCTCGATTGGCTCCTCCGCGGTTTCGGGGACGGCCTCATCTTTCTTCTCGCCACTGATGATCGTTTTCGTCATCTTGCTGGGCGTCTTCGAGTTGCGGGAACGCATCTCTCCAATGTCCTTCTTCTCTGCAATAGGCGCATTGGTTCACGCCTAGCTGCTGGGACCGGCCTCCACCTCGGCCCCGCCCCCTTCCTCTGCTCCGTCGACTAGGGATACCTCCCCTTTTCTGTTCAACTATGGCCGCAGCCAAAAAATCAGCTTTCTTCTTCATCTTTCTATCACATTCTCTCTGCCTTTCATTATCACGATTCACATACACTTTATGAGCGACTTCCAGTAACTGCGTTGTATTCATGCCCGCAAACCCTTCTAATTTTTGTAATTTACGTCTGATGTCTGGTTGAGACTGGTTTACAAAAGCAGAATTCACCATACATAAACTTCCTGATGCCTCGGGATCATAGGGAGTATACATTCTGTATGCTTCAGTTAATCTTTCATGAAATTCTGCGGGGCTCTCATCTACACCTTGGATAACTCCTGCAACTTTGGAAAGGTTCATAGCTTTCTGGCCCCCCCTTTTCAGACCTTGTAAAAAGCCTTGGCGAAAACGGGCTAGGGCTGTGGATCCTTGCTCTGTATTTGGATCCCATCGGGGGTCTTCATTCGGAAATTCTCTCTGGGCCGCTTCCTGATGGTCTATTCTGTTCGTCCCCGGTCCCGGAGCTACAGGGTTATCTGCCATCCACTCAATAGCTGCTTTTCTAATTCGTGCTCGCTCCTCTGTTGTGAATAGAGTGGTCAGGAGCTGGCGGCAATCTGCCCAAGTGGGTTGGTGGGTTTCCATAATAGTAGTTACTAATTCTGTAAGTTCCTGGGGCTTATTAGTATAGGAGGCATAATGCGACCTCCAATTTAACAAATCAGTTGTAGAGAAAGGGATATACACATAACTTAGGGGTCCCGCTACCACCTCATCATTATCATTCTTTACGGGCACTCCCGGGACTTGCCGTAAGGGCATCATCTTGGCAGTAGATATCTTTTGGGATCTAAGGGATATTTTCGTAACTGTCTTATCAGGGGTCACTTTCTTCTTCTCTACATGTTTCACTTTGGATGTACTTGTTGCTGGCTTACTAGTGCTGGCAACCAGTTTTATACTGTCAGCATCGCTTAGGGAATTTTCAGTTTCTAATTGCTCTGCTTCTGTATCTGACTCTCCTTTTTCTGTTTCAGACGATTCACCTTCCTGTAAAGAGGATTCATCTTCCTGCTCTTCGGTTGATAGCTCTGGGGTTGGGTCCCGCCTCGGCTGTCTCGGGGTTTCTGGGGCGGGACGCTGGGCAGCCCTTACTGGACCTGGGGTTCGAGGCTGTCGGGGAATTATTTCTGGGGAATCAGGATCTACCAGGATGGGCTTCTTCCTGGACTTCTTATCCTGCCCTTTTGTTCTAGGCTGTTCTGTTTTCTGACTATAATCTGTCTTGGCTAACATTATTCTGCACTGTTCTTCATAACAGCGCTGCGCCCAAAGGGGCGGATCTTCACAAATACTTAACCAGGAATCTATATAGGGGTACTGATCAGGGTGCGCTATCCGCACTCTACGGTGTACTAACTGGATAATTTCTACATTAAAAGTTCCCTCTCGGGGCCAGGTGGGGTCTAAATCGGGCCACTCCCTAGTACACAAAATTTGTAAATGGGCTGCTGTCATTTTAATACCATAATCTCCAGAATATCCCTCTTTAAAGTGAGCGATCATACATTCTAATGGAGTGTTCCTAGTAGACCCCGCCCCTCCCATTTCGATGTGTGCGCGCAACAACAGACAAAAGGGAAAAGGAGGGCGGACCGTGGGTAAGGGGTCCTCACGGCCCTGGAAACGTATAAGGAGAACAAATAACAAGACAAGACGACAATCGCTTCCCCCTTTTCGCGACCTGAACGCGGTCGCCCGGTCAGGAAATGCGCTACTCAGGGGTCCGCCTTCACTTGGTCCGTGCTGCCGGACCTCTCATCCACACGTCATTCACACAATCATGCTAGCAACGTATCCCAGAATGCATTCGTTTCTATCTATTCTGACTAGTCTTATTCAATTTCCAAAATACAAAAAGATGGGGGTTTCGCCCTGCGAATACTCATGCGGGGTTACTACTCGGCCCGTCTTTGAGAGGTGATCAGGCTCTCTTACCAATTACCAATTTTCTCGAGAGTACAAATTCCACGTTCCAATGGCAGCACTGCTATTAATATATCAGTCTATACAACCAAGAAAAACTCTACTCACCGGATCCGGTCCTCAAACTTCCCAAGCAGGCGCATGAGTTGGACCTCGGACTCCCCTCACTCGGTTTCGAGGCGTTGGCTCCAGCCGGGCTCGGCACCCGCCGAGGTCCGACCAGCTCCCTCCGATGCAAAGGACCGGCGGCGCCAGGGAGTAGCCCCCGTCGGAAGGGCGCGATCCCGGCAGGACCAAGCCTATAGAGGCGGAAAGTCGTGGTATATTGCCCTATATACACTCTGATTCCACAACTTCCCGGCCAACGCACCAAGAATATGTAGCAGCAGAGCGCAGACAAACCAATAATACCAGGAGTCTGTTCAGAAGGTCCAAATCATTTATTTGTGCACAAGTCTCAAGCAATCATCAATTCAAAATGGCTGAGCCAAGTTTTCTGGCAATACAACAACTTTTATAGACTTTTACTCCATTCTAGGTATAGAAACACATTTCATTGGTCCCGGTACTCTCCCGTACCCCTTCTATTGGTGCCGGTACTGATATGATTATCCAATTATGTTCCTCCAGTGGGCTCAGCACCTGCTTACCCCCCTTCCAGTCCCAATTACAATGGCCAGTTCATCAACTTGTTACTTTCATACTTTCAAGGCCATTGAGCCAATTTGTGCATGTAGGGGAGCAGGGCTCTGCAACTCATCTGTCAGCAGTCCCAATTAAATCCCTTGCAGATGTACTTTCTTATCAGTAACTTCTAAACATATTTTTCTGTATTTTTCCATCTTCCAGTTCTGCTTATCTAAGCTAGTTCAATACTCTTGCTATGTCCTTGCTATGTTCCAGCTCCACAGGAGCATATTGGGGGATGTGCAATTCCCACAGGCCTCTCCACTAGCTTCATTCACAGGTCAAGCTAGCTAGGCTCGCTTGCTTATATCAGACAAAGTGGATCACAGGCCTACACCTGCCACACTACCTGTAAGGAAAAAGGCACTTGGTTGAAATGTGTAGAAGTCGGTCGGGTAACCCCAATATGGTAGAAATATATTCCAGGTTGTTTACAGTTTAGATTAGCAAGCATAGTGAAGTTCTGCATCTCACACAAACTAGACGGTACAGCAATAAGAGAGGTTTGTAGAGAGTTACGTATACAAAAGTTTGTCATGTTCAGAGCAGTTTGGGCAAGTAATACTGCTGTGTTAGTAGTCTCTGCACTTGTTTGAAAACGGGCCCATGTCAGGGAAAGGAGTAAGGCTAGGGCACCGCTTCTCATTCTGCTCCCGGCTCTGGAAAAAGGGGGTCTCGTAGATCAGTCTCTCCGGGGGTCTCGTTGGCAGTCTGTTAGAGCCCTTTACTGGGCAGAAAGGTCCCTCTTCAGTTTCAAACGCAGGGGTTGATCTGGAATCGGGACTACGGTCCAGGCTGGAACAACTTCTGGTGCAGCGGCCTTGACACGAGAGTGATGGATCCACAGAGCGACCTCAGCCACCTTAACAGCCGTGGGGGTGGTCAGCAGAACGGTATACGGGCCTCGCCACTGGGGGTTCAATGGATCTTTCTTCCACTCCTTGACCCACACTTGGGAACCAGGCTGGTGCGTATGGTGCGCTTCAGTCAGGTTGATGGGGAGTCGCTCCTGGATCCACCGGTGCAATTTCTGCAATACAGAACTGAGAGCCGACAGTTTCTGCCGGGTTATTTCTGAACCTATCTGCATTAAATCTCCATGGACGCCCTGTATGAGGGGTGCAGGGCGACCATACACAGCTTCAAAGGGGGAAACACCGATATCTTTTCGTGGGGCTGACCGTATGCGGAGCAGAGCTATAGGGAGCAATTGGGGCCACTTCAGTGAGGTTTCCTGACACAATTTTGCTAACTGGCTCTTTATGGTGCGATTCATGCGTTCTACTTTCCCTGAGCTCTGCGGGCGGTAAGCTGTGTGTAGCTTCCAATCGATCTGTAAGGCCTTGGCTACCTGCTGTATCACTTGGGCCACAAATGCAGGTCCATTATCAGATCCCACTACTACTGGAAGCCCAAAACGGGGGATGATTTCATGCAGCAGCACTTTAGTCACTTCTCTGGCTTTTTCTGTGCGGACTGGGAAGGCCTCCACCCACCCCGTGAAAGTACAGACCAATACCAGCAGATACCGGTACCCATTTGCTCGGGGCATTTCTGAAAAGTCAACCTGGATGTTTCCCATAGGGGTGACCCCATAAGACTGGACCCCTGGGGGTTGGCTTGGGCCTTGACGGGCATTGTTTTTAGCACATGTGGTGCATTGTCTAGCAATTGCAGCTGCCAATGAGGATAAGCAGGAAATGAAGAAATATGGGCGGAGGGTAGTTTCCATTGCTGTCTTGCCCATCTGAGTGGCCTGATGAAAGGATGATAGGAATGCTGGGGCAAGGCTGTCTGGGATGACTATCACTGGAGCTGTCCCTGTTCTAGGTAACCTTATCCAACCATCTGTGTGAAACACCCCACCCTCCTCCGGACAGAAAAAATCTAGCTCTCGTGTAGTGTACCTCTTGGCCCATTGGCTTAGTGGGACCGGAAACAGGGGGGCTTGTAGATCCTGTGATCTCTGCGGGAAAGACTGGGACAAAGATGTGGTTGCTACCCGCCGGGCTTCTACATCAGCCCGTCTGTTTCCCTTAGCTATTTCACCGTTCCCTTTCTGGTGGCCTCTGCAGTGCATTACGGCTACTGTTTTTGGACGCCAGACTGCTTCTAACAGGGCCAATATCTGGGGGCCATTCTTTATCTCAGAGCCAGCTGCAGTAACTAACCCTCTTTCTTTGTACAGGGCCCCGTGGGCATGGAGAGTGGAAAAGGCATATCTGGAGTCTGTGTATATATTTACACGACTGTTAGTCCCAAGGGTTAAAGCACGGGTAAGGGCAATGAGTTCCGCCTTCTGTGCGGAGGTTCCAGGGGGCAAAGGCTGTGCTTCATTTATTTCTTCCATCGTCACCACCGCATACCCCGCACACCTGCGGCCCTCCAGTACCAGACTGCTTCCATCTACGTAGTAGGTCTCATCCGGATTGCTTAAGGGCACATCCGTCAGATCAGGGCAACTGGAGAAGACTGTATCCATCACTTCCAGGCAGTCGTGATCAGGTGGTCCCGGGCCAACAGGCAGGAATATAGCAGGGTTCAAGGCTTGGCTGGTAGTTATCTGCACCCTGGGATTTCCCCATAACATGCTCTGGTATTTCAACATTCGGGAGCTGGTGAACCAGTAACTTCCTTTATGCTCTAGCAATGTTTGGACTGAATGTGGGACGGTAACTAGAAGGCCTTGGCCCATGGACAGTTTATCAGATTCTTCCACCAACAAGGCTGTTGCTGCTATTGCTCTCAGGCAAGGTGGCCATCCCTTGGCCACTGGATCCAGCAGTTTTGACAGGTAGGCGACTGGTCGTGGCCAAGACCCCAGTTGTTGGGTCAAGACCCCCAAAGCTATTCCTGCTGCTTCGTGCACATAGAGGGTGAAAGGCTTGGTGACATCCGGAAGGCCTAGGGCTGGTGATGACAGTAATGCCCTTTTCAAATGTTCGAAGGCCTCCTGTTGGTCACGACCCCATTCAAGGGGGCTCTTCTCTGGGCCCTTTGTAGACTCAGAGGGGCTTTGCGATCTTTGCGAAGTTGGGAATCCAGATACGACAGTACCCAGCGGCCCCGAGAAAAGCACGTACTTGCTTGCGGGTTGTTGGCACTGGGATCCGGCACACTGCTTCCTTCCTCTCGCTCCCCAACCGTCGGCTTCCTTTTGACAGATGGAATCCCAGATACTTCACTTCCGACTGACATAGCTGAGCCTTTTTTTTGGAGACTCGGTATCCCGCATCGTACAGAAGTTGGAGAAGCTCTGTGGTTGCCAGTACACATTCAGCCTCAGAGTCAGCAGCGATTAGTAGGTCATCAACGTACTGCAGAAGTACTCGTCTGCCGGGCTCCTCCGGAGGGAAACTAGCGAGATCTTGGGCCAGTGCTGTGCTGAAGATGGTAGGGGAGTTCTTGAATCCCTGTGGTAAACGAGTCCAGGTAACTTGGGACTTTCTGCCAGTAGTAGGGTCCTCTTTCTCGAAAGCAAACAGGTGCTGGCTTGCAGTAGCCAGGCGTATACAAAAGAAGGCATCTTTTAGGTCCAGTACTGAGAAGTGAGAAGCAGTCGCCGGGATGAGGCCCAACAGTGTATAAGGGTTTGGTACTACTGGATGCAGAGTCACAGTGGCCTCATTGACACGACGGAGGTCCTGAACAGGTCGATAGTCGGTGGTTCCAGGTTTTCGAACTGGCAGCAAAGGTGTGTTCCATGCCGATTGGCAGGGCCGCAGGATACCATGCTGTAGTAGCTGCACCAGATGATGATGAATTCCTTCTACAGCTGCCCGCGGCAGCGGGTATTGTCGCACATGTACCAGGGAGGCTCCCGGCTTCATTTCAACACATACGGGAGGGATGTTAATGGCCATTCCGGGGAGTTTCCTTCTGCCCATACTCCAGGGGGCACTGATTCCCACGTAACCAGGGTAGCCACATCAGATTTGGGCCTGTTCTCATATAACCGCCATTCTTCTTCTCGGGGGACGGACAGTACCAAAACTGTTGGGCCTAGGCTGGGTATTTCGAGCTCAGCCTGGCCGTCAGACCCGAATGAGATTTGGGCCTGGAGTTTTGCCAGAACATCCCGACCCAGCAAGGGTATGGGACATTCAGGCATATAGAGGAACTGGTGAGTGATGGTCCGTCCCCCCAACTGGCACGTGCGGTTTTAACTTTAACTTTAACTTTATTTCAAATTTGATAAACCGCTTACGTTAAAAGAAACATTTAAGCGGTGTACAAACAATATAAAAAAAAGCGGCACTGCAAACTATGGAAAAGAATGCCAAAGTAAATAGAAAAGAAAGAAAAGCATAACAACAATACAAAAGACAATAAGTAATAATAAATAAGGCACAAACTATGTACAATATCAAAACATAAAATATTTAAAACAATAAAATCATACTATAAAAACCATAAAAACGGTTTACAAATTAACAATATACAAAATAAGAAACAATGATTTACAACAATAAAAGAGGCAAGACCACTCAAACACAAACAGACAGAGGGTAAAAGACAAGACTAATAAACTAAGACAAAACCAATAACCGGGGATAATGACAAGAGGAAAATCCAGAGGAAGGGGGGGAGTCAGGAAGGGAGATTGAACACTGTCTGGAACAGGTGGGTTTTGAGGGCAGATTTGAACTGTGAATATGAAGACTCTAAGCGGAGGGATGAGGGCAGGGCATTCCATAGACTGGGACCAAGAAAAAAGAAAGCAGCATGGCGTGTTTTTTTCCAAATCAGCCTGAGATGGGGACGGTAGAACCAGACGATTTGCGTGAAGAGAGCGAAGCTGGCGGTAAGGTGTATGAAGCAGGATTAAGTCAGCTAAGTATAAAGGGTTATGGGTGTGAAGTGCACGATGAATGAGGATCAAGAATTTATAGTGGAACCTAACACAGAGGGGTAACCAGTGAAGCTGAATAAGAATAGGTGTAATATGATCCGAACGGCGGGAGAAGGTGATGAGACGGGCAGGAAAGGTCTCTGGGCCCTCTCCCCCGTAGCTCCCACAACAGTTACTGACTGGGAGGAGATCGGGGCTACTTGTTGGGTGACCACTGAGTGTGTTGCTCCGGTATCGACCATGAATTGCATTTTCCGGTCCCCTAAATTCATGTTGACCATAGGCTCCTGGGGACCCAACAGAAACTTGGAGCCCGGTCCGGCCTAGTAGTCATCCGTGTCATAATGTTCCATAGCTGCAAGGCCTTCGAAAGCTGGAACCGGTGGAGGCGGGAAAGCATCAAGCTGATCTTGCTCCCGTGTAGTTCGTACGGGTGCTCTTACACCCCTCGTGGATGGATATCTCCCTCGCCTTGTGTTACGATTTGGACAGCCATTCTTCCAATGTCCCTCCTCTTTGCAGTAGGCACATTGAGTGGGGCCTAGGGGAAACCTTGGCCCCCCATATTCGCGTCCTCGTCCCCTATTTCCTCCTCTGGCCCAGGCTGGAACTGGTGGTCGCTCGGCTAAGGCAGCTGCTAGGAAGTCTGCCTTTTTCTTCATCCGACGCTCCGACTCTCGCTTCTGCTCCTGGTCACGATTTACATATACTTTTTGTGCCACTTCCATCAATTGTGTTGTATTCATGCCCGCAAACCCTTCCAGTTTCTGCAGCTTCCGTCGTATATCACCTTGTGCCTGAGCCACAAAGGCATTATTCACCATCTGAAGATTCTCAGGGGCCGCCGGATCGTAGGGGGTGTATAATCGGTATGCTTCAGTCAGACGCTCATAAAATACCGCCGGACTTTCATCAGGAAGCTGGAGAACTTCTGCGATTTTACTGATGTTCATAGCTCGTTGCCCCCCCTTCTTAAGGCCCTCAAGGAGTGCCGTCCGGAAGCGAGTGAGAGCCACTGCTCCAACAGGGTCATTCGGGTCCCAGCGGGGGTCTTTATTCGGGAAATCTGCCTCTGCCTGCTGCCGTGGATTTATATCTCCCTCACGAGCAGGATGTGTCTCCAGCCACTGGAGGGTGGCCCGTACAATGCGCGCCCGTTCTTCTGTATTGAATAAGGTGGAAAGCAATTGTTTAGTGTCCGACCAGGTAGGCTGGTGTGTTTGCATAATACTGGTCATAAGATCTGTCAGTTCTTGGGGCTTTTCAGTATATGAGGCATAGTGGGTTTTTCAGTTGAACAGGTCCGTAGTGGAGAAAGGGACGGACATAAATCAGGCTGGATGGTCCCACTGCCACCTTTCCAGTAGCATCAATATACGGGAGCCCCTGTACTTGTCGTAGTGGTAATTGGAGATCTTGCGACCGCAGGCGGCGGGCTACCGGGGGTGACGATTCAAGCCCAGCCTCTGTGCTCTCAGGGGAGGAGATGGTGGCACTGGAGGTGGCACCAGAAGTGGGAGGGGAATCTGAAGATGAGGGGCCGGAGTCCGTAGAATCTTCCCTAAATCTGGCATCACCCACCCCAAAAAGAGGTTTTCCTGACCTTTCAGCTGTGGGCGGATCCTGCAGTGGTGCGGATGGGACACATGGTTGAAGTAGAGGGAGGGGGCGTGGAGGAATATCAGGAGAGTCCTGTCCCTGGTAGATAGGGGGCGGGTGTCCGTCCCTTTTGGCGACAGATGGCCGCCACCATTACTCTACACTGATCCTCGTGACAGCGCTGAAGCCACCTTGGTCTGAGTTGGCATATGGTCAGCCATGAGTCAATATATGGGAACTGGTCAGGGTGCTCTTTTGCTACAATTTGATGGACCAAGGACACAGTGGCCAGGTCAATAGACCCCTGGGGAGGCCATAGCTTAACTAAGGCTGGCCATTCCCTCTCACACAAAAAGGATAATCTGGAGGCGGAGAGAGGTACCCCGTAATCCTCTCTAAACCCAGATTTAAAATTGTGAAGCATGCACTGTAGGGGCATTTTCACTTTTGACTTTCCCGACCCCATGCTCTAATTCTAGTTCAATAACTAAGTGCAGTATACAATGTGGATCAGATCTTCTAACCTAATCTCAATTCAGGGGGAAAAAATGCAATTTACAGTAAGAAAAAATGCAATTTACAATACAGATCCTATCTAGTCTTAATTCAGGAGGGGAGAGAGAGAGAAACAAAAAAACACAAAATTTTTACAATATAGGTCTTGGCAATTTACAAATTATACACTCAGATTTGATTTAGATAAGAGTAAGCTAGCTATTCTTAAAATGTCCACCAGATGGAGCTCCAGGATCACTTTAACCATGAGGAATAGTAGTATGGTGAATACAGCTAATGTCCACTAGATGGAGCTCCAGAATCGCTTTAAGTGTATTTGAGTGTAGCTTACACGTGGTCTTTTCAAGATGGCCGCCTCCTCGTGCGTTCCACACTGGATTCAGCTCTGCACACCTCCGGACACGACTCAGCATCGGGTCAAACAGCTCCGGATCTCAAAGGGAAGCAGGGGAACACAGATCGGGACCCCCTGGGAACAGTCCGGCGCAACCAAAAGGGGCCAGCAGAGACGAGCGGCAGCAGGCCCGAAACGGACGCCCCGGCACGCCCAGCCCTCACTCGCCGACAGGCAAAGGACCAAATCAGAGGAGGAGAGCCAGCCGAGCCGCGGCGCGCAAACCAACAAAAAAAAAGCAATTTAAAGGAGGTGAGCCAGTCGGCCCGCGGCGCGCAAGCCACACACAAAAAAAAAAGCAATTTAAAAGAGGTGAGCCAGCCGACCCGCGGCGCGCAAACCACACAAAAAAAACCAATTCAACGGAGGAGAGCCAGCCGAGCCGCGGCGTGCAAAAAGCAAAACGGATCCAAGGGGGAGAGCCAGCTGGCCCGCGGCACACAGAAAAAAGCAGATTGCAAAAGGAGAGCCAGCCGGCCCGCGGCACACATTGCGGTCAGTACAACATTTTTAATATTTAGCTTGGGGCAAATTTTTAATAGCTTTGGCAGCGCTGCACTTTAAATACCCCTTAAGGGGCCCGAGGTGGCAGAGTTAAATTTATACTGCAGTTCTTTACCGGTACTCGCAAGCGCCCCCCCCCCCTTTCTTATTCCAACCAGATTTATCAGATACAGATACAGACAGGACGAGCAATGGTTTCAGGGCCACTAAGGCCCCTATTAGGACTGCTCGTTGCGGGTGATCGGGCCGCTACAGGTTCCCAGAAATTACCAGGACTCACAGATAGAGTACAGAACGTAGCAGTACTCACCAGAACTCTGATCAGACAGGTAGTTTGGATGCCAGTCTATCCAGCTGGTTTTCAATCGGGGATTCAGCCACAGGGACCGACTGTCCAGACAAATCAAGGTGTCCTTCCGAGCACAAAGTGGCCCGGGGCGCCAAGGACCGTTAATCACCTGGAGGGGCCGGTCCCTGACTGGTGGAGGCCCTGATCCTGAAAAAAAAAGCAGTAGTCTTCCCACCGTGGGTGTGATGAGAGAGGCTTTTCTTTTAATTTTCCCGGCCAATGCACCAAAAATGTTATAGCAAACGCTGTGAAAAGCTCTTATTCAATCACTCACCCACAGAAGGAAAACTCACAGACAGGCTGGAATGCAAACAGGAACTTTTAATGTGCGCACAGGCCCAGACAGAGATACCAGCAACCTCCACAAGAGTCTGAGCCCCGAGGGACGTCCTTCAATGCCTTATATACAGTACAATTTTAAACTCATTCTATATCCCATTTGCCACAGGTATTTCCTGTCCACCAATCAGCAGCCCCTGGGGAAGGTACCTGGGTGACCTGTCCAAACCGGTGTGCTCTGGTCTGTTGGTTTCTGGGCTAGGGGATACTGTGCTCAGACCTGGAGTGGGGGAAGGGTGTCTACTGAAATAGCAGGCTGATTACTTTATGTAAGGGCCTCATGGCTTGGGGGAAGGGTCAGGCTGATCACTTGTGTAAGAGCCTCATGGCTGCCTCATTTCCACCCTTTGAAAAGGACATTCACTCGCTTGTTCCCTCCCTATTCTTGGGAGCCATGTGAATCCTAGGTGGACAACCCTGTTTCCTTTTCCCCGGAACAAGATCTCCAGGATGATCCATCCGAGAACTTCATGTCCAAAGTTCCTTCAGAAACTCTCCCATGCTTGGCCCTCAGTGCCTCAAACTCTCCGACAAGCAAGTGGGATTTTCAATCCATTCTGAAGGCTTGCAGTACTCCTAAGGAGGTCCTTGCACTTTGCATGCCTCAGGTCCTTCAGGATTTACAATCCATCATCTGGCAGACCCCCCTTTTCTGGCAGCACTGCATCCCACCACATAGACCATAAGTACAAGGTCCTGCCGGCTCCAGGTTTCCATCAACCTCAGCTCCCACTCAGTCTGTTATATCTGAGGCAGTCCTAAAAAAATTCAAGGACTCTTAGTCGCCTTCCCAGATGCCTCCAGGGAAGGAGCAGTGGCCCTTGGATGCTATGGTGTGAAAATCCTACCAGAGCAGTACTCTTGCTATGCACATATTAGCTCATCAGCTTCATATGCTGTACTACCTTCATGACCTCCTCCTACAGCTGGATGACCCCTCTTTAGCAGATCCAGCTTCCCTGACTGCGGACTTGCATGAATCCCTTTACCACTTCATTCATGCTGCATATGGCATCTATGACTCCATTGCCCAGTCTGTGGTTACAGCTATTTCAGCCAGGTACATTGCCTGGCTTCGTGTGTCCAGTTTGCGTGAAGGCCTACATGACTGCTTAGCCAATGCTCCCTGTCTAGGAGACAGTCTGTTCAGTTCCAAGGTCCAAGAGGCAGTCTCAGAGGTCAAGGACCATTCTTCTACAGTCCAAAAACTTGCAGCCCAGCTGGAGGAGGTGGCTTCCTCCTCTTGCTGTCCATCCATGCCATTGCAATTACTTTCAACAGCCTTACCTGGGGCAGCCCCCCCCGCCCCCCCCCCCGTGCTCAGGGCCAGGCATATCAACCATAGCCCCAGAAGAGTTATTCCAGGGAGAGAAAATCCCAGCCACTCCTGCAGACTACCCTCCCCAAACCCTCCCCTGGGTTTTGACTATCTGCCAGTGGATGATCACATTTGTCACTTTGCAGAGGCCCGGCTGTCCTCCATCACAGACTGCTGGGTTCTCTCCATTATCCAGTTCAGGTACAAACTTCATTTTCACATGGAACCTCCCCCTGGGGGGGCCCGCTCCCATCTGACCATACCCTGATGAAACATGCCCCAACTACCACAGGAGATAGCCCAACTCCTCCTCAACGATGCCATCAAGCTCATCCCGCTTCCCCAGAGAGGTCAGGGAATTTACTCCCGGTTCTTCTTGATAGCCAGAAAGACCGTCAACTTTCAGCCGATCCTGGACCTCTTATCTCAATAATTTCATCAAATAGGAAAAGTTCAAGATGCACTCTTCGAGCTCAATCCTTCCCTTGCTCAGTCACAGGGATTGGCTAGCTTACCTAGACCTCAAGGATACCTATCCCCATCCACTGGAAGTTCCTTTGGTTCACTTTCCTAGACCGCCACTATCAATACAAAGTTCTTCCTTTTGGGCTCTCCTCTGCCCCTTGTGTCTTCACCAAGTGCCTAGCAGTAAACGTGGCCACTTGTGGTGTTGGGGCCTCTGCATTTACCCCTACTTGGATGATTGCTGATCTTGGGTACTGCCAAAGACAAAACAACCTGAGCTGTCTGGGACAGTGCCTTCATCCTGCAGTGTCTCAGCTTCGTCCTTAATGCCAAGAAATCAGAGCCTGACCCTCATCAAACTCTGAATTTTATCGGAGCGCACTTAGACACCTGACGAGTTAAAGCCTGCCTTCCTGTTCAAAGGGTTCAAGCCTTGCAATCTCTCTGCTCATCTGGCCACATGCCAATCAGTGCCTGCCTGCTCCTACGTCTCCTGGGGCATATGACGGCCTCTGTGCATGCATATGCACCCTCTACAGAGGTACCTCAGACTGAATTGGTGTCAGTACACCCATTCCCTCCAAGCCAGGATTTCCCTTGAAGGCCCATAGCGAATTGTTCTCCTCGATAACCTCAGATGGTGGGCAACTCTGGCCAATCTTCTGCTGGGGTACCTGTTCCAGATACCGCTGCATCACATCGTTCTTACTACCGGTGCGTCCATGTACAGCTGGGGGCACTCATCTCCTCCGTCTTTCCACTCGGGGTGCATGGTCCCCCTAGGAACAGACCTTGCATATCAATGTGCTCAAACTTGGAGCTGTCTACTATGCCCTCAAAGTTTTTGAAGACTGGGTGCGTCACAAGATTGTCCCGGCATGCACCAACAACCAGGTTTCCATGTTTTACATCAACAAGCAAGGTGGTAAGGCTTTCTTTGTCAAGAAGTCACATGACTATGGACTCTTGCTTTTTCCCTGGATGTCACACTATGAGAGACCTACCTTCCAGGGACTCTGTATTACTAATTAAAGATTTATTTGGATTTTTGGATCAGCAAAGAATATTGTACAAAGAATATTACTGCATGTGAGAGAAATCATGCTAAGTCAGCCTGCTAGCCCAGATCAGAGCTTGGGGTTACTTTAGGACAAATTCTCTGAGCAGGCAGCAGTTTTGGCTGAACAGAACTGGATGAGTGACTCATACAGTGACTCAGCAGCTGACATTTTTTTCAGCTGCTGGTCACGAGCACAGTATTAACCCTGACCAATCCTGGTATGAACCATGAGCACAACATTAACTCCAACCAATCCTGATTTGAGCATGCTGCAGGCTAACCAATGAATTGTAATGGCATGCAGCAGGCACGATCTTAGTTAGGTACTTTAGGGGGACTCTCAGCAGGAAAGATGGGACTGCAACTGATATACGAGGCAGACGTGTCTCTGTACTTTTTCCCGGATTTCCTCTAAGTGATCGCTGAACAGTCCCCCACCTGGAGTGAAGCTACAATAATCCGGTGATGTATTGATGCTTAACTTTTTGCTTATTATTATTCTAAAAAGACTCAATCTAATAAAAGCATATTGTATTTGCTAAAGTGTCTGTGCCTAGTCTGTGAGCTAGTGAATGACAGGGTTAACTCATATTGTATTTGATGCATAGTCTGTGAGCTAGTGAGTGACAGGGTTAACCCATATTGTATTTGCTAAAGTGTCTGTGCCTAGTCAGTGAGCTAGTGAGTGACAGGGTTAAAGGAAAAGCGTAAAATTTGGCAATACAGACTCGCATTCAGCTGGCCAACAAGTTGAGCTGACAGCTGGATCAACATGAATGGACCCTCAATCCTGCTGTCATTCGAGACATCTTTGCTCTTTGGGGACAGCCAGAGGTGGACTAATTTGCCTCCATAGACAACGCCAAGTGTCCCGTCTGCTGCTCAATTCGACCTTGCCTCCAGCAGCAGACATCCAACGCCTTTGCACTGGATTGATCTCTCAGTCTTTTGTATGCCTTCCCTCCATTCCAACTAATCATGTGGGTTCTGCTCAAGACAAAGCATTGGTCATTCTGATAGTCCCTCAGTGGCCCTGCCAAATCTGGTATCCCCATCTTCTGGTGCTGCTACAACTCTCCTATACCTCTGAGAAATCAGCCAGGCCTTATGACTCAGCATCAGGGCTGCCTTCTACATCCCAACCTCCTGTCCTTATCCCTCACGGCATGGCGGCTTCAGGGCACCAAGCATTTATTTCCTCACTGCCACCAGGTGTCCTTTCTATTCTTGCTGCTTCCCGTAGACCCTCTACACTGCATACCTATTAGTGCAAGTGGGCACATTTTGCTTGCTGGGCCGCAATGCATGGACAGGATCCAGTTCACTGTTCGGTGAGCCAGCTTTTGTCTTATCTCGTTCACCTCTCTAAGGCCTACAGACTAATTCAGTACATTTTCATCTTTTGGCTATTGCTGCTTTGCATGACCCCATCGATGGCAAGCCCATCTGTCCATTCGGTGGTCTCCAGATTCATGAGGGATCTCATTAACTCCCATCCGACTGCCTACACTGGTTTGTTAAAAAAAAAAAAGAAAGAAAAGAATATCACTGGAGTCAACTCCATCATACGGACTGTCATCTCCATATTTTTGTTTGGGTTTCTTTTTGCTCTGGTACAAATTGATTCTCTCAGCACAAGCAGGCAGGAAGCAGGCATACTCTCAAGGTTGGATTACTGCAACACAGTTTTAGCAGCTCTTCCTCAATATCGGCTTCGGTGTCTCCAACTGGTACAGAATACAGCTGCACATTTGCTTACCTACTCCTCCCCCCATGGTCACATCACTCCTCTCCTTCATTTACACTGGCTCCCACTTAACTTCCGCTTCCGTTACAAGCTTCTCATACTCACTCATAAAGCATTGCACACCGGCTCCCCTCAATATCTAGCTGATTCCATCCATCTACAGCCTTCCCCCTGCCTCCTTCGCTCAGTGCACGGTTACCGTCTCTACCTCCCCTCCCCGTCCGCAGCTCACCTGGAGCAACACATCACTCCGCCTTTTTCTTTCTGGCCCCAGCCCTTTGGAATTCACTCCCGTCTGCCCTCCGCACCGAGCTGTCCTACCAACGATTCAAGTGCTCCCTCAAAACTCACCTTTTTTCAGCAGGCCTTTGACCTTCCAGACCCTTAAGACCGGTTTTGTCTACCACTATCTTTCCTGACTTATCTCCTTTCTCCTCAAATGTCTTTCTCTATCTCTTCCTGTCCTAATTAATGGCGTTCTTTTCTTTTTCCTGCTTTTGTTTATATTGTACACCGCCCTGACGCACACGCTTGGGCGGTATATCAAGCGGTGAATAAAGATAAAGAATAAAAGATAAGTGAAGCAACAAAGCTTCTCTGAGCTGTGGGAGACCCGCTCAAGGCTCAGTCCAGGAACTTCACCATTGAGTGTGACTTTATACCTCTGCTGTCTACGGAGAACCCCTGTTACAGGTAGGCAACGCTTTCTCCTTTCCCATCTCTAATATCCTCTATTCCTCTCCTTTTTCATTCCCACTAGCACTCCTTGCAGTGTTGTGAAAGTCACTTAACCCTCCATTGCCTCAGAAGAATCCAAGTTATCAATGTCCCTATTTATTGTACATTACCAACTTAAGTGATAATGTAAACCTCTTTGACTAAATGATAACGCGATATAAAAACACCCGTTAAATAAACTGTTGATTTGCTTAAGGAAAATAGCAATACAAATAATCTGGATCAATTAATCATCTACTATGTTACATACATGCACTTTGTAGAATGCATGGTGCTGCCTGTCCTGGCAGTTCTCAAGGCTTCAACCTCACTTACTATAATCTCCCACCCATCCCCCTGTGCCGTGTTCCTCCCAGGCTTCTCTCTCTCTCTTTCTCTTTCCACAAATCCCCATATCCTTCTTTCCCTTTCACCCCTCCCCTCGGAGCCACACTGGGTGCTAAGATCTACACGGGCTCCAGGGCAGACAACATAAGATATGCCATACTGGGTCAGACCAAGGTCCTTAGAGCCCAGTATCTTGTTTCCAACAGTGGCCAATCCAGGTCACAAGTACCTGGCAGATTCCCAAAAAGGCACACAGGTTCCACAATGCTTGTCCCTGGGCAAGCAGTGGATTTCCTGTGTCCTCTTTAATAATGGTTTATGGACCTTTCCTCCAGGAACTTGTCCAAACCTTTTTTAAACCCAGCTACACTAACAGCTTTTACTACATCCTCCAGTAACAAATTCCAAAGTTTGATTACGCATTGAGTGAAAAAATAATTTCTCTTATTAGTCTTAAATGGGTTACATTATAGCTTCATTACATGTCCCCTAGTCTTTCTAACTTTTTGATGCCGTAAAGAATCGATTTACGTTTACTCATTCTACTCCATTCATTATTTATAGACTTCTGACATATCTCCCCTCAGCCGTCTCTTTTCCAAGTTGAAGAATCTTTCCAAGCTCTCTGCATTGTTTGAAAATTAGTTTTAAATGCACAGGAGTAATTAACACAAACATTTACTTTGTTTTGCGTTTATCATGTTATTGTGAATGCCATGATAGCAGTTCCAAAAGGTCAGTAACTGGAAAATCTGCATTATGCTAACATCATTCATAATAAAAATAGCAAGATAGGCCAGGCCCCTTCAGAGACCTACAGACCTCAGGGACCAGCACCCCCTACTACCTATAAGATCTGGCTAGAAGCATCCTAAGAACCTGGGGAAACACCCCAGTCACACTGTCCTACTTTCAGCCCTGTTCCTGCCCCATTTGCTCTTCTTCTTGCCTTTTCCCCCAGACCACTCTTGAAACCTGTAAATGCCTCTTTAGGGAGACTTGAAACTCCCAGAATCCTCTGCAAAGAGAAACTCAGAGTTGCCAAGTTACCCAGTTCCAGGAGTGAGATTTTTTTGCCAGTTCTAGATTTAAATTTGCATAGCAATGTAGTATATTTGTAGTCCCTGATGTTACCCATTGAAATCGGTGTGCAGGTCCCATAAAGCATCACAATGAGATTGTCAGAAATCCAGGACTGGCTTAAAATATCACTCCTGGAAATGGCTAACTGAACAACTCTGGTAACTGAATTTCTACAGTGCAGTAGAAAGTTCAGCAAACAATGAAAATGCACAGAAACAGATTGAAGGCCTGTAACTTTGAACACAAAACTAATGAGAACATGAGGGCTGCTAGAGGATAGAACCTAACTATTAGTATGGATTCTTATCAAAGGGTTGACCCAACCATTAGGCAAGACTAGACAGTCACCTAGAGCATCAGCTTCTGGGGGGGCCAGCAAAGAGCATCAGCATTCAAAGCAAAACTCTGGAGGAAATCCCGATCTGTAGCGTCCTATCGGTATTTTAAGTCTTGCCATGCCCATTATCATTCTTGTATCCATCAAGCTAAGCGCTCCTTCTACTCCACATCAACTGCCTTAGTCCCCAACAGATATCGACATCTCTTTGCCACTTTGAGTATGCTTTCTCAACTACAGTCCTCTTCCTCTGGTGAGCCTCCTACGGCTATTCCGGCCCCCAGTCCTACTAACCTGGCCTCTTTCTTCTCCAAAGTTTGCGACCTTCGTTCTTCCTTACCGTTCTGTTCACAGGCTTTGTCCCCACCCTCTCCCTTCTCACCTACATCGCCTCCACTGTTATCACACACTTGGGTTAGCTTTCAATCTATCACCTCCCCAGAGCTCGTCAAACTTTTGTCCACTACTCGTAAGACTACCTGCCCCTCTGACCCCATTCCCTCTTCTTGGCTCTTTGAGCCATCTCCAGCTTTATTTCAACCTCTCCTTGCTATTCTTAACTCCCAGCTTGTCGCATGGCACCTTTCCGCACCCTTGGAAGCATGCCTTGGTACGCCCCCTTCTAAAACATCCTTCTTTGGACCCCTCTGTTCCTGCAAGTTATCGCCCAGTATCCAACCTTCCCTTCGCTTCCAAACTTCTGGAAAAGGTTGTTTTCTCCCAACTCTCACATCACCTGGATTCCACACATTTTCTACACCCTCGACAATCTGGTTTCCGACCTGGACACAGTGTTGAAACTACTATCACGGCTGTCATGAATGAGATCTACACTTCCCGTGATCATGGTGATATTACGGTGGCGGTATCTCTTGACCTTTCACCTGCTTTTGATTTGGTAGATCACTCTCTTCTTCTTTCTCGGTTATGGGATGCGGATATCCGTGGCACTGTGTACTGTTGGTTTTTTCCTTCTTATCCTCCCAGTCATTTGCAGTCACCTCAGCCTCTTCCACCTCTGCTAGCTTTCCTCTCACCTGTGGTGTTCCACAAGGCTCAATTTTGGCTCCTCTACTGTTCAATGTTTTCTTGGCTCCTCTAGCTTTATTGGTCCAACAATCCGGGATATCAGGGTATTATTATGCCGATGACATCTTTCTCTTACACCATACATCCTCCTCCCATCCTGATATTACTCCCCTGGAGTCCTGCCTATCTTTGGTCTTTTCCTGGCTTTCCTCTAACTGCTTGATCCTTAATGTTTCTAAGACTGCGGCTATTTTGGTTTACCCATGGTTCTTCCACCTCATTACTCACTCCCTCTTTCTCTGGCACCCCTATCTCCTTAGTCTCCAAATTCCGATATCTTGGTGTCATTCTCGACTGTAATCTTACTTTCCACGACCACATTTCACTGGTTTCTCGACGCTCCTTTTTCTGTCTTAGGCGAATCCGTGCCATCCGACCATTTCTTTCCTCTCAAGCCCTCATCACCCTCCTCCTTTCCCTAGTCATCACCAGACTGGATTTCTGTAATTCTATTTACGCTGGCATTCCCCAATATCAACAACACTGGTTGCAACTATTACAAAATACAGCGGCTCGAATGATTTTACACGCCTCCCCCCATGATCATGTTACCTCACTTCTGCTGCACCTTCACTGGTTACCACTGAAATTCCAGATTCCCTTCAAGATTCTTACCCTAGTGCACCGAGCTATCTATCTCCACACACCTCAATACCTCTCTAATCTGTTAACCTTTCATACTCCCACCCGTAGTCTCCAATCTGTTCACGTTAACCGCCTGCAACTACCAGCTCCTTCTCAAGCCCACTTGCAATCCACTCGAAAATCAGCATTTTTCTACCTAGGCCCCGCCCTCTGGAATTCTCTCCCTACTGTCCTCCGCCTTGAAGATTCCTATCCCAAATTCAGTTCCCTTCTCAAGACCCATTTCTTTTCCTTAGCTTTTAATGTCCCCTCTGAATCTGTATGACCCCACTCTCCTTGTTGCACTGCTTCTGCTAACTCTGCTTTCTCTTCTTTTCAGTGATTGTAATTTCTTTTTCCTTTCTTGCCTAATGCTATTATGTATATTGTAAACCGCCCCGATGTAATGGGGGGCGGTATATCAAGTTGTAAATAAACAATAATAAAACAGTAGATTCTGACATCTGCAGAAACTCAAAGAACTATTGTTATAGCAAATGCTGTGAAAAGCTCTTATTCAATCACTCACCCACAGAAGGAAGACTCACAGACAGGCTGGAATGCAAACAGGATCTTTAATGTGCACACAGGATCAGACAGAGAGCCGGTACCCTCCAACAAAAAGTCTGAGCCCCGAGGGACGGCCTACAATGCCTTATATACAGTACAGTTTTAAACTCATTCTACAATCCCATTTGCCACAGGTATTTCCTGTCCACCAATCAGCAGACCCTAGGGGAAGGTACCTGGGTGACCTGTTCAAACCGGTGTGCTCTGGTCTGTTGGTTTCTGGGCTAGGGGATACTGTGCTCAGACCTGGAGTGGGGGGAAGGGTGCCTACTGAAATCTCAATGCCTTTCTCTTAGCAGGCTGATTACCTCATGGCTTGCGGGGGAAGGGTCAGGCTGATAAGAGCCTCATGGCTGCCTCACTCCCCCCTTTTTAAGTGAGACCTCAACCGCTAGAGGCGGTTGAGGGCTGTATTTGGTACAGGGCCATGACAGTGGTAACCACCTTGCGTTCTACCAGGGTACCAAGGGTGGTGGTCATGAAGCGGTAAAGAATGGGGATACAACATGGCAGAATGGCACATAGCAGTAAATGAAAAGAACCCCTACCACTGGGATTTTTAGTACCCCTGGCCAACTGAACCACTTCATAAACCACCCAGGACCCATGGACAGGTAACTAGATCACTTAGGTCTTGGATAGGGTGTTCAATGGAAACACTTGCATCAGTGAGTTTAACACAACACATACCCTATACCCTCTATAGCAACTCCTGCACAACGTTTTTGTTCCGTATGCAAAAGTTGCTGTTCTGACTGTAAAAGGTTGCAGGGCCTGCAGAGGCCTCTTTCCTTTGGGACAAAGGAGGGCCGTGTGCAAAAAGTCTGCAGAGGCTTCTTTCCTTTGGGGCAAAGGCTCTTTCCCTGGGATCCACCCTTATCAGCATATTAATGGCTTTTATTCTTGCTTAGTGTTGAGTCATTCTGGCTGCACCCTGCCATTCCCTTTGCTTCATTAATCACTGGCACTGTAATCTTCAGGGCATATGAGTATTTTGTATCACCAGCTTTGTTTGGCCTGTTTAACCTGTTCAGGCCTGGCATGTCTTTTCTTGTGCTGGGTCCATTCTCTGTGCACTTCTGTTCAGAGTATGGTTTCCCTGGCTTTGCTCTTGTTGTGCTGGGCTCTGGGTACTCATTTTCTTAGCCCACATGCTTTTTCCGTGCCATCATAATGTATTACAGCCTCAGGCAAGGATGCAGCCATACTAGACATACCTATCAGCCAATTTCCCTTCAGTCCCAATTTTTCTTTTCCTTTTCTTGTTTATGGGGCAAAGGTAATCCCACCTAGGGCAATGGACAAGCAACCATTTGAGACAGATATTGAGACAGATAGGGGTCATCAGAAAAGCAGCTTCTGGTACTGTTCCCTAGAGACAACATACATTGTAATATCATTTTCTTGCAGCTGGTCAATAATATTGAAAACACATAACATGAAAGTATGTCAAAAGCAGCAGTGCTTAATAATGTGATAAAGAAAGCTCTGAGAATAGTACAGCAAAATCTTGAGTTGGTGTGGGTATTGCAGTTGCTGAAGCCGAAATGGCTTGCAGACTTCAGCCACCTTCCAAGAAAACAACATTAAAAGGATAACAATACAATCATTCACAGAAGCCCCCAAAACCCCCCAGTCAGTCCAATAGTTCTTTTTCCCGCCTCTCAGCAGTTCCCCAGGACCTCGCAGTGTGCTCCACCCCTCTCTGAAGTTTAAGTTCTGTTTCTCTCAAAAATGTAAACCTCCCATTTTCATAGGCAGACACCCTGGCCCGTTTTCAATGTGACACACTGATCCAGATAGGGAATCCTTCACACATCTCAGCGGTGGGCAGCTCTGAGTTCTCGGGATGGTCTGCTCCATCTGGATCCCGGCCACCTCCCTTGTCTTGTGTTACGATTTGGACATTCATTCTTCCAATGTCCCTCCTCTTTGCAGTAGGCACATTGATTGGGGGCTAGGGAAAACCTCGGCCCCCCGTATCCGCGGCCTCGCCCTCATTCTTCTGTGCTGAACAAAGTAGGAAGCAGTTGTCTAGTGTCCGACCAGGCAGGCTGGTGTGTTTGTATACTACTGGTCATAGGGTCTGTCAGTTCTTGGGGCTTTTCAGTATAGGAAGCATAATGGGTTTTCCAGTTCAACAGGTCCGTAGTGGAGATAGGGACATAAATCAGGCTGGATGGTCCCAGTGTCACACGCCCAGCAGCATCAAGGTACGGGAGCCCCTGTACTTGTCGTAATGGCATTTGGAGATCATGCGACTGCAGGTGGTAGGCCCTCGGGGTGGACGATTTAAGCTCAGCCTGTGTGCTCTCAGGGGAGGAGATGGTGGAACTGGAGGTGGTACCAGGAGTGTGAGGGGTGGAGGATGTGGGAGGGGAATCTGAAGACGATGGGCTGGAATCCACAGAATATTCCCTAAATCTGGCCCCACCCACCCCAAGAGGAGGTCTTCCTGACTCTTCAGCTAGGGGCGGACCCTGCAGTGGTGCTGATGGGACATGAGGTTGAAACAGAGGGAGAGGGTGTGGAGAAATATCTGGAAAGTCCCGCCCCTGGTAGATAGAGGCGGGTGTCCATCCCTTTTGGCGATCACTGGCCGCCACCATTATTCTACACTGATCCTCGTGACAGCGCTGGAGCCACTTCGGCCTGAGCTGGCATACGGCCAACCATGAATCAATATAGGGGAACTGGTCAGGGCGCTCTTTTGCTACAATTTGGTGGACCAAAGACACAGTGGCCAGGTCAATAGACCCCTGGGGAGGCCATAGCTTAACTAGGGCTGGCCATTCCCTTTCACACAGAAAAGACAATCTGGAGGCGGAGAGGGGTACCCCATAATCCTCTCTAAACCCAGATTTAAAATTGTGAAGCATGCACTGTAGGGGCGTTTTTTCTTTTGACTTTCCCGACCCCATGCTCTACTTCTAGTTCAATAACTAAATACAGTATGCAATGTGGATCAGATCTCTTAACCCAATCTCAATTCAGGAAAAATGCAATTTTCAATAAGAAAAATAATACAATTTACAATACAGACCCTATTTAGTCTAAATTCAGGAAAAAAAAATAATACAATTTACAATACGGACCCTATCTAGTCTTAATTCAGGAGGGGAGAAAGGAAAAAAGAAAACACAGAATTTTTACAATATAGGTCTTAGCAATTTACAAAATATATACACTCAGATTTAATTTAGATAAGAGTTAAAAATATAAGCTAGCTATTCTTAAAATGTCCACCAGATGGAGCTCCAGAGTCACTAACCATGAGGAATAGTAGTAAATACAGCTAATGTCCACTAGATGGAGCTCCAGAATCGCTTTAAGTATATTGCAGTGTAGCTTACACGTGGTCTTTTCAAGATGGCCGCCTCCACGTGCGTCCCGACAACGATTCAGCTGCTCCTGGGTGCAGGGGAATTCGCACACGCGGTGTTCCCAAGATGGCTGCCACCCCACCGTGCTCTTCCACACCGGCTCACCCTCCACTTTACAGATGGGAAAAAGGGGAAGTGATGGACTTCCAAGCAATCACTTCTCCTTCAATCGACTTAAAAAAACAAAAGGTTAGCATTTTATTCATTCATTCATTTATTTTGGTTCAAAGGCAGGAAACCTAGCGGGGGCTCAGCGGTGCATCGGGACAGCAGAGAAAGGCAGGAAATTCACATGGGGGAGCAGAAAATTACATCGGGGGCAGATATTCACATGGGGGGAGCAGAAAATTACATCGGGGGCAGAAATTCACATGGGGGGAGCAGAAAATTACATCGGGGGCAGAAATTCACATGGGGGAGCAGAAAATTACATCGGGGGCAGAAATTCAGATGGGGGAAGCAGAAAATTACATCGGGGGCAGATATTCACATGGGGGAAGCAGAAAATTACATCGGGGGCAGAAATTCAGATGGGGGAAGCAGAAAATTACATCGGGGACAAGGGGAGCATGTTAGTGAACTCTCTCCTTGCAGTCACACTTCAGAAAACTCCCCACAAGCAGAAAGGAAAGAAGAGAAGCAGCGATCTATTCTTTATCTCAGGTATGTTTAACTTATCAAGTGCTATATTTTGGTTACTTTTAGAAGTTTTTTGGCAGCGCTTTTAAAAGATTCTTAAGAGTGGTAATACTAATATCCTAGGCAATTCTTCTTCAATATCTTTGGCAGCGCTGCACTTTAAATACCTTTTAAGGGGCCCAAGGTAGCAAAATTAATTCATACTGCAGTTATCTTACTGGTACTCTGATTTCTACTCAAAACTGGACGAACGATGGCTTCAGAAACCCCCCCCCCCCCCGGGGTCCCTACTAGGACCGTTCATTGCGGGTGATCGGGCCGCTACAGGTTACTACCCAAAACAGTAAGGCAGTACTTACCAGGCCTCTGGTCAGGAAGAGTTTGGATGCCAGTCTGTCCAGCCGGTTTTCAATCGGGGATTCAGCCGCAGGGACCGACTGACCACACAAGTCAAAGAGTCCTTCGGAGCACAAAGGGGCCCCGTGGTGCCAAGGATCGTTGATCACCTGGAGGGGTCGGTCCCTGACCGGTGGAGGCCCTGATCCTGCAAAAAGCAGTAGTCTTCCCACCGTGGGTGTGATGAGAGAGGCTTTTCTTTTAAATTTTCCCGGCCAATGCACCAAATGTTATAGCAAATGCTGTGAAAAGCTCTTATTCAATCACTCACCCACAGAAGGAAGACTCACAGACAGGCTGGAATGCAAACAGGATCTTTAATGTGCACACAGGATCAGACAGAGAGCCGGTACCCTCCAACAAAAAGTCTGAGCCCCGAGGGACGACCTACAATGCCTTATATACAGTACAGTTTTAAACTCATTCTACAATCCCATTTGCCACAGGTATTTCCTGTCCACCAATCAGCAGACCCTAGGGGAAGGTACCTGGGTGACCTGTTCAAACCGGTGGTCTGTTGGTTTCTGGGCTAGGGGATACTGTGCTCAGACCTGGAGTGGGGGGAAGGATGCCTACTGAAATCTCAATGCCTTTCTCTTAGCAGGCTGATTACCTCATGGCTTGCGGGGGAAGGGTCAGGCTGATAAGAGCCTCATGGCTGCCTCACTATCAGCACATTCTTTTACCTGCAGCAAGAGTGGGCATACACACACCTACAAAGTAAAGTTGAACAGGAAGGCATATATAAATATCTCGGAGTAGAGGAAGCAATGGCACTCAAACAGAAGTTACTGAGACAAGATCAGTAAAGGATACTACAGGGGACCAAAATTGTTATTGAAAAGTGCTTTAACATCATGGAATAAGATACAAGCCATCAATCAGCTAGCAATTCCTGTACTCTCATACAGTTTTGGGATTGTAGATTGGCCTCCATGACCATGAGGTAATTGCAAGAATCAGTGTATGCCAAGACTGTACATCCCTAGAGCTGAAAGAGATCTAGGCCTCATAGAAATTGATTACACATAGGTAGGCCTGGAGGCCTATAGCAGCACTCTAACAGCATCATTGGATCCAAATATTCAAAAAGTGCTGAAACATGAAAGTAAACATCCAGAATCTGTTTCCATCATTAAACATGGACAAGCGTTCTGATGACTAGAAGGAATGAGTGAGAATTTAACAAGCACACAGGAGGGAAGGAAGTAACAGAATTTTCAAAGCAAGAGAAAAAAAACTCTTCACAGAATTAGATCAACAAACAGAGAAAAACAAGTGGCAAATGCACAAATGTAGTGAGAAAATAAATAGTGTGTTACTCCAGGAACTCTTTTTGATGAAAAAGGGACACGTGAATGATTAAGGAGAGGTAAACTGAAGCGAAAGGATGAGAGATTGATGGTTTACAGCAAGCATTGAAAAAATTGGCAAAACAAACATATGTAGATTCTGTAAGAAAAAGCTGGAAACAGTGACTCGCCTCAAAGGGTTGCCAACTAATTCCAGATGCGCCTACAGGCTTGGTCCAGTTCTGGGTTTACCCCATTGCATGTAGGGACTTGTAGTTCTGATTTCTCCATTGCACGCCATAAGAAAAGCAAACCTACAAGTCCCTGCATGCAATTGGGTAAACACAGAACTGGATCACACCTGTAGGACACATCTCAAGCCAGTTCGCAACTCTACTTCATAGCTGGCTGCGAAGGTCAAATGGCAGAAAATTTCTATACAGAAAGGCACAACAAAATAGCACGTCTCATTCATTGGAAACTCTGTAAACACTACAACATCGCTGTGCCTGAAAAGCACTGAGATCGTGACACTAAAAGAATTACAGAGAATGGAAAGATTATGAGCATCTGGGATACTCCCATTCCGACTGATAAAAAGCTGGATACGAGGAAGCCGGATATAGTGGTAAAGGAGAATACCAGAACGGCATTGATTATAGAGATGTCTGTTCTAAGCGACTATTCTGTGAATTGCATTGAGAGGGAGCAAATCTTCAAGTACCAGAAAATGTGGCAGAAAGATACTGAGCTATTTCCCATCATGTTGGCTGCCACAGGCTTGATTAAGAGGAATTTCCAAGCCCACCTTGATAAATTACCCATATATGCTACATCTTACGAACTCCAAAAGGAGGCTCTCTTTGGCACAATGCAAGTACTACACCAAGCATTAGCAGTAAATTTGAAAGACTGAGATCATACTCCACATACCCTGACTTAGAAATGAGGTCATAACTGTCATGGTATGCACAAAACTAACCCATTTGGAGAAACTGTTCCCAAAGTTGAATATTTTAAAAGTACGGGGGGGGGGATATTCCTAGACATTTACACAGTTTGCAGACCTGCAAACTTTGTAAATGCCACTGAGCTGGATATTCAGCAGCACTAACATGGTTGGTTCCGGGTTAGCACCCATCACATACCAGACGGTAGCTCAATGTTGTCGCTGCCCAGTTAGCTTCTGAGTTTTGTGGCCACCCTGGATATTCAATGTCAGTGGCAAAATATGGCACCAGAATTGAATATCCGGGGTTAAACTTCAGTGGCAACAGCTAGCCACTTTACAAGCACTAGCCGCTAATGTCACTAAATTTATTTATTTAAGCTTGTTTTTTTTATACTGCCTTTCTACCATTCAAGGCGATTTACATTTAACAAAGATTTAGCAGGGCTGTGGTGGGCCTTAGCTGTACATAGAACTAAACATTGTAACAGCAGAACAAGGTAACATAGAATTCATCATAGTAACAGTAGAAAAGTATATAAACAGTATATATTGTTCTCAGCTATTTACAGTATTTTAAGACTGAATAATAGTATTCGTAGTTCAACCTATTCACATTTTGATAGGTTGACATAATAGCACTGGGCTGTGTAAATATCCACCCCATGATGTTGAATTATGTATTTCTGCAGGATTGTCGTTGAAAGGATGGTATTCAGATAATTACGAATGTTGAGTTTAATAAAATCTTGGAGTGGGGGGAGGGGGCATAAGGCTGAAAGTTTGCCTAGAGTGTCCAGTAGCAGGCATCAGCCTGGGGCCAGCCCTGCTTATACTCTATTAGAAGTGGTTTGTATAGGTCAGAAAAAAAATTTAAGCTTTGCCAGGTCAGAGATAAAGAAGCACATACTAAAGTATAAACAGCAAGTTGTCTTGCTGTAAATTTTCTAGCTCAAACAAATGTTTCGGACTTCACCTAGTCTTGGAAAAAAACATATAACAAATATAACAGCTTGCACGCTTTAGATACTGTCATTCTCACTAATAGGAAACCTAAATTCAATCAATAATTAGATTACAGCTTATCATAATAAGGTGTGAATATTATGTCAACATGGAACAAAAACATGGATCCCAAGAAGAAAAAGCAGAGAAGATGGTAAAAAGGAAAAGTGAACAGGAAAAGGAAAAGGACAACTCCACATCCAGGGGTCAGGATTGGAAAAGAACCGTGTCAGACTGGCTGTCTACGTGGTATTGGTTGCCATATGAATAGGATTTGGTAAGAAAAGGAGACATTTCTTTTCTGAGTTGTCAAAGCTCTTTTGGCTGTAGTGTTCACAATTATACAGAATAAAGGTTCATACAGTTGTTACACTTTTGGTTTGTTGTCTTCACTGTCTGTGATAAAATTCCCTAAGTTCTGCCAGGCAGAGATAGTTGATAATACCTTCTCTGTCTTGACCTTTTTTCCTTCTCCTTGTTTCCTGACTGCCTCTCTCCTCCCTTTCTTCATGGACAAGCAGAATGCGTCAGCCATACCTGGTGATGTCATCCGACGGCTTTATGGACAGAAGTGTTCTCCAGAGCTCAGAAAGGTAAACCTTTTTTGAGCAGGCCCAGGTGACCCCACCTTCAAGCCAACTTCTGGCCAGCTTCTGCCTTGCCTGCAAGAATGGATTCTCCAGCTCTCCAAACTAACACCCAACAAGATTAAAGAGAAAACAGAAAGAACCCAACATCGAGATACCTTCTAAACCAGGATTCAAAAAATGCCCGAACCTTACTCTCTCTTCCCCCTTTTTCTTTTCTTTTTCATTGATTCTTCAGAGAAGCCGCAGCTTTGTTAATTGCTGCTGCTTCCCACCTCCCACAGTGCTACAGTGAGACAACGTGAAGCAGCAGCAGCCTGTCTTCCTTGTTTTTCTGTTCTTGAGCCCGCACTTCTGCTGTGCCCCTAGCCATCTTCCAGGGAGGGAGAAAGAGGCAACCTGTGATGTATGGAGTATTGGGATAAAAAAAGCTTCCAAATACCATGGTACCCAGAGATACTTCTCTGGAGCACCAGTAATTTTAAATAAAATTCCTGAGTCTTTGGGTGAAACCCAAAGTTCCCAACTGTGCCCCTTCCATCAGCATGTATTATACTGGGGATTCTCAAACCAATCCTTAGGACACACCTAGCCAGTCTGGTTTTCAGGATAACCACAAAGCATATACATGAGAGAGACTTGTACAATGGAGGCAATGCATGGCTAGGTGTGTCCCAAGGATTGGGTTGAGAACCACTGTATTATGCTTATAAACACTGTTTTTAGATGATTTTAAGACATCTCCCAGATCAACCCAAAAATCTGAGAGATGTGTCAGATCTCGTCTAGATCTATCCTGGGTTTTCTCCATAATATTTATAAAGATGTCATCCTACTTTTCTTATGTAAATTAAAACTAGTGAGGCAGCCATGAGGCTCTTACACAAGTGATCAGCCTGACCCTCCCCCCCAAGCCATGAGGCTCTTACATAAAGTAATCAGCCTGCTAAGAGAAGACATTAAGATTTCAGTAGACACCCTTCCCCCACTCCAGGTCTGAGCACAATATCCCCTAGCCCAGAAATCAACAGACCAGAGCACACCGGTTTGGACGGGTCACCCAGGTACCTTCCCCAGGGGCTGCTGATTGGTGGACAGGAAATACCTGTGGCAAATGGGATTATAGAATGAGTTTAAAAATGTACTGTATATAAGGCATTGGAGGACGTCCCTCGGGGCTCAGACTTTTTGTGGAGGGTACCGGCTCTCTGTCTGAACCTGTGTGCACATTAAAGATCCTGTCTGTGAGTTTTCCTTCTGTGGGTGAGTGATTGAATAAGAGCTTTTCACAGCGTTTGCCATAACATTTCTGGTGCATTGGCCGGGAAACATTAAAAGAAAAGCCTCTCTCATCACACCCATGGTGGGAAGACTGCTGCTTTTTGCAGGATCAGGGCCTCCACCGGTCAGGGACCGACCCCTCCAGGTGATTAACGATCCTTGGCGCCACGGGGCCCCTTTGTGCTCCGAAGGACTCTTTGACTTGTGTGGTCAGTCAGTCCCTGCGGCTGAATCCCCGATTGAAAACGGCTGGATAGACTGGCATCCAAACTCTTCCTGATCAGAGGTCTGGTAAGTACTGCCTTACTGTTTTGGGTAGTAAATTCTGTGAACCTGTAGCGGCCCGATCACCCGCAACGAACGGTCCTAGTAGGGACCCTGGGGGGGGGGGGGGGTTCTGAAGCCAACGTTCGTCCAGTTTTGAGTAGAAATCAGAGTACCAGTAAGATAACTGCAGTATAAATTAATTTTGCTACCTTGGGCCCCTTAAAAGTATTTAAAGTGCAGCGCTGCCAAAGCTATTAAAACAATTGCCTAAAATATTAGTACTTAACCCCCTTAAGTGTGCCTTTCAAGAATAATTGCGCTGATCACAATTCTCCGATGATCGGGGCGATTTATTTAGAGCCGTTGCCCCATGTGCTCCTATAGTGTTGGGGGTTTTTTTGTGTTGCCATGTGCTTTTAGTGTTGGGGGTTCCTTTTGTGCTAGTGATCCTGGAGCTCCATCTAGTGGACATTATAAAAATAGCTAGCTACTATTATCCTCATGGTAAAAGTTAAATTCTATGCTAGTGTGTGTAATGTGTATTTGTAGCGTATTCGCTGCTGAGACGTCTCTGTTTTCTGTTTTCCCTCTTTCTTTTTCCCTTTCTGGTCCTGTGTGTTTTGTGCAACCAAACTCTGCCTGTTACCTGGATTATAGTGTATATTGTATTCCCAGAAGTGAGATTCGAAAATTTACACTGAACATTGCATTCCTAGAATTGAGATTACAAGATTTGCACTGTAAATTGTGATTTTGCAAATTGTGATTAGAGCATGGGGTCCAGAGGCTAAATTGTAGTGAAGGAGTATCCGGACCAGCTTCCCTATATAGATTCATGGCTGGCCCATATAGTTAATGTGCTGTTATGTAGAAACTGTTAGTGTCTCTGTGTTTAGTTCTGACATTAGGGAAAGATTAGGGAAAGAAAGTTTTTGTCCAGACATTAGGTCTTTATATTTCAGGATTGATTTTGATACTCTTATCAGTAAAAGGTGAAGTTATTAACAAATCGCCCCTGTGTCCCCAAACAGTGAAAAAAAACACCAGGTCTACTGATTGCAGGGAGAGGGACAGTTTAGAAAGTGTTTTGGTCATGCCTCTCAGCGGTGAGTGGGGGATAGTTGGAACTGCTGAAATAGTTTGCATAGCTATAGAAAGATACTGGGAGGAGTTCCTTCTTCTAGCAGATGAATGGAGGCCCATTAGAGAGTGAAGGAAGACAATTGCTTTATTTAATGCATATCCAGTTTCATGCATAGTCAAAGAACCACATTTTTGATCACACCTTTCAGCAGTGAGTAAGGAGTGGTTGAAAACTGCTGAGATAGTTTGCATAGCTATAGAAAGATACTGGGAGGAGTTCCTTCTTCTAGCAGATAAATGGAGGCACATTAATGTATTACTAATTAAAGATTTATATTGATTTTTGGATCAGCAAAGGATATTGTACTTTATCTGAGCCAACTTGCTCCAGAGATGAGAGATTTTTACACATCTAGCCTGGGGAGTGTTAAGAGATCAGAGAGGGAGACAGAATTCTTCCCTTGGCCTTTGAACAATTCTCTTGGACAGGATAAGAATTCATCAATTATAATGTAAAAGCTTTGAGATGCTTTTGGGTGTCTCCCTTGACAGAGACCCATTAATGATAACAAAAGAACACTTAGGCCATGGAGGATGTGTCCTTTGAGCATTCTCAGATGTCTGACCATGTCTGACTGTGTAAGTTTGAGCTTCTAACACCAAGGGGGGTAATCAAAAGCCTGCCCGGAAAACCGAAGCAAAAAAGGTGGATGGGGTGGAGAGAAGCTCATGGGTGAGAGCTGGCTGCAACACATTTGTGCCTACATAAGTACAGAGAATATCCAGAACAGACAGAGCGTAGATCTGCTTGGCCAAGCATGAAGTATCCTAGACTGTCATTAGTTCCTCTCGCTGAGCGCTCCCAGCTGATGTGTAAAGGGGTTATGACAAGTTTGGTGAAGTATATTCTTTGTACATAGCTGCCTTCTCTCATAACTCTTTCAGTACTGTAATTAAGTGTGCATTCTAGTTATCTTTTCTAACTACTCATGTGTAACTAAGAGAATTACTTGTCTTTCTGAATGTCTTCTTACTTTGTTTGTAAATAAACTGCACGTCTTCATTACAAGGTGTTAGCCTTTGTTGAAGTAAGACAATTGGTACCAGAAGTGGGGTACGGAAAAAAGGCTTGGACAATGTTGAAAAGAAAAGAAAATAGTGTAAATACTGTGAATATTGTAAATATTCATAGCGGGTATCAGGCTTTTTATGAAATATTAGCTAGAGAGTGTTATTATGGGTCAGGACTAAGTGAGAATTCGGAATCTGTTTTAAAAGATGATGAACCTGTTAATTCCCTTACATGCTTGCAAAAAATACCTGTTGAAAAAGGAACAGAATTGCATACCTTAGGGAGAAGGAGATTGCTTTTGTTGTCTGCATATTGTAAGATGCATCAGACAAATTCTAGCAAATTAGATTTGATTGCATGGATAGATAAAATAGACATTTATCAGCAAGTTGCTGAGAGGGTGGCTCAGTATAAATACCGTAGGAGACGGGGAAAAAGAAAGAAAAAGAAAATGCACGTCTATTGCTAAGCAATTTATAGGAGGAAAGTGCTGAGTACTCCCCAAAATCCTGGAGGAGTTAATCTAGAAGATACTGTGGAGGATTTTAATCAACAAGAGATTAATGATAGATCATGGTGATAAGAAATTCTGTTTGATTAGTTCTGACCCACTGATACAAGATTAGGTATAATGCACTTGTAAGCTTTGATTTGTTCTGTATTCAAATGTTTGTAGTAAAAACCTGTTTTTCTTTTATTACTGGCTACTCCAGTAGATTTTATAGTCCCTGAATGCTGAAGTGACTAGAACAAACAAACCAGGCATGAAACATTTTTTTTTTACCTCCAAAGTGGAGGTTGAGAATTCTGACAGGACAATGGGGCATTAAATCTTGAGTAAATAAGAAGGTAATCTTTATCATTAATATGTTATGCATCTGTTCTTTGTCTTTGACTGTATATGCTACCAGGCAAACCTAAAAGTTAAAGGAGGATTTTTTTTTTTAATTGTGGCAAGCACCCCAGGGGGCATAGTTAAACATAAACAGCTATAACTATAGGTTAATTGTTCAGTCACATCTGCCAGAAGGACAAAAGACAATGGTTTGTTCTACTGGCTGTGTTGAAGATAACATGTTAATTTAAATGTAACCAAGAACAATTTTCACCTCTTAGAAGTTTCACCTCACTTGAGCCTGAACTGTGAGCTTCAAGATAATTACTTTAAGCTTTGTGCTAACGACTGAGGGACACCTGTTTTCCTGTATTTGAATTTTAGAGAAAAAGTGTACTTTGTTCTAAAAGTTTATATTTCATTTTCAGTACAGTTCCTGAGAAAATAGATATAAAACAGATATATGTTGCAGCATTGTGAGATATTAAGTTGGTAGTTTATACACTTGCACTTATGACACTTGTGGTAATAGTACATTACGCAGAGGTCCAGTACACACACAGCAATTAAAATATTAATAAGTTTGATGAAATTTTAGACAGAGGCTGATATGAAATTGCTCTGTTCTCAAGCTATATAGAACAAATATAGATTAAAGATGGAACTGAGTTCCCAGAAAATGAGAACTTGAGTTGATTGGATAAAACCAAATCTTGCTTGTCAGCAATGATCCAGGAGAGGTTTGAGAAAAAGAATAAGAGAGAGAGAGAGGCAGAAAGGTGAGGCCACAGCCTAGGCTAAATGTGCTGCTTCCAGTGTGATGATCTGGGCTACCAAGCACTAAGACGCCTCGAGGACACAGAAGGCCTGAAGAACCGGAACCTTGCATATTTATGTCTCTGAAGAGACATGAATAGGCAGGGTGGAATCGGCCAAGAAGAACCCGAGGATAGTCATGAGGCCCAGCCACAAGCCTTGCAATCCAAGAAGAACCTGAAGATAAGGCCTAGCCACCAATGCCTTGTACCCTCTTAGATCTCTCACCTCAAAAGGATCTCTTTTTGACACCATAATTAATGAGTAGCTTATACAAATCCTTGTGAACACTGCAATTTTAAAATCAGTCTAACAGCACTCTCACTGAGGACAGGGTATACGATAGATTCTAGTTATACGTGAGAGATGAGCCATATTTCTTTCTATTGGGGTTGATGTTATAGAATGCTGCAAAATAATAGTTTTATATTGTAAGGATTTTACCCAGATTGTTCCTATTTTAGAATGAGTATATGTCTACTTAGCACTGGACCAATTAAGTTGATGGGAAAGGGACACTGTTTACTCATACTGTTATCTTATTGAGAAGAATCTAAATTTAAGTTATTAACAATTGTTTGATATTCTTAGCAGCCTTGCCAAATAAGGATACAATAGTGTGGTATAAAAGAAACAGGAAAAGGACCTATGTAAGTAGTTGGTGGAATGATGCAGGTGATGAAAAAGTGTTGTGTTATGAGGGATGAAGTGGAATATTAAAGGGGAAACTGTGATAGACAAGAAACTGATGAAGGTAATTTGAAGTGATGTATCTGTCTAATGAATATGTAAACAAAAAAAAATTATGAGCACTTTATTCAACTATGCCGTCTCCAGAAGCTTCAATTCAGGAAGTCATACTCAACAATTGGAAGAAATAGATATTTGGAGACAGGCTAGGTGCACCTTGCACCCTGATGAGCTTTGGAAAACCCACACTGGCCATGTGGTACTTCTGGATGCTTTGTGCCTCACTTTTCCTCTGTATGTCCTGGCCAGGCATGCAGAGGCAAAGGGGGATGATTTGATGACAAATTCTCACACAATTGGGTATAATTCTAAAACTTGTCAAAATTGCAGAACACGTATGTGCAGCTTGTCTGATCTGAAACATGTAAAGGTCATTCAAGGGCAAAATGGAATATTTCCTACAAGCAAAATGAATTTCCAGTGATAGAGAGACAAGGAGTTAATCAAACTGCGAGATAAGATTGACACCATACGAGATAGTTACTAATAGATCACTGAAAGTTTATAAAAGCAATATTTATTATCTGTAGGATATGATCTTAGTAAATATAGATGAAATTAAGTTTGTCTTATTGTAAAGTCTAACCTAGAATTTTTTTAGTCTTTTCATTTAATATTGGCGCTGCTCTTCTGAATGAGGCCTGGAGCCATGTCACCAACTGCAAGCCGGAGAGTCTAGCGGAGGGAATTGACCAGAGTCCAGATGGAGCAGACCATCCCGAGAGATCTGGACTACACAACGCAGAAACGTGTGAGGAAGTCCCTATCTACTTCAATGTGTCGCAATGAAAGAAAGGCCAAGATGTCCACCTACGAGAATGAGAGGTTCAACTGTTGAGAGAGGCCAAGTTTAAACTTCAGAGAAAGGTGAAAATGACGCTACGGAGTCCTGAAAAACTGCTGAGAAGCAGGCCAAATTATCTGAAAATAGGAAAAGGACTATTGGACTTTTGTGGACTTTTGTGAATGATTTTTTTTTCTTATGTATGGTTATTGTTTCCTTGGAAAGTAACTGTAATTTTAGTATCTCAGATTTTTTCTGCTGAACATCATGTGCCCAATTGCTTATGTCACCTGTTCCCCAGATTTTAGTTATTAGAGTCTATTGGGCAGATGTACAGTGGGAAAAAGTTCTGAATGTGCAGGTGAAATGAGTCCCCCACTGCATGGGGAACTGATAAAGATAGCTGAGACCTACAAGCCATTTGGCTTTGACAATTGTAATGCTGAGGGGGGGGGGAATGGGAAAATATCACCCAAATTACACTGAGGCTTGTCCCCTCCAGCGTTTGCCTTAATGCTATCCACTATGTTTAAGCCCATGTTGTTATTATTGTATTTCTAAATGAATTACAAATGCGATTCAGCCATTGCTTACGTACAATATCCTTGTTGATCCAAGGGTGGAATGTATTACTAATTAAAGATTTATATGGATTTTTGGATCAGCAAAGGATATTGTACTTTATCTGAGCCAACTTGCTCCAGAGATGAGAGATTTTTACACATCTAGCCTGGGGAGTGTTAAGAGATCAGAGAGGGAGACAGAATTCTTCCCTTGGCCTTTGAACAATTCTCTTGGACAGGATAAGAATTCATCAATTATAATGTAAAAGCTTTGAGATGCTTTTGGGTGTCTCCCTTGACAGAGACCCATTAATGATAACAAAAGAACACTTAGGCCATGGAGGATGTGTCCTTTGAGCATTCTCAGATGTCTGACCATGTCTGACTGTGTAAGTTTGAGCTTCTAACACCAAGGGGGGTAATCAAAAGCCTGCCCGGAAACCGAAGCAAAAAAGGTGGATGGGGTGGAGAGAGAAGCTCATGGGTGAGAGCTGGCTGCAACACATTTGTGCCTATATAAGTACAGAGAATATCCAGAACAGACAGAGCGTAGATCTGCTTGGCCAAGCATGAAGTATCCTAGACTGTCATTAGTTCCTCTCGCTGAGCGCTCCCAGCTGATGTGTAAAGGGGTTATGACAAGTTTGGTGAAGTATATTCTTTGTACATAGCTGCCTTCTCTCATAACTCTTTCAGTACTGTAATTAAGTGTGCATTCTAGTTATCTTTTCTAACTACTCATGTGTAACTAAGAGAATTACTTGTCTTTCTGAATGTCTTCTTACTTTGTTTGTAAATAAACTGCACGTCTTCATTACAAGGTGTTAGCCTTTGTTGAAGTAAGACAATTAGAGAGGACAAAAGAGAAAAAAAATCACCTAGGAGTCTTTCTCCTAGCAAACGCCACACCTAGTCTCCAAACAATCCTCTCGTCATCAATTTAGATTGTAGAGTTTTAAGCTTCTGGAACCATGGGGGGTGCCTCCTTTGAGCATCCTCAAATGTCTGAGCAGCATCTTGACTGTGTAAGGCTGAAGAAGGACTGTCAAATTACTGTTAGCAATATCTGTAGGGCAAAGCTGATGTGTGAAAATTAGCTGCAATACATTTGTTAGAACTTAAAAAGGGGAGAGAAAATCCTTATAAGATTATGAAGAAATGAAGATTTTTTTACTTGTCTTTTTAAAGCCTGAATTTTATCTCTGGTACATATATTTGATTTTGACTGCATATACAAAATTAAAAATTAAAAGGGATTTTATATCCTGTGGCAAGCACCTCATAGAGCAGGGGTCACCAACCTCCAAAGGGCCGCGGGCCGCACAACCGACTACCGGCAGACTCGCGGGCCGCACCCCCCCCCCCCCGCGCGCGAAAAAAACCCCCCCAAAAGAAAACTGCTCGTACCTATACTTCATGCCAGCTCCCTCCCTCCCTTCTTCTGCAGCTGCAGTTCCCTGCCTCTTAGGGAACCGCGGCTGTGCTTGTAACATCATCGCGGCTCCGTGCAGCATTGTCCCGCCTCTAAAGGAAGTTGTTTACCACTTCCTTTAGAGGCGGGACAATGCTGCACGGAGCCGCGATGATGTTACAAGCACAGCCGCGGTTCCCTAAGAGGCAGGGAACCGCGGCTGCAGAAGAAGGGAGAGAGCTGACTTGAAGGAGTCTGTGAGTTTGCCTTGGCGGGCCGCACCGGGGGAGAGTCTCGCGGGCCGCATGGAAGGCCCTCGCGGGCCGCAGGTTGGTGACCCCTGTCATAGAGGGTTTTCAGATCAGTTTGATGCCAGTCTCAGGTATTATTAGGTTTTAAATTAAATGTGAAAAGTACATTTAGGTTAAAAAAAATATAAAAGGGAAGTGTTTGCATTCCAGATATCCACCAACCTTTTCATGCAAAAGTACCAGTTTCATCATTTGAATGCCTGTTTTCTGAACTGTAAGATTTAAGGCAATTACTTTGCATTGATGATTGCTGAACAGGACAGTGGCACCATGGCTGCCAATTACACTGCCCTTTCCAATTTTCAAATTTATTGGGAAGATGGAACTGAGTTCCCAGAAAAATATGGAAATATTTGTAAAGTTATTTACAAATGTAACAATAACATTAACATGAGTTGATTGGAGAAAACCAAATCTTGCTTGTCAGCAATGATCCAGGAGAGGTTTAAGAAAAAGAATGAGAGAAAAAAAACAATACTAAGTTTTTAAACAATTGTTTAATGTTCTTAGCAGCCTTGCCAAATAAGGATACATTAGTATAGTATAAAAACATGAAAGGGACCTACGTATGTGGTTGGTGGAATGATGCATGTAATGGGGGAGTATGTGGTTGGTGGAATGATGCAGGTGATGGGGGAGTGTTCTGAGGGATGAAGTGGGATATTAAGAGGAAGGACTCTGATAGACAGTAAACTGATGAAGGTAATTCAATGATGTGAAGTGATGTATCTGGCTAATGAATATGTAAACAAAAAAAATGATGAGCACTTTATTCAACTATGCCATCTCCAGAATATTCAATTTAGGAATTCATCTAGGCCCCAACACATACTCAATAATTGGAAATGGACACCTGGAGACAGGCTAGGTGCACCCTGATGGGTTTCGGAGGACCTACACTGGCCATGTGGTACTTCCAGATGCTTTATTTGCCTCCTTTTTGCCTCTGCATGTCCTGGCCAGGCATGCATGAGCAAAGGGGGAGCATGTAAAGGTCAGTCAAGGGCATAATGGAATGTTCACTACCAGCAAGTGAATCTCCAGTGACAGAGAGACAAGAAGTTAATCAAACTGCCAGATAAAAATTGACACCATACAAGATAGTTACTGATAGACCATTGAAAGTTTAAACAGCAATATTTGTAGGATGTGATCTTGGTAAATGTGGAGGAAGTTAAGTTTATTTCATTGTGAAATCTAATCCAGCATATTTAGTTTTTTTTCATTCAATATTGGTGCTGCTTTTCTGAATAAGGCCCGGAGCCATGTCACCAATTGCAATCCAGAGAGTCCAGCAGAGGGAAGTGGCCAGGGTCCAGATGGAGCAGACCATCCCGAGAACTCAGAGCTGACCACCGCTGAGATGTGTGAAGGAGTCCCTATCTGGATCAGTGTGTCACATTGAAAACGGGCCAGGGTGTCTGCCTATGAGAATGAGAGGTTCAAATTTTGAGAGAGACAGAACTTGAACTTCAGAGAAAGATGAAGCACACTGCGAGGTCCTGGGGAACTGCTGAGAGGCAGGAAAAAGAACTGTTGGACTGACTGGGGGGGGGGTTTGGGGGCTTCTGTGAACGATTGTATTGTTATCCTTTTAATATTGTTTTCTCAGAAAGTAACTGAAATCTACAAGCCATTTCGGCTTCAACAACTGCAATACCCACACCAGCTCAAGTTTTTGCTGTACTATTCTCAGAGCTTTCTTTATCACATTATTAAGCACTGCTGCTTTTGACATACTTTCATGTTATGTGTTTTCAATATTATTGACCAGCTGCAAGAAAATGATATTACAATGTATGTTGTCTCTAGGGAACAGTACCAGAAGCTGCTTTTCTGATGACCCCTATCTGTCTCAAATGGTTGCTTGTCCATTGCCCTTAGTGGGATTACTTTGCCCCATAAACAAGAAAAGAAAAAGAAAAATTGGGAATGAAGGGAAATTGGCTGATAGGTATGTCTAGTATGGCTGCATCCTTGCCTGAGGCTGTAATACATTATGATGGCATGGAAAAAAGCATGTGGGCTAAGAAAATGAGTACCCAGAGCCCAGCACAACAAGAGTAAAGCCAGGGGGAACCATACTCTGAGCAGAAGTGCACAGAAAATGGACCCAGCTAACAAAAGACAGCCCAGGCCTGAACAGATTGAACAGGCCTGAGCAAGCTGGGCAAGCCTGGACAAGTTAAACAGGCCAAACAAAGCTGGTGATACAAAGTACTCATATGCCCTGAAGACTACAGTGCCAGTGATTAATGAAGCAAAGGGAATGGCAGGGTGCAGCCAGAATGATTCAACACTAGCAAGAATAAAAGCCATTAATATGCTGATAAGGGTGGATCCCAGGGAAAGAGCCTTTGCCCCAAAGGAAAGAAGCCTCTGCAGACCTTTTGCACAAGGCCCTCCTTTGTCCCAAAGGACAAGGCCCTCCTTTGTCCCAAAGGACAAGGCCCTCCTTTGTCCCAAAGGACAAGGCCCTCCTTTGTCCCAAAGGAAAGAGGCCTCTGCAGGCCCTGCAACCTTTTACAGTCATAACAGCAACTTTTGCACACGGAACAAAAACGTTTGTGCAGGAGTTGCTATAGAGGGTATAGGGTATGTGTTGTTTTAAACTCACTGATGCAAGTGTTTCCATTGAACACTCTATCCAAGATCTAAGTGATCTAGTTAATCATATTACTGACCCGTCCATGGGTCCTGGGTGGTTTATGAAGTGGTTCAGTTGGCCAGGGGGACTAAAAATCCCAGTGGTAGGGGTTCTTTTTATTTACTGCTATGTGCCATTCTGCCATGTTGTATCCCCATTCTTTACCGCTTCATTACCACTACCCTTGATGCCCTGGTAGAACACAAGGCGATTACCACTGTCATGGCCCTGACCCAATACACCTCTGCAGCTTGCCTCCAGTAATACAGCCCTCAACCGCTTCTAGCGGTTGAGGTCTCACTTGAAAAGGGGGGAGTGAGGCAGCCATGAGGCTCTTACACAAGTGATCAGCCTGACCCTTCCCCCCAAGCCATGAGGCTCTTACATAAAGTAATCAGCCTGCTAAGAGAAGACATTAAGATTTCAGTAGACACCCTTCCCCCACTCCAGGTCTGAGCACAATATCCCCTAGCCCAGAAATCAACAGACCAGAGCACACCAGTTTGGACGGGTCACCCAGGTACCTTCCCCAGGGGCTGCTGATTTACCTGTGGCAAATGGGATTATAGAATGAGTTTAAAATTGTACTGTATATAAGGCATTGGAGGACGTCACTCGGGGCTCAGACTTTTTGTGGAGGGTACCGGCTCTCTGTCTGAACCTGTGTGCACATTAAAGATCCTGTTTGCATTCCAGCCTGTCTGTGAGTTTTCCTTCTGTGGGTGAGTGATTGAATAAGAGCTTTTCACAGTGTTTGCCATAACACTAGGATTCTGCAAACAATGCAGCAAAGAACCAGACCTGACAGATTTAGCAACCACAGTTTAGGTATGCTATTCAGCATAATTACTGCTAGTTATTGCTGTCACCTACTACTACTACTAATCCTTTATAAAGCACTACAAGAGGTATGCAGCACTGTACAAACATAAGATAGAGACGGTCCCTGCTTGTGAGAGCTTACAATTTAATTAAGACAGACAAGACAAAGGATAAGAATAAGGGGAAAAGGAGGGTAAAGAGACACAAGGAAAAAAGGGAGTCAGGATCCAAAAGCAGCTTTAAAGAGGTGAGCCTTTAACATGGACTTGAAAAGGGACAGAGAGGAAGCATGACATATAGACTCGGGGAGTTTGTTCCAGGCATAACAGGCAGCAAGATGAAAAGACTGAAGTCTGGAGTTGGCAGTGGAAGAAAAGAGTGGAGTTCATGAGGAGGGGTTTAGGGGGAGAGAAGAAAGGAAAGGTAGAAAAGAGCAAAAGAGTAAATGCAGTTCTCCGAGGACAGCAGGATAAGTCAGCCACACATACCCACCCTCCTCCCCTGGAAGGAGCAGGATCCACGGCTGCACGCCTGCCATCTAGCAGCTAGATCTCAGCTAGGGATGTACTGGCTGGCTAGGGGCGGGCTGGTGGGATGGGCCTGCTAGCTCATGCTCAGAAAGGCAAAGGAGAGTAGCTTCCGTGTACGGTGCCGTTGGATGACGTCACCAGGTGTGGCTGACTTATCCTGCTGTCCTCAGAGAATTCCTGTTACGGGTAAATAACTTCACTAGTTCCAGTCTCGTGTCATAATGCACAGTTCAGGTGGAAATGGTCATAATCAGGTTCTGTTAAAACAGCCACTGCATGGATTTGTAACTCCTGTTACAGGTAAGTAACTTTGCTTTCTCCAAGGACAAGCAGGATGAGTCAATCACACCTGGTACCTCCCCAACTACTTGCGTGTGCTGAGGTGGAAAGGGGAGGGTGAGCTGAAGGTTGAATGGATGACGGGAGCCTTGGTTTCCTTGAAAAGGGTTTATTGCGCATGGAGAAAAACTGTAACACGGCCTATTGCAACATGGTAGAACAACATGGAATAGGGCGATAGCTGGTGTCATGACCACCGAGCTGGTGGTACATAGTGCAAAAACAACAACCCTAAACTTTGTGCAAACCAGTGCAGTAGTGCAAATAACAAGTGGTGCAAAATAACCCACAACATGTGCAGTTGACAATATCGTGCAAAGAACGCATAGTGCATATAAACATGTGCAGACAACCCCCGTGCTTTTGGCTCTGGACATCGAGAGCCAGATAGTCATTGAACAAACCCTGCGGCTGCTGTCCAGATGTGTGTATGGAGTTGGCCACTGTGTTACGGGCTGAGTCCAGGACCGCTCTCCAGAAGGCGGCGTCCGACCATGCCTGCAGGTTGAGGCAGTAGTGTCATTGGAATGTGTAGACAGAGGACCAGGTGGCTGCCTTACAGGTATCCGTCACTGGCACCGAGCGCAGGTTGGCAATGGTAGCAGCCATTGCCCATAGCTGGTGTGCAGTTGCTTGCAGTGCCTTGCCTGCTCCAGCCTTGTCCAGGAAGAAGGCAATGCAGCTGGAGATCCATAGGGACAGAGTCCGCTAGGTGACTGGGCGGCCTGGTCTGTTGGGATCATAAGAGACAAAAAGCTGTGTCCCCATCTGCCACGTTCTGTCCTGTTGAGGTAGATGCAGAGGGCTCTGAGACAGTCTAGGGCAGGAGTTTTCAACCCAGTCCTCAGGGAATCCTAGGCCAGTCAGGTTTTCAGGATTCCCAGAATGAATATGCATGAGAAAGATTTGCATGTTCTGCCTTCATTGTATGCAAATGTATCTTATGCATATTCATTGTAGGAATCCTGAAAACATGACTGGCCTAGGGTTCCCCGAGGACTGGATTGAAAACCCCTGGTCTAGGGTGTGGGGCCTCTTTTCCTCCACAGAGGCGTAAGGCTCCGGATGGAAGGATGGTAGTTCTATAGTCTGGTTGAGATGAAAAGCAGATGCCACCTTAGGGATGAACTTGGGATGTGTCCAGAGGGTGGCTCGGTCTTGGTAGAGCTGCATATATGGAGCATGCACCACCAGCACCTGCAGTTCACTGATCCTTCTGGCAGAGGTGATGGCAACCATGAAGAGTGTTTTCCAGGTTGTGTACTTCATGTCTGCTGAGTACAGGGGCTTGAAGAGCTCGCCGGTCAGCTGGTTAAGGACGGTGCTGTGGTCTCAGGGGGTGACTGGGGTCTGGGTTTGCGGGTCATAGATTTCCTAGGCCCCTCATGAAGCACGTGACCAGCAGGAGCGTGGCAATGGAGCCGCCCTCAGCGTGTTTGTGGAATGCTACAATCACGATAGGTGCACCCACATGGACTGTGTTTTCAGTCCGCTGTCAAAAAGCGATGTGAGGTATTGCAAGACCTGGGCCACAGGGCAAGTGAAAGGTGTTAGCTGCCAGGCTGTGCACCAGATGCCAAAACGCTTCTATTTTAGGCCATAGGACTTTCTGGTGGATGGACGTCTGGCTGCCAGCACAACGTCTTGCACGTCTGCAGGCAGACTGAGGGCTGCTAGTGTCAATCTCTCAACCGCCAGGCCGGAGGGTCGCCTGCGTGATGAGGTCTGGGCATAGGCGCAGACGTATGGGGGGCTCCAGGGCTAGTCGGCTGAGGAGAGGAAACCATATATGTCTGGGCCAGTGTGGAGCGATGAGTATGGCATTTGCCTTGTCCTGGATGATCCACTGTAGAGTTCTCAAGATGAGCAGTGTGAGGGGGAAGGCATATTGTGGCAAGGAGGCCTATCCAGAGTCCAGGGGAGGACAAAGAGACAGGGAATTCACCCTAGTAAAGGGCCCCCTTTTACCAAGACAGGGTAGGAAAGCCATAAACACCTCCAGGGATCAGAAAACTTCCACGTGCAAAACATTTCAGGCTCCTCGTAGTGGAATGAAGGGGAGAGGATACAAGGCTCAGAACCCTTTAGGCAGTGAATGCTTCAAGCACTCAGGTGCCCGGAGTCAGGCTGATTGCCGTCACCTGAGTAGGGTGGGGTTGGAGCTAGAGCCCTGGAAGTATAAACCCAGAGCAGAGTATGATTTAGTAGAAAGGAGGAGAGGAGAAGCAGGAAGCCAGACTGAGCAGAGCAGAGGAACGGAGCTTCCAGCTGGAGAGAGTGCTATTTGGCATGTAGCACGTCTGCAGGAGTGTTTGGAGCCAGGAACAAGAGAGACTCCAAGATCCCCTGGGAGACTGTTAGCTGAGCAGGACGGGGAGTCAGAGCTTATGCAGCTGGGAGAGCCCGAGGTGAAGCTGATTGAGGAGGACACTCCCATGGACTGTTCCTTGTGCCAAGCTATAAACCTGGGGAATGTAGAGAAAGCAAGCCAGTCCTGAAAGAAGGTCTTCCAAGAAAAAGGTACCCTTATATCACAAGCAGGATGGCTGAGATCCCCATATGTTTATAAAGGGGAAGTTTACTGCAGACTTTAAATGTGCTTTTGTTTGGTGCTTTAGCCAGCAAGGCTAAGAAAGGAATACAATTAGGCTTGCTGGTAAAGACTGCGTATCCTGCAATAGAGAGAACCTTTAAAACTGCATTTTGTGGTTGGATATATTTTGGACAATTTTTGCTTCCAAGAGTCCTGAACCAACAATCCTATGTGTGGTATGATCGAACCATTGTGTATATAAAAATAATAAATTTCTATCATTTGCCTTACCTACTTTAGCCTGACTACAGCTTTCTGCATGGTGCACTCATACAGCTGAATAAAGACTACATTTCCCAGAGGGCATTGCAGTGAAATTGTTTTAAAAAAAGCTGAAAAAGCATACAGCAGAAAGTTCCTTCAATAATCCACGCCCCTCTAACCTAGAGGCGAGTGGTGGTGGCGTGACAGTATACAAGTGACCACTCCCCCCACGACATTGGGAATGCATCCGTGGCCAGACTGTGGGTCGAAGGGCGCTTTGAGCAGAAGTGGGGACACTTCGTATTCTGCTCTGTCGCGAATAGGTCAACCTGGGGTTGTCCCCATCTGAGGAAGAGGAGGGTTGTCTCCCTTGTGTTGAGTGTCGATTTGTGGGGGTCGAGCTGAATGAGACGGTCAGCTAGTTGGTTCTGCTCCCCCGGAAGATAGGAGGCCTGTATTAGACACTGTTTTGAGAGGGGCGAAGTCCCAAATCTTGACTGCCTCCCTGCACAGGCAGCGTGAGCCTGTTCCCCCTTGCTTGTTGATGTAGAACATGGCCACTTGGTTGTCTGTCTGGATCAGTACCATCCTGGAGGTGATGCGGTCGTGGAAGGCTCTGAGTGCATAGTGTATCGCACGGATCTCCAGGAAGTTGATGTGACGAGAGCACTCTTGTGTTGTCCATGACCCCTGGGTGTGGAACTACTTGCAGTGTGCTCCTCAGCCTACCGGTGAGGCATCTATCGTGATGACTAGGTGGTGTGATGCTGTCTGAAGGGGCCTGCCCTGGAGCAGGTTCCTGTGGTGGGCCCACCACCCAAGGGATATCTTGACTCTTTTGTCCGTTGGGATGAACGTGGTTAACGGTTGAGAGTGTTGGTTCCAGTGGCTGCGGAGGTGCCATTGTAAGTGTCGCATGTGCAGCTTTGCTAGAGGGAGCACATGAGTAGTCGCAGCCATGTGGCCCAGAAGGCATAGCAGGGTTCGTGCTGGGATCTGCTGGGTTGCGCAGATGGTCCTGGTTAGCACCGTGATGGAGTGCGCCGGGGTAACCGGAAGGAAGGCCCTTGCTGTGGTCATGTCTATGTCTGCCCCGATGAATTTGAGTCGCTGAACAGGTCGGAGCTGTGACTTCTGTCTGTTCACCAGGAAGCCCAATGAGGATAGGAATTTGATGGCTACTGCTTCCTTGGTGCACTGGGGCGATGAGGCAGAGATCAACCAGTCGTCGAGGTAGGGGAATACTGAGACCCCCCTGTTTGCGGAGGTGTGCCGCCAGCACTGCAATGCACTTGGTGAACACCCGCGGGGCTGGGGATAAGCCAAAAGGCAAGACCCTGTACTGGTAATGGTTCTCCAGAATTTAGAAGCGCAAGTACTTGCAGTGTCCTGGGTGGATTGGCACGTGTGTGTATAGGCATCCTGCAGATCCAAGGAAGCGAGCCAAGGTGTGATTGCGAGTGATCAGTCTGGGAATGTGACGTGCATGAGTTTGAGGTGCTGCATTGAGATGTGAGAGTGGGTGAGTGTGGGTAGAAGACTGCATCATCGTAGTGATGAAGAAAGAGGTGCCGTTTCAGTGCCTTCCTAAATTGGGAGAGTTCACTGATGGTTCTGATAGTTGCTGGTAGTGCGTTCCAGCAGGATGGAGCAAAGAAGGAGAAGGCTCTGGATCTAGTGAATTGAGAACACTTCGTGCTTGCCTTAGGTAATATGAGAGTATTTGCGGCATTTGATCTCCTTGCTCGATTGGGAGGTGTGATTGAAATTAGATCAGTAATGGCAGTAGCAGGGTATTTATTGATGGCTTTATGGGTCATAATTAGGATCTTGAATGAGATCCTGGCTTGTATGGGTAGCCAGTGCAATTGTTTTAGTATTGGGGTAATATGAGAACTTCTTGAGGCTCCATGAAGGATTCTTGCAGCTGAATTCATTGCAAGTTGTAAGGGGTTAGTCGTGCACTTAGGTAGACCATACAAGATCGCATTGGCATAGTCAAAGTGAGGCATTATTAGGGCCTGAAAGACAGTTCGGAAGTCATCAGGTTCTAACAGTTGACGCAAATTGCAGAGGGTCCGGATTTTATGGTACACCGACTTTGTTATGTTTTTGATATGAGCCTTCATATTAAGTTGCTGATCAAACGTTACACCTAGGTATCTTACTGTAGTCTTGCATATGATCTCTGCGTCGCGAACCTTGATAGACAGGGGTGGAGTAAAAGCCAGATTCCTGGTTACGAAGAGGGCTTCTGTCTTTTTGAAATTTAACTTAAGCATTTGTGCATTTAGCCAGTCTGTGACAGCGTCAAAGCACCTGATAAGTGGGGATAGTTCAAGATGTTCTGTCGAAATTGGCATGTACATCAAGACGTCGTCAGCATAGACCAGGCAGTTGATATTAAATGATTGGATGAGATCACAAATGGGTTGCATATAGACATTGAATAGCAAGGCGGATAGAGATGAGCCCTGTGGAACACCTTTAGTTTGGGGGAAGGAATCGGAGTTGGAGGGGCCAGAACGGACATGTTGCCAGCGATCAGTGAGGTATGAAGCGCACCATGACAAAGCTGAAGCTTGAACTCCCTTCTCTCTGAGGCGTAGCAGGAGAACTTCGTGGTCTACCGTGTCGAATGCGGCAGCAATGTCCATGAAGATCAGTACAAAGCCTTGTCTGATGTTATCGAGACCTAAGGTTATGGTGTTGAATAAGGTTGTGAGTAATGTTTCAACACCATGTGCTTCACGAAATCCATGCTGGCAGGGATGCAGGGGTGCATTAGTATCTATGTGATCTTGTAATTGGTGTTGGGTAATCTTTTCAATGATTTTCGATAGGAGAGGTATGCTGGAGATAGGCCTGTAGGATTTCATCATCGAAGGGTCCAACTTACTGTTTTTTAGGAGTGGTCTGATAGCCGTCTATTTCAGGCTTCGAGGAAATGTTCCAGTAGAGAACGATACATCAATCAATTTGGATAGGAATGGGCTGAGCTCGGCACGCAGGGCCTTTATCCAGGGAGCTGGACACAGATCGGAGGGTGCTGTTGTAGTGTTTATGTTTAGGATAGTGTCTTGAATGACTCTGTCAGATGGAGTAGAAAATGATGTGATAGTGTGTTGGGACCCACTCAAGAAATGACCAAGAGGAGGTTGTGGGATGGAGAAAGGTAGGCTGGCTGGTATGGGGGGCTTAGCAGTGTGGGTAAGCTGATTACTTTTCTTACGCAAGTAATAAGCATATTCTTGTGAGTCTGGGTAGGGTAAGTTCTCTTGAGATGGCTCCTTTGCTAGAGATTTCACAATTTGGAAAAGCTCGTGGGGTTTGTTCAAGGAGCGTTGTAGTCTTTTTGCATGATATTGTTTCATACTTGATGCTACAGATAACCGATGTTTTCCTAATTGTGCTGTGAATGCCTCATGGCTCTCAGCTGTTCTTGATCGTCGCCAGCGTCTCTCAAGTCGTCTGAGTTGAAGGAGCGAATTACGTAGTTCTTGGGAGTACCATGGGGCATTCTTTTTCTTATGTGGTGCTTTGTTCGTGGTAGGTGAGTGGATCACGGCATCTAGGCTTGAGTTCCAAGCGGCGACCATGTCATCGAGGCTTTGAAGAGGAGGGTCAAATAGATTGTGTCCTCTTTAGAATATCTTCTCTGTTAAAAGGGTGGAAGCGCTTTAAATGTTCTGATATGGGTTTATCTTCAGGTATGGATTTGGAGGAGTTGGTGCAAATTGGAATCTGGAATCTTATCAGGAAGTGATCCGACCAGGGAACCGCACTTACGTTTAGGTGAGACTGGTGCAAATGTGTGAGGGCTGTTTGTGGTGCAAAGATAAGATCAAGTGAGTTGCCTTTTATATGGGTAGGGGTATCAACAAGTTGAACAGGCATTGGTGTGGCTGTCCTGAATGACTGGGAGGTTGAGGTCACCTAATATCCAGTTTAGAGTATGCGAATTCGTGGTGTTGCAAGCAAGATCAATTATTGTTGCTAAGTCATCTGGAGATGAAGATGGAGTTCTATAGAGCAAGTTAATAGTGATTTGCTTATTTGTAATGGTAACAGAGTCAAGGGTAGAGGTGCTGCTTGAGGCGGCAAGACGAAATTTGAGGTCGGCTTTCGTTAGGATAAGTACTCCTCCGCCACGACGGTCAGCTCTGTGACAAGAGCGGACTGAGAAATTAGGCGGGACACACTGGTGAAGGATCACGGCGTCAGCGGCTGAAAGCCATGTCTCGGTGACACATAGGATATCAAGGTTATGAGCTGAGAGCATATCAGTTAGTGCTGGCCATTTTTTCCTTATTGATCGTGCATTTATTAGTGCACATTTAAGGTCAGGGGGATGGTGGGACTGTAATCGTCGAGATAGATTTTGCTGCTGAAGGTCCACATAGATAACATGTGGGCCTGGTGTGCGCCGAAGTGTTTCGTATTGATGGTTGGGGTAGTCAGGAAATCTCCAACAAGATCTATGGAGGACTGGTATAGTGTTCTGAGGTGAAGTAAGGGCTAGGGTGTAAAAGGTCAGGGCTATTAAAATGTAGCACATAGCAAGGGTAAGGGGGTATGGGAATACCCAGTGAGATAACATGATGACTAATGTATATAGTAGATCCAGGAATGTTGTTAGCTAGTGAAATGTGCACAGTGTGGTGGTACTGGAAATCTGTTAAGCATCTGTGTAATGAGGCAATATGTACTCAGAGTAATTCACAATAAGGTAGTGGTATCTGCACAGAGTGGAGGTAACGGATATCTGTTAAGAGAACTGTCTGGTTAGGCAATATTCACATCAGAGTAATTCACAATAAGGTAATGAAATATGCACAGTGTGGTATGTACGGATATCTGCTAGGCAACAGTGTGGTAGGTAATATGAACATCAGAGTAATTCAATAAGATAGGCCCAAAGGCCAGATGGCAAGTAGTTTGCAAGCAATTGGTTGAAGAAGAGCATAGATTAATATATACGTTGTATAACTAAATTGTTGGGGTGAGAGTCATGTGGAAGGGTAGCAAGACGCTGTGGAGTTATGTTACCAACTTGATTGATGGAGATGTGTAGACTGATGGTGGTTCATTCCTTCTCATGGTATTTAGGGAACTGGAGCTCTTCTCTTTTTGCTGAAGACAAAGTGACGGATGTGGAACCACAGTGGCCACGGACCACGCCAAAGGGCCCTCTGGCGAGGCCCTCAGGTGCGGGTCCACCAGGCGTGGGCCCGCCTGAAGGCAGTTGCTTTTCAAATGGAGCTGACTCCTCCCCCTCTCAGACAGCCCCAATTAGGCTGGAGTTCAATTAGCAGGACAGATGGATTTCTGCTGGGCTGTGTAACCCCAATCAGGGAGCAGAAGCTGATGACAGTTAGCTCTTTACTTGCCTGAAGGCAGCTGCTTTTCAAATGGAGCTGACTCCTCCCCCTCTCAGACAGCCCCAATTAGGCTGGAGTTCAATTAGCAGGACAGATGGATTTCTGCTGGGCTGTGTAACCCCAATCAGGGAGCAGAAGCTGATGACAGTTAGCTCTTTACTTGCCTGAAGGCAGCTGCTTTTCAAATGGAGCTGACTCCTCCCCCTCTCAGACAGCCCCAATTAGGCTGGAGTTCAATTAGCAGGACAGATGGATTTCTGCTGGGCTGTGTAACCCCAATCAGGGAGCAGAAGCTGATGACAGTTAGCTCTTTACTTGCCTGAAGGCAGCTGCTTTTCAAATGGAGCTGACTCCTCCCCCTCTCAGACAGCCCCAATTAGGCTGGAGTTCAATTAGCAGGACAGATGGATTTCTGCTGGGCTGTGTAACCCCAATCAGGGAGCAGAAGCTGATGACAGTTAGCTCTTTACTTGCCTGAAGGCAGCTGCTTTTCAAATGGAGCTGACTCCTCCCCCTCTCAGACAGCCCAAATTAGGCTGGAGTTCAATTAGCAGGACAGATGGATTTCTGCTGGGCTGTGTAACCCCAATCAGGGAGCAGAAGCTGATGACAGTTAGCTCTTTACTTGCCCATTGACTCACTTGAACGTTTGTTTAATTCTCAAGCAGATGCAGCAGCCTCCGTTTCTGTGGTGGGAGCTTCAGAAGCTTCTCTTTCTAGCGACAGTGAACGGAAAACATGGCTCCAGGGCACTGCCCTTTGGGCACACCAGAAAAGTGGGCATTTGGGAGAAAAAGCCACCTACAGGTGGGCACAAAGCCGAGGGCTGCCCTTAACACTTGATATTATAAAGCAGGTAATCTTGGAATGCCCTATCTGTCAGCATAGTCAGAAGAGGGCAGTTCCACATACAGTAATGGGGCATATTGGACGAGGACAGCTACCTGGCCAAATATGGCAGATGGATTTCATCGGCCCTCTTCCGGAAAGCCGAGGCTGTAAGTATGTTTGTACTGCAGTTGACACATATTCAGGATTAATGGTAGGCTTCCCTTGTTGTTCTGCTACTCAGTGGAGTACCATAAGAACCATTGAAATGATTACCCAATACTATGGAGTGCCCTTGCAAATTCAAACCGATAATGGTACCCACTTTACTGGGCAGCAAGTAAAGGATTATGCTGCCCAATATAATATAGATCTATCATGTCCCCTATCATCCACAGGCAGCTGGCCTGGTAGAGAGGATGAATGGATTATTAAAAGAAGCACTAAGAAAGTTAAATATATCAGATCCTACCAAATATGGACAGTGGAGAGATCATATAAGTGAAGCATTGCAAAAACTTAATAGGCCGATCACGGATTCCATGACCCCCCTGATGCGGATGTTATCTCCTAATTTACAAATACAGACAATCCAAATTGACTCTATTATTTATTGGAAGGTCAATCCTGCGGCCCAGGCCCCATATCGTAGTTCCCCATCAGCTGCAGGACTTGATTTGTTTTCGATAGAAACTTTGATTATTGCCCCGAATACCGTAGGGACTGTACCAACGGGAATTGGGTGCCAAATTCCTAAAAATCATTATGGCCAAATAGTTACTGGATCGAACCTCGCTCTGCGAGGAGTTATCACAATAGGGGGAGTAATTGATGCTGATTATCTGGGGGAGATCAAAGTATTATTATTAAACTTAGGGAAGCAACCCTTGGTAGTAGCTATTAAAGAACGAATTGCTCAATTATTACTCATCCCGATATTTTTTGCACCAGTGGAGGAAGGGAATGCCCCTACCGAACTTACCTTACGGGGGGATAAGGGATTTGGTTCAACCAATATGGTTAATGTTGGAGCAAAAATATGGATCCAAAATGCCCAAGGACCGCCATCACCAGGGGAAGTGATTGCAGTAGGAAAAGACAAAATCCTTCTGGTGATGCGTCCTGGGCAAGAAAGTTGGGAATATATACCTGAAGATAAATGTTATTTACGAGAGTAATTTTTTTTCTTTACCAGATCCTTACTCGTGGCATCCTTTTGTATTGGTGTTCAGTCATCCTCGTAGATGCGTGGACTCCAGGAGTGCCCCTTGTGCCCAGCAACTCCTCTTTTGGGAAATGGGCATGGCGAAATGCGACTGAGAGTCGACAACAAGATAATTTTACATGCAGCAGGGGGCAGCGTTGTCACATAATCAATATAACATATGATGGACATATGTGGGCCGGACCTCCCGTTTCCACAACCAACCCTTATCGACCTGTCTACGCTTTACATGAAGGAACTGGGATGACTAACATTACCTCTGAGGTGAATGTTAGTTGTTGCAATCGTCCTTCATCGTTCATATTTGCCCCTAATCGGGACTGGGCACAGCAACAACGTAATTGCAGCAATGAAACCCAGGGGGCTTATCGATATAACTTCCCAATAGCCAACATGACAGTCTTAGTATGCGTGAATGCCACGACCATTGTTAATCGTACATGGTGGTCATCCTACATAGTATTTATTAACATGAAGGCTTCCAAAATTGATCCTGGACATGTAAAGAGAGTTCCTTCCACCTGTATTATGGTGGGACGAGAAGCATGAAAAACGATTATTTATTCAGAAATAATTTTTCCAGTTGTGCCACCATGCCCCCTAAAACGAGTGAAATGAGCTTGGTATGACACAATGTTGGGTGGCATTGGGACTGTGACTGGAACTTTAAATAGTTTTGATATAGAAACATTAGCCAATCGCTTACATAATGCTGGGGCAGGGATTAATGATGCCCTGACATTACAAGCGAAATGGCTACCTACTTTATGGCATCCTGCACAAATACAGGCAGGTGTATCCACAGATATGATAAATCTATTTGCTAAATTAACTCAATTTGATCAGCAGGTTGACAAAAATATAACCCAATTTGCCAATTGGACCACTTGTACGTTACGAAATACAATGCAATACATGCAAAAAATGAATTATCAAACGCAATTAATGACAGGAAATGAATATGTTTGGAAACAATTATTGAACCTGACTACCGAATGGATTTATTTAAATGCACCTAAAATACAATGTAATGACACTGCATGTGTAGGACATATTATTGTTTACAATGTAACTACTTCCACTACTATGTGTAAATATGTTGTATTGCCTTTATTATTAGGCCCTCCAGATTCCCCCTTTTATTGGGTTCCAGAATTGTATGGGGAATACATTGACCACAATAATCAAACACATGATCTTTCTCTTTGTGATACAACGCTAGAGGGAAAAATCTGTAAACTCCAATCAAATGTTTATGAACCTTGTTTATTACAAAATAGTATGAATGTGTGTAAATTTAACATTCTGCCATCCACCTATGAATGGATGGTAGAAATAGCCCCCCAAGAAGTCTGCCTAGTTACTTCACACGCTGTTATACCTGATATGATAACCCCATTTATTGGTTGTTTACAAAATGTGTCAGTTCTTACATGGCATAATGAGACCTTTCTTCTAACCTCCGAGCACTATATAACTACTCAGGAGATATGGTCCATACAACCCTTATCGATACCCAATTGGGATTTCAATTTGACCAAATTACAAACCATATTAAATAACTCAAAACTTATACATGATCATATTACCATGTTAAATAAAACAATTGCTGCACATCAAGTGCAGACTGTTGTGGTAGCTGATAAATTAGTACATATCGGTACCTCAGTTGCTACTGCAACTACTCACCATTGGTATGATATCTTTTTTGGATATTCGCCGTCAGCAACGGCCGCTTTAAATTTATTAATTCATCCGGTATTGGTTTTGGTTATAGTTGTGGCTTTTCTGTCCTGTTTTAACTGCTATATCGCCTACCGACTATTCTGTAAAACGCGGAAGATACGGGTTGCGTCATATGCCCATGCTCAGTTCCATTAAGGACCGAATGTGATATGAGTGTGACAAGATTGAGAAAGAATGTGGAAAGAAATAATGGAGCTAAGCTTGGGGGTTACTTTAGGTCGAGGAAAGAAATAATGGAGCTGAGCCTGGGGTTACTTTAGGTCAAAATCTCTGAGCAGGTAGCAACTTTGGCCGGACAAAACTGGATGAGTGACTCATACAGTGACTCAGCAGCTGACATTTTTTTTCAGCTGCTGGTCACGAGCACAAAGTTAACCCTGACCAATCCTGGTATGACTCACGTGCAGAACATTAACCCTAACCAATCCTGATTTGAGCATGCATCATGTTAACCTATGAATTACCAGATCATGCAGCAGGCACGAATCTGAATTGAGTACTGTGATAAGGAGAGTGCAGCCCAGCCAGGGAAAAGTGAAAAAAGGAAGAATTTTTCCTCTTTGCGGGGGATGGGCACACAGGATCACATAGTCCACAGCAGGAACCTGGAGAGAAACCTAGAGGGCAGACCTAGCTGGAAGTCACGCCCACACTCCAGGTCAGACACAGACAGGAGTGGGAGGTACAGAAGGGCGGAGCCAGGAAGGGAGTTGCCCTGCTCAGTGTTTGAAAGGGAGCAAACAAACACTAGAGATAGAGTCGGTTGGAGAGTTGGTGGGAGGGCTGGTTCAAGAGTTGGTTCAGAGTGCGGTTGGAAGCATGGTTGGAGAGCTGATTCAGGAGTTGGTTCAAGTGCTGGTTGGAAGCATGGTGAGAAGCATGATTGGAGATACAGTTGCAGTGGCAGTTGTTGTCGGAGTTGCAGTCCAGGCCTAAGTGGGAGTTGCAGCTCGGGTTCCAGTCCTGGTTCCAGAAGATACAGAGGGAACAGCCCTGTAGCCAAAAGGAGCAGCAGAAAAAGGAACCACTATAAAGACAGCCAGAGAAGGTACAAAGGAAGCCACCAGACTCAGCGCAGTAGCCACCGAGGATATAGGGAAGGTTCCAGGGGGAGAACCACCTACCCTAGCAAGAGAGTGGGAAAGTGTTACCACAGGTCTCTGCCCTACGCTGAGGCAGAGGGAGTCCTGACTGGCCAAAGCTCTAACCAGGAGAATACTGCACAAGAAGCCCAAGGTAGGAGAAGGGAGGCAGCAAGGCCTTCTAAGTATGTTTATTCTTCTGACTCTGAGGAAACTGTTATGCCACAGATAACACAGCACAAAAAGAAATGTACCAGGAAGGTTAAGCAAGAGCAACCCATAGGAGACCTGCCTAGAGCAGGGAAGGCAAGAAAGTGGGAGAGGTTGTTTAACCTGTTAAAAAGTCTAGAGCAGAAAGTTCCTGAGCGGTATCTAGCAGAACCCTGCTACAGCTCAGCAGAGAGTATGGACATTGAAGCCAAGGAGGCTGAGGTAAATTCAAATGTCTCAGAGATGGAATGTGATGCCTGCACTAAGGTAAATTAGTGTGAGCCAGAAACACTTGATATTGGAATTCACTGTTGTTTTGTTTTGGACATTTGTTACTGGAGAAGTATCCACTGTTTTATTTTGTCTGGAGAGTACATGTGTTTGGGAGAAATTGTATCCACTTACCTGCAAGGAAGCTGAATAAATTCCTGTGCACTTTATAAACCACTCGGCCTCGTCATTCCTTACACAACTACAACCCTAGGAAATAGAAGAGGTGATCACCCGTCCCTACTAGGTGGCCGCCTGGTAGGGGCGCTAGCGTCACAGTACTTAGCAGGGGGATTTTCAGCAGATCTCCGGGACTGACTTCTTCAAGATAGATGGGACAGACGTGTCTCTGTAGTCTCCCAGATTTTTCCTCTAGGCGATCGCTGGTCCCCCGACTTTCTGGAGTGCGGTTACAATATCCGGTGAAGTATTGATACCTTACTTTTACTTATTATTCTGAAAAGGACTTAATTTAATAAAACTCATATTGTATTTACTAAAGTGTCTATGCCTAATCTGTGAGCTAGTGAATGACAGGGTTAACTTGTATTTTCCAGAGTGTCTATGCATAATCTGTGAGCTAGTGAATGACAGGGTTAAAGGAAGTGTAAAATTTGGCATTACATTCAGCAAGCTATTCAGCAGCACTAAAGCAACACTAACACTAACCACTTAGCTTTGGGGCATTCTGGGGGTGGAGCAGGGGGCAATGACATTCAGCCACTAATCGGCTAACCTAAATCAACTAAAGTTAGAAAAAAGGCTGTCCTAAGTTTAGCTTTCTGGCCAGCGATTAAATATTACTGCTGACTGACTAGCTAAAATGCTAACAAGGCAACCTGATGTTCAATGCTGGCAGTCAGATATGGCCTCAATTTTGAATATAGAGGCATTATTTAAAGCAGCAAGAGCCAGCTGTTTTAACAGCGCTGGTTGCCTCCATTGAATATGTCCCTCATCATGTCTGATGTCCAATAGGTGTATGCCATCTGCGTGGATTAACCCCTTTGTGTCCATGGTCAGCAGTCTATGCTGGATTGCATCGCCCCCCTTTGGTATATATAGTTGCTAACACACTTATTCACCTTCCTGTGGGCCTGCTCAACTCACAGTATATAAGAATGACCCATGATCCACACCTCTCTTGTTGGCACTGGACCTGTATTGGGAATAATTTAAACAGTTATTATCATTGGAAGCGGGTGGGGGGGGGAGGCAACAGGTCGTCCCATTCATCTCTACAGTAGGATACATAGGCTAGGGACTTCCATCTTCTGATCCTTTCAGTGTGTAATGTAGAAGGTCCTTCCGAAGCTATGGAGCTGGGTGAAACGGAAGATTATGTTTCAGTTTCTGACAGGCAAGCAAAGCACATGGCCCAGGGTTGCCATGGGAAACGTAAACAGTATGAGTCACGAGTGCAGCAAACATGCCCAAGCTGCAGAGTATCCCTGAGCCCCGGTCTTAAGGGGAAACACCTGGTGGGAGGCGGGGCAGAGCTAAGCCCTAGAAAACAGGGATATAAGAATTGCTCACTGAGATTCAGGGAGGAGAGCAAGGAGGAAAGCAACGAGCAGAGCAAGGGGAGAAACCCGGAGCAGAGCAGGAGGGACGAGCTGAGCAAGGAGAGCAGGAACCAGGAGAGCAGAGATGGCGGAATAAGAGGAGCTGGTGGAACTGCAGGAGTTCCAAGAGCTGCAGAGGGAAAAGAAGCAGCAGAGAGAGAAACAGGAGATAAAGCACAAGAATTCAAAGCTACAAAGCCCCGGAGAGCCCAAGCCCAAAAGCCAGGTGGGAGCGACTCTCAATTAGAGCCCTATTGTGAAGGCAGCTGGAGAGAGAGACTGCCTGAGAGGTCAGTGTGGGAGTGCTCAGAAACTCTTGGGAGAGGAGGCTGTTGGCCAGAGGACATTTGCATGACTGAGGAAGCAGTGCTGAGAAAGTCTTCTAGGAAAAAGCCAGAAGGTAGGCTGTGTAAAGCATTGAAAGAGAAAACTAAGCAGAGAAGTTTACCTTGCGATTGCCAAGCTCTGTTAGACTCTCCATGTGCTAGTTCCCAAGTATACGGCAGTTATCAGCCCTGCTCTATAGAGCATTCTGAAGAGAAACCTCTAGGAAATAGAGAGGGTCTGTGTTTTAAAACTCCGTATGATTTTGTACAAACATGCTCAGCTGAAAGTGATGAGGAAATGCAGACAGGGTCTGTTGTAGAAGACTCTGAGGAACAAATGGACTGTACGCTACCATTTGCAGATGATATCATATCCCTGTGCTGATATCTGTTACCAAAGCTGTTGGAACAGCAGCAAAGAAGCAAAGTGATTCTTTTGGGTTTGAAAGGAAATGTTTCTTTGAGTTTGTTGAAGCACTGCATTGGTTAAAGCTGAAGAGGAAGAAGCTGTTTTGTTTAGTTCCTGAGTTTTGTTTTCTTATGCCAGAAGCATGGCCCTTTTTGTTCTGTATTGTATTGGCAATTAATCCATACGGAGGGGAAATAAAACCTTGTCATATATTGCCTGAACCACTCGACTACAGTTATTCCTTGCTTGGGGAGTGGAAGGTGACTACAACACCCAGAAGGCCGTGCATAATCAGTGCACTGCCCTACTTCCTGAGTCAGGATTTTCCCAGGCTGACCTTTCTCTGCATGCCTCAGGGCTCCAGGGGAGGTTATTGGTGACAAGTGGTATTTCTAGGTAGTCCCTTCAGATGTAGCTCATATTCAGAAGGTATATGTTCTGAAGACTCCACACTCCTGTCCAATATCGGTGACAGCATTTTTGAATACTACTGTTGCAGCAAATGCTGTGAAAAAGCTCTCATTCTCTCTCTCACCCACAGAAGGAAACACACAGACAGGCTGGAATGCAAACAGGATCTTTTAATGTGCGCACAGGCTCAGACAGAGTGCCGGCAGTCTCCACAAAAAAATCTGAGCCACAAAGGACGTCCCACAATGTCTTATATACAGTACAATTTTAAACTCATTCTACAATCTCATTAGTCTCGGGTATTTTCTGTCCACCAATCAGTAGCCCCTGGGAAGGTGCCTGGGTGACCTGCCCAAACCGGTATGCTCTGGTCTGCTGATTTCTGGGCAAGGGGGTATTGTGCTCAGGCCTGGAGGGGGGGAAGGGTGCCTACTAAAACCTATATGTCTTTTCTTAGCAAGCTGATCACTATGTAAAATCCTCATGGCTGGGGGAGGGTTACCCACAGCTAAACCTTATGGCTACCTCACTCCCCCCTTTTTAAGTGAGACCTCAACCGCTAGAGGCGGTAGAGGGCAGTATTACTGGAGGCAAGCCGCAGAGGGGTGTATTGGGTCAGGGCCATGACAGTGGTAGCAGCCTTGCGTTCTACCAGGGTGTCAAGGGTGGTGGTAATGAAGTGGTGAAGAATGGGGATACAACATGGCAAGAATGGCACATAGCAGTAAAATAAAAAGAACCCCTACCACTGGGATTTTTAGTCCCCCTATCCAACTGAACCACTTCATAAACCACCCAGGACCCATGGACGGGTCAGTAATATGATTAACTAGATCACGTAGGTCTTGGATAGAGTGTTCAATGGAAACACTTGCGTCAGTGAGTTTAAAACAACACATATCCTATACCCTCTGTAGCAACTCCTGCACAAAAGTTTTGTTCCGTGTGCAAACGTTGCTGTACTGTCTGTAAAAGGTTGTAGGGTCTGCAGAGGCCTCTTTCCCTGGGATCCACCCTTATTAACATATTAATGGCTTTTATTCTTGCTAGTGTTGAGTCATTCTGGCTACACCCTGTCATCCCCTTTGTTTCATTAATCACTGACACTATAATCTTCAGGGCTCATGAGCACTTTGTATCACCAGCTTTGTTTGGCCTGTTTAACTTGTCCAGGCTTGCCCAGCTTGCTTAGGCCCGGCATGTCTTTTCTTAGCTGGGTCCATTTACTGTGCACTTTCAGGCCTGACCTGTTTCTTAGCTGGGTCCATTCTCTGTGCACTTCTGTTCAGAGTATGGTTCCCCCTGGCTCTACTCTTGTTGTGCTGGGCTCTGGGTACTCATTTTCTTAGCCCACATGTTTTTTTCCGTGCCATCATAATGTATTACAGCCTCAGGCAAGGATGCAGCCATACTAGACATACCTATCAGCCAATTTCCCTTCATTCTCCAATTTTTCTTTTTCTTTTCTTGTGAATGGGGCAAAGGTAATCCCACTAAGGGCAATGGACAACAACCATTTGAGACAGATAGGGGGCATCAGAAAAGCAGCTTCTGGTACTGTTCCCTAGAGACAACATACATTGTAACATCATTTTCTTGCAGCAACTCAATAATATTAAAAACACATAACATGAAAGTGTATCAAAAGCAGCAGTGCTTAATAATGTGATAAAGAAAACTCTGAGAATAGTACAGCAAAACTTGAGCTGGTGTGGGTATTGCAATTGCTGAAGCCGAAATGGCTTGTAGATTTCAGTTACTTTCTAAGAAAACAATATTAAAAGGATAACAATACAATCATTCACAAAAGCCCCCAAAACCCCCAGTCAGTCCAATAGTCCTCCTCCCATTCTCAGACAATGTGGTCCTGCCTCTCAGCAGTTCCCCAGGACCTCGCAGTGTGCTTCACCTTTCTCTGAAGTTTAAGTTCTGTTTCTCTCAAAATTTGAACCTCTCATTCTCATAGGCAGATATCTTGGCCCTTTTTCAATGTGACACACTGATCCAGATAGGGACTCCTTCACACATTTTAGCGGTGGGTAGTTCTGAGTTCTTGGGATGGTCTGTTCCATCTGGACTCTGGCAAATTCACTCTGCTGGACTCTCTGGATTGCAATTGGTGACATGGCTCCAGGCCTTATTCAGAAAAGCAGCATCAATATTGAATGAAAAAAAAAACTAAATATGCTGGATTAGATTTCACAATGATACAAACTTCATTTCATCCATATTTACTTAAGATCATAACTATCTCATATGGTGTCAACTATGTCTCTCAGTTTGATAAACTCTTTGTCTCTCTGTCTCTTTACCACTGGAGATTCCTTTGCAGGTAAGAAATATTCCATTATGCCCTTGACTGATCTTTACATGTTTATAGATCAGACAAGTTGCACACACATATTCTGCGATTTCTGGCAAGGTTTTTTAGAATTATACCAATTTTTGTGAGAATTTGTCATCAAATCATCCCTCTTTTGCCCATGCGTGCCTGGCCAGGACATACAGGGGCAATATGAGGCAAAAAGCATCTGGAAGTACCACATGGCTAGTGTGGGTTTTACAAAGCTCATCAGGGTGCAAGGTGCACCCAACCTGTCTCCAGATGTCTATTTCTTATTGTTGAGTATGTGTTGGGGCTTAGATGAATTCCTAAATTGAAGATTCTGGAGACGGCATAGTTGAATAAAATGCTCATCTCCTTGTTTGTTTTTTGTTTACATATTCATTAGCCAGATACATCACTTCAAATTACCCATACTAATGTATCCTTATTTGGCAAGGCTGCTAAGAATATCAAACAATTGTTTAAAAACTTAGTATTGTTTCTTTTCTATCATTCTTTTTCTCAAACCTCTCCTGGATCATTGCTGACAAGCAAAATTTGGTTTTGTCCAATCAACTCAAGTTAAATAATTTTACAAATATTTCCATATTTTCTGGTGTAATTGGCACCTATGATGTTACTGTCCTGTTCAGCAGTCATCAGCACTGAGCTGCCTTAAATCTTACAGTTCAGAAAACAGGCATTCAGATGATGAAACTGATACTTTTGCATGAAAAGGTTGGGGGATATCTGGAATGCAAACACTTCTCCTTGTATATTTTTAATGCAAAATATTCTTTTTCACATTTAATTTAAAACCTAACAATACCTGAGACTGGCATCAAACTGATATGAAAACCCTCTGTGAGGTGCTTGCCACAGTATATAAAATCCCTTTTAACTTTTAATTTTGTATATGCAGTCAAAACCAAATATATGTACCAGAGATAAAAATTCAAGATGGATTACCCTTTTTATTCAGAGCTCTTAACCTCTACTTTGAAGGTCAAAGGAAAACAGAAACAGTTTCCTTAGTTTCATGCCTTGTTTGTTTGATCTAGCATCCAGGGGCACTTGGCAATGAACAGCCAGCAATGAAAGAAAAACAATATTTACTGTAGATTAAAACATTCAAACACAAGACTATTAGTCTTAAGTATAGCAGCTAGAATAAGAAGGTTTTCTTGATAAATTTCACTAAACCCTCCCCCCTGGGCTGTAAGAAATGGTTTGCAGGCTAGCTCTTACACAAGAGCTTTGCCTTACAGATATTCCCCAACCCATACATCTTTGCTAATAGTAATTTGACCAGCCTTTGTTTTATCCCACCCTTACACAATCAAGATGCTGGTCAGACATCTGAGGATGCTCAAAGGAGGCACCCCCCATTGTTCTAGAAGCTTAAACTCTACAATTAAAATTGATGACAAGAGGATTGTTTGGAGGCTAGGTGAATTGGGGTTTTTTGTCCTCTTTAATGGGTTTCCAATTGTTTGCTAGGAGAAAGACTCTTAGGTGATTTTTCCTTTTGTCCTCTCTAATGGGCCTCCATTCATCTGCTAGAAGAAGAAACTCCTCCCTGATCTTCCAGTATCTTTCTATAGCTATGCAAACAATTCCAATGGTTTCATTCCTAGTATCTTTCTGTAGTTATGCAAACCATCTCAGCAGTTCCAACAACCCCCCACTCACCGCTGAGAGGCATGACCAAAACATTTTCTAAACTGTCCCTTTCCCTGCAATCAGTAGACCTGGTGTTTTTCACTGTTTGGGGACACAGGGGCGATTTGTTAATAACTTCACCTTTTACTGATAGAGTATCAAAATCAATCCTGAAATATAAAGACCTAATGTCTTGGTTTGCAGCTTGTCGTGCTGTGAGGGCTTGCGTGCATCAGTGATGCTGAGAGCTAAACTATCGGTAGTTTAACTACTGGCAGGGTCTCCCAAGATGTACAGGTCTCAGCTGAGGTGCCAGACCAAGACAAACCACCCATCTGGGCAGCAGCAGAATGGGACAGTGTTGACGGCGGAGGATCACATTTTTGTGACAACGGCAACAACACCAAACTTAAACTGCGCGGAAGAAAGGCCCGGCAATCTACTTCTGTATCTTGCCATGAAAACCCAATGGATAGTTACAACAAAACAAATTGTGCTATGGTGCTGGAAGATGAGACCCCAGGTCAGAAGGCACTCAACTAGCTACTGGGGAAGAGCTAAAGACTTTTCAGAGTAAAGCCAGCATTTATGATGTGGTTGGATCAAAGCCCTCGGGAAGTCTGACTGCTGATGTAGCTGCGCATGAAATGAGAGTCAGAAGCTGTAAAGATGTCTTACACATTGGAACATGGAACGTGCGAAGCATGAACCAAGGGAAGTTGGAGGTGGTCAAGAATGAAATGGAACGTGTACAACTTGATCTGTTGGGTGTCAGTGAACTGAAATGGACTGGCATGGGGCACTTTGCATCAGATGATCACATGGTCTACTATGCTGGAAATGAAAGACAAAGAAGAAATGGTGTTGCATTTATAATAAAGAAGAAACTTGCAAGAACTGTAATGAAATACAATGCAGTCAGCGAACGCTTAATCTCTATTCGTCTACGAGGATTGCCTATCAACACAACTATAATTCAAGTATATGCCCCAACAACAGCTGCAGAAGAGAATGAAATTGAAGAGTTCTATGAACAAGTACAAGCTGAAATTGACAGAACATGCAAACAGGATATCCTGATAGTCATGGGTGACTGGAACGCAAAAGTTGGCAACAAAGAAGAAGGCAAAGTAGTTGGAAAATATGGACTTGGCAACAGAAATGAAGCTGGAGAAAGACTGATAGAATTCTGCAAGACCAATGATCTATTCATCTCAAACACCTTCTTCAGCAACACAAGCGGCGACTGTACACATGGACTTCACCGAATGGATTATATAAAAATCAAATTGACTACATATGTGGAAGTCAACGATGGAAAAGCTCTGTAACATCAACAAAGACAAAACCTGGAACTGACTGTGGTACAGATCATCAACTACTAGTATGCAAACTCAAGCTAAAGTTGAAAAAGAGCAAACCACTCATGAATGCAGCAAAATATGACCTTGAGAATATACCACTGGAATTTAAAGACTGCCTACAAAATCGATTTGCTGCTTTAGATACAAATGACAGAGCTCCGGAAGAGTTATGGAATGACATCAAGAAGGTTGTGTTGGAAGAAAGCAAGAAGTCTTTACAAAAGGTGAAAAAGCAAAAACGGCCAAAATGGATGACGGAAGAAACTCTGAAAATTGCCCAGAAACGCAGAGAAGCTAAAGCCAGAGGAGAAAGAAAGACAATCGCAGAACTCAACAGAGATTTCCAACGTGCAGCAAGACAGGACAAGGAAAAGTACTACAATGACACTTGCAAGGAAATAGAAGCAGAAACTATTAGAGGAAGAACAAGATCGGCTTTCCTAAAGCTACGAGAGTTAAAGAAAAAGTTCCAGCCTCGAATTGGAATGTTACAAGATGCTCAAGGTTCTATGTTGAATGATGCTGAAAAGATCAAGAAAAGGTGGAAGGAATATACAGAGATTTTATATGATAAAGATCAAGTGGACCAACAGCCGTTTCAACCTGTACCTTATGATCGGGAACCATTGGTGATGAAAGAAGAAGTTGAAGCAGCATTGAAAGCCTTATCAAAGAACAAAGCACCAGGCATTGATAGCATTCCCATAGAGGTATTGCAGCAATCTGATGCAGCTGTTACCGTACTCACAAGGCTCTGCCAAGAAATATGGAAGACAACATCATGGCCAACTGACTGGAAAAGATCTGTGTTTATACCAATACTAAAGAAAGGTGATCCAACTGACTGTGGAAATTATCGCACAATCGCTCTGATCCCACATGCCAGCAAGATTCTACTGAAGATTATTCAAAAGAGACTACAACCATACCTGGAACAAGAACTACCTGAAGTGCAAGCAGGGTTCAGGAAAGGGCGAGGAACGAGAGACATCATTGCGGATGTGAGATGAATCCTTGAAAAGACTAAAGAATACCAAAAGGATATCTATTTGTGCTTTATCGACAATAGCAAGGCTTTTGACTGTGTAAACCATGAGAAACTCTGGGCCACATTAAGAAGCATGGGTATACCAGAACACCTGATCGTTCTCTTGCGCAATCTGTACATTGATCAAGAAGCAACCGTTCGAACGGAACAAGAATGGTTTAAAATAAGCAAAGATGTAAGACAAGGCTGCATACTTCCCCCCTACCTGTTTAATTTATATGCAGAACAAATCATCAGAGAAGCAGGATTGTATGAAGACAACAGAGGTGTGAAGATTGGTGGAAGACTCATCAACAACCTTCGCTATGCTGATGATACCACATTACTGGCTGAAAGTGAAGATGATCTGAAACATTTGCTTTTCACAATCAAAGAACATAGTCTCAAAATGGGCCTGCACCTTAATGTAAAGAAGACAAAGATCATGACAACTGGCATAATCAACAGGTTCATCGTTGAAGGAGAAGAAATTGAAATTGTGAACAACTTTAACCTACTTGGATCAACTATCAATAAAGAAGCAACAAGCAGTCAAGAAATCAGACGACGCATTGCTCTTGGCAGAATGGCTATGAAAGACCTAGATAAGATTCTCAAGAGCAGAGATGTCTCTCTCCATACAAAGATTCGACTTGTTCAAGCCATGGTATTTTCAATAACATCATATGGATGTGAAAGCTGGACAGTGAAAAAGATAGGAAGAAAATTGATGCCTTTGAATTATGGTGCTGGCTGCGAATACTGTGTATACCATGGACTGCCCGAAGAACAAACCAGTCGGTACTAGAGGAGATCAAACCTAAGCTTTCTTTAGAAGCTCAGATGACAAGACTTCGACTTTCATACTTTGGACACATCATGCGAAGAGAGAGATCATTAGAGAAAGACATTATGCTTGGCAAGATAGTAGGCCAACGCAAAAGAGGAAGGCCAGCAATGAGATGGATCGATACAATAACAGCAGCTACGGGTACCAGTCTGTCAACAATGAGCCGCCTCACTGAAGACCGAACACAATTTAGGATAGCTATCCAGAGGGTCGCCATGAGTCCTAAAGTCAACCAATGTAAAAGACGCAGAGGCCTTCCTGCAAGCAATGTCCTCACTACAGTTCACACAAATCATCAATGCTCCAACACACAGACATGGATCATCGCCAGACCTCATATTCGCATCCAATTACCTAACATCAAGAGACCTGATTTCTCCACCAACCATTACCCCAGTGCCATGGTCTGACCACTACTTAATAGAGATAAGGCTGCGGTTACAAGAGGACCAGACAAACGAAAGAGCAAACACCTCACACACACAAAGACGATTTAAGTGTTTCGACAGGGATGAATTCCTACAGGACACAATACAACACCTGAACATTACTACGGACGACCTGGAGGAACAAATTTCCAGCTGGAACAGCATTTTAGCCAACGCCGCCAAACCACCCGATGACGGGACCGCGAAACAACACCACAACAAGAGACAAAGCAAACCATGGTACTCAGCAAAAATACGACAGGAGAAGAGGGAACTCAGGAAGATCGAACGGAGATGGAGAAAAAAAAAAAACAACTGCCGACCAGCATCTTTATCTAACGAAGCAAAAACAATACAATGAACACATCAACCAATCAAAGAAGGAATTCCACACAAACATGATAAATACCTCCATCAACAAACCCAGAGAGCTTTTCGAAATAGTGAAAATCCTCACAAAAGAGCAAACAACAGAAGGGGAAGCACAAATAGATCCTCAGAAATTCGCCGACCACATCAAAGACAAATTTCACTCCACAGAACAAACAACGCCGAGTAGAACCACAAGGACGGATCCACACTCCAAAACCTGGGGCACATTCGCCTCACCCTCCACAGAACAGATATCACACATCATTTCTACAATCAACACAAGCACCGCTCCTACAGACCCATGCCCAGTGTCATGGGTCAAAGCCACCAAATCAAGTCTCATCCCCACCATACATAAAATGGTACACAACTCACTCACTCAAGGACTCATGCCAAAGCAACTAAAACTTGCCTCAGTGAGACCAATCACAAAGAAAACAACTCTCGACAAAGAAGACCCAGCAGCATACCGACCAATCTCCAGCATACCTTTCCTCGCAAAAATCATCGAAAAGACGGTTCACTACAACTTCAGGACCACATCGACAAACACGAAACACTCGACGACAACCAACACGGATTTCGTCCCAACCACGGTGTCGAGACGCTACTGATCTACCTCTTCGACAGCATCCTTAGAACAATTGACAACACCAGGAACGGAATCATAATGATATTCATCGACATCTCCTCAGCCTTCGACACAGTGGACCACAACACGCTCCTGGAAAGACTACAGAACACTGGTATACACGGTATCACACTGAAATGGTTCCACTCATACCTAACAGAAAGACAGCTACAGGTCAAGGTGGGACACATCACATCCCGACCCATCAAAGTCCGTCAAGGAGTACCTCAAGGTTCTGCGCTCTCAGCACTCCTATTTAACATCTACATCCAACCAATATGCAACATCATGAAAAAGAACAACATTCAATACACAATCTATGCAGACGACATCATGATATACACCCCGATATCAATCGACAACCCGGACTTCTCTAGGATAACAGACTGCCTTACACAAATGACCAGTTGGTGTCAAAACAACAACCTCGCCATAAACTACAACAAGACTGAAGCTTTAATCATCACTCGGAACCAAAGCTTCATACACCCACCAAATATAAAGATACAAAACATTACTATACCAATAAGGTCAGAAGTGAGATACCTCGGGGTTACGCTGGACAATAAACTCAATCTCAAGACACACATAAACAAAACAATACAAAAAGCCTACTACAAGATGCGAATCATCAGGAGACTGAAACCACTCCTCGCCCCAGAACACTTCCGTACCGTCTGTCAAGCACTGATAACCCCTCTACTGGACTTTTGCAATCCGATATACCTTGGACTACCGAAACAAGCTATCAAACCACTCCAACTGGCACAAAACACCGCAGCACGAATCATATCCGGAACTGCAAGACAAGAACACATCACACCCACCTTAAAGGACTTACACTGGCTTCCAATCGATGCACGCATCAGATACAAAACTATCATAAACCTATTTAAGATAAAACAGCAAACATCAGCCAACAGCCTGCACGCCCTCATACAACCAGACACCAGCACACGGTCTAGAAGAAAACAAACACACAACCGAGTCAGCACCCCAAGTGAATACAAACACACACGCAAGGACACAACAGACAGAGCACTCTCCATGGCTGCTCCAACAATATGGAACAAACTACCGGACGATTTGAGAGCAACTACAGACCTCAAGGACTTCAGAAAACAGCTGAAAACCATGCTGTTCAGAGAACACTTTGGACACATCACATAAACTAAGTAACTGTATAGCAGCACACGTTACCGACTAACACTATATGTATATATAAAATGTTTTTAGCACCACTGTATATAGCCCACATTGTACATAGCTCAAACCAATCTAGCTCACAACACAACACACACCCAACTAAATTTCCACCCTCACTGCATGTATAACACACTCACACTACCAGATTGTTTGCTGTGATACCACCTTGATTATCATGATAAGGCGGTTTAGAAATACTGTTAAATAAATAAATAAATAAAATAAATGAGTCGACTCCGACTCGACGGCACTTAACAACAACAACAACAATGTCTGGACAAAAACTTTCTTTCCCTAATCTTTCCCTAATGTCACAACTAAACACAGAGACACTCTAACATTTACAGAGACACTCTAACAGTTTCTACATAACAGCACATTAACTATATGGACCAGCCATGAATCTATATAGGGAAACTGGTCCGGATGCTCCTTCACTACAATTTAGCCTCCGGACCCCATGCTCTAATCACAATTTACAAATCACAAGTTACAGTGTAAATCTTCTAATCTCAATTCAAGGAATGCAATGTTCAGTGTAAATTTTCTAATCTCACTTCTGGGAATACAATATACAATATAATCCAGGTAACAGGCAGAGTTTGATTGCGCAAAACACACAGGACCACAAAGGGAAAAAGAAAGAAGGAAAACAGAAAACAGAGACGTCTCAGCAGCGAATACTCATACACTCTCTTTCCTCAGTAGCAGCTGTTACAAATACACATTACACACACTCTCTCTAGCTGTACCATAGGCTTTAACTTATATCCAGGAACAAGCAGGAATGAGTCTTCACATATGGGTACGTCGGTACCGACGGAGCCTGCACGGGAATGCTCCCCAGCATCCAATCAGAAAGCTTTTGGGAGCATCCCTCGTGCCTGCGCGCTGACTTCCTGCCTTTCTCACTGCCTCTCCTCAGTTTTCGTTTTTCCGCGGAGCCGACAGGACATCCTCCTGTCACCGCAGAAACTTTTTTCTTTAAAATTCTTATTTCTTGTTTTCTTGTGGTCGCAGCTGTCTTTCCCGCTGATACCGGTACCGCCGGTGCTTTATTCTTTTCTTTTTCTAAACTTAGAGAAATTTTTTCTCCTCAGTTTTTGTCTTAACCTTTTGGGCCTACCAGGTCTCTCCAACATGGAGCCTTCTTCCCCTAAGAAGTGCCTTCACTGTGGAAACATAGTTTTCTTTTTAGACTCCAATGCTTGGTGTCTAACCTGTTTTTCCCTGATCCATCAGGCTGTATTATTGGGAGAAGACCTTCCCTTTTTCGAGTTTCCCTTGATGCCGTTTTTCCTCCTGAGGTGAGGACACCGGTTTATTCTTCTCTCCAGGATCAGGTAACCCACAGTCTGTTAATACTAGCCAATTCTTGAAGGGTAAGTCTCATGCCCAGCATGATGACGGCTCCGGCCTTGCCCTCAAGACCCCATTGGCAATAAAACCCCGGCGGGAGTCTTCGGGCTCCAAAGCATTTACGGGGTTTCAGGTTGTTCCTGGGGCTCACCCCTCACAGAACATACCTGAGCCGTGCTCAGGGGTGGTATCCGCTTCGAGCGGTACCGATAACCCGGCACCGGCACCAGTGTCGAGTGTTCCACTCTTCACCAGGGATAGTCATCTGGTGTCCTCGGTACCTTCGGGGCCGATCGATACGACCCAGATTGGCTTTCCTGTATGTCCGCCATGCTCGGAGTTGGTACCGGCTTTGAGCGGTACCGATACCCCGGCATCGGTGTCGAGTGTTCCACTCTTCACCTGGGATCGTCATCTGGTATCCTCGGTACCTTCGGGGCCGATCGATACGACTCAGATTGACTTTCCTGTATCTTCGCCATGCTCGGAGTTGGTATCGGCTTCGAGCGGTACCGATACCCCGACATCGGCGCCGGTGTCGAGTGTTCCTCTCTTCACCGGGCATCGTCTTCGGACGTCCTCGGTACCTTCGGAACCGATCGATACGACTCAGATTGACTTTCCTGTATCGGCATCGCCGATACCACCACCAACGTCGGCACCTTCTAGACATGCATCGATAGACTCGCTCCATTCGATGCCGAGTCTAGAATCGATATCCAGTCTAGATGATTTGGTACCGACGCGTTTCGGAACCGATCCATATCGTTTCCGACTACACAGTACCGGGGATATTCACCAAGGCTCTCTGGCTACCTCGGTACCGCTTCAGCAGCCCCCGATTACTGCTTCGATGACATTACCGTCTCCAATACCGGTATCGGTATCGATGTCGATTCCTGCAGTTCCATCAGTGCCATCGATCCTTTCTATGCCTAGCTTGGAATCGATACCGGGCACTGACGATGCAGTACTAGCTGCCTCGAATTAGAACTGTCAGTATCACTGTCCATCTAGCAGGATTCTTTTTCTGCACCAGTCCAGTATGTCTTCTGGTGCTCAAGCTGCTCCTTCAACCTCAGCTTACCCAGGAATAGTTCCCATTGGAGATCCTTCTTTTCAGAAATTTCTCCTTGACATGGCAACCTTTCTTGCCATTCCTATTCCTGACTCTACTCTTAACCAAGATCCTGCAGAAAAGGAAAATATAATGCTTCCTTTACATCATTCTTTGCAGGATCTTCTTCTGAGGATGTGGGAATCACCTTTAAAGGTTCCTTCGCCTTCTACAGCCATTAATGTTCTGTATCAGGTGCCTCCCTCTCCGGGGTTTCAAAAAAACCAACTTCCACATCATTCCAGTGTAGTGGAATCAGCAATGAGGAAGGTAAGAAGCAAGAAGAAGCATTCTTCTTATCCGCCAGGTCGTGCATCTAAAGCACTTGATGCCTTTGGACGTCAAACCTTCCAAACTTCTATGCTGGCTTCAAGAATTATTTCATATATTTTTTATATGAGTCTGACACTTCAGGAGGTCACAGAGAAATTATCTCTTTTGTCCCCTTTTTTGTCAGAGCCTAAGGCCACTGACTATTCCTTGCTTCTTAATCATAGCAGGAATATCTCTTGGTTTCTTTCTCGTGCTTCTCTAGACTCTTTTGAGTCTGTTAGCAGATCCTCTGCTATTGCCATTGGAGCACGTCGTAAAGCCTGGCTGCAAGCTTCAGACTTGAGCAGATGGGCACAACATACCTTGGTTAATTCTCCTTGCACTGGAGAAAATCTCTTCAATAAAGAGGCTTTACGTCAGGTTGCTCATTGCTCCACTGACTTCCCTGGTTCTGGAAACCATCCTAAGCCGCCTTATTCCCCAGGATGTAGGAAATGTCCTACCAAACCTTCTTTCCCTAAGAAAAGAAGGTTTCACCCTTCTCCTGCCCATCCTTCAGATGTACCCAAGCAAGGGACATCTCATCTTAGTCTGCAGTCTCCAGACTCTAACCAGTCTAATCATAACCAGCAACCATAGGTTCCTGTATGTTGCAATCTACAGTTAACTTCTTCTTAGTAGAAGTTTATTCTTCAAAACTCTACACTGGTTTTTCTTTTTCAGTATGCTAAGCTGTTAGGATTCTTTTGTCCATGGGTTACAGAATTCTCCCCTTCTTACTACTACGAAGGGAGGTTACAACTATCCCATGATAGTTTCTGTCCCCACATGGACATCTTTTCCTTCAGCTGACTTACCATATGGTAAGTCACCTTCCAACCCCCTCTCTTCCAGGGTTTCCCCTGCTTGAGTTGGTACCATACTGAAACACTTCTCTTTCTTACAGTGTAGACTTTTTGTTATCCTTCAATGTATGCTCTGAACAACTCATCAGACAGGGATGGGAATATCTCCGCTCCCTTTGTCGGTTTTCTCTCTGTTTTTATACAGGAGAATCCCCTTGGTTGTTTTGTTCAGTTGCTGTGCATGCAGGAGTTCCAGTGATTACTTTAATACTCATTGCAAGCTACTTTCAACTATCTTGCATTATACTACTCACTGCAGGTTATCTTCTTCTAGCCATATCCTTTCCTAGGATGTGGCAACACACCTGACTTCAGTCAGTTTTATCTCATAATTCTCCTGCACAATGCTCTCTGCAATCTTCAGAGAAGCTTTCTACTATGGGCCCTTGCTACAGAGCATTGAACTTTGTCTCTGAGGGTTTTTTCCATATAGTAGAAAACGCTTATATAATCATTCCATGACTATATGGGTTCTTTGTACCCTCTTGTCTCCTGTTGTGATACAGAAGACAAGCTTTTTCTGCGTGAATGTCCAAGGAGTTCCCAATCTTGCAGGAATCCACCCCTTTTTTCCTTACAGCTTGGCATTATGCTTTTCTGCTCCACTTGGACTACGCATAATCTTTTAGTGTACATGATACCCCTGTGTCCCTTGGCTGGGTCATCCTGGTGTCTTAGTCTATGCATTTTTTTTTGTCCTTTGGACATGTCAGAGTCCTAAAGTACTCCTGACGTGCTCTTGCCAGACTGCTATTATCCTCTGTTTTTTCATGCAACCATACTGGTTATTCCACTGAACTACATTCCTGCACCGCAGAAATAGATTCTCTATATATCTTCAGGTGGTTTTCACCCCCTTATTATTAGATGAATCTTTTCCCATCACATTCCCCATGTGAATGTTTTGTGGGGCTCAGTTGCAGACATGTATCCTCAGACATATATTCATGTATGTATATGTCCTATACATACATATTTCTGTAATCTGTGTGGGCATAAGTTATGCCCATCTATATATATATATCACATATCTAGACATATATGCACATATATATAGATATGTATGTATCTCCATATATATATATATATATATATATATATATAGATATAGATATATATATAGATATATATATATATGTGCCCATTGGGAGATGTCCATAGGATGCTATGTATTACCTACTATCTCCCTAACTGTCTGTGCTATAAAGCTTTTACCTTCTTAAGAGATCCAGACAGTCAACTTGCCTATTCTCATACGGCTCAGTAAGTGGGAGCGGTTATACACACAATTACTGCTGTGATGTCAACAGCTTCTATTTTTGTTATAGAGCTCCCTGTCTATGAAGTATCAAACTTCAATGTCTTCCTATCTCTTACCAGCTAGGAAAGACAGTGTACATCTTCAGTACTTCTGAGTACACTTCTGTTCTCCCTGGGAATAGGGGCTTTTTTCCATACCCCCTCTTCCCTTCAGGACTGGGCTAATTCTCCAGATCGGTCAGTCTTCTTCTTTTAGTCCTCAGTGTTAATAACTCTGTACCTAAAAGAGTTTCAGCTTTTTCCCATAAAGCTTTCCATTGAAGACCTGCCGTTCTTCTCCTACCCCAGTTGACACCTGGGTCACCTGCCCATTCCAGGTTTGGAACTTGTGATAAGGAAGCTTATCATAGCTCAGGTAGGAGCTATAGAAAAGATGATGTGACTCTGAACAAGCAACCTGTCAGTTCTGGTAGAAGCAAGAAAACAGAGTTTTCACATAAAAGACTACCAGTCCCAGAATGCACCAGGTTTCCAGCTGCCATGAGAGGGGCTGAAGTGAGAAAATGTGTGTGCAATCAAGAGAGCTATGAGGTAATCCCTAAGCACTCATCTCAAAGGGCAGGGCCTGATTCAAGACAGCTGCGCTGTGTTAGGGAGCAGCACACATTAGGACAGAATAAGAATAGAGCTTATTCTTCAGATAACAGTTTCAAGAACAGCTTCAGCAAAAGCCACAGAAAGAGCTTGAGGGAGAGCTTCAGCAACGGCTACAAGCACCAGTATCACCTGGAGAAACAGAAGCCAAGCCAAGCAGATAGAGAGAGAAGGAAACTCTCTGGAAGGAAGAGAAGAAAGGCCATTGGAAGGTCTGGGAGATTCCAAGGCAGTACTCATACTGGGAGGTATTCCAAAAGCCAGCAGAGTCCATTGGACTGGATTCAGCCAGAGGAATGGAGTGGCAGAGATAGGAATCACCAGTGGCTACCTGGAAGAGAGAAGACTGCATGTGGAAGGGACTTTCAGACCAAGGCCAGAAGGTATGTGAGAGGAGATCCAGTGTCCAGGGATCAAGATTGGAAGGCTGGACATCAGAATTGGGTTACATATTGGCCAGGCTATACAGAGAGGAATAATGATAGCAGGAGAGGCTCAGGTATGAACACTGATCCAGACCCTATCTATAATAGAGAATGGCAGCAAGGGAATAAGCATTCTCATGATAGTGCCTTAATGAAAGACTCGTCTGTGCCAATGTATGATAGTGACCATATGTTGATTGATACAGCAGATGAAAGTACAGTTTACATGGACTGTTCTCTATCTAAATGCTATTGCTAGCTTTCTGTGAGCAAACACATCAGCCATCACAAAGAAACCTAACTTTGTTCTTTATTTCCACTGCAAACAGCTCTTAAAGCAGGATTTGGGTTCACACAGTAGCAGCCAGCCAGCTAAAGGCTTACAGCTGGTCAATTGATAGTAATTAAAGCTGCACCTGATTGTGTGTGTGAGCAAGGGAGAATCACTGCTGAGATCTGCGTGGAAAATAAGCAGAAGTTAACCTAACCAGCAAAGTTTATTCTTTTCTTTGTGCCTTTTTTATTTGGTAATTATTTGCTAAGAAAAGATTAGCTAATTGCCTGACAAGGTGAAGGTTCTTTTCTGATTTGCTTTGTGACTTTATGTTATCCATTTAAACACTGCAAGCAACTAACCTCATTTATATGGCTATCAAGCATACATGTGCTGGGTGAATTAAACCCCATCAATAAAAGAAGTATTTTATTGACCTTACCACTTGGTATCACAACTCAAATTATTGTCATCAGCTGTGTTTGGGAGTGAATGAACTACAATACCCACAATACCTTGCAAGAATCATATGAATATATGCATCGTCAAGATTGTGTAAGTTCTCACCCTAGGCAGCCGTCTGACAAACTTCATCCTCACTGCTGTGAAGTTACCTTGAGGATTCCGCTACTGCATCTACAGTACACTCCATCACAGTTCTACTTCCTACAATCCAGTAGGTAAGCTCTATATTGTACTAGTTCATTAAATATTTTAATGATACTTGACATACATTCTAAAGACTCATTTTTTCTGTAGTCTTTAGATTCGCTGTTCCTCTACAGCTCTTCTCTTCTCAACTCCTACCCCCCATCCCTCAGGGGATGCCGGGGATCCAAGTTTGGGAAATGCCGTCCTGTTCCAGGGATACGCATTTTATGGGATCTCCCCTGGCACCCACAGCTAGGGAGTCCCGATATGTGAAGACTCATTCCTGCTTGTTCCTGGAGATAGCACAGTTACTTACCTGTAACAGGTGATCTCTGGGAACAGCAGGAATTAGTCTTCACAACCCACCCACCTCCCCTAGGAGTTGTATCTATCTATCTCCTTTCCTCTTTCTCTCCTTCTGTCTCAGCTATGAAACTCAACTGAGGAGAGGCAGTGGGAAAGGCGGGAAGTCAGCGCGCAGGCGCGAGGGATGCTCCCAAAAGCTTTCTGATTGGATGCTGGGGAGCATTCCCGTGCAGGCTCCGTCGGTACTGACGTACCCATATGTGAAGACTAATTCCTGCTGTTCCCAGAGATCACCTGTTACAGGTAAGTAACTGTGCTTTACCATGAGGATAATAGTAATATGAGAAATACAGCTAGCTATTTTTCTAATGTCCACTAGATGGAGCTCCAGGATCACTAGCACAAAAGAAGCCCCCCAACTCTAGAAGCACATGGCAACACAAAAGAAGCCCCCAAGTATGCTTCATTAGAGACAGCGTGTGTAGGCTCTAAATCGCCCTGATCATCGGAGAATCGCGGTCAGTACAATTTTTATAATAATCAGCTTGGAGAGCACACTTAAGGGGGTTAAGTGCTAATATAATATTTTGGCAGCGCTTTTTAGTACTTTAAGGGACCCGAGGTGGCAGAACTGAATTTATACTGCAGTCATTTACTGGCGCTCGCAAGCGCGCCCCCCCCCCCCCATTCCTACCAGATTTACCAGATAACAAACACAGACTGGACGAGCAATGGTTTCAGGGCCTCTAGGACCCTTACTCGGACTGCTCGTTGCGGGTGATCAGGCCACTACAGGTTCACAGAATTACCAGATTTACCAGATACAGGAATACAGAACTACCTAAACAGTAAAACAGTAAGGCAGTAGTACTCACCAGACCTCTGATTAGAGAGAGTTTGGATGCTAGTCTATCTAGCCGGTTTTCAATTGGGGGGTCAGCCGCAGGGACCGACTGACCAGACAAATCAAGGTGTCCTTCCAGAGCACAAAGTGGCCCGGGGCGCCAAGGACCGTTAATCACCTGGAGGGGCCGGTCCCTGACTGGTGGAGGCCCGATGCTGCAAAAAGCAGTAGTCTTCCCACCGTGGGTGTGATGAGAGAGACTTTTTTTTTTTAATTTAAAAGGGTCCCATCTGGGTCACCAGAATGTTGCAGCAAATGCTGTGAAAAAGCTCTCATTCTCTCTCTCACCCACAGAAGGAAACACACAGACAGGCTGGAATGCAAACAGGATCTTTTAATGTGCGCACAGGCTCAGACAGAGTGCCGGCAGTCTCCACAAAAAAATCTGAGCCACGAAGGACGTCCCACAATGTCTTATATACAGTACAATTTTAAACTCATTCTACCATTTCATTCGTCTCGGGTATTTTCTGTCCACCAATCAGTAGCCCCTGGGAAGGTGCCTGGGTGACCTGCCCAAACCGGTATGCTCTGGTCTGCTGATTTCTGGGCAAGGGGGTATTGTGCTAGCCCCTGGGAAGGTGCCTGGGTGACCTGCCCAAACCGATATGCTCTGGTCTGCTGATTTCTGGGCAAGAGGGTATTGTGCTCAGGCCTGGAGGGGGGAAGGGTGCCTACTGAAACCTTTATGTCTTTTCTTAGCAAGCTGATCACTATGTAAAATCCTCATGGCTGGGGGAGGGTTACCCACAGCTAAACCTTATGGCTACCTCACCACAGCAAATTGGAATTTAGTGAGGGGGGGTCCCATCCTCATGCACCAACATATAAATATCCACACACACTCCCCTCACCCCCGGGGTCTGGCCACTGAGTAAGTCCTTGCATTATAACAGGGTAGGTGACAGACCGAGTTGCCCTTAGAATTTATTTCACAAGATGTGATATACCACTAAAAAGAGAGCCATTCAAGTGGTTTACACTTCAAAGTGATTACAGAAAAAACTAAAAAAAGACTATGACAAAACTGGGAAAAAGGATGCAATGTGTGTGTGGGAGGGTGGGGGTGCAAAGAAAAATACCTCCTAAAAAACAAAAGGGTGGTGACCCACAAGGGAAGGGCAACAACAAAAGTTTGTTATAACCACAAGTGCAGAAGAACTGATATAAGCCCCCATATATGGGAAGGCCTGGCTGAAAAACCAAGGGCCCGATATTGAAAGGCAGTTACACAGTTTACAGACCTGTAAGCCATGTAACTGTCTCTAAGTGAGATATTCAATGGCACTAACACGGTTAGTGCTGCTGAATATCTCCAGATACTGCCGCTATATGCCCTGATGCTACAGTTATCATCAGGGTGTTCTGGGGGCAGTACCCAGGGATAACCGGTCAGTGGTGGTATTCAGCCGCTGGCCAGTCATCCCTCGGCGGCGAAAGCTAGGCACAGAAAAAGCTGTTCTAACCTTTGCTGCCAAAGCTAACCAGGCAGCGGCTGACCAGTTAACTTCCGGCTTCCACGGCAAACCCGGATATTCAGTGCCGGTGGTCAGATATGATCCCACTATTGAATATCCGGGTTAACTGTTTAGCGTCGATGCTAGTGCAATTACAGTGCCTAGCCAGTCACCACTGAATATCGGGCCCCAAGTCTTCAGGCTGGTCTTATATATTTATTTGACTGTTTTTCTATACTGCTCTTATAATCAAAGCGGTTTACATGTAACATTAGAATATTAGAAGAATTATATTTAACTGATAGCAGAAGAACAGGTTAGATATATAATTACAGTTTATTGGCCTACAGCAGTGCAATTAGGTGGTTTAAACAATAAATAATGGGGAAGACAAACAAAGGATGGGGAAGACAAACAAAGGATAGGGAAGGGAAAAAAAGCACAATGGAAAAAGGGGGAGGGGCGGGGGACCTAGGTTACAGATTAATGATGAGTGCAGGTAACATGGGAGACGAAAGGAAAAGAGGGAAGATAATGGAGGATGGAGGGAGGTCAAACGGGCTAAAGCTGCAAGGAAAGTCAAAGAAGAATGGGGCAGGGGCAGGATAGTAAGAAAGGATCAGGGGAACAAGATCAAGGAAGAGGATCTGTAGGAAAGGCTAGGACAAAAAGATAAGCTTTTATCTGAGATTTAAAGCAACTAAACAATAAAAGAGAACAAAGAAAAGTAGGCAAGAAATTCCATAAGGTGGGGGCAATGACATGGAAGGAGGAGGATAAGTCCAGGGAGGAACAAACAAAGTGCAGGCCAGGAATAGTTAGAAGATTTTGAGAGGCAGATCAGAGGGCACATAGAGGGGTATAGGTGGAAAGAAGCTGTGAAAGAAAAGGGGGGTTACCGGTGAGAAGGGCATGATTGAGAACGAGAACTTTATACTGAATGTGAAAAGATACAGGCAACCAGTGATGGGAGAGGAAGAAGGGAGTTATGTGATCATATGCACGAGCATTGTGAAGGAGTCTGAGAGCAGTGTTTTGAATTAATTGTAACCAACGAATTTGATACTGGGGAATACTGGAAAGGAGGGGGACAAGACAGGAGATAACCAGAGAAAGGAGAAGGAGAGAGAGATGGATAGAGGATTGCTCCAGAAACTTGGATATGTACCTGATCTGACGGAGGACAGAGCTGAACAACCAAAGAAATGTGAGATGAAAAGGAGAGCTGAGAATCGAAGAGAACACCAAGAATCCTAACAAAAGTATGAAAAGAGAGTGGAACACCATGAATAGAGGGAGGTGCAGGGACAGAAAGAGGGCTCAGGGTACATAAGAACATAAGATATGCCATACTGGGTCAGACCAAGGTCCATCAAGCCCAATATCCTGTTTTCAACAGTGACCAATCTAGGTCATAAGTACCTAGCAGTTTCCCCAAAAAACACAGGTTCCACAATGCTTGTATTGGGTCAAGCAGTGATATCCTGGGTCCCTTTTAATAATGGTTTATGGACCTTTCCTCCAGGAACTTGTCCAAACCTTTTTTAAACCCAGCTACACTAACAGCCTTTACTACATCCTCCGGTAACAAATTCCAGAGTTTGATTACACATTGAGTGAAAAAATATTTTCTCTTATTAGTCTTAAATAGTTTACCCTCTAGCTTCATTGCATGTCCCCTAGTCTTTCTATATTCTGATAACGTAAACAATCGATCTACGTTTACCTGTTCCACTCCGTTCATTAATTTATAGATTTCTATCGTATCTCCCCTCAGCCATCTCTTTTCCAGGTTAAAGAGCCCTAACCTTTCTTCATAGGGGTATCCTACTATTTTATTTATTTATTTAATTAACATTTCTTATATACCGCCTTTCATGATATCAACTACTATCCTCTTTACCATTTTGGTGGCTCTTCTCTCAACCCTTTCTAATAACGCTATATCCTTTTTAAGATATGGTGACCAGAATTGCACACAATATTCAAGTTGCGGTCTCACCATGGAACGATATAGAGGAATTATAAATTTCCTTTGTTTTATTTTCCATTCCTTTCCTTATGATTCCTAGCATGCTAGGTATCATTGCTCTCTTGGCCGCCGCTGCACACTGGGTGGAGGGATTTAACATGTTATCCACAATGACGCCTAAATCTTTTTCCTGGGTGGTGGTTCCTAATGTGGAACCTTGCATCATGTAACCATAGTTTGGGTTTTTCTTCCCTAGGTGCATAACTTTGCACTTGTCCACATTAAATTTCATCTGCCATTTTGATGCCCAGTCTTCCAATTTATCAAGATCCTCTTGCAATTTTCCACAATCATCATGGGTTTTAACAACTTTAAATAGTTTTGTGTCATCTGCAAATTTGATAACCTCACTCGTTATTCCCATTTCCAGGTCATTTATGAATAGGTTAAAAAGCGGGGGTCCCAGCACAGATCCCTGGGGTACACCACTATTCACCTTTCTCCATTGGGAAAATTGGCCATTTAGCCCTACCCTCAGCTTTCTATCTTTTAACCAGTTCCTGATCCACAATAGTACACTGCCTCCTATCCTATGACTCTTTAGTTTTGCCAAAAGTCTCTCATGAGGGACCTTGTCAAAGGCTTTCTGAAAGTCCAGATACACTATATTAACCGACTCACCTTTGTCTACCTGTTTATTCACACCTTCAAAAAGAACATAACAAATTAGTAAGACAAGATCTTCCTTGTCTAAAGCCATGTTGGCTGTCTCCCATTAAGCCATGACTATCTACATGTTCAGCAATTTTGTTCTTTATGAAGGTTTCTACCATTTTTCCCGGTACTGACGTAAGGCTCACCGGTCTGTAGTTTCCTGATCACCCCTGGAACCTTTTTTAAAAATTGGTGTTACATTCGCCATCCTCCAATCTTCAGGTATTAGAGATGATTTTAATGATAGCTCACTGATTTTTCAACACCCTTGGATGTATATCATCGGGTTCAGGTGATTTGCTACTCTTCAGTTTATCAAATAGTTGTAATACATCTTCCTGATGTATCGATATTTCCTTCAATTCTTCCGCACCTTTAAATACCACTTCAGTCATGGGTAACATCCCTACATCTTCCTCAGTAAAGACCGAAGCAAAGAATTCATTCAGTCTCTCCGCTATCGCCTTGTCGCCTCTTAGTGCCCCTTTAACCCCTCTATCATCTAATGGACCATCTGACTCTCTCACAGGTTTTTTGCTACAAATGTACTTGAAAAAGTCTTTATTACGCTTTTTTGCTTCCGCAGCAAGCTTCTTCTCAAATTCTCCCTTTGCCTGCCTTATCAATGCCTTGCATTTATCTTGCCAGTGCTTGTGCTGTTTCCAGTTTTCGTCGTTTGGCTCTTTTTTCCATTTCCTGAAAGATGCTTTTTTGGCAACAACAGCCTCTCTGACCTCTGACTGCTGGCAGTTTTTTGGACTTCCTTCCACTTTTCTTAAAGCGTGGAATACAGCTGTTCTGGGCTTCCAAGATAGTATTTTTCAACAACACCCAAGCTTGATGTAAGTCTTTAACCTTTGCAACTGCTCCTTATAGTTTTTTTCTTAGCTACTTTTCCTCATTTTATCATAGTCTCCCTTTTGAAAGTTAAAAGGTAGTACTGTGGATTTCCTTACCATCCGTCCTCCACTAATTAAATCAAACGTGATCATGCTATGATCACTATTGCAAAGTGGCCCCCAACACCCTTATCTCTGGCACTTCATACACACAACTTCAAGGAGCTTCCCAAGGCTAGCATTAACACCTATGCTGTTCAATATATATATTTATATATCCAACCAATATGTTAATCATATAATCTCACAAAGTCTACCACCATATACTGTATATGCAGATGACATCATGCTATAAATACCCTTCAACACGATAAAGCTACAGGATACAGCAATAGTTACCTCAGGCCGGAGGGACTGTGGTCTCTAGTCCCATGGCCACTCCTTGTGGCCTTGGGCTAGCCACTTAACCCTCCATTGCCTCAGGTACACTTAGATTGTGAGCCCTGTGGGGACAAGGGAATAAAAAGTACCTGTTAGTATACATGTAAACCACTCTGATGCGTAAGTAAAGGGCGGTATATCAAATGCCTAAACCATAAACCAAATGCCTAAACCATAACTGTTTCAACGACATAGTTCACTGGTTATCAGAACAATACCTTTCAATAAACTACAAAAAGACAGAAGTACTATACATTACCAGAAATGAAGCTTTCACCCCACCAACTATTCTAAGAGGCAAGGATGCTGATCTAGAAGTAAAACCTGAAGTAAGATATTTAGGAAAAACTCTTGACCAAGGACTGAACCTAAAATTCCCTTGTCAAAAAAACACAAAGATTATATAGAGCAAAATACGAACTTTGCAACATCTGCATCCACTACTGGAACCACATGACTTTCACACAGATTTCCAAGCAGTAATCACTCCACACTTTGATTATTGCAAAAGTATCTACAACGGAATGCCAAAATATGCCCTGCATCTACTACAAATGGCACAACATATGGACAGCCTGTATCATACAAGGAGCAACAAGATCTGAACATGTCACACCACGACTGAAGCATCTGCATTGGCTCTCAATATCTAGTAGAATCAAATATAAAAGTACTACTAATAATATTCAAAATAATGAACAACTTAGCATCCTCACCACCTTACATCACTAATACACACCACACAAAATAATAGAGCCAGAAGACAAGGCACACAAAATATGTTAACCATACCAATAGAAAAAGTCAATATGCCTGTGCCCGGTCATTCTTTCTATATGCTCCGGGATTATGGAATGCACTACCAGAAAGAATACAAACCATCCCTGAACGCATAGCATTTCACAAAGAGCTAAAGACATGCCTGTTTATAGAATATTTTAAAGACACAACATAAGTAATCTAATGGACTATTTGTTTATGCGTTACCCTTCTTCTCAGTTAAAGTTCTGTTTGAAACTCTATATGATTAAGCTACTGACCTGGTATTGAATTTATCCTTTCACTTCGAACATTGCTAGAATCATTAAAATGTAAAGTTGTAATGCATATTCCGTTCTTCTTGGAAGGAGGTGGTGGTTCTTCCCATACTTAAGCCAGCCGCTAAGGACCCTACCAACTCCCTCAACTACTGTCCCATTTCCCTCCTTCTTTTTCTTTCTAAGATCATGGAACGTCTGGTCGCCTGTCAACTTCAGGACTTTCTTCTTTTCATCCGGGCCCTTCACTCTTGCCAGACTGGCTTCCGTCCCCTTCTCTCGACAAAAAATTCTTTATTAGTCATCATGGATTATCTTCACACTGCCTTGGACTCTCATCATTAGGTTCTTCTGGTTTCCCTCAATCTCACTGCCGCCTTCAACTTGGCTAACCATTCTTTCCTTTTCTCTCAATTCACCCCCAGTGGTGTCTTGGACTCCACTCTTGGTTGGTTTCAGTCCTATCTTTCTAATCATTCCTATAGGATCTCCTGGTCTTCTCAGCTTTCTTCCCTCAATCTCTTCACTGTGGTGTCCCTCAAGGTTCTGTCCTTGGACCCATTCTATTCAGTATTTTCTTAACCCCCCCTTGCTTTTCTCATTGACTCCCTTGGTATGGTTTTCTTTATCTATGCGGACGACATACAACTCCTTTTTCATTTCCCTACCTACTATCCCTCAGTTTTTTCTCAGGTTTCCAGTAAACTTGATGTCATTGCTGATTGGCTTTCAAATCACGGTTTGCTACTCAACACTTCTAAGTCCACCTCCCTTTTATTTGCTACCTTCAGTCTTGAAGGACTACAAAAGGGGACTGCTATTTCTGGAGAGAGATCTGCAATTGTAAGTATTTACTTCTGGGAATTTTTCTAAATCTTGGGGAAAAGGGATTCTTTATATTAAAGCTGATTAATCTGTGAACCCAGTGTATTTGTTAAATTAGTCAGGGCCTCGTAGCAGCAATGAGCTTTCAGTTTAACACTAGAAGCCCCAAAGTGTGTCAATTGACGCAAATGCATCTTCGAAGTTGTATACCAGTGCCACTGCTAGAATCATGTCAGTCATGTTCCATGACTTTGTTAGCAAGGTCAAGATGTTCAAATATGTGCATGGAAAATTAATGACAGATGCACCACCTAGCGGGAAAATGAATTTATACCTAGAAGCCCGTCAACTGACGTACTTTGGGGCTTCTAGGTATAAATTAATGTTCCCTCTAGGTGGCACATCTCAATCACCGTTTACAGTTTTACTCCGACATTACAAACAATAAACACACAATGTCATGTAATGACGTCACATACTGCACGTATTTAACAAATAAGTAACTTCACATTAATTCACATCTGCATTTCATGCTAAACGCAGTCGTCGTGATAATGCGTCAATTGACGCACTTTGGGGTTTCTAGGTAAAATGCCTTTTGGGGCTTCTAGTGTTACATTTAAAACACAGAAGAGAGTTTTCTGGTTAAATTTAGAACCCAGCAGAGAGCTTCTAGTTTAAATTTCATACTCAGTCAGGGCCTAGTAACCACAAAGAGCTTTAATTTAAATCAAATCAGAATATAACAGCATAAAGGGCAAAACAGGGTCAGTATTCTTTAAGCAATAAATTATTTCTAGAGACCTTTACAAAAAGGCCTTCTACATTGGGGGCAAGAGACCTGTGAAATTTTTTAAATAGGTGTTAAAAGCCAGGTGGCAGATCAAAGGGCCATTTTGAAAGACTCCTTCTATCCAAGCAAAGACTATGTTAATCACCCAGGAAATTGGTCACAGCTTACCTCAGAAGCACAAGCATAGTAGTTCAACCAGAGTTCTGTGATTCTCATCTTGAAGGACTACAGAAGGGTACTGCTACTTCTGAAGAGAGATCTGCAACTGTAAGTATTTACTTATGGGACTTTTTCTAAATCTTCGGGAAAAAGAAATTCTTTAGATTAAAGCTGGTTAATCTGTGAACTCAGAGTATTTGTTGAATCAGTCAGGGCCTAGTAGCAGCAAAGAGCTTTCAGTTTAAATTTAACACACAGTAGAGAGCTATCTGGTTAAATTTAGACCGCAAGACTGCCTCTATCCAAGCAAGGGCTATGGGACTCCCCCTAGAAATTGGTTACAGATTACCTTAGAAGCACAGGACAGGGTACTGTGTAGCAGCCAGCTTTTCATAGGTCTTCTTTTCCTCCCTCCCCAACACCCACCCATTCCTGGGATAATCGTAGCTTTATAAGTGCTTAAACTTCTTAAAGGAAAGGAGGTGCCATATTCACTTTCAGGTGTAGCTGTTTATCCTCATCAGGCATACATTGCAAATGCAATGTGTGCCTTCGAATCAGTCCTGAAGGACCTGAAATTAATTAAGCTTCAGGTGAACAAAGTACATTAAAAGTATTAGGTATATTTTTATTAGTATAAGTATCCCCAGCAACCCTTAGTAAGTAAAGAACTTAAATATCTAAACACAACCTAAACTAAAATGCACACAGCAGTCCAGCAGTGAGATGGGGGCTTTCCAGTCTTTTGCATTGAGTGTCACATATATGATTTTTTTCCCAGTTGGTGAGGGGTCCTATATGTGCACTAGGTGCAAGGAGTTCTTTGCTCTCAGGGAACGAGTCCGATCTCTGGAGGCTAGAGTACCAGACTTGGAGAACATAAGGAAGACAGAGAGGTACATAGAGGATACCTACAGGGTTATAGTTCTGAAGTCCCACCTCCAGTCTGGCAGCATCCCCGTTGCCATGGAGGAGAGAGGTCACGTGACAGGAGAGTATCACCCTGGTGTGGCAGGAAATGATCCTGTAGCTAGGACCTGTCCTCCAGGTGATGTAATACCCTCTTGCACTGAAGAGGTTTCTCCAGGGTCATATGCCCATGAGGGAAGGGTTAGGAAAGCTGTTATAGTTGGTGATTCGATCATTAGGCATGTAGATAGCTGGGTGGAGGTGGACATGAGGATCGCCTAGTAACATGCCTGCCTAGTGTGAAGGTAGCAGATCTCACGCGCCACATAGACAAGGTCTCAGATAGTGCTGGGGAGGAGTCTGCTGTCTTGGTACATGTCGGTACCAATGACATAGGAAAATGTGGTAGGGAGGTTCTGGAGGCTAAATTTAGGCTTTTAGGTAGGAACTAAAAAGTCATGGGATAAGAGGCAGTGTACTATTATGGATCAGGAACTGGTTAAAAGATAAAAAGCAGAGGGTAGGGCTAAATGGCCAATTTTCCCAATGGAGAAAGGTGAACAGTGGAGTACCCCAGGGATCTGTGCTGGGTCCGCTGCTTTTTGACATATTCATAAATGACCTGGAAAAGGGAACAACAAGTGAGGTTATCAAATTTACAGATGACACAAAACTATTTAAAGTTGTTAAAACCCTTGAGGATTGTGGAAAATTGCAAGAGGATCTTGATAAATTGGAAGACTGGGCATCCAAATGGCAGATGAAATTTAATGTGGAAAAATTCAAAGCTATGTACCTAGGAAAGAACAACCCAAACTATGGTTACACGATGCAAGGTTACACATTAGGAACCACCACCCAGGAAAAAGATTTAGGTGTCATCGTGGATAACATGTTAAAACCCTCCACCCAATGTGCAGCGGCGGCCAAGAAAGCAAATAGAATGCTAGATATCATCAGGAAAAGAATGGAAAATAAAACAAAGGATATTATAATGCCTCTGTTCCATGGTGCGACCGCACCTTGAATATTGTGCACAATTCTGGTCACCGTATCTTAAAAAGGATTTAGCATTATTAGAAAAGGTACAGAGAAGCACCACCAAAATGGTAAAGGGGATGGAAGGATACTCCTATGAGGCTAAAAACGTTAGAGCTCTTCAACCTGGAAAAGAGATGGCTGAGGGAAGATATGATAGAGGTCTATAAATTATCTCTTGTTTGCATAATATACACCACTGTCTCCTTCAAAATTATCCTCTGTGCCCATCCTCTTTCTTTGAGAAAGCTATGCACTTCATTGCAACCCAACAAATCCATGTTCCCTGTGATACAGATTTACTTAGCAGTTTCCATGTGGCTGTCCATGTCTCCAAAGATCCTCCAGTACTGGTGTCCTGTCTTCCACTGCTTGCAGGGCAAGCTTCCTGAAAAGTAGGCATGTGCATTAATTTTTGTACAAATGGAAAAATCAACAAAAATCATGATTTTTCAGCTCATTCTGGTGCCAACTAACTAAGCATACATGCTTGGAAAATTTCCATAAATCACTATTTGTGCACATGAAGTTGCAAGGAGGTAAACTTAAAAAGCAACATCAGGAAATACGTTTTCAGAGAAAGGGTGTTGGATGCCTCAAATGCTCTTCTGAAGGAGGTGGTAGGAGAAAAAACAGTGACGTAATTCAGAAAGGCATGGAACAGACATGGAGGATCACTATATAACAAGAGGATGAAATCAAAGCAAACAAATCTAACTTCATGAACAGAGAGGGGTAACCTGCCTGGAATGGCAGGTACAACCTTAAGCAAAGGCATAGAGGGGGAGTAACCTGCACAGAGCGACAGGTGGAACTCTACAACTCTAGCCACCTTACTGGGCAGACTGGATGGACCATGCTGGTCTTTATCTGCTGTCATTTACTATGACTTCGATATTCAAAGGCATTTGCACAGTTTAAAAACCTGTAAACCATGCAAATGCTGCTATACAGAGATATTCATTGGCATGAGCACAATTAGTGCTGATGAATATCCACCGGTTCCGCCGCTACACACCCTGATTCTATCCATGTAGATTCAGGGAGTGTTGTGGGCATGCCAGGGTGGAGCGGTGGTGGCACCCTTTGCTAACTGGGCATTGGGACCAACAACTCTTGCTACTGCCACACATAAACCATACAAACTCTGCAATATATTATAAGCTACGAATAATAAAGAACTTACGCCCACCAATGTTCCCTCTAATTTTCTGTAGGCTGTGTGCGCATAAAATATCAGCTGTGCAGCTTTTGAAGGAAGGTTAAATTTTTGTGCGCCACATAACGACACTCGGAGTTTTATACTTTAAAATTTGACTACACGTCAGAATACAGTATGTACACCATATTGATTGCACTAGAAAATATTGTAGAACTTGTGAAAACCGTAAATGCACAACAACTTTTAAATTTTAAGATGTCTGTGTTGTTTTCTATCAGAATCAGAACTGTGGGGGCGGAGTCTGCCGCGGTAGAAGATGGTCGCATAGAACGCACGCTCCCTCCCAACACTGTAGAATCCGGTAATTAAAATTAGTTAGAAGCAACCTAAACGCTCCTCGGCCCTGGTAGCACCCGAAGCGTAATGTCGTCGCTAAAACCGGCTAAACTAGAATTCCAGCCGTCGACGGGGCAGCCGAACAAACGGGCGAAACCAGACCTCACCTCCCCAGAGAAAATGGCGCCGGGCAGAACAACAGCGGAAGGGATGACAGAGATCCTGCAAGAACTCCGGGCCGTGAAGGATCTAATTACTGCCAACTCGGGAGCGCTAGCCATGATGCAGGAGGATCTACGAGAGGTCAAGGATCGTTTAAGCAACATGACCCTACGTATGGGGGAACTCGAAGCCGATGTCAAACAGCAGGCCCTAATCATAGGCCAAATCGATCCACTTGCTAAGAGGGTGTCGGTGTTGGAACAGCAGATGGAAGATCACTCTAACAGGAGCAGGCGAAGTAACATCAGAATAGTAGGGGTCCCTGAAGGCCGGGAAGGATCTGACCCCATCAGATTTCTGGAGAAATTAATACCAGAAATATTGGGAATTACATTTGAGAGGTCGCTGGAGTTGGAGCGTGCCCACCGAGTGCCCTCCCATCGCTCTACACAAAATCAGAGGCCGCGACCATTTGTTGTAAAAGTCCTGCGCTATCAGCATGTTTTACGAGTCATGGAAGCAGCGCGGCAGAAACAGAATTTACAGCTTGATGGGCAGCGTATCTCCTTTTACCCGGACCTAAGTCAGCGGACAGCCCAACGCCGAAAAGATCTCCTCGCCTGTCGTCCCCTTCTACAACAAGCACAAGCACGATTTGGACTGCTATATCCGGCCAATATGCGGGTGACTCTGGATAATAACACTTACACCTTTACGGAGGGTCCCTCGCTCCGAGCCTTTCTTCAGGATCGAGCCAAGATGGAAGTATGAGCCAGCGGCCTTACAGCATCAGGCAAGAATAGTGTTGCTGCAACTCCGACATCTGAAGCTTAAGGGAAGCAGCGTAAGAACTTTAGATGGAGAGTGGGCTTGTTGTTAGCGCGAAGTTTGATCATTTCCCGGTTCATTTTCCTCTGTAATTATCTCCTGCTTAAGTGTTTCGTTTAAAATGCATAATTTAAGTTGACAGTTAGGCTGCACAGGCTGTGTGAAACTCTATATCAGGCCTTATAGCCAGGAAGCTGGGTAAAATGTATCGCAGACAAATGCTATCTGTACTTTAGCTGCCAGTTCGTCTAAATCATAAGTTAAATGCTGATGTTTGTTCATAGGTGTTGGGAGGAAGCCAGGTGGGCCAGACGGGCGGTTGAGATTTTGCCATGCAAGTGGATGTAGGTAATGGCTTATTGCAGCCAGGTTATATGTATGCTAATGTTGATACCCTATGTGTCTTATCCCCGGGGTGGCTGCCCACGAACAATATTCACCTATCCTTTGCAACAACTGGGAATGGCTAATGATCAATTGAGGGTGTTATCCCTAAATGTTAAGGGTATTTCTAGCCCTGCTAAGAGGAAGAAAATCCTATTATACTGCAAACAACAGAAGGCGGATGTGATATATCTGCAAGAAACCCATTTATCACATGTAGAGTCTTACAAAGTAGCAGATAAGATATATCAGAACGTTCTTTCGGCACCTGCTCTTAAAAAGAAAGGAGGGGTCATTATACTGATCCGGAAATCCCTTCCAGTGGAAGTAAAAGAGACCAAGGTTGACCCGGATGGTCGTTGGGCAAAGCTGCAAGCTACGCTGCAGGGAGTCCTGTACACCTTTATGACGGTTTATGGACCAAATACTGATGACCCGCAGTTTTTCACACAAGTCACCCAAGAACTCATTGATTCCGGCTCCAATAATATCATCCTGGGGGGAGACTTTAATCTCATACCAGATCCTCTCCTGGACAGAACGCCCTATAAGCCTCAGCACAAGCCCCGTTCCGCTCAGGAGCTGCATAATTTGACTACTATACTAGGGTTAGTGGACCCCTGGAGGCTACTTTCACCCAATGGCAAGGAATATTCTTTTTACTCTCTTCCTCACAACTCGCAGACCCGAATAGACTACTATCTCACTTCCAAGACATTGTTACCTGGAATTACCACTGCAGCTATATTACCCAGAACGGTCTCTGACCATTCAGCGATCCTTTTGGTCCTTCGAATTGACTTAGGAAAGAAAGTCTCAAGGCGATTCTTTTTTGAGAAGCACTGGCTGATGGATGCCGAATTTTGCACCTCCATGAAGGCTGCCATAGCGGAGTATTTTGATATCAATCACTTTGGTGCTACCCCTACATGGGCATGGTGGGAGGCTTTCAAAGCCTATGTGCGAGGACGGATGACCGCTTATAAGCTCCGCAAACACAGGGAAGGAACTTTAAGGAAGAAACAACTGGAAACTGAAATCCAAGCAGGTGAGCGGATCCTGGCCCGCTGGGCAGATCCAACTATTCTTCTACGGCTACAAAAGCTTCGCTATCAATACAATGCTCTCCTGCAGGCAGAAGTTGGTGAACTCATCAGAGCACAGCAAGGGAAATATTATCATGATAGCAACAGATCGAGCACACTCCTCGCAAACCTGCTAAAGATGAAACGAGCGGCGTCCCGGATCACGGGGTTGAAAGATTCAGCCGGGGATTTGAAAGTTTCTGATGATGAGATCATAGCGATATGTGAAACCTTCTATTCTAAGCTTTACCAGTCGGAAGTAGCGTTTGATGAGGCGGCATTCTCCAGCTTTGTCTCCTCTATGGATGGTCCCCAACTCACGGAAGCTCAACAACAGTTTTTATCCGCAGAACTCACCTCCAAGGAGCTCCGCACAGCTTTGAAGCAAATGGCCAAAGGGAAAGCTAGTGGTCCAGACGGGCTGCCAGTGGAATATTACGAGGCCTTTGCAGAACAGCTCATTCCTGAGTTACTTCTGTACTATACTGGAATCAAAGAGGAAAACCCCGCGGTTGGGGCGTTCTCAGAAGCTACAATTGTCATACATCCTAAACCCGGCAGAGACCCAGATAAAGTTGAGAACTACCGACCGATTTCCTTACTCAATGCTGATTATAAAATCTATGCTAAAGCCTTGGCCAATCGTCTGTCCAAAGTCATGGGCTCTCTCATACATCCGGACCAATGTGGGTTTATGACCGGGAGATCTACAGCCGATAATGGCCGCCTGTTAGCGCATGTTTTGCGGCGTGCACAACAGATAGAAGTGCCAATAGTGGGCTTAGCGCTTGACGCTGAAAAAGCGTTTGACAGGGTCGAATTCTCCTACCTGTTTCAGACCATGCGATGGATGGGAGTACCGGATAGTTTCCTGAAGGATATTCAACTACTACATAAAAACCAGTAGCTCGGGTGGTAGCTAACCACGCGGCCTCCCGTGAATTCTTACTCTCTAGGGGCACTAGGCAGGGCTGTCCCTTGTCGCCCCTCCTGTTCAATTTGGCCCTAGAACCTTTGCTCCTTAAAATCCGCCAAGCCCCTGACATAAAAGGAATCCCGCTGGAAGGATATCAATGTAAATTGTCTGCCTACGCTGACGATCTACTTTTATTTCTTGAAGAGACTTCATTAACAACGGTCTTAGGCACCATTGAGGAATACGCTCGTATATCAGGATATAAGTTGAACCTCAACAAGACAACCAGCTTGCCATTGACGCCTACGGTCTCACGGATAAACCTACAGAGGTATCCCTTCCAGGTGGAACAATCCTCGTTCAAATATTTGGGAGTGAAATATGGTATTACGCTGGCGGACACGATCTCTCTCAATGTGATCCGATGCAACGAGATCCTACAGGAATGTATACATAAATGGACGCCACTACACTTGACCTGGTGGGGCCGTCTAGAAACTATTAAAATGGTGATTGTTCCCAGGATCACCTACATCTTGAGCATGCTCCCGATGTTCTTTGACAAGACATTCTATCACACCCTAGAAAAACAGCTACTGGCCTTCCTCTGGGCGAAGAAAACCCCACGCATTGCAGCCTGGAAATTAAAGCTTCCCAAAAAACAAGGGGGGGTCCACTTTCCAGATTTCTATTGGTATCACGTGGCAGCTATGGCCAAGCAGGGTTCTTGGTGGGCAGAGGAGGCGGGAGCGCCGGGTGCCCCTAGCTGGCTTGAAGTTGAAGCTACTACTAGCGACCCTCTGCCATTATCGCAACGTATTGGGGCCACAGCTCTCCCGTCCCCTACACAGGAGCGTAGGGTAATCCTTTATGCCACTCAACAGGCCTTCAGTGTGTTACTACCACTTTTAGAGGGCGAGCAAACCTTTACGGATGCCACACCGCTATGGCTTAAACCAACGCTTTAAAATTGCAGGGACCTGCTTCATGTGGCCCAAGTGGATACGTCAAGGAATACACTGTTTGGGACATCTAGTCAGAGAACGAAGATATAAATCCTTTAATGAGCTACAACTGGAATTCCACCTTCCCAACCAATGTTTCTTCCAATGGGGACAGTTGAGACACTGCCTAAGTAAGGCCGGGGTGATCCCATTACTGTTGGTCCCGGGACGTTCCCCACAGTCTTGGATTCAAGACCTACGGTCGGGTGCAGGGCAAATCTCAAAGGCAGTACAGCTCCTGCGATCGGCAGTGGGAAGTTGCCCCAGGGGCACACAATTGGTTTGGGAAACTGAAGCGGGACCCCTGTTGACCTCGGAAGATTGGGGATCTTTCTGGGGCTCCCAGATACGAATATCGCGTTCGGCGTCCCTGACCCAGACGCTGTTCTTTCTTGCTCACCGAGCTTACCTGACTCCGGTTAAGATATCCAAATGGCAAGCGCAGAAAGATGATCGTTGTTGGTCCTGTGGCACAGCGCGGGGACCTTCTCACATATGCTCTACTATTGCCCACACTTAACGGCCTACTGGAAGGGAGTGTGGCAGCGAGTGCAGCGACTGTTGGGGATAACCACACCCCTATCCTTTCAGATAGTCATATATAAATCCATAACAGATGTGACGGGTCTTCAAAAACGCCATCATGCTCTGTTAAGCTTGCTTCTGAGTTTAGCATTAAAAGCAGTCCTGAGCCACTGGAAGTCTTTTGATACATTGAACGCTGAATACTGGTGGAATATAGTGTGTTACCATCGCTCATGTGAAAAGGCGTATGTCCAACAAAACCCTTCTTTTCGCCGATTACTCGACAAATGGGACACCCTAGACAGTAAAGAGGATACGTGAACAGTTGATTATTCCAATGAGGAGGTTGCTTGTGGCCAGCCCCCCACCCCTTCCTTCCCTCCCCTTCCATTTCCCATCTCATTAGAAGGTTTGGGAGTCCCCTGTAATTAGGAGACGTAGGATTGTCTGTATTAGCCATGATTCCTGAAATTCCTGTGTGAACTTGTTATTGTGTTTTGGTGTATCATGCAAAAGCTGAATAAAAATTTATTAAAAAAAAAAAAAAAAAAGAATCAGAACTGTAATTTTTGTGCGCTCTGTTGTAAAGTATGTGCGCTCGCTCGGCGAGGTGTGTGCACGCGCACAGCTTAGAGGGAACAGTGACGCCCACTCCTCTCACCTACCGACTTCCGGTCTGTATGTCAAGCTGTAATAACACTACTGCTCGATTATGCCAATTCAATATATCACAACATCTCAATGAGCTCACTATACCCACTGCAGCTAGCACAGAATACTGTTGCAAGGATTATCCTGGGACAAACCCGTCAATCCCACATCACGCCACTCCTCAAACAACTTTACTGGCTGCTCATATCACAAAGAATCAAATATAAGGTCCTTATCACACACAAAATCATTCACAATGTCTCGGCTCTCAATCTCCATGCCTTAATCTCTACCTACAGTGGCAATAGACCTACCAAACAGAACACGTTCCACACACTAAGCATTCCAACAGAAAGAACAAAATGTAGCCAAAGAACCAGTCACATGGTCTACTTGCTATATGCTCCTGTATTGTGGAACTCGTTCCCGCCACAAATAAGAGACATTCAATTATTGCATGACTTCAGAAAATGCTTAAAACTCATTTATTCATGGAATACTATGGACCAGCAACAAAAGACAAATAACTTACCAATTGTGTGTTATCTGCATGGAGTTAAAGTTATACGGAACCAGGGTGGGGGCAGTCCGTTGGCCAGGCAGATTGCCACCCCTCCTACTCCGTGCAAAAGGGAAAACAAAAACCTTACATACACATACAGGGAGGGCTTACCATCTCCTCCCAATAAACCACTCCTCATGCAGATTATTCTCGTACCAGGCACAAAATTCTCACAGATTCTTCTTACAAATAAAATCCTTTATTTCTTATATCACACAAGCAAGCATATAGGTAGCACAACCAAAATTAGCTAAATACAAAGTAACCTGAAGAATTCCTTCATCCTCTACTTATAGCTATAAAGTAATTAAGAGATATCCTGTCCATCGACAGATCCTAGCACAGTGAAAGAGAAGGATATATGACAGATATATGATTCCTAGCTACAAAGATAAACTAGGAAAACCCTTGCACACAGACAGCAGACACATACTCACTCATTAGCAGACATACAATGGAAATTTACAAACCACCATCTTCAGAAAATGGGGTGTAAATTTCCAATCTGTCCTGTTTTATAGTTTTCTTTCCAAATAGTCCCTTTGTTTTCAATTCCAGGCATCTGGATTTTCTCTTTCATTCCTTTCTTTGTCCTGTCATATCTGCACTCCCCATTCCTGCTGACCTGTGACCCTTATGGCCTTGTGTATAAACATGTGCTCAGGCCTTTGTCAGATTTATTCCTTATCATCTGACCCTTTTCCCACTTATCCAATCTTTCACCCGGTCTGTTTTTCCATCCCCTATTTTAAGAAATATAGAAAATATATATCTTATTAGTTCTCTGATATTCTGACAGTATCCACACTAGGCCTCAGTAGGCCCCATGTCAAACTGGCATAACCATGCTAATGATGCTGTCTCTCTCCTGTGCTCTGTAGATAAGTGTGTCTTTTTTTTTCTCACATTTCTTCCATCTGATGTCACCTAATACCCATAGCATCTCACAACACACATGCAGTACAAATGCCAGAAATTTGGACACATTTTAGATGTTCTTTGTGTTAACTTTTTCCCTTCTGGCTCTCACAAAGTGCATCATGCAGTTTATAACCCTTCATCACAATATATGCATCGTTCGTTAACCCTTATGAAAATGTGTTAATAACTTCTGTTACAATGTGTTCAATATGTTCAATGTAATGTGCACCACTGTTTCTGGTTGTTCCTGTTATCACACTAAGTTACTTGTAAACTGTCTTGACTTGTAGAAAGACAGTATTAAAAAACCCGTTAAATAAGCATGGGAAAACCTTGACTATCTTTACCCATAAGAGCTAACTGGGCAGTGGCTCAATATTGCTGCTGCCTAGTTAGCTTCCGTGCAAAGGGCGCATTGTGGTGCGTTATTGCAGACCTAAATGTTCAATTCCAGTGTCCGGATATGGCCCCGGATTAAATATCTGGGGTTCAGTGGCAATGGCTATGTGCCTTATCGGGCCCTATGAAACTGTTTTTGTCATGCGTGCGTGCACGCCCAGATGTACTGGAAACAATCTGGAGGGAAAGGAGGTCAAGGAGCAGTCACCAACAGCCAGTAAAAGGCACTTGAGCCAATTCTACTTTGAATGTTTGATAGGCAATCAGAGAAATCTATCCCTATTTGACTTCTGCAAATCCCATGGCTGATATCACAGCAGGGCTACAACACATTCAGGGAACACAGGGACAGACAAGTATTTGGGCTCTGATTTTCAGACTGTTAAGAAGGAACGTTGATGTGGGTTTTAGGATTCTAAGGGTGAGGGTTTTAGAATTGTAAGGGTGAGATAGGAGTTTGACTGTGACAGGGGTAGGATTTCAAAGAGAAAAAACAAGACATACCAGCTGTGCTAATGCACTGGTACTACTACCATAAGGCTGTGTCTGGGGCAAAAGAAGACTAAAACTGAAAAAACCCAAAAACCTTTGGGCCTGACATTCAGCAGTGGCGGTTAGCACAAGTACAGCACCTAGCCATCACCATTGAAGACTTAACCTGGATATTCAATGCTGGGACCATATCCGGCCACTAGCATTGACTTTCCAGGTTTGCACACATCTGCACACAGCGCAGAAGCTCACCGGGCGGCAGTAATACTCGGCCACTACCAGGTTAACTTCTGCTGCAAATGTTAGTACAGCTTTTGCTTCACCTAGCTTTCGCCATTGAGGGATAACCAGGTAGTGCCTGAATATCACCGCTGACTGGTTATCCTAGGGTACTGCCCCTGGAATGATCCGGTGCTAACTGTGTAGCATCGAGGCATATAGCAGCAGTATCCGGGAATATCCGGCTTAGACGCAGTTACACAGTTTACTGGTCTGTAAACATTGTAACTGCTTTGGAATATTGGGCCCTTCAAGCCTAATTAGTAACTGGTCTCTTTGCCTTGCTATATCAAAGCACAGGAAAAAGAGATTTAAGCTTGGGTTGTTCTCTCCCCTCCCTCCCCCTTCGTTTTCCTAGACCAAGTATGCCATACTAGGAACTTCAAAGGCAGCACGTTTGTACTTTTGAGACAATACTGAGTGAAATGCAGAACAAGTTACTGTATCAAAATGTATTCCACTGCAGAAGCATAAGATAGAATGCAAAAATATTTCCTCCAATAATCTTGTCTGCCCTCACTTGGTTTGCAGCTTGTCGTGCTGTGAGGGCTTGTGTGCATCAGTGATGCTGAGAGCTAAACTCTCAGTAGTTGAACTACTGGCAGGGTCTCCCAAGATGGACAGGTCTCAGCTGAGGTGCCAGACCAAGACAAACCACCCATCTGGGCAGCAGCAGCAGAATGGGATAGTGTTGACGGCAGAGGATCACATTTCTGTGACAACACAGCAATACCACCAAACTTAAACTGTGCGGAAGAAAGGCCCGGCAATCTACTTCTGTATCTTGCCACGAAAACCCAGTGGATAGTTACAACAAAACAAATTGTGCTATAGTGCTAGAGGATGAGACCCCCAGCTCGGAAGGCACTCAACTAGCTACTGGGGAAGAGCTGAAGACCTTTCAGAGTAAAGCCAGCATTTATGATGTGGTTGGATCAAAGCCCTAGGGACATCTGACTGCTGATGTAGCTGCACATGAAATGAGAGTCAGAAGCTGTAAAGATGTCTTGCACATTGGAACATGGAACGTACGAAGCATGAACCAAGGGAACTTGGAGGTGGTCAAGAATGAAATGGAACGTGTACAACTTGATCTGATGGGTGTCAGCGAACTGAAATGGACTGGCATCGGGCACTTTGCATCAGATGATCACATGGTCTACTATGCTGGAAATGAAAGACAAAAAAGAAATGGTGTTGCATTTATAATAAAGAAGAAACTTGCAAGAACTGTAATGAAATACAATGCAGTCAGCGAATGCTTAATCTCTATTCATCTACGAGGCATGCCTATCAACACAACTATAATTCAAGTATATGCCCCAACAACAGCTGCAGAAGAGAATGAAATTGAAGAGTTATATGAACAAGTACAAGCTGAAATTGACAGAACATGCAAACAGGATATCCTGATAGTCATAGGTGACTGGAACGCAAAAGTTGGCAACAAAGAAGAAGGCAAAGTAGTTGGAAAATATGGACTTGGCAACAGAAATGAAGCTGGAGAAAGACTGATAGAATTCTTCAAGACCAACGATCTATTCATCTCAAACACCTTCTTCCGTCAACACAAGCCGCGACTGTACACATGGACTTCACCCAATGGATTGTATAAAAATGAAATTGACTACATCTGGGGAAGTCAACGATGGAAAAGCTGTGTAACATCAACAAAGAAAAAACCTGGAGCTGACTGTGGTACAGATCATCAACTACTAGTATGCAAACTCAAGCTAAAGTTGAAAAAGAGCAAACACTCATGAATGCAGCAAAATATGACATTGAGAATATACCACTGGAATTTAAAAACTGCCTGCAAAATTGATTTGCTGCTTTAGATACAAACAACAGAGCTCCAGAAGAGTTATTGAATGACATCAAGAAGGTTGTGTTGGAAGAAAGCGAGAAGTCTCTACAAAAGGTGAAAAAGCAAAAACGGCCAAAATGGATGACGGAAGAAACTCTGAAAATTGCCCAGAAACGCAGAGAAGCTAAAACCAGAAGAGAAAGAAAGACAATCTCAGAACTCAACAGAGATTTCCAACATGCAGCAAGAAAGGACATGGAAAAGTACTACAATGACGCATGCAAGGAAATAGAAGCAGAAACTATTAGAGGAAGGACAAGATTGGCTTTCCTAAAGCTACGAGAGTTAAAGAAAAAGTTCCAGCCTCAAATTGGAATGTTACAAGATGCTCAAGGTTCTATGTTGAATGATGCTGAGAAGATCAAGAAAAGGTGGAAGGAATATACAGAGTTTTTATATGATAAAGATCAAGTGGACCAACAGCCATTTCAACCTGTACCTTATGATCTGGAACCACTGGTGATGAAAGAAGTTGAAGCAGCATTGAAAGCCTTATCAAACAACAAAGCACCAGGCATTGATAGCATTCCCATAGAAGTATTACAGCAATCTGATGCAGCTGTTACCATAGGGAGGAGTGGCCTAGTGGTTGGGGCATGTTATCTCAGGCCGGAAGGTTGGGGGTTCAAATCCCACTAGAGGACAGCAACCTTGGGCCGGAAGGACTGGGGTTTCTAGTCCCACAGGTGCTCCTTGTGGTCTTGGGCAAGCCACTTAACCTTCAATTGCCCATGTTCCCTGTAAGTATTAGTGTATGTGTCTCATATCCCCTCGTGTTAAATGTATCCCCCAATTGTGTTGTGACCACTTTGATTGAAGGATAAGGTGGTGTACAAAATTGTCTAAATAAATAAATAAATACTTACAAGGCTCTGCCAAGAAATATGGAAGACAACATCATGGCCAACTGACTGGAAAAGATCTGTGTTTTGTGGTAAGGAAACCTATCCTGAGTTAGGGGAAAGGGAAAAAGGCAGAGAGCTCACCCTAGTAAAAGGGCCCCTTTTGCAAGATCAGGGTAACAAAACCACAACCTCACCTAGGAACCAGAAAACCCCCAGCTGGAACAAGTTTCATGTTTCCCCTAGTGAAATAAGGGAGTGTGAATACAGACCTAAGGTCCAAGACCCTTACGTCAGTAAGCTCCCTGATTGCTCAGGTGCCAGAAAGCAGAGTGATCTCCGTCACCTGGGAAGAGAGGAGGTGGGGCTAGAACCCTGGAGATATAAGCCTATGCTAGATTATAGAAGAAGAAAAAGAGAGAGGGTGGAAGGAATGCCAGAAGCAAGGGCAGAGGCAAAGGCAAGAAGAGGAGAAAGAGAGAGAAGCTGATACAAGCCGAGGCACAGGTACGAGCCTAAGAGGCCTGATTAATGCTGAGCAGAACAGGAGAAGCCTGACTTAAGCTGGGCAATGCAGAGGAGCAGGAGACGCTCTCAGCTCTAAAGAGAGGCTGTTAACCGAGCCAGAAGGAGAGTCGGAGTCTATGCAACTAGGAGAACCTGATGCTGAGCTGAATGAGGAAGACACCCTCATGGATTGCTCTTTGTGCCAAGCCTTAGCCACAGAAGGGTTGAAGGAAAGCCAGCCCTGAGAGGAAGCCCTCCAGAGAAAGGTAGCCATAAGAAGCAGGTAGATGGATTGTAAATTCCCACATGGTAAAGAGGGGAAGTTTTACTAAGACGTAAGGACAAGCTGGAGTTGTGAATTGTGCTTGTTAACCACCTGCTACCTGTGAAGTGAGACGGCAAGAAGCCAAATTTACTGTGAGGAAAAAGCTTTCTTTTTACTCTTGAATTTTCCTGAGAAACCTGAATAGAACTTTGCTTGCACGTTGAAAGTTTGTTCCTGTTTGGAGTTTTTGTTTTTGCTTGTAATTTGGAAAACAGCCTGAAAAGGTTGGAGACTGGAAAAGAAGGCAAACTGGCACAGAAGAAAGCCTGTTTTGTGTTTTGTGCTTTAACCAGCAAGGCTAAAGGAAGCTGGTAGCCTTGCTGTTAAAATGCTATCTTTTTCTGAGCTGAAGAATACTTTAAGCTGCCACTTTGGTTTTGGGTTTTGTTTTACTTATAACCTGTTGTACTTTGAAGAAGCCTGGAGAAGTATGCCCGAATGTGGTATTTATGAACCTTTTTTGTGCTCAATACATTTCTGTCATTGCCTTACCCCAAGGAGCCCAACTACAGCTTTCTACCTGAAGCCCATAGATAGCGCAATTAAACTACATTTCCCAGAAAACATTGCGGGGAATTAGTCAGTTAAGGCTGAAAGGGGAAAGTTCCTTATACATCCACGCCCCTCTAAGCTGGAGGAGAGTGGTGAGGGCGTGACAGTTTATACCAATACTAAAGAAAGGTAATCCAACTGACTATGGAAATTATCGCACAATCGCTCTGATCCCACATGCCAGCAAGATTCTACTGAAGATTATTCAAAAGAGACTACAATCATACCCGGAGCAAGAACTACCTGAAGTACAAGCAGGGTTCAGGAAAGGGCGAGGAACGAGAGACATCTTTGCGGATGTGAGATGGATCTTTGAAAAGACTAAAGAATACCAAAAGGATATCTATTTGTGCTTTATCGACTATAGCAAGGCTTTTGACTGTGTAAACCAGGAGAAACTCTGGGCCACATTAAGAAGCATGGGTATACCAGAACACCTGATCGTTCTTTTGCACAATCTGTACATTGATCAAGAAGCAACAGTTCGAACGGAACAAGGAGAAACAGAATGGTTTAAAATAAGCAAAGGTGTAAGACAAGGCTGCATACTTTCCCACTACCTGTTTAATTGATATGCAGAACAAATCATCAGAGAAGCAGGATTGTATGAAGACAACAGAGGTGTGAAGATTGGTGGAAGACTCATCAACAACCTTCGCTATGCTGATGATACCACATTACTGGCTGAAAGTGAAGATGATCTGAAACATTTGCTTCTCACAATCAAAGAATATAGTCTCAAAATGGGCCCGCACCTTAATGTAAAGAAGACAAAGATCATGACAACTGGCATAATCAACAGGCTCATCATTGAAGGAGAAGAAATTGAAATCGTGAACAACTTTAACCTACTTGGATCAACTATCAATAAAGGAGCAACAAGCAGTCAAGAAATCAGACGACACATTGCTCTTGGCAGAATGGCTATGAAAGACCTAGATAAGATTCTCAAGAGCAGAGATGTCTCTCTCTATACAAAGATTTGACTTGTTCAAGCCATGGTATTTTCAATATCATCATATGGATGTGAAAGCTGGACAGTGAAAAAGACAGACAGGAAGAAAATTGATGCCTTTGAATTATGGTGCTGGCGGCGAATACTGTGTATACCATGGACTGCCCGAAGAACAAACCAGTCGGTACTAGAGGCGATCAAACCTAAGCTTTCTTTAGAAGCTCAGATGACAAGACTTAGACTTTCATACTTTGGACACATCATGCGAAGAGAGAGATCATTAGAGAAAGACATCATGCTTGGCAAGATAGGTCAACGCAAAAGAGGAAGGCCAGCAATGAGATGGATTGATACAATAACATCAGCTACGGGTATCAGTCTGTCAACAATGAGCCGCCTGACTGAAGACCAAACACAATTTAGGATAGCTATCCAGAGGGTCGCCATGAGTCGACTCCGACTTGACGGCACTTAACAACAACAAATCTTGTCTGACAGCAGTTGTGAGGTTGGCATGCATAGAGCACCTTATTATGGAATATCTGTTCAATCCCATTGTTCATAGAGAAGTAAACTTTGAAGCTACAAGAAAAAGTTTTAAACATAAAACACTGTGAATCCACCAGTGTCACTGGAACCTTAATATATTATTACATTCAAAGGGTGGTTAAAGCTGCTTACTATTTTCTTCGGCTTTTGAAGCCATATCCTTTCATGTAGTAACTTTTGTTCTGTATTATAAGTTTTGGTACTTTCACCCCTGGACTATTGTAATAGGGGTTTTTTAGGTCTCTCAAAAGCTAATATGTCTCCTTTACAGTCAATTCAAAATGCTGCAGTGTGTCTTCTAACTGGCTGCAAATGATTTAGATCTCAATTGTTTGCTGTACATTGGGTTGCCAGTTGAATTTTGAGTGTTATTCAAGGTGATTATGATTACCTTTAAATGGCTCCTATTAGTTTGTCATCTCTGCTTAAACCATACTTTCCTTCTTGCACTTTACGCGCTCAGGAGACACATTTAATAGATGTTCCTTCTTTTAAATCAATTCATCTTCAGTCCATACACAAGAGAATTTTCTCTGACTGCTCCATGTATTTGGAACTCTTTGCCGATTGATTTGCATGCTTAAGTAGAACTGATGACTTTTTGAAAAAAACTGAAATGTCATTTATTTAAATAGGCTTTTCCTGAATTTGTTTGATGGGCAAGTGTGGTGTGTGGGCATTTATAACCTGTGTAGAGCCTCTGATGGCAATTATGGTGTAATATAGCAGCGTTTTTTTAATGGCTATTTTTACTACTACTACTATTTAGCACTTGTATAGCTCCACGCACACGGCGCTGTACAGCTAACCTACAAGAGGCAGCCAAAATAAAGAGACAGTCCCTGCCCATCAGAGTCATGCTCATCGGAGCTTACAATCTAGTTAGAACAATAGAGAGCAATGGTCAGTTTAGTGCAAGGCACGGTATGGTCTATATAATTGGTCATGAGAAATGACGGGGGTTAAGATAAGAAAAGGATGGAAGTCAGGATCTGAAAGCAACGGTGACGAGGTGGGTCTTCAAACTGGATTGAAGAGGGCCAGGGCCTGGCATACAGACACAGGTAGGCTGTTCCAGGTGTAGGGTGCAGCAAGGAGAAAGGAGCGAAGTCGGGAGTTAGCGGTGCGGGTGAAAGGCATAGATAGAAGTAATTTGTTAGCGGAGCGCATGTTCCGAGAGGGGACGTAGGGAGAGATGAGAGATGAGAGGTAATGAGGGGCCATAGAGTGAATGCATTTATAGGTCAGTAAGAGAAGCTTGACTTGGATGCGGAATTGGCCAGGGAGCCAGTGAAGCGACCTGAGAAGAGGAGTAATGTGGGCATGGCGGGACTGGCGGAAGACTAGTCGAGCAGCGTGATTTTGTATAGATTGAAGGGGAAGGAGGTGGCTGACGGGGAGACCAGCAAGGAGCAGGTTGCAATAATCGAGGCGAGAGGACACTAAGGAGTGGATAAGCGTTTTGGTAGTGTGTTCAGAGAGGAAGGGGTAGATTTTGACAATGTTGTAGAGGAAGAAACAGCAGGTCTTAGCTACAAGATGGATATGTGCGGAGAAGGAGAGAGAGGTGTCAAAGATGACCCCCTAGGTTGCGGGCCGAGGGAACAGGAAGGATAGTAGCTCCGTTCACATAGACTGAGAAAGGGGGAAGAGGAGGGGAGGAGTTGGGGGGAAAGATAAGGAGTTCAGTCTTGGCCATGTTCAATTTCAATCGGCGATGAGACATCCAGGCAGCGATGTCGAAAAGGCAGGCAGAGATCATGGACTGGCTTGCTGGGGAGATATTAGGTGTAGAGAGGTAGATTTGGGAGTCATCGGCATAGAGATGGTACTGAAAGCCATGGGAGGAGATAAGCGCACCAAGGGTTTGGGTGTAGAGGAATACCTTAACACGACCCCCACCAAAAAAGCGCACTAACCTTTGATCTCGCCCACCATGACCCCCCAACTCAAACCTGTACTAACCTGATCATGTCCAAAGTCTATCCTATGTTGAAATCATCAATGTCGCCTCCCCGGTGATGGCCCCGCCCTTATACTTAAATTCCCCCCCCTTTTTTATGTAACGCTGCTTTGACCCGGTGAAAAGTGGGATATAGATACAGCTAAATAAATAAATAAATAAAATAGAGAGAAAAAAGGAGGGGGCCCAGGGCGGATCCCTGGGGTACACCTACATGGAGCGGGGTAGGGGAGGAGGAGGAGCCGCCAGAGCATACACTGAGCGATGGGAGAGGTAGAAGGAGAACCAGGATAATACCGAGTCCTTGAAGCCAAGGGAGGAGAGGGTGGTGAGGAGAAGATTGTGGTCAACGGTGTCAAAGGCATCGGAGAGATCAAGAAGGATGAGGATAGAGTAGAGGCCCTTAGATGTAGCCAGGAACAGGTCATTGGAGACTCTTGCGAGAGCCGTTTTAGTGGAGTGTAGGGGACAGAAGCCGGATTGTAGTGGGTCCAGGAGGGCCTGGGAGGTGAGGAGGTTGAGGCAGCAGCGGTGGACGGCTCGTTCTAGTAGTTTAGATATGAAGGGAAGGAGGGAGATGGGTCGATAGTTGGAAGGGCATGTGGGATCGAGTGAGGGTTTCTTGAGGAGGGGTGTGACAACAGCGTGTTTGAAGTCAGCGGGGACAGTAGCAGTGGAGAGTGAAAGGTTGAGGATATGAGAGATGGGGACAATGGTGGGGGAGATGGGGTGTAGGAGGTGGGTAGGGATAGGGTCGGCTGAACAGGTGGTGGGTTTGGAGGAGGCAAGAAGGAGTGCGGTTTCTTCTTCAGAGATCGGCAGGAAGGAGGAAAGGGTGGCAGAGGAATTATGGAAGGGGGAGAATTGGGGAGGAGGAGGTAGCTGAGGGGGTGGGGAATTGGAGGGTAATCTTGTGGATTTTGTCGTGGAAGTAGTCTGCTAGGATTTGGGCAGAAAGGGAGGGTGGGACCGGGGGCGGGGGGACCTTCAGGAGAGAATTGAGGGTATTAAAGAGACGGCGAGGGTCAGAGGCAAGGGAGTTGGTCAGATGGATGTAGTAGTCTTGTTTGGCAAGTGCTATGGCTGACTGGAAGGAGCCAAGCATGAATTTGAAGTGTAGAAGGTCCTCCGGGGAGCGAGATTTGGACCGGGCACGTTCGGCAGCATGGGTGCAGGTGCGTAGATAGCGGGTTGTGGGCGAAAGCCAGGGCTGGGGAGTAGATCGTCTGACTGGACGTGGAGTGAGTGGGGCAAGAGTGTCAAGAGCTGAGGATAGTGTAGCATTGTAAAAAGATAATGCCTCATCGACGGATTTGGGGGATATAATGGAGGAAAGAGATGGAGAAATGGTGGAGGAGAAGGTCAGGGGATTAATATTATGGTGGTTTCTAAATAGGTCGGAGGAGACAGGACGAGGTTGAGATGGCGGAAGCTGAAGAGTAAAGGTTAAAAGGTGATGGTCAGATGAGGGAAGGATTGAGTTGCGGAAGTTTGAGGGAGAGGAATTAGAAAAGAGTATTAGGTCAAGGCAGTGGCTGTGTAGGTAGGTGGGGGCGGTAGAGCAAAGTTGGAGGTCGTACGAGGAGGTGAGGGCAAGGAACTTTAATGCATGGGGGTCGGACGGGTTGTCGACGTGAATGTTAAAGTTGCCAAGAATAAGAGTGGGGGAAGAGGGATCCAGAAAAGCGGAAAGTCAGGAGTCAAAGTCGGTGAGGAAGGTTGATTTGGATTTGTAAGGTGGGCGAGAAATAACAGCTACTCAGAGGGGAAGTGGTGTGAGGAGGTGAATGGAGTGGACTTCAAAAGAGAGGGGGGAGGGTGACTGAGGTGGTAGGAGGGGTTGGAATTGGCAGGAGGGAGAAAGTAGGAGACCAACACCACCACCGTGACCAGTGGTTCGAGGTGTATGGGAGAACTGGTAACCCCCATAGCAGAGAGAAGCAATGGATACGGTGTCGTCTGGGGGGAGCCAGGTCTCAGTCAGGGCAAGAAGGTGTAGGGCATTAGAGATAAAGAGATCATGGGTAAAAGGAAGTTTGTTAGTAACTGAGGATGTGTTCCATAGGGCACATGAAAATGGGAGAGAGGAGGGGGGAAGGAGGGGGATCTGGATAAGGTTCTATAAGTTACGTGAGAATTTCTTATCAGAGTAACATGAGGCTTTATTTTTAGAGTAGTGCAGAGATTTAGAGGGAACAGGGTGTGGGTGGATATGTCTGGGTGTGTGTGCCCTCCAAGAGGGATTTGAGGGAGGGGAAGTGAGGGGTGAATGAGGGGTGATATTGATGGTATCAGATAGGTTATGTGAGGATTTCTTTTTGGAGATAATGTTGGGGATGATATCTCTGGATGAGTGATTGGGGGATGAGTGAGGGAGGGCGGAGGGGGGGGAGGAGCGGGATGTGGGTGAGATTGGATAAGGTACGTGAGGAACTCCTTCTTGGAGTGAGAGAGAAATCGAGGGGGGCCAGGGTTGGGGTTGACATTACCTGATGAGAGAAGGAGGAGGAGGAGTAGAGAGCGTGGTAAAGCGGAGACAGTATGGCGGAAGCGAGGGTGGGGTTGCCTTAAGGAGAGAGGGGCTGGTTGAATACGGGGGATGGTGTGCTGAAGCTCAAGAGCAGATGCTAGGCTAGAGGACATAATGGAGGGAGAAGTGAGGAAGGTAGGGGGTAGAGAGAGAAGAGGGAGGGTGTTGGAGGAGGTTAGGCAGTTGGGGAGGATGAGGAAGAGAAGGACAATGTGATGTGAGGCCATAGCAATGGGCAACAATTTCTATGCAGGCAGTGGGAAGCTGCAAAGAGTGGGAAGTAGTTCTATGCAAACAGTGGGTATTTAATTATAAATGATTGTATTTTGTTTTTGTCCTTGTTGTACATGATGACTTATTGTGTATGTATTTTGTATCCCACCTCAGCAATTGTGCAGGATATAAATCCTTTTCAATAAATACATTATAGCTGCAAGTGTGGCATAGCTAGTGGACAGTGGGCTAACACATCCTCCCTACCCTTTCAAAAGTATCAGCAGAGTTACACAGCCTTAGCAGGCAGGTTCTGCAGGGCAAAGCATATCATAATCCTTGGGAAGGGTAGACTGGAAAATGAAGGAGTGGGGGGTAGGTTGGGGTAAGTTACCTCGGGCCGGAGGGCCAGAGATTTGAATCCCACTAGAACACAGCAACTTTGGACTAGAAGGACTGGGATTTCTAGTCCTACAGGTGCTCCTTGCGGCCACTTAACCCTCTGTTGTCTCAGGTACAAAAACATAGATTGTGAGTCCTTTGGGGACAAGGGAAAAATATGTATACGGTACCTGAATGTACACTGTTTTGACAAGTAGAAAAGCAGTATATATCTAAATAAATAAATAAGCCTAGTTAAATAAATAAATTAAATTAAAATGAATGGTCATAGAAAGAAGGGAGGGAAGGTGCAGGGCTGAACCTTCCACTAGGAAGTTAGGCAAACTTAACTGCCACCATCCTCCCAAACCTTCCGGAAGTAGCTCCTTTCTGCTACTGAAAAGGTAAATGAAGCTGCCACAGACCCTTGGCGTTCAAGGGCACTCAAAACCCCTGCCAGTATTGCTCCCTCAACAGCAGGAAGTGCATGCCAGAGGGGATCATGACTTGCAGGGGCTCCCAGTGTGTTTCACCGTGAGGCTCTGTGACAGCTTCATTTTCCTTTTTATTGTTGACTTTCAGAAATAACAAAGACGGGAGCAGTAATAATAATGGGTGATTTCAATTACCCTGGTATTGACTGTATCAGTTTCACAGCAGGATATGCAAGGGAGATAATGTTTCTAGATGAAATAAATAACTGCTTCTTAGAGCAGCTGGTTCATGAACCGACCAGAGGGGAAGACATTTTGCACCTAGTCCTTAGTGGAACACCAGATCTAGTGCAAGAGATAAGAGTGATGGGGCCACTTGGCAATAGTGATCATAGCATCATCACGTTTGATTTAATTAATGGAGGACGGATGGTAAGGAAATCCACAGTACTACCTTTTAACTTTCGAAATGGAGACTGATAAAATGAGGAAAATAGTTAAGAAAAAACTAAAAGGAGCAGTTGCAAAGGTTAAAGACTTACATCAAGCTTGGGTGGTGTTTAAAAATACTATCTTGGAAAGACAGACCAGCTGTATTCCACACTTTAAGAAAAGTGGAAGGAAGTCCAAAAAACTGCCAGCATGGTTTAAAGGTGAGGTCAGAGAGACTGTTGTTGCTAAAAAAGCATCTTTCAGGAAATGGAAAAAAGATCCAAATGATGAAAACTGGAAACAGCACAAGCACTGGCAAGTTAGACGCAAGGCATTGATAAGGCAGGAAAGAGAGAATTTGAGAAGAAGCTTGCTGTGGAAGCAAAAACACGTAATAAAGACTTTTTCAAGTACATTCATAGCAAAAAGCCTGTGAGAGAGTCAGTTGGACTATTAGATGATAGAAGTGTAAAAGGGGAATAAGAAGGGACAAGGCCATAGCGGAGAGACTGAATGAATTCTTTGCTTCTGTCTTTACAGAGGAAGATGTAGGGATATTACCCATGACTGAAGTGGTATTTAAAGGTGATACTGCAGAAGAATTGAAAGAAATTTCGATACACCGGGAAGATGTATTACAACTATTTGATAAACTGAAGAGCAGCAAATCACCTGGACCGGATGGTATACATCCAAGGGTGTTGAAGGAACTGAAATATGAGATTGCAGACCTGCTATTAGTAATCTGTGAACTATCATTAAAATCAACTGTAATACCTGAAGATTGGAGGATGGCCAATGTAACACCAATTTTTAAAAAGGGTTCCAGGGGTGATCCAGGAAACTACAGACCGATGAGCCTGACATCAGTACCAGGAAAAATGGTAGAAACCATCATAAAGAATAAAATTACTTAACATGTAGATAGTCATGGCTTAATGGGAGACAGCCGACATGGCTTTAGACAAGGAAGATCTTGTCTTACTAATTTGTTATGTTTTTTTTGAAGGTGTGAATAAACAGGTAGACAAAGGTGAGTCGGTTAATATAGTGTATCTGGACTTTCAGAAAGCCTTTGACAAGGTCCCTCATCAGAGACTTTTGGCAAAACAAAAACGTCATAGGATAGGAGGCGGTGTAATATTGTGGATCAGGAACTGGTTAAAAGATAGAAAGCAGAGGGTAGGGCTAAATGGCCAATTTTCCCAATGGAGAAAGGTGAATAGTGGTGTACCCCAGGGATCTGTGCTGGGACCGCTGCTTTTTAACCTATTCATAAATGACCTGGAAATGGGAATAACGAGTGAGGTTATCAAATTTGCAGATGACACAAAACTATTTAAAGTTGTTAAAACCCATGATGATTGTGGAAAATTGCAAGAGGATCTTGATAAATTGGAAGACTGGGCATCCAAATGGCAGATGAAATTAAATGTGTACAAGTGCAAAGTTATGCACCTAGGAAAGAACAGCCCCAACTATGGTTACACGATGCAAGGTTCCACATTAGGAATTACCACCCAGGAAAAAGATTTGGGTGTCATTGTGGATAACATGTTAAAACCCTCCGCCAGTTGTGCAGCAGTGGCCAAGAGAGCAAATAGAAAGCTAGGTATCATAAGGAGAATGGAAAATAAAACAAAGGATATTATAATGCCTCTGTATCGTTCCATGGTGCGACTGCACTTTGAATATTGTGTGCAAGTCTGGTTGCCATATGTTAAAAAGGATATAGCATTATTAGAAAAGGTACAGGGAAGAACCACCAAACTAGTAAAAGGGATGGAAGGGATACCCCTTTGAAGAGAGGCTAAAAAGGTTAGGGCTTTTCAACCTGGAAAAGAGACAGCTGAAGGGAGATATGATAGAGGTCTATAAATTAATGAATGGAGTGGAACGGGTAAATGTAGATTGATTGTTTACGTTATCAGAATATAGAAAGACTAGGGGGCATGCAATGAAGCTACAGGGTATTTATTTATTTTATTTATTTAACATTTCTTCTATACCGCGCTATTAAAATCAGTGCGGTGTACAATGAACAAAACATACTGCAATGCATACAAGCAACATTGAGTTTACATAGAACAGGGAAGGATAAATACATGGGATAACCGGGGAAACTATGTACAGTTAACTTTATACTATATATATATTTTAACTATATACAATATTCTAAATTCGATTGGATATTGTGCGTGAGACATTTGGGTATGGCAGATAAGTGGTCATCTTGGTTATCTGGTGGGCTATCGTGTAACCTATAACCTATTTAAGACTAATAAGAGAATATTTTTTCACTCAACTTGTAATCAAACTCTGGAATTTGTTACCAAAGGATGTAGTAAAAACTGTTAGTGTAGCTGGGTTTAAAAAAGGTTTGGACAAGTTCATGGAGGAAAGGTCCATAAACCATTATTAAAAGGGACCCGGGATATCACTGCTTGACCCAATACAAGCATTGTGGAACCTGTGTCTTTTGGGGAAACTGCTAAGTACTTATGACCTAGATTGGCCACTGTTGGAAACAGGATACTGGGCTTGATGGACCTTGGTCTGACCCAGTATAGCATATCTTATGTTCTTATGCTTCTGGAAGGTTTGGGGAACATGGACAGCAATGACTGGGGGAAAGGATGGCAGAAATGGCTGAAGGTTTGCCTAGAGCAGCTAATACCTTGGCCAGCCCTGGGAAGGCAAGCGTAGTACTGGCGCAGAAAGAGACAGGGCATTCCAAGGTAAGGCTATGGGCTCCTTTAGTAAGAGAGATATGTATACAAAGGGAGTTGAAAGAACTGCAGTATCTCCAGGAACAAGCAGGAATGAGTCTTCACATATGGGTACGTCAGTACCGACGGAGCCTGCGCGGGAACGCTCCCCAGCTTCCCAAAAAAGGAAAGCTTTTGGGAGCATCCCACAGCGCCTGCGCGCTGCCTTCCTGCCTTTCCTAACCGTCTCTCCTCAGTTCTTCTTTGCCACGGAGCCAGCAGGTCGAGCCCTGTCACCGCTGAAGAAGTTTTTTATTTTATTTTATTTCTTTGGTCGCGTGTCTGCCTCCCCCGACTCCGGACCGGTACCGCCGGTCTTTTCTTTCTTTTCTTTAAAAAACAAAACAAAACAAACAATATATAATTTCCCTCACTTAGTGTATTTTTCTCTTCGGGCCTTAGGCCTCACAAGAAAATTTTCCTCATGGAAAAACAGCCTCCGGGTTTAAAAAATGCACTAAGTGCAGCGGTACTATTTCTGTTACAGACACCCATGAATGGTGTCTTAAATGTTTGGGTCCTGAACACTCCATTTCGGATTGTCCGTCCTGCTCTCTGATGTCTAAACGGGGTTTACAGAACTGAGCAGCTAAGCTCCTTGTGCTGTTTCCCACTGATGCAGCTTCGGTAGCATCGACGTCTTCCAGGGCTTCTTCTTCCCCCAATGGATCTCAGGTAACCAAACATAAATCTAGCCGGTCCTCGAAGGGTAAATCTCCCTCTAAGCATCGAGATGCCTCCGGGCTTGCCCTCGAGGATCCTGCACCGGCAAAACAACCCCAGCGGGAAGCTCCGGCTTTCAAAGCTCCACCTATGGGGTTACAGGTTGACATTGATGGCACAGCCTCGACCGATCACCTGTTAGAATCTCTGGGGTACCGGCACAATCTTCCGGTACCGAATTCCAGGCATTCATGGCGTCGATGGATCAGAATGTTCTGTCCATGCAGCGGGCTATCAATGCCTTCATTCAGGCTGCGACGCCGTTGATACCACAACAAACTCCGTTGTCGGTATCGACTCGGGTACCGGCACCAGCGCCGGTACCGGTACTGACTGCATCGGCATCGACTAGGATACCGACTGCAGCGGTTCCTTGTCCAGGGCTGCTCCTCGATACCGAGTCGGTACCGATGACACCCAATGTCGATACCACTCGATACGCGTACCGAGCGTTAGAAGAGCACCCTGACAGACGGTATTTTGATTCCTCTGGTGATTCTGATACATCAGAGGCGTCTGCTGAAGTATCCATAGCCCTTCCTGAAGAGCCTTCTTCTCCAAAAAGAAGAATGTCTCCTCCAGAGGATTTGTCCTTTCAAGACTTCATAAGAGAAGTAGCTAAAGGACTTTCTATTTCAGTAACCTCTGAATCAGAGCCTAGAGCAAAAAAAATAGATATTTTGGGTTATTCTAAGGCTCCTAAAGAAGCAGTCACCTTACCAATTCATGAGATTCTTTATGAACACCTGATTGACTTATGGGAGACTCCTCTCACTATCTCTCCTCATTCTCGCAGGTTGGACACTATGTATCGTGTCCCTCCTTGTCCTGGGTTTCATAAAACACAGCTTCCTCACCATTCCATTGTGGTGCAGTCAGCTATGAAGAGGATAAAGAGTACAAAGAGACACTCTTCTGCTCCCCCAGGAAGAGAATGCAGGACCTTGGATGCTTTTGGTAGGAAAATCTTCCAAGCCAGTATGCTTATTGCCAGAATCAATTCCTATAGTCTTTACATGGGTATGTTTTTAAAAGAGGTTGCAGATAAGCTGCATACTTTCCTCCCTTTTCTTCCAGAGGATAAAAGGGAAGAATTCCTCATTTGGCTTAAGCATACACAAGACATTTCAAAGTTTTCCAACAGGGCAGCCTTTGACTCCTTTGAAGGGGCCAGCAGAGCTTCGGGCATTGCCATAGCTGCTCGCAGAATTGCTTGGCTCCAAGCTTCTGATTTAGAACCCTGGGTTCAAGATGGCTTAGGAAATCTTCCCTGTACAGGTGAAAACCTGTTTGGCAAAGAATGGCAAATCAAAGCCACTCAAATGGATGCAGAAAATTCTGCTCTGGATAGACTTTCAAAGTCAACCTCCATTCCTGCCAAGAAAAAGACCTTCAAGAAGTCTTTTTTCAAAAAGGGCGGATTCCCTTCTGTTTCTGGCCAACAATCTTCTACAGGTCGCTTTGCCACTAAGCGTCAGCAACCTAAACAGGCCAGGCCTAAGTCTACAGGGGCTGCAGCAACTCAGCAGACCCAACCTCCTCAGGGTTTTTGACTTGATGCTAGAGAACTTAGCCTTTCTGGCTCTAAAACAGCCAGAGCCTCTCACCATCCCAGGAAGGTTAGCTCATTTTGCTCCCAGATGGGAGCAAATTACATCAGAGCAGTGGACCCTCTCCATCATAAGAGAGGGCTACAAACTTCATTTATCAGACCTTCCTCCCCACATCATGGTGAAACACTTCAATTCTCCCACATCTCTTCTTCAACAAGGGTCAGGGTTTTACTCCCCCTATTTTCTCATTCCAAAGAAGACAGGGGGATACAGACCAATTTTAGATCTCAGGGAATTGAACAAATTTCTATGCAAGGAGAAGTTCAAGATGCTTTCTCTGGGCACTCTCCTTCCATACCTTCAAAGTCAGGATTGGCTTTGTTCTCTGGATCTCAAGGATGCGTACACACATGTCCTCATCCATCCATCTCACAGAAGATTCCTCCGTTTTCTTTTCCAAGGAAAACATTATCAATACAGGGTGCTTCCTTTTGGTCTGGCCTCTGCTCCAAGAGTGTTCACCAAATGCATGGCAACAGTAGCTGCATTTCTACGCACTCTGGGAATATTCGTATTCCCATACCTGGATGACTGGCTCATCCGAGCTCCATCTCAGTCAGAGGCCCAGATTTCCCTGGACCGCACAAGGCACATTCTGCAGTATCTGGGACTTGTGGTAAACCTCCCAAAGTCTCAGCTCACCCCTACTCAGTCCCTAGAATTCATAGGGGCCTGGTTGGATACTACCACTGCAAGGGCCTACCTTCCTCAGGCCCGTTGCCAACGTCTAGTGCAGTTAGCCTCCCAGATTCAGTCAAAGAATCACTTAACTGCTCGGGAGATGCTACAACTGCTAGGCCACATGGCTTCCACAGTGCATGTGGTACCCTATGTTCGCCTACACATGAGAGCAGCTCAATGGACTTTGTCCACTCAGTGGACTCAAGCATCAGGAGCTCTCTCAGACCAAATAGCAACCTCCAAATGTCTCTTTTGGTCTCTCCAATGGTGGATGCCCACTCAAAATCTGTTGCTGGGGTCCCCCTTCCAACAGTTGTTGCCCCAAGCAACCCTCACAACAGATGCCTCCCAAACAGGTTGGGGAGCTCATCTACAAGACCTCTCCACTCAAGGCACTTGGTCCCCACAGGAGACCTCTCTTCATATCAACCACATGGAGCTTCGAGCAGTTTTTCTAGCTCTCAAGGTCTTTCATACCCTCCTCAGCTACAAGACAGTCCTCATTCATACGGACAATCAAGTAGCCATGTTTTACATAAACAAACAAGGAGGAACTGGCTCTCTGTCGCTTTGCAACAAAGCTTTAAGATTGTGGGCCTTCGCCAGAGAGCATCAAATCCATCTCCAGGCAGGATACCTCCCAGGAATCCAAAACTCTTGGGCGGACAGACTCAGTCGAGTTCTGCTTCCACACGAATGGTCCCTGCACATGGATCAGGTACTCAGAATCTTCCAAGAATGGGGAACCCCGGACATAGACCTCTTTGCAAGTCCGTGGAATGCCAAACTTCCCCGGTTCTGTTCCAGAATTCCGTGTCAGGGAGTTCAGGCCAAGGATGCCTTCCTCCTTCACTGGGGTCAGGGCTTCCTGTATGCCTTTCCACCCATTCCCTTGATTCCCAAGACTCTGTTCAAGCTTCAGAGGGATCAAGGATCTATGATCCTCATAGCTCCACGCTGGCCATGCCAAGTGTGGTACCCTCTACTTCTGCATCTCTCCCAAGCCCCCTCTCTGGACTTGGGAGCTGCTCCAGACCTTCTGTCCCAGGAGGAGGGGACTTTGTGGCACCCAAACCCCAAGTCCCTTCACCTCAGGGCTTGGTTGCTGAAGGCCTAGACCTTCAAGACTGGAATCTTTCTCAGCAAGTGAAGGATATCCTCCATGCTTCCAGAAAACCTTCCACTAGACGTTCCTATGCTTTTAAATGGAAAAGGTTTTCCATTTGGTGTGTTGACAAGGGTCTTGACCCTCTAGCATTACCTTTGAATTCTCTTTTGGAATATCTCCTGCATCTTTCCAATGCAGGCCTTAAGACGAATTCGGTAAGGGTCCATTTGAGTGCTATTGCAGCATCCCTTAAGCCTATCAATGGACAGCCTATTTCCTCTCATCCTCTTATTGCAAGATTCATGAGAGGCCTAACTTTAACCAAACCCCCCATTAGGCCTCCTCCGGTGGCATGGGACTTAAATTTGTTTCTTGGTCAGCTCATGAAGCCACCTTTTGAACCCTTAGCCACTACCTCCTTGAAATTTCTTTCCTGGAAGGTTATTTTCCTCATTGCAGTCACCTCAGCTCGCCGCATCAGTGAACTGCAGGCCTTAGTGGCTAATCCACCTTATACAAGATTCCATCATGATAAGGTGGTCCTTAGAACCAATCCACACTTTATGCCTAAAGTGGTCTCCCCTTTTCATCTTAATCAAGAGGTCTATTTACCTGTCTTTTTTCCAGCTCCTCATGCATCAAGTGCAGAGAGGAACCTCCATACTCTAGATGCAAAGGACACAGCAACATAGAAAGTCTTCTCAACTCTTTGTTGCTTTTGATCCCTCTCATCTGGGACTTCCAGTCTCTAAAAGAACACTGTCCAATTGGATTGCTCAGTGTATTTCTTTCGCCTACCAGAGTAAGAACCTTTCTCTGGAGAGCCATGTCACAGCTCATAATGTGAGGGCTATGGCAGCCTCTATGGCTCATCTAAATTCTGTGTCCATCGATCAGATCTGTCGAGCGGCCACCTGGGCCTCGGTTCATATCTTCACAGCCCATTACTGTTTGGACAAGGACTCCCGCCGGGATGCCTTGTTTGGTCAGGCTGTACTCAAACACCTGTTCCATTCTTAATCAACTCCTACCCTCCTTCCCTGAATGGATGCCTGAGATCCATATAAGGAGGTAGAGCCCTTCCCAGGGTCTCATAACCTTGGGGATCTCCCAGGCATCTTTAGCTAGGGAGTCCCCATATGTGAAGACTCATTCCTGCTTGTTCCTGGAGATAGCACAGTTACTTACCTGTAACAGGTGATCTCTGGGAACAGCAGGAATAAGTCTTCACAACCCACCCACCTCCCCTAGGAGTTGTATCTCTCTATCTATCTTTCCTTTCCTCTCTCTCTTTTTGTCTCAGCTTTAAACTCGAACTGAGGAGAGGCGGTTAGGAAAGGCGGGAAGGCAGCGCGCAGGCGCTGTGGGATGCTCCCAAAAGCTTTCCTTTTTGGGAAGCTGGGGAGCGTTCCCGCGCAGGCTCCGTCGGTACCGACGTACCCATATGTGAAGACTTATTCCTGCTGTTCCCAGAGATCACCTGTTACAGGTAAGTAACTGTGCTTTCTGGTGCAACCATAGAAGAGCAAGTTTTCATGTCTGGTGTCATCTCCCCAGAGGGGCAAAGGGAGACTGACACAGTGCAAAGTAGGGGGACATGAGAGAAGCAACAAGTGAAGGCAAATCAGTGTATTCCCTGATGAAAGGTGTGTGGAGATGGAATAAGTCTCTCGTGCAAATGGCCGACCCTGGATGTACAGGGCCGACCTTGGAATCGGCCCTGTACATCTGGGGTCAGGTTCCTGCCCGCTCTCGCTTCACCTCTGACCTGCCCTCTCCCATCCACGAACAGAGCTCCCTGCACATCTTTCCTGTACATGTGGAGAGCTCTGTCGGCTGCATCAGCACCTCGGCATTTAGCAGGTCTGGACACCTGGATCAGACGTCCAGACCCACTAAACGGTGTTTGGAATCTACCCCATAATGAAAATGGGGACTAGAGTTTGGTAAGATACACATACGTAGTGGACAAGAGAGTGAAGAGCATCAGGATCCAAAAGCAGCTTCAAAGAGGTGTGTTTTGCTTTTTTGGGGGGGAGTTTAGCCTGGATTTGAATAGGGTTAAAGAAGGGGCCCAACGCACAGACTCGGGTAATTTGTTCCAGGCATATGTAGCAGTAAGATGGAATGAACAGAATCTGGAGTTGGCAGTGGGACTTATCCTAGACTGTGGAAATAACAATGATGGGAAAAGTACAGGAAAGACAAAATCCCTTTCCCATCCTTTTCTGCCAGTCAGATGGCATGGCAGTGGGAATGATGTGCATCAAAGCAAACCACAATGGAAGACATGGCATGGTGTCCATTAGCACATTCATGAGGCAGGCGGCAGGCAACATCAAGGGCAGTGAGCCAGTGCATTGAAGAAATGATAACCCCTGAAGATGCTAGAAAAGGTGAGGTTAAAGAAGCTGCTGCATCTCATAACTTCTGCTTACTAAATGCCCTGCAGGACAACTTTTAGTAGGCAGATGATCCCCAGCATACGAGGTGTAACTAAAAAGAAACAAGACTGTGGCAGCCACGCCCATGACTCAATGCCAATTGACTAACTGCTTATGTCACTGTGTTGTGCAACATCTCGCCACTATTCTCCTGTAATATTTTTCATCTCTCACTCTGTTTTTCTTTTTCAGGTTTTTTTTGTAGCACACTGCTCCATTGCTTTGTCATGCAACTGGAGGTGGCAGAAATATGGAGCAAAGAATCAACTTGAAATTTCTGGTTAAATTGGAGAAGGGCCCAACTGAGTGTCTCCAACTTCTCCAAAAGGCTTATGGAGAAGATGCAATGTCAAGGTAGCGAAGGGCACAAACGCTTCGAGACTGGCCGCAAGAAGTGAGGATGACCCCAAGTCACGATGGCCTTCCACGACAAAGACGGCTGAGAACATTGACAGAGTGAACCAGCTGGTGCGGAGTGATCACAGATTGACAGTGCGAATGATAGCTGAGGAGCTCAGCGTGAACAGGGAGTCAGTGTGGATCATCTTGGTGCAGGAGCTGGGCATGCGGAAAGTGTGCGCCAAGATGGTGCCCAAGCTTTTATCGGATGACCAGAAGGAGCACCGCGTCAGTGTTTGTTGAGACTTGCTATAGAAGATCGGAGAAGATCCAGAGTTCTTTGGCCGAGTTATCACAGGAGACGAGACTTGGGTCTTCTAGTACGACCCTGAAAGCAAGAGACAGAGCCTGCAGTGGAAGACTCGACTGTCACCCAGACCTAAGAAGGCACACATGTCCAAATCAAGGATCAAGGTCATGCTGATCGCATTCTTCGACCAGAAGGGAATGGTCCATCATGAGTTTGTACCTGAGGGTCAAACAGTCAACCAGCATGTCTACCAACAGGTCCTCAATCGCCTCCATGACCGGGTTCGGTACAACATGCAGGCTCTGTGGAAAGACAAGTCATGGCCGCTCCACCACGACAATGTGCCTGCATGCACCGCGCTCAGTATGAGGCAGTTCTTGGCCAACAAACAGATCACGGCTCTCGACCACCCTCCTTATTCCCCAGATCTCGCACCATGTGACTTCTGGCTCTTCCCCAGGCTGTGCTCAAAGGAACTCATTTCACCTCTGTAGAAGAGATCAAGGCCACTGTGACGAGGGAACTGAGGGACCTCAAGGAGGAGGACTTTACCGAGTGCTTCCATACATGGCAGAAGCGAATGCAGAAATGCATTAACTCGGGGGGGGGGGAGGGGGATTACTTTGAAGTGGACAATGCGTAATTTCTCTGTAGATTTTGTAATAAAACATTTATGGGACAGTTTCGTTTCTTTTTTGTCACACCTCATATATAATCTGTTATGCCATCAGCTGCAGGCAGAGCTGGCAAAAACAGAGGATGGTATTAGTGTGCATTTTACCACTGACATCTGGACTAATCAGAACACTACACCCACCTATCTCTCCCTGACAGCACACTGCTGGCAGCCAGCCAAGGCAGGAACAAACTGCAGGTCTAATGGAGGAGCAACAGCAGGAAGGTACCAATAGTTCTTCAGGAACAAGCAGGAAGTTGGTCCTCACTTATGGGTGACTTCGGCACCGACGGAGCCCGTGTGGAGCAATTCCCCAGCTTTAAAAGAAAGCCTTTGGGATTGCTGTCACGCATCCATGGTCCTCTTCCCGCCCAAAGATGCCATCTTGCTCAGTCTCCCTTTTTCCGCGGAGCCCTTTGGACGCACATCCTCGTCCCTCGGAAAACGTGTTTCATTTTCGACCCCTAGTCCATGTTTTTTTTTCTGGTTGCACCAGTCTTCTTCCGTCCCCCCTTGCTCTCTCCTTTTTCTTTGAGTGAAGGGATACCGTTCTTAGAAGTTTTTTCCCTGTTGTGGGCTTTGCGCCCTTTTTTCTCCCAACTGCTGGCCGCAAAGGTCTTCGACATAGCAGGGGTCCTTTTTGCCTCTATGGCCACCGGTTTTAAAAAAAAATGTGACAGATGCTCCAAGAACATGTCGCTCACGGACACCCATGACTGTTGTTTTTGGTGTCTTGGGGCCGACCATGACCCGGAGCTCTGCTCTCTTTGCAAGAAAATATCCTCCAAGGCCCTGCTCAGCTGTAAGCAGAAGTCCCATGACATTTTCCGGAAGTTGACCCAGGAATCCTCGGTGGCACCCTCGGTCACCCCTCCCCTGGTGGGATCCCCCACTTCGGTTCTGTGTTCTCGGTGGCACTCCAACTAGGGGTCCCCTGAAGTGGAGCGGCGTAAGAAGAAGGCCTCAAAGTTGCTGTTGGGGGCTCCGGATAAGAGCGGGCGCTCCCATGCTCGGTCACTCAGCCTCCTGCGGCGTTCCCGAGAGTTGGACAAGGAGCGGCCTCGAAAGGTACCTCGTATGGATACAGAGGCCTCCGGCGATGGCGCCTGGTCTCCTGAGGATCGTCCCGGTGAGGACCTCCTCTCCTCCTCCACACCAGACCCGGTAACCCCGGTGTCAGTGTTGCAAGGTCCCAAGCCCACGTGGGAATCCTGAATGTTGGCACTAGAGCACAGCATTTCTGCCTTGTTAGCTGCCCAGCAGATGCTCATGCCCAGTATGGTTGGCCCGTGCCTCAAGACCGAGGTTCCCTCAAGAGGGACACCAAAATCCGCCCTGGAAACCCCTGAGAGCCATGGCCTTGTGAGGGTCCTCGGCATAAGTCTCATTCACCTTCCCAGGAGCACCTCCAAGGCCTCTGTCTCCAAGCAGACCGGCCTCTGGATGGGGCGAACTGCCTGAGTCGGACTCTTCCTCAGACCTCTCGGGCTGGGAGTTGGACAGGGATACTTCCCTGGAAAGCCATGCCCACAGGGACCTCCCTTCGGACCCGTCCCCGCCCGCCTATCAGAGGCGTTCGCCGCCCGAGGACACATCATTCCTGGCGCTCGTGCAGGATATGGCATGGGCCCTCAGCATGGCTACGCAGGCCTGAAGAGGAACGACGAGCTGAGGAGCTCGATATTTTACAGTACAAGTCCCCACCTCGGGAATCTCTTACTGTCCTGGTTCTACCCATGTTGTCAAGGCTGCTACTCCGCATATGGGAGACACCTGCTTCGGTCCTCATTGTGAGCAAGCGCCTAGACGCCATGTATAGAGTTCAGTGTGGCCTGGGATTCCAGAATACCCAGCTCCTGCACACCTCCATGGTTGTGGAGTCGGCGATGCGGAAGCAAAAGAGCCCGAAGTCTCACTCTGGTCCCTCCAGGTAGGGAGTTGAGAGCCCTTGACGCCCTGGGGCGTAAGGCCTATCAGAGTTCCATGCTTGCTTGCTGTATCCAGGCATACCAACTGTAAATGGGCATGTTCCTGCGGGACCTTGCCAAGGAGTTCGGCAGTTTCACTGCAGGCCTCGGGAGTGAACCCCTCCTAAGGTTCTAAACCCTCCTCAAATCCATCGCGGAGTGTTCGAAGTACCTCTCTCGTACTGCATATTACGGGTTTGAGTCTTCCGCCCGGCGCAAACCTATGGAGGATAAGATAGAAACGCTGAGATAGAAACGGAGTTCGTGACTCGAACTCGTCTCTCATGCAAAACCTCCTCCCTCCTTAGGAAGAAGCAACAGCCTAAAAAGCCGTTCTTCCAGAGGAAAGGGCTCCCTTACCGGGGTTACCCGCCTTTCCCGCCCACCTCTGCACTGGCAAGGGAGGTACACATGGCCACCGTAAGCCTAAAGGGCCCAAGGCCCAACCACCGGCACAACTCCAGCCTAAGCAGGGGTTTTGACACCATCGACGTAGCCTCTCACCCCCCCCCCCCCCCCCCCGGCAGCTCCTCTGCTGGTGGGGGGAACACCTGTCCCTGTTCGCCCCAGAGTGGGTGTCGATCATGTCGGACACCTGGGTCCTCCAGGTAATCTGAGACGGATACTCGTCTCTGCCTGGACAGGCACCGTCCTCCCTTCTCCCCAGTGGAGCCTGCTCGGCTCCTCATGCACCAGACCTTCTTGCAGCAGGAATTGTCCAACCTCCTTGCCCAATGGGTGGTCAAAAAGGTACCGCTGCACCTTCGAGGTCATGGGTTCTACTCCCGCTACTTTCTTGTCCCGAAAAAGACAGGGGGCCTATGCCCCATCCTCGACCTCAGAAACTTCAACAAGTTCCTGGTGCAGGAGAAGTTCAAAATGTTATTGCTTGGCTTTCTGCTGCCCCCCTTTCAGCAGGGCAATTGACTATGCTTCTTGGACCTCAAGGACGCTTATGCCCACATCCTAGTTCACCCCCAGCACAGGCAATACCTGCGCTTCAGGGTGCAGGTGGAACACTACCAGTATAGAGTGCTCCCCTTTGGGCTTGCGTCCACACCGCGGGTTTTCACAAAGTGCCTCTCCGTAGCCGCCGCCTTCCTCAGGTAGCAGGGCATACCCATCTTCCCCTACCTCAATGACTGGCTCATCACAGGGTTCTCAATCGGTGAAGCCCGCCTGGCGGTGTCGCGCATGATCCTTCTTCTCGAGCGCCTCTGCTTCCTGGTCAACTACCCCTAAGTCCCACCTCAAGCTGTTGCAGACGCTGGAGTTCATCGGCGCACACCTCTGTCTTACTACATCAAAGGCTAACACACCTTGTTAATGAAGACGTGCAGTTTATTTACAAACAAAGCAAGGATACTTATTCAGAAAGGCAAGTAATTCTCTTAGCTACACATGAGTTGTTAGAAAAGATAACTAGAAAGCAATTATTTACAGGAGAATAATACATCACCAATAGAGTTATGAGATATTGCAGCTATTTACAGAAGAATAATACTTCACCAAACTGGCATCATGCAGTCCTTTACACATCAGCTGGGAGAACTCAGCGGAGGCTGCAGAAGTCTGGGACTCTTCATGCATGGCATGCGCCTGGCCAAGCAGATCTACGCTCTGTCTGCTCTGGACTCCCTCTGTACCTATATAGGCACAAATGTGTTGCAGCTAGCCCTCACACATGAGCTTCTCCCCACAGACACTCTCCACCCCATCCACCTTTGCTTGACCAGTCCCTCTCCAAACTTTGGTTTCCGGGCAGGCTTCTTTTGTCCTCTCTAATAGGTCTCCATTTGTTTGCTGGGAGAAGGACTCCTAGGTGAAGTGTTCTTTTGTCCTCTCTAATGGGTCTCCATTTGTTTGCCAGGAGAAGGACTCCTCCCTAATCTCCCAGCATCTTCCTGTAGTTATGTAAATTGTTTCAACAGTTTCAAATACCCCTATAGTTACTGTTGAGGCATATTCACTGCTGAGGCATATTCAATAGTGACATAATCAATAGTCAAAATTCATCCGTACCACATTCGGTCCTTTGACTATTGATTGTGCCCATAAGATACTGGTAACAGCATAATCAATAGTCAAAATTTATCTGTACCACATTCGGTCCTTTGACTATTGATTGTGCCCATAAGATACTGGTAACATTGTGGGGACCCCTCCCTGGTCTTTCAGGTATTGTGGGGACCCCTCCCTGGTCTTTCAGGTATCCCTCAGACTAGATGTGTAAGCAGTTTCTCACCAGACTGCAAATACAGCTTTGGTCTTTGGGCTAGCAAGCCGGCTCATCATGACTCCTCAGCCGACCTCTCACATGCAGAATGGCTCAAAGCAGAATGGCTCAAGAGTTCAATTTCCCTGCAAAGTTAAATATTCCTTGCTGATCCAAATAAATCTTTAATTAGTAATACAACCTCGACACAGTGCGGGCAACCGCCTTCCTTCCAACGGACTAAGCAGACCGCCTTCGGGCCGTGGCATCCTACGTCCAAAGCAGGACTTGGGTTATGGCGTGGGCGATGCTGTACCTCCTCGGGCACATGGCTTCTACCATGCATGTGGTCCACCACGCTCACATGCACATGCAGAAGGCCCAGTGGTGCCTCAAGGCACAATGGAGCCAGGCCTTCAGCCACCTCAGAGACCTTATCTGGGTCTCCCACAGCCTCCACGACTCACTAAGTTGGTGACGGGACCCCCCAAAGCCACCTTTGGAGAACGCCCTTCCAGACCCCGCAACACAAGCTCATCCTAACGATGGATGCTTCCCTGCTGGGGTGGGGAGCCCACTGAGGTGCATTGTGCACTCAAGGGCAGTGGTTGCCCAAGGAGTCTCGGCTGTGGATCAACCTGCTCGAGCTTCGGGTGGTCGGATGGGCCCTAAGGGCCTTCGAGGGCTATCTGAGGGGAAGGTTGGTGCTTGTGCAGACTGACAACAGGGTAGCCATGTTTTACAACAACAAGGAGGGGGGAACAGGATCATGCCTCCTCTGCCGAGAGGCGATCCTCCTTTGTGTCTCACCAGGGGATGGCCCTGCGAGTAGTCTACCTCCCGGGCCAGAAGAATTGTATTTATTTACATTCTCTTATATACCACGCTATTCTGCATCTGTGCGGTTTACATTAAACAAATTGAAATTACATTGAACAGGGCATTATAACTTGGAGATAACTATTTTACAGGGAACAAGGGCTATGAGGGTTAAGTGGCTTGCCCAAGAATGTCCTCGTGGAGAAACTCAGCAGGATCCTCCGCCCACATGAGTGGCGCTTGGATCCGGAGGTCGCTGGAGTCTTGTTCCATCGGTGGGGGGACCCCATCCATGGACCTGTTTGCCAGTCCGGTGAATGCACAGCTTCCCTGCTTCTGCGACCCGGTTCCGCACCCAAGCAGGGTGGCCCCAGATGCGTTCCTCTTGAGTTGGACCTCCGGCCTTCTTTACGCGTTCCCTCCCACTCCTCTGAATGCAAGAACCCTACACAAGGCTCAGCAGGACCAAGCTTTGGTGAACCTCATGGCCCCCTCGTGGCCTCGACAGCCCTGGTTCCCGCTTCTGCTCCAGCTTGCATCTGAGCCCCCAGTCCCCCTAGGCTATGCCCTGGGCCTGTTGACGCAGGAGGAGGGTCGGGTGTTCCACCTGAACCTGGCCTCACTGTCCTTTGAAGCCTGGTGACTCAACAGATCACCTTAGTTCCGCTGCGTCTCCGGGAGGATGTCGAGGAGATTCTCCTAGCATTGAGGAAGGACTCGAGGTGGGCATACCCTTTTAAGTGGCGCCGTTTCTCACTCTGGTGCTCCAAGCTTCAGATTGACCCCTTCTCTTGCTCTATGTGGTGGATCCTCCAGTACCTCCTCCACCTCTCAAAGGCAGGGTTGAAATCCAATTCGGTCAGGATACACCTGAGTGCCATTTCAATGAACCACCTCCCCGTCGAGGGAAAACCCCTCTCGGGGCAGCCCTTGGTCACTCGCTTCATGCAAGGTCTATTGCTTTCCAAGCCTCCCATCTGGCCTCCCCCAGCAGAGTGGGACCTCAACGTGGTGCTGATACTGCTCACGCGAGCACCCTTCGAGCCTAAGGCGACATGCTCACTTCGGCATCTCTCCTGAAAGGTGGTCTTCCTGGTGGCTTTGACTTTGGCTCGCTGAGTCAGCGAACTTCAGGCCCTCATAGCTGAGGCTCCGTACACCAGGTTCTATGGGAACAGGGTGGTCCTCCGCACCCATCCCAAGTTCCTACCGAAGGTGGTCTCGGACTTTCATCTCAACCAGGAGATAGTCCTACCAACCTTCTTCCTGAGACTGCATGCCGACCAGGCAATGGTGGTGTTGCATACACTCGACTGCAAGAGGGCTCTTGCCTTCTACCTGCAGTGTACCCAGGTCATCACAAGTCTGATCGGCTTTTTGTTGCCTATGACTCCAATCGCCTGGGGCAGGCAGTCACCAAGTGCACCATCTCCATCTGGGTGGTGGACTGCATTGTCTTTGCCCAAGCAAAGGTGGGCGCCCCACTGGATCGGCGGGTCACCGTGCATGGCATCCGAGCCAAGGTGGCGTCAGTGACTTCGCTGCGCTCAGTGCCTCTAACGGACATCTGTCGGGCTACGACCTGGTCTTCAGCGAATACTTTTGCTGTCCACTATTGCCTGGAGAGGGAGTCCCATTGGGACATACCTTCGACCAGGCTGTACTCTGTAATCTGTTCGGGGTATAAACAACTCCTTCCCTCCGACCCTTCTTTGACGACTACTGAGAGCTTTGCCCTGGGGACCTGAAGACTCTGGCTCCTCCGGGCATAGACTTCTGCTCACAGCCTTGCGGAGGCATTTTTTGGTTACAGGCTCGATAGCCTGTAGCTGGGGAGTCCCATAAGTGAGGACCGACTTCCTGCTTGTTCCTGGAGAAAGCGTAGTTACTCACCTATAACAGGTTTTCTCCATGGACAGCAGGAATCAGTCTTCACTACCCTCCCACCTCCCCTGAAGAGTTGCTAGTTTTGTCCTTCCCTTGCCATCTGCTTAGTAGGGCTCTAGCTATGGGACCTGACTGAGCAAGATGGAACCTTTGGGCGGGAAGAGGACCACACATGCATTGCAGCAATCCCAAAGGCTTTCTTTGAAAGCTGTGGAATTGCTCCGTCGGTGCCGCCGTCACCCATAAGTGAGGACCGATTCGGTGAGTAACTACGCTGCTATGCTACACAACCAAGTAATGAATGATGGACATACTTAGATGCATATCTTAACAGAAATAAGGGCAACGCTGTAGGACTGGCACACAGGGCACAAACAGAGCACCGTACATCCAGGTTTCTTTATAGCAGATGGTGGGAATAATATGGTCAAGGCAGTTGAGGAGGGAAGCTTTCATGTATCAGATACTTTGCACACTTGCTTCACCTGTTTGTCGGAGATTCCCTAGGCTTGGGCAGCAAGGCAAACCGCAGTCTTCTCCTGAGGGGACTGATTGAGAAGTGCCGAAAAATAGCTGGGTATTTTCACCAGAGTGTGAAGGGTAGGCATGAGCTGTGAGAAGCAGGAAGCAACGGGGACATCTGCTCACTTGCTCAAGCAGGATGTTAGCACCAGGTAGAATTCCACTTATGACATGCTGGAAAGGTTAGTGGAGCAATAGGTGGCCCTGCATCAGATGTCATCAGAGACTGAGATCAGCACTGACAGGGCCCTAGGTCACCAGGAAAGCACAGTTACTTACCTGTAACAGGTGATCTCCGGAACAGCAGGAATTAGTCTTCACACGTGGGTACGTCGGCGCCGACGGAGCTCGCACGGAAAATGCTCCCCAGCATCCAATCAGAAGCCTTTGGGAGCATCCCCCGTGCCTGCGCGGTGACTTCCCGCCCCTCCAACAGTCTCTCCTCAGTTGGGTTTCATAGCTGAGACATAAGGAGAGAAGAGGAAGGGGAATAGACAGATACAACTCCTAGGGGAGGCGGGCGGGTTGTGAAGACTAATTCCTGCTGTTCCGGAGATCACCTGTTACAGGTAAGTAACTATGCTATCTCCAGGAACAAGCAGGAATGAGTCTTCACACGTGGGGACTCCCTAGCTAAGGATGCCAGGGGAGATCCCATAAAATGCGTATCCCGGACAGGATGGCATTTTCCAACCTGGATCCCCGGCATCCCCGGAGGGATGGGGGGTAGGAGTTGAGTAGAACAGAGCTGTAGAGGAACAGCGAAAACTAAAGACTACAGGGAAAAGTCTTTAGAAGGCATGACAAGCAGCATTAAAAATTTAATGAACTGGCACAAAGCAGAGCTTACCTACTGGAAGTCGACAGTAGATGCAGCAGCAGAATCTTCAAGAAAACTCCACAGCAGTGAGGAGAAGGCCCAGATTGGAATGGGCAGGAGACCCAGGTGTCCACCGGGGCAGGAGAAGATCGGCAGGTCCCCACAGGGAGGCTTTTACGGGAAAGCTGCACAGAGTCATCCATAGTGAGGACTTAAAAAACAAAGGGAACTGACCGATCTGGTAATTTGGCCCAGTCCGGGAGGGAAGAGGGGGTATGGAAGAAAACCCCCATTCCCAAGGAGAACCGAAGGGAACTCAGGAATACGGAAGATGCACACTGCCTTTCCTAACTGGCCAGAGATAGGAAGACATTGAGGGAAGGCTGCATAGACAGGGAGATGTATAACAAAAATAGAAGCTGTTGACGTCACAACAGTAATGGTCAGAAAAAAAAAAAAACAGTCCCAGTCACTGAGCCATATAAAAACAGGCAAGGTGACTGTCTGGACCTCATAGAAAAAATAAACCTAAGCACCAACAGTCATGGGGGGAGGCATGACATAGGGCGCTATGGACATCTCCTGACATGTGCATACATATGAATATATATATGTATATAGATATGCATACGGAAGGCATACACGAAATAATCTTAAGACGACATGCCTGCCACTGAGCCACAGAGAAGACCTTCACATGGGGAATGTGACGGTCCAACAAGATAAACTGACAGCAACTGAACAAAACCATAGAGGGGATTCTCCTGTATGAGGACAGAGAGAAAACAGGCAGGAGTGGCGGAGACTCCGTCCCTGCCGGATGAGTCGTTCAGAATATGCGTTGGAGGAAGACAACCAGACTACGCTGGAAAGAAAAAGAAGTATTTCAGTATGGTACCAACTCAAACAGGGGAAAACCTGGAAGAGAGGGAATATGGAAGTGACCCACCATGTGGCAAGTCCGCCGAAGGAAAAAAGTCCAAGTGGGGACCGAAACTATCCTGGGATAGTCGCAACCTCCCTTCATGGTAGAAGAATGGGAGAAGTCAGTGACCCATGGAGAAAACATCCCAGGGGCATAGCATACTGGAAAAGAAAAAACCCCCAGCATAGGGTTTGAGAAAGAACTTCTACAGAGGAGAGGTTAACTGTATGGCGCACCCTGCCGGAACCTATGGACGCTGGTGCGAGTAGACTGGTTTGAGCCTGGAGACTTCAGGCTAGGAGGAGACGTCACTCACTCGGGTATGCCGGAGGAATGGGCAGAAGAAGGGTGAACCCTCCTCCTCTTCGGAAGAGAAGGGTTCGTAGGATATTTCCCACGTCCCGGGGAGAAAGGAGGCTTGGGATGGTCTCTATAGCCCGGGAAGTCAGTGGAGCAGCGAGCAACCTGACGCAAAGCCTCCCTATTGAAGAGATTTTCTCCAGTGCAAGGAGAGTTACCCAGTGTATGTTGTGCCCATCTGTTCAAGCCTGAAGCTTGCAGCCACGCAGTACGACGTGCTCCAATGGCAATAGCCGAAGATCTGCTAACAGACTCAAAAGAGTCTAGTGAAGCACGGGAAAGAAACCAAGAGATGTCCCTGCTATGATTAAGAAGCAAGGAATAGTCAGAGGCCTTAGGTTCTGACAAGAAGGGAGACAGAAGAGATAATTTCTCTGTGACCTCCTGAAGCGTAAGACTCATATAAAATATATATGAAATGATTCTGGAAGCCAACATAGAAGTCTGGAAGGTTTGACGGCCAAAGGCATCAAGTGCTTTAGATGCACGACCTGGCGGATAAGAAGAGTGTTTCTTCTTACTTCTGACCTTCCTCATCGCTGATTCCACTACAAGGGAATGATGCAGAAGTTGGTTGCTCTGAAACCCCGGAGAGGGAGGCACCTGATACAGAACATTTATGGCCGCAGAGGGCGCAGGGACCTTCAAAGGTGATTCCCAAATCCTCAGAAGGAGGCCCTGCAAGGAATGGAGTAAAGGAAGCATGACGGTCCCCTGTTCGGCCGAATCTTGGGTCGGAGCAGGGCCAGAAATAGAAATGGCAAGGAAAGTAGCCATGTCAAGGAGAAATTTCTGAAATGAAGGATCTCCCAGAGGAGTCATTCCCGGGTCGGCCGAGGCCGAATGAGGGCCGTGGACACCAGAAGACCCACGGGACTGGTGCAGAGAAAATTCTGCCATATGGGGGACGGTACTGACAGCTCCGATTCGAGGCCGTCAGTATTGCCTCATCAGCACCCGGTATCGATTCCAAGCTAGGCATCGAAAGGATCGATGGCACCGATGGAGCAGCAGGAATCGACTTCGATACCGATGTCGGTGTCAGCGGAGGAGGTAGCGAGGGTTGCCGAAAGGGCACCGGGCTAACCAAAGGGCTTAGAAGACTACCCTCGGTACTGCGTAGTCGGAGACGACCTGGCCCGGTTTCCCACCGCGTCGGAATCGAATCATCCAGACTAGAGATCGATTCTAGACTGGGCATCGAAGAGGGCGAAGCTATCGATGCATGCCGAGAAGATACCGACGTCGGAGGTGGCATCGGCGATGCCGTAACCAAGTCATCTAGACTGGAGATTGATTCCAGACTGGGCATCGAAGCGAGCGAGGCTATCGATGCACGCCGAGAAGGCACCGATGTCGGTGGCGGTATCGGCGACGCCCCCACAGGAGAGACGACCGGGATCTGATCAGTCGGTGCCGAAGGCACCGCGGAAGTCCGAAGACGATGCCCCGGGACGGGAGGAACACTCGACACCGGCCCCGACGCCGGGGCATCGGCACTGCCCGAAGCCGGTACCCCCCACGAAGGGAGATGGACGCCCCTCCGGGGTGTATAGATCGGCTCTGACCAGGAAACCCGGTGACGAATTCTGGTGAAGAGTGGGACACCCGACACCGATGTCGATGCCGGGATATCGGCATCGCTGGAAGCTGGCGTCCGCCCCGTGGCCGACCCGGATACAGGCCCGCTACCCAGGTCCACGTCGATCAGGCCCGAAGGTACTGGGGGTTCCAGAGGGTGATCCCTAGTGGAGAGCGGAGCACTCGACACTCGTGGCAATGCCGAGGATCCGGCACCGCTCGAGGGCGGCACCACCCCCGCGCAATGCTGGGAGGCGGAAGAGCCAGCCCGGGTCGGGTCAACCGGTCTTGGGGTTACCGAGGACACCGGACGCCAACCCCCAGTGAAAAGTGGAGCACTCAACCCCGGTGCCGATGCCGGGGGAGCGGAACCACTCGAAGGCGGTGCCAACCCCGTGCATGGCTGGGATGCAGGCACGGCAGTCTGGGTGGAACCGGCCGGCCCCGAAGGCATCGAGGGCGCCAGACAACAATCCTCGGTGAGGGGTGGGCCCCTCGACACCGGTGCCAATGCCGGGGGAGCGGTACCGCTCGAAGCCAGACCGCCATCCCCGGCGGCGAGTGAAAGACTCGACGTTGACGCCGACGCCGGGGGAGCCGGTGCCAACCCTGCGCATGGCTGGGGCGCAGGAAAGCCAGTCTGGATCGAATCGATCGGCACCAAGGACACCAGCTGACGATCCTCGGTGAGGAGTGGAGCACTCGACACCGGTGCCGATGCCGGGGAATCGGTACCGCCCGAAGCGGATACCACCCCCGAGCATGGCTCAGGTATGTTCTGTGAGGAGTGAACCCCAGGAACAACCTGAAACCCCGTAAATGCTTTGGAGCCCGAGGACTCCCGCCGGGGTTTTATTGCCGATGTGGTCTTGAGGGCAAGGCCGGAGCCGTCATCATGCTGGGCCTGAGACTTGCTCTTCAAGGATCGGCTAGTCTTAACAGACTGTTTGTGGGTTACCTGATCCTGGAGAGAAGAATAAACTGAGGCCCAAACCCGAGGGGAAAAAACGGTATCGAGGGATACCCGAAAAAGTGAAGGTCTTCTCCCGACGCTAAGGCCCCGTGGACCCGGGGAAAAAGGGTCAGGGCCCAAACATGATAGACACCAGGCCTTGGAGTCTAAAAAGAAAACCAAGTCTCCACAGTGGGGGCACTTCAAGGGGGATGAAGGCTCCATGTGGAAAAAAAGGGCCTAGTAGGCCTTAAGGATAAACAAAGAAAATTCGACGAGGGAGAGAAAGTGAAGCACCGGAGGAACCGGTATCAACGGGGAAGACCGCCGCGACCGCACAAAACAAGAAAAAGTTAAGAATATAAGGATATAAGAAAAAAAGGTTTCAGCGGTTACAGGAGGTACGTCCTGTAGGCTCCGCGGAAAAACGAAAACTGAGGAGAGACTGTTGGAGGGGCGGGAAGTCACCGCACAGGCGCGGGGGGTGCTCCCAAAGGCTTCTGATTGGATGCTGGGGAGCATTTTCCGTGCGGGCTCTGTCGGCGCCGACGTACCCACGTGTGAAGACTCATTCCTGCTTGTTCCTGGAGATTAAATAAATATCAGATAGGTGATGGAAGTTCTAAGGCCTTTTAAGGATGCCACCGAGGAACTGTTTCACAAGGGCTGCCCTGAGCCGCCTTATCCCAGTAATTAATATTTTACAAGCCAAGTTAGAGCTTTTTTTGCAGCATCAGGGATTTACAGTAAAGGTTTTGGTGGTAGTGGACTTCTTCCATAGGCAAGTGAGAAAATGGTTGAAACCCCTTATGAGGGAGAATGCTTATATGCTATCTGGTCACCTGCAGATGAAAGGAACGTTCGCTCTGTGTTGCAGCTTACTAACCTACTGGGAGGAAAAGCTGGTGACTGAGATGGAGGAAAGGAAGCGCCAGAGGGAAGGGAGCAGTGGTAATGGTGATGCACCAGGAGAAATATCAGTCAGTACTGCTAGCAAGAGTATCAACCTGTCACCTACCACTGCCAACCTTGCCCATAGACCACAAGTTCCAGTCAGGGACAGTCTTTAGTGATCAAAGCCCTAAGCTGCAGAGGAGATTGGCCTGCCACAAGTCAGAATGCTGCATGGAATTCAGTGACACACTGCCTTGCAGAGTCCATCGAGGCCATGCACACAAATCTGTTAGCATACTGGGCACACAAATCAGCAGTGTGGCCAGACCAGGCCAAAGATGCACTACATCTTCTATCCTGCCCTCCAGTTGATGTTCTCTGTCATTCATGGCTAGAACTGGACTTTGTGGAAAAAATAATGTTTCTGAAGGCAAACCTCTCCTTGCTTAGTTTCCCTTCATTTACATGCAACTGGGAGGAGGAAGCTACCTTTCAGCCTCCCATGCCAAATCTTAGCATCAAAAGGCAAGTAAAAAATTATTACAGTTAGGGTTGCCAACTGACCTGTTTTAGGCTGGCCTGGCTGGTTTTATAAGCAGGAGACTGGTGGCTAGCAAGACATTAAAACTGGCCAATAAAGGGACTGTTTTCTGCTGACCACTGATCGCTCCCATTCTCTTCCTCCCCCTCACCCCCCACCGCCGCTGCTTTTCCTATGTCTGCAGCAACAGCAAGCCTCAGACTTCTAACATTCCACAAAAAAAACCCACAGGTCTTTGTGACTGCACGCTTGGAAATACTGTAAATACCCACCCCCTCTGACACATTGCATGGGTTCCAGAGCAAAGGCTGGACACGGGTGAGGGCATAAGGAGGGCAGATAGTGGATATAGGGTGGGGAAGTGGAGTGGCAGAGGGCAGATGCTGGACATGGGCTGGCAGCATAGGGGGTAGCGAGTAGAGGAGCATGAGATGCAGGGATGGCTAGCAGAGGATGGTCATATGGTAAGGGTCATAGGGAGAAGAAAGGCATATGCTAGACAAGGGATGGGGGTATAGTAGATAATGAGCAGAGGCTGGACACAGGGTAGGATGGAGGGCAGAAGCTGGACATGGGGAGATAGAAGAGATACTGGACACAGGGTGGGGGAGAGGGGGATGCTGGACATGGAAGGGAAAGAATGAGAAAAAGGGGAGAGGCGCCAGATGGTGAGAGGGGGAGGCAGGAGAGAAGGGGAGAGATGCTGAACACAGGGAGGGTGGAAATGAGAAAGGAGAGTTAGTTAAAGACCAGAAATAGTTGGCTGGGGAAGAATAGAGAGAAGGGGCTGCGTTAAAGGCTGAACATTGGAAGGAAGACACAGTTAAAAGATGAAGATTCAGAACTGGATGGTAAGAAGGTGAAATCTGATTTGATAAAGAAAAATAGAAGAAAGCTGAAAGAAAAAGATTAATGTCAGAGATGGAAGGACGTGAGTGAAGAAGACAGGAAGGGAGATAAGTGGCAGATTGATGGACCCTAAAATTGCTGATTGGGTTAGAAATTGGTTGAGGGGTAGGCAACAAAGGGTACAGGTAAATGGAGCTTACTCTGAGGAGAAGGAGGATACCAGTAGTGTGCCGCAGGAATCTGTTCTTTGTCTGATTCTTTTTGACATCTTTGTTAGTGATATTGCGGAAGGGCTGTTGGGTAAGGTTTGTCTCTTTGCAGATGATACCAAAATCTTCAATAGAGTAGATACCCTGGAAGGAGTAGATAACATGAGGAGGGATCTAGCTAAACTTGAAGAATGGTCTAGAATTTGGCAGCTGAGATTTAATGCGCAGGCTTTAGCGTTTGCAGGCTATATCAAGGGGGGGAGTATAAGAGGTTGGACTTCAGCAGCCACAGCTCCCTTCTCAGGCTTCCCCAACACACACATGCTCTCCCATATGGCATTAAATCCAAACCAGGACCAGTGTTAGATATGCAGGGTCCCAGGGCAGAGACTGCGGAGGGGGACCCAAAGCCCAAATTCAAGCTATTCCTCCTTCAGAAAGAGGCAGGCTTGGGGCCCCATATAGTTTGGGGGCCTAGCACAATTGCCCTGTTTGCCACCCTGTAGTGCCGGCCCTAAACCAAACATATATTCTGCATCCACCGAACCTCCCCCCCCCCCCCCAACCCCCTTCTCCAACAATCAGAGCAGAGCAGAGCTAAAATCTTCCCCATAAAGCTTAGCATATGAGAAATAATACCTGTCGATACCAAGTATATTGTGAACTAATCAGGGCCAGCCCCAGAGTTGATTCAAAGTGTTAGCACCCTAAGCAAATCTTAAGCTGTATGTCCCTCCTCGCTGTCAGAATTTATTGTTTAGCTTGAATGCCCTAATCTCTGCTGACCCCCAGAAGCAATCACCTAGGTTGGCTGATGGTTGGACCAGTTTTCTGATTCCAACAGTGACCAATCCAGGTCCCAAGTACCTGGCAGGATCCAAAAAAGTAGATAGATTCCATGCTGCTGATTCCCAAGGATACAACGTGAATTTCCCCAAGTCTATCTTAATAACAGTTTGTGGACTTTTCTTCCACAAACTTGTCCAACCCCTTTTTAAACCCGGCTACATTAACCTTTTATCCTATCCTCTGGCAATGAACTCCAAAGCTTAATTTATTTATTTGGTACAGTACATTTATAGACCACTATATATGAAACCTTCAAAACTGTGAACAAATATTTTCCCCTATTTGTTTTAAATGTATTACTTAGTAATTTCTGGGCATGCCCCCTAGTTTTTGTACTTTGTGAAAGATTAAACAGACGATTTACATGTATCCGTTCTACTCCATTCATGATGTTATAGACCTCTATCCTATCTCCTCTCCTCATAAGGGAGTTGTTCATCCTTTTTTTATCATTTTAGTTGCTCTTCTCTCTCTGTTTTCTAATTCCACTATAACTTTCTTGGCATACCATGCTTTACTTGTTTCAGAATCCAGACGGCACACTAAGCAGGCATAATCAACAATATAAGCAGCCCAACATAAGTAGATCCTGCATTGGTCCATCAAGTTCCAGTGGCCTACAGAAAGTGAGAGAGTGTGTGTGGTTTGAGGGGTGCACGGAGGGATTTGGTGTGCTCATCTGCAATTCAGGGGGGACATGAAAGCCGGGCCAGTATCTGGACCTTATGGATGACCACAGCATCACCAGGTGCCAGTGTGATTGGGCAGTCAAACTCAGAGGGTTCACTATAGCTAAATGTCAAAACATAACCCTAACAATAATAAGGGACTCTCGGAATAAAAACACTCAACAGTGAAAACAGTACTAATGCATGCCCATAATGCACATTTTGTGGGACCAATGGTGTTGCTGTTGAGCATGTATAGTGCTATTTGCACTGCTGAATGCCCTTATTTTGAGGGTCCCTTGTTGTTGACAGGGATATGTTTTGACATTTAGCGATAGGGAACTTATGCTGATTCCTTCTGGATTATTTTACATAGTGTACTCCAATAAGATCAGATATTGTTGGTAGTGTGATAGGGTAGCCATACATCCATTGTGCCAGACACTGGGAGACACGACTGCCAACATTCCCTGGATTGTCCCATGCAGCCTACATCCCTACCCAGGAAAAAACGTGGATAGCAAAGGAAGGATTATCTTTATTGATCAATTTAAACCTATAGCCCGACGCAGGCCGTGTTTCGTTACCTTCTTCAAGGGCAGGCTAAAACTAAAAGCATATAAAACAATATTAAAATCATAAATAACATAAAATTGTTACCAACGGCTAAGAACACAAACTTAACAAATATTAATACATATAAACATAATAGATATAAATAATTTAAAAATAGTTTGTGAACACTACAAATCAACACAGAAAGCAATAATATAAAAAAGTATAAAAGATTATATGAATAAAACACGGATAGAATGAATAATAACAATTATATAAAAAAATAATAATTATATAAAAAATGAAGTGACTAAAAACATACCTCCGTTAATACTTGCACCTCCACTGTGTATTCTAGTCACTTATGGGATTCATAAATGACCTGGAAAGTGGAATAACGAGTGAGGTTATCAAATTTGCAGATGACACAAAACTATTTAAAGTTGTTAAAACCCAAGAGGATTGTGAAAAATTGCAAGAGGATCTTGATAAATTGGAAGACTGGGCATCAAAATGGCAGATGAAATTTAATGTGGACAAGTGCAAGGTTATGCACCTAGGGAAGAACAACCCAAACTATGGTTACACGATGCAAGGTTCCACATTAGGAACCACCACCTAGGAAAAAGATTTAGGCGTCATTGTGGATACCATGTTAAAACCTCGGCCCAGTGTGCAGCGGCGGCCAAGAGAGCAAATAGAATACTAGGTATGATAAGGAAAGGAATGGAAAATAAAACAAAAGATATTATAATGCCTCTATATCATTCCATGGTGAGACCGCAACCTTGAATATTGTGTGCAATTCTGGTCGCCGTATCTTAAAAAGGATATAGCGATTTTAGAAAAGGTACAGAAAAGAGCCACCAAAATGGTAAAGGGGATGGAAGGATACTCCTATGAAGAAAGGCTAAAAAGGTTAGGGCTCTTTAACCTGGAAAAGAGACGGCTGAGGGGAGATATGATAGAAGTCTATAAATTAATGAACGGAGTGGAACGGGTAAACGTAGATCGATTGTTTACCTTATCAGAATATAGAAAGACTAGGGGACATGCAATGAAGCTACAGGGTAAACTATTTAAGACTAATAAAAGAAAATATTTTTTCAGTCAACGTGTAATCAAACTCTGGAATTTGTTACAGGAGGATGTAGTAAAGGCTGTTAGTGTAGCTGGGTTTAAAAAAGGTTTGGACAAGTTCCTGGAGGAAAGGTCCATAAACCATTATTAAGAAGTGACCGAAGATATCAATGCTTGACCCAGTACAAGCATTGTGGAACTTGTGTCTCTTGGGGAAACTGCTAGGTACTGTCCCCCGCAGCCCCCCCTAGTGGCGGCGTAGTTTTCCACAGAAGGGCTGGAGGACACAAAATTGTGGTGATTGGGGTTGGACAGGTGCGAGGGTCAAGGGTGGCAGTCCCTTGTACCGGCCTCGTAACCAACTTCCCAAAGAGAAACAAGTCCGCACGAGAATGGAGGGAAAATGAAAAGGCTTTATTTCCCCTTTTTGCACAAATGGTTCAAAACAGGATAAACGGATTGGATGGTATCACAACTGAACAAGTCCTTGCATCAGGTTTAAATCATAAATGAAAAAGATCAAAGTAATGACTGTTAACTTCACAGTAGCTTAAGGCAACACAATATACTGCATTCATTTATTCATTCATAGAGCTAAGGATAGACTCCAGATTCTCTGCTGTGCAGTATGTGCATTCCATCGGCTGGTCAGACTCCTCGCCTGCAGATTCCACTTGCATGAATTCTACCTCTGACAGTTCTGAATCCGATGTCTCCACACAACTATACTCTGGTTTTTTAAAAGCTTGCTGTACTGTTGTCCAGTGTCTGGCAGATAGCTTAGGGCGTCGGTTTCTGGCCACTGGATAAAACAAAGGCTCCTCTTCAGTTAGAGTTTTAAAAGCCTGTTCAGCGCAATGCTTAGCATTTACAGTCCTCTTTTTAGCCCAATTGTTTTCAAGCTTTTGCTTATAAGTATCTCGGTTACAAGGAGACGCTTCCTTCCACTGTCCTTCTCTTATGTTAGGATTATGCAGACAATTACAAGTAATAAAAGTTTTACCTTTAAGTTTTCTCCTTTCCTTCTCTGAGAAGGCTTGAGGCCTACCCCAGTTGGCTTCTAGCTTAGCATGGTCCAGGTTTTCCAAGGGTATCTCTCCTTCCTTAGTATAGGGAGGAATCTCTCTGTTCCAAGGCTGCAGCTGTTGCCCTCTGCCAGATATTTGCTTACAGTTGGTTTCTCTGCCTCTGCCCTTGCCTGGTAGTGAGGCAGCCATGAGGCTCTTATCAGCCTGACCCTTCCCCCGCAAGCCATGAGGTAATCAGCCTGCTATTTCTTTAGACACCCTTCCCCCACTCCAGGTCTGAGCACAGTATCCCCTAGCCCAGAAACCAAAAGACCAGAGCACACCGGTTTGGACAGGTCACCCAGGTACCTTCCCCAGGGGCTGCTGATTGGTGGACAAGAAATACCTGTGGCAAATGGGATTACAGAATGAGTTTGAAATTATACTGTATTTAAGGCATTGAAGGACGTCCCTCGGGGCTCAGACCTTTTGTTGGAGGGAACCAGCTCTCTGTCTGATCCTGTGTGCACATTAAAGATCCTGTTTGCATTCCAGCCTGTCTGTGAGTTTTCCTTCTGTGGGTGAGTGATTAAATAAGAGCTTTTCACAGCGTTTGCTATAACATTTTGGTGCATTGGCCGGGAAACATTAAAAGAAAAGCCTCTCTCATCACACCCACGGTGGGAAGACTACTGCTTTTTGCAGGATCAGGGCCTCCACCGGTCAGGGACCGACCCCTCCAGGTGATTAACGATCCTTGGCGCCACGGGGCCCCTTTGTGCTCCGAAGGACTCTTTGACTTGTCTGGTCAGTTGGTCCCTGCGGCTGAATCCCCGATTGAAAACCGGCTGGATAGACTGGCATCCAAACTACCTGTCTGATCAGAGTTCTGGTGAGTACTGCTACCTTACTGTTTGGGGCTAGTTCTGTACTCTATCTGTAAATCCTGTAAGCCTGTAGCGGCCCGATCACCCGCACGAGCAGTCCTAATAGGGGCCTTTGTGGCCCTGAAACCATTGCTCGTCCTGTCTGTATCTGTATCTGAATCTGAATAAGAAAGGGGGGGGGGCGCTTGCGAGTACCGGTAAATAACTGCAGTAAAAATTTAACTTTGTCACTTCGGGCCCCTTAAGGGTATTTAAAGTGCAGCGCTGCCAAAGCTATTAATAAAAAGTTGCCCCAAGCTAATTATTAAAAGTTTGTTAAAGTTTGTACTGACCGCAACTTGTCTTTGTCCACGGCCCGGCTGGCTCTCCTCATTTAAAGTGTCTTTTGCTTGATTGATCTGTGCGCCGCTGCCCGGCTGGCTCCCTGATGTTTTAAAGTGCTTTTTCCCTCTCTTTTGCTTGTTTGATCTGTGCGCCGCTGCCCGGCTGGCTCCCCGATGTTTTAAAGTGCTTTTTTCCTCTCTCCTGCTTGTGAGATCTGTGTGCCGCGGCCCGGCTGACTCTCCGGCATTTAACATTTTTTTTTATTCCCCTGCATGTGTGGTTTGCGCGCCGCGGACCGGCTGGCTCTCCTCCACTGATTTGGTCCTTTGCCTGTCTGCGAGTGAGGGCTGGGCGTGCCGGGGCATCCGTTTCGGGCCTGCTGCCACTTGTCCCTGCTGGCCCCTTCTGGTTGCGCTGGGGGGTCCCGATCTGTGTTCCCTTGCTTCCCTTTGCGATCCGGTGCTGTTTGGCCCGATGTCTGTTCCCTTGTTTCCTTTTTAGGGGTTCAGGAACAGCTGAGTCGTGTCCGGAAGTGTGCAGAGATAGAATCCGGTGTGGAACGCACGAGGAGGCGGCCATCTTGAAAAGACCACGTGTAAGCTACACTCCAATGTACTAAAAGCGATTCTGGAGCTCCATCTAGTGGACATTAGCTGTATTTACTACTATTCCTCATGGTTAAAGTGATCCTGGAGCTCCATCTGGTGGACATTTAAGAATAGCTAGCTTACTCTTATCTAAATCAAATCTGAGTATATATTTTGTAAATTGCCAAGACCTTATATTGTTAAAATTTTGGTTTTTCTTTGTCTCTCTCCCCTCCTGAATTAGGACTAGATAGGGTCTGTATTGTAAATTGTATTATTTTTCCTGGATTAAGTCTAGATAGGATCTGTATTGTAAATTGCATTTTTTTTTCTCTTACTGTAAATTGCATTTTTCCCCAAATTGAGATTAGGTTAGAAGATCTGATCCACATTGTATACTGTACTTAGTTATTGAACTAGAATTAGAGCATGGGGTCGGGAAAGTCTAAAGTGAAAACGCACCTACAGTGCATGCTTCACAATTTTAAATCTGGGTTTAGAGATGATTACGGGGTACCTCTCTCCACCTCCAGATTATCCTTTTTGTGTGAGAGGGAATGGCCAGCCTTAGTTAAGCTATGGCCTCCCCAGGGGTCTATTGACCTGGCCACTGTGTCCTTGGTCCATCAAATTGTAGCAAAAGAGCACCCTGACCAGTTCCCATATATTGACTCATGGCTGATCATATGCCAAATCAGACCAAGGTGGCTCCAGCGCTGTCACGAGGATCAGTGTAGAGTAATGGTGGCGGCCATCTGTCGCCAAAAGGGACGGACACCCGCCCCTATCTACCAGGGACGGGACTCTCCTGATATTCCTCCATGCCCCCTCCCTCTACTTCAACCCCGTGTCCCGTCCGCACCACAGCAGGATCCGCCCACAGCTGAAAGCTCAGGAAGACCTCTTCCTGGGGTGGGTGATGCCAGATTTAGGGAAGGTTCTACAGACTCCGGCCCCTCATCTTCAGATTCCCCTCCCACATCTGGTGCCACCTCCAGTGCCACCATCTCCTCCCCAGAGAGCACAGGGGCTGGGCTTGAATCGTCACCCCCGGTAGCCCACCGCCTGCAGTCGCAAGATCTCCAATTACCACTACAACAAGTACAAGGACTCCCGTATATTGATGCTACTGGAAAGGTGGCAGTGGTACCATCAAGCCTGATTTATGTCCCTTTCTCCACTACGGACCTGCTCAACTGGAAAACCCACTATGCCTCATATACTGAAAAGCCCCAAGAACTGACAGATCTTATGACCAGTATTATGCAAACACACCAGCCTACCTGGTCGGACACTAAACAATTGCTTTCCACCTTATTCAATACAGAAGAACGGGCGCGCATTGTACGGGCCGCCCTCAAGTGGCTGGAGAAACATCCTGCCCATGAGGGAGAAGTAAATCCACGGCAGCAGGCAGAGGCAGATTTCCCGAATAAAGACCCCCGCTGGGACCCGAATGACCCTGTTGGAGCAGTGGCTCTCACTCGCTTCCGGACTGCACTCCTTGAAGGCCTTAAGAAGGGGGGGCAACGAGCTATGAACATCAGTAAAATCGCAGAAGTTCTCCAACTTCCAGATGAAAGTCCGGCGGTATTTTATGAGGCACAAGGTGATATACGGCGGAAGCTGCAGAAACTGGAAGGGTTTGCGGGCATGAATACAACACAATTGATGGAAGTGGCACAAAAAGTATATGTAAATCGTGACCAGGAGCAGAAGCGAGAGTCGGAGCGCCGGATGAAGAAAAAGGCAGACTTCCTAGCAGCCGCCTTAGCCGAGCGACCACCAGTTCCAGCCTGGGCCGGAGGAGGAAATAGGGGACGAGGACGCGGATATGGGGGGCCGAGGATTTCCCTAAGCCCCACTCAATGTGCCTACTGCAAAGAGGAGGGACACTGGAAGAATGACTGTCCAAATCGTAACACAAGGCGAGGGAGATATCCATCCACGAGGGGTGTAAGAGCACCCGTACGAACTACACGGGAGCGAGATCAGCATGATGCTTACCCGCCTCCACCGGTTCCAGCTCTCGAAGGCCTTGCAGCTATGGAACATTATGACTCGGATGACTACTAGGCTGGACCGGGCTCCAAGTTTCTGTTGGGTCCCCAGGAGCCTATGGTCAGCATGAATTTAGGGGACCGGAAAATGCAATTCATGGTGGATACCGGAGCAACACACTCAGTGGTCACCCAACAAGTAGCCCCGATCTCCTCCCAGTCAGTAACTGTTGTGGGAGCTACGAGGGAGAGGGCCCAGAGACCTTTCCTGCAAAACCGCACGTGCCAGTTGGGGGGACGGACCATCACTCACCAGTTCCTGTATATGCCTGAATGTCCCATACCCTTGCTGGGTTGGGATGTTCTGGCAAAACTCCAGGCCCAAATCTCATTCGGGTCTGACGGCCAGGCTGAGCTCGAAATACCCAGCCTGGGCCCAACAGTTTTGGTACTGTCCGTCCCCCGAGAAGAAGAATGGCGGTTATATGAGAACAGGCCCAAATCTGATGTGGCTACCCTGGTTACGTGGGAATCAGTGCCCCCTGGAGTATGGGCAGAAGGAAACCCCCCTGGAATGGCCATTAACATCCCTCCCGTATGTGTTGAAATGAAGCCGGGAGCCTCCCCAGTGCATGTGCGACAATACCCGCTGCCACGGGCAGCTGTAGAAGGAATTCATCATCATCTGGTGCAGCTACTACAGCATGGTATCCTGCGGCCCTGCCAATCGGCATGGAACACTCCTTTGCTGCCAGTTCGAAAACCTGGAACCACCGACTATCGACCTGTTCAGGATCTCCGTCGTGTCAATGAGGCCACTGTGACTCTGCATCCAGTAGTACCAAACCCTTATACACTGTTGGGCCTCATCCCGGCGACTGCTTCTCACTTCTCAGTACTGGTTCTAAAAGATGCCTTCTTTTGTATATGCCTGGCTACTGCAAGCCAGCACCTGTTTGCTTTCGAGAAAGAGGACCCTGCTACTGGCAGAAAGTCCCAAGTTACCTGGACTCGTTTACCACAGGGATTCAAGAACTCTCCTACCATCTTCAGCACAGCATTGGCCCAAGATCTCGCTAGTTTCCCTCCGGGGGAGCCCGGCAGACGAGCACTTCTGCAGTACGTTGATGACCTACTAATCGCTGCTGACTCTGAGGCTGAATGTGTATTGGCAACCACAGAGCTTCTCCAACTTCTGTACAATGCGGGATACCGAGTCTCCAGAAAAAAGGCTCAGTTATGTCAGTCGGAAGTGAAGTATCTGGGATTCCATCTGTCAAAAGGAAGCCGACGGTTGGGGAGCGAGAGGAAGGAAGCAGTGTGCCGGATCCCAGTGCCAACAACCCGCAAGCAAGTGCGTGCTTTTCTCGGGGCCGCTGGGTACTGTCGTATCTGGATTCCCAACTTCGCAAAGATCGCAAAGCCCCTCTATGAGTCTACAAAGGGCCCAGAGAAGAGCCCCTTGAATGGGGTCGTGACCAACAGGAGGCCTTCGAACATTTGAAAAGGGCATTACTGTCATTATCAGCACTAGGCCTTCCGGATGTCACCAAGCCTTTCACCCTCTATGTGCACGAAGCAGCAGGAACAGCTTTGGGGGTCTTGACCCAACAACTGGGGTCTTGGCCGCGAACAGTCGCCTACCTGTCAAAACTGCTGGATCCAGTGGCCAAGGGATGGCCACCTTGCCTGAGAGCAATAGCAGCAACAGCCTTGTTGGTGGAAGAATCTGATAAACTGTCCATGGGCCAAGGCCTCTTAGTCACCGTCCCGCATTCAGTCCAAACATTGCTAGAGCATAAAGGAAGTTACTGGTTCACCAGCTCCCGAATGTTGAAATACCAGAGCATGTTATGGGGAAATCCCAGGGTGCAGATAACTACCAGCCAAGCCTTGAACCCTGCTACTTTCCTGCCTGTTGGCCCGGGACCACCTGATATGGAAGTGATGGATACAGTCTTCTCCAGTCGCCCTGATCTGACGGATGTGCCATTAAGCAATCCGGATGAGACCTACTACGTAGATGGAAGCAGTCTGGTGCTGGAGGGTCGCAGGTGTGCGGGGTACGCGGTGGTGACGAGGGAAGAAATAGTTGAAGCCCAGCCTTTGCCCCCTGGAACCTCCACACAGAAGGCGGAACTCATTGCCCTTACCCGTGCCTTAACCCTTGGGACTAACAGTCGTGTAAATATATACACAGATTCCAAATATGCCTTTTCCACTCTCCACGCCCACGGGGCCCTGTACAAAGAAAGAGGGTTAGTTACTGCAGCTGGCTCTGAGATAAAGAATGGCCTCGAGATATTGGCCCTGTTAGAAGCAGTCTGGCGTCCAAAAACAGTAGCCGTAATGCACTGCAGAGGCCACCAGAAAGGGAACAGTGAAATAGCTAAGGGAAATAGACGGGCTGATGTAGAAGCCTGGCGAGTAGCAACCACATCCTTGTCCCAGTCTTTCCCGCAGAGCTCCCAGGATCTACAAGCCCCCCTGTTTCCAGTCCCACTAAGCCAATGGGCCAAGAGGTACACTACACGAGAGCTAGAGTTTTTTCTGTCAGGAGGAGGGTGGGGTGTTACACACAGATGGTTGGATAAGGTTACCTAGAACAGGGACAGCTCCAGTGATAGTCATCCCAGACAGCCTTGCCCCAGCATTCCTATCATCCTTTCATCAGGCCACTCATATGGGCAAGACAGCAATGGAAACTGCCCTCCGCCCATATTTCTTCATTTCCTGCTTATCCTCGTTGACAGCTGCAATTGCTAGACAATGCACCACATGTGCTAAAAACAATGCCCATCAAGGCACAAGCCAACCCCCAGGGGTCCAGTCTTATGGGGTCACCCCTATGGGAAACATCCAGGTTGACTTTTCAGAAATGCCCCGAGCAAATGGGTACCGGTATCTGCTGGTATTGGTCTGTACTTTCACGGGGTGGGTGGAGGCCTTCCCAGTCCGCACAGAAAAAGCCAGAGAAGTGACTAAGGTGTTGCTGCATGAAATCATCCCCCGATTTGGACTTCCAGTAGTAGTGGGATCTGATAATGGACCTGCATTTGTGGCCCAAGTGATACAGCAGGTAGTAAAGGCCTTACAGATCGATTGGAAGCTACACACAGCTTACCGCCCGCAGAGCTCAGGGAAAGTAGAACGCATGAATCGCATCATAAAGAGCCAGATAGCAAAATTGTGTCAGGAAACCTCACTGAAGTGGCCCCAATTGCTCCCTATAGCTCTGCTCCGCATACGGTCAGCCCCACGAAAGGGTATCGGTGTTTCCCCCTTTGAAGCTGTATATGGTCGCCCTGCACCCCTCATACAGGGCGTCCATGGAGATTTAATGCAGATAGGTTCAGAAATAACCTGGCAGGAACTGTCGGCTCTCAGTTCTGTATTGCAGAAATTGCACCGGTGGATCCAGGAGCGACTCCCCATCAACCTGACTGAAGCGCTCCATACGCACCAGCCTGGTTCCCAAGTGTGGGTCAAGGAGTGGAAGAAGGATCCATTGACCCCCCAGTGGCGCGGCCCGTATACTGTTCTGCTGACCACCCCCACGGCTGTTAAGGTGGCTGAAGTCGCTCCGTGGATCCATCACTCTCGTGTCAAGGCCGCTGCACCAAAAGTTGTTCCAGCCTGGACCGCGGTCCCGATTCCAGATCAACCCCTGCGTTTGAAACTGAAGAGGGACCTTTCTGCCCAGTAAAGGGCTCTAACAGACTGCCGACGAGACCCCCTTTTCCAGAACCGGGAGCAGAATGAGAAGCGATGCCCTAGCCTTACTCGTTTCCCTTGTACTAGACAATTCCATGTTAGGGGTTTTTTTAGAGCAATAATGCCAAATTATCCTAAAGAAATTGCTCCAATTGTAGCAAAAAGCTAATGAATCTTATTGTTCTTGTTTTTTCCTTGGATGTGAGTCTCAGAATGAATGGAGGAGGATAGCTACAGGCCACATGTGGTGTCCTTGATGTAAGGAAGGAGCGAGGACTTTCTCAGGCTTTTCAATCATTGTGGCCTGTAGCTATCCTCCTCCATTCATTCTGAGACTCACATCCAAGGAAAAAACAAGAACAATAAGATTCATTAGCTTTTTGCTACAATTGGAGCAATTTCTTTAGGATAATTTACTCGTTTCCCTGACATGGGCCCGTTTTCCAACAAGTGCAGAGACTACTAACACAGCAGTATTACTCGCCCAAACTGCTCTGAACATGACAAACTTTTGTATACGCAACTCTTTACAAACCTCTCTTATTGCTGTACCGTCTAGTTTGTGTGAGATGCAGAACTTCACTATGCTTGCTAATTTAAACTGTAAATAACCTGGAATATATTTCTACCATATTGGGGTTACCCGACCGACTTCTACACTTTTCAACCAAGTGCCTTTTTCCTTACAGGTAGTTTCCACTCTAAATGCTACTGATTGTTTTTTTTTTTTGTCAATGCAAAGAGGGGAGGAAACAATGTATCAAATACTGTGTTATCATGCAGCTCTGTTACAAATGTATCCTATTCACACTCAGAAATGTATCTTCCCTTAGGCTGGTTTTTAGTATGTGGCAAAATGACGTACACTTACGTCCCTGCAAATGCTACTGGTGGTCCGTGCACTTTTGCTAGGCTTACAACTGCTGCCTTTGTCCGGCCCCCCAGTTATCCCCGCTCTGCCCCCATGCCCTCGACCTGTAACTCAAACGTAGAGCCTTACAGTGATGAGACAGCTCTTGGACTGTCAGTATCAATCCTTGGGACACCTGGGTTGGCCCTACACAACTCCCTGGAGGTAAGCCGACTCGCTTGCTCCCTAGCCAAGACCATTAACCTCACCTCAACCATACTAGCTTCCATAAATTACGAGCTGTCCAGCCTACGTACAGCGATTCTACAGAATAGAATGACCATAGATTTCCTGCTGTTACGCCTCAACCATGGGTGTGAGGAATTCGAAGGAATGTGTTGTTTTAACCTCACAGATGAAAGTGTGTCCATTGAACGCTCAATCCAAGACCTACGTGACTTAGCAAAGCAAATCTCAGACCCGTCCATGGGACTGGGGACGGGGTGGTTCTTCAAATTGTTTGGTTGGTTGAGGGGCCTTAAAACCCTAGCTATAGGAGTTTTCCTTCTCTTCCTAGTATGTGCCCTCATACCATGTTGTATCCCCATTCTCCACCGCTCCATTACCACCACCCTCGACACCCTGGTAGAACGCAAGGCTGCTACCACTGTTATGGCCCTGACCCAATACACTCCTCTGCGGCTTGCCTCCAGTAATACAGCCCTCAACCGCTTCTAGCGGTTGAGGTCTCACTTAAAAAGGGGGGAGTGAGGCAGCCATGAGGCTCTTATCAGCCTGACCCTTCCCCCGCAAGCCATGAGGTAATCAGCCTGCTTTTTCTTTAGACACCCTTCCCCCACTCCAGGTCTGAGCACAGTATCCCCTAGCCCAGAAACCAAAAGACCAGAGCACACCGGTTTGGACAGGTCACCCAGGTACCTTCCCCAGGGGCTGCTGATTGGTGGACAAGAAATACCTGTGGCAAATGGGATTACAGAATGAGTTTGAAATTATACTGTATTTAAGGCATTGAAGTACGTCCCTCGGGGCTCAGACTTTTTGTTGGAGGGAACCGGCTCTCTGTCTGATCCTGTGTGCACATTAAAGATCCTGTTTGCATTCCAGCCTGTCTGTGAGTTTTCCTTCTGTGGGTGAGTGATTGAATAAGAGCTTTTCACAGCGTTTGCTATAACAGTAGCCCAGTTCCTTCAGCTTTTCTGTGCACATCGGTTCTTTGTGTTCTCCACTTGTCTTCAAGGCCAGCACTCTCTTTGCCTCTCAGGCCCGCTTTCTCTCTGCCTTTCGAGTCTGCTCTTTCTTTGGCTTTTGGGTCTCCTTCCTCCTCTGATTCAGACCTGTCTCTGTTTAAATCCAAACTGACTGGGCCTAAGTCCTGCCCATAGAGGCGTGGTTTCTTCAGACTCTGTACTGACTCTCGTGCTCCCTCTAGGTGGATCCTCAGGACATTGCAGGCTATACCTGTCTTTTCCTGGATTTAAAACTTTTTTTCTCTCTGCAAGAGGGTCCGCCGCATCACAGTACATATGACCTAGATTGGCCACTGTTGGAAACAGAATACTGGGCTTGATGGACCTTGGTCTGACCCAGTATGGCATATCTTATGTTCTTATGTTCTTAAAAAGACAAATTGTCTAATCAGTATATCCATGTGTGCAAAAAAATAATAGTAATCTATCATTAAAAATCAGATTTTGATACTGAACAAATTAATAGATCAGTTTCCTTAAAGAGCTCATGGAAATCGGCAGAAAAACAAAAAACGGAATCAGTGGAACCAGGGATGAACCCCTTATTTTGTGGTATTATGTTTATGTTTATTGATTTAATATACCGCTCTACAAATATATATCAGAGCGGTTTACATTGTACAAAAAACAAAGAAATCACAAGGTGAAAAAAAGAAAGGAAAGGAAGTTACAATATTAACAGGAAAGCAAACCAGGCAGAATCAAACGACAGGACACGAGGGGAAAAGAGGGGAAGTGGGAAGAGAAGGGGTGAGGGCTACACAGAAGGGTCAGGGAGATCGAAAGCAAGGGCAAAGAGATGGGTTTTGAGCTTGTTCTTGAAGGTAGTATGTGTCTCTTCGAGTCGGATGGAGGAGGGGAGAAAGTTCCACAGGGCGGGGCCAAGGAAAAAGAAAGCGGAGGAACGAGTGGACTGAAGGTGAGCCTGGGCAGGTGAAGGGAGATGAAGGCGGTTGAGATGGAAGGACCGCAGGGAACGAGAGGAGGTATGAAAATGGACAAGGTCAGCGAGATACTGAGGGGAATGGGAGTAGAGGACATGATGCAAGATGGTCAGAACTTTGAAGTGAATACGGGACTTGACAGGAAGCCAATGGAGGTGGATGAGCAAAGGTGTAACATGATCACGGGGGGAGGAGTGGAAAATGAGACGGGCAGCGGTGTTTTGGATGCGTTGGAGATGGTGAAGTTGAGTGGCAGGGAGACCAGCTAGAACAGAGTTACAAAAATCAATGCGAGACATGACCAGAGAAAGAAGAAGGGTGGTGAGTGCTTGTGAAGTGAGAAAGGGCCTGATGGCGCGAATCTGGCGGAGGAAAAAGAAGGAGGATTTTGACACGTGAGCGATGTGATCGCGGAAGGAGAGATGAGAGTCAAAGAAAACACCCAGGTAACGGAAGGAGGAGACCAATGGAACTGGGGAGCCGGAAAAAGAAGGGGCAATCTGGGGAGAAGCGTTACTGCGAGAGAACCAGATGGCAAGAGTTTTATTGAGGTTAAGGTGAAGACAGTGCATAGTGAGCCAGTTGACAACAGCGGTGAGGCAGGTGTTCAGAGGAGAGAGGTCGGGAGAGTGAGGAGAGGTGTGATGGAGAAGAACCAAGTCATCGGCGTAGTAGTATGCGGAGATCCCGTGCTGTTGTACAAGAAGGGCTAGGGGAGTGAGAAAGATGTTGAATAGGAGGGGGGCCAGAACAGATCCCTGAGGAACACCACAGGGGAGAGGAATGGACTCAGAGGGAAAGGAGGAGGGAGATGAAGGAAGAACGGAATAGGACCTGGAGGAAAGGAAAGAATGAAACCAATGGAGGACGGTGCTACAGAGGCCTGCTTCCTGAAGTCGAACCAGAAGGAGGGAGTGATCGACAAGGTCGAAGGCAGCAGAAAGATCGAGCGAGACTGCCACCGACAGATCACCGTGATCATGAGCTGTGTGAAGCTCATTCAAGAAACCAAGGAGGACCGTCTCGACGCTATGGCCGGGACGGAATCCAGACTGACGGGGGTGAAGGAAATGGGTGGAGTCCAGAAAAGTGGATAGCTGGGAGAAAACAGCTTTTTCTAGGATTTCAGAAAGAAAGGGAAGGTTGGAAACAGGACGGTAATTGGCAGGGGTCATGGGGTCAAGGGAGGGCTTTTTGAGAAGGGGACGGACCAGGGCATGCTTCCAGGGTTCAGGAAAGACACCGAGGGAGAGGCTGGTGTTGATGATGGAGAGAGCAGGAGGAATGAGGGCTAGCGAGGGAATGAGCAGCCAGGAGGAGGGAATAGGATCAAGTGGGCAGGAAGTCTTTTTGGAAGAAGAGAGTAGTGCAAGTACCTCAGAGGAGGTAAGTGGGTGGAATGTGTGCCAGGTGTGAGAAAGCTGAGAGGAGGGAGGGGGAGAGCAGGGAGGGGGACTGGAAATAGGGGGAGGGCAATGGGGAAGAGATTGACGAAGATCAGTTATCTTAGAGTTAAAGTAGGTTGCCAGCTGGGAGGGAGTGGGCGAAGGGGACGGGAGGGAAGACCTAGTGTCAGATTGAAGAGAAGTAAGGGACTGAAGGACTGAATAGAGGTGACGTGTTTGATTAGGGGCAGAAGAGATGGCGGAAGAGAAATAGGTCTGTTTGGCTTTATGAACTTGGGTTCGGTAGTATGCATGGGTAGATTTAAAGCGCGAAAGGGTATCAGGACAGGGGGATTTGCGCCAGAAGCGTTCAGCACGGCGGAGCTGGGCACGCAGAAGGTAGAGACCGGGATGGTACCAAGGTTGAGAGGGACGGCGGGAGGGGGGACGGGGACGAAGAGGGGCTATATGATCAAGGGCGGCCGAAAGCGTGGAAGCCCAGGTGGAGGCCTGAGTAGAGGGAGAGAGGAGAGAGAAATTGGGTGGAAAGAGATCAGAGGCAGGGGGAAATTGCTGGGAGGTCTGGGAAGTTAAACGGCGAGAACAAGGGAAAGAGGTGGGGGGAAGTTGCGGGAAGGGGGGGGAGTCAGTAATAGAAGGCTGAAAAAGAAAAGAAACGCAGTAATGGTCAGTCCAGGGTAGGGGAAGGGCCTGAAGAGGCTGTAGTAGATAAGTGGGGGCTGAGGAAGAAAGAAGCAGGTCAAGGGTGTACCCAGCAGAGTGGGTTGGGAAGGGGACAAGCTGGAGGAGAGATAGGTCATGGAGGAGGGTGTTGAAGGATTGAGCTCTGGTGGAGACAGGGGGGTCAAGATGCAAGTTAAAGTCGCCAGCAACAATCAGGCGAGGGAAAGCCAGGGACAGATCAGTAAGGGAGGAGAGCAAGGAATCCCAGAGCTCAGGGCGTAGAGCTGGTGGGGAATAGAGGAGGAGGAGGTAAAGTGGGGAGGTGAAATGGAGACGAAGGAGCAGAGCTTCGGGGTATCGGAGCAAGGGAGAGGAAATGGAGGAAAAGGGAATGGAAGAGCGAATGAGGGCAGCCACACCACCACCGGTACGGCCAACGCGAGGGACGGAGATACCAGCAAAGTCAGGGGGTAGGCACCGGGTTAAGAGTGCATCTTCCCCCTGCCTCAACCAGGTCTCAGTAAGGAGGAGAATATCAAGGGATTCTTGAAGGATGAGGTCAGAGATCAGCAGGGTTTTGGAGCGGAGAGAGCGGCAGTTCAGGAGACCGAAGCGAAAGGAAACAGGGTTGGGAGGAGAGGGGGGAGACAAGAGATGGGAGGAGAAGAGGAGGGGGCGGGCAGGGAATGAGGTTTACAGAGGGATAGGGAAAGGGACCATGAGAGCGTGTTAGGGGAGCGAGAGGGGGGGGGACGGTTGCCCCAGAAGACAGGGATTGCAGACATGGGGGGAATGGAGTGGAAAGCACAGAGTGCAGCAAAGAAGAGCGAGCGACAGGAGAACGGAGACAGACTTACCAAGGCAGAGGAGAGCCAAAACGGGCTGACCGATCCAAATCGCAAACAAGCAGGGGATGCAAAGAGCAAACAGATAAGTATTTTCAGAAGGAGGGTGGAGACAGCCCTGTAGGAGCTGCCCCAAGGAGCGCACCTAAGGAGCACGTTGTGCTCCTTAGGTGAGCTCCTTCGGTGCGCCCCCCTGTCGGGCGCCGCCAGTGAGGACTTTAAATAGCGGCAGCTACCTTCAGGAGCGCGACCGCGGTCACGTTACTTCCGGGGAGGGCGGGAACAGCAAATGAACCAGCAAATAGGCAGTATGCAGGAGCCTGTACGGGAACAGCGGGAGCACAGGAGAGAAAGATGCACACATTAAGGCACAAGCAGCAGCAGGTAAATTAGCAAAGCAGGAGACTTCAACGCCGCCAGTGAGGACTTTAAATAGCGGCAGCTACCTTCAGGAGCACGACCGCGGTCGCGTTACTTCCGGGGAGGGTGGGAACAGCAAATGAACCAGCAAATAGGCAGTATGCAGGAGCCTGTATGGGAACAGCGGGAGCACAGGAGACAAAGATGAACACATTAAGGCACAAGCAGCAGCAGGTAAATTAGCAAAGCATGAATAAAATTATTACCTGTGAAACAGACATATCTTCTTCCAAAATATTTCATGTGGAAAACGCGGGCATTATATGGTTACAACAAATGAAGATATTCTTATCCATAAAAAAGGAAAAATAAAAAATGTGATTATCCATAACTAAAGAAGAGTTGAGCCTCTATTAAGTCCGTATAAAAATATCTGAAACTACAATTAAATCTTTATACGGAAAAACGTGACCCTAAACCCATCAGGTTTCATTTGTGGGTGTGTAACGACTTCTTAACACCCGTGTAATTTTTGGACTCATAATATCATCTTATTGTCACCATCTCCCTACAAGTGTGATAATATACTCCGTATAGGTAAAACCCCTCACTTAAGAACACTGGGTCAGACCAAGATCCATACTGGGTCAGACCAAGATCCATCAAGCCCAGTATTCTGTTTCCAGCAGTGGCCAATCTAGGTCATATGTACCTAGCAGTTTCCCCAAGGGACACAGGTTCCACAATGCTTGTATTGGTTCCCTTCTTAATAAAGGTTTATGGACCTTTCCTCCAGGAACTTGTCCAAACCTTTTTTAAACCCAGCTACACTAACAGCCTTTACTACATCCTCCGGTAACAAATTCCAGAGTTTGATTACACGTTGAGTGAAAAAATATTTTCTTTTATTAGTCTTAAATAGTTTACCCTGTAGCTTCATTGCATGTCCCCTAGTCTATCTATGCAGAGATGCACAGATATAAATATGTATGGACGGATATATCTGCACAGATACATATATATATGCACCATCCTACACAGGCGACACATGTAGATATATATATGCATGTAGACACATATATGCAGATAGCTGTAGAGCTAGACAGCTACATATGGTGTGGAGTGGGTAGCCCAGTGGTTAGAGCAATGACCCTGTATGTAACACATGGAGGCCATCTCATATTGTTGTACATGGTCTTCCTTTGGCCCGAAATTGGTCACTGCTTAAACTCAGAAGCACAGGCATAAATATTTCAACCAGAGTTCTGTGCTTCTCAGTCTTGAAGGACTACAAAAGAGGACTGCTACTTCTGGAGAGAGATCTGCAATTGTAAGTATTTACTTATGGGAATTTTTCTAAATCTTGGGGAAAAAAAGAATTCTTTAGGTTAAAGCTGATTAATCTGTGAACCCAGTGTAATTGTTAAATCAGTCAGGGCCTAGTAGCAGCAAGAGTTTGCAGTTTAAATTTAAAACACAGAAGAGAGCTTTCTGGTTAAATTTAGAATACAAGACTCCTCTCTATCAAAGCAAGGACTTTAGGCCTCCCCTTGGAGATTGGTCACAGATTACCGTAGAAGCACAGGACAGGGTACTGTGTAGCAGTCAGTTTTTCATAGGTCTTCTTTCCCTCCTTCCCCAACACCCACTCACCCCTGGGATAATCGTAGCTTTATAGGTGCTTAAACCTCTTAAAGGAAAGGAGATGCCATATTCACTTTAAGGTGCAGCTGTTTATCTTCATCAGGCATACATTAAGGACCTGAAATTAATTAAGCTTCAGGTAAACAAAGTACATTAAACGTATTAGGTATAGTTTTATTAGTATAAGTATCCCCAGCAACCCTTAGTAAGTAAAGAACTTAAATATCTAAACACAACCTAAATTAAAATGCAGACAACAGTCCAGCAGCGAGATGGGGGATTTCCAGTCTTTTGCACTGAGTATCACGTGTATTAGTTTCTCCCAGTTGGTGAGGGGGCTTCTGTGTGCACAAGGTGCAAGGAGCTCTTTGCTCTCAGGGAACAAGTCCGATCTCTGGAGGCAAGAATAGCAGACTTGGAAGACATAAGGAAGACAGAGAGGTACATAGACGAGACCTACAGGGATATAGTCCTGAAGTCCCACCTCCAATCTGGCAGCATCCCTGTTGCATGGAGGAGAGAGGTCACGTGACAGGAGATCATCACCCTGGTGTGGCAGGACATGTTCTCCAGGGCCATGTGCCCATAAGGGAAGGGTTAGGACAGCCGTTATAGTTGGTGATTCGATCATTAGGCATGTATATAGCTGGGTGGCTGGTGGACCTGAGGATTGCCTGGTAACATGCCTGCCTGTTGCGAAGGTAGCGGACCACACGCACCACCTAGACAAGGTCTTAGATAGCAGACTCCTCCCCAGCACTATCTTGGTACATGTCTGTACCAATAACAGAAAAATGTGGTAGGGAGGTTCTGGAGGCTAAATTTAGGCTTTTAGGTAGGAAGTAGAAATCCAGAACTTCCAGGGTAGCATTCTCTGAAATGCTTCCCGTTCCACGCGCAGGACCCAAAAGGCAGGCAGAGCTTTGGAGTCTCAATGCGTGGCTGAGACAATGGTGCAAGCATGAGGGTTTTGGATTTGTTAGGAACTGCGGAACAGTCTGAGGAAAGTAGGGGCTCTTCCGAAGGGATGGGCTTCACCTTAACCGGGATAGAACCAGGCAGCTGGCCTTAACCTTTAAAAAGGAGAGCAGCTTTTAAACTAGATAATAGGGGAAAGCCGACAGTCGCCCAAGAGCGCATTGTTTGGAACAATGTATCCTTGAAGGATAGGCTAAAAATGTTAGGGCTCTTTAAACTGGAAAAGAGACGGCTGAGGGGAGATATGATAGAAGTCTATAAATTAATGAACGGAATGGAACGGGTAAACGTAGATCGATTGTTTACCTTATCAGAAGATAGAAAGACTAGGGGACATGCAATGAAGCTACAGGGTAAACTATTTAAGACCAACAAAAGAAAATATTTTTTCACTCAACGTGTAATCAAACTCTGGAATTTGTTACCGGAGGATGTAGTAAAGGCTGTTAGTGTAGCTGGGTTTAAAAAAGGTTTGGACAAGTTCCTGGAGGAAAGGTCCATAAACCATTATTAAGAAGTGACCGAAGATATCAATGCTTGACCCAGTACAAGCATTGTGGAACTTGTGTCTCTTGGGGAAACTGCTAGGTACATATGACCTAGTTTGGCCACTGTTGGAAACAGAATACTGGGCTTGATGGACCTTGGTCTGACCCAGTATGGCATATCTTATGTTCTTAAGTTCTTATGATACTACCAAAAAAAAAAATGAAGTTAGGACACATCAGCAGAGAGGTTCCAATAAAGACAAAGGTAGCCCAAATGCCCTTGAGTACAGAGCAGGCAGAGCTTAAAGATTCCAAATTGCCCCTGCCTATCGATAACCAGATTAATGTGAAAAAATACAGTCTCTAAAATGCTTGTATGCAAATGCTAGAAGTCTAAAAAATAAGATGGGATAGTTAGACTATATAGCACTAAATGAGAAGTTAGATATGATTGGTATCTCAGAGACATGGTGGAAGGACGACAACCAGTGGGACACTGATGCCTGGGTACAAACTATATTGTAATGCTAGAGCTGATCAAATTGGTGGAGGGGTTGCGCTCTATGTCAGAGAGGGCATTGAGTCATGAAGGATTAAAGTTTTGCAGGAAACAAAATTTTCTGTAGAATCTCTATAGATTGAAATTCCATGTAAAAAGGGGAAGGCGATGACAGTGGGGTTGTACTATCGACCGCCTGGCCAGAATGAACAAATGAATGATGAAATGCTCAAAACATTTCAGGGAAGCTAACTAAAGTTATAGAATGGTAATAATAATGGGTGATTTCAATTGCCCCAGTACTGACTGGGTCAGTGTCACGGCAGGACATGCTAGGGAGATAAAGTTCCTAGATGAAATAAATGACTGCTTCTTGGAGCAGTTGGTTCATGAACCGACCAGAGGGGAAGCCATTTTCGACTTAGTCCCTAATGGAACACCAGATCTGGTACAAGAGATAAGGGTGTTGGGGCCACTTGGCAATAGTGATCATAGCATGATCGCGTTTGATTTAATTAATGGAGAAGGGATGGTAAGGAAATCCACAGTACTACCTTTTAACTTTCAAAAGGGAGACTATGATAAAATGAGGAAAATAGTAAAGAAAAAAAACTAAAAGGAGCAGTTTCAAAGGTCAGAGACTTACATCAAGCTTGGGTGTTGTTTAAAAATACTATCTTGGAAGCCCCGACCAGCTGTATTCCACGCTTTAAGAAAAAGGGAAGGAAGTCCAAAAAACTGCCAGCATGGTTCAAAGGTGAGATCAGAGAGGCTGTTGTTGCCAAAAAAGCATCTTTTAGGAAATGGAAAAAAGAGCCAAATGACGAAAACTGGAAACAGCACAAGCACTGGCAAGTTAAATGCAAGGCATTGATAAAGCAGGCAAACAGAGAATTTGAAAAGAAGTTTGCTGTGGAAGCAAAAAAGCGTAATAAAAACTTTTTCAAGTACATTCGTCGCAAAAAACCTGTGAGAGAGTCAGTTGGAACATTAGGTAATAGAGGGGTAAAAGGGGTACTAAAAGGGGACAAGATCATAGTGGAGAGAATGAATGAATTCTTTGCTTTGGTCTTTACTGAAGATGATGTAGGGATGTTACCCATGACTGAAGTGGTATTTAATGGTGATACTGCGGAAGAATTGAAAGAAATATTGATACACCGAGAAGATGTATTACAACTATTTGATAAACTGAAGAGTAGCAAATCACCTGGACCGGATGGTATACATCCAAGGATGTTGAAAGAACTGAAATATGAGATTGCAGATCTGCTATTAGTAATCTGGTAACTATCATTAAAATCATCTGTAATACCTGAAGATTGGAGGATGGCCATTGTAATGCCAATTTTTATAAAGGGTTCCAGGGGTGATCTGGGAAACTACAGACCGGTGAGCCTGACGTCAGTACTGGGAAAAATGGTAGAAACCATTATAAAGAACAAAATTACTCATCATGTAGATAGTCATGGCTTAGTGAGAGACAGCCAACATGACTTTAGACAAGGAAGATCTTGTCTTACTAATCTGTTAAACTTTTTAAAGGTATGAATAAACAGGTAGACAAAGGTGAGTCAGTTGATATAGTGTATCTGGACTTTCAGAAAGCCTTTGACAAGGTCCCTCATCAGAGACGTTTGGCCAAACTAAAAAGTCATGGGATAGGAGGCAGTGTACTATTGTGGATCAAGAACTTTTTAAAAGATAGAAAGCAGAGGGTAGGGCTAAATGGCCAATTTTCCCAATGGAGAAAGGTGAATAGTGGAGTACCCCAGGGATCTGTGCTGCATCCGCTGCTTTTTGACATATTCATAAATGACCTGGAAAAGGGAATAACGAGTGAGGTTATCAAATTTGCAGATGACACAAAACTATTTAAAGTTGTTAAAACCCATGAGGCTTGTGGAAAATTGCAAGAGGATCTTGATAAACTGGAAGACCGGGCATCCAAATGGCAGATGAAATTTAATGTGGACAAGTGCAAAGTTATGCACCTAGGAAAGAGCAACTCAAACCATCGTTACACAATGCAAGGTTCCACATTGGTAACCACTACCCAGGAAAACGATTTAGGTGTCATCGTGGATAACATGTTGAAATCCTCCACCCAGTGTGCAGCGGAGGCAAAGAGTAAATAAAATGCTAGGTATCATAGGGAAAGGAATGGAATATAAAACAAAGGATATTATAATGCCTCTGTATCGTTCCATGGTATGACTGCACCTTGAATATTGTGTGCAATTCTGGTCACTGAATCTTAAAAAGGATATAGCATTATTAGAAGGTACAGAGAAGAGCCACCAAAATGGTAAAGGGGATGGACTGATACTCCTATGAAGAGAGGCTAAGAAGGTTGGGGCTCTTCAACCTGGAAAAGAGACGGCTGAGGGGAGATATGATAGTGGTCTATAAATTAATGAATGGAGTGGAACGGATAAATGTAGATCAATTATTTATGTCGTCAGAATATAAAAAGACTAGGGGACATGCAATGAAGCTACAGGGTAACCTATTTAAGACTAATAAAAGAAAATATTTTTTCACGCAACGTGTAATCAAACTGTGGAATTTGTTACCAGAGGATATAGTAAAAGCTGCTAGTGTAGCTGGGTTTAAAAAATGTTTGGACAAGTTCCTGGAGGAAAGGTCCATAAACCATTATTAAAAAGGACCCAGGATATTTATTTATTTATTTAACACTCATTTATATACCGCATCTTCCAAAGTTCAGTTGCGGTGTACAATTAACAACAATTAACAAAGCACAGTTTGTTTTACATAGAACATCTTAAAATTTTACATTGAACATCATAAGTTAACGAAGCAAAGTGTGATAAACTAAACAGTATATTTAAGTTAGAGCAGTGAGAGTAACAATTAACTAACAAAATGTAATGTCTAAACAGCGCAAGACAGTACATAACATATGTAACTATATACAAGTGGAGGTATTTGGGCATAAGAGTTTGGGTCGTCGTTGGATATCACTGCTTGACCCAATACAAGCATTGAGGAACCTGTTTCATTTGGGGAGACTGCTAGGTACTTATGACCTAGATTTGCCACTGTTGGAAACAGGATACTGGGCTTGATGGACTTTGGTCTGACCCAGTATGGCATATCTTATATTCTTATTAAAGAAGGCTTGTGATGGTCTTCAAATATTGTTATTGTGTTAAGGGAAACACACATTCTTCTCACAGCATTGAAAAACACAGTACAACAGAGGAAAGGGGAAACTGTAAACGAAAACCGCACAGGTTCACGAGTCAATGTCACAGCCCTGCAAGCGTAAGGTGGCAATGTAACTGTGTAAGGTGCCTTGCGGCACGCATCGCCGCACAGGGTGCCCTGCGATGCGCGGTCCGCCTTATGTCACCGTTCCATGTCCTGTGGTGCACTTTCCACCTTAAGTCACTGTTCCATGCCTTGCGACACACAGGGCGCCTTACATCACCATTCCATACCCTGCTTCACGCAGGGCACATACTACCTGTGTACTGCACACTGTTTGTGACCAGAGCGCAGAGTGTGCCGTCACAAGGGGAAATCAGTTCCATGGCTCGTGTGTGTTGCATGACGCGCAGGTGTGTGGTGTTTGCTATGATCAGCTGCCCAGCCCCTCCCCTTCCCCCACTGTCCCTATTTGAGCCACAGTGTATTGGCAGATCCTGTCGTCCAAGATGGCTCATTTTGGCTTTGCTGTGAGTGCTGTCCAGTTGTTGCTTGATGAGGGAGATGGTATGCCAGGGAGAGTGGCAATGGGCAGGGGTCCATCCCCACAGCAGCAGAGACCTGCAGATGTGGAGGACCCACAGGCCAGGTATGGGGAGCCACGGCACCGTAGGCATGCTGAGGTTCACCCCAGATAGCCTCGCCTCTACAAGCCCAGGGCCATGCTCCCAGGGCATGCGTGAGGACCAGGTCATCTCCCTCTATTGTCTGAGCACAGGAGCTATACGAGAGCTTTATGAGGATCTGAGATCTGACCTCAAGCCTCTAACTGGCCGGTTTCATGCCATACCAGGATTGGTGAAGTCCTGAGTGCCCTACATTTCTTTGTCTCGGGCTGCTTCCAGACATCAGTGGCTTCAGTAGGTGGAATGAGCCGGCCCACTTTCTCACGCTGTCCCCACCAGGTATTGTGAGCCATGGTCAGCCGGGTAAGGAATTACATTCTATTTCCTGATAGTAGGTAACAATGGGGGGCCCTGAACCAGGCATTTGAGCAAATTGCAGCAATACCACATGCGATGGGAGCTATTGATTGCACACATGTTGCCCTGGTCTCACCCAGGGACAGGGAAGCAGTGTTCTCCAACCGCAAGCACTACCATTCCCTGAATGTGCAGGTGGTTTGTGATGCAAATATGCATATTCTGAATGTGGTTCCTAGGTATCCTGCATCGCTCAGCAATATTCCAGCAGTTTGAGAATGGACAGTATGAGGACTGTGTCCTGCTGGGTGAGTACTATTTATGTCACCTATGTGCATAATGCTTATGAGATATGCTTTGCATGACCACTATTAAGATGCGGTTCTGGGTGACACATTTATGTCTGGGAATCTCGGTGTGAAATCCACACATGGCCTACTGTGGAAATAGTATTTTGATGTCAGGCATGGTACATCAAAACATAGCCAGGGCTTACATGACTTTCTGTAGTTGGTCCTCATCAGCACATAGTACTCCCCTTTTTCATATGTCTGCTGTTTGTGTTGTGGGAGTGCACCAATTCTATCTCAGCGCATCACAGTTTCCTGACTTCTCTTCCCATCACTATTTGTTTGTGTTTTCACAGTGACATGTGTCTGCAGTTTATCTCTACTTTGTAATTTGTGGAACCATGCAGCCATGAGGTTTAGATATGTCTTCCACAAGCCATCCCCATTGAGTGGTCTTTAAGCCGCAGCATGTTTCAGAATATGTGCTGTGGCCATCATGCACTATTCTGCATGTGCTAGGCATCAGATCTACTGGGTACACCTCTCATGACCTGGATGCAGGTGTAGTGTTTGCACAGGGCCTTGCGTTTTGGAGAGGTCTTCCCTACCGACATCACACAAATGTGTTTTTTCTCCCAGCAATGCCAGCCTCAGAGGGAGACCCCAGCCCCCATCTCATCTATGTTCTGCAACCACAAGCACTACCACTGTGGAGTGGAGGAGTGACCTAGTGGTTGGGGCAAGGTACCTCAGGCCAGAAGGTCGGGGGTTCAAATCCACTAGAGGACGGCAACCTTGGGCCGGAAGGCTGGGGTTTCTAGTCCCACAGGTGCTCCTTGTGGTCTTGGGCAAGCCACTTAACCCTCCATTGCCCCTGCTCCCTGTATGTGAATTGTATCCTCTCCTGTTGAATGTATGCCTCCCAATGTCTTGTTGACCACTTTGATTGAAGGATAAGGTGGTATACAAAACTGTTTAAATAAATAAATAAATAAAATAAATAAATCTATGTCCAGCTGAATCGCACCACCTTTCCTTCCATCAGGTAGAGGTGTTCATGTGTGGGGCACAGGCATGCTGGGTTTCTGGCCATTTGGCTCCTCTCAATGCACACTGCAACTCTGGCACACATTTGAACCACACTACTACATTCCAGAGCAACACCACGCTTCACCTCAGCTGCTGTAGACAGGTGAATTGTGGCCTGGCTGGACTCCTGTACAGTCACTCTGTCATGTATGGTCCCCCTTGAAGCTGGGGCCCAGGACAAGGAATGGTCTATTTGTGTGTGAATCCATGATAGGGGTGTAAGATGTAGTCAGGTTACTTTCCTGTAGGTCCTGGGTTCATTTCACTTCACAGAGGCAGTAGGGTTTGTAATAAGACAACCAAACAGGTGTGGCTTGGAGAAAGTTTTTTTTATGTAGAAATAGGCTTATTACATAGGTATTGAACAGAGGTATATAGTGATTGTTACAGAGCTGTTTCAGTGTGCATCAATGAATCTGTGTGTGCATGTGCATGTGTGAAGTGTGAGAGAGAGAGAGATAGGCCAGAACATGTGGGTCAGAGCCTCATGGCAAGAGAGAGGGGGAGGGGTAGAGAGAATTGATTATCAGAGCCTCCTGTCCTTCATTTCCGATGAATAGTGGAAGAGAGCAAGAGGAAGTGTTTCTGTCCTTTATAGTGAATTGAATCCTCTCCAGCACTTCCCCTTGAGGTCTGCTATTGTTTTTAGCCACTCCCTTTGAGGTCTGCCATTCTTGATTTAGCAAGGAGGGGCTGTAGACAGGCCCTAGAGACTGAAATCACCAAGGGGTCAGAGTTAATCTCATCTTGTAAACTGTCCTATTACCTTTGGAGACTGAAATCACCAGAGTACAAAGCTGCATGAAATGTATGCTGACATCTCCCACACCTTTTTTATTTTTCTTTATTATTTGTGCCTGGAAATGGTGGAAGCAAACCTGTGGTACCTTTCCCAGCTGCCATTACATGATAGTAGGCAGCTTGTCTAATACCTCCTGTATTAAATACCTTGCTATGTCTAGCAGGTCCCCTGTCCTGCACAGTACTGTCTCTAGTGTTCTAGAGATAAATGTCTCCTTATGAGTCCAAACCTCGTGTCTTAGGTAGAGCAGCCACTACTGGGGGAGGGGGGGGACCCAATATGCTACCTCTGTGCCCGTCTTAGAGAGAGTGAACAGTGCATAACGGCTGCAGGAATTTTTGAGGAGGCTAAAGCCAAAAGGTACCAGGATGCTATGAGTGAGGATAGGAAGCAATACTAGACTGCAGCTGACTCTGGTATTCAGTGTAATAGGAAATGCCAAATTAGCAGGCCAAATTAGCCTGGATGTAGGGGTGGATGCTAGAGAAATTCAGTGTAACTACCTTAAAATGTTGTGGTTCTGTATGACATGTGCTGCAAGGATATGTAAATTTGTTTCATTTTACAACACTGGAAAATTATGATAATGCATAGAAATATTTGTACAGCAGTTAAAATAATAATAGGGTGAATAAAAACATTAAAGACATGATCAGCAGTAGGTGAGTAACCAAATAACAATTCCCACACAGACACATGAGCATCTTGTAGCAAATGTCCAACAATTTGTTGAATGTGTCCATTCTCATAAGTGATGGTGTGATTCACTTCAGTGGATGTTGTTTTAAGGTGATCAATATAGGTATGGAGTTCTGTAAAGTTGAGCAGTTTATGTGGTGTCTCTTCTCCCATGCCAAGTGGTAAGGGATGCACAGCATATGAGATAAAGTCTGGAATGTCCATAGAGTCATTGGTAACCAGCGGTGTGGAATAAATTGTCCCATTAATGGTAAGGGAGACCAGTGGTGTATGACTGCACCAGGTATTGTTTGGTAAATAGTTTGAACTGTACAACAAAGTGTTCTTGGGAAGGCGAATGTCATGCATTCTGGAAGCAATCGAAAAATAAACATTCTGGGGAAAGAACAGATGAAAACAAAAGTGTCCAGCTCCAAGGTAATACAAACTGTGTGAGGTAGTCAGGGAATATGAGAGCTTAACAGTCAGGGAGCAAGAGGAGGAATTGTTCCAGCAGGAGGTGTCAGCCTCTTTAAACTGGTGAGGTTGACACTTGAACTGAAATGTAGTCTGCTCACACAAACTGGGGTCCATCAGCTTGAATGAAGTCCAGGTGTCGTCCAGTGGCTGCACCCATGTGAGATGGTGCACAGGATACATAAGCATATTATCAAACTGCACCCCAATATTAACAATAGGATAAATAACTGTGTTGTCCTGACCATGGGATCAAAGTACAGATAGAGCAGCCTTGTGGTGAACAAATGGGAACGCTAACTGTCCACCTATCAAGGTGAGCTATAGCAAATTCCGGTATTTTGGTACTAGCCATATAAATGAGAGATGGTGGCCAGTGTCCTAACTTAGCAGTGATCAGAATTTCCTTTAGTATAGTAATAAGCTCAATCTGTACTTGATCACAGGCAAGAGCCCAGGAAATATTCTTTCCCAATCTATATTCTGAATGTGCTAAGGTAACAATTTTCTGTTCTATAATGGGAGATATAAGAGCAAAGATATCTACAACTACATTGGACAGTTTAGAGGAAGCTTCATTAATATGTTGTGAGGTAAAACCATCAGCAGCATGCTGAGCAGTGGATCCCATTTTATTACGGAGCACCTCTATATCAATTATATTAAGGGCACCCAGTGCAGTCCCTGTGCCACCTAAAATTGTATCAATTAATTCACGCTTGTGTCGAAATTGCTTGGCTCAGGGTGTTACTGACTGCATATCAAACCAAGTATTGAGCATTTGTATGTGGTTGGCAACAAACTGAGAGCAATTTGGATATTTGTGAGTAACTAGAAACAATTTGGGAAATAGATGCCAAGTAAGAAAATGGTATTCCACATCATATAAAACATCATGTGGTGCATCATATTTAATCTGAAAGGGATGTCCTTCCTGAAATGGGTGAATATCAGAAAGGTAGAGTACAGGAGGAGCAGAAGTGGTGGGAGGGGTGGGATGAGGGGTGGTAGGTAAACAAGATACATCCAAAAGGAATGAAGTCTCAGTGATGTGCTGTTGATCACTCACAACCCATGTATAAGTTATTTTCCAGGTACCTCTGTCCTGACAGGAAATATTGTACAAAATCAAAGCAGGAGGACCTAGAAAGTAACGTTCTGGGCGTGCCCTCAATTCTTGTGTCCTTTCTAGAGAAGTGGAAACTGGTGGCTCCCACTGTACTTGAGTGATGTTTAATGAATAGAACACTGGCTTGTCCTGTACCGAACCGAAACTCAGGATGACCAGATCCTTTCCTTCCGGGAAAGGTGGGGGTATTTCTTGGTAGCGATACACTCCACCTGTGGAGTTAGCCCAGCCAATCGTGCATATTCGGATGATAGTTCCTGTTATGAGACTTGAGTAGAAGAGAGCAGATACAAGAACAGGAAACCGAGACATAATAAAAGCAAACTTGTTTCACTCTACTAGGTAGTAAACTAATGCTCCCCACTTATACTATGTAACAACAAAACAAAACAAATAATAATTTCTACTACTTATTTACATAACTATTAAACACATGTACAGCAGGAGTAACTAGTTACCGTCCTCAAGCGACTTTTGTTCAGAAAGCAGCTGTCCGTGCTGTCTTCAGAAAGCAGCTGTCCGTGCTGTCTTCAGGTGGTGTCTGACAACAAAGACTGATAAAACACATATTACCCATATGGTTTTAACTGGGTGATGTGTTTCCAGTACTGCTGGTTGTCAGGCATTAGGATCTGGTATAGGCTTGGGCCTAAGGTATCAGTAAATAAGTACGGTCCCTCCCACTGTGCAGTTCCAAAGGGGAGATTTGGTCTAGGTCTCATCTCTGCAAGGCACTAGTGACAGGGCTTCCTTCATGTATTCATGAAATATTGATGGGGAATCCTTATATCCCTGTGGAAGCACAGTCCATGCATATTGTTTATTCAGCCACTGAAAGGCTGTTTTGTACTGGCATTCAAGGGCCAGGGGCAGACTCCAAAACCCATTGGATATGTCTAAAGCAGAGAAAAATTTACATTTGGGGTTCAGTTTAGAGATCATTTCAGGGTATGAGGCTACCACGGGCACTACAGATTTTGAAACTTGATTCAGGGCACGGAAGTCCATGGTGAGCCTGAAGGAACCCCCCGGTTTAACTATTGGCCAGGCTGGTGAATTGCATGTGGAAGAAATAGGTCTAATCAGACCCCTCTCCTCCAGTATCTTCACAATTTTAGTCACTGGTTCTATAGCCTGATGAGGTACTGGGTATTGCTTCTGTGGTGGAGGATCCTCGCCTTCCAACAGTATTTCTGTGTGCATTTTCCCACAATCTAACTTGTCTTGAGCCCAGACTGGAATATCAGCCACCTCTGAAGGAATTACACACAGATCATACTGCTGAGCTGCCTTGGTGCACTGAGTTGCTAACTGCATGGGAATGACTTCATGCACTAAAGTTTTAGAAGCACTTGAAGTTCCTGAATACTGCCACAATTTAAGATTAGCCATATCCACCACCAAATTTAACTGGTTGAGAACATCAATTCCAATTATTTCTTTTGGTGTGTTCACTATAGTGGAGGCAATGGTTTCTAACATTTCCTTGTTTTGTTCACTGTGCACAGGGATACCCCATTTAACTGGGATAGCCACACATTTGCAAGCTGTGTCATTAATTCCTTGAATTTCATAAATTTCCATATTTTTCTGATCTGCAGTGGGAGAAGCTATGTTAGTAAAACTAATTCCAGCCCGTGTCAATCAAAGCTAATTTATCCTGACCCCCTATTCTGCTGATAACATTGGGGCGTGCACAAGAGTCCAGTATCAAGGGTGTTACAAGCCTTAAATTGTGTCCTGGGCCTGTATCCATTTCATCATCCAGAGGCTCTGGAATTGAGTCCTCTGCTGAGATAAAGGAGGCAGGCTGGGCTATGAAGGCTTGAGACATTTTGATATCTGAACCCAGAACGTCAGGACACCCCTATGCACTAGCCTTGTGTTTGTCCTGAGCTGCTTGTAAATCCTGTTTTAATTTATCTAGTTCTATCTGCAGTATGTGTTTGTCTTGTTCCCATTTAGTTTTCTCCTTTTCTAGCCCATCTCTCTGTGCTTTGAGCTCTTGAAAGGGGATGTAACCTGAGGAGTTTCTAAAAGTACCTCTGCTTTGTCCTCTCCAAGGTGTGTGTCCTCTGTCTGTGTTTCTTGTGTACTGAGAGGATCCCTCGGCTTGCCACTTCTGGGCTTCTGATACTGTTATGACCTGCGAGGGCTGGGTCTTCCAAACAGACCCAATTCTGAGCATTAAAGTATCAAAAGGGGTTGCTTCATGGTCTTCAGAAAATAACAGAAGGTGTTTTATAATCTCAGGGGATAGCAATTCTAATAAAAATGCCTTATGCTTGTTCTCCCCATAATCTTCTGTATTGGGCCAGGACTCCTGCTCATTAAGAACTGCTTTAAAAATCCAGGCTCTATATGCAAACTCTTCCAGTGTATCATTTGGTAGAGGTGAAATAATTTTAAATACTTGCATTGGGGAACAGTGAAATAGTTTCTCAGTACCCCTTTTAACCAACTGGTATGGGTGAGTGAGAGCGCCAACTTTATAATAGTGTGGCCCCAGAGCCAGATGCATAAGTCTATCAAAGTCTGATTGTTTTCTTCTGTATTTCCCTAGACCCCAGTGAATCAGAATATCAGTCGCCCATTTACACCACTGATTTACATTAAGAGGCATAGGGCCAATTTTCTCAACTATTTTTTCTATATCTCTATCTTTTAAATTTTCCTGCAACATTACTTTAACTGGTGCTCTGAGTTCAGTACTGGGTGCCATGTCTAAGTCATCTGAATTATCTTCCTGACACAGATCCTGATTATTGCTGGGTTCTGGCTAAGATAAACTATCAGAATTTTGTTCCTCTGATTCAGCTTTATTTTTCCCATTCCTAAGTTCAACTATGCATACTTTAGTATTCTTTTGTTTGTCAGTAGCTTGTATGCATTGCTGATAGGGTGTGTCATAGGCATAGGGGGCTGAGGGAAGAGTGGGGGTTGGCTTTTGTCTTCCAGAGGCCAATTGATCCTTAACGTGCCTCAATTCAAGTTTAAGTGCTTCTAATTGCTCACTAACAGTTATAAAAGAATTTGTGGCTTGTATCACTTGAGTTCTTTGCATAGAGATGCAAATTTGTGCCTCCTCAAGGTCTTTGTTCAATTGGGTACACTGAGAAGTCAGTTCAGAGTTGTCCTGTTTCATGCTAATGAGTCCCCTGCACATGCCTTGGATAAAAAGGCATTTTCTTTTATTTGTTTTCTTTTTGAATTCTTGATCATGGTTTAACATTTGTCTTTGAATATTATACCATGATGACTCAGGGAATTCACCTTCAAAGGGACCCCCTTTCCTCTTACAGTATGAAATTACAATTTCTTTAAGTTCTTTAAAATCAAAGGCTTCCATATTTGATACTGCAGAAAGGCTGTAGTTGGACTATCTCAAATGTGTAATCTTAGAAGGAGGAATGCTCACTTTTATAAAGTGAGACTTAGAATTATAGTTGGAATGGTATAAATTTTATGGGTGTTCAGTAAAGAGTACTGGCATAAAGACCACGCCTTAAAATTATACCTGAATAAAAAGTGCTTATCACCTTTTTAACAGGGTGGAAGTTTAGGGTGAAGTTATAGTAAGAAGGGTGTTAGGAGATTAACAGAATTGTTGTATCAATTGCAGCCAGCTTTAAGCCTGCTCTCACTAAGATAGTTACTGACAGGAGGCAGAGAAATAAAAGTTAAAAGGGACAGGAGATAATAGCTTTATCAGGAAAGATGTATATTGTATTCAATGAGGGACTGTTTACCTGTGTACCACTTCCAAACTAAATCTGGACTATCTCTCTGTCTTTTCTTAGCAGCTCAAATACTATAGCAAGCCTATACATCATAATAAGACAATTGCAAGCCACTCTGTGTGATGTCTTTAAAATTCTAGATGCTTACAGAGCCTTTTGACAATAAAAATCTCACCTTGTCTAACCCACAAAACAAATTTATCACTGGAACTGTTCACTAAATAGTGTCTAAGTGTCATCCAGTCTGTCAATTGTAAATGGTCACAAGGACTTTTGATTCTGTCTGAAATCTACTTAATGTATTATACAAAATTATTACTTACCCAACTGGTGATCTGCTGTGAAATCCGAGAAGGCGAGCCCCCATAAAAATGTAAGATGTAGTCAGGTTACTTTCCTGTAGGTCCTGGGTTCATTTCACTTCACAGAGGCAGTAGGGTTTGTAATAAAACAACCAAACAGGTGTGGCTTGGAGAAAGTTTTTTTTATGTAGAAATAGGCTTATTACATAGGTATTGAACAGAGGTATATAGTGATTGTTACAGAGCTGTTTCAGTGTGCATCAATGAATCTGTGTGTGCATGTGCATGTGTGAAGTGTGAGAGAGAGAGAGGCCAGAACATGTGGGTCAGAGCCTCATGGCAAAAGAGAGAGGGGGAGGGGTGGAGGGAATTGATTATCAGAGCCTCCTGTCCTTCATTTCCGATGAATAGTGGAAGAGAGAGAGCAAGAGGAAGTGTTTCTGTCCTTTATAGTGAATTGAATCCTCTTCAGCACTTCCCCTTGAGGTCTGCTATTGTTTTTAGCCACTCCCTTTGAGGTCTGCCATTCTTGATTTAGCAAGGAGGGGCTGTAGACAGGCCCTGGAGACTGAAATCCCCAGGGGGTCAGAGTTAATCTCATCTTGTAAACTGTCCTATTACCTTTGGAGACTGAAATCACCAAAGCTGCATGAAATGTATGCTGACAAGGGGTTGTCGGTTGGGTATGCTAGGTAGATCCATTGGATGCTATGAGCTGCTGTTGGGAGGGTTTGAATATGATGGGGGAAATAAGAATTGACATGCAGGGGGCAAACAGTATTTGTTTGTGATCAGGGAAGGCTCTATGATTGTCCAAGTATGTGGAGAATGGGTGCAAACTGAGTATGGTGTGGTGCCATCTGAGTGGACAACACAGGAGGTAGAGGGAGCTGTGCAGTGCAGACCAAAGGGGATGATTGAGCATGTTGCTGCAGATGTTGAGCGTGAATGGTGTGGGAGGACAGGTCAAATAGACAGCAGACTATGGTGTGATAGCAGGGGACATGCTGACACCTGATGAAGGTGACAGGACCGGATCACATGAACGCTCATATTTCTGAAAAGCAAAGGTATGCACATACCTGTTATGTAAATGTTTTTACATAACAGGTATGTGCCTACCTGTGCATCGTTCACCATTAGTCTACTACTATGGGGAGGAGTAGCCTGGTGGTTGGGGCAAGGTACTTCAGGCCGGAAGGTCGGGGGTTCAAATCCCACTAGAGGACAGCAACCTTGGGCCGGAAGGACTGGGATTTCTAGTCCCACAGATGCTCCTTGTGGTCTTGGGCAAGCCACTTAACCCTCCATTGCCCATGTTCCCTGTAAGTATTAGTGTATGTGTCTCATATCCCTGCGTGTTAAATGTATCCCCCAATTGTGCTGTGACCACTTTGATTGAAGGATAAGGCGGTATACAAAACTGTCTAAATAAATAAAATAAATACTGCCCAAGTCAGGTACTTAGCATTGTTCATGTCCAAGTATTGTTCAACATTTCAGATGTAGCTTTTTGGGTAGGCTGTTTAATTGTTGTAACTTGATTTGTAGTCTTTGCTCCCTGGTTGTTGGTTTGCTGACAGACTATACTTGGGATGTTTAACGTAGCTTAGATGGTCTGCTCATGTTGTTCCCTGTAAAATAGTTATCTCCAAGTTATAATGCCCTGTTCAATGTAATTTCAGTTTGTTCAATGTAAACCGCACTGATGCAGAATAGTGCAGTATATAAGAGAATGTAAATAAATAAATAAATAAATAAAATGTGACAGTGGCACTGCTTCTCCTTCACCAGTAGGTGATGTGTTCTTGTTTTGAGAGATGTGTACCTGCCATATTTGTAGAGATGTGTTGTACCATGTAGAGTTTGGTCCTCTACAACTGCTGGCACAATTTTTGTATTGTGGCATGCTTGAAATGTGTTTGACACAGGCAGGCATATTTGCAGTAGCATGTTGACAGGGGATCAATGGTATGTCTCTCATCAGTCAGAGATCCTGTGTCTAAGGAGCACAGGTGCTCCAATGCTGCTTTGTATTTGTTGTAACATAGTATGTGCTAGATGTTATGGTTACATTCTATGAGTGCATGTGTGAAGGGGAAGGGCAGGCTGCAATGGAGATTTACAGGCATGTACATCCAGACATGATATGTTCTCCCATACAACTTGGTGACCTCTTACTTTTTCTGTGTGCAGGTGATGCTGGATATGGGTGTCATGCCTGGTTGCTGACCCCTGTGTGTTTTCCACAGTCACGTGCAGAGATGAGGTACAATGAGGCCCATGCCTCCACCCACTCTATCATAGAGCGCACCTTTGGCGTGTTAAAGAGTTACTTCAGGTGTCTGGATAAAGACCGGTGGGGCCTTACAATACCAACCCTTGACTGTGGCACAGATAGTTCTAGCCTGCTGCATCCTGCACAACATTGATCTCAGGGCACAATATCCTAGTCGACATTAATCCGGATCTTGAGGAAGATCCTGTGTGACCTCCTGTACATGGCCGTGGGCACAGCAATTCGGCACTGTCTAATCGAGCAGCTCTTCTCATGTAAGTAATGTATATGTGGGGAAGGGCATATGGGTACAAATGTGCATACTATCCTGTATGTTTCACGACTGCAATCTCACATATGTGTGTTTGCTTTGTTTGTGACTCTTCAGAATATGTTTAGCAGGCTACCACTCCTGCTATTGTGGCGAGGTACCTCACACATTGCAGGCAGGGACACGCTGCTGCATTGTTTGCTGATTTCCCACAGTCATACGTTGCAGGGGCCTAGCATCAGGGCTCAAGCACTGTCCTTGTACACAGTATCACCCCGTGGGAGGTACACCTGTTGGTATGCAACATAAGAAATGCCATACTGGGTCAGACCAAGCTCCATCAAGCCCAGTATCCTGTTTCCAACAGTGGCCAATCGAGGTCATAAGTACCTGGCAGTCTCCCCAAAAGACACGGTTCCACAATGCTTGTATTGGGTCAAGCAATGATATCCTGGATCCCTTTTAATAATGGTTTATGGACCTTTGCTCCAAGAACTTGTCCAAACCTTTTTTAAACCTGGCTACACCTAACAGCTTTTACTACATCCTCTGGTAACAAATTCCAGAGTTTGATTACACAAGTGAAAAAATATTATCTCCAGGAACAAGCAGGAATGTAGTCTTCACATATGGGTATCGTCGGTACCGACGGAGCCTGCACGGGAACCCTCCCCAGCGTCCAATAGGAACGCTTTTGGAAGCATCCCTCAGCACTTACACGCTGCCTTCCCGCCTTTCCAGCTGTCCCTCTTCAGTTCTTCGTTTTCCACGGAGCCGACAGTACCCATACCCTGTCACCGCAGAAAATTCCGTCTTTAAAATTGTTTTCTTGTGGTCGCGTTTGCCTCCGCACGACGCCTACCGGTACCGCCAGTTCTTTTCTTTAAAAAAAAAAAAAAAAAAAACTTGAACTGTTTCTCTTCAGAAACGTTTCTTTTTTGGTGCTAGGCGCCATTTTGGGCATTAGGGCCCATATTCCTGAAACATGGAAAAACCAACTAGTGGTTTTAAAAAATGTACTAAGTGTGGCGATACCATTTCCGTCACTGACACCCATGATTGGTGTCTTAAATGTTTAGGGCCTGAACATTCTCCATCTGAATGTCTCTCCTGTATGGGGATGACTAAAAGGGGAAGACAGAACCGGGCTGCAAAGCTCGGTACCCTCTTTTCTTCGGATGCCAGATCCATTGCATCGACATCTTCAAGGGCCTCCTCTTCCTCCCATGGATCTCAGGTAACTAAACATAAAAGCCGGTCCTCAAAGGGTAGCTCTCCTGCTAAGCATCGAGAGGCCATTGGCATTGCCCTTGAGGGAACCACACCAGCAAAACAGCAGAGGCGGGAAGCTTCAGCTTCCAAAGCATCAATGGGGCTTCAGGATGTTCGAGGCCTTGACCTCGCAAGAACTACCTGTGCCATGCTCAGGAGTCCCGGCTGTTTTCACCGGTATCGACACCCAGGCATCGGCAGCGTCGATAGACCAGAGGTTCCTCACTATTGAATGCAGCATTGCAGCTCTGCTCACAGCTGCGGTACCGTTGACACCTATGGTTCAATGGGCACCGGTACCGACATCGATACGATGCCGGTACATACACTGGTACAGACACCGGTACCAGCCCCGGTGGGAATTCTTCCCGCGCCATCTGTGGCTGGAATCGACAGATCGGTACCGGATCAACTCGGTACCGATTTTGATCGATACCGGGACCGTGCTTTGCATGAGCATTGTGGTCAGGAATACTTTGAATCCTCCGATTCCGAAGACTCTGACAATTCTGCTGGTACCAGAGGGTTTCTCCTGGAAGATCCCTCTTCTCCCCAACGCAGAATGTCACCTCCAGAGGACATGTCTTTTCAGGATTTTATTTGTGATATGGCCAAGGGCCTTTCAATCACGGTAGCTCCTGAAGAGGAACTCAGAGCAAAGGAATTGGAAATTCTCCAATATCCTAAAGCTCCTAAGGAAGCAGCTACTCTGCCCATCCATGAAATTCTGCATAACTTGATGCTCAGAATGTGGGAGATGCCTCTGACTACATCTCCTCATTCTAGGAGACTTGATACTATGTATCGAGTTCCGCCATGTCCTGGATTTCAAAAGACTCAGCTGCCACACCATTCAATGGTGGTGGAGTCAGCCATGCGCAGAATGAAAAGTGCAAAGAGGCATGCATCCAATCCCCCAGGTCGTGAATGCAGGACTCTGGATGCTTTTGGGCGCCAAACTTTTCAGGCTTCCATGCTTTCAGCTAGGATCAGTTCATATATACTATATATGGGAATGTTCCTTAAAGATGTTACAGGAGACTTGGAGCTTATGAGCCCATTTCTCCCAGATGACAAGAGACAAGACTTTCTTGCTCTAGTTAAGCATACTCAAGACGTCTCCAAGTTTGTGAATCGTGCAGCCTTTGACTGCTTTGAATACATCAGCAGAACCTCTGCTATTGCCATTGGGGCACGATGGATTGCCTGGCTTCAGGCATCAGACTTGGAGACTTCAGTAGAGGACAAGTTAGGCAACATTCCTTGCACGGGAGAGAATCTCTTTGGCAAGAACTGGCAGGAAAAGGCTAACGAGTTAGATGCTGACAATACCACTCTAGATAGATTGTCAACATCTACAGCCACTCCAACCAAAAAGAAGCCTTATAAAAAACCCTCTTTCAGCAAAAAGAGGAAATTTTATCCTTCCTATACCCAGCAAAGTCAAACTCAGAGTCAGGTTGCCCAAAAGGGACAAACTAGACAGCTAAAGAAGCCAAAAGGCCCGAGAGCCCAACCAGCTCCGCAGGTTCACCCCCCTCAAGGGCTTTGACCCCTTCCTAGAGAGCTTAGCCTTCCTGCCTCTGAGGGGTCCCCAACCCCCTCCCCCCAATATCCAAGGCAGGTTATGCGACTTTGCCAGCAGATGGCATCAGAAAACAGCAGAAGATTGGACTCTGTCCATTGTAGAAGAGGGGTACAAGCTTCATTTTCACAGCATGCCCCCTCCTACAATTCTAAGGCAATTCAATTCTCAAACCTCCGCAGACAATCTGCTAGATCACGAGGTCTCAACACTTCTTGCCCAAGGGGCAATAGAAGAGGTTCCCATTCTTCAACGGGGTGCAGGGTTCTACTCCCCCTATTTTCTTATTCCAAAGAAAACAGGAGGACACAGACCCATTCTAGACCTCAGAGAATTGAAGAAATACCTGTTCCGAGAGACGTTCAAAATGATTTCTCTAGGAACTCTTCTGCCATACCTTCAAAGGCAGGATTGGCTTTGCTCTCTAGACTTAAAGGATGCATACACTCACATTCTGATCCATCCAGATCACAGGAAATTTTTACGATTCCTTTTCAAGGGAAAACATTTCCAGTACAGGGTTCTTCCCTTTGGTCTGGCTTCAGCAGCAAGAGTATTCACGAAATGCATGGCAGTAATAGTTGCATTTCTGCGAACCCTGGGGATATTCGTCTTCCCTTAGATGACTGGCTCATTCGAGCCCCTACAGTTGCAGAGGCCAGCACTGCATTGTCTCGCACAATGCGAATCCTCCAATACTTGGGGTTGGTAATACACTTCCCAAAATCCCAACTTGTTCCTTCCCAATGCCTGGAATTCATAGGGGCCTGTCTAGATACCAGACAGGCAAAGGCTTTCCTTCCACAGGCCCGGTGTCTTCGCATAATGCAACTAGCTTCTCAAGCAGCAGGGAAATCCTCCCTAACTGCTCGGGAGCTACTACAGTTGCTGGGACATATGGCATCCACAGTTCATGCAGTCCCATTTGCTCACCTCCACATGCGAGCAGCTCAGTGGACCCTATCCACACAGTGGACACAGGCCACTTATCAGACAAAATAATAAGCTCTCAATGACTAAATTTTGTCCCTCCAATGGTGGTAATCACTAGAAAATCTGACAGTGAGGTCTCCTTTTCATCAACCCCTCTTTCAGGCCACCCTAACAACAGATGCATCATAGGTAGGTTGGGGAGCACACCTGAATCATCTCTCTACACAGGGCACCTGGTCTCCACAGGAGGCTGGTCTACACATAAACCTCCTGGAATTAAGAGCAATCTATTTAGCTCTTCAAGTATTCCACGCCCAGCTCAGCTACAAGACAGTCCTAGTCCAGACGGACAATCATGTAGCCATGTTCTATGTGAACAAGCAGGGTGGAACAGGCTCTCTGTTGTTATGCAATGAAGCTTTATGACTGTGGGCCCTCGCCAGAGAGTATCAAATTCACCTTCTAGTGGTATATCTTCCAGGCATTCAAAACCTTTGGGCAGACAAACTCAGTCGAGTACTGCTGCCTCACGAGTGGTCGCTCCACCTAGACCAGGTGGCAAAGATATTTCATCTCTGGGGCACTCCAGACATAGACCTCTTTGCAAGTCCACTAAATGCCAAACTTCCCCGGTTCTGTTCCAGGATCCCGGCTCACAATTGTCAAGCAAGGGATGCCTTCCTCCTTCATTGGGGTCAGGACTTCCTTTATGCCTTCCCACCCATTCCCCTCATCCCCAAAACACTCTTCAAGCTTCAGAGAGGCAAAGGTCGTATGATTCTCATGGCGCCACGCCAAGCGTGGTATCCCCTGCTTCTACATCTCTCTCAAACTACACCTCTGGGGTTAGGGCATGCTCCAGATCTCCTTTCCCAAGAGGATGGGACGCTATGGCACCCGAGCCCCCAGTCCCTGCATCTCACGGCCTGGTTGCTGAAGGCTTAGACCTCCATGATTTCAACCTCTCCCAACAGGTAAAGGATATCCTTCAGGCTTCTAGAAAACTTTCCACAAGAAGGTCTTATGCCTTCAAGTGGAAACGTTTTACTATATGGTGCTCCAAGAAGGGATTAAACCCCCTTGTCATACCTTTAGAATCGATACTAGAGTATCTCCTTCACTTATCGAATTCTGGTCTAAAGACCAATTCGGTAAGAGTCCATCTTAGTGCAATTGCAGCTTCTTATAAGCCTCTGAATGGACAATCAAGTTCCTCTCATCCACTCATATCCAGATTTATGAGAGGTCTTCTATTAACCAAACCTCCCATTAAGCTACCACCGGTGGCATGGGATCTAAATCTAGTTCTCAGGCAGATCATGAAGCCGCCTTTTGAGCCTTTAGCCACTACAACCCTTAGGTTTTTGACCTGGAATGTCATCTTCCTAATTGCAATCACCTCGCATTAGTGAACTGCAAGCTTTAGTGGCTGATCCTCCTTATACTAGGTTTCACCATGATAAGGTTGTTCTTAGAACTCATCCACACTTAATGCCAAAGGTGGTTTCACCTTTTCATTTAAATCAATCAATTTATCTTCCTGTATTTTTTCCGAGGCCTCACACCTCTAATGCAGAAAGAAACCTTCATACTTTGGATTGTAAAAGAGCCTTAGCCTTTTACCTACAGAGAACACAGCAACATAGAAAGTCCTTGCAACTTTTTATAGCTTTTGACTCTAGTCATTTGGGACTTCCAGTCTCCAAAAGAACTTTATTTAAATGAATTGCCCGATGCATATCCTTTGCTTATGAGAGTAAGGGTCTTCCTCTTCTAGGCCATGTCACAGCTCATAACGTGAGAGCCATGGCAACTTCCATGGCTAATCTCCATTCTGTGGCTATCGATTACATTTGTTGAGCAGCCACCTGGGCTTCGGTACACACCTTCACAGCCCATTACTACCTGGATAAAGCCTCCCGTTGGGATGCCTTCTTTGGCCAAGCTGTTCTTCAAAATCACTTTCAGACATAATTCAACTCCTACCCACCAACCCTGGTGGAATGCCAGAGATCCATGGGAGGAAGGATGCCTACCTTTCTAGGGTGGCGCCTTCCTGGGGCTATCTCCCTGGCATCTTCAGCTAGGGGGTCCCCATATGTGAAGACTACATTCCTGCTTTTTCCTGGAGATAGCGTAGTTACTCACCTATAACAGGTGATCTCCGGGAACAGCAGGAATTTAGTCTTCACAACCCACCCACCTCCCCTAGGAGTTGTCTCTATCTCTTTGTCTCTTTCCTCTCTCCCTCTATCCTTTCACTCAGCTACAAACCTAACTGAAGAGGAACAGTTGGAAAGGTGGGAAGGCAGCGCACATGTGCTGAGGGATGCTCCAAAAAGCGTTCCTATTGGACGCTGGGGAGCGTTCCCGCGCAGGCTTCGTCGGTACCGACGATACCCATATGTGAAGACTAAATTCCTGCTGTTCCCGGAGATCACCTTTTACAGGTGAGTAACTACGTTGTCTCTTATGAGTCTTAAATAGGTTACCCTGTAGCTTCATTGCATGTCCCCTAGTCTTTCTGTATTCTGATGACATAAACAAATCGATCTACATTACCCGTTCCACTCCATTCATTAATTTATAGACCTCTATCATATCTCCCCTCAGCCGTCTCTTTTCCAGGTTGAAGAGCCCTAACCTTTATAGTCTCTCTTCATAGGGTTATCTTCCATCCCCTTTACCATTTTGGTGGCTCTTCTCTGTACCTTTTGTAATAATGCTATATCCTTTTTAAGATACGGCGACCAGAATTGCACACAGTATTCAAGGTGCGGTTGGCACCATGGAACGAGAGAGAGGCATTATAATATCCTTTATTTTATTTTCCATTCCTTTCCTTATGATACCTAGCATTCTATTTGCTCTCTTGGCTGCCGCTGCACACTGGGTGGAGGATTTTAACATGTTATCCACGATGACGCCTAAATCTTTTTCTTGGGTGGTGGTTCTTAATGTGGAATCTTGCATCGTGTAACCATAGTTTGGGTTGTTCTTTCCTAGGTGCATAACTTTGCACTTGTCCACATTAAATTTCATCTGCCATTTGGATGCCCAATCTTCCAATTTATCAAGATCCTCTTGCAATTTTCCACAATCCTCATGGGTACAACTTTAAATAGTTTTGTGTCATCTGAAAATTTGATAACCTCACTCATTATTCCCTTTTTCAGGTCATTTATGAATATGTTAAAAAGCAGAGGACCCAGCACAGATCCCTGTGGTACACCACTATTCACCTTTCTCCATTGGGAAAATTGGCCATTTAGCCCTACCCTCTGCTTTCTGTCTTCCTCTGCTTTCTATCTTTTAACCAGTTCCTAATCCACAATAGTACACTGCCTCCTATCCCATGATTTTTTAGATTTGCCAAATGTCTCTGATGAGGGACCGTGTCAAAGGCTTTCTGAAAGCCCAGAAACACTATATCAACTGACTCACCTTTGTCTACCTGTTTATTCACACCTTCAAAAAAACATAACAGATTAGTAAGACAAGATCTTCCTTGTCTAAAGCCATGTTGGCTGTCTCCCACAAAGCCATGACTATCTACATGTTCAGTAATTTTGTTCTTTATCATGGTTTCTACCATTTTTCCCGGTATTGACATCAGGCTCACCAGTCTGTACTTTCCCGGATCACCCCTGGAGCCCTTTTTAAAAATTGGCCATCCTCCAATCTTTAGGTATTACAGATGATTTTAATGATAGTTAACAGATTACTAATAGCAGATCTGCAATCTCATATTTCAGTTCTTTCAACACCCTTGAATGTATTCCATCCGGTCCAGGTGATTTGCTACTCTTCAGTTTATCGAATAGTTGTAATACATCTTCTCGGTGTATCGATATTTCTTTCAATTCTTCCGCAGTATCACCTTTAAATACCACTTCAGTCATGGGTAACACATCCCTACATCTTCCTCAGTAAAGACCAAAGCAAAGAATTCATTCAGTCTCTCCGCTATGGCCTTGTCCCCTCTATTACCTAATGGTCCAACTGACTCTCTCACAGGTTTTTTGCGACAAATGTACTTGAAAAAGTCTTAATTACGCGTGTTTGCTTCCACAGCAAGCTTCTTCTCAAATTCTCTCTTTGCCTGCCTTATCAATGCCTTGCATTTAACTTGCCAGTGCTTGTGCTGTTTCCAGTTTTTGTCATTTGGCTCTTTTTTCCATTTTCTGAAAGATGCTTTTTTGGCAATAACAGCCTCTTTGACCTCACCTTTAAACCATGCTGGCAGTTTTTTGGACTTCCTTCTACTTTTCTTAAAGCGTGGAATACAGCTGGTCTGGGCTTCCAAGATAGTATTTTTAAACAACACCCAAGCTTGATGTAAGTCTTTAACTTTTGCAATTGCTCCTTTTAGTTTTTTCTTAACTATTTTCCTCACTTGTATTCAGTACAAGACAACATGCTGAACCTGTATCTACGAGCCAATATGTGCAGAACTTATAGGTCAATCAATGTCCAGTGAGACTGAGCTGGAACCTGCTGATACATTACAGGCAGATACTTACTTGCATACAAATATTTCCTTTATTAGTAGATCTTCCCATACCAGGTGGTGTGCAAGGTTAGCATAGTGGTTATGGCACTGTGTTTGGACACGCCAGAGTGCCTGTTCAGTTCCCACTGGTGGTTTTTCCTGTTCATTTTGTTGTTGGCTGGTATAAGGACCATCCAAAAGGGGTGCAGGTTCGGCACGGCCCCAGGCACCTTTGCATCTATTCTGTGTGAGCTACTTTATGCATGCCCTTTTCAATCCATCCTGTCAGACAGGTAGGGTGTGCAGCCTGAGATGTGGACCATTGGAGAGTGTTGATCGTGTATCCGCAGCTGATGCATGAACCATACAGTGGACAGGCTTGGGGTACTGGTGGCTGCCAGTGGGGGCCTCCATCACATAATCTCTACTCTTCTCTCTCCTTTCCTATCATACTATGGCGTTCTCTTCCTTTTTCCCCAGCAGTTTTTGATGTATTTTGTAAACCGCTCAGATTCTGTTGTGATGGGTGGTCTATTAAGAAACCCAACAAACAAACAATATACTGGACATGCAGCCACATCCTACCCGGGTGATGTGGATCTTTCCACCGATTTGTACTTTGCAGACAGATACATATGTTCCCTTTGTTGGTGATCTCTGCCATGCCAGATGCTTTGTAGGTTTAGCATAGTGATTTTGTGGCACTGTGTTTGGACACCCCAGAGGGCCGGTTCAGTTCCCACTGGTGTTTTTGTTCATTTTGTTTTTGGCTGGTGGAAGGACCATAAAAAAGGGATGCAGGTTCGGCACGGCCCCAGGCACCTTTGCATCTATTCTGTGTGGGCTACTTTATGCATGCTCTTTTCAATCCATCCTGTTAGACAGGCAGAGTGTGTAGCCTGAGCTGTGGCCCACGTGCCACTTACTGGCTACAATATCAGATGGACAGGGATCATCTGGTCTACAAACTACCACCTGTCTGTCCATCCCTCACCTTCTGATTGACTTCTATTGATGCTCCATTATCCAGCACCTTCCCCCTCAGGGCATCTTGCCTACAGGCGCCTTGACCCTCTGATGCAGCACTTTATACCCTTCAGGCACCTTCACTTGTGTCATCTTTATGTGTGTCGTGCCGTTACTGTGCGGCTTATAGTCAGGGCTCCCTGTTCCACGCGGTACGTGGCCCATAGCCTTATATACTGGTGAAATTACGTTCAATTACAACTCTAAAGTAATTTAGACTTATCCACTTGATACTTTCACTTCACTGATAATGGGTCTCAGACTCACGTGGCACTCTTCTCAGGACAAAAGTCCAACAGTTTAGTGCTATGATTAACATCAACGACCCCAGTGCATTTTCAACTTTAACTTTTGTGCTTTAAATTTATATCGCTTAATCACTTAACTTAAAAAGCATCACCCCCTGTGTTGCTCATGGTGAAACGGATCCCGATGCTCTAAACAGGCGCCATTACGGCGTTTCAAAAACAGACTTTCTTCAGGAGATCCTTCCCCATACTAGAAAAAACACAGATAACAAACCTTAAAAAACTGGCGTTAAAAGCACATCATAACCTCTTCATTCTTAAAGTGCTGACAAATTCTAACTCACTTTTAGGGACGCTGCCCACGTCCTCTAATCCAGAGCTCTTTCTCACACTGATGACTCCAAGCTCCAAAAGACGCCGCGCATGCGGGCTGGAATGTCCTACCTTAATTTAAACCCCTCTACATAATATCGCTATATGCTACAGCTGTTCAGTTTGTCTCTGGGGCCTCTCGTGTTCTCTCTTATCACCGAGGGCTCTTCTTACTAGATTTCTTATTGCCCTACCGGCTTTCGCTTATTAAAATGTAAAATCTCAACCAAAAATGTCAAAAACTCCCTATGCGGTCCCTAGCTCTCTCTCACGTCACACATTCTCTAACTGCAATTACTTAAGTACATACCTGCCAATCAATGGCCACATTCAGCTCACCCGGACTAACTGTGTTTAATCGGTAGATCCACCATTGTTCTCTTTTAAGAAGGGTCTCATCTAATGTTCTGCGGGCTTAATTATCTGCTCTACGGCAAAGCATCGCAAGTCCTCAAAGCCATGTCCCTGTGCCAAACAGTGTGTCACTATTGGGGCTTCTAATCTACGGCATTTTAAACGGCTTCTGTGTTCCCTCAACCTAATTCGTAAGGGACGTAAAGTCTTACCGATGTATAGCAAGCCACAGGGGCACATAATACTATACACAACTGCCGCTGAAGCACACGTAGTACTATTGCGAAGGGTAAAACTAATTCCATGATATTGAAATTGCTTTAATTCTAGCGTGACCAGACAAATGTCACAGTCCCCGCATTTCTTATGGCCTCCTTCTTCCAGGATGGGTTTTAACCGGGGGAGTACTGTAGGGCTGAGATATTCCTTTAAATTTCGCCCTCTCTTCCAAACGCATCTAATTTGTTTGTCTCGCAAACCGGGAACTACCGTTAATATATTCCTATGCTTATACAGTAATTTTTGTATATAATAACTCATGGGAGAATAAGTTGTTATTAAATTCACTGTATCTCCATCCTGCTTCCCTCTAGCTGACTTGCCCATGCTCAATAACCCCGGCCTATGATTGTACAGTGCTCTTTGATATGCTTGCTGAACTACTGCCTTAGGATATCCCCTTTCCAAAAAGTCTTTCTTAAGAACACGAGCCTGCTGTTTAAAGTCCTGAACTTCCGAACAGTTCCGCCTAAAACGCAGAAACTGTGAAAAGGGAAGGGAATTTTTTAATTGCCGGGGATGCTTGCTCTGATAATGGAGAAACGTGTTCCTGTCAGTGGTTTTTCGAAACACTGATGTATGCCAATAATGACTGCCTCTACTGACTAACACATCCAGATACATAATTTCATTCTGATGATAGTTATATGTGAACTTAATATTTCCATCACACTGATTGAGCCAACCAAGAAATTCCAATAATGTTTCCTGTGTCCCTCTCCACAAAACAAACACATCATCTATATATCTGCGCCATTCTAGCACAGATTAGAAGCCCCGATAGTGACACACTGTTTGGCACAGGGACATGGCTTTGAGGACTTGCGATGCTTTGCCGTAGAGCAGATAATTAAGCCCGAAGGAGGCAGAACATTAGATGAGACCCTTCTTAAAAGAGAACAATGGTGGATCTACCGATTAAACACAGTTAGTCCGGGTGGGCTGAATGTGGCCATTGATTGGCAGGTATTTACTTAAGTAATTGCAGTTAGAGAATGTGTGACGTGAGAGAGAGCTAGGGACCGCATAGGGAGTTTTTGACATTTTTGGTTGAGATTTTACATTTTAATAAGCGAAAGCCGGTAGGGCAATAAGAAATCTAGTAAGAAGAGCCCTCGGTGATAAGAGAGAACACGAGAGGCCCCAGAGACAAACTGAACAGCTGTAGCATATAGCGATATTATGTAGAGGGGTTTAAATTAAGGTAGGACATTCCAGCCCGCATGCGCGGCGTCTTTTGGAGCTTGGAGTCATCAGTGTGAGAAAGAGCTCTGGATTAGAGGACGTGGGCAGCGTCACTAAAAGTGAGTTAGAATTTGTCAGCACTTTAAGAATGAAGAGGTTATGATGTGCTTTTAACGCCAGGTTTTTAAGGTTTGTTATCTGTGTTTTTTCTAGTATGGGGAAGGATCTCCTGAAGATCTGTAAATAGCCCACCCTGTATATAGCTCAAACAAATCAAGCACCCAACACATCCCTCACACAACTAAGTTTTATCCTCACTGCATGTACAACACACACACTTTACCTGATTGCTTGCTGTGATACCACCTTGATTATTAAGATAAGGCGGTTTAGAAATACTGTTAAATAAATAAAATAAATAAATAAATAAATAAAGTCTGTTTTTGAAACGCCATAATGGCGCCTGTTTAGAGCGTCGGGATCCGTTTCACCATGAGCAACACAGGGGGTGATGCTTTTTAAGTTAAGTGATTAAGCGATAGAAATTTAAAGCACAAAAGTTAAAGTTGAAAATGCACTGGGGTCGTTGATGTTAATCACAGCACTAAACTGTTGGACTTTTGTCCTGAGAAGAGTGCCGCGTGAGTCTGAGACCCGTTAACAGTGAAGTGAAAGTATCAAGTGGATAAGTCTAAATTACTTTAGAGTTGTAATTGAACGTAATTTCACCAGTACTTCAGGAACACGTTCAGAAAAAAGAGACCAATTTGGTTGTGATTACACATAGCCTTATATGGCATTGGTAACATTAGTGCTGAGCTTACCGCCGGTGACCTTTCCGCAGTTTAGTAAACATATCCCTTAGTCTACCATCCACACCTTTACTAAGCACCAGTCACCAATATCTTCCAAGTTCATCACCAATATATTTATTTATTTGTGTGTTTTATATTCCGCTATATCGGGTAATCATTGCAGTTTACAATTAAAACAACCGATACATTAAACATTGTAACAATAAATGGTGCAATAACAAGCAATCAAGAATGTACATGATTCAAGATTATTTTAACTTATATACAGCATATGTACAATTCTATTGATCGATAATATCCATCAGTACAGGATGGGGTTAAGGGATGGGTGATTTAGTGACCAGTTTGATTGGTTGTATAGCATAATGGCAAGGGGGGGGGGGGAAATGATGTTGGGTGAGAGCTTTCGTTTCATTTTGACCAAAATGTTCTGTGAAGAGATGGGTTTTGAGTTGGGGCGGAACGAGGCTAAGTCTGTAATGTTTCAGAGACTGGGTGGTAGGGAGTTCCAGAGCATTGGGGATGTAAACTCAAATGCTCTGCTGCTGGTGCACTGTTTAGACTTACGGAAAAAGCTGATGAGGTAGAGTGGGGTCATTTGTTCTCTTCTTAGTCGATTGATGGGGGCCACTTTAATTAATTGGGAAAGAGTTTGGGGAGCTATTTTTCTGATGATGATTGAAAGTGGTCATTAATATCTTGAATTTGATGTGGCTTTGTACGGTCAGCCAGTGTAAGTCATATAAGATTGGAGTTATATGATCAATTCGGCATGCATTGTGGATGATTCGTGCCACAGTATGCTGAGCCAGTATGAGTGGGTGTAGGGATATTTTGGGACGACCATGAAGTAGACCATTGCAATAGTCTATATGTAGGGTAATCATTGCTTGCATTATGGATCTGAAGTCAGAGGGCTGAAATAAAAGGTTTTAGATGCAGCAGAAGACTGATCTTATTGAAAATTGTTTTTGTAAGATTTTTGATGTGTGACCAAAAAGAGAGGTGTTTGTCTAGTTACACCTAAATATTTTACTTTGTCTTTGATTGAGAGATTAACATCATCAGTTATGTGTCGTGGTGGTCCACTGGCTTGGAACCTCCCAGGCCCTTTACATGCCACATGGCAGGATTCCAATCCTGAATAGCCATGGAAAAAGATGGAATAGTCCACCTTACTCCAACCCAGGAAGTGACGTCTACACGCGCCACTCCCACCTGATACATGTAGCACTCCAGCTATCCAAGACACCCAGCCAGGAAAAACCTTTGAGATGCCGACCCCTAAAATGTGCCATCATCAACGCGCGTTCCATCCGCAAAAAATGGCCTGTTGTCCTTGACACAATCTCCTTCTACGACCTTGAAATTCTCATGATCACGGAAACTTGGCTATCACCAGAAGACAACGTCCTCCTCAATCAGCTACTTCCCCCCCAATTTCTCCATACATACGAGACATAGGGAAAACAAAAAAGGAGGAGGGGTGCTCATAATCTCCAAATCAGACCTCAACTTCCACATTGTGGACTCTTCCAGCACAAACAGCCTGGACATCCTCTCCGTTGCTAACCAACAATGCTCCCTTACCCTGTTATATAGAACACCATCTACTTCTCCAGTTGACCTTCCAACCATTATTGACCTTGCAGCTAACACCCTCACTCCCAATAAACCAAATTGGATAATGGGTGATTTCAATCTCCCATCTTTACCCCAAAGCCACGCAAATGCGTTCCTTGATGCAATGGAAGACCTGGGACTCAAACAAATTATCAATGAACCCACACAAACAAAAGGGAACATTCTTGACATGGTATTTGTTCCACATCCAGTCATGGACAGAAACCACAATCCTCCAATATCAGTCGTGGATGTACCCTGGTCCGACCACAAATTGATCATTATCCAGATACCCATCAACAATGACCAGCTGAACAGAAGCCGACCCACGAACATCACCTCTCGAACTGCCACTAGATGCTTTCGCCCCTTCGATAGGGAACACATCCTTTCGGAGACCCCATCACTCATCAACAAAACCACACCGGACCTTGATGAACTAATCTCTTGCTGGAACTCCAGCCTGCTTGCCATCTCACAACACTCGAACCCTAAGAATACAGCAAGGTCAAAAAGAAGCTCCGCCCCATGGTTCTCCCCTGAGCTACGATCTTCCCTCACGCAACTATGTGGACTTGAACGCCGATGGCACCGATCGTGCTCAACTGAAGACCAGACCGCATACCGAACCCACCTTGCAATACATCGAGAAAGCACAGTTACTTACCTGTAACAGGTGATCTCTGGGAACAGCAGGAATTAGTCCTCACATATGGGTACGTCGGAACCGACGGAGCCTGCGCGGGAAAGCTCCCCAGCTTCCCAGAAAGGAAGCTTTTGGGGCCTCCCACAGCGCATGCGCGCTGCCTTCCCGCCTTCCTGACCAAATCTCCTCAGTTCGAGTTTAAAGCTGAGACAATAGAGAGAAGAAAGAGAGAGAGAGAGATACAACTCCTAGGGGAGGTGGGTGGGTTGTGAGGACTAATTCCTGCTGTTCCCAGAGATCACCTGTTACAGGTAAGTAACTGTGCTATCTCCAGGAACAAGCAGGAATGAGTCCTCACATATGGGGACTCCCTAGCTAAGATGCCGGGGAGATCCCCCTGCAAGAATTCCTCATCTTCCTATGGATCTCAGGCATCCATTCAGGGAAGGTGGACAGGAGTTGTTTAAGAATGGAACAGGTGTCTGAGGACAGCCTGACCAAACAAGGCATCCCGGCGGGAGTCCTTGTCCAAGCAGTAATGGGCTGTGAAGGTATGAACCGAGGCCCAAGTGGCTGCTCGACAGATCTGATCGATGGATACAGAATGAAGATGAGCCATAGATGTGGCCATGGCTCTCACATTGTGAGCTGTGACATGGCCTTCCAGAGAAAGGTTCTTACTCTGGTAAGCAAAAGAAATACACTGAGCAATCCAATTGGACAGTGTTCTTTTTGAGACTGGAAGTCCTAAATGAGAAGGATCAAAAGCAACAAAAAGTTGAGAAGACTTTCTATGTTGCTGTGTCCTGTGGATGTAAAAGGCAAGAGCTCTTTTACAATCTAACGTATGTAGGTTCCTCTCTGCACTAGATGCATGAGGAGCTGGAAAAAAGACAGGTAGATATACCTCTTGATTAAGATGAAAAGGTGAGACCACTTTAGGCATAAAGTGGGGATTTGTCCTAAGGACTACCTTATCATGATGGAACCTTGTATAAGTTGGATTAGCCACTAAAGCCTGTAGTTCACTGATGCGGCGAGCAGAAGTGATTGCAATAAGGAAAATGACTTTCCAGGAAAGAAATTTCAAGGAGGTAGTGGCTAAGGGTTCAAAGGGTGGCTTCATAAGCTGACCAAGAACCACGTTTAAGTCCCATGCCACCGGAGGAGGTCGAATGGGAGGTTTAGTTAAGGTTAGGCCTCTCATGAATCTCGCAATAAGAGGATGAGAGGAAACAGGTTGTCCATTGATAGGCTGAAGAGATGCTGCAATAGCACTCAAATGGACCCTTACAGAATTGGTTTTAAGTCCTGCATTGGAAAGATGCAGGAGATATTCGAGTAAAGAATTCAAAGGTAGTGCTAGAGGGTTAAGACCTTTTTCTGCACACCAAATGGAAAATCTTTTCCATTTAAAAGCATAAGAACGGGAGATCACGTGAGCACATGACGTGTCCTCAGTGCGCTCCTGGACCGTCGCCTTGAATCGGCAAGCAAACTGCAGTAATTGAGAGCGGGTGTGGGTGCATACCGTGGGATTAGTGGTCCGGTGACCCAACGTGCTCGGAGAGCCTCAGGCCGGCGGGAGAGAAACTGCCTACTCATGCGGGCTGCAGCGAAAAAAGAGAAGGACAAAGCACATGGAGCCCGCGAATCCAAGATGGCGACCGCCACGCGGCCCGGGGTGAGTGCGGGCTCCCCGGGGTCCTCTCCAGGTTCAGGTAATGGCGAGCCGGGGGTGGAGGACCTAGCGCACGAGGTAGCTAAATTACTGACGCCTCAATTTGATTCTATCTTGCAAAAATTGGATTCGATGGCGGAGACATACGGTGAACTTACCCGGAGGGTGGAGGAAGCCGAACACCGCATCACAGCGTTGGAAGAGGGTGAGGGGCCACGCGATGCCACTATTGCCCGCCATAAAAAGGAGATTGCAGCGATGCTCGAGAAACTGGATGATCTCGAGAATAGATCGCGCCGCAACAATTTGAGGCTGGTGGGGGTTCCCGAGACCTGGTCTGATCAACAACTTGCTGGTCTCTTTGAAACATGGCTGCCAAAGGAGTTGGGCCTGGAGGATTTGATTGGACATGTCACCGTGGAGCGAGCGTATCGTCTGGGTCCGAAGCGGGGCCCTGGTGAGCGGCCGCGGCCGGTACTGGCCAAGCTATTGAACTTCCAGCATAAAATGGCCCTGCTTCAGGCATATCGTAACAGGCGCGCTTTGCAGCTGGACAATAAATCTATTCTCATGTTTCAGGACTACTCTGCCGCTTTGGCGGCCAAACGCAAGGAGTTTTCCCCTCTATGTGGTCAGTTGGTGAGAGCGGGGATCCGCTTTGCACTTGTCTACCCCGCTGTGTTGCGAGTCTACCACGAGGGGAAGGCCCATGTTTTTGCTCAAGTTCCGGCGGCCAAGGCCTTCGTGACCGCAGCCGTGGGGCCCAGAACGGAACCTGGAGTGGACATTGGCTCCTGATCTGGACATTTGGATTTGCATACTTCAATCATGGATGAGTGGGCCTTCGATCACCTAGACTGGTTATGTGTGTCTAGTGTGGTAGAGGTGATATTGATGTTTGTGTCAGAGTTTCTCATACACTGTTTATAGGCGTGTGGGTACTGATTCATAGGCTTCCTTCTCCTGCCATTATTTGCACTATGGTCCTCTAGGTTGTGCCTATGCTGGTTACTATCTCGAAGGGCTGTTTAGCTTGCTTGCTCCCCACATGGGCTCTCTGTAAGAGGTGGTGTTGAGGGGGGACGGTCCAGAAGTGCGACTTGTGATTCTCACATTGGGATTTATGGTAGAGTTTTTTAGAGTGGTTGGGGGGAGGGATTGGATAGTTGATACTTTATTGGGGGGGCAGGGGGGACACTTTCGTAGAGACCTGGGGTGGTGGGAGGGGGGAATAGAGACGAGGTTGGAAGGGGGGGAGAGCAGCGGGTAGGGGAGGGAGGGGGGTGGGGGTGAGGGAGGGAAGGACCAAGGGTGGGGGATGGCACCTGTCTATGCAACTTGTACACAGCATGGGAATTCAGAAGCACTGGGCGAACTGGACTATAGCCCGGGAGATGAGGCTGGGCATCTCTGGGCGGTCCTTTGGATGTCTTATCTGCTGGTTTTCATGGGACTGGGGATATGCCTGAGATTAAGATAATTTCCTGGAATGTTGGGGGCATGGGCTCTCCGATTAAACGCACTAAAATCCTACAGGGGCTGAAGAGAAAGGGAGCGCATATTGCCCTGTTGCAAGAGACCCACTTGAGTGCTATAGAACATCAGAAGTTGAGGCGGGACTGGGTAAATGTCTCATACGGTGCCTCCTCCGGCACAAAAAAGGCAGGGGTGGCGGTGTTGGTGCGGCGGGGGGTACCTTTTGAAGTGCATACGGTACAGGCCGACCCCCATGGCAGATATCTCTTGCTGCAGGGCACGCTCTATGCTGAACCATTCTGGCTATTGAATGTTTATGCACCAAATGTTTATGAGCATGGTTTTTTTACTAAACTGCTGGGGCTGTTGAAATGTGCTGGAAAGGCTAAGATCGTTGTGGCTGGGGATTTTAATTGCCCACACGACCCGACCCTTGACAAATCCCATCATAGGGGGGAGGGAGCCTGGACACGTAAGGGAGTTAGCTTTCTTTGTCGGCAAGGTGAATTAGTAGATGTATGGCGCATGCTGCATCCAGGGGTGCGGGAATATACACACCAGTCGAGAGCTCATTTAACTTGGTCCCGTATAGACTCTGTTCTTGTTAGTGAAGGAGGAGTCACGAGAGTCCTGCGGGCGGAGATAGAACCGATAATGATCTCGGATCACGGGATGGTTTGGATAACTTGGGACTGCCAGGGGTCGACTAGAGCAGGGTGGAGATTCCCGGTCTATTTGTGGGAGGATGAGGACTTTCGTGGCTATCTTAAGCAGCAATGGGAGGATTATGTCTCTTTCAACGATACCCCGCAATGCCCCCCGATGATGTTTTGGGAGGCCAGTAAGGCTGTAATGAGGGGAGCGATTATCTCATACACCACACGGCGCCGCCGCCACTTAGATCGGAGTGTTTTAGTGATGGAGCGCGACCTACGGGAGATGCAACGCAAGTTGGGTGGGAGCCGGGCTGGCGTTACTCAGAGGGACTATGTACATTTGCAGACAGCACTGAATGCATTGCTCCAGAAAAGAGCTGCGCTTTCGATGCAATACTACAAGCATCGCCTTCACTTGTTTGGTAATAGGTCTGGCAGGCTACTAGCAAGACTCATTCGGGACCCGGGGGGGACTCGGTTTATTCCTGTGCTGCGGGATGATGATGGTAACCTGCATCATAGACCTGAGGAGATTGCGCGGATTTTCCGGATTTTTTACCAGAACCTCTACAGTGAAGAGGAGAGGGACTATGACCAAGGGGTAGCTTTCTTGCGACAGTTAAATCTGCCAAAGGTCTCGGCGGAAGCTTTAGAACAGCTTAATGCGCCATTGTCGGTGGCAGAGCTTCTTGCTGGTATTAAGCGGGGAAAGTCTCATAAGGCTCCGGGTCCGGATGGTTTTAGTATGGAATATTATAAAATCTTGGCTTCGAGTTTGGCCCCCTCCATGGTGGTGACGTTTGAGGCGGCGCGGGACGCTGGTATTTTTCCCCGGGATATGCGATGTGCGGACATTACAGTGCTCCCCAAGCCTGGGAAGGATCCGGTAGATCCTGCCTCTTATAGACCGATTTCTCTCATTAATTGTGACTTAAAATTGTTGGCCTCTGTGTTAGCGAATAGGCTTGCCCCTCTACTACCATCTCTTATTAACGAGCGGCAAGTTGGATTTGTACAGGGACGGGAGGCCTCCTGGAATATTACAAAAATCCTTTTGGGCATGGACCAGTGTTTGCAAAGTACTGAGGCGCTATTACTTGTCAGTCTGGATGCTGAGAAAGCGTTTGATCGGGTGGCCTGGCCCTATCTGTGGGATGCTCTCTCGGCCTTTGGGCTACAAGGTGATTTTATGTGCTGGCTGCGAGCGTTGTATGCCCAGCCCATGGCGCGTGTAGGCTCTAACGGTGCTTTCTCAGATCCCTTTGTGTTGGAGCGGGGGACTAGACAGGGGTGTCCTCTATCTCCACTGCTCTTTGTACTCGCCTTAGAGCCGCTCTTGCGCGCTCTGCAGGCAGACCCTACGATTGAAGGGATCCGCATGGGCGGGGAGGACTTAAAAGTATGTGCTTTTGCTGACGATATGTTGCTGTGCCTTACAAATCTACCTTTCTCATTGACCAAGGCGCTCAGCTTGATACAGACCTATGGCAGCTTTTCTGGCTTAAAAGTTAACACCACGAAGTCAGTTGTTTTAGATGTGGGGGATAGGGTACGCCCCCGATGGATAGGGACTTTTCCGTTGATGTGGGCGGATGGTCAGATCAAATATCTGGGCATACAATTGCCTGCTAGACCTATGGACCTGTATCGAGCTAATGTGCCCGGCTTACTTTCCAGGAGTATTAAAACTCTGACGAGCTGGCGCGGCTTGCCACTGTCTCTAAGAGGGAGAATTGCACTGTTTACCATGGTAGAGTTTCCCAAGTGGATATATTCTCCGTATGCTCCCGATATGGCTCCTGGATAAAGATTGGAAGCGCCTGGAGCAGGGCCTTCGTGCATTTCTGTGGGGTGGGCGTAGGGCCCGCATATCTTTAAGGGCGTTAATGAGTAGAAGGGAGGAGGGGGGTTTGGAGCTGCCCTCGCTGCGCAACTATAATGTGCGCTATCTAGTTCGGCACATCAGGGCGCTGGTGGAGGGCTCGGAAGGGGGGGCCGCGATTTGGCCTCTGGCGGAAGTACTAGCCCCCTACCATCCTCTATACCTTTTACATGCTGAACAGCTTCCCGCGACGATCCGGAAAGGTGTGGGGGGGGGTACCTGGAGGCGATGCGTTTCGCCTGGAGGGCACTTTGCCAGAGGTTTGGCTGGGACAGGCGGAGGACTCCTCTGTTACCTTTGGTGGGTAACCCTGACTTTGGTCCTGGGTTTGCACACCGCAGTGTGTTCTGCGCTTGGGCTGAGAAGGGGTTGGTGTGTCTTGGAGATTTGTATACGCAGGCTGATGGTGTTTTGGATAGTTTTCAGCAGGTGCAGCGTCGGTTTAATATTAGATCCCAGGACTTTTATGGCTACCTACAGGTGAGACACTACTTAGCCTCGGTGGATGCAAGTATGAGAGGATGGTCCGCCTCTGGATATCCCCGTACCATCCTGGCGCAGTTGGAAGATCGTCCCACGGGTGCGGAGGTCTATCGGCATGTACTTCGGCCACCAGGGGGTGATGGGCTACTCCTGGACCTCGCACGTAGGTGGCAGGGCGATGGCGTGGACGAGGCGACGCCTGAGATGCTGCGGGTGGCTTTTGAAAGGATATCGAAAGGTCCGCGATGGGTATATCTCCAGGAAATGCAATATAAATTCCTGTGGCGAGCCTATACTAGTGATAAATGGGCCTCACAGGTTGGGTTACGACCCACTGCTATGTGCCTGTGGTGTGATGGGGCAGTTGGGACCTTCACCCATAAATTCTGGGGCTGCCCGAGGGTGCGCGACCTCTGGATGCGTGTCTGTGCTAAACTGCAGGGGTGGACTGGGTCCAGCTGCGCCATACAGAGAGAGCTATGCTTATTCCACAACTGGGCGCTGGGTTTTGAACAGATCCTGTATTGGCGTAAAGAGCTTTTTGAGCGTGGTTTTTTGCTGGTCAAGCGGGTGCTGTTGAGTCGCTGGGTATCTTCCACACCCCCTTTTTTGGGGCTGTGGGAGCAGTCTCTGCTTGACCTGATGAGTATGGAAAAGTTGACCGCTCAACGTCAGGGGGGTAAAAGTTGGGCAGAATTTTTGGAACTATGGTCTCCTGTGCTATCCCATTTGTCGCCGAAGGGGCGGAGCGCTATGCTTAATGTCTAGTACCTAGGGTCTCTTGATAGCGGGGTGCCCCTTTTGCTCGAAGAGCCTTTGCCACAACGATACTGCCGGCTGACCAGTGCTGATTTGATGTAGCCTATGCTGATGCAGTCTATATACTATGGTCTGCTTGCTGAAGTGGTTCTTGTTGACTTCTGCTCTGTGCTGTGTTCTTGATGTATATGTTGAGTGGGAGATTCCATCCGTGCTGTGGGGTGGGGGGGGGGGGAGGGAGGGGTGGGTATGTTAGTTTGTTTGCATATAGGGTTTGTCTACCTGTTTTCTTTGTGTATATCGCTGATGACACTCTTTAACAGAGCAGACTGAGGTTAACTGAGGGATGTGTTTACTTAGAGATGACTTGTCTGGCGATTTTTCTTGTTGCATTGCTGTAATATATGTTTGTGAGAAAATTAATAAAAATGATGTGACATAAAAGCATAAGAACGCCTGGTGGAAGGTTTCCTAGATGCATGGAGGACATCCTTCACCTGTTGAGAAAGATTGAAGTCTTGAATGTCTAGGCCTTCAGTAACCAAGCTCTGAGCTGAAGGGACTTGGGGTTTGGGTGCCACAAAGTCCCCTCCTCTTGAGACAGAAGGTCTGGAGCAGCTCCTAGATCCAGGGAGGGTGCCTGGGAGAGATGCAGAAGTAGAGGGTACCACACTTGGCGTGGCCAGCGTGGAGCTATGAGGATCATAGATCCTTGATCCCTCTGAAGTTTGAATAGAGTCTTGGGAATCAAAGGAATGGGTGGAAAGGCATACAGGAAGGCCTGACCCCAATGAAGGAGGAAGGCATCCTTGGCCTGAGCTCCCTGACACGGGATTCTGGAACAGAACCGGGGAAGTTTGGCATTGCACGAACTTGCAAACAGGTCTATGTCCGGGGTTCCCCATTTCTGAAAGATTCTGAGTACCTGATCCATGTGCAGGGACCATTCGTGTGGAAGCAGAACTCGACTGAGTCTGCCCGCCCAAGAGTTTTGGATTCCTGGGAGGTACACTGCCAGGAGATAGATTTGATGCTCTCTGGCGAAGGCCCACAATTTTAGAGCTTCGTTGCAAAGCGACAGAGAGCCAGTCCCTCCTTGTTTGTTTATGTAGAACATGGCTACTTGATTGTCGGTATGAACAAGGACTGTCATGTTGATGAGGAGGGTATGAAAGACCTTGAGAGCAAGGAAAATTGCTCGCAGCTCCAAAAGGTTGATATGAAGGGTGGTCTCCTGTGGAGACCAAGTGCCCTGAGTGGAGAGGTCTTGGAGATGAGCTCCTCAACCTGTTTGGGAGGCATCTGTAGTGAGAGTTGCTTGGGGTAACAAAGGTTGGAAGGGGGCCCCCAACAACAGATTTTGAGTGGATATCCACCATTGGAGAGACCAAAATAGACGTTTTGAGATTGCTATTTGGTCTGAGAGAGCTCCTGATGCTTGGGTCCACTGGGTGGACAAAGTCCATTGAGCTGCTCTCATATGTAGGCGAGCATAAGGCACCACATGAACTGTGGATGCCATGTGGCCTAGCAGTTGTAGCATCTCCCTGGCAGTCAAGTGGCTTCTGGACTGAATTTGAGAGGCCAAGTGCACTAGACGGTGGCAACGGGCCTGAGGAAGATAGGCCCTTGCAGTGGTGGTATCTAGCCAGGCCCCTATGAATTCTAGGGACTGAGTAGGGGTGAGTTGAGACTTTGGCAGATTGATGACAAGTCCCAGATACTGCAGTATGCGTCTGGTGTGGTCCAGGGAAGTCTGAACCTCGGACTGAGATGGAGCTCGGATGAGCCAGTCGTCCAGGTATGGGAAGACAAAGATTCCCAGAGTGCGTAGAAATGCAGCTACTATTGCCATGCATTTGGTAAATACCCTTGGAGCAGAGGCTAGACCGAAGGGAAGTACTCTGTATTGGAAATGTTTTCCCTAGAACAGAATCCGTATGAATTTTCTGTGGGATGGATGGATGAGTATATGTGTGTACGCATCCTTGAGATCTAGAGAACAAAGCCAGTCCTGACTCTGTAGGTATGGAAGGAGAGTGCCTAGAGAAAGCATCTTGAATTTCTCCTTGTATAGGAATTTGTTCAATTCTCTGAGATCCAGAATGGGTCTGTACCCCCCTGTTTTCTTGGGAATGAGAAAATAAGGGGAGTAAAAACCTGACCCTTGTTGAGGAAGAGGAACCTCTTCTATTGCCTTTTGGGCGAGAAGAGTGGTCACCTCCTGGCCCAACGGGTACAGGAGAGATGGGGGAGAATTGAATTGTCTCACCATGGTATGGGGAGGAAGGCTGGAGAAATGTAGTTTGTAGCCCTCTCTGATGATAGAGAGGGTCCACTGTTCTGATGTGATTTGTTCCCATCTGGGAGCAAAATGAGTTAACCTTCCTGGAATGGTGAGAGGCTCTGGTTGTTGCAGAGCCAGAAAGGTTAAGTTCTCTAGAATCAAGTCAAAAACTCTGAGGGGGTTGGGACTGCTGGACTGTAGCAGCCCCTGTAGACTTTGTTCTGGCCTGTTTAGCTTGCTGACGCTTAGGAGCAAAGCGAACTTGGGAAGATTGCTGGCCAGTATTTGTGGAAAATCTGGTCTTTTTATAGAAAGGCTTCTTAAAAGGTTTTTTCTTGGCAGGGGTAGAGGTAGACTTAGAAAGTCTATCTAAAGCAGCATTCTCTGCATCCATTTGAGTGGCTTTGATTTGCCACTCCTTGCCAAACAGATTTTCACCTGTACAGGGCAGATTGCCCAAGCCTTCTTGTACCCAGGGTTCCAAATCAGAGGCCTGGAGCCAAGCAAGTCTGCGAGCAGCTATGGCAATGCCAGAGGCTCTGCTAGCCCCCTCAAAAGAGTCAAAGGCTGCTCTGTTGGAGAACTTTGAAACATCTTGAGTTTGCTTTAGCAAAAGAAGGAACTCCTCCTTCTTATCCTCTGGGATAAAGGGGAGAAAATGACGTATCTTCAATGCAATCTCTTTCAAAAACATGCCCATATAGAGGCTGTATGAATTGATTCTGGCAATAAGCATGCTAGCTTGGAAGATTTTTCTACCAAAAGCATCCAGAGTCCTACATTCTCTTCCTGGAGGGGTAGAAGAGTGCCTTTTGGTACTCTTTATCTTTTTCATAGCAGACTTCACCACAATAAAGTGGTGAGGAAGCTGAGTTTTTTGAAAACCAGGAGAAGGAGGAACCCGATACATGGTGTCCAAACGTCGAGAATGTGGAGATGTGGGAGGCTCCTCTCACCCTAAGTCCATCATGTGTTCTTGAAGAATTTCATGTATGGGTAAGGTGGCTGCCTCTTTGGGAACCTTAGAGTATCCTAAAATATCCAATTTATTTGCTCTAGGTTCCTTTTCAGAGGTTACAGATATGGAAAGTCCTTTAGCTACTTCAATAATGAAGTCTTGAAAGGACAAATCCTCTGGAGGAGACATTCTCCTTTTTGGAGAAGAGGGCTCCTCAGGAAGAGTAAAAGAGATATCAGCAGAATCATCTGAGGTATCAGAATCTTCAGAAGATTCAAAGTACCGCCTATTTGCTTTCAGAGATCGATACGCGTACCGACCGGTATCGACATCGGGCGTACCGGGAATCGGAGCGGTATCGAGAAAATCTCCGGAACCGGAGACCGGAACCGGCATACTACTAGAAGTAGATGCTCTGGGTACCGGTATCGGTTGCAGTACCGGAATCGGAGTCGGAACCGATTGTCGCGGTACTGAGGGCGTTGCAGCGTTAATGAAAGCCAGTATGGCCTGCTGCATGGATTGTACCGTAGTACCCATAGTCGCCACAACTGCCTGGATGTCGGTACCGGTGTTAGCCGGTACCCCAGAGCAGTCTAACAGGAGATCGGTCGAGGCCGTGCCATCGATGTCTACCTGTAACCCCATAGGAGGAGCTTTGGAAGCCGGAGCTTCCCGCCGGGGTTGTTTGGCTGGGGCAGGGTCCTCAGGGTCAAACCCAAGGGCCTCTCGCTGCTTAGAGGGAGATTTGCCCTTTGAGGAAGAATGTTTGGTTACCTGAGATCCATCAGGAGAGGAAGACCTGGAGGATGTTGATGCTGGAGTATCCGTAGAAAACAGCATATGAAACTTAGCTGCTCTGTTCTGTAAGCCCCGTTTGGACATCAGAGAGCAGGATGGACAATCCGGAATGGAATAGTCAGGCCCCAAACATTTAAGACACCACTCATGGGTATCTGTGACTGAAATAGTACTGGTACACTTGGTGCATTTTTTAAAACCAGAGGCTGGTTTCTCCATGAGGGAGAATCTGAGAAGGCCTAGAGGCCTCACAGAAAAAACACACCAAGTGAGGAAAAAGTAATTATTATTTTTTTTTAAAGAAATAAATGAAAAAAGACCGGCGGTACCGGTCCGGAATCGGGGAAGGCAGACACGCGGTCAAAGAAACAAATTAAAATAACAATTTCTTCAGCGGTGACAGGAACACGACCTGCTGGCTCCGCGGAAAAAAGAAGAACTGAGGAGAGTTGGTCAGGAAGGTGGGAAGGCAGTGCGCATGCGCTGTGGGAGGCCCCAAAAGCTTCCTTTCTGGGAAGCTGGGGAGCTTTCCCGCGCAGGCTCCGTCGGTTCCGACGTACCCATATGTGAGGACTCATTCCTGCTTGTTCCTGGAGATACAATCACTACCAAAATGAGACAATATCACACTGACACCCTAAAGAGGTCTCTGAATAAACCACGTGACCTCTTCAATTTGGTCAAATCCCTCTCAAAGGAACCATCTCCCGAACAACACAGCGAGATTCACCCACAAGAATTCGCTGATCACCTGCAATCCAAGATTGTGCAAACCAACAAGGTGTCAGCAGTCCAATATCAAGAACCAATGGGCCTTTCCCCACTGAACATTTTTTCCACACCATCCACTAAATGTATTGAGAACACCATAGCATCGCTCAACACCTCCACTGCACAGACTGACCCATGTCCAGCTTTTTGGATCAAGGAGCTACGTGATGTGTTCAGCCCTGTCATCGCAAATATAATGAAACTCTCCTTTACAACAGGGTATTTTCCCACTTCACTCAAGCAGACTTCCATTAGGCCACTACTGAAAAACCCCAAACTTGACCCCCAAAGAGTTGACTCCTATCGACCAATAGCTAGTATCCCCCTCTTAGCCAAAATAATTGAGAAAGAGGCACAACGGCAAATTCAAGATCACATAGATGCCGTTGCTCCCTTAGACAGCTGCCAACATGGGTTCAGAGAACATCATGGGGTCGAGACACTACTTACTGGTCTATTCAACGATATCATCACAGGAATTGACAACATCCGTCAAGGTTTTGTGCTCATCTTCCTAGACATCGCCGCAGCGTTCGACTCCGTGAGTCACGAAATTCTCCTCGGAAGACTGAAAGAGAAGGGCGTCTGCAACAACGCACTAGGATGGTGTAAGTCTTATCTGGACGGTAGATGGCAATATGTGAAGTCTGGATCAGAAGAGTCAATACATTTCCATCAAAAGCAAGGGGTACCTCAAGGCTCCTCGTTATCCTCCTTACTTTTCAATATCTACATGCAGCCCATCTGCAATATCATAAGATCATTCAACGTGAACTGCATGATATATGCAGATGACATTCTCTTATACATGCCTTTCTCCACAACTCACATGGACCTGACCCCACTCACAGATTGTTTCAATGCAGTTTCAACTTGGCTCCAGACACAGAACCTACGCATTCAACATAAAAAAACAGAGGTCCTATTCATCACCAGAGACTCCAACTTTACTCCCCCGTCCCACGTCAGTGTCAAGGAAGCTGATTTGCAAACTAAAGATGCAATAAAATACCTGGGAGTTACTCTGGACCAACGTCTAGATATGAAACGCCACATAAGCAACATAGTCAAAGCCGTCTATTTCAAAATCCGTTCACTCAAGCACCTACGCTCTCTGCTGGACCCAGACGATTTCCAAACCATATATCAAGCGCTGATCCTGCCGCATTTTGACTTTGCTAATGCCATCTTACAAGGTCTCCCCCAATCCACACTGACCCCCTTACAGTTGGCCATGAATGCCGCAGCTAGGGTCCTTTACGGAGCATCCAGAAACGACCACGTGACCCCTATTCTCAAACAGCTGCACTGGCTACCGATCCATGGGAGGATCACCTTCAAATCCCTTCTATTAGCATTCAAGGCAATCAAAGGTATTTCATCCTCCTCACTCACGCATCTTATCCACATTGTCCCCCCCAACAGATCCAGAAGAACAACAGCTGTAAACTTGCTAGCAACACCAAAGGCTTCGACAAAGTCCAACACGACAACCACAAACAGGGCATTCAGTTTTTATGTCCCCAAATGCTGGAACGCTCTTCCCCCTGACATCAGGGCCATTACCAATCTATATCAGTTCAGGAAGGCTCTCAAAACCCACCTTTTCCTCCAATACTTCCCAGACAGCAATTGAACCTAGATATCCCTCCCAATAAATGACCCAATCTAGAATGGCCCTTACATGTATTATCTGCAGTGTAAATAGCTTATGTATATAGTTAACCCTGTTATCCAAGTTTGTACTCCTGTTCGATGTAAAACCTGACAGCTTGTCGTTATGGTCGTTATGTTATGATGTAAACCGCGCTGATTCTAAATAGCGCGGTATATAAGAAACTGTAATAAATAAAATAAATAAATGTATCTTCAGGCACATGGTTCTCTGGACAATACTCGCACCACGAGTGCTTACCTACATCCTGGGTGCAGCCCTCTAGACCTGGATTACCCAGTATCATAGGATTCCATGCCCTCTTGGGACCTAGATCTTTGTTACTGTTTTTTGAAATATGCTTTGCGTTTTACCACATGCTGAAAGTTTGGACTGTTTACCCCCAAGACAAGTTTTGATATTATTTTTCTCTTCTCAGTGCATTACCTTGATGCCAGAAGTGTCTCTGGGTGACCTTGGTTCCATAGAGTACGATAAAACTTTAGTTATATTTTTGCATTGCACATGCCTACTGTCCTCCTTATTTGAGTTGCTTGTGTCCTTTTATCCACTCCTTGGTCACCTGCTCCCTCACAGATTTATCCTACTGTATTATCATGACAGGCTGCAAAGTGGTGTGAGGTTCCATTCACAATGCCTAAACACACTACCCCCCTCATACCCCTCAACTTGCGAGTCACCATTGTGTTACTGATTCATTCTGTTTGTCCATGGAGAAAGCAAGGTTATTTACCTGTAACAGGGATTTTCCATGAACAGCAGGATAAGTCATCCACACAAGCCCACCCATCATCATCTCTTGGATAAATTTGCTAATGTTGGAGACTGGCTGAACGAGGAAATGGGGTTGGCTAGTGGTACTGGATGGGGGATCCTTTGTAAAAGATATTCTCTGAGCTCTGGAGAGCAGATCCAGTTCATGGTACCATTGGATGACTGACTTGTCCTGATATCCACAGAGAACCCTTTAGAGGTAAATAGCTTCATTTTCTGTACCTGATATGAAGGGCCTGATAGAAGGAAAGTGCTTTGAAGAAAAATTACTTTGTATCATGCTTGCTTGATTGATAAGAGAAAACCTAGCACTAACATATCCTCCATAACTACTATAAAAATAGTGTCTGTGCCTTTCAGAAAGAAGTACAGACTGCTACTATACTCTAAATTCTCCCTTGTTTGCCTGGTTATCCTAAGGTGGCATCAGCCAGCGACCAACACAGCAGTTAAAACACAGCTTATTGAGGTGTGCCTGCGTCTGGCTGGCCCACATCAAAGGGCCCTTAGTCGTGGCCCACAAGAGTGGCACAAAGTTTATGCAGCACTAACCTTAACATGCTAATGTTATAGCAACGCTCCTCTGAGCAAGACCTAAGGACCATCTACTGGTGAGTCACTCCTCATATTACATGCACCAATATAAGCTACAGTACCTTACTAGGTAACTGAATACTGCTTGCAAAGCTGAGTTCCATATGCACAACTAAAGTTAGGAAACATGGCCCCATTGTACCTCCTTCCTATTATTCTGGGTACAGTACTTCTTATCTCCATGCTAACTCAAACTCTATGCCTATCAGCAGGCTCTAACCAAATCCCCATCAGTCATGGATTTGGGTTTGTTAACACAAGATGCCCTCCGGTTAGAATAAGTAGTAACTCATTCCTCCCTTATTCACATCCCACTCCACAACTCAACAATCTTGGAACACCTTACTCAATCCATTAAGGACTGTGTTCCCCTGAAGTGCATCCTCATTAACACATGCTCAGCAAGAAACAAAATCCAGATCCTCACAGATTACGACTTGAACATTATGTGCATCACTGAAACATGGCTTACTGAAACAGACACTATTCTGATTAATCAGCTAAAACATCCAGAGTATGACTTATTTAACTGCCCTAAACTCGGTCACAACGGAGGTGGTGAATGTATTCTTGTAAAAAAGAAATTACTATTTAATTGTGTGTCCACCACCAACACAAATGGAATGGATATTATCACAGTCACCAACAGACAGATTTCATTATGCCTCACCTACAGATCTCCCATGGCAAGTAGCAAAGAACTGGCATCGCTCCTGGAAATCGTAGGATCCCCTGAAAATCCAAAATGCCCATTAACACTCCTGGGTGACATAAACCTATCTTCTGTCCCGCAGAAACAAGCTAAGGCCTTCATTGATGCAATGACTTATCTAAATTTCTCTCAAATCGTACAAGTTCCAACAGACATTAGAGGTAATACCCTTGACCTCGTATTAATACCATCCCAGCTCCGAGAAAGAATTACCATTCCTAACCTCAACTCACAAAGGTTCCTTGGTCAGATCACTACACAATCCTCTTCTGCCTTCCCCACCAGGATCAAACATCCACTACCACCTGAAATGACACAATCTACTGTAGATTTAAACAATTCAATAAGACCTACTTCCTGGAAAATGTAACAGCCCTACTGGATTCTAACTCAAAAGATTTAGACCTCATTGTCTCTAACTGGGATGAGACAATTACCACCATTGCCACTCCTCCCTCAAACTCAACTAGAAACCAACGTCGACAGCAAATGCCTTGGTATACTACAGAGCTTAGAAAATCAAACAAGAGCTCAGAAAAACAGACCGTAAATAGAGACACACTTCTGATGAACAAATAAGGACTAATTATCCATGCACCCTCCATTCGTATTGGACCCAATCCAATAAGGCAAAGAAAGAATATTACACCAGAATTATAATGAAGTCACTAAACAAACCCAATCAACTGTTTAATATTGTTAAATCCCTACATCAAGCTTGGGTGTTGTTGAAAAATACTATCTTGGAAGCCCAGACCAGCTGTATTCCACGCTTTAAGAAAAGTGGACGGGAGTCCAAAAAACTGCCAGCATGGTTTAAAGGTGAGGTCAGAGAGGCTGTGGTTGCCAAAAAAGCATCTTTCAGGAAATGGAAAAAAGAGCCAAACGACGAAACCTGGAAACAGCACAAGCACTGGCAAGTCAAATGCAAGGCATTGATAAGGCAGGCAAAGAGAGAACTTGAGATGAAGCTTGCTGCGGAAGCAAAAACGCGAAATAAAGACCTTTTCAAGTACATTCGTAGCAAAAAACCTGTGAGAGAGTCAGTTGGTCCATTAGATAATAAAGGGGTTAAAGGAGCACTAAGAGGCGACAAGGCGATAGCAGAGAGACTGAATGAATTCTTTGCTTCGGTCTTTACTGAGGAAGATGTAGGGATGTTACCCATGACTGAAGTGGTATTTAAAGGTGCGGAAGAATTGAAGGAAATATCGATACATCGGGAAGATGTCTTACAACTATTAGATAAACTGAAGAGTAGCAAATCACCTGGACCGAATGGTATACATCCAAGGGTGTTGAAAGAACTGAAATATGAGATTGCAGACCTGCTATCAGTAATCTGTGAACTATCATTAAAATCATCTCTAATACCTGAAAATTGGAGGATCGCCAATGTAACACCAATTTTAAAAAAGGGTTCCAGGGTGATCCGGGAAACTACAGACCGGTGAGCCTGACGTCAGTACCGGGAAAAATGGTAGAAACCATCATAAAGAATAAAATTACTCAGCATGTAGATAGTCACAACCTAATGGGAAAGCTGTGCAAATCGCTAACTTACTCCAACAGATCTAAAGAACCATGTTCTCATAACTTTTCCCTGTGTTTCAACATTTTTATCGCAATCATATGATCAATTCTTTAAAGCAACAGGTCTCAGACTTCCAAGAGCTTTTGGTCTTCACTTGATGTTAACCCATGCTCTATTTTGCATCAACGACCCATATGTTGCTCTTCTTATCCATTGGTAACTGGTGATATACAATCTTATATCTTTTTCAAAAAAAGAGAGAATGAGTGCTTATCTTTGAATTTGCCCTCATAAGATAAGCACTCATTCTCTCTTTTTTTGAAAAAGATATAAGATTGTATATCACCAGTTACCAATGGATAATAAGAGCAACATATGGGTCGTTGATGCAAAATAGAGCATGGGTTAACATCAAGTGAAGACCAAAAGCTCTTGGAAGTCTGAGACCTGTTGCTTTAAAGAATTGATCATATGATTGCGATAAAAATGTTGAAACACAGGGAAAAGTTATGAGAACATGGTTCTTAGATCTGTTGGAGTAAGTTAGCGATTTGCACAGCTTAACTGTTACTTTACTCTATAAGACCAGACCGCACACTAGTGTTGTTGACAACCTAATGGGAGACAGCCAACATGGCTTTAGACAAGGAAGATCTTGTCTTACTAATCTGTTATGTTTTTTTGAAGGAGTGAATAAACAGGTGGACAAAGGTGAGTCGGTTGATATTGTGTATCTGGACTTTCAGAAAGCCTTTGACAAGGTCCCTCATCAGAGACTTTTGGCAAAACTAAAGAGTCATGGGATAGGAGGCAGTGTACTATTGTGGATCAGGAACTGGTTAAAAGATAGAAAGCAGAGGGTAGGGCTAAATGGCCAATTTTCCCAATGGAGAAAGGTGAATAGTGGTGTACCCCAGGGATCTGTGCTGGGTCCGCTGCTTTTTGACATATTCATAAATGACCTGGAAAGTGGGACGACGAGTGAGGTTATCAAATTTGCAGATGACACAAAACTATTTAAAGTTGTTAAAACCCAAGAGGATTGTGAAAACTTGCAAGAGGATCTTGATAAATTGGAAGACTGGGCATCAAAATGGCAGATGAAATTTAATGTGGACAAGTGCAAGGTTATGCACCTAGGGAAGAACAACCCAAACTATGGTTACACGATGCAAGGTTCCACATTAGGAACCACCACCCAGGAAAAAGATTTAGGCGTCATTGTGGATACCATGTTAAAACCCTCGGCCCAGTGTGCAGCGGCGGCCAAGAGAGCAAATAGAATGCTAGGTATGATAAGGAAAGGAATGTAAAATAAAACAAAAGATATTATAATGCCTCTATATCGTTCCATGGTGAGACCGCACCTTGAATATTGTGTGCAATTCTGGTCGCCGTATCTTAAAAAGGATATAGCGATTTTAGAAAAGGTTGAGAAGAGCCACCAAAATGGTAAAGGGGATGGAAGGATACTCCTATGAAGAAAGGCTAAAAGGTTAGGGCTCTTTAACCTGGAAAAGCGACGGCTGAGGGGAGATATGATAGAAGTCTATAAATTATTGAACGGAGTGGAACAGGTAAACGTAGATCGATTGTTTACGTTATCAGAATATAGAGAGACTAGGGGACATGCAATGAAGCTACAGGGTAAACTATTTAAGACTAATAAAAGAAAATATTTTTTCACTCAATGTGTAATCAAACTCTGGAATTTGTTACCGGAGGATGTAGTAAAGGCTGTTAGTGTAGATGGGTTTAAAAAAGGTTTGGAGAAGTTCCTGGAGGAAAGGTCCATAAACCATTATTAAGAAGTGACCGAAGATATCAATGCTTGACCCAGTACAAGCATTGTGGAACTTGTGTCTCTTGGGAAACTGCTAGGTACATATTACCTAGATTGGCTACTGTTGGAAACAGAATACATTCCAGATTAGGAGCCACAAGACACAGGTGGGTCCAGTGGCAGATTAGCCCAAGGGAGAGCTGCATCAGTTGTTCCTGATTGGACAGGTGTGCAATCCCCTCTCCTAACTGGAGGAGAGCTTGGCGGAGACGGAATAAAGGCTACAGTGTCAGTGATTGGACAGAACTATACAAGAAGTAATTAGGTCTTACCTGCTAATTATTGTTCCTGAAGGAACGACAGTCCAGTCCCTTACTTCTGGGTTGCGTAACCCTTCCAACAGCTTGGAGGCTGAGCCCATCCTTTTTGAGGATGGTACGGTATAAATAGCACCAGCACCACCCACTGAAACCAGTATGCTATAGCAAGTAGTCTTAAATAGAACCCAAAACTCTAAAAGGAGAACAAAACACTAGACAAAGCTAACCAACACGAGGACCCATAGATCCCAAGAGGGAGAGAGAAAGAAGAGGGAGAGGGGGAGGAGCGTGGGAAGGCGGAGGAGGTTCACCTGGGCTTTAATCAACTTTGCTTCACCCAGGCCCCCCGAACCTGATGCAGCGGTCCTCTGCTTAGCTTCTGCCCTGTCTTCGGTCCGCCAACTTCGCCCTGCCCACTGGGGCAGCACCCCCTAAGCGTAACTGGGAGGGAACAGGGACTGGACTGTCGTTCCTTCAGGAACAATAATTAGCAGGTAAGACCTAATTACTTCTTCCTTATCGTCACTCCAGTCCAGTCCCTTACTTCTGGGATGTAACAGAGCAGTTCAGGCCTGGGAGGGTTTCGCTAACCCGGACCGAAGTACCGCTTCTCCAAACCGAGCATCAGCTGACCCCTGAATATTCAGCCTATAGTGCTTGGTAAAGGTATGTAGGGAAGACCAAGTAGCCGCCCTGCAAATGTCAAGAGGCGGAACTAAGCTATACTCCGCCCAAGAAGTCGCCTGCGCCCGCGTTGAATGAGCGCGCAGACCTCCTGGAACTTGCTTCCCTTTGAGGATATAGGCAGAGGCAATAGCTTCCCTGATCCATCTAGAGATAGAGGCCTTGGCCGCCGCCTCCCCTCTATGAGGTCCCCCGAATTGAATGAATAGACGTTCGGACTTCCGGAAGGGTGTCGTGCGGGAGAGATAAAGCCTCAACGGTCTCCGGACGTCCAGGAGACGTAGCCTCTTGTCCTCTCCTGCTAGCTCTTCAGCCGCAAAGGACGGAAGAGAAACCGTCTGGTTTACATGAAACGGGGAGATGACCTTGGGTAAGAAGGAGGGAACTGTCCGCAAGACCACCTTCTCCTTGTAGAAGGAAATAAAGGGAAACTGAGAGGACAGCGCTTGAAGTTCCGAGACGCGTCTGGCCGAGCAAATGGCCACCAGAAAGACCGTCTTCAGAGTAAGATCCTTTAGGGAGGCTCTCTTGGCAGGCTCAAACGGCTCCCTGGTCAAGGCATTTAACACCAGATTGAGATCCCAAGGGGGTAATACTGATCTCTGTTGGGGACGAAGGCGCCTAACTGCTCTTAGAAACCTGGCTACATCCGAGTGTTCACCTAAGGACTTGCCTCGAATTCTGCCCCTATAACAGGCAATAGCCGCCAGCTGGACTCGTAGGGAGCTGGGCGCTAAACCCTTCTCGAAACCTGACTGCAAGAACTCCACAGCCTCTGGAACAGAGGCTGCCAGGGGTTTCTTCTGGTGTTCTGCACACCAAGCCTCGAAGATGCGCCAGACCCTAACGTAGGACAGACAGGTGGAGCGTTTGCGAGCGTTCAACAGGGTAGAGATTACTGACCCCGAATATCCTCGCTTCCGAAGCCGCGCCCTTTCAATTGCCAGGCCGTAAGCGAGAATCGATCCACGTGAGGCAACAGGATCGGTCCCTGCCTCAGAAGGCTCTTTTTGCAGGGGAGCCGCCAAGGCCGGTCTACCGATAACCTCACCAGATCCGCATACCAGGGACGGCGAGGCCAATCCGGAGCTATGAGAATCACCAGGCCCCGGTGGGCTTCCACTCGCTGTAGGACCCTTCCGATGAGAGCCCAAGGAGGGAATACATACAGAAGACCTTCCGTGGGCCATCTCTGGGCTAGGGCATCTAAGCCTTCGGACATTCTTTCCTTTCTTCGGCTGAAGAATCTGCACACCTTGGCTGAGGTGAACCGTGCCATGAGGTCCATGACTGGAGTGCCCCAACGGGCTACAATCTGAGAGAAGACCTCCTGGTCCAACTCCCACTCTCCTTGATCGATCTTGCACCTGCTGAGGTAATCGGCCATGGTGTTGTCTGTTCCGGCCACATGCTGGGCTGACAGCGCCTCCAATCGGGTTTCGGCCCACCGGAATAGGCAGTCCGCCTCCTTTTCCAAGGGGGGGCTGCTTGTACCTCCCTGGCGATTAATGTAGGCCACCGCGGTGACATTGTCTGACAGGACGCGAACTGCTCTCCGTAGGACTAAGGGCTCGAGCGCCCGGAGGGCCAGCGCCACCACTCGCAACTCTAGCCTGTTGATGGACCACCGACCCTGAACGAACTGATCCTCGCAATGTGCTCCCCAGCCTGACAGGCTGGCATCTGTCGTCAGCAGCAGCCACTGCGGGGGTTCGAGCGGCATGCCGCAATTCAGGTTCCCCGAGACCCACCACCACCGGAGGGCTTCTCTGGTCCGGGGGCACAGGGCAGCCGCATCGATAAATGATGATGCTGGGGAGACCACCGACGCAACAGGGACCTCTGAAGGGGTCTCATGTGCGCTCTGGCCCAGGGTACTACCTCTATTGTTGCAGCCATGGTTCCCAGCAACTGAAGGTAGTGCCACGCCGATGGAGCACGTCTGTTCAGGAATTGTGCTACCAGGGACCTTAGGCTCCTTGCCCTTGTCTCGGACAGGAATACCTTCCCTCTTCTGGTGTCGAAACTTGCTCTGAGATACTCTATTTCCTGAGAAGGCATCATCTTGCTCTTTGCTCGATTGATGACCCAGCCTAGATTCTCCAGGACCTCTACCACTCTGGTAGTGGTTGAGCGACTCTCCTCTTCTGACTTCGCCCGGATTAGCCAATCGTCTAGGTAGGGATGAACCATGATTCCCTCCTGTCTCAGGGCCGCAGCGACCACTACCATTATCTTGGTGAAGGTCCGAGGAGCTGTAGCTAGGCCGAAGGGCAGAGCCTGGAACTGGAAGTGACCTCTCGGCACCGCGAATCTGAGAAACTGTTGGTGGGACCTTCGAACCGGGATGTGCAAATAGGCTTCCGTCAGATCCAGGGAAGTTAGGAACTCTCCGCTCCTTATGGACACTATGACCGACTTCAGGGTTTCCATTCGGAAGTGAGGCACCTTGAGACAGCGATTGACTTGTTTCAGATCCAGGATCGGGCGGAACGATCCTTCCTTTTTTGGTACCACAAAATAAATCGAGTATTGACCGGAGCCGCATTGATCCGGCGGAACAGGAACTACCGCTCCGAGCTCTATGAGCCTTGAGAGAGTGACCTCTATCGCCGTCCTCTTTGTGGGGGATCCGCAGGGAGACTGAACAAAGGCTGGACGTATTTGTTTCGCAAATTCGAGGGCATAGCCCTCTCGGATCACCTCTAGGACCCATTGATCTGACGTGACTCGGGACCAGGCGGAGAGGAACTGCTTTAAACGACCCCCCACCAGCAGACCCCTCACCTGGACCCCCGCTTTCTCATTGTGGCTTTCTAGGACCTGCAGAGGCGGAGGAGGCGGCCCCAAAACCTCTCCCTGCCCCCCAAAATCCTCTGAAGCTTTGACTTCTGGAAGGAAAACGGCCCCTAGGAAAGGAAGCTGATCTGGCTGGACGAAACCTCCGGAGGTCCCTGGGCTGACTCCGGACGGAGGCTAGGGGACGACCTTGCTTTGGTCTATCTTCCGGAAGCCTGCCACCTTTGGATTCGCCAAGATCCTTTATCAACTTATCCAAATCTTCTCCAAACAACAACTTCCCCTTGAAGGGGAGCCGACTTAGGCGCGCTTTTGAAGAGGCATCGGCCGCCCAATTCCTTAGCCATAAGTAACGCCTAGCCGCTACTACAGAGGCCATGTTCTTAGCTAGACTTCTGATGGGGTCATATTGACTATCCGCTAGGTAGGCAGTCCCGGATTCCAACCTAGCCGAGATAGCTTGGGCATCCCCCGAGGCGCTCTCTGTCGACTGCAGTTGCTGGGACCACCTCAAACAGGCCCTAGCCACCCAAGCTCCTGAAACAGAGGCCTGTAAGGCGAGAGCGCTGATATCAAAGGCTTGCTTGAGAAGAGTGTCTAACTTTCTATCTTGAGCATCTTTCAAGGCCGCGCTACCCTCGACCGGGATAGTCGTTTTCTTCGTGACTGCCGATACCGCCGCATCTACCCTGGGTGACTTCAGCAGCTCCTTGTCCGATTCCGGTAATGGGTAAAGTCTCGTCATAGCACGCACCCCTCTCAAACTTGACTCTGGCTGATCCCACTCCTCTTGGATCATCTGACGCACCACTCTGTGGACGGGGAAGACCTTCTGAGACCTCCTCACTGCTTGGATCAAAGGATCCTCCAATGATTCCTCCTCCCTAGGGGCGTCTGCGGCCACATTGAGCACCCTGAGGGATTTGTTAATTAGTGCCGGAAGCTCCTCCCGCCGGAAAACCCTCACTATGCGGGATTGGTCCTCCTCCGGAATCTCTCCTTCTTCTAGTTCTTCCTCATCTTCGCCTAGGTCCTTGTCAGAGAACTCCTCTTCCGGGGTGTCAGGAGAGCAGGACGGGAGAGGCTCCTCACTCATTAACCGTGCGCGCTTGTGAGGGATCTCCGATGCCTGGGAGCTAGATTTCAATGGTCTGCCCCCCAGGGTGTCTTTAGCTGCACTCGGCTCCCCTGCCCCCAGGCCCTGCTTGCGCATGCAATAGGCCTTGTGCAGCAAAAGGATGAACTCAGGGGAAAAGAGGTCATTGGGACTCCCCTCCCCTGCTGCGTTTGGGGGAAGGGGAGGTAGAGAGACCGGAGAATCTGCGGTAGTAGGAGAGGGAGATAGAGGAACCCTACCGTCTTCTAGAGAGTCCCCTGATCCTTGAACGGCTTGAGACATGGCTGATTGGATATCTTGCTCCACTACGGCCGCCTCTGCAGCGCACCCCCTGCAGATCCCTGCATCGGAGGCCGTACCCCTACGTGTGCCACAAGATGGGCACCGCGATTTGCCAGTCATGGTCCTTTAGAAGATAAGCTGAGTAATTTGTCAAATTAGGAAATAATCAAAGGCAGAAATATCAGCAATATGCCTTCCCCTCCCCCCGACCAGCACTGGGTCTGGGCAACGATTCCAGAAACTGTATCAAACAAAACTCTCCCCAAAATAACCAGAAATAAAATAAACCAAATCAAAACCAAGATTAAGAACCAAATTAAAAACGAATCTAGAAACTGCACTTCAATAGCCCCAGTACTTGCGTTTAGCAGCTCCATCCATAGTGCGAAGCTCCGCGGCCGAACAGTGCGCTCCGGGGGCTCACACGTGGAAGGCCTCGGCCACGTGGAGCACCACCTGGTCGGCTTTTCAGCCGGAAAAATTGTTGCAGCCGATTCAGACGCCGCGTCGGAGAGCACCGGAATCGAGTGTTTCCCCAAATTCTAAGGCCCGAGGGAGCTGCGCTCTGGCCGAGAAGGGAGGAAGGGAGCTTTGTTGCCTCCAGCGCTCAGCCACCAGAAGGGCTTCGGCGCGAGGTAAGATGGCTCTGGAACCAGCCCGCAGCAGTTTCACCGACCCAACTGGGGAGGACCGCGGCCCTTCACAGTGCTGCCGAACAAACCCTCTTGTCCCGGTGAGCACGTTGTTGCCCCAATGCAAACCTCCTCTGCAGGCCCGGGATCGGAGAGAGGCACGGGGAGGGGGGGGGGGGAGGGAGAAGAAATCTTAAAGAGGCAGAGCCCAGAAGTTGCCCCAAACAATCAATAAAGAAATAAAAGTAAATAGAGTAATTCAATGAAAATAAAGGAAAAGAAAAGAAAATAAGGGAAATTAAATGCAAGGAAGACTCCAGTAAGCTCTTGGCTTACGGAACCCCCGAGCTGCTTGGAGGCTGAGAATACTGGTTTCAGTGGGTGGTGCTGGTGCTATTTATACCGTACCATCCTCAAAAAGGATGGGCTCAGCCTCCAAGCTGCTGGAAGGGTTACGCAACCCAGAAATAAGGGACTGGACTGGAGTGACGATAAGGAACCTCTCTATTCCCAAGCAGCCACTGGTGGGCAAAGGGAGGAGAGTTATAATTGGTTGTTTGATCTTCCTTAACTTATATTGCTATTTCACCAGACCTGCATGAACCACTTATCATAATAGGGTTGTACATACTGCATTATTTTATCACAATACCTTTGTTCTATATATTGTAAATACAATTTAAGCCAGCCTTGTTCACAACAGTGTTTTTTGAGAGGTTTCCTGGGGTGAGAGGAGTGAAATCCTGCCCACTAATGCCTTTCTTCCCCAGGTAGAGGTACCAAACTGACAAGTACCAACGGAGCCTGCCCTTGAGGGGACTCCAGCCAAACTGGTCCCAGCCCCAGAAGCACACCCAAGGGGGCGCTACACTTGTGTTGCACTGCAAGCAGTGTCTAGCTTTCTGAGGTATTAGTTTAAAAACGTTTGTCTACATATTTCTCTTTTCATTTTTTGCTCTCTTATTGGTGAAGGCCTATCTGTATCTGTATACATGTGCAACCGATGCTGGGTATTCTGTTAGTATAGAATTTGTGTATAAGAATGTGTAGCAATCTGGCTTGTTCAGCTTGCACATTGCCCTCTCTGCAGTTATTTATGGGGGCGAGGCAAGGCATGGCTAGCCACAGGTGGTAGGTTTTTCTCTTTCAAAAAATTGGTAACCCTAGTGTGTGGGTGTGTAATCAAGACTGGGTAGTCTGTTAGCATGGAATTTCTGTTTAAGAATGTGTAGTAATCTGGCTTTTTCAGCTTTCCTAATAAGTTTATTGATGTTTTAGGGCCCACTGCAATGTTTACGGTGCTACTTTTTTCTAGGTAGAGTCGTTGTGTGAGTTTTGGAAGTTATACTGGCATGGTAGATATGTTTTTGTCCCGAATGACATTTTTGTATTAATTCCAGGGCCAGCCCAACCATCAAGCAACCTAGGCGATTGCTTCTGGGGATCGGCAGAGAATGGGGCATTCAAAGCTCAGCAATAAATTCTGACAGCCAGGAGGGACATACAGGCTAAGACAGGCCTTGACAATTTTTATTCAAACTTAGGAGTCAGTGACCTCTTCATCCCTCCCCACACCCTCCAGTTCTCTCATGCTAGTCTCATTCTTGGGAGACCAGTGCCAGAGTTCTTATATCATGCATCATTTTTAGATAACAATAGTTATAGCTTCAGAGAGCAAGTTCTCTGTGGGGGTGTGGTCAACAATGGTGTGCCTTCTGTGTGTGGGATGTGGCAATGGATGACTTTGTGTGGGTGTGCTGTAGAGGTGTGGAGCCTCTGTGTGTGGTGCCTGGGTGTATGTGTATCTATCATGTGTGGTGAAGTGTACATGTGTGTGGTGCCTTTTTGTGTGTATCATGTGAAGGTGGGTGCATGTATGTTTATTTATTTATCAGTCTTTATATACTGCTTTTCACTGGGTCAAAGCAGTGTACATTCAAGTATAGTATATATTTCCCTTGTCCCAAAGGGCTCACAATTTTGTACCTGAGGCAAAGAAGGATTAAGTGGCTTGCCCAAGGCCATAAGAAGCGCCTGTGGGACTAGAAACCCTAGGTCCTCTAGCCTGAGGTTGCTGTCCTCCAGCGGGATAGGGTGGGGATGAGGCGCTTGCGTGTATGTTCTAGGAGAGGGATGCACCCTTTGGCATATACAGATTGGAATTTTGCCCCCATGCAGTCATCCCTCTAATCTCCACCTTGCACTCTTACTTCTGGACTCTCTCCCCTACCCTCCATTCTCGCATCCTTATTTTTAAAGGTACTGCCCCTTTACATTTTTGCTGCCACTCTCCCGGCTGACTGTTGCATCTAAGCCCTGATCACAGCAAAGATCACTCCTGTTCTGCCCACGGGGATCCAATCTTTGCCACAATCAGGGCTTAGATGCAGCAGACAACCCGATCTGATCCTGTGGGCAGTCTGCTGCATCTGTGCCTCGATTGCGGCAAAGATTGCTCCTTTTCTGCCCGTCGGCAAAACAGGAGGGGCTTTCTGCCCACGATTGTGGGGTGGGGGGGGGGGGGGAAGAGGGAGTAAACCCCATGTGCCAGGTATAAATTTCTGGTCACTATGGCTTTTTAGAGCTCTCGGTTAAGATCTGCTTAGGGTGCCAGCACCTTGAATCAGCTCTGGGGCTGACCTTCATTAATTCACACTATACTTGATAAATAGAAGGATTTTTTTTTCTTCAATCGTAAGTTTTATGGGGAAGGTTCTAGCTCTGCTCTATACAAATTGTTGGAGAAGGGGCCGGGGTTTGGTGGATGCAGAATATATGTTTTGATTTAATGCCATATGTTGATCATGATACAGTTTCTTGATTTGGGAGAGCATATATGCTTTGGAGGAGCCTATGGCTGTATAGGTGCTGAAGAGTCTAACCTCGTATACCTCCCCCCCCCCTTGCCCTCTCTGCAATTATTTTTTATGGGCGGGGGGAGAGGGGGTGGACACGGCAGAGCATGGCTAGCTACAGGTGGGTTTGTGACAGTAAATTGGGCCTTCAGCAAGACCCCCCCCTCTTGCTTTTCTAGTTCCCTTTCTCTCTTAAACGTTTATTTCATTAATATGTAGGATACACATAGAGTCATTTAGAATAAGCAGCAAAGATATAATTCATTTATATGATAAGTTTAATAAGTTGTAATAGTTTGCTTCTAGAAGTTTCAACATGGATATACTAGTATTGTAGGACAATTCTGTTCTTAGGTCTTAGGAAATAATTATGATGTGAGAACATTCCAGAGCCGTAGTTTCTATAGAACACAGTATTTTTTTTTTTTAACAAACATGTATCCATACATAGAAAGAGAAACAGAGCCTGATACTGAGGCAGTCATGAGGTTTAGCTGTAGGTAGCCCTTCCCCCCAGCCATGCGGCAAGCCATGAGGCTCTGATCAGCCTGACCCTTCCCCCGCAAGCCATGAGGTAATCAGCCTGCTAAGAGAAAGGCATTGAGATTTCACTAGGCACCCTTCCCCCCACTCCAGGTCTGAGCACAGTATCCCCTAGCCCAGAAACCAACAGACCAGAGCATACCGGTTTGGACAGGTCACCCAGGTACCTCCCCAGGGGCTGCTGATTGGTGGGCAGGAAATACCTGTGGCAAATGGGATTGTAGAATAAGTTTAAAACTGTACTGTATATAAGGCATTGTAGGCCGTCCCTCGGGGTTCAGACCCTTGTGGAGGTTGCTGGTATCTCTGTCTGATCCTGTGTGCACATTAAAGATCCTGCTTGCATTCCAGCCTGTCTGAGAGTCTTCCTTCTGTGGGTGAGTGATAGAATAAGAGCTTTTCAAAGCGCTTGCCATTACATTTTGGCGACCCAGATGGGACCCTTTTAAATTAAATTTTAAAAAGCCTCTCTCATCACACCCACGGTGGGAAGACTACTGCTTTTTGCAGGATCGGGGCCTCCACCAGTCAGGGACCGGCCCCTCCAGGTGATTAACGGTCCTTGGCGCCCCCGGGCCACTTTGTGCTCGGAAGGACACCTTGATTTAACTGGACAGTCGGTCCCTGCGGTTGAATCCCCGATTGAAAAACCAGCTGGATAGACTGGCATCCAAACTTCCTGTCTGATCAGAGTTCTGGTGAGTACTGCTACCTTACTGTTTGGGGCTAGTTCTGTACTCTATCTGTGAGTCCTGGTAATTTCTGGGAACCTGTAGCAGCCTGATCAACTGCACGAGCAGTCCTAGTAGGGGCCTTAGTGGTCCTGAAGCCATTGCTCGTCCTGTATCTGAATACCGGTAAATCTGAATAATCTGATCTGAAAATCTTTTAAAAGCGCTGCCGAAATATAGCACTTGATAAGCTAAGAATAGATCGCTGCTTCTCTTCTTTCCTTTCTGCTTGTGGGGAGTTATCTGAAGCGTGACTGCAAGGAGAGAGTTCTCTAATGTGCTGCCGCTGTTTTAATTTTCTGCTCCCCCATGTTAATTTCTGCTCCGATGTTAATTTCTGCTTCCCCATGTGCTCCGGTGTGGATATACTGCCTTCCCTGAGCCCCCGCCGAATTTATCTGCCTTCCCTGGGCCCCCGCCAAATTTCTCTGCCTTCCCTGAGCCCCCGCTGAATTTATCTGCCTTCCCTGAGCCCCCGCCGAATTTATCTGCCTTCCCTGGGCCCCCGCCAAATTTCTCTGCCTTCCCTGAGCCCCCGCTGAATTTCTCTGCCTTCCCTGAGCCCCCGCTGAATTTTCCTGTCTTCCCCTGAGCCCCCGCCGAATTTATCTGCCTTCCCTGAGCCCCCGCCGAATTTATCTGCCTTCCCTGGGCCCCCGCCAAATTTCTCTGCCTTCCCTGAGCCCCCGCCGAATTTATCTGCCTTCCCTGGGCCCCCGCCAAATTTCTCTGCCTTCCCTGGGCCCCCGCCGAATTTCTCTGCCTTCCCTGGGCCCCCGCCGAATTTCTCTGCCGTCCCTGAGCCCCCGCTGGGTTTCCTGCCTTTAAACCAAAAAAAAATAAATAAATAAATAAAATGCTAACCTTTTGTTTTTTATTAAGTCGATCGCTTGGAAGTCCATCACTTCCCCTTTTCCCATCTGTAAAGCTGAGGGTGAATCGGTGTGGAAGAGCACGAGGAGGTAGCAGCCATCTTGTGGACACCACGTGCGTTTCTCTGCACTGATCTAGTGGACACCTCGTGTATTTCTCTGCGCAGAGGTATTGAGGGGCCCTGGAGTGATCCTGGAGCTCCATCTAGTGGTCATTTAAAAACTAGCTGTATTTTTATCCTTTTGGTTAAAGTGATCCTGGAGCTCCATCTAGTGGACATTAGAAAATAGCTAGCTATATTTCTCATATTTCTAATATCCTCATGGTAAAAGTTAAATCCTATGATACAGCTAGAGAGAGTGTGTGTAATGTATTTGTAACAGCTGCTACTGAGGAAAGAGAGTGTATGAGTATTCGCTGCTGAGACGTCTCTGTTTTCTGTTTTCCCTCTTTCTTTTTCCCTTTGTGGTCCTGTGTGTTTTGTGCAACCAAACTCTGCCTGTTACCTAGATTATATTGTATATTGTATTCCCAGAAGTGAGATTAGAAAATTTACACTGAACATTGTGATTTGTAAATTGTGATTAGAGCATGGGGTCCGGAGGCTAAATTATAGTGAAGGAGCATCCGGACCAGTTCTCCCTATATAGATTCATGGCTGGCCCATATAGTTAATGTACTGTTATGTAAAAATTGCTAGTGGCTCTGTGTTTGTTAGAGTGTCTCTGTGTTTAGTTGTGACATTAGGGAAAGAAAGTTTTTGTCCAGACATTAGGTCTTTATATTTCAGGATTGATTTGATACTCTATCAGTAAAAGGTGAAGTTATTGACGAGTCGCCCCTGTATCCCCAAACAGTGAAAAACACCAGGTCTACTGATTGCAGGGAAGGGGACAGTTTGGAAAGGGGGGTGGGGTTTGCTGTGTGTGGACTGTGGTACTGGTATATCAGTGAAGGAAGACAATTGCATTGTTTGATGCATATCCAGTTTCATTGCTATGTTTCATGCATGATCAGTGGTCAGGGAACCAGGTGTTTTGGTCACACCTCTCAGCGGTGACTGGGGGATAGTTGGAACTGCTGAAATAGTTTGCATAGCTATAGAAAGATACTGGGAGGAGTTCCTTCTTCTAGCAGATGAATGGAGGCCCATTAGAGAGGACAAAAGGGAAAAAAATCACCTAGGAGTCTTTCTCCTAGAGGACAAAGAACCCCAATTCACCTAGCCACACCTAGCCTGCAAACAATCCTCTTGTCATCAATTTTAATTGAAGAGTTTGAGCTTCTAGGTCTCAAACTCAAATTGCTTTGAGGGCCAAATGAGGACTTGTAAAGTAACCCGGGGGCCGCATAAGGGGCCTCATTTGCATAAATATTTGCATAATGTTACCATACACTAACTTTTAGTAAACATGCCTCTTTAATGAGTATGGATAAAGAAAGACTAAAAGATTTAGAAACAAGAAGACAATAATTAAACTGGGAACCCCAAAAGCCAAACTTGGAATGTACAACAACACTGTAGAAATAAAACTATAAATTAATTTCCTCTTGTACTAAACAAAGCGCAAACATTAATGATGCACATTTCCCAGAGCTGACATATTCCAGTTAATAAATTCAAAATAAAGAGATATTTTTCTACCTTTTGTGCATTTTTTTTCAGTTGCAATTGCTCCAGCCACTTCTGGTTTCTTCGTGTCTTCTGCTATCTCCATCGTCTGCTGTCCATTTGTCCTTTCTTCTCTCTTCTAGTTTTTTTCCATTCTCTCTCTCTACATCTGCTTTAACATACTAATCTTTCTCCTTTTGCTCTTTCCTCATTCCTATTTCATCCACTCAAATTTTACCCCTCCATCCTCAATCCCCACTTACTCTCCCAATACCTGGCCAATTGTAGATTTGTCTTCTCTTCCAGACAAAATATTTTTCCCCTCTCCATTTCACTTTCCCAGCTCCATCCCATTCTAATCCTCCCCCAACATCAGCTCCCTTCTAGTTCCAGCCCCACCCAGCATCTGCTCCTTTCTAGTCCCTGCATCAGTCCATTTCCAGTCCTATCCTAGCCTCACCATCAGCCCATTTCCAATCCTAGCCCCCCATCAGCCCATTTCCAATCCTAGCTCCCTCCCCTCACAGCCCATTTCCATTCCAAGCCCCCCTCCCCATCAGCCATTTGCAGTTCAAGCCCCCTTCCACTCAGCCCATTTCCAGTCCTAGCAACCCCCCCAGCCCATTACCAGTCCTAGACCCCCCATAGCCCATAACCAGTCCTAACCTCCCCATAGCGCACTTCCAGTCTTACCCCCCCATCACCCCATTTTCAGTCTTACCCCCCCATAGCCCATTACCAGTCCTAGTCCCCCCCATAGCCCACTTGCAGTCGTATCCCCCATCACCCCATTTTCAGTCTTACCTCCCCTCATAGGCCATTACCAGTCCTAACCCCCCAATCAGCCCACCTCCAGTCCTAACCCCCATCACCCCATTTTCAGTCCTAGCCCCCACCATAGCCCATTACCAGTCATAACCCCCCCTGCCAATAGCCCACTTCCAGTCCTAACCCCCATCTGCCCATTTCCAGTCCTAGCCCCCACCATAGCCCATTACCAGTCATAACCCCCCCCCTGCCAATAGCCCACTTCCAGTCCTAACCCCCATCTGCCCATTTCCAGTCCTAGCCCCCACCATAGCCCATTACCAGTCATAACCCCCCCCCCTGCCAATAGCCCACTTCCAGTCCTAACCCCCATCTGCCCATTTCCAGTCCTAGCCCCCACCATAGCCCATTACTAGTTATAACCCCCCCAGCCCATTACCAGTCATAACCCCCCCTGCCAATAGCCCACTTCCAGTCCTAACCCCCATCTGCCCATTTCCAGTCCTAGCCCCCACCATAGCCCATTACCAGTTATAACCCCCCCCAGCCCATTACCAGTCATAACCCCACCCCCCCTCTGCCAATAGCCCACTTCCAGTTCAGTCAGCCCCTCCATAGCTCATTACCGGCCAACAAAAAAAACCCCAAAACCCTGGCTTCTGCTGCTGCCGTTGCCGCCGTGGCAGCAGCAGAATCAATTGTCAAATTTTAAAAAAAAACTGGACTTCTGCTGCTCAAGCAGCTGTCCTGCGGCCCCTTTCCCTCTGCCCAGAGATCCGACTCTGCTCTATCAGCGGCGTGCTTTTCAAGCCGCGACGAGAGTATTCCCCTCTTGCGCGGTTGCCGCGCGAGAGGGGAATACTCTCGTCGCGGCTTGAAAAGCACGCCGCTGATAGAGCAGAGTCGGATCTCTGGGCAGAGGGAAAGGGGCCGCAGGACAGCTGCTTGAGCAGCAGAAGTCAGTTTTTTTTATAAATTTGACAATTGATTCTGCTGCTGCCACGGCGGCAACGGCAGCAGCAGAAGCCAGGGTTTTGGGGGATTTTTGGTTTTCCGCCGTCGCGGGCCGCACAAAGTTGTCTCGCGGGCCGCATGCGGCCCGCGGGCCGCGTGTTTGAGACCCCTGTTCTAGAACAATGAGGTGCCTCCTTTGAGCATCCTCAAATGTCTGCTGGAAGCAAACAAAGGCTGAAGAAAAATCCTTATAAGATCATGAAGAAATGAAGATTTTTTTTTACTTGTCCTTTAAAGCCTGGATTTTATCTCTGGTACATATATTTGGTTTTGACTGCACATACAAACTTAAGCAAGTAATACTTCTGCATGATATGCCATCTTTGGCAGTTTATTCTGCAGACAGTAAATGCTGTGCTGATGATTGCGTTCTTTCCTGCTTGGTACATTAAACTGCCTTGATCAACTGTATTCATTTTTCTGATACTACAATGATATTGCATTCCAGATATCCACCAACCTTCTTATAAAGCAGGGGTCTCAAACACGCGGCCCGCGAGACAACTTTGTGCGGCCCGCGACAGAGGAAAACAAAAAAAACCCAAAACCCTGGCTTCTGCCGTTGCCGCCGTGGCAGCGGCAGAATCAATTGTCAAATTTAAAAAAAAAAGACTTCTGCTGCTCAAGCAGCAAAATCAGCTGTCCTGCGGCCCCTTCCCCTGTGCCCGGAGATCCGAGTCTGCTCTATCAGTGGCGTGCTTTTCAAGCCGCGAGGAGAGTATTCCCCTCTCGCGCGAAACCGCGCGAGAGGGGAATACTCTCCTCGCGGCTTGAAAAGCACGCCGCTGATAGAGCAGACGCGGATCTCCGGGCCCAGGGGAAGGGGCCGCAGGACCGCTGATTTTGCTGCTTGAGCAGCAGAAGTCTTTTTTTTTAAAATTTGACAATTGATTCTGCCGCTGCCACAGCGGCAACGGCAGAAGCCAGGGTTTTGGTTTTTTTTTTTTTGCCCTCCTTCGGTGGCGGGTATTGCGCTTTGGTGGGGCTGACTGAATTGGGTTATTGGGGGTTTGGAGGGGATGTGGGGTATTGGCTGGGGGGGGGGTTATGACTGGTAATGGGCTATGGTGGGGGCAATGACTGGAAATGGTCAGATGGGGGTAAGGACTGAAAGTGGGCAATTGGCTGGGGGGTGTTTTTAACTGGTAATGGGCTATGGTGGGGGCTAGGACTGGAAATGGGCAGATGGGGGTTAGGACTGGAAGTGGGCTATTGGCAGGGGGGGGGCTTATGACTGGTAATGGGCTATGGGGGGTCTAGGACTGGTAATGGGCTGGGGGGGTTGCTAGGACTGGAAATGGGCTGAGTGGAAGGGGGGCTTGAACTGCAAATGGCTGATGGGGAGGGGGGCTTGGAATGGAAATGGGCTGTGAGGGGAGGGAGCTAGGATTGGAAATGGGCTGATGGGGGGCTAGGATTGGAAATGGGCTGATGGTAAGGCTAGGATAGGACTGGAAATGGACTGATGCAGGGACTAGAAAGGAGCAGATGCTGGGTGGGGCTGGAACTAGAAGGGAGCTGATGTTGGGGGAGGATTAGAATGGGATGGAGCTGGGAAAGTGAAATGGAGAGGGGAAAAATATTTTGTCTGGAAGAGAAGACAAATCTACAATTGGCCAGGTATTGGGAGAGTAAGTGGGGATTGAGGATGGAGGGGTAAAATTTGAGTGGATGAAATAGGAATGAGGAAAGAGCAAAAGGAGAAAGATTAGTATGTTAAAGCAGATGTAGAGAGAGAATGGAAAAAAACTAGAAGAGAGAAGAAAGGACAAATGGACAGCAGACGATGGAGATAGCAGAAGACACGAAGAAACCAGAAGTGGCTGGAGCAATTGCAACTGAAAAAAAAATGCACAAAAGGTAGAAAAATATCTCTTTATTTTGAATTTATTAACTGGAATATGTCAGCTCTGGGAAATGTGCATCATTAATGTTTGCACTTTGTTTAGTACAAGAGGAAATTAATTTATAGTTTTATTTCTACAGTATTGTTGTACATTCCAAGTTTGGCTTTTGGGGTTCCCAGTTTAATTATTGTCTTCCTATTTCTAAATCTTTTAGTCTTTCTTTATCCATACTCATTAAGAGGCATGTTTACTAAACGTTAGTGTATGGTAACATTATGCAAATATTTATGCAAATGAGGCCCCTTATGCAAATGAGGCCCCATGTCTTATGCGGCCCCCGGGTTACTTTAGAAGTCCTCATTCGGCCCTCAAAGCAATTTGAGTTTGAGACCCCTGTTATAAAGTATCAGTTTCATGCCTGTTTTGAACTATAAGATACAAGGTAATCACTTTGCCTTGTTAAGCTCTGTGCTGATGAATGATGAACAGGACAGTAACATCATAGGTGCTATTTAGAATAAATTCACCTGTCCTGCTGTATTTGAATTTTATATGTTGGTGTCCAGAGTTCAGGAGCACAATATATTATAGCACTGTGAGATACAAATCTTTTTAGTTTATACATTTGTACTTTGTTACCAAATATACTGGTAGGAGTACATTATGTAGAGGTCCAGTATACACAGCAATAAGATGAGTAAATATTAAATTTTGGAAAGGGGCTGATCTGAAATCGCTTGGTTCCCAAGTATATAGAGCAAATTTAGTGGAAAGATGGAACTGTGTTTCCCAGAAATATGGAAATATTTGTAAAAAATATTATTTACAAATATAATGATAACATTAACTTGAGTTGATTGGATAAAACTAAATCTTACTTGTCAGCAATGATCCAGGAGAGCTTTGAGAAAATGAATGAGAGAGAGAGAGAGAGGGGCAGAAGGTGAGACGACAGCCTAGGAAAAAGGCAATAAAACGTGCTACTCCAAGTGTGATGATCTGGGCCACCGGAATTCTGACTGCTCTAAGACTCCTCGAGGACCCACAAGGCCTGAGAAAACACGAACCTTGTACATTTATGCCTCTGAAGAGACATGAATAGGCAGGGGGGAATAGGCCAAGAAGAACCCGAGGAAGTATTGCCATGAGGCCTATTCACAAATGCCTTGCAGGCCAAGAAGAACCAGAAGGAGTATCGCCATGAGGCCCAACCACCAATGCCTTGTACCCTCTTAGTCTCTCACCTCAAGAGGATCTCTTTTGACACCATAATTAATGGATAGCTTACATAAATCCTTGTGGACACTGCATTTTCAAGATCAGTCCAAGTATTTTTAAGTTTCCTACAGTACTCTCACTGGGAACCAGGTATACAATAGACTCTAGTCATACATGAGAGATATGTGGCTGTCATGTTAGGAGCCATATTTCTTTCTATTGGAATTGATGTATAGTTTTATATTGAAGATTGTTTAGACAGTCGCTATTTAGAATGAGCACCCATGCCAATCTAGAACTGCACCAATTAAGTTAGTGGGAAATGGACACTGTTTACAACAATACTATGTTTCTAACAATTGTTTTAGCAGCCTTGCCAGATAAGGATACATTAGTATGGTATAGAAAAAAAAAAAGAAAAATTGAAGGACCTATGTATGTAGTTGGTGGAAAGTGTTGTGAGGGATAAAGTGATATATTAAGAGGAAGGACTCTGATGGACAGTAAACTGATGAAGGAAATTTAATGATGTGGAAGGACTCTGATGGACAGTAAACTGATGAAGGTAATTAATGATGTGGAAGGACTCTGATGGATAGTAAACTGATGAAGGAAATTTAATGATGTGGAAGGACTCTGATGGACAGTAAACTGGTGAAGGCAATTTAATGATGTGAAGTGATGTATCTGGCTAATGAATATAAAAAAATGATGAGCATTTTATTCAACTATGCCATCTCCAGTATCTTCAATTTAGGAAGTCATCTAGGCCCCACCACAATACTCAAAGATTGTAAGTAGGCACCTGGAGACAGGCTGGGTGCACCTTGCATCCTGATGAGCTTTGGAAAAACCCCGCACTGACCATGTGGTACTTCCAGATGCTTTTTTTGCCTTACTTTTCCTCTGTGTGTCCTGGCCAGGCATGCAGAGGCAAAGGGGGATAAATTGTTGACAAATTCTCACAGACAAAAAAATTGGTGTGATTCTAAAACTTGTCAGAATTACAGAACACGCGCGTGCACTTGTCTGATCTGTAAACATGTGGAGATCAGTCAAGGGCATAATGGAATATTTCCTACCAGCAAAGGAACCTCCAGTGATAATGGATCAAGGAGTGGAAGCAGGATCTGCTGACCCCCCAGTGGCGAGACCCGTATACCGTTCTGCGGACCCCCCCCACGGCTGTCAAGGTGGCTGAAGTTGCTCCGAGGATCCATCACTCTCGTGTCAAGGCCGCTGCACCAGAAATTGTTCCAGCCTGGACTTCTGTCACAGTTCCAAACCAGCCCCTGCGCTTTGACACTTCTGCCCAGTACAGGGTTCTAACAGACTGCCGACGAACTCTGGACCACCGGAGAGACTGATTTACAGACACCTTTCCTGGAACCGGGATCAGACTGAGAAAAGGTGCCTTAGCTGATATGGACTTGCTTTCAAACAAGTGCAGAGACTACTAACACAGCAGTATTACTTGCCCAAACTGCTCTGAACATGACAGACCTTTGTATACGTAACTCTCTACTTTAACTTGTCCCATTGCTGTACCGTACATTTTAACCAGGTGCCTTTTTCCTTACAGGTTGTTTCCACCCTTGACACCCTGGTAGAACGCAAGGTGGTTACCACTGTCATGGCCCCGTCCCAAATACAGTCCTCAACCGCCTCTAGCGGTTGAGGTCTCACTTAAAAAGGGGGGAATGAGGCAGTCATGAGGTTTAGCTGTAGGTAGCCCTTCCCCCCAGCCATGCGGCAAGCCATGAGGCTCTGATCAGCCTGACCCTTCCCCCGCAAGCCATGAGGTAATCAGCCTGCTAAGAGAAAGGCATTGAGATTTCACTAGGCACCCTTCCCCCCACTCCAGGTCTGAGCACAGTATCCCCTAGCCCAGAAACCAACAGACCAGAGCATACCGGTTTGGACAGGTCACCCAGGTACCTCCCCAGGGGCTGCTGATTGGTGGGCAGGAAATACCTGTGGCAAATGGGATTGTAGAATAAGTTTAAAACTGTACTGTATATAAGGCATTGTAGGCCGTCCCTCGGGGTTCAGACCCTTGTGGAGGTTGCTGGTAACATAAACATAAACATATCTCTGTCTGATCCTGTGTGCACATTAAAGATCCTGTTTGCATTCCAGCCTGTCTGAGAGTCTTCCTTCTGTGGGTGAGTGATAGAATAAGAGCTTTTCAAAGCGCTTGCCATTACAATACATTTGCAAACTTTCTCAGCTCACACCTGAAATTACCGGTCAGTACTGTGACCATGGGAAAACTTTGAGATGTTTTGCCCTTCCCTTTTACTCCCTATGTATGTTCCTAGCTTAGAAAAAGTATGAGTCTGTGTCTTCCAGAGGAGGGGTCGCTTATATTTCATTGCATTGTGACCCTATTATAACAGAGAGCACGATATAATAAAGATTTACCTTTGTATTGAAGATTGTTGTTTTAGTCCGCTGTAGCTACGAACCGGTAAGGGTCCAATCAGGACCTCTTACACCAGATTTTTTCTTTCAAGAAGTTGGCAACCCTAACTGATAAAGAAATAAAAAAATAGAGACTATAAAGCAGTAGACATTTTTTATTAGCTTTCGAAGCCTAACATCATCTTCAATACTTTAGGGTAAAAACTCTAATATTTAGGTAAAGATTGTGTTAATAAAGTTGTTTGTAAAGGCCACAGAGGGGAGCGTAGCCTTCCGGAAGTGCCCTTGCTTCCTGTTATACCGCTTAGACTCCTGACTGAGCCATAGCACTGCTACCGAGGAACCCGGGGACGTCACTCACGTGGCCCCTCCCTTCGTCTACTCCTTGATGACGCAATTCTGCGCGACGCCACCGGAGAACTGAGCCTTCCTGCCCTTCTGTGCTCTGTTGGCCGTCTGTGCTCCCTCTTTTGTGTGTTGGAGTGGGGGTGGGGTAGGGGGTCCGGCCTCAACAGCAAATCAGAGGTGAGGAGGCGGGGGGGTCTGGTGTGGCACCTCCTGTCTCAGCCTAAGGACGCAGGCGCGAGCTGTGCATGGAGCGTGGTGCAATTTTAAGAGTGCTACAGCCGCTGGGGGGGAAGGTGTCAGGCTTTTCCAGCACTGTAGGTTCGGAGAATTAGAAAGGATTTTCCCGCTGCACACGGTGAGGGGCCGATGAGAATGGGGATTGCTTTGCTTTCTTGGTGAAATGCTCAGGAAACAGGGAATTAAATTGCTTTACTAACGAACTGCTGAAGATGTAGAGATTGAATGGTATAGCTGTCCTGGGCAGATGCTGAGGGGGACTGAGGTTGAATTACATTGTTTTCTTGAGGGAAGAGTGGAATTGCATATTACTCCTAGCAACTACTGCTTTTGAGAGATGGCTTTAAGTGTGATCAGGATGTTATCACTTCCAGTGTCTGATTCCCTGGTAGAGAAAGATGTTTTCTCAGATAACATTTCTGGAGAAACACTTGTAAACATTCTGGCGATTCGATTTGGAATGCACAGAAGCAGTTTGCCAGAAGGAGCTTAAATTGTTAAGTTTGACAGCAACAAGTAGGATGACTGAAATAAAACTTGCATTTTTGTTATGTAAAAAGTTCTGTGAATGTCTTAAAGGTATTTCAGATTGTGAAGTTCGGTTTCTTTCCATTTTTGTTTTATGTCTCTTCCAGTCTGATACCACACCTTACTGTGAGTTTGAGCCACAGAGTGCCTGCCCTTGTCTCATGAAACTGAAATATTAACATTGGAGTTGAGGGCACAGTGAGGCTGAAACTCACAAGAAAGTCATATGGTACCAAACTGAATAAAAAATAAATAAATAAAATGTTTCCCAGGGGTAGGACTAAGGTGAGGGAGCAGGGTGGCTAGCATGCTATGGGAATGACTAGCGGGGGGGGGGGGGGGGGGGTGACGAGCTGGCTTGCTATGGAGGTGGCTAGCAAGGGATAACTAAGGACTGGTTGGGTGGAGGTGACTGACTGGAGGCTTGAGAGAGAGGTGGAGACTAGTGGGGGAAAAGGTTGGGGTGGAAGATGAGAGTAAGGGATAAAGGGGGTTGAGAAAGAAAAGGAGACTGGTGAGGATTTGAAAAAGGGAGGGAGGCTAGAGACAAGTGGTGTTGGTGTTGGTAGGAGGATTGAGAGGAGACCGCACGGGGAAATAGAGGATCTTAATTAACTTATTAAACATATTTTTCCTGTGAAAACAGCCTTAGGAAATCAGGAACTAAAGGAATTACAATAGACTTCAGAAGAAAATGGTCAGGAGCCCCCACCCCAGCTCTTCTGCATTGTTGGGAGAGTGTTGTCAGCTGCAGGTTCCTAGATCTAAAGAAAATTCAGCAAAGTCTGTTTTTAAACATGAGTTTGTATATTTGGTACTTCAGAAATGAAATAATTCTTGAAAGTATATTAGCCTTTATTTGGTCTTTGAAAGTTTTGAGACCCTTTCCCTTGAGTTACTTTGTGCTATAATTTAATTTTACTTTGTTTAAAATCAAACACTCTTGGAGGGACCTCACAGAACCCCATATCCATCTTGCTTTTAACTCTCACCATTTTTAACCCTGCATACATGACGCTCAGGAGTCCAGCAATGGTCCTCGCTGGTGTTGGTCAGGCAAGATGCCCTTTTCAGAAAATAGGGGAGTGGGGTGATTCCAAGGCATCAATAAAGCACTTCCACAGAACAATTCTGATACAGGGTTTATTGAATTTAGTTCTAGCCAAAGAATCAGAAAGACTTGGGCTTGTCTGCTGCTGAATACTTATTTCCTTCTATTTCTGTCTTGCAGGGAGGCATGTTGGCTGCTGTTCTGAACTTCTGAAGCTGTCTGTTCAAGATGGAGTTTCCTGACCACAGCAAACAGCTGCTACAGAGCCTGCGAGACCAGAGGCACCAGGGCTTTCTGTGCGACTGTACCGTTCTGGTTGGTACTACCCAGTTCCTCGCTCATCGGGCTGTTCTGGCCTCCTGCAGCACTTTCTTCCATATGTTCTATAAGGAGCGCCTGGACAAGAGAGACCTGGTGTTCATCAACAGTGAGATTGTTACAGCACCAGCCTTCGGCCTCCTCTTGGAGTTTATGTATGAGGGCATGCTCTCCTTCCACAGCATCCCTGTTGAAGATGTACTTGCAGCAGCCAGCTATCTGCATATGAACGACATAGTGAAAGTGTGCAAAAAGAAATTACAAGCACGAGCCATGGCTGAGGCTGATAGCACTAAGCGGGAAGAGGAGCCAGCAGGAAGCTCAGAGGTGTTGCCTAGCAGCTCTAGGTGCAAGACTCAGAGCCAGGAGCAGCAGTCCTGTGACCCAGTAAAGAGACAGAAGGAGGAGGCCAGGAGCACCTGCTCTCCAGAGAAAGCAGAACCAGCAGCACTGACAGCTGATACAACGCAGCCTGGCATGGAAGGTGACTCTCCACACATCCCAACCACACATGCTTCTTTCCCCACCATGCCAGAAGTCTCTCTTTCCAGTCCTAGCAGCTCCACAGAAACCATGCCCCCTAATTATTTTCCTCCAATCAACCCAGAGGAAACTCCACCTGCTGCAGACACTGCTACCAGTGGCCCCATGACAGAGCCCAAACCAGCCCACTCAGAAGAGTTTTTCCAGCAGGGGATGGAGCCTGAGCCAGTTAAGGTTAAAGTGGAAGCTATCGTAATTTCTGATGAGGAGACAGATGCAGCTGAGCAGTTGCGCTACAGGAATATGGATATGAGAATTGAGAATATTTTCCCACCTCCTGGAGGGGAGGGGGTAGCGGGGGGCAGTTGTGGGAGGCATGTGGAGAGTTTTGAGCAAAGCACAGCTATGGAGGAGGGACCCTCACAGGAAGGGTTCCTAGCACAGGAACACATCCCATATCACATGATCTCTGTGCCAACACAACCTTATGCTAGCATGGTGACACCGCCGCTGCATGAGCAAATGTATTTGCAGGACTACGAAGGGCACCCCAACTTTGGCGTGTTCACAGAGGACGTTCCTACCTGCAAAACATGTGGGAAGACTTTCTCGTGCTCATACACGTTGCGGCGCCATGCCACTGTGCACACACGGGAGCGTCCATACGAGTGTCGCTACTGTATGAGGAGCTACACACAGTCTGGGGACTTGTACAGGCATATCCGCAAAGCCCACAACGAGGACTTGGCCATCAAAAAACAAAAGCCAGACCTGGAGGAGAGCCCCTTATAAGCCAAGAAGCCTTCTGGGAACTCTCCCTGGCTTTTTTCATACACTGATGATTTTTTTTAATTGACTGAAATTCTGTCTGTGGCTAACTTTGGCAGGCAGATGGCTGAGTGAATACCAGTGGCAGTCTTGCCTCTACAGGGGGAAATCTTGTCCAGGAGGATAAAGCTCAGCCCCACAGAAATGGCAATGTGATCTTGTATCATGCCAGTTTCTCCTTCCTCCCTCTCCAGAAAATAATATTCCAGCTTTTGGGGCAGGGCAGTAGTCGAGAAGGAATAAAGTAAATTAGTAGCCAGCTCTATTCTGATCACCTGGGCAAATATTAAGATGACAAGACTGCTTTTGACTCTCCAGATGGAGTAATTTCAGTCCTTTTTAAGCCTCATGTATTTGTCAAGGATGACAAAGTTGAGGATTTTATGACAAATAATGAAGTTAGTTTCATAGTATTGCTAGCTACATCGGATTTGACACTAATCTGATTGGCACACATGACCTTTGACTCCTAATCACTGAAACAGACATAGTTTAGCTGTCAATGCCAGTAACCCCCATTCATCAGAGAAGTTCCTGATCCTAGAAGAGCAAATTTCATAGTGATTTTACTTTTGTTAAAAAAAAAGTTTATTTATATTAATTGGCTGTTGGAAAATCACCATTTCTTGGCACAACTATGTATGATAACCCACAACTGGCATTGAGTACTGTTTAAATTGGGGAAGGAAAATAAGTGTAGGTGCCTTTTTCAACTCTATATGTGTCATCTTCCAAGAAAACAAGTACCTGCAGGAAAAAAAACACATAGGTGCAAAGATCTAAGGATACTTTGCGTCCTCTGAAAATTTCAGAGTCAAAACACAGTGCTCTCAATCAAGGCCAGACCCTTTGTAGGAAATGTATGAACTACCAGTTATTACTCCTTCCAGTGCAGATTGTTTTTTAAGTGTTATATTGATCAGTGATAGTTAACAGTACCAGGCCCAATGTTCTTGTGCACAGCCTAGGTGAGGCTACTGGTCAATGCTAGTTAACAGTACTGTTCAGCTGTGCTAAGTAAGTGTCAGTTGACATTCTAACCTAGTAGGTTCCCATACTGTCCTGCAATGTTGAGGTATTTTTTTTAATTTATTCTACCAGCATTCATAAATAGCTTACATAATTAGGAGGACAGAATCATTCTGGAGGTGTAAATCTGGAGGAATGACATACTGTGATAATATGGGGGTTGAGGCTAGTAGCGTGTGTTCTTGGAGGAGTAGCTTGGTTGTGAAGGGAATGAGCTGGAAGCATGCCATTGTAGCTTAAGGTGAAAGAAAAAATACCTCAATGCCAGTGGTTCCACACTGTCAGTAGCTAAGGCTGCCTGAGGTCCAAAATAAAAGCAACTTCTGACTTCACATGAATTACTTAAGTTCCTTGGGGCAAAAAAGGGGGCTTTTGTTTGGATTGGCAATAAAGACTAATTTGTAGATCATCATAAAATCAGTTAATGCTAATTATTGAGCCAGGGATCCCTTTATATAATCCTTGTTAGGGATTTTACAGAATCCAAGGGATTGGGGGAAGGGTCTCAAATGCTTTATCACTGATCTAAAGAAGGCTTGCCTTGCCTGTCTGCTGAGAATGATGGTTGTCTCTTCACTATAAATTTGGTTTTATCCTCCCTCCCGCCGTGATCTTTCTTAGTGGTAAACATCCAGACATTGAGTTTGCTTTTAAATTATTTGTTTTAAAAGTTCTCTCTAACAGTTCATACAGAAGCATGAGTAATGTCTACTCGCTAGCACAGAACAGATGTAGGGCCTGTGTTCTGGAACACATTGACCAGAGATGGCCTATGACTTCTTGGAACCAATGTTTACAACCAGCTTTGTTCCTTCCATAAAACAGCCCTACATCGTCAGAAATCAGAACAACCCCAGTGTGACATTAATTGGTCCTACTGCCCATTTGCTTTCAGTTCCATGTGGGCCCTTCCCCTTACATCTCTGGGCAGGAAATTGTAGAAAAGAAAAATTCTATATGAAGGACTTGTGTCATCATCTAGTGACATTTCCCCCTCCTACTGCCAAAGGAAACTACTGCCATATACACCTCAGGCCACTCCTCATGTCCAGTCCCATGTTCATATACACAGCCTAGAAGTGTGGAGAAAGGCCTTGTAGTCACAGGTTGCACTCAATAGAACTAAAATAAACCTCACTCAGAATTAGTATGCCAACTGCCTCCATGTGAGGGTGCTTGAGTAATAAACTGAGAACACTTGGCTCCTCCTATCACATACTGGACAACTTTGAATATGGCCAATGGCTGCAAGTGGGAATGGCCCATTGGTTATGGCACAGGTCTAAACTGAACCAGAAAAACATCATAGAGGTAGCCACAGAGGTATGCATTTCTGGGTCTTAGTTATGCTGTTTAAGTGTAGCCATAATCTGCCTGCACGTTGTCCTCACACTCATTTACTGCTGGTCGCTGCAGTAGGCAACTTCAGCAACCTTCTTAACATGTGAAATGAAAATTGTTTTCCTGCAAGTGTACTGGACTCTAAGAGGCAATGCTAATAAAGAGGGTGAGAAGCAGTTTGTGTGCGCTATGGCCATTCTTGTTGTCTATATAACAATGGCAGAAAGAGCCACACAACATGATTATTCCTATAAAGACAGAGCCCAGCAACTAGCTGTAAGAGCATGACCACACATTCAGGGCAGGGTCATCTTCCTCTATTTTAATAGCTTGGGCAAGTAAGCATTGAATATCTCCCATTACTTCACAGCCAGAATCCCTCTCTGTGTGTCTAAATGATAATTACACTTACCTGGTAATTGTAGTTCCTTGAGTGACGACAGTTCAGTCCTCTACCTCTGGGTTGTCAATCTCCTCCTGCAGCTAGGAGACTGGTATGTCAGAATGATGACATCACTGGATATAGCCTGCTGCGCTCCTACTTCCATCCCAGTGTGAACGATAACAAAGCAGACTCAAAGGAGCAATAAATAAGTAGCTAAACATAAGTTAACATCAACTAACCGTAAACTATCCACCACTGTCGACAAGGCTTTCTTACCCCCTGCCCTGCCATCGAGAAGGGAAGAACCAAAAGAATTGAATGAAACCAGACTTACCGGTAACCATCTGCCACCTGCTACCAAATCGGGATCCCCCATGAATCATCTGGGCAGGAAGGAGGACTGAACTGTCATCACTCAAGGAACTACAATTACCTGGTAAGTGTAATTATCATTTCCTTATCGTTCCTCCAGTTCAGTCCTCTACCTCTAGGATGTACCAGAGCAGTAATCAATGGGAGGGACCCTTCCAGCCAGCAGATAAGACCGCCGACCCGAAACAAGCATCTGAAGTCGCTGTAACATCCAGTCGGTAATGCTTGCTGAACGTATGTAGAGACGACCAAGTCGCCGCCCTACAAATGTCCCCCGGCGGAACCAAACTGTGCTCCGCCCAAGAAGATGCCTGCGCCCTAGTGGAATGCGCCCTCAGCCCCAACGGTACAACACGACCTTGAAGCAAAGAAGCAGAAGCAATTGCCTCTCTAAGCCAGCGGGCAATGGCTGCCTTAGCCGCTGCCTCACCTTTGCGCACTCCTCCGAAAAGAACAACCAACCGCTCAGACTTGCGGAAGGATTCCGTGACTTTCAAATACTGACGCAAGGCTCTCTTCACATCAAGACGACGAAGACTGCGATCCGGTTCGCCGCCTCCCAGTGACCCCAGAACAGGCAAACACCTTCTGGTTCAAATGAAAGGGGGATACCACTTTAGGCAAAAAGGACGGGACCAGACGCAAAACCACCTTCTCTCTGGAAAAACGATAAGAAGGGCTCTCGGCACGACAACGCTTGCAGCTCCGAAACTCTCCGCGCCGAACAAATCGCCACCAGAAATACCGTCTTTAACATCAAATCCTTCACCGACACCATGGCTCAAAGGGAGACTTGGTTAACGCTGTGAGAACGAGATTGAGATCCCACGGCGGAACACACACCCTACACGTCGGGCGCAATCTAGCGACCGCCTTCAGAAAGCAACCTATATCAGGGTGAGCTCCTAGAGACAGTCCATTGACCTTACCCTGAAAACAGGCGAGGGCTGCCAACTGGACGCATAAGGAACTGGCCGCCAGACCTTTGTCAAAACCGCCCTGCAGAAACTAAGACCAATGGAATTGAAACCAAGGCCACCCGAACCTGACGCCTCGAACACCAATCCTCAAAGATGTGCCAGACTCAGACATATGCCAAAGAGGTCAAGTGCTTACGAGCTCTAAGCAAAGTTGCCACGACCGCCGACGAGTAACCTTTCATCAGCTTAGCCCTCTCAATGGCCATACCGTAAGCGAGAACCGATCTACCTGAGGCATGAACAGAGGCCCTTGCAGCAACAGATCCGACCTCACCGGCAGCCGCCAAGGTTCTCCGTCCAAGAGACATACCAGGTCCGCGTACCAAGGGCGCCTCGGCCAATCGGACGCAACCAAAAGGACTTTCCCTGCATGCGCCCCGATCTTCTGAATCACCCGGCTGATCAACGCCCAAGGTGGAAAGACATACAGAAGGCCGACCGACGGCCACCGACGAAGCAGCGCGTCTGTGCCCTCCAACATTCGCTCCCGCCTTCTGCTGAAGAAGCGGCTGACCTTTGCCGACTGGAAGGTCGCCATGAGATCCATGACCGGAGTTCCCCAACGACTATCTGTCCGAAAACCTCGGGATGCAACTCCCACTCCCCGGCATCCACCTGCACTCTGCTGAGGAAGTCCGCTGTGACATTGTCCTTTCCCGCAATGTGCGCCGCAGAAATTGCGGACAAACGAAGCTCTACCCACGTGAATAGCTCGTCGGCCTCTTCCTCCATCGTGGCACTCCCTGTACGCTACCGTCGCCGGAGAGCACTCGCACGGGCTGACCGCTTACCATGTCCTCGAACGCCTGAAGGGCCCGAAACACCGCACGAAGCTCCAGCCAGTTTGTCGCCCACAAGGCCTCCAGGGGAGACCAAAGCCCCTGCGCAAACTGGCTCCCGCAGTGGGCTCCCCATCCTACTAGACTGGCATCCATCAACAATGGAAGCCACTCCGGCTGTTCCAGCGGCATGCCGGCGGGCAGTGACGATCTGAGCAGCCACCAGCGTAGAGGCTTTCTGACTTTTCTCGGGCAAGACAGACGCTTGCTCAACGAATCGTTCTGATGCGACCAGCGGCGGAGCAGCGCCCTTTGGAGAGGTCGCATATGAATCCTGGCCCAAGGCACCGCTTCCAACATCGCTGCCATGATGCCCAGCACCTGGAGATAATCCCACGCCGACGGCACTGGCACCGACAAACTGCCGCACGAGGTCCCTCAAGCCGTTGGCCCATTCGTGCGGCAGAAACACCTGCCCCTTCTGTGTGTCAAACCGGACCCCCAAGTATTAGAGGTCCTGAGTGGGCTGTAAATGACTCTTGGCTGCGTTGACTACCCAACCAAGCTCTTGCAAAAAATTCACCACCCTGTGTCACTCTGAGACTCTCCTACGCCGACTTGGCTCGAATCAACCAATCGTCGAGATAAGGGTGGACTAGAATCCCTTCTTTGCGCCGCACCACCACCACCACCACAATAATCTTGGTGAAGGTTCTCGGCGCCGTTGCCAAACCGAACGGCAACGCTTGGTACTGATAGTGACCCCAGGGAAGGGCGAACCACAGAAACCTCTGGTGCGCTTCTTGAATGGGTATGTGCAAATACGCCTCCGTCAGATCTAGAGACGTCAAGAATTCTCCACGGCGTTCCGACCGCAACGTCTCCATTCGAAAGTGCGGCAGTGGTTTACCGCTTTCAGGTCTAGGATGGGTCTTAACGTTCCGCCCTTCTTGGGCACCACGAAATAAATGGAGTAGCGACCCATGCCGTAATCGGTTTTGGGAACTTCCACCACGACTCGCAACCGAATGAGTTTGTCTAAGGTTGCGCGAACCGCCGCCGTTTTCTTGGGACCCCTGCAAGGCGACAAGACGAAGGAATCCCGCACGGGCCGAGCCAGCTCCAACGCATAGCTGTGCTGAACTATTTCCAACACCCACTAGTCTGAAGTGATGTGGGTCCAGGCGGAAAGAAACTCCCGGAGTCGCCCACCTATGGGAGGCTCCTCTGCCGGGACCCGCCTCGCTTCATTGAGTCTTACGCGAGGTGGATGCCGAGTTGGAGGAGAATCCTTTATTTGCTCCCCGAAACCCGTGAAATTCCTGAGCTTGAGACAGGAACCGCATCGACTGAAATCTCGAAACTGACCCCGAACGCCTTGGCTTGCTTCGGTCTGTCCTCGGGCAGCCGGCCCGCCTTGGACTCACCCAGGTCCTTCACCAGCTTATCCAAATCTTCCCCAAACAGCAAACCTCCCTTAAAGGGAAGCTTGCTGAGACGGGACTTAGAAGGGCCATCCGCCGCCCAATTGCGTAACCACAAGGATCTACGGGCGGCCACCACCGACCCCGTGCTGTTGGCCAGCGCCCTAATCAAGTCGTAATGCACATCGGCAAGATAGGCCGCCCCGGACTCCAAGCGATCCAACTCCTTTACCTCCTCGATATCCATGTGCGAAGATTGGCGCAGACGCTGGGCCCGGTGCAGACACGCTCTGGCTACCCAAGCTCCACAGATGGAGGCCTGCAGCGAAATCGAGTCTGCTTCAAAGGCCTGCTTTAGGAGACAGTCAACTTTACGGTCCTGGGTATCCTTCAAGGCCGCACTACCTTCGACTGGAATTGTGGTCTTCTTCGCCACAGCCGAAACCACCGCGTCTATTCGCGGTGTCCGGAACCTGTCCTTATCCTTATCTATTCATCGTCTGAAGCCCTGCCTCCGGCTTATCCCATTCGTCCTGAATCATTCTCTCGCTGACCCGGTGTACAGGAAACACCACCTGTGTCTGCCGAACCGCCTGGATGACGAGATCCTCTACGTCGTCCTCCACCGCTGCAGCAAGATTCAACATCTGCAACGTCTTGGAAATCAAGGCTGCCAACTCCTCTCTGCGGAAGACCCTAATGATTTTCACTTGATCCTTGGGCTCTGGGATCTCACCTTCCTCCAGGTCCTGCGAACCCTCTTCAGGATCCCACTCTGGCTCCTGCTTCCAGCCAGACGCCCTTCACCGGGTCTTTAAGTCTCGCTCGCTTCGGCGCTGGCGGTTCCTCGGCTACCTCCCCAGCCACCACTAGCTGCGGAAGTGGGGATGCTAGCGGCTCGGATCCTGCCCCCTTGCCCCGCTGTCGCAGGCAAAAGGCTTGATGCATAAGCAGGACAAACTCAGGACTAAACTGTCCGAGACCAGACGCCTGGACCTGCAAAGGACCACGCCATCTCCTCTAATGCTGGCGCGGGTTCCGATAACCGCGAGGAAAGTCTCCACCCCTGCAGGCACGCCCTGTGCCCCCAGGGAGTCGTGGACTTCCATCTGAAGTTCCACTGCCAATGATAATGCGGCACACCCCGGTGTCAGCCACTGTGCCCCTCCTAGTACCACATACAATACACTGCGGCCTGGCAGCCATAAGAAGACTAGCCAGACCACCCCCCGGGGCTTACCTGAGCCTCTTGCCCCACTGAGGAGGTTTACTCTCTTGTGGCAGCTGTTTTTTTTTTTTTTTTTTTTTTTTTTTTTTTTTAAATCCTCACTCCTGGGAAACAATACCCCCCTCAGCCTCCACCCCCCGATCATGAAGGGATGGCTGAAGAGAACCAAAGGAACAAGAGGGCAACGAAATAACAGCTTATCTGGGCTCTGCCCCGGGATCGGGACAACATGTGCTGACACGCAGCTGCTTCGCGGTCCAGAAAATGGCCACCGCAAGTGCCGAGAAGGAGCAAAAATGGGCACCAAAAACACCACCGGCATCTTTTCACTCCCATACAAGGTGTCCCCCCAAAAACAGAGCAGCCTGACGCCGGTGAAGCACTTACCGGCCCAGCCTGCCTCTCTCTCCTGCCAAATTCACCGTTGTCGGTGCCTTCAAACCCAGGCCCGAAGCTTTGCTGCTTCAATCAGCTGCTTCCCGTTCAGCTGCCGGAGGGACAACCATGCAGCGCCGGGATGTCCACCATAAAGTCAGGGGGGACTCGAAGTCTTGAGCCAGAACCCCCAGCAACACTACCCAGCACAGGCAGGAAGAAATAAAAAAATAAAAAGAGCAGAAAAAGCTTTAAGGGACACTGCCCAAATAAATCTAAGTCACTTAGCTACCCTACAAATCTCCTGGCTCCTTATCTATTCCTCCAGAGAGCCCCCTTATAAGGCTCATCAAGTCCTCCTGCTGCAAGGTGAATGGTCACACTAGGATGGCAGGAGGAGTGCAGCAGGCTATATCCAGTGATGTCATCATTCTGACATACCAGTCTCCTAGCTGCAGGGGGAGATTGACAACCCCGAGGTAGAGGACTGAACTGAAGGAACGATAAGGAACCACCAAAGTTTTGTAACAATCATCCCAACACTTGGCCTCATAGATGCCCTACAAAGCCTGCCAGATAAACTAGCAGCTGCATCTAATTCTTTTTACCACAGCCTGGTTAAATATCAAGTGGTACTAGCATCCAATTTCACTGTACAGCCTGCCAGACCTAATTATGCAGGTGCTCATAATTCCTAAGCAGGTGGGTAATATGAATGTTAGAAGCCCTAGAGCAAAGTTAGGTGGTTATTGTGCCAATTTTGAAGAATTAGGTTTTTCCAGAGTAAGGATCTAATCCCAGAAATTTAAAAAAATAGCACCCCCTCAGCTTTTAAGAACACCACCTTTCCACATGCAGCAAGACCTGGACTGCTTTTAATTTTATAAGAATGGCACACTAAGGAAAGTGTTACAAATTAGTATCATATGCCATTGAGGCACTGTCAACTCCTATCAACCTTGTTGCATGCTGACCATATTGCAATTAGCCCCTGGACTTTCTTGGCACAGTGCAACTGGAAGTAGATTGGCAAACTTATTTCTAAAGGGTAGGTCTACAATACCTTGAATTCCAGGTTGGTCTCCTATCCAAGTACAAACCAGGCCCAACCTGCTTAGCTTGAGCTCAGGCCCAGTCAGAAAGGTAGAGCCATAGTGGATAGATTAGAGCCTTGTGTAAATAATTTATGGAATAAAGGAACCTGCAAGTCTGGCAGAGGCCCAGTTCTCTCATATGATGTCTCCCACCCCCAGTCACTCTCCTTGGATAGGCAGCAATATCCTTCTATAGCTTGGCAACTGCTAAAAGACAGCACACACAGGAGGACCGATAGGAAGTAAATAGTGCTATGCCCCACAGCTGTATACCAGGTCCAGTTAAAATCTGCAATACTAAACTTAAAATTGTTAACTCAAAAGCAGATTGTAAGAAATGGCAGAAGATCTGACAAAGTTAGGAGGTTGAGGAACATGCTAACTGAAGATTAGCACAGATTAATGAACATGGATGTATGTTAAAATGCCCCACATCCCTTGTATTTCTATAGGCAGAGGCATTTAACATGCTTACTAAAGGTTTAAAAGGCATATTAAAGTGTCTAAACAGCAACTGAAATTTAATGTTAAGGGCAAAGTGATGCACACCAGGGAAAAAGAGAGGTGCACAATGCTAGGTTCCATATTAGCTTAGTAAGGTGTTCATTAACCATTTTAGATTTCTTAACTATTGTTTCATGTTGCATTTATTACTACATTATTATATTTTCTTTTTTACAAAGGAAAATAAGAACAGTATAGCAAAATTTTGGAATTCATAATATACCAAAAGGAGATGAAGGTCATTGTGGACCACACCTTGCAATTACAGCCTTAAGGTTTTGGTAATGAAGACAAATTCAGCTATGGTTTAAAAAAAAAGTTTAGACAGCCATTTGCCTTTTCTTCAGGAACTTATTAGCCATGTAGACCTGTGAAATATATTTGCTTCTCCTTGCCTCTAAGCAAGGAAGAAAGATCTACTCTTTAGATCAGGGGTCTCAAACATGCGGCCCGCAAGAGCATCTTGTGCGGCCCGCGAAGCACCGGCGAGTAAAAAAAAAAAAAATTCCAAACTTGCCGCCACCGCAGTATTAAGCATCCCGTGGGCCCCGCTGTCTGGCAGAGTCCTCTCCTCCCTGCAGTATCAGCTGCAAAAGCGGCGGCTTTCAGAGCCGCGAAGAGAGAGAGTTTCTCTCGCGCGGTTCTGAAGAGCAGCGAGAGAGTCTTCAGAATCGCGCGAGAGAAACTCTCACTCCTCGCGGCTCTGAAAGCCGCCGCTTTTGAAGCTGATGCTGCAGGGAGGAGAGTACTCTGCCAGGCAGAGGGGCCCGCGGGACGCTTAATACTGCGGCAGCAGTTCTGTGTCCTGACCTCAAAGCTGTATATGCCACTCTTCATAAAATCTGCTCACCAACTCATGAAGTCTCTAGGCACTTTTTTTTAAAACTGAGAAACATTTTATTTTATTTATTTAACTGTTAAATTTTTTTAAAATCTACCTTGGCTGATGGTGGGAGGGGGGTTAGGACTGGTAATGGGCTATGGGGGGGGGGCTAGGACTGGTAATGGGCTATGGGGGATAGGACTGGTAATGGGCTAGGGGGGGGGGGGCTAGGACTGGTAATGGCCTATGAGGGGGGTAACTGAAAATGGGGTGATGGGGGTAACACTGAAAATGGGGTGATGGGGGGGGGGTTAGGACTGGTAATGGCCTATGAGGGGGTAACTGAAAATGGGGTGATGGGGGTAACACTGAAAATGAGGTGATGGGGGGGGCTTAGGACTGATAATGGGCTGGGGGGTCTGCTAGGACTGGAAATGGGCTGAGTGGAAGGGGGGCTTGAACTGCAAATGGCTGATGGGGAGGGGGGCTTGGAATGGAAATGGGCTGTGAGGGGAGGGAGCTAGCACTGGAAATGGGCTGATGGGGGGGAGCTATGATTGGAAATGGGCTGATGGGGGGCTAGGACTGAAAATGGGCTGATGCAGTGACTAGAAGGGAGGGGGTGCTGTGTGGGACTGGAACTAGAAGGGAGCTGATGTTGGGGGAGGATTAGAATGGGATGGAGCTGGGAGAGTGAAATGGAGAGGGGAAAATATTTTGTGTGGGAGGGAAGACAAATCTACAATTGGCCAGGTAAGTGGGGATTGAGGATGGAGGGGTAAAATTTGAGTGGATGAAAATAGGAATGAGGAAAGAGCAAAAGGAGAAAGATTAATATGTTAAAGCAGATGTAGAGGGAGAATGGAAAAAGCTAGGAGAAGAAAGGACAAATGGACAGCAGACGATGGAGAGTTAGCAGAAGGCACGAAGAAGAAACCAGAAGAAAGTGGCTGGAACTGAAAAAAAAATGCACAAAAGTTAGAAAAATATCTTTATTTTGAATTTATTAACTGGAATATGTCAGTTCTGGGAAATGTGCATCAATAACGTCTGCGCTTTGTTTAGTACAAGAGGAAATTAATTTATAGTTTTATTTCTACAGTGTTGTTGTACATTCCAAGTTTGGCTTTTGGGGGGTCCCAGTTTAATTGTCTTGTTTCTAAATTTTGATTCCTTGTGTAACTGAGCTGAGGTATTCTGTTTATGTAATTCCTATTTGACATTGCTACTTGTTCTCTGTCCCCAGTAGGTCATGTATTGTTATTCTCTGAAATGTATTGATTTAATATTTGCAGTGTTGCCATTTGATAGGTAGGGTATGGTGCTTTGTGAGTCCTGGTAGTGCTGTTAGGATATGGCGGGTTTGCTATGGGTTCTAAATGGGCAGTGTTTGTTTGTAGTAGTTCCTAATGTGCCTGGCGGTTGGCACTGGATTATAGTAATGTAGAAACTTTTAGTCTTTCTTTATTCATGCACTCATTAAGAGGCATGTTTACTAAAAGTTAGGGTATGGTAACATTATGCAAATATTTATGCAAATGAGGTCCCTTATGCAAATGAGGTCCCACATCTCATGCGGCCCCCGGGTTATTTTACAAGTCCTCATTTGGCCCTCAAAGCAATTTGAGTTTGAGACCCCTGCTTTAGATCCTGGATTGGCCAGTCAAAGATTGTTCAGACCAAGATCATAAAGAGAGTATGACAACTTACGTTCTTAACTTTATTCTTCAGAATATATGCAGTTCCTCATCATCCCTCCAGTCTAGTCCCAGAAACTCTAGGGTTGTGTTCCTCTTCCAGCAGCTTGGAGACTGAGAAATGTCACTCTTTTGATGACACTGGTATAAGGACATAGGCACCATCTCCTCACTCCAGTTATCTGTCTCCAAGCAGCTGGAGGATGGGAGCCAGAAGGTCCCAGCTCACTAGAGGAACAATTAAAAGGACATTTTCTTTAATTTAAAATTTATTTAAATTTCAGTAGTGCTGGTAAATTTATATAGGAGTACAGTGTGGCCTGTACATTTAAATTTGGTGTCTGCTGCCACGCTCCTCCCTCTCAGGCTTAAGGCTTTAACAGCAAGGGGCACAAGCTCCAGTTGCTGTCCGATAACTGTAGAGAGACAACTGGAAGCTGAGGCATCCCGAGTGTACCACAGGTTTTACCTGCTAGCGCTCAGGGTGCCAGCTTAGGGGGGAGCCACAGCTGCTTCCAGCACTGTGTTTAGGTGCCAGCTATGGCTGATCAGGGAAGAGCAGGTTTGGGTGGGGGGGGGGCGCGGGCGGGCGGGCAGGCAGGCAGGCAGTCATCCCCGGTAAGTCAAAGAGAGCCACAGCCTTGTATTTCTCCAGGCAGCAAGGCAAGATGCCAGGCAGCCATGGCATTGAGCAGTTTGCATGCAGTTTCATGGCCAGAGTTGAGCAGCAGGCCCAGGCTGCATACGTTTTGCACAGGAAGGGCCGTTGGCTTCCCGGGGGGATACTAGGCTGCTTATTTCAACAGTGAAGCAGCATTTGGCTTTGGTTTTAGCAGGATTCACCTCCAGGGCACTCCTGCACCTGTTCAAGGTGGGGGGGGGGGGTACCTCACTGGTCTAGGGGCTTGACAGTTGAGGGTGATTGGTACCTCCTTAGAAGGGCTCTAAGCAGAACTAGGGGAGCTTCAAGGGCTCCGGGGCAGGTAGCCACAGACTCAGCATGCCTTCAAAGACTTTGTTTACTCTGTGGAGTAAGGAAGTCTTCAGTCACAGACACAGGGATTTGTAAGGCCTGTAGTCAAGCAGCTACAGCAGAGCAGCAGCAGTTGGAGGCAGATAAGGACAATCAGGAGATGGGGGATGCAGGGGCCATCCTCCTCCACATTGGGTTCTAAGGAGCCCGTTGTGGGGCCTTCTTCAGCTCCTTTATCTTCTATTCTCCCCCCCCCCCCCAACTTTGTGGCACTTATTCAGAAGGCATTCAGGGCACTCACAGAGGCTTCTCCAGATTCCCTGGGACTGGATCTCAGACTGAAAAGACCAGGGGACTCCTTGGTCACTGGGGCCTTCCAGGGTATTACCCAAAAAGGTCTAGGCAAGAGAGGGAGAAGCAGGGGCAGTGGCTTCGGAGGATCTGCACACTGAGGATGGTGAGCAAGATCTGGAGATAGACAAGGAGCTGGAAGGAGGAGAAATCACAGAGGAGGACCAGGCCAGGGTAGTGCAAATATTTTAGAGAAGAATTGGCAGCCCTTATCTCAGAGGCTCTTAATGTTCCGGTGTCAGGACTGACAGAGGAAGCTGCATTGGAAGAGCCATTGTTGCAAGCATTTAGGAAGACTCAGAGCATTTCCCATGCACAGGGTGATAAAGGAGATGATTCAAGGTGAGTGGGACATGCCAGAGGCAACCCTAAAAGGGTTCAGAGTTATGTCTCATCTTTATCCGCTGGTGGACCAAGATAAGGAACTCTAAGTCACCGAGGGTGGATGCAGCAGTATCGGTGGTAACTAAGACGACGACCATTCCGGTGGGAGTGTCGCTCTCAAGGATACCCAGGCCAGAAAGCTTGATGCCTTGTTAAAGCAGGTGTTTGAGGTGAATGTTCTGTCTATGCGAGCATCCATTTGTGGGGCATGGGTTGCACACACCTGTCTCTGCTGGTTGCAGCGAGTCCAGGGAGAGCAGGTGAAAGAGTCGGCAAGTGAAGCAGCTTGGCTGGAGTCAGGAGCGGCTTATCTCACTGATATTCATTATGACCTCATTCAGGGGCTTTCAAATAGTATGGCTTCAGTAGTAGCCACCTTTGGTTGCATAATTGGGCAGCAGATGAGTCTTCTAAAGCCAGGTTGAGTAAGCTTCCATTTAAAGGGAAAGCTGCTTTTTGGAAAAGATTTGGACAAAATTGTGAAAGATTTGGGAGACTCCAAGGGCGGAAGGCTGCCCAAGGAGAAGCAGACCAGATTTCCACCGATGAATAGGTTGCCTCAGAAGGAGTTGTGTCATTTTCATTCAAAATTCACTCAGGTTCAAAAGGGGACTTTTCCCTATAGAAACCGAGGGTTTCGAGGGGCGAGTAGAGGTTTTTTTTGGCCTCCTCGTCAAATTTCAAGAAGCCACAATGAAGTCAGGGGCAATGTTCCCTCTAATTTTCTGTAGGCTGTGTGCGCATAAAATATCAGCTGTGCAGCTTTTGAAAGAAGGTTAAATTTTTGTGCGCCACATAACAACACTCGAAGTTATATACTTTAAAATTTGACTACACGTCAGAATACAGTATGTACACCACATTGATTGCACTAGAAAATATTGTAGAACTTGTGAAAACTGTAAATACACAACAACTTTTAAATTTTAAGACGTCTGTGTTGTTTTCTATCAGAATCAGAACCGTAATTTTTGTGCGCTCTGTTATAAAGTATGTGCGCTCGCTTGGCGAGGTGTGTGCGCGCGCACACGCGCACAGCTTAGAGGGAACAGTGGTCAGGGGGACCCAGGTAGAGCTACCAGTGGGAGGTCATTTACAGGACTTTCTCTGCCTGGGTTCAAATCACATCAGATCAGTGGGTGTTGGAAGTGATTCGAGAAGGATATGGTTTGGAGTTTCAAACGGCCGGTGACCAATTCGTTCATGCAGTCCCCTTGCAAGGTGTTTCGGAAGCAGGGGGCGATCCAACAGACGTTGGGCAGGCTGTTGACTTTCAAGGCAGTAGTGCCGGTTCCATCAGACCAATGCAGTTTAGGTCGATACTCCATTTATTTTGTAGTCCCAAAGAAGGAAGGGACTTAGCAACCGATTCACTCTTTTTAAATCCAGAATCGGTTGATGTCTCGAGTGTCCCATTTTCATATGGAGACGCTCAGGTCGGTCATTGTGGCAGTCAGAAAAGGAGAGTTTCTTACATCCCTAGATTTGGCAGAAGCATACCTTCATATTCTGATTCATCAGGAACAATCAAAGGTTTCTCAAGTTTGCAGTGCCAATGGGGCATTTTCAATTTTGAGCGTTACCGTTCGGACTGGCAACAGTTCCACAGACGTTTACCAAGGCTACGGTAGTGGTAGCAGCAGCACTGAGAAAGGAAGGTGTTCTGGTTCATCCATATTTGGACGAATGGTTAATTTGAGCAAAGTCAAGGACAGAGAGTGAAAGGGCCATGTCCAAGATGGTCAAGTGCCTGCAGAGAGTTTAGGTTGGGTGGTCAATATGGCCAAGAGCAATTTGGTTCCGTCTCAGAATCTGGAATACCTCGGGGCATGTTTCGATACGCAGCAGGCAGTCAAGTTAAAGGACGTTGATCCGGCGGTTTCTCAGCAGGCTGCATCTGACAGCAAGGCATTATCTGCAGCTCCTGGGTACGATGACGGCAACACTCGAGTTGGTGCCCTGGGCGAGGGCACATGAGACGGAGTGTGTTGCTCGGAAGCTGGTCTCACCAGAGCAAGCCATTATCTCGAAGAATACTCTGTCCAGAGGCGGCCTGGACAGCATTGCAGTGGTGGTTGATGCCGGGGTCTCTGGAAAAGGGCATCCCCCTGGAAACACCAAGCTGGCTGCCTCTGACTACAGCTGCAAGTCTGACAGGCTGGGGAGCTCACTTTCAAGGGAGGTTCGCACAGGGACAGTGGACCGAACAGGAGAAGGCATGGTCAATCAACAGGTTGGAGCTGCGAGCAGTAGCAAAGGCTTTACTAAAGTTTCAGCCATATCTACACGGGAGAGCGATCAGAGTGTTTTCCGACAATGCAACTGCTGTGGCCTACATCAACAGGCAGGGAGAAACCAACAGTGTGCCCTTGGAAGTCAAAGCAGAACAGTTGTTTGAATGGGTGGAACGAAACCTTCTGGTTCTAAATCGGTAGCGTATGTGGCAGGGGTGGACAATGTGGAGGCCGATTATTGAGTCGAGTGAAGGTAGATCCAGGAGCATGAACACTTCATCCAGAAGTGTACGAGATGGTGGTGAGGCACTGAGGGTCACCAATAATGGATCTCATGGAGACTTTCAATTCAGCGAAGGCCAGCTGGTTCTTCAGCAGGAGGAGAGAGAGAATGTCAGAGGGTCTATATGCGCTCATACAGGATTGGCCGGTAGAGAAGCTCTTAACACTCATGGCGGGAGGATGTACAATAGGCTGCGTAGTACAACAAATCAAAAATCAGAGGATTGATAATACTGATCGCTCTGGATTGGCTAAGGAGGCCACTGGTAGGAAAGCCTTGGCTTCTACCGGTCAGGAGGGATCTCTTGTCGCAAGGTCCGTTGTTCATGCCACAGGTGGATTGGTTCTCGCTTACGGCATGGCTCTTGAAAGGGCAAGGTTGAGAGCTAGAGGATATTCGGAAGCCGTGGTTTCTACCTCGTTAGGGGCTCATATGAGATCTACTTCTTTGGCATATATTCACGTGTGGCGTATCTGAGGCTTGGTGTGGAGACAAGAGTTGGGAGGCCTTGCGGGCATCGGTGCCACAGGTTCTGGCTTTCATGCAGGATGGTTTTCAGAAGGGGTTAGCGGCCTTTTCTTTAAGGGTACAGTTAGCAGCACTCTCCTGTTATAGAGAAGATCAAGGGGCAAGCGCTGGGCGCTCATCCAGATATTAAGAGATTTGAGAGTGGTGCTGCTTCTGTGACCACTGTGCAGACAAGTAGTTCCTCAATGGGATCTGCAATTGGTCTTGGAAGCGTTAGGAGGGCAGCCGTTTGAGCCTTTGGCAACAGCATCTTTAAAGGATCTTACTCTGAAGGTTGTTTTCCTAGTGGCGATTACCTCAGCAAGGAGAATTTCAGAATTACAGGCTTTGTCTTGTAAGGAGCCCTTCCTGTCCTTTTATGGGTCAAAAGTAGTACTAAAGCCAGTACCGTCTTTTTTGCCAAAGGTAGTCTCTCCTTTTCACATGAATCAAGTAGTTTCTTTACCTGTGTTCAGGAAGGATGCAAGGAGTTCTTCTGCCGAACAGCTGCATCTCTTGGATGTTCATAGAGCCTTGAAGGCATATATCCAGCAGACTGCAGAGTTCCGCAGGTCGGATGGATTATTTGTTCTATTTGGCAGTCCTCAGAAGGGAGAGACAGCGTCAAAGGCATCTATTGCCAGATGGATTAAAGGGGCAATAGCATCGGCATACACCTTGAAAGGTAAGCTGGTGCCAGAAGGCTTGAGAGCGCATTCGACTAGGGCGCAAGCGGCATCTTGGGCTGAGTACAAATTTGTACCTGCAGTAGAGAGATTTGTGGAGCAGCGACCTGGTCGTCTTTGAATTCCTTCGTCAAGCATTACCGCCTGGATGTGCAGGCGAGCAGGGATACTTGTTTTGGGACAGCGGTGCTTCAGGCTGGTCTAGCAGGTCCTGCCTGTTGAATTCTCACTGCTCTGTTACATCCCTAGAGTTTCCGGGACTAGACTGGAGGAACGATGAGGAAGATTAAATTAGACTTACCTGCTAATTGTAGTTCCTAGAGGAACTCCAGTCTAGTCCCAGATCCCATCCCCGTGTTGTGGTGGTTTGGGAGCCTGACACAATCGATATTACAGGTAAGAGAAAGACTAATTGAGGGGCTTCTGATCCATGCGGGGAGGGTGGCAAGTAGAGTCATCATGAGGGTGGAGAGAGAATCTCTGCAGTTCCACTAAAGACCTCATACAGAGATTTTCATTTCCAGTTTATAGTGTTAGTAAAACACTTATCAACCAACAAAAACTTGCCTATTTAATTGTTGCTCCGGTGACTGTCAATAGGTTACTGGAGTGAGGAGGCAGTGCCTATGTCCTTCTACCAGTGTCATAAAAAAAAAATCTCCAAGCTACTGGAAGAGGAACACAACCCTAGAGTTTCCAGGACTAGACTGGAGTTCCTCTAGGAACTACAATTAACAGTAAGTCTAATTTAATCTTGTTGGCAGACAAATGGTAAGAAAGCAAGAACCACTGTTTGGTGGGGGGGGGGGGGGCAGGGGAACTGTATAGGAGGATTCCACATTTGTGTAATGAAATGGAAACAGCTTTGTACAACTTTAGCACCTTCCCTTCCTTAGGGAATGCCATTATGCACATGTATATCACACTGAAAAGCTAAGATCCTGCCCCCCCCTCCTGTGGGGACATCACTACTCTCCAAATAGCTCTGGTCAGTCCATTCAGGCTAGTGGAAAAGATTCTGCAGCTGCCAGCTCATGAAAAAGCACCTTCATAGTAAGATGTGATAGACCTTTTTATTTGTTTAACACACAAAGACCATCTCCAGCACAGAAAAAGGCTAAAAAGTGCATTTTTAATACAGAGATCATTTTGCCCCATCAATAGGAAACACTTATGTAACAGTGCTTATAAAATGCAACTCTGCACTTAGAAGCTGGTTTGAGTAGACACTGTACAGCTATATCACCATGGTTTAGTCCTGCTGCTGCAGTGAAAGTACAGCAGTATTTTAAATGCCCTATCAGGTGGTGGTGAATAGCTAGAGCCCTGGCTGAAGGTACATTAAAACTAATTCTACCTTTACTCTCCTGTTCAGAAGCTTCATTTCAAAATGAAGAATGAAGACTTGAAAGCTGAAGGTAGGTAACATAAGCAAGGTACCCAGAGGGGAAAAAAGCTTGGCCTGGATTGCCTGCACCTGCCTACTCAAAAAGCAGTGTAGCAAAGGTCACAGGTCTGCCAAGAACTCTGCAAAGAGGGAACCCCCCCCCCAAAAAAAAAAAATCACCACCATAGAGCCAAAGAACACTGTAGAGCAAGGCAAAGAGGTTGTTCAGGAATAAGAACGCCTGCAAGCTACCAAGGCAGAGTTTCGACATGGGGGAAAGGGATCAGCAGCAGGAGCTAGTACAATTTTTGGTCACCAATTGCATTAGTCATGGGAGTTGTAGTCCTATTGCCATTTCCTGCACTAATGTGCTGTCAGAGTAAATGAAGGGCCTTTGTACTTGTGGTAATGCAGTGTGAACAATTCATTAATTAATCTGAAATCAGCAAGATTGCTTTTGTGATCTGAGGTTTCTAAAGATACCTTATCCCCAGTTGAGAAACAAAGTAGTCACTCTTAAGCTTTCAGCCAATTACCACTTCTTAGCCTCAGGACTATTTTTCTTCAGCACTGTATACAAACATACTATCCTAGTCTCCTGTATCAAAAATTAGGCACAAGTGGAGGTGGGAAGGGGTTATAAACAAGCTGTAATCTAAAGTCCACAAGCAGTAGCATCTAGGGTTGGTCTGATGGCCTCTGTGTCACTCTTTGCCTCTGAATTCTATTGAGGTCTTCTGCATTTCTAGCTTCAGAGAGCCTCTTCCAAGTCAAGAACCCTTTTGTTGTCTGCTTGCACTAAAAGGAACTTTTCATAGCCAGCTTCACTCATGTTTGCCTCTGCATATGTGAAGTATATCCCGCAAACCATCACCAGTCCCTGCTCAAGATCTCTGCGCCCCAATGATTGCATCCGTTTCACTCGTTGCCCACTCTGGGTCTGAACCAGACAGTGGTTGAAATGGTGGCAGATGGGAGGACATTCTCTTCTGCAGTGAAAGCAAAGCCAGAACCACAATCCAGAAGAAGAAATTCACCCAGGCAGCAGACTGAGGGAGAAAGGAACAAAAAGAATGTTACACCATTTAGTTCCATGATAAAAAAAAGCAGGGGTATAAACAGCAATTGTTTTAAAAATCCCAGTGTTAATTGCTCTGGTCATACAGTGCTGATATCAAGCACTGCAAATGTGACTTCCATATCATCCCTCCAGTCCAGGCCAGACTCCTGGGCTGTGCTCCTGTTCCAGCAGATGGAGACAAAAAAAAAACAAAAAAGGGCCCAAATTGGGATGTTATACAATGAGGAATAACCCCCCCCCCCCCCCCCGTCAGTACAGCTCAGTCTCCAGTGGGTGGGAGGAGCTTAGTACAGTTGCCTGCACTGGGGACGATTTCTTTTGTTTGGCTTGAATAAAAACAAACACTAGTAAAGCCTTCTCCAGGACCAAGCAGGAAGTCAGTCCTCACATATGGGTGACGTCGGCGCCGACGGAGCCCTCGCGGAGCAATTTTCCCCAGCTTTCACAGAAAGCCTTTGGGAATTGCAGCGCGCATGCGCGGTCGCCTTCCCGCCCAAGGGTGCCATCTTAGCCAGTCTTCTTTTTTCCGCGGAGCCCTACAGACGTACCAGTCGTGTCCCCGCTAAAAAAGTTGATTTTCGTGAGTTTTACTCGTTTTTCAATTCGGTTCGACGCCGGTCGTTTTCCTGCCCGGACTCGCGACGCCGTTGCGAGTCCTTCCCTTATTTTTCGGCCGGTGCCTCCCATGCTGGAACGACTACTCTTCCGCATGTGGGAGAGTCCGGCCTCGTCGCCGGTATTGAGCAAGCGGGTCGATTCCATCTATCGAGTCCGCAAGAGTCCTGGCTTCCAAAAAGCACAGCTACCACACCATTCCATGGTAGTGGAATCGGCCATGCATAGGGTGAAGAGCCAGAAAATGCACTCCTCGGTGCCCCCTGGCAGGGAGGCCCGTAACCTGGATGGCCTTGGTAAGAAGTGTTTCCAGGGCTCTATGCTAGCTTGTCGTGTCCAGACCTACCAGCTATACATGGGCATGTATCTCCGAGACCTGGCTAAAGAGCTAGCCGGATTCTCTGCTGGACTGTCCGAGGAACCTTTGCGGAGGCTCCTAGCCTTAACATCTGGTATTCGGGAATGCTCCAAATTCATGTCCCGAGCAGCCTATGATGGCTTTGAAGCATCGGCTCATGTGGCCGCAGCCGGCATCGGTGCCCGCCGACAGGCTTGGCTTCAGTCATCTGACCTTGAGCCTTGGGTGCAGGACAAGTTGGTCGATGTCCCCTGCAGAGGTGAGAACCTCTTTGGCAAGCCCATGGCTGAAAAGGCTGCACAAATCGAGACGGAGACTCTCACCAGGACCAGGCTTTCTAGGAAGACCTCCGCCCCTTCCCAGAAAAAGAAGGGCTCGGGAAAAAAGTCCTTTTACCCGAGAAAGGCGGCTGCCTACAAACACTACCCCCAATATCAGGCCCCCCCAGCTCCCCAACAGGGTCAGCAGGCCAAGGGACGGGGTAACGGGTCCCATAGGCAGCAAGCCCCCAAGCCTGCACCACCAGCCCCTGCTCAGCAGGGTGGGGGTTTTTGACTTCCTCAGCATAGCCTCTCCCCCTCAGCTGGTCCCTCCCAGCACCGGAGGCCGGCTGGTTCACTTCGCCCACAGGTGGTCCAACATCACTTCAGATGCCTGGGTGCTTCAAGTCGTGCGAGAAGGATATTTTCTCCACTTCCATCAGGTCCCTCCCTCTTATTTTCCGGGAGAACCTCCGCGACTCCCTCTGCACAGGGACTTACTCCTTCAGGAGTTAGCAAGTCTTCTTCAGGACCAGGCTGTGGAACCGGTGCCCCACCACCTGAGAAGTCAAGGCTTTTATTCCAGGTATTTCCTAATACCAAAAAGGACAGGAGGCCTAAGACCCATCCTGGACTTGCGCAACCTCAACAAGTTCCTTGTGCGGGACAAGTTCAAGATGCTTACCCTTGGAATCCTTCTGCCCTACCTCCAAGCAGGGAGATTAGATCCAAGGAGCATAGCCAAAGGATGCCTACATGCACATCCTCATCCACCCAAGCCACCGCCAATACCTAAGGTTTGTGGTGGCCGGAAATCACTACCAGTACAGAGTACTGCCCTTTGGCCTGTCCTCCGCACCGCGAGTCTTCACAAAATGTCTCGCGGTGGTGGCGGCCTCTCTCAGGCTCCACGGCCTCTATGTTATTCCGTACCTCGACGACTGGCTCATCAGAGCGTCGTCCCCTCCGGCAGTCACCAATGCCACACACCGCACGGTGACTCTTCTGCAGTACTTGGGCTTTGTCATAAACTTCGCAAAGTCCACTTTGCTCCCCTCACAGGATCTCGAGTTCATCGGCGCAAGACTGCACACTCCTCAGGCTCGAGCTTTCCTGCCTCTCGACAGGGCTCAACGGCTCATGGACCTAGCCGGCCGTTTTCGCAGCCAGTCCCTGGTCTCCGCCAGGCGCTTCCTGAGACTACTCGGCCATATGGCTTCCACCGTCCACGTGACCCCCAATGCTCACCTGAATATGCGGCCGGCTCAATGGTGCCTTTGCAAGCAGTGGCAACAAGCCACCGGCGGGCTAGCCGACTTAGTGCGCCTCTCCAGACCGCTGGCCTCTTCCCTACAGTGGTGGCTTCATCGGCCGAACCTGGTGCTCGGAATGCCTTTTCAGTCGCCTCAGCCGACTCAAGTGCTGATGACCGATGCTTCCCTCCTGGGCTGGGGAGCTCATTGCCAGGGGGCATGTACTCAAGGTCTCTGGACCGCGTGGGAATCTGCTCAACAGATCAACTTCCTGGAGCTCAAAGCTATTCGTCTGGCGCTCAAGGCTTTCTCCCACCTGACTTCTCACCAGTCCGTCCTTGTCCAGACGGACAATCAAGTTGCCATGTTCTACGTGAACAAGCAGGGCGGCACGGGCTCCTTCCTTCTCTGCCGAGAAGCTCAAAAGCTCTGCTCTTGGGCCGTCAGTCACGGCATTCTTCTCAAAGCAGTTTATCTCCCAGGCCAGGAGAATTGCCTGGCGGACAAACTCAGCCGGATACTCCAGCCACACGAGTGGCATCTGGATCCCTTGGTAGTCCAGAAACTCTTTCTGAAGTGGGGCCTCCCCACGATGGATCTCTTTGCCAGTCCTCTCAACCGGCAACTTCCTCGCTTCTGCTCGCGTCAGCCACATCCACTTCGGGTAGCGGCAGATGCATTTCTGCTCTCATGGTCGGAAAACCTTCTCTATGCTTTTCCTCCCATCCCGCTGGTCTCCCGAACTCTGTTCAAGGTTCTCCGGGACAAAGCGTCCATGATCCTGGTGGCTCCTCGCTGGCCCAGACAGCCGTGGTTTCCACTCCTGTTGCAATTAGCGGTAGAGGATCCGTTCCCTCTGGGGTTTCAACCGGATCTCCTAACACAGGATCAGGGGTCTCTGCTACACCCCAACCTCAGATCTCTCAATCTAATGGCCTGGCGGCTGAAAGGGTAGTCCTTGCTCCCCTTCTCCTGCCCGCAGAGGTGGAAGAGGTCGTCCTAGCTTCTCGGCGACCTTCTACCCGCAAATGCTACGCCCTTAAATGGCGTCACTTTTCCGTTTGGTGTGTACAGCAGTCTCAGGATCCCTTCTCCTGCTCGGTGTCGGTGATCTTGCAGTACCTGCTCTACCTCTCTAACATGGGACTTAAGTCCAACTCCGTCAAAGTTCACCTCAGTGCTCTTTCAGCACACCATGTGCCGGTGGACGGCAGACCTCTTTCCAGCGACCCTCTTGTAGCACGGTTTCTCCGAGGTCTCCTTCTACTAAAACCACCTCTGCGCCCGCCAGCACCTGACTGGGATCTGAATGTGGTTTTGCAGCGGATCACCTGTCCGCCTTTTGAACCGATGGCTACCTGTTCTCTGCGTTTTCTTTCGTGGAAAACCTTATTCCTGATAGCCCTCACTTCCGCTAGACGCGTAAGTGAATTGCAGGCCCTCGTGTCTGATCCTCCCTTCACTCGGTTCTACAAAAATAGGGTAGTCCTACGGACTCACCCAAAATTTCTTCCAAAAGTTGTCTCCCCTTTTCACATCAATCAGGAGGTGGTACTTCCAACCTTCTTTCCCAGGCCTCACTCCAGCCGAGCTGAACGAGTCCTGCATACCCTGGACTGTAGAAGGGCATTGAACTTCTACCTTGACCGTACGCGGGAGCACCGTAAAGCTGCTCAGCTTTTTGTGTCTTTTGACCCCAATAAATTGGGGCTCCCGGTCTCCAAGCGTACCCTGTCCATCTGGGTTGCTGACTGTATCGCTTGGGCTTATGGGGCAGCCGGACTCTCCTTAGAAAGTCGAGTCACGGCTCATTGTGTTCGGGCGAAGGCTACGTCAGTGGCTTACCTCCGCTCTGTTCCGCTGGCAGACATCTGCTGGGCCGCTACTTGGTCTTCGAGCCAGACTTTTGCGGTCCATTACTGTCTCGAGAGGGAGTCCCGCAGGGACAGTGCTTTCGGACAGGCAGTCCTCCGAAATCTCTTCGAGGTTTGAGCAACTCCTACCCTCCATCCCGGATGGGGGCTACCGGTGGGTAATAATTCAGCGAAGATTCCATCCTTCTGTACTGCCGAGCTAGAGGGAGCTCATTTTTGTGCTTAGGGTCTCCGGTAGCCTTAAGCTTGGGAGTCCCATATGTGAGGACTGACTTCCTGCTTGGTCCTGGAGAAAGCGTAGTTACTCACCTGTAACAGGTGTTCTCCAGGAGCAGCAGGAATCAGTCCTCACAACCCTCCCTCCTCCCCGTGGAGTTGCAATCATCTGCTTAAGTTTTTTTGCAAATTTTTATGCTGTCTTTTAGCTATGTCATCAGACTGGCTAAGATGGCACCCTTGGGCGGGAAGGCGACCGCGCATGCGCGCTGCAATTCCCAAAGGCTTTCTGTGAAAGCTGGGGAAAATTGCTCCGCGAGGGCTCCGTCGGCGCCGACGTCACCCATATGTGAGGACTGATTCCTGCTGCTCCTGGAGAACACCTGTTACAGGTGAGTAACTACGCTTTCCCCCCTCCCCCAACTGATCTGAAAAACTAAAGAAAGTTAGCTGGATTGGAGCTCCCCAGATTTTCAGCCACAGCAGCTAAGCAACTCAAGGTGAGTGCATGCCATTCTCCAGGAAAAAGCAGTTTATCAGTCCTCACTTATGGGTGATGGCACCGACAGAGCCCACACGGAGCAATTCCCCAGCTTTCAAAGAAAGCCTTTGGGATTGCTACCACACATTCATGGTCCTCTTCCCACCCAAGGGTACCATCTTGCTCAGTCTCCCTTTTTCCACAGAGCCCTTCAGATGCACATCCTCAACCCTTGGAAAAAGGTTTCATTTTCCTCACCTTAACAGGCTATTTCTCTTTCTTCTGAAAGGCTGCCTCAGAGTCCCCTGGTGGCACCCTTGGTCATCTCCCCTCTGGTGGGTTCTCCCCCTGCGGCTCAACGTTTGACGGCATTCAGACCAGGGGTCCCCCTGAGGTGGAACAGCGCAAAAAGGCAGCAGCCTCAAAGTCACTGTCTGAGGCCCCCGACAAGCATGAGCGCTCCCGCAACCAGTTGCTTAGCCCCATTGAGTGTCAGACAAGGAGTGGCCCTGCAAGGTATCTCGCAGAAAAACAGGCCTCCAGCGAAGGTGCCCAGTCTCTTGAGGGTCATCCTGGTGAGGACCCCCCCCCTCTCCTCCGATACCCAATCCGGTGACCCAAGTATCAGCACCCCACAGCTCCACACCCGTGTGGGAGTCCCATATGCTTACGCTAGAACGCAGTGTTTTTGCATTCATTGCTTCCCAGCACGTGCTGACAGCTTTGTTGACTTGCACCCGGAGACCGTGGGTCCCTTGCATGGGACACCCAAATCAGTCCAGGAAACCAGAGATCTGCGGGCCTTGTGAGGGTCCTTGATGTTGTTCTCACTTGTCTTCCCGTTCTTTGGGGGTGAGATTGTCCAGGGCTTCCGGGCTCCAGGCCGCCAGCCATCGGACAGGACAAACCGCCTGGCTCGGATCCCTCGACAGATTTCTGGGACTGGGAATCTGATGGGGACATCCCTAGAGACTCACGCACCGGGATCTTCTATTGGACCCCTTGCTGCCCAACCTCCAGCAGTGTTCACCGCCAGAGGACACCTCCTTTTTGGTGTTTATTTGGGACATGGCTTGGGCCCTCAGCCTGGTCACCCAGACTGAGGAAGACCGCCATGCTGAAGAACTCTATATTCTTCAGTACGAGGCCCCACCCAGGGAATCCTTCACTGTGCTGGTGCCCTGATCCTCTCTGCTATTGCTCCGCATGTGGGAGGCCCCGGCCCCGGTCTCCATTGTGAGCAAGCGCCTTATTTATTTATTTATTTGAATTTCTTCTATACCGCACTCTTTTTCATCAGCGCGGTTTACATTAAACAGGAATACTCATTTCAATCAACAGACTGTGGTGAGTTTACATATAACAGGAAATATACAACTGGGATTATAACTTAGGGAAACTATGTACATATTTGTAGCATGTATAGGACCTATATACACGGGATAGAGTTTCTTTTCATCATCTTAAATAGGGCGGTTACACTTTATCTGAAAGTGTTAGAGGGTTGATGATGTGCTTTGGAAATGTAGAATGAAGAGGTGATGCTTTATGGCTTTTCTAAATTGTTTGAGGTCAGTAATAGCTCTAATGTTGGGAGGTAGATTGTTCCAACATCTGGGTGCGTAGTACGCAAAAGCCCTGTCTGTTGTTGATCGTTTGTATTTTGTGGCCTCATGTGGTGTAGTTAGGGTATTTGCCGCTGCTGACCTCCTAGATCTGGTGTTGGGAGTGTGATGGAGGAGTTTCGAAATTGATGATGGAGCTATATAATTTATTGCTTTAAAGGTCAAGATAAGGGCTTTATATGTTATTCTGCAGTATATAGGGAGCCAGTGAAGCTCCATTAGGATGGGTGTTATGTGATCGCTCTTTGAAGCACCGTATAATACCCGGGCTGCGGCATTCATGGCTAGTTGTAATGTATTTAGTGAGTTCTTTGGGAGACCATGGAGTATTATATTCGCATAGTCGAAGTGGGGTGTGACTATGGCTTGGAATATAGTTCTGAAGCTGTCTGGGTCAAGCATATTTTTTAGATGGCGTAGGGTCTTTATCTTGAAATAAATGGTTTTCACGGTGCGGTTGATATGTTCTTTAAAATCTAGGCGATAGTCCAGTATCACTCCAAGGTATTTTATGGAGGGCTTGATTGGGAGGTGTGCATCTCGTACTCTTAGGGTCTCCGGGGGTGCGAATTCTCTGGCACAATGTACAAGGTGCAGCAAGAGCCAGGCTTCCGAAAGACCCAGCTTCCACACACCTTGATGGTGGTATCAGCCATGAGGAAGCAGAAAAGCCCAAAGTCCCACTTATCGGTCCCACTGGTCCAAGAATCGAGAGCCCTTGATGCTCTGGGTCGCAAGGCCTACCAAGGTTCCATGCTCTCTTGTCGCATCCAGGCATACCAATTATATATGGGTATGTTCCTCCACAAACTTGGCAAAAGAACGTGGAGGCTTCTCTGCGAGTCTCAAGGGCAAGCTCCTCGGCAGGTTCCGCACCCTGTTGAAGTCAGTGGCAGACTGCTCCAAGTATATTTATCAAGCCTCCTACAACAGCTTCAGACGTTGGCTTGGGTGGCAGCTGCAGGCATCAGAGCCCACCACCAGGCTTGGCTTCAAATGTTCAGATCTGGAGCAGTGGGTGCAGGAGAAGCTCCTGGACATGCCCTGCCTCAGCGAACAACCTTTTGGTAAGCCAATGGAAGAGGAGGCTGCAGAGATTGAGAAGGAGTATGTCACTAGGACCTGTCTCTCCTGCAAGACAGACACTGCCTCAGAAGAATCAGCCTGCCAAGAAGCCCTTCTTCCCCAGGAAAGGCCTCCAGTACCACGGCTACCTGCTGTACCTGGCTACCCACACACCAACCACTCTAGCACAGGGGAAGTCTGGCCAGGGTCACTGTAAACCCGAAGGCCCAAATGCCAGCTCCCCCACAACCTTCTCAGAGGTTTTGATGCCAGTGGCATGGCCCCTCACCCTCCAGTGGCACAGCAGCCAGTGGGGAAACACATGTCCTGCTTCACCCCAGCATGGGCACTTATCACCTCGGACACCTGAGTCCTCCAGGAGGGCTATCGCCTTCACTTCGACAGGCTCCCACCTCCTTTCTACCCGGCAGAGCCTCTGACTCCCCCCACACCAGCTCTTGCTGCAGCAGGAATTACACTCCCTCACCCAACAGGCAGTCAAGGTGGTCCCTCCCCACCTTCAAGATTGGGGCTTTTATTCCTGGTACTTCCTTGTCCCAAAAATGATTTTTTTTTGGGGGGGGGGAGGGGGGGGAAGTCCTGCATCCCATCCTCGACCTTTGCAAGCTGAACAAGCAAGTTTCTGGTGCGGGAGAAATTCAAGATGTTCTCTTGGTGTGCTGCTGCGCTTCCTCAGGCAGGGCGACTAGCTATGCTCCTTGGATCTAAAGGACGCTTATGCCCATATCTTCATACATCCCCACAGACAGTACCTGTGTTTCAGGGTGCAGGGAGAGCACTTTCAGTACGGGATGCAAGGACGAAGGAGCACCCTAAGTGCCTCATGGCGCTGGGGCACATTAGTGTTTCCCTACCTCGATGACTGGCTCATTACAGGCTCCTCTGTCGAGGAGGCCCGGCAAGCAATGTCACGCACTTTCCTCCTTTTGGAGAGTTTGGGGTTCTTGGTCAAGTACCTGAAGTCTCACCTCAAGCCCGCACAGGCTCTCAAATTCATTGGGGTACACCTTGATACTCAGGCCATGGCCTTCCTGCCGATAGATCACTCCACCTTCCTCCAGGCTCTGGCGACGTGCGTCCAGAGCACCCACCAGGTCACTGCTCAGTCCATGCTACATCTCTTGGGCCACAATGACTTGACCATGTATGTGGTTCTTCACTCACACCTGCACAACAGACGACCCAGTGGTGCCTCAGCTCCCAATGGGGCCAATCCCTCGGGCACCTCTGGGACCCCATCAGGGTTCTTCCAAACCTTTATTTGTCCCTGAACTGATTGCAAAACCCCCACAATCTCCTGTGGGGATAGTCCTTCCAAGCCCCACAGCATAATGTGGTACTTACCATGGATGCTTCCCTGTTAGGGTGGGGAGTCCATTGTGGGTCTCTCTGCATGCAGGAGCAGTGGTCGCCGGTGGAGGCTCAGCAGCAGATAAATCTTGCAGGGCCTCTCTAGGTTAGTCTCCTGGAGGGGCAGTGGATCTGAAGGAACAGGATCCTGGGGGGGGGGGGGGGGAGGAGGAGAGGGGAGATCCCTCCATCATGCGAGCGTTTCAGTGGAAGGAGCTGCTGCTCATCACACAGGCACTGGCCATGTTGAACATTTTGCAGCCATCCCAGGACCTGGAAGTGCCATTGGAGGATCCTCTCTCCATGGGATCAAGTGGTCAGAGATGACCTTTCCGGTTCATTAGACACTCAAGCAGATGGAGCTTGAGTGGAGGGTACCTGAAGTAGGCTTGAGGGGAAGATGTGCAATGGCATGTCTATCCTGTTCCAGTGGAGGAAAAAGACCTGCTAAAAGATTCTCTAGGTGGATGCTCTGGTGGCAGCCACAACCACCCAAGTTGAGGGAAGTGTGGCCTTCAAAGGCTGCACAGGACAAAAGTTGGAGATGCTGAAGCAGGCTTTTGGAGGTTAAATGCCCTGGAGCTTCAAGTTTCAGTGTGTGGAGCATATGTGGCAAGGGCCTGCCGGCATTGGTCTCAAAGTCTCATGACGTGCCAACTCTGCCAGACATGGCTAGATTGGAATTGGGCTGAGTGTATTTGGCAGATGCCTTATGACCTCCTGAAAGCCTCCATGGGCATGACATCCATTGTAGCAGCAAATTGTGTGGCTCTGCAATTTGTTGGCTGATGTATCCTCTAAGGCATGTCTGCTTCCCTTTAGCAGGAAGCTACTTTTCAGGGAGATGTAAGACAAGCTTGTCAAGGAACTTGGGAAGCAAGAGCTTCTAGAGGATAAGCCAAACGATAGCAAGGCTCCTCATGACTAAAAAAGTCCTCTTAACTTTTGTATGTCTAGGATGAGTCCGTCTGCCCCTTATCCACAGGCAGGAGTACCCAGCTTGGGAACAGTACTTTCACAGGGGCAGTCAGGGCTTCTACTCCAGTGATGCTGCCAGCCCTAAGAAATCCCAATGATATTCAGGGGACTCTGGCAGAATTGATTCCAGTATGTGGCAAGCTGTGTCATTTATTCCGCTTGGGTTCAAATCACATCTGACCAGTGGGTCCTCGAGGTCATCTGCAAAGGCTGCGTAGTAGAGTTCATGTGTCCTCTGCCAGATGCCTTCCTCAAATCACCTTGTAGAGTGCCAGACAAGCTGAAGGCTGTCAGATACTTTGCAGCATCTGAAGCTTGAGGCAGTTAGCCCAGTGCCCGTTGACCGATTAGGTACCGTTTGATACTCTATTTACTTTGTGGTCCCCAAAATGGAATGATAGTTCGGCCCATCCTGGATCTCAAGGTGGTCAACAGGGCGTTGTACATGCCACACACAAGGAGTGTGCTAGTGCACCCCTACTTTGACTGGTTGATATGGGAAAAGTCAGCCAAAGAGTGCCAAATGTGCTGGGTATTAGAGATGCTTTGCAATCTTGGTTGGGTGGTCAATCACCTGGGCAAGAGCAGGTTGACTCTGACACAAGACCTTCTGTACATGGCACTGGGCCCAGAAGATTCAGCAACAGATTCAGTGCTTCTTGGGCCTGGTAGTGCCCTTGACATGCCAGTACCTCCAGATCATGGGGTTCATGGCAGAGATTCTGGATTTGGTTCCTTGGATGCAAGCATGAGGCCTTTGCAGAGATCTCTTATCTTGCTGGTCTCCTCAGGTTCATCTGCTGTCCAGGAAATTATCTTGTCCGCTGGAGGTTTGTGCCAGCCTTCAGTGGTGGCTAGCTCCTATGAACCTTCTGGCAGGGATGCCCCTGGATACACCAGTGTGGATAGTGGTGACAGATGCCAGCCTCAGGCTTGGGTGCACATTGTGCCACCTGGGAAAGACAATGACAGTGGTCATCTGAGCAGCAGTAGTCCAACCACCATTTGGCAATGTGGGTGGTGTTTTTTGGCACTCATCTGGGAGAAGACTGCAAATGTTCTCAGACAGACAATGCTATAGCAATGGGCTACCTCAACCACCAGGGAGGTATGGGAAGTGCAATGCTGGTGGAGGAGATTGTATTGTTTCTTCAGTGGGCAGAGCAACATCTCCTTGTGCTGTCAGCAGTTTATGTAACAGGGAAAGACAACATTTGGGTGGATTCTCTCAGTCAGAGGTTGGATCCCAGGAAGTGGTCCTTGCAGGACTGTCTTAAAGGCCACCTGCAGCAAATGCCAAGGCTCCTCATTTCTTCAGTCAGCATCAGGAAAGGATGTCAGAGGGTCTCAACACCCTGATACAAGCCTGGCTGACAGAGGGTCTTCTGTTCGGCATTGCCACTGTGGCCACTCATAGGCTGCTCGATTCAGAAGATAAGTGCATCATGGCTTGGCGATTCTGGTGCCCCAAGATCAGCCATGCTGGCCCTGGTATGCTGACTTGACTTGGCTGATGGGGGCAGGACACTGCTGTCTACTGCTGAGGGCTGATCTTTTTGCACATGATCCAATCTACATGCCTCAGGTGGATTGATTCTCATTTACAGCCTGGCTCTTGAAAGGGCATTTTTTAAGGAAGAGAGGTTACTCTTTGCAGGTTATTTAAACATTGCTGCAAGTGTGGAAAAGGTCTACTTTGCTCTTATGTGCGAGTGTGGAGAGTCTTTGAGGACTGTTTGACCCAGGGACTTTCTGCCCTCTTGGTATCTCTTTTGCAGATCTTAGCATTTCTTGAAGGGTCTAGACCTCAACATTTTGTGGATGCAAGTGGCAGTACTAGCGTGTTATCAGATGTGTGCAAGCCGGCTCCGTGTGATATACAGACCTCCCTCACAAGAGGAAGAGGTGGACAGAGTTAATTGAAGACATGTGCAGCATTGCTAGGAAAGGGGAAGTGCTACTGATAGGAGATTTCAATATGCCAGATGTTGATTGGCACATTTCTGCTGCAGTATCATCTAGAAGTAAGGAGATCCTGGATTCTCTACAGGGAGAACTATTCAGGCAATTGGTAACAGACCCCACACGTGAAGGGGCCATACTGGACTTGGTGCTTACCAATGGTGAAAGTGTTTCTGATGTTGTAGTGGGAGATCATTTTGCATCCAGTGATCACCAGATGGTGTGGTTCAGTATTAGGACTAGGGCTGTTAGAATCCATTCAAAGGCGAGGATTTTAGACTTTAGGAAGACTAACTTTGCGAAAATGGGCCAATACCTCAGGGAGTCGTTAGTTGGATGGGAACAGCTGAGGGATGTGGAAAAACTGAAAGGGGATATTTTAAAGGGCAACCAAGCTTATTGTTAAAATGGTAAATAAAGGCAAAAGAAAAAGGAGACCGCTATGGTTTTCAAAAGAAGTAGCTGAAAAAGTGAAGAAAAAGAGGGAGGCCTTCATGAAATACAAGAGATCACAGAGAGAGGAAGACAGGCATCTGTATTTGGAAAAAAACTTAGAGAAGCTAGCAAAGTAGTCAAGAAGGCAAAGATTCAAAAGGAGGAGGAAATAGCCAATGCAATAAAATGGGGGGATAAGACATTTTTCAGATATATTAGTGAGAAGAGGAAGGGCAAAAGTGGTATTGTCAGACTCAAGGGTGCAGGGGAGGAATATGTAGAAGCTGATAAGGTTAAAGCGGAATTGCTTAACAAATATTTTTGTTCTGTGTTCACAGATGAAGAACCAGGAGCAGGACCTCAGAAAAACACCCACAAATAGGAACAGAAGCAAAGGACATCTTGAACAATTTTCAAAAGACTGAGAAACTCTCAACTTAAAGTAGACAAAGCGATGGGACCGGATGGGATACACCCGAGAATACCGAGGGAACTTGGGGACGTTCTAGCAGCTCCACTGACTGACCTTTTCAATGCCTCATTGGAGTCAGGAGTGGTGCCAAAGGACTGGAGAGAGGCTCATGTGGTGCCTTTACACAAAAGCGGAAGGATGTGGTTGAAAACTACAGGCCGGTTAGTTTAACTTCGGTGGTGAGTAAATTATTGGAAACGCTGCTGAAAGAGAAAATAGTGAAGTTTCTGGAGTCCAGCGGATTACAGGATCCAAGGCAGCATGGATTCACCAGAGGCAGGTCTTGTCAGACAAATCTGATTGATTTCTTTGACTGGGTGACCAGGGAGTTGGACTGAGGGAGAGCCCTAGATGGTGTATTTAGATTTCAGTGAAGCCTTTGACACTGTTCCTCACAGGCTACTTATAAACAAACTGAGCACCCTAGTGATGGACCCTAAAGTTACTGCTTGGGTTAGAAATTGGTTGGGTGGGAGGTGACAGAGTACAAGTAAATGGAGCTCACTCCAAGGAGAAGGATGTTATCAGTGGTGTGCCCCAGGGATCTGTCCTTGGTCCGATTCTTTTTAACATCTTTGTTAGTGATATAGCGGAAGGGCTTTCAGGTAAGGTTTGCCTCTTTGCAGATGATACCAAAATCTGCAATAGAGTAGACACCCAGGAAGGTGTAGATAATATGAGGAGGGATCTAGCTAAGCTTGAAGAATGGTCTAGAATTTGGCAGCTGGGATTTAATGTTAAAAAATGTAAGGTCATGCATTTGGGCTGCAGCAATCCAAGGGAGCAATATAGTATAGGGGGTGAAGTACTTTTGTCCACTAAAGAAGAGCGGGATCTAGGCGTGGTTGTGTCTGATGATTTTAAAGTAGCTAAACAGGTAGAAAAGGCGACGGCAAAAGCTAGAAGGATGCTTGGGTGCATACGGAGAGGAATGGCTAGCAGAAAAAAAGGAGGTGATAATGCCTCTGTATAAGTCTTTGGTGCGACCTCATTTGGAGTATAGTGTGCAATTCTGGAGACCGCACCTTCAAAAGGATGTGAACAGGATGGAGTCGGTGCAGAGGGTTGCTACTAAAATGATTAGTGGGCTTCATTATAAAGCATATGAGGACAGACTGAAGGATCTTAATATGTACACCTTAGAGGAAAGGTGGGATAGAGGTGATATGATTGAGATGTTTAAATACCTCCGTGGCATAAATGTTCAGGGAGAAAGCCTCTTTCAATTGAAAGCGAGTTCTGCTACGAGGGGACATGGGATGAGGGTGAAGGGAGAGATTCAGGAGTGATATGCGGAAATATTTCTTTACAGAAAGAGTAGTGGATCCATGGAATAGTCTCCCAGTGGAGGTGGTAGAGATGACAGTAACTGAATTCAAAAAAGCATGGGACAAACAGAGGATCTCTAAAGGTAAAAAGGGGACTGTTGTAGTTATGGAAGGACAGACTAGATAGGCCATGTGGTCTTTCTGTCGTCATATTTCTATGTTTCTATAACTGCTCTATTTCTGGCATAGGATCTTAATCTGGTACCGTCCACATTAGTGGAGGCTCCCTTTGAATCACTGGTGGCAGTGACCCTCAAGGATCTCTTGCTTGAGGTGGTATTCTTGGTGGCATTTTTCTTGACTAGATGCGTTTCAGAACTTCATGCTCTATAGTGAGCAGTTTCACGTGTTATCCAAAAAGGTGACTTACATATGGTGCCCTCCTTGCCCAAGGTAATTTCTACCTTTCATGTGAACCAGGCGGTGGTCCTGCCAGCAACTATGAAAGTTGGCTATCCACAAAGCACTCAAGTGCTACCTGCAACAGACACAAGATTTCCACAAATTGTATAGAGACTGTCCTCCATGGCAGCACAAGGATGCTATATCTAAGGCCTCCATCTCTCGCTGGGCTAAAGAGGCCATTATGTAAGTGACAGTTACCGACTGCATTCTAGTTACATGAGCTCACAGGCCAAACATCTTCCTGGGCAGAGTTCAGTTTTGTGCCTTCAGCAGAGATATGCAAAGCGGCTGCCTGGTCCTTGTTGCACATCTTTGCTTGCCATTATCGGTTGGACAGACACGGGAGCAGAGGGATGATATAGAAGGTGAAATTAGACCTTACCTGCTAATTTTCTTTCCATGAATCACTCCAGTCTAGGCTAGAACCCATCCTTTAAGAGTGAATAGCTGAGGCTGCCTGGGAGTTTTGTTTTATGGATAATGCCAGTGGCCCTGTGGGGCAGTCAGCCCTGGTGGTGTGGTGTTCCCTAGTTGGAGGGGGGGGGGGAGATCAATTGCTAGCCAATAGTTCTTGGTTTATGATTTGGCTGTTCTGCTTTGCCATAATGGTACTGACCGGGGGGGGGGGGGGGGGGGGGGTTTTTCCTCCTTATGTGGAGACATCACAAGTTTTAAAAGCTCAGTCTCCATCTGCTGGAACAGGAGCACAACCCAGGAGTTTAGCCTGGACCAGAGTGACTCATGGAAAGAGAATTAGTAGGTAAGATCTAAATTTCACCATTTGAAAATGTTAGCTAGCTAGATAATCTTGTCTTTTCAGGTCACATCCCCCTCCCCAACACACACACCTCCCCTCCCACCCTATGAGGGTGCTAAATTTTGCCAGGCAAATCCATTACACCCATTAAATTTAGGATAAGAGTTTAATTTTAGCCATTCAACACCTACAAACAGCACTCAACTAAAGGTACACAGGTAACTCCAGTCTTCCAACTAGCAGGCCTAAACATGGACTGGATAACTATTTGGATATATTCAGTAGAACCTTTAACCAGATAAGCACCACTGAATCTGGATAACAATTCTTGGTATCTTTCTTGCTCAATTGTTTTTTTTGAATATGAACCTCTATATACACATCAATATTTACCCACATGAAGCACTGTAAGTATACTTGCCACCATACAAATAACAATGATAAAGAGGTTGCTTACCTACAACAGTGTTCTCCTTGGACAGCAGTATAAAGTTAGCCACAGATGGGAGACATCCCAGACTGTACCAGGTTGGACTTGTGTGTGAGTGGACCCTCCTGTGAGCCTATTAGTCCTCCCCAAAGCATAAGGTAGGAGCATCAACCTGTAGGAGAGAAAGGAGGGACTGTGTGGCTGATTTATCCTGCTATTCAAGGAGAACCAACATAAGTAAGCAACCTCTCTCCATGGACAAGCAGGATATTATCAGCCACATAGGTGATTCCCAAGCAGAGGGTGCAAGGATCCTATGTTCAGATTGGTAGTGGGTTGAAGCTGACAGCTGAAAGAGGGTTAGCATTGTACTGACAAACCAAGGCTAAAGAATTGTCCAGATGGATGTACATTGGAGTTTAAAAATCATGATTGGTGCTGGATGCAACAGAGGAAGGTGTGATCCTGGGAGCATGCAGGCATGCCAATTATAAGACTCATACATTTGTGATGTAAGTGCAAATTCAAATAGGTATTTCTGGTACTGCAAATGTGCTTCATGGAAATAGCAAGGCACTAAAGGGAGCAGAGGACAACCTCTTCTCTTGGATAGCACAATTAGTGGCATTGCTACCTGTGCTATGGAGCTAGGGGGACTGCACAGGTGCAGTGTTACTCTGAAATGATTAGCTTTTCTTCCCATTTATTTTGTTGGAATGAGCAGGGCCCTGTGAATAGTTGGCATCCCATGTTCTATCCCATTTCAAACCACATGTGGGAACCTGGACTAGGTGACTGTAGCACCTGAAAGAGGAAAATGAGAATGTGACTGCTGGGTGTTCTTATATGAAGGGACATTTACCTTGCAATGCCTGCTACATACTCAGTGTGGCAGCCAATGGATGGTTGCAAGAACTGGAGCCTTTGCTCCCCTTCCTCAGTGTAGTGTGGATAACGCTCCCTGACAGACTTATGTATTGCCCGCTGGGCTGTGGTATTTCTCTTGCCAATAGGTAGATAAGACTTTAATCATAAATGGTAGAGACAGAAATGTCATCTCTTGGGAACCATGTGTGGCAAGGAGTAAATCCTGATCTGCAAGAACCCCCCCCCCCCCCCGAGATGTTCCCCAGACAGGTTATTTCTGCACAGATAATGTGAACCAGAAGTTACTCCCTGGAAGGATAAGGTTAATCACTGCACAGGGTGACCCATCTAGTCTTGCCAAGGGCAATGAAATGGATTAACCCTCAGTCAGGTTTGTTCAGCCCACCCACTCCTTCCTGGTGGGCTATGCATGGTTTGAGGACCTTCTTAGCATGGTTGCTTGTGGCAGGGATGCTGGCAACCCAAAACCTAGCTCATTTGTAATGCTTTGGCTGCATTGGTGAGTTACTAGTTAGTTCTGCTTGCAAAGCTTAAGGGGGTGGTGCACTAAGTAGGCCAGAAGTGTGTATTGGTCTATGGGATGAAGAGGCTGAGTTGGTGAGCCTCACCCACTCATAGTATCTTATTCCTGTATTTACTTCCTTATTTCTCTGTGTGAAGCTGCATAGGATGCAGAGTGCTTAGATCAGACTGCTAGCAACCACGATCCGCTACGAGATAGTTAGTACACTGGTGGCTTCTGGACACAGATATCATGGCCAATGTGTGAAGGTGAAAGCAAACCACCACCTAGGCAGGATGTCCCACAAATTCCTAGTTAGTGCTGCTGAATAACAAAATATGCCATACTGGGTCACACCAAGGTTTATCAAGCCCAGTATCCTGTTTCCAACAGTGGCCAATCTAGGTCGCAAGTACCTAGCAGTTTCCCCAAAAGACAGGTTCCACAATGCTTATATTGGGGCAAGCAGTGGATATTCTGGGTCCACTTGAATGATTTATGGACCTTTCCTCCAGGAATTTGTCAAAACCTTTAAGCCTGGCTTCACTAACCGCTTTTACTACATCCTCCAGTAATGAATTCCAGAGTTTGATTACATGTTGAGTGAAAAACTATTTTCTCTTATTAGTCTTAAATAGGTTACCCTGTAGCTTCATTGCATGTCCCCTAGTCTTTCTATATTCTGATGGCATAAACAAAAATCTACGTTTACCCGTTCCACTCCATTTATTAATTTATAGACCTTTATCATATCTCCCCTCAGCTGTCTCTTTTCCAGGTTGAAGAGCCCTAACCTTTTTAGCCTCTTTTCATAGGGGTATCCTTCCATCCCCTTTACCATTTTGGTGTCTTCTCTGTACCTTTTCTAATAAAGCTACATCCTTTAAGATGCAGAGACCAGAACTGCACACAATATTCAAGGTGCAGTCGCACCATGGAACGATACAGAATATTCCTGGTTTGGGTCACTTAGTGTCTGGGTGTTCTGGGGGCATCACTGCACATTAACCAGGCAGTGGTGATAGTCCGTCACTGCCTGTTTACCCTAGCTGGCTAAAGTTGGATAGTATTCAGCTGTCCTAACTTTAGCTGATTTTGCAGTCTAGCCAGCAGCTGACAGCAAGATTGAATAGCCTGAGTTGTCAGGATTGCAATGCTGGGGCCCAGATATGGCTCTGGCCTTGAATATCTGGGGAAAAGTTAAAGTGGTAACAGCCAGTCACTTTAACTGTGTGGCTGCTGCTGCCACTACCCCCCCTTAGTTTTTAGCTATGAGGCACCGCACAGGCATGTGCTCAGACCTTGACCACCACATGCATAAGTGCCAAGGCTCATGTTGGCACAGGAAGATAGAATTGAGAGGGAGGAGGGAGAATGTATGGCAAATGAATGTTTACAACTCCTGAGGGACAAGAGGTAGATGTGGTTGCGAGGTGGAAGCTCAATTGGGGGACCACTGCTCTGCAAGAGGTGTCCTCTGCTAGCAGGTAGGATGGTAGTGAATACATGCCTGTTGGGGGTGCTGCGTATGCCTTGTAATGCTATATAAATGATTAGTAGAGTGGGGTACTGGGACTCCCAGGTGCATGGGAAGTTTAGGTTCGGTAAGCAGGATTCCCATTCTTCTGGGGAGTAGGTATTTAGTTCCATGGAGAAAATACAAAGGATCGTTCCCATCTGTGTGAACCCTGAGAGCAGAGCTTCCTCAGTGGAACCAACATGCCTTTTGATGCTGGCAAGCCTTGAACTATGTTCCACGGTAGTCATGCATTTAATCCAAGTCAGTTGTGCACAGAGTCTGCAAGCTTAGGATTGCAGCATGGCTGCATGCTGCATAGGAAGCCATTATGCTTGCTTTCACAAAGCCATATAGGACACTTACATAGGTTTGTTGCTAATGCGTGGTGAAAAAGTTGCTGCAGCTGCCAGGGCTGGAAGAGATCAGGTTGGCAACCACCATTGCCATCTCGGTGAATATTCTGTCACCACAGCCACTGCTAAAGGGAAATGGGAGAGAGCATCCCAACAACAATAGTTGGCATCCTTGTGAATACAGAGTCCCACATCCCTTGCCTGAGAGACCTGCTGCAGATGGGCTTGGTAAAGACATTGCAACTGCTGAACAGTATCCCTATGGTTGCTGCCAGCAGGAGACCACTCTTGTCAAGTAGGACTAGAGTTTCACACTGGATATCTAGTCTGAAGGGAAGGATATATCACAAGTGGAATTTCTACAATGCTATTTAGCACGTGGACCCTTTTTGTGGAAAGGTCAGGAAAAGCATAGTTACTCACCTGTAACAGGTGATCTCTGGGAACAGCAGGAATTTAGTCCTCACATATGGGTATCGTCGGCACCGACAGAGCCCGCGTGGGAACACTCCCCAGTGTCCAATCAGAACGCTTTTGGGAGCAACCCACAGCACCTGCGTGCTGCCTTCCCGCCTTTCCCAACTGCCTCTCTCTAGTTGAGTTTTAAAGCTGAGACAGAGAGGAGACCTCCTAGGGGAGGTGGGTGGGTTGTGAGGACTAAATTCCTACTGTTCCCGGAGATCACCTATTACAGGTGAGTAACTATGCCATCTCCAGGAACAAGCAGGAATGTAGTCATCACATATGGGGACTCCCTAGCTTTAGGTGCCAGAGAGAGACCCCAGAAGTTGTGTGTCCCTGAAAAGGGTTCCACTTCCCCCCATGGATCTCTGGCATCCTACTAGGGATGGTGGGCAGGAGTTGATTAGGTATGGAACAGGTGTTTGAGAACAGCATGACCAAACAAGGCATCCCGGCGGGAGTCCTTGTCCAAGCAGTAATGGGCTGTGAAGGTATGAACCGAGGCCCAAGTGGCTGCTCGACAGATGTTGTCAATAGACACAGAGTTCAGATGAGCCATTGAGGCTGCCATGGCTCTCACATTGTGAGCTGTGACATGGCCTTCCAGAGAAAGGTTCTTACTCTGATAGGCGAAGGAAATACACTGAGAAATCCAGTTAGACAGTATTCTCTTGGAGATTGGAAGTCCCAAATGAGAAGGATCAAAAGCAACAAAGAGTTGAGAGGACTTTCTATGTTGCTATGTTCTTTGTAAGTAAAAAGCTAGAGCTCTTTTCCAGTCCAGGGTATGAAGATTCCTTTCTGCATTTGATGCACGAGGCCCTGGAATAAAGGACAGGTAGGTAGACCTCTTGGTTTAGATGAAAAGGCAAGACCACCTTAGGCATAAAGTGTTGAGTCTTACGGACTACCTTGTCATGATGGAACCTTGTATAAGGTGGATTAGCTACTAGCGCTTGCAACTCACTAATGCGGCGTGCTGATGTGATTGCAATGAGAAAGATAACCTTCCAAGAAAGGAATTTTAAGGAGGTGGTAGCTAAAGGTTCGAAAGGTGGCTTCATGAGCTGCCCAAGAACCAGGTTTAAGTCCCATGCCACCGGAGGTAGTCTAATGGGAGGCTTAGTTAGAAGGAGGCCTCTCAAATCTTGCTATGAGAGGATGAGAGGAAATAGGCTGTCCATTTAGAGGTTTAAGAGAAGCTGCAATAGCACTCAAATGGACTCTTACTGAATTTGTCTTAAGGCCTGCATTAGATAAATGGAGGAGATACCTCTGCAATCTTTGGAGTATCGCAAGGGGTTTAAGACCCTTTTCCAAACACCAAATAGTAAACCTTTTCCACCTGAAAGCATAAGAACGTCTAGTGGAAGGTTTTCTGGAAGCATAAACAACATCTTTCACTTGTTGAGAAGTATTAAGATCTTGGCGATCTAGGCCTTCAGCAACCAAGCCCTGAGATGCAGAGACTGGGGATTGGGATGCCATAACATTCCGTTCTCCTGAGATAGATCTGGAGCAGACCCTAACTCCAGGGAGGGAGCTTGAGAGAGATGTAGAAGCAGAGGGTACCACACTTGCCGTGGCCAATGTGGTGCTATGAGAATCATGTGGCCTCTGTCTCTCTGAAGCTTGAAGAGGGTTTTGGGAATTAGGGGAATGGGTGGAAAGGCATAGAGGAAGTCTTGACCCCAGTAAAGGAGGAAAGCATCCTTGGCCTGAGCTGGAATTCTGGAACAGAACCGGGGAAGTTTGGCATTCCACGGACTTTCAAAGAGGTCTGTCCGGGGTTCCCCAAAGTTGAAATATCCTGGTCACCTGGTCTGCATGCAAAGACCACTCGTGTGGAAGCAGAACTCGACTGAGTCTGTCCGCCCAAAAGATTTGAATGCCTGGAAGATATACTGCCAGCAGATGAATCTGATGCTCTCTGGCGAGGGCCCATAGTCGCAAAGCTTCGTTGCAAAGCGACAGAGCCTGTTCCCCCTGCTTGTTCACATAGAACATGGCTACTTGATTGTCCGTATGGATGAGGACTGTCTTGTAGCTGAGCAGGGAGTGGAACACTCGCAGAGCCAGGAAAATTGCTCCGAGTTCCAAGAGATTGATATGTAGACAACTCTTGCTCAGACCAGGTGCCCTGGGTGGAGAAGTTTTTCAGATGAGCTCCAACCCTTTGGAGAAGCATCTGTCGTGAGAGTTGCTTGGGGTAAGGGTTGTTGAAAGGGGCACCCCAGCAACAGGTTTTGAGTGGACTTCCACCACTGGAGGGGCAAAATGAGGCGACTTGTGTTTGCTATTTTGTCTGACAGTCACCCTGATGCCTGGGTCCATTGGGTGGATAAAGTCCACTGAGCTGCCCTCGTGTGGGAGGTGAGCATATGGAACCACATGCACGGTGGATGCCATGTGGCCTAGTAATTGCAACATTTCTCGAGCAGTTAGATGGGGCTTTAGCACTGCTTGAGAAGCTAACTGCACTAAGCGAGGGCAACGGGCCTGGGGAAGATAGGCCCTTGCCCTTGTGGTATCCAGAAAAGCTCCTATGAACTCTAAAGACTGAGTGGGAGTTAGACTGGATTTTGGGATGTTTATTACCAGCCCTAAATACTGCAGGATACGCATTGTGCAGGATAGAGAAGTCTTGGCCTCTGACTGTGTTGGAGCTCGAATGAGCCAGTCGTCCAAGTAAGGGAAGACGAATATTCCTAGAGTGCGGAGAAATGCTGCCACCAGCGCCATGCATTTCGTGAACACCCTTGGTACTGAGGCCAGACCAAAAGGAAGTACCCTGTATTGGTAGAGCTCTCCTTGAAAAAGGAACCGAAGGAACCTTCTGTGGGTTGGATGGATGAGGACATGGGTGTACGCATCCTTGAGATCTAGAGAACAAAGCCAATCCTGACTCTGAAGGTATGGTAGCAGAGCTCCGAGAGAAATCTTGAATTTCTCCTCGACAAGGAATTTGTTCAATTCTCTGAGATCTAAAATAGGTCTGTAACCCCCTGTTTTCTTTGGAATAAGAAAAGGGGAATAGAACCCTATGCCCTGTTGATGAAGAGGTACTTCTACTGCCCCTTGGGCAAGAAGAATGGCAACCTCCTGACCTAACAGGTCGATGAGAGGGGTCAGAGAATTGAACTGCTTCACTATTGTGGGAGGGGGCATGCTTGAAAAATGAAGTTTGTACCCCTCCTTTATGATGGAGAGTGTCCAATGCTCTGCTGTTATTTGCCCCCTTCTGGGGGCAAAATGACAACCTTCCTGGAATAGTGGACGGTTCTGGTCCTTCCAGAACCAGAAAGGGTAAGTTCTCTAGCTGAAAGTCAAAGGCCCTGAGGAGGCTGAGGCTGCTGGGCCAGTGGAGGGTACCAGCAGAGCAGACACCGATGCCGTCAAAACCGATACCGGTGCCAGTGCCGGTACCAGTTGTATTACTAATTAAAGATTTATATGGATTTTTGGATCAGCAAAGGATATTGTACTTTATCTGAGCCAACTTGCTCCAGAGATGAGAGATTTTTGCACATCTAGCCTGGGGAGTGTTAAGAGATCAGAGAGGGAGACAGAATTCTTCCCTTGGCCTTTGAACAATTCTCTTGGACAGGATAAGAATTCATCAATTATAATGTAAAAGCTTTGAGATGCTTTTGGGTGTCTCCCTTGACAGAGACCCATTAATGATAACAAAAGAACACTTAGGCCATGGAGGATGTGTCCTTTGAGCATTCTCAGATGTCTGACCATGTCTGACTGTGTAAGTTTGAGCTTCTAACACCAAAGGGGGTAATCAAAAGCCTGCCCGGAAACCGAAGCAAAAAAGGTGGATGGGGTGGAGAAGCTCATGGGTGAGAGCTGGAGAGAAGCTCATGGGTGAGAGCTGGCTGCAACATATAAGTACAGAAAATATCCAGAACAGACAGAGCGTAGATCTGCTTGGCCAAGCATGAAGTATCCTAGACTGTCATTAGTTCCTCTCGCTGAGCGCTCCCAGCTGATGTGTAAAGGGGTTATGACAAGTTTGGTGAAGTATATTCTTTGTACATAGCTACATTCTCTCATAATTCTTTCAGTATTGTAATTAAGTGTGCATTCTAGTTATCTTTTCTAACTACTCATGTGTAACTAAGAGAATTACTTGTCTTTCTGAATGTCTTCTTACTTTGTTTGTAAATAAACTGCACGTCTTCATTACAAGGTGTTAGCCTTTGTTGAAGTAAGACACCAGTGGAGTTGTCTGTCGCGGTACCAAGGGCGTCAATGCCGCAAGGAAAGCCGCCAGACTGCGTTCCATAGTCAGAATTCTCTGGTCCATGGATGCCGCTAATGCCTGGATGTCGGTACCGGTGGAGACCACCGGTACCCCAGAGCATGGCACCAAGAGATCTGTCGAGGCCAAGCCATCAAGAACATCCTGGAACCCCGATAATGCTTTGGAAGCCGAAGCCTCCCGCTGGGGTAATTTTGGCTGCCCAGTAAACCCTTCAAAGTACCACACTTCACCGAAGCAAGAGCTTGTGTGGGAAGATGGACATACCATTTTGCAGAGGTCACTGTACTGCAGTGTTTGCTTTGGCTGTTGCAGCCTGGGCAAGTAGATGGTTGTGAGGTAGAACCAATGATGAAAATGGCATCATGGGATATGAATTGGTGGTTTTGGGTTTTTTGCATTTTCAAAGGCTAGAAAGGGTACAACTAAGCGGGGGAGGGGGGTTATATTTTCTCCTCCTTTCAGGTTAATTAACAGAAGAAAGCCATGTCTGCAGATGAAGATGAAGACAGGGGGGGGGGGGGGGGAGGAAGCAGAAGGATCCACTCCTGTCCAGAAGTTTCCAGATTCTTCTGGGCTCTAGGAGAGCAAGTCCAATTTGGTACTGTTAAGGATGACATCCATCTGTGTGTGTTTTATTATATCCTGCTTGTCCATGAAGAAAGTGTCAATACAGGCATACTTTACACAGCATAATCTATCACCAGCCTTCAGTCCTCCTCCCTCCCAGCAGACACTGACCTCTGCGCTGTAAAGATTTGTGTAAAACTTGGAACCATTGTATGGCGATGTCCAAGATGCCTCCTGAGCCTCAGAGCACCTGAAGACAGAAACTTTAAGTCACCAAGATCCACACATTTATAGTAGGGGTAGAGAAACACAAACTTAAGCACCAGCTAAAATCTTTAGGAGCCAGAGAAAAAAAAATCACTTTTATAACTTGTTTTGCATTTTTGTTCATTTATCATGCTACCTTTCTTTGGTTTAGGTTTTTTTTTTACTGGAAGGAAAAGAGGAAGGTGAAGTTAGACTTACCTGCTAATTTTCTTGCCTTTAGGCCCTACAGTCCAGTCCAGACTCCTAGGTTGTGTCCCTCTTCCAGCAGATGGAAACTGAGTATTCCAGGTTTTGGTGAAGCCACTGTATAAGGAGCCAGCAATCCTCCCACCAAACCAGTATTCCCATGTCAAAGTAGAGAAAAAGGAACATTCAAGCTGATTAATGATGTCCAAAAGACAACTATGTATAACTGCCACAAAAACCTGTGGGTGACTAAGTGCAGCCTGAGAGGACCAAGGTCACAGTCTGTCCCAGTACAGCCCAGAACTCAATCCTTAGGGCTGGGACCAAACTCTCTGAAAACACTGGAGGAAAAAGATGAAAGCCCCCTATATGCTGACCATCAGACCTGGGCTTGCCATGCTACTGTAAAATGGGTGGGTGGGTTCTGGACTGTAGGGCCTAAAAGGAAATAAGATTAGCAGGTAAGTCTAATTTCACCTTCTTTAGGACCTCTACAGTCCAGACTCCTGGGATGTACCAGAGCAATACTCAGACCCAGGCAGGACCAGCAAGTCCAGCCTGAAAAATCAGAGTACCAACTTGCACCTGCAAATCAAGCTTATAGTAATGCACAATGCACATATGTATGCAAAGATGCCCATGTAACCACCCTGCCTAGGAAGCTACCTGCACTCATTGAGGGTGCTTGAAGCCCTACTGGCATCTGCTGACCCTGTAAAAGAGATAGGTGATTGAAGGAGGTAAATCGGGTCAGCCTGGCAATGGATGCCCAAGGCAGCCTCCCCTCTGTGGGAGCCCCTGAACAGGACAAAATGCTGATCTGGTCTGACTGATGAAATGGAGATGTGATCTTCAGACAGCAATGCAGCACACATCCGACGTGTGGAGATTCTGATCCTCTGTCCTGGGAAAGGGCAGCACCACCAACTGTTGAGATGAAAATGCTGACATTACCTTGGGAAGGAGACTGTACTGTCACAAAAAGCCTGATCCTTAACCAAGACCAGGTAGGGTTCTCTACAGGACAGCACCTGTAGCTCAGAAATTTGCTGAGCAGACGTTATCACTAGAAAAACTTTTTTTTTTCCTCAAAGTGAAGTCCTTCAACAAAGCTGCCACCAGAGGCTCAAATAGTGCTCCAGACAGAACCTCCAACACTAAGTTCAGGTCAGGACACAAGATCAAGAGTGGCTATAGCTGCTTCACAGATAAATAAAACGGGACCACATCCAGATGCCAACGAAATACCCCTGCATGTGTCTGATACTTCAAAGCAGCAATCTGCGCCCACAGAGAATTGAAGACCAAACTTCTCTAAGCTGTCCTGCAAGTAGGCCAAAGTGTGCAGGAGAGAAGCCCCAAAGGGATGCCGTTGCTGCTCTTCAGTTCTTTAAGACCCTCCAAACATGCACGTAGACCAAAGATGTCAATTGGCATCTTGCTTTCAACGAAGTGGCAGTGACAGGCACCTAATCTTTGCACCTCAAGCAAGCCCTCAAGAGGCAAGCTGTAAGTGAGCATCGATCCACCCGAGGTATCCAGATGGGTCCCTGAGATAGATTAACCCTCTCCAGGAGTGTCCATTGACCATCCACCAGCCTCACCAGGTCTGCATAGCATGGCTTTCAAGGCCAGTCTGAGGCTAATCAAGATGACTGGGCCTCTGTGCTGAATCAAGTGTCCTATGAGAGGCCAGGGTAGGAAAGCATAAAGTAGCCCCTCTACTGGTCACTGTTGAACAAGCATTTAACAGTTTTTATATACCATCCTTCTTCGATTCAAGACGGTTTACAGAGAACATAGGGTGACAATGCGTTTCAACTGTTTACATAGAACTGAACTTTTTAAACATGAGTACATATGGTTAAGACAAGTCCTTTGGACATTTACTCCTGATGTAAACTGAAGAACCAGGCTACCTTGGTGTTCTCTGCTGTTGCCATGAAGTCCATCACCAGCATGCCACAACACCTGGTCAGACTAAGGAACACTGTCTGCCAGAATCCAACTGATGCAGGTTGTTTTTTTTTCCTGAGCAGACATTTCCTGCCACATGTGATGCTGTCAGCTGTGAAATTGCTCCATAGATTCAGTGGACAGGGGTGAATCTCCTCTGAGCAAGGAGCTCCCCTTACCTACCCTGGTATACTCACACTGCCCAGTGCTGGATCAGCAACAAGCCTTTGTAGAGCCAACTGAACAACCCTCATCTCCAATCAAGTGTTTGTCAGAACAAGCACAGTGGTAAATCACATGCCCTGTGCTACCTGGGACAAGCAATGCACCCAGCAAACTGGGCAGACCGGAATCTGTTGTGACCACTATCCATTCTGGTGGTTCCAGCAGTTTCGACAACTACCACACCAGGCTGCTGTGAACCTCCAATGGGCACAGGTGCTTCAAGAGGATGTAATTGCAGTGACTGAGAAAGAAGAGCACTCTGCAAGGGCCTCATGTGTACCCTCACCCACAGTACTAGATTCACTGTCAGCACCATGGACCCTAGCACCTGAAGGTAAGCCCATACTGAAGGAGACTGCTGTCCCAAAAAAAAAAAAAAAAAAAAAAAAAAACCCCGAACCACAAACACACATGGACTTGAGCCTGAAGCTTCCTGTGCTTCTCCTCTGGCAGAAAAAACAGCCCCTGAGCTGTATTGAAGAGTGCCAAGGTACAGAAGGTCCTGCAAGGACGTAAGGTGACTTTTGGAGTTCACCCCCCAGTCCAGTGTTGAGAATTTGCAGTATGGCCTCCACACCCTATCAGGATTTTGCCTGAATAAGCCAGTCATCCAGGTTGGGTTGGACCAGAACACCCTGGGCTCTGCAGTCTGGTAGTGACCACCATGATCTTTGTAAAGGTGTGTGGTGCCGTCAAGAGCCCAAAAAGGTTAGGGCTTGAAATCTAAAAGGACCCATGGGAACCATGAACTGCCGATGCTCCAGCTGAATAGGCACACTTTTGAGATCTAGGGAGATAAGGAACTCTAATGCACCACCATTATTACAGAATGTAAGGTCTCCATGCAAAAATGCAGGATGCATTGAGCCTGACTGAGCTGGAAGGAGCCCTCTTTTTAGGAGCCATGAAATGGAGTAATGGTCCAAAGCTACAGGCACCATTACACACAGCTGCATCAACCTGTGAAGAGTCTCCCTGACCACATGTGCTTTTGAGGGTGCTCTGCATGGTGAGATCAGGAAGGCATCCATGGGGGGGGGGGGGGGGGGGGGGGGAGAATTCCAATGTGTACCTCTTGCAAATGACCAACACCCAACAATCAGAAGCAAGTTGGCCGCAGACAGGGTAAAACCACTGACGACAACTGCTGATAGGAATGATCTGAGCCCTCCTCATCTCATTGGGGCTTCTTAGCCCTGGGTCTGGATCTGCCCTGGCCAGATCCCCAGTCTCTTCAAAAGGACTGGCCCTTAGCCAGATAGTTGGGCTTCTGGTAGGGAGCAAACCACGAAGCTCTGAATTGACAGAAATCATGTGAGCATCCCCCTTGGCATTGACAAAGCCACCTTGGGAGTTTTAGGCTCGTGTGGAAACAGACCCAGTTTGGACTCTCCCAACTCCAACTTCTGCAGAGCCTTGCTGAAGAGAAGCCCACCCCAAAAGGGGAGCCTATTGAGCTGCTGCTTTGGAGGTAACATCTGTGAACCAGCACCATAACCAAAACATATGGTGTGCTGCAACTACCAAAGCCATGCCCTTTGCCAAAGCCCACAAGAGGATGTAAAAAGGCATCTGCTAGGTAAGCCACTCCTGACTCCATGGGAGTCTCCTCTAGGAGAGTATCTGAGAGCCCTGAATCTGGCCTTGTCAATACCTGAGCCCAGTACACACCAAAGCCTGCAAGGCCAGTGTGTTAACTGGAAAGGCTTGCTTCAGAAGGGTCTCCAACTTCTTGTCCTATGGATCCTTGAGCACAGCAGCCCTTCTATCAGAATGGTGGTCTACTTTATGACCACTGCTACCAAAGAGTCCATCTTGAGCTGCTGGAAAGCTGCTCACTGGAAAGCATGAAACAGGCGCTGCATCACTTGAGCTCTGTGCAAGTCAGCCTCTGACAACCCCCACTCCAAAATCATTTGTTTCAGAACTCTATGCACTGGAAAGGTGGCCTCCAACGTGTGAATACCCCAAAACAGATCTAATGAAGTATCTATAGCCAGCATCTCCACTAAGAGACAGCTGCCAGAGAATTGGTGATGAGCGACACCCTGTGGAAGACCTACACAATAGAGAGGTCCTCTCCTGCAGGTAAAGTGCTCTCTGGCAGGTCCAAGCCCTTCGCTGCTCCAAAGTCAGCTGACAGAATCCTCAGAGGCCCTGTCCTCTTCAGTGACCTGCAGACTGCTAGTCACCAAAGCTACCAACAGGGGCAGAGGTGTCACTGCCCCACCTGAAGATGTGTACTGCACTGCTGGACTGGCCCCTAGGTACTGTGACTCCATCAGGCCCTGCTTAATACAGTAAGCTTAATGGAGTAACGGCACAAAATTCGGAAAGAAAGGCAGGCTACCACCCAGAGACTGTGCAAGCCTCTGTTCCAACTGCTGTGCTGAATCTGAGCTAGTAAAATGTCAGACGGTGGAGCAGACAATGGCCACAGGGCCCGTGGCTGAAGGAAGTGCTGATCTGGAGGCTCCACTGACCCTTTGGGAAGCCCCTGTTAAATGTTGGAGATGCCAGCAACGAGCTCTCTGCTGCCTGATCTTTGGCTTTGCAGGCCTGACAGAGACTACCAACAATAGATGGCTGTCTGCTACCACAGGCTGCTGCACAGACTGCCTTCCTGGAAGGCATGCTGTGGTGGCAGAATGAGACTATCACCCCCCCCCCCCCAAAAGAAGTTTAACTGCCCAGAGAGGGTAGTATCCACAAGACCCAGACTCCAACCACAAACTGAGCCACATGCTCCCGTGGCTGAATCACCCAAAGAGGCAAGCAAGCATGATTGCCTCAAACCCTCTGAAGGGCACAGATGACAAGCATTAGGTCTTAAGGCAGAGAACCTAAAGGAGGCTCCACAGCTCTTACTCCTTCCAGGGTCTTACAGCCAACGTAACTGCATTAGTCCCCCAGAGCAGCTGCCTAAGCTAACCAAGCAAGAAGCAAAAAGTCTTTGAAAAACTGTTTCTTAAAAATTAACACTGATCCCTAGAGTGTAGCCCAGACTACACAGGTTTCTGTCCAGTCTGCTGGAGACTGAGGATACTGGTTTGGTGGGAGGAGTGCTAGCTCCTTATACTGTGACATCACCAAAACCTGGAATACTCAGTCTCTATCTGCTGGAAGCGGGGCAACCCAGGAGTCTGGACTGGATTGTAGGAGTGCTAAGGAATGCCATTTTGTGTTATTGCTTTTCAAACGTATGTGTGTGTGATTCAATCCATTCATCCAGAGGCATAACTGTTGAAAAGCAAATGGATCAAACTTTGTATGAAGGCCAACTATGAACCTTTTTGGGGTATTAAAGGAACCAAAACCACCCTTTATCTGCTACTGCAAAAATAGACAAAACAACTTTGCCAGAAACATGTGACCAACATCTTTCAATCCCTGGGGTGTTTTAACTACAGTGAAATGATGAAACAGCATAAAATAAAAGCTTTTAACTTCTGTTTAGTCTATTTTTGTTCAGGTGCACAGTGTTTGGGGGGGGGGGGGTATATATAGAAGTATGACCACCTGCTCTCCTCTTTCTCCAGCCTCTTTTCCCACCAACCAGTCACTTACCCCTGCCACTCCTATGTGAAGAGAGCAGCTCCTCTCAGGCATAGGCTGACACCCAGGGGTTTGAGATTTTTCCATTCCTGTTTTACAGCATGCAAGTAACAAAGGCTTAGCCTCTTCACTTTCAGATCCAGTGGAAGAACACCTCTCCGACCCCCAAAAACAAATTAGATCTGTAAACATTAAATTAAACACATGATATGCCATACTGGGTCAGACTACAGGTCCAAGCCCAGTATCCTGTTTCTTCCAATAGTAGCCAAACCAGGTAGCAAGTACCTGTCAGATTCCATGCTGCTTATCCCAGGGGTAAGTACTGGATTTTCCCAGTTAAACTAAACTATTAAAAATGATGTACTTTTCTTCCAGGAACTAGCAGTAATGAATTCCAAAGTATGATTATGCATTGAATAAAGATTCTCCAATTAGTCTTAAATGTACTTAATTGGAGCTTTGTGTTTTCTCTAGTCTACCTTAAGGTGTAAATGACCAAATTTGCACTTACCTGTTCCACTCCACTCATTTTATACAGCTCTAATCATATCTCCCCCTCAGCTATCTCTTCCAAGCTGAAGAGCTGTAACCCTTTCCTTGTAGAAGTATTCTTCCATTCCCTTTATCATTTTGGTTGATCTCCACCTTTTCTAATTCTGCTATATATTTTATGAATGATGATCAGAATTGCACACAATATTAAAGTTAGCGTCGCACCATGAAGTGATTGGCATTAAAACAGTCTGTTTTATACAGGTACCACAGTTTTCTAAAGCTGGTCCAAAAACAGATATGGTATATGGGTGGGACAAAGACCTAGAATAGCACAAACTATTGTATGAAGAAAGCAAGAGGGGCCTTGCTGTTCCCCAATTCGAGTGATATGAGGCTGCCCATATACAGGCAGCACTAGAAAGGTGGCTGAAGGGGGAAAGAATGGGTAGAGAGGACTCTTGAAAGACAGGGGGGGGGGAAGATTAGGGATGCAACTTTGGATACCAGAGGGAAGAGGAAGAGAAAGGTGTTCACACTTAAGATCTGGAAAGGCCCAAGGCTACCAAGATTCACCCCAATAGTAGGTAACTGGAAATTCCTACCTGTATTGGTAAAGGTAATATTTGACATGTGGAGATTCAAGGGGCTCATTTGGGTGTGTCGATGGGAAAATGACCAGATAGTGGACTTTACAGCTCTGAAGGAGGAATTTGGGTTGGGGATTATATTACTTCCCATACCTACAGCTGAGACACTACCTGATCACCTGGATAAGGTAGGTGTTATGGACACCAGAATCCTTAGCTGAGAAACATTTCTCAGGTGATAGGATCAAGGAGACCATGTCAACCCTCTATCAAAATAATGGAAATAGACAGAGGCCAAAGACTGGTTTCAAAAGCATTGGGAGGCTATGTGTATATTATGGAATAGGCAGAGCTGGGAAAATATATAGAGAGGCCTACATAAAAGAATATTGGCAAATAATCTGATTAAGTATAACTAAAAAATGCTTTCACTGGTACCTTACACCAGGGGGTGGGATGGCAACAGTGGTCAATGGATATGGAGGACTTGGACAGCAGGGCACCTTTCTCCACATGTGATCCTGGGATAAGGTGCAGTGGCTGTGGCAAAGTGTTTCAGCGGCTCTGAGAGAATTTGGGGTACATTTTAGAGATGTGACTAGGATGTGGCTCTCCTGAACCTGCTGGCAGAAGAGGAAAGCCATCCAGATTCCATTTTAATCAGGGCAAGTTGTATGGCTAGATTAGCTATGGCTAAAGCATGGGAGGGTCCACCTGCTTACACATTGCAAGCGGTCTTGGATCTCCAAAGTGTTTAATATATAAACCGAGTCTTGAAGCATCATGTCTTAAAATCTAGAGCAAATTTATGCTAGACTACCACCCAGAGACTACTAAGTAGAATTTACAAGAGTTTATTAAGATTTGAGTATGTATGTTTGACCTGGTGTAGATAGGCTATGGTTGTTAAAGTTAGTAACAATGAGAAATGGAAACTGGAGAGGGGTGGGAGAGGTAACAAGGATGAGTATTTTGTAATGTTAAAAAAAAAATTAACCTTGGGAAAAAGCAGCCTCCATTTTATTTGCCATTCTTTTGCTTACTTTCCTAGTACTCTCCTTTCTTGGCCATTGCTGCACACTGAGCAGAGGTTATTCAAATATCTGCATCCTAATATACAGGCCAAAAACAAAAGCATATTGTGTTACACAATATTATGTATGCAGGGGTGGAAATACATGGAAAACTTGGGTACCAAGACATTTTCCTCAAAAAATAGAAGTAAAATGAGCAAAAACATTCATCAGCTTGTTGTTAAATAACTAAAGTTAGAACTTGGTGTCTAATGCAGAATGATCTATCAAGCCCAATATCCTGTCTGACAGTTGTCAGTCCAGGTTGCAGGTACCTGACTGATCACATAGTTCGCTTTAAGAATTAGGCAATGGCTTTTTTTTTTCCTTAATAGCCTTTTCCTTCAGAAACCCATTTAAATCTTTGTGTCAAGTAATCTTAAACACTGCAAAGTTCATCTTCTAGCAACAGACAGCACAGCTTAGTTATATGCTATGTAAAAAACCCAAACCAATTTGTATCCCCTCTTCTCTTTTCCAAGCTGAAGAGCCTTAATCAGTTTAGCCTCCCCCCCCCCCCCACCACCAATAAGAAAGGTATTCCATCATTTTTGCCCTTCTCTGAAGCTCTTCCACATCTGGTTGCCCCATATCACAAGAGATTAGTAGAATAGTATATTCCACATCTCCTAACCTCTGAGCCTCCCTCCAACAGTCTTTTCTGCCCCACTTTTGTCTCCAATCCAATCCCTCTTCCCTCCAGTTTTACCCCTTCCCATTTATTTTTTCTTTGCAGCCCAAAGGCCAGGTACAGTTCAATGTGTGCCACACCAGGCTCATGGCTCTTTGTATCTGTGTCTCTATAGTGGCCATCTTTGGACCACTCTGTACACATACAGATAAAGCTAAAATCTGCCACTTATCAGTAACATTCACCTCTTCTTTTCTGAACATGCTGCTAAGACCCTTATCCACATTATAATCACCTCCCATCTTTGTTACTGTAACCTGCTCCTCCACTGGTCGTCCTCTGAATCTAGACTCCTCAGTCTGTTTAAAGCTCAGCTGCACCACTTTTCTGCCAGTGTCGCTATGCTCATGTAACCCCTCTTCTCAAATCACTTCACTGGCTCTATCCTGATCCACATCCGGGATTTAGGCATCACACTTAACCCCTCCACCCAGTGTGCAGCAACAGTGGCCAAGCAAGCAAATAGAATGCTAGGAATCAAAATAAAAAGGAATGGAGAATAAAACCAAGGATATTATAATGCCTCTGTATTGTTCTCGTTGACGCAACTGCACCTTGAATACTGTGTGCAATTCTGGTTGTTGTATCTTAAAAGGATATAGCTGAAGAGAAAAAAAAAAAAAAAAGTACAGAGCAGTGTCACCAAAAATGGTAAAGGGGATAGAAGGATACCCCCATGAGGAAAGGCTTTAATGTTAGGGCTCTTCAACTTGGAAAAAATAGCCAAGGGGGAGATATGAGAGAGTTATAAAAGGTGAAATTAGGCCTTACCTGCTAATTTTCTTTCCTCAAGTCCCTCCAGTTCAGACACATGGTTATTCTAACCTACCAGCAGATGGAGACACAGAACTGGTTTAATGATGTCTCGGTCTAAGGGTCCTGTGCAACTCTATGATCACCAGTATGGTCTGTAACAAAGATGACTGCAGAACAAAATTACTTACTTATTCAGTACACACTTCACCACTTCTGCTCCGAAGAATCTGGATACATCCATACATACCTGTACAGGTCATCAAAATTTTGCAACCAAGTCTTGCAACTTGAGAGAAAACACAGCATGACTGAACTACCTGAAAGCCAACTAGCATCATAGCTCTAATACCACAAAAGCCAGGCCAGAACCAAGAATAAGGGTGGGTTCTGGAATGTACTGGAGGGACTCAAGGAAAGAAAGTAGCAGATATAGCCTAATTTCACCTTCCTCATTGTCCCTCCAGTCCAGTCATGTGGGACATACTGAAGTAGTACCTAATTGGGGGGGGGGGGGAGAAATCAGACAAGCCTGGCCGTCAGCACTTGTGTCCCAACTGGCACCGTTTCTTATCCATATAAGCCCACATTCTGACATGAACATAGTACATCTGTGCCATAGGGAAGCAATTAAGGTCCCCAAGCCAGATTGTATCTTGACAAAACAAATCCAGTCGGAAATAAGACAAATCCAAACCCTTTAGGCAACCCCATGATCAGCCTTGGAAACTCACTCCCTGTGTACAATCACCACATGGCACATCAAGGGAACCCCCCCCCCCCCCCAAAAAAAAAAGGCCCTTTGAATTCTAAAAGCACAAATTGATGCAAGCAGATGTTGACCTTGACCCTGAGAAATGTCAAACTTGGATCTTTGATTTGGTACAAGATCCTCACCTGCCTCAGAAAAAGCACCAAGAGGACCAAATACACCAGTGGTACAGAAAACAGAAATGGAGCCCCAAAGAATAATCTAATCCCAAACCTGCAAGTGAAGAGACTCATTGTTCCTACACCAACAGTCTCCCAAGGTACAAGCAGAAATAGGATGCTGTCCTCACCTGATTCCTCCAGAGCTGTTCAGCACAAGGGTCATCGGAAGCCATATACATTCCAAAACACCCTACAGGGCTACAAGAAAGGGCAGTGTTTGTATGTACATTTTGTCTCATGGTGACTCAGGTCACATGCAGAGGGTGACCAGGCTGGGTTCAACAAAAGCAAGGGTCTAAAACCCTAGCTTTTGAAGATGGGACAAGCACTTGAAGTGCTGCCACAGTTCAGCTGTGGCTACAGGTAGCAGCACCAGCCTCTTTTGGAGGTCAGAGGCTGGTGGTAAGACTGGTCTCTTGATATGATGCAAGTCAGGGAAAAGGTGTGGAATACTGGTGCTTCCTGGCACCATGACTTGAGGAATTAGGCTGCCACTTTCAGAGCCCAATTGTCTCAAGGACCAAAGGCAAAAAAGGAGAGAAATCACCACCAGCCTGAGAGAACAGACTCCAAGATAAGAGCTTGTCTATCTGCTGCTCAAGGCCCCAACACGCCTAACAGTTTCCACAAACCGACTAGGAGACCCACACTTGCTGCTGCAAGTAGCCTCCAACTTGTAAGCCATCAGCCTAGCAGAGCTCCTTAGGGAAATGCCATACAGACTTGGCAGATCATAGCATCCAGGAACTGCCAAAGAAATCCAATGAACTCAAATGAGTGTGCTATGCCTAGAGGATTACGACAACTCCCAGGCCAATCTTCCCTCAAAAAGGCAACTGCTACACTGGAAGTAGCCAATTCTCCCCAAACTACAACCAACTTGTGAGTGCACCAGACCTCATCTTCTCAGATTAGACCTGTTGGACCAGCTGAAAAGTACTAGCAGTGGGTCAAGAATTCAGAAACTCACCAATGCCCTCGCCTTGCCTCACTCCAGCTAACTTACATTATAGGAGTTACTTAAGAAAAGGCACATTTTACTCTCCACCCACTAGGCAGAGTTCATTCCTAACTGGATGGAAACTCCAAGCATCATCATCCTAACTATGCAAAGTTGGCTGGGACCCCCACAGTACTCTCAATGTGCTGTAGCTACAAGTAGTCAACATAGAAATTGAGGGCTAAAAACTCACTGCCAAAAAACCCACTTGTGCCTCTACAATCAAACCAATTCTGCTTCCAACCTAGAACAAAAGCAGCCATGAACTCCAATCACAGCCAGTTCCATGTTGGTGCCCAGTGGGTGCAGCAGCAGAGCAGCTTCAACTTTACATGCAGCAACTGAAGCTTTAAGTCCCCACCTCAGGGAATTAGAAAGTGATTAAAATGCAATGCTCCTGAAACTGGTCTTGTCTTGCTTGTGTCTGGGTTTCTTTTTCCCCTAAAAACATATATATAGCCCAAGGTTGGCTTCTAATCAGAGATCCCTGCAGGTAGCTTGCAAGATGAGCTATTCAAGCTGTCCCCCCTGAAAAGATCCTTCCTATGCCCAGCAGGAAACCACAACCGACTCTTCCACCTAAAAAACATGAACAGTAGGCATGGCAGACAAACTTCCATACCAAAACCACTGAACAGAATACAAGTGTGGAACGTGCCATTGCTGTAACCATACCATACCTGGGAAGAACATGGCAAGACAAAACCAGTTTTGTACTTCCAATCCTCAACACACCCACATCCCTAACAAGTTAACCCTACAGAGCCCTAGAGTATTGCAGCTAAGTAGCATAAAATGACACAGTATACTGTTAATGCTTTCTCAGCAGAAAACACAACCCACACACAAACACTGCAGCAGCCTAAATTAATGCATAACCACAAAACCCCTATCCTGGCTGCTCTCCACCAAGCTCCATTTTCATGGATGAGGCAACACCTCAAACTGCAAATGCACAGGTCTGTTAGCAGTAGTCTGCAATCCCAGGTGCTGCTACAACCACATTTATAGCACTACAAAGTGTACAGAGCTGTACATATACACATAACAGACCCTGCTCAGCAAAGCTTAAAATCTAGAGAGGAGAAACCACCATGCAGCTGAGGAAGACAACTCCTTAACGGTTTTGGTTATAGGCACAAGCCCCTGATCTACATGTGACCCCGTTATGGTAACATACAGAGCTAAACAGACTGTTTTTAGCCTCAGCCCACAGAATGCACTATGCCTTCCAGCCCAGGAAATTTGGTATTTAGGAGCTTCTCAAACTATGCTCCTCAAAGGAGTGACTTCTGAAAATTAAAGCAGATTTTTCACACACACACACGGTGTGGCCATAGACCAGAAAACCCTGAAGGCTGGCATGGAAGCCAAAACAAAAACCACCCATGTCATGTGCTTTTTCCCATGGTAGCAGACTGCCTCCATAATAAAGAAAGAGACAACCCTAAAGCTTCAACACTGCCAGACAAAAGCAGCAAGACAACCAAAGCCTCCCCTGCCCCCTAGGACAACCTGGGCCTTTCAGTGACCTAGGGTGACCATTCAAACAGAAAGATGTTTGAAGGCTTCTGCTCAAGGCTTTGTGTTCTCTTCCATTACCCCAGACAAGTCCATACTTGAAGCACCTCCTCATGTTAGGGAGTCATGAGGTTCCTGGCAGTATTGACTTGCCTGGGGTAATGGAAGAGAACAAAACCCTGAGCAGAGGCATTCAAAAAAAACAAAACAAAAAAAAAAACCACACACTTAAGCATCATCAAGTTCTGAAATTGCTTCATGCATTCCTGGGATTCCCCGAATGATGTGGGCCCAGAATGGCAGCAGTTCCCACCAACCCTTGGCCCACCATAGCCCTGATTAAATATGACAGGGGCACTTGTTCCTCAATGCCTGCTCCCAGTTGGCCCAGTCTGAGTCAAGAACAAAACATAAAAGGCTTATCAGAATCTGGGGAGGGAGCTCAGAGCAGAACCAAGCTGCTCGGCTTCGTAGCTACAGCTTCCCCAGTACTCTGATATGGAGACCAGTGTTTATCACGCAAGGTGAAATAACACCTTACCTGCTAACTGATGTTAGAGTTCCTCTAGTCAAATCACCTGTGGGTAATCACTACCAGCAGCTTGGAGACTGAGCAGGTCATTGTTTGACACCACCATAGATAGCTGGCAACTCCACCAGCCTCCAATATCCAATTGACAAAAGCAGACTCACAGGAGAAACAAATAACCATGGCATGATTCTACCACCTCCCCCCTTCCTAGAACACAGAACCTCTACAGACAGAATGTACCCCCTGCCAAAGGAAAAAACTCACCATGAAATGGAGGGCAAGAAGGTCCAAAGACCCCAGTTTCCTTGAATACAAGGAAACCCTGATTTATTTTTCCACTTTTTTTTTTTTTTAGAAAGGAGACTACCATCCACTAACCTCAGCTCCAATCCCCTGACCAACGCAATAGAGATGACTTTCAGGCATGGGAATGCAATGTGCCAGCACTACACCAACACCAACCAGGGAGGGTCTGGAACTGGACTGGGAGGAACTCAAGTAAGGTCTAACTTCACCTTATTTCTCCAGTCCAGTCCTATTACCTGTGGGATGTACCATAGCAGTACTAAACTTAGTAGGGACCAGTGAGCCCAGCCTGAAGTACCACCGAACCAAACACATATCCCCTGCACATAGGCTAATTCTTCACAAAATGAATGTAGGGAAGACCAAGTTGCCGCCCTGCAAATATCCACTGGCGGGACCAAACTGCATGCTGCCCAGGACACCACCTGAGCCCAAGTCAACTGAGCCCCCAACCCCTGACGCCAAGGTCTGCACTGCAGGAGGTAAGCAGAAGAGATAGAGGCCCTGGAAGCCACCCTCCTTCTGCCTTATGTGGTCCACTAAGAAGGACCAACAAACAATCCAAATTTGGAAACATCCTCCTCAAATACCTCTTAAGACTGTGGCAAACACCCAGCTTATGTAGGGAGGGATCCTCTGCTGTACCTGAACACATTGGTAGCATCACCGACTGAGGTGAAAAACCAAGAGCTCTTGGGGTGGGGGGGGGGGGGAGAACCACACACATGACATCAGGATGAGCTGCCAGGGAGATGCCATGGATTCCGCTACAACATGAGATGGCTGCTGTCTGCACCTGTAGTCAGCTGCAAGACAAACCCTTGCCCAGCTCCACATGCAAGATAGCAAGGCTATCTGAACAGTGGCCTTAAATTAAAAAAAAAATAAAAAGGGGGGGGGGGGGGAGAAGACAGATCTGCTCTTTGCACCAGCCTTCAAAACACTCTCCATCTCAAATGTATGCTAGCAAAGTGGAGTGCCTATGAGCTTTTAGCAACATTGCAAAAGGTCAAATAGCCCCACTGCCTCAACTAAGCCCTGAAAAGCCATGCCGTGAGAATTGATTTACCTGAGGCATGAGGATGTGACCTTGCAAGAGCAGGTCAGCTCATGCCAGAAGATGCCATGGCTGACCAATAGCCTTATGAGATTGGCCAAGACAGCTGTGGTATGCCAATCTGGGGCAACCAGAAACACTAGACCCCAATTACCACTTGACCTATGAGCACCCTGGGAGGAACACAGAGCAGCCCCTCCATGGGCCATGGCTGTATCAGCATGTCAAGCCCCTCTAACATGCACTCTCCTACTGTAAAAACAAAAATGCCTATCTCCAGGAACAAGCAGGAATGTAGTCTTCACATATGGGTATCGTCGGTACCGACTGAGCCTGCACAGGAATGCTCCCCAGCATCCAATAGGAACGCTTTTGGGGCATCCCTCAGCACATGCGTGCTACCTTCCCGCCTTTCCAACTGTCCCTCTTCAGTTCTTAGTTTTCCACGGAGCTGACAGGACTCATACCCTGTCACCGCAGAAAATTTCTTCTTTAATCTTTTCTTGTGGTCGCTCCTGCCTCCGCAGAACGCTTACTGGTACTTCCGGTTCTTCTTTTCTTCTTTAAAAAAATAAAATATATATATTCTGAATTGTTCCTCTTCAGCAACTTTTTTTCAGTGCTAGGTGACATTTTGGGCACTAGGCCCCATTTTTCCTTAAAGATAGAAAAACCAGCTAGTGGTTTAAAAAAGGACTAAGTGTGGCAGTACCATTTCTGTCACCGACACCCATGACTGGTGTCTTAAATGTTTAGGCCCTGACCATTCTCCATCTGAGTGTCTCTTGTATGTGAATGACTGAGAGGAAGACAGAACCAGGCTGCAAAGCTCGGTACCCTCTTTTCTTCGGATGCCAGGTCCATTGCATAGACGTCTTCAAAAGCCTCTTCCTCCCATGGATCTCAGGTAACTAAACATAGAAGCCGGTCCTCAAAGGGTAGCTCTCCTGCAAAGCATCGAGAGGCCATTGGCATTGCCACTGAGGGAACCACACCAGCAAAACAGCCCTGGCGGGAGGCTTCGGCCTCCAAAGCATCAATGGGGTTCCAGGATGTTCGAGGCCTCGGCAGAACTACTAGTGCCATGCTCAGGGGTCCCGGCAGGGGAGGCCCAAGGGGGGGGGTGCAGGGTCTCATTTGCATAAGTGGCCTTATTTGCATAATGTTACCATACACTAACTTTTAGTAAACACGTCTCTTAATGAAGATTAGACTTACCTGCTAACTGTAGTTCCTGGAGGAACTCCAGTCTGGTCCTGGAATCTCTGGGGTTGTCAATCTCCTCTAGCAGCTTTGGAGACTGAGAAACTTCACTCCTGTGATGTCATCAGTATATAAGACCTGGCACCTCCTCCATACACCAGTTTACCTATTGACAAAGCAGACTCACCGGAGCAACAAGTAGGGAAATACAGCACCCAAAAGAACCGCTGCACGGAACCGTAAAGGCCTATCGGCCCAACTATGAACAAGAAAGTTGAGCAGAAAGTTACCCACTAAGTACTTTCCGTATGCCTTGAGCTCCCCCCTCACCCCCGTGTCAATGCACTGAACACAACTCTTTCCCAGGGGAGAACCCACGCTATCCTGACCCCCGCCCCCCCCCCAAAAAAAAACTGAAAACATTGCTTACCAGTAAAACGAGCTCCTGCTTCAGGCCACAGCGCAGTAAGGAATCCGGGCGGGATACGGGACCAGACTGGAGTTCCTCCAGGAACTACAATTAGCAGGTAAGTCTAATTTAATCTTCCTGATCGTCCCTCCAGTCTGGTCCCAGAATCTCTGGGGATGTACCAGAGCAGCAAACACACTTAACGGGAGGGACATGCCAGCCCGGCCTGAAGCACTGCCGAGCCAAAACAGGTGTCCCTGCTCACCTGAACATCCAGATGGTAATGCCTCACAAAAGGTATGCAGAGTCGACCACGTTGCCGCCTTACAGATTTCCACTGCTGGCACCAAACTACACTCCGCCCAAGACGCCGCTTGCGCCCGTGCGGAATGAGCTCGCAGCCTGTCGGGAATCAAGCGACCCCGCAAGATGTATGCCGAAGCGATAGCTTCCTTCACCCATTGTGCAATTGAGCCCTTGGAAGCCGCCTCCCCTTTCCGAGCCCCTGCAAATAGCACAGCCAGCCTGTCGGACTTACGGAACGACGCTGTACGCGAAACATACTTCCGCAACGCCCTATGAATATCCAAGCGATGAAGGCGCTCCGCTACCTGACCCTTACCCTTCTTGCGAAAAACCGGTAAAGTCACCACTTGATTCAAATGGAAGTCCGACACCACCTTCGGCAGGAACGACGGAACGGGCCGCACCACCACCTTAGAATCACTGAAAGACAGAAAGGGTTCCCTACAATATAGCGCCTGCAACTCGGAAATCCGTTGGGCCGAAGCCACGGCCACCAAGACCACCACCTTCAGGGTAAGGTCCTTCAAGGACGCATCCGCCAAAGGCTCAAACGGCGCCTTCGCCAAGGCATCCAAGACCAACGGCAAATCCCACGCTGGGACCAAGCGCCGGCACGGCGTCCAAAGAAGCACGACCGCTCGCAAGAAACGCTTCACATCCGCATGAGCCCCCAGAGTGATATCCTGCTATAGAGGCAAGGTGCGTGGTAACGCAGCCAACTGCACCTTCAAGGATGCCGCAGCTAGGCCCTTCTGAAACCCATCCTGCAAGAAGGCCAGCACCTGCGGAACCGAAGCCCGCAGGGGAACACAGTTGTCCGCGCACCAAGCCTCGAAAACTCGCCACACCCGGACATATGCCAAGGAAGTAGATCGCCTCCGAGCTTTCAGCAAAGTAGCTATCACTGCCCCCGAATAGCCTTTCGCCCTCAACCTAGCCCGCTCAAGAGCCAGGATGTAAGCGAGAATCGATCCACCTAAAAATGCAAAGAGGACCCTGAGTGATAAGATCCCTGCGACAGGGAAGCCTCCAAGGCTGTCCCACCAAGAGCCTGATCAAGTTTGCGTACCACGGCCTCCTCAGCCAATCCGGTGCAATCAAAATCACTCGCCCTTTGTGCCATTCTATGCGCTGTACCACCCGACCGATCAATACCCACGGTGGAAAGATGTACAGCAGCAGCTCCTCTGGCCACTTTTGAACGAGGGCGTCCAGTCCTTCCGCCATCTGCTCCCTGTGCCTGCTAAAGAACCGATCCACCTTTGCCGACTGAAAAGTCGCCATGAGGTCCATCACTGGGAGACCCCAGTGCTCCACCAGCAGTGCAAACATCTCGGGATGAAGAACCCATTCCCCCGGGTCCACCTTCACTAGACTCAGAAAAATCGGCCTCCACATTGTCCACCCCTGCGACATGTGCCGCCAAGGCCAGGAGATGCTGTTCCGCCCACTCGAACAAACTTTCTGCTTCGTCCTCTAGCGCCACGCTGCTGGTGCTGCCTTGATGATTTATATAAGCCACCGCCGTGGCGTTGTCTGAGAACACCCGAATGGCTTCTCCCTGAACCTAAGGGGTCAAGTCTCGCAGCGCAAGCGCTACCGCTCGCAGTTCCAAGTGGTTGATCGACCACGTCTTCTCCAGGTCCGTCCACTGGCCCTGAACCAGGTGACCTTGACAATGGGCACCCCAGCCGGAGCTTCCAGCGACATCCCTTTTTCCAGATTCCCTGGCCTCAGCCACCAACCTAAAGCCAGATGAACGTTCGGCGGGCAGGGTAACTGCTGCCCCAGCGAATCTTTGATGTGACCACCGTCTCAGAGCTCTTTGCAACAGACACATGTGAGCTCGCGCCCATGGCACCAGCTCCAAAGTCGCCGCCATTGTCCAACACCTGCAGATACTCCCAGGCCGTGGGGCAACGTAGCCCGAGAAAACGGCTTACCAACCGACGGAGGCCGAGAACCCTTTGCTGAGGCAGAAAAACGCTCCCCCCGCTCGTATCGAAACGCGCGCCGAGGTAGTCCAGGTTCTGAGACGGGACCAACTTGCTCTTTGCCACATTGACTACCCAGCCAAGACTCTGCAACAGATCTATCACTTTTACGGTAGCCGAGACACTCTCCTCTCGGGACTTCGCTCGGATTAACCAATCGTCGAGATACAGGTGCACCAAGATCCCGTCCTTCCGCAATGCTGCTGCCACCACCACCACCATGACCTTGGTGAAATTGCGGGGCGCCGTCACCAGGCCAAAGGGAAGCGCCTGGAACTGGAAATGCTACCATCGGCACTTCTGGTGCTCCTTCCAGATCGGGATGTGCAGATACGCCTCCGACAGGTCCAGGGACTTCAGAAACTCCCCCTTTTGCACCACCACAATGACGGACTGGAGGGTCTCCATCCGAAAATGAGAAACGCGAAGACAGCGGTTCACCCTTTTTAAAATCCAGGATGGGCCGCCACGTTCCCTCCTTTTTCGGGACCACGAAATAGATGGAGTATCGACCGCAGCCTAACTGGTCGGCCGGAACCGGGACAATTGCCCTGAGACGCAGGAGTCGCTGTACCGTGTCCCGCACCGCCTTGCGCTTCGCCACAGTGTTGCACGGTGACCGCACAAAAAAAAAAAAAAAGAGTCGGACACCGGACGCAGCAGCTCCAACACATAACCTTCTCGCACCACCTCCAAGACCCACTGATCGGACATGAGTCGGGTCCAGGCAGGATAGAACTCCCATAGCCGACCCCCCCACGGGAACCAACTCCCCCTGGACCCCCTGACTTCATTGTGACTTTTTGAAAGTGGAGGACGACGACGCAGGGGCAAATCCCCTGGACACTCCCCAAAACCCCCGAAAGCTATGGGACCGAGCAGAGAAACGCCCCCTTAGCGTTTGCCCCGCACGCAGGGGATTGAATCGACGAAAATCTCGCTGCTGCCCCCGAGATCCGGGAGCCGAACATCCCTGCTTCTGCTTGTCCTCGGGTAACCTACCACCTTTAGAGTCTCCTAAATCCTTCACCAACTTGTCCAAATCCTCTCCAAAGAGCAGCTTACCCCGAAAAAGAAGCCTACTCAACTGCGCCTTGGAAGACGCATCAGCTGCCCAGTTGTGCAGCCAAAGGCAGCGTCGCCCCGCGACCACAGAAGCCATGCTCTTAGATAAGCCGCGGATCAAATCATAATGAACGTCGGCGGGATACGCCGCCCAAGACTCCAATCTGGACGCCTCCTCGGACACCGACCGCATTATCACTCTGGACCCGCTGCGCCCAGCACAAACAGGCACGAGCCACCCAGGCTCCACAAATAGCCGCCTGTAAGGATAAGGCATTAGCCTCAAAGACCTGCTTCAGCAAGGTTTCCAATTTACGGTCCTGACTATCTTTCAGCGCCGCAGACCCTTCAACAGGGATAGTAGTTTTCTTAGTCACTGCTGACACGGCCACATCCACTCTCGGGGCCTTAAATAACTCCCGATCCTGATCCAGCAGAGGGTACAGCCTTGCCATAACCCTAGCTCCATTAAGGGCAGCTTCAGGCATATCCCATTCCTCCTGAATCATCTCCTTAAAAACCCTGGAGGCGTATCTGCACATCCCGATCCGGAAGGAGCACCAGAAGTTCCTCAGGTTTGCGGTGCCGATGGGGCATTTCCAGTTCCAGGCGCTTCCTTTGGCCTGGTGACGGCGCCCCGCACTTTCACCAAGGAAGGCTGAGTCCTCCGAACCGCCTGGAGCAGAGGATCCTCCAGGGTAGCATCCTCTGCCGGTGTCGATTCAGGCATGTTAAGCGCCTTGAGCGACTCCGCAATAAGCGCCGGTAGTTCTTCCCTCCGGAACATCCGAACTACGCGTGCCTGATCTTCCTGCTCTCTAATCTCACCTTCCTCTACATCCCCGTCCATATCTGCCCCTTCCGACCGCACGTCTTGACACCACAGACTGATCCAGGAGATGCTTCTCTAACCTAGGCGCCTTGGCACCCACGGCCAACGCCTCCGCCCCTAAGGAGGAACTTGGTCTCTTCTGCCCCAGGCCAGCCCCAGAGGTACTCGCCGTAGGCACCCCCTGAGAGCCCGCCAAAGATCTCTGGAGCAGAGCCATGAAGTCCGTCGAAAAAATTGACGCCAAACTGCCCATGACCAGCTGCTGAGCCACCTGGAGCCGCGCTGGGCCCTGGCTCCACAGCCACCAGGGAGAAGAGAATGGCCTCCACCACCTCCTCCACCCTGTGCTGCTCAGCCCCATTGGGGATGGGGACTAACTCCCTGGCCTCCAATTCTGGAGCATAGCCCCTACAGACGCCGTCCTGGGAGACGGAACTCCGCTTAGCCCCACATAAGAGGCAGAGCTGTTTTGACGGCATACTGAAAGGAGAAGCACAAGTGCCCCGTCCCAACAAATTTTTTTTTTCTTACTTTTGAATGTGAATTGCTTCAGAATCGCTCCCCCAGCTGATTCCCGAAGAAACCAATGCAAAACGAGGCTCAGGACGCAAGATACGGGCCGTCAAAGCCCAGCCCTGTAAAACGGCAATTTTCCCGCTTCTAACCCACACGGTCTGGCCTGCACCCCTTAGAGTCGACTCTTCCCGCCGAAAACAGATCGCTTACCTCAGAAGAGCGGTGAGGCAGAAAGGCAGGAGTCACCACCGCTCTGGTCAGCACCTCCTCGGACTCTGCAAAAGCCAGGCAGACCAGGGCCCAAGACCGGGAAATCACTGCCGCTTGCAGAACACAGCTCTAAGCGCCGGCAGGCAATGCTTCTGCACGCGCTGAGCTCAGCGGCCCTCCGGATCCTGTCCCCTCTCAGCGGGAAGGTAAACCGGGTGCCGGCCCTCTCTCCTCCAGGTGCAGAAAACAAAAAACCCGACTGCTGCCAGTCTCAACAGGAAGGAAGGAGGAAGGCAGAGTACCTCAGGGCAGAGGAAAGTAACTCCCCCCACCCCAAAGGTAGGGAAAAGTGCAATTAACTTTCCTATGCGCCCTTTTTTTTTTGTCTAATCCAAATTCCTAATTCTACTGCTCCCTACTCAATCGTTTCTCAAGTGAGCCCTGAAATCTCCGGGCTCACCACCCTTCCAGCTGCTTTGGAGACTGATAAACTGGTGTATGGAGGAGGTGCCAGGTCTTATATACTGATGACATCACAGGAGTAAAGTTTCTCAGTCTCCAAAGCTGCTAGAGGAGGTTGACAACCCCAGAGATTCCGGGACCAGACTGGAGGGACGATCAGGAATGTATGGATAAAGAAAGACTAGAAGATTTCTAAATTACTATAATCCAGTGTCAACCGCCAGGCACATTAGGAACTACTACAAACACTGCCCATTTAGAACCCATAGCAAACCCGCCGTATCGTAACAGCACTACCAGGACTCACAAAGCACCAGACCCTACCTATCAAAAGGCAACAATGCAAATATTAAACAAATACATTTTAGAGAATACATGACCTACTGGGGAAACAAGTGGCAAGGTCAAATAGGAATTACATAAACAGAATACCTCAGCTCAGTTACACATCAAGAACACAGACCATCAAACAAGGAATCACAATTTAGAAACAGTAAGGCAATAATTAAACTGGGAACCCCAAAAGCTAAACTTGGAATGTACAACACTGTAGAAGTAAAACTATAAATTAAATTTCCTCTTGTACTAAACAAAGCACAGACGTTAGTGATGCACATTTCCCAGAGCTGACATATTCCAGTTAATAAATTCAAAACAGATATTTTTCTACCTTGTGCATTTTTTTTCAGTTGCAATTGCTCCAGCCACTTTCTTCTGGTTTCTTTGTGTCTTCTGCTAACTCTCCATTGTCTGCTGTCCATTTGTCCTCTTCTCTAGTTTTTTTTCCCCCCCATTCTCTCTCTACATCTGCTTTAACATACTAATCTTCCTCCTTTTGCTCTTTCCTCATTATTTCATCCACTCAAATTTTACCCCTCCATCCTCAATCCCCACTTACTCTCCCAATACCCGGCCAATTGTAGATTTTTCATCCCTCCCACACACAATATTTTTCCCCTCTCCATTTCACTCTCCCAGCCCCATCACATTCTAATCCTCCCCCAACATCAGCTCCCTTCTAGTTCCAGCCTCACCCAGCATCCGCTCCCTTCTAGTCCCTGCATCAACCCATTTCCAGTCCTAGCCCCCCCCACCATCAGCCCATGTCAAATCCTAGCCCCCCTCCACTCAACCCAATTCCAATCCAAGCCAAGCCCCCACTTGAGCCAACTTCCAGTTCTAGCCCCTACATGAGTCCATTTCAATCCAAGCCCCCACCACAGCCCTCCAATCTTAGCTTCCCCAACAGCCCATTTCCAGTCCTATCCTAGCTGCTCCATCAGACCATTTCTTGTCCTAGCTGCCTCCCCTCACAGTCCATTTCCATTCCAAGTCCCCGTCCCCATCAGCTATTTGCAGTTCAAGCCTCCCCTTCCACTCAGCCCACTTCCAGTCCTAGCCCGCCCCCCCCCCCATCAACCCACTTCCAGTTCTAACCCCCCATAGCCCATTACCAGTCCTAACCCCCCTTCGGCCCAGGGAAAAAAGTTTAAAAAAAAAGAAAAAAAAAAGAAAGCTGGCTGCTGCCGCTGCATCTGTCCCGTGGGGCCCCCCCTGCCCGGCGGAGCTCTGCCTGCTCGGCTGAGCCTCTGTCTCCCTCGCGGCTCAAATTTCCCATCAGCCCCTGCATGCTTAACAGAGCCGTGAGAAGACTCTCCCTTCGCAGATCTGAAAGCAGTCACCGAGAGGCTCAGCTGAGCAGGGGGGGGCCCCCCCCCCCCCCGCAGGACAGTTGATTCTGCTGCTGCCAGCTTTTTTTTTTTTAATTTAATTCATTTTTAAAGCAGAGTGTTCTTTGCGCGGGGACCCCTAAAATGCGGGGCCCTTCGCAAAAAACATTCTTGCTCAATGGATGGGCCGACCCTGGGTCCTGGCCGCCTTCACCAGTACTGACACCCAGGCATCGGTAGCGTCAATAGACCAGAGATTCCTCGCTACTGAGCGCAGTATTGCAGCTCTCCTTACAGCTGCGGTACTGTTGACACTGATGGTTCAACAGGCACTGGTACCGACACTGGTACTAGCACCGACGGTACCAGCCCCGGTGGGAACTCCCCCCCCATGCTGTCTTTGCCCGGCATCGAAAATCGGTACCGGATCAACTCGGTACCGACTTCAATTGATACTGGGACTGTGCCTTACATGAACATTGTGATCAGAGATACTTTGAATCCTCTGATTCTGATGATTGATAATTCTGCTGGTACCAAAGTTTTTCTCCCGGAAGACTCTTCTCCCCAACGCAGAATATTGCCTCCAGAGAACATGTCCTTTCAGGATTTTATTTGTGATGTCACCAAAGGCCTTTCAATCACGGTAGCTCCTGAAAAGGAACAGAGCAAAGGAATTGGAAATTCTCCAATATCCTAAAGTGCCAAAGGAGGCAGCCACTCTGCCCATTCATGAAATTCTTCATGATTTGATGCTCAGAATGTGGGAGACACCTTTGACCACATCTCCTCATTCTAGGAGGCTTGATACCATGTATCGAGTTCCACCATGTCCGGATTTCAAAAGACTCAGCTGCCACACCATTCAATGGTAGTGGAGTCAGCCATGCGTAGGATGAAAAGTGCAAAGAGACATGCATCCAATCCTCCAGGTCGTGAATGCAGGACTCTTGATGCTTTTGGGCATTGAACTTGTCAAGCTTCCATGCTTTCAGCTAGGATCAGCTCATATCATATATGGGTATGTTCCTCAAGGAGGTCACAGGAGATTTGGAGCTTATGAGCCCACTTCTCCCAGATGACAGACAAGACTTCCTTACGCTTGTCAGGCATGCTCAAGATGTCTCCAAAGTTTGTCAAATCGTGCAGCCTTTGACTGCTTTGAATGCATCAGCAGAGCCTCTGCTATTGCCATTGGTGCACGACAGATTGCCTGGCTTCAGGCATTGGAGATCTGGGTACAGGATAAAAGTTAGGCAACATCCCTTGCACAGGAGAAAATCTTTGGCAAAAATTGGCAGGAAAAGGCTAATGAGATAGCTTGTCAAGATCTACAGCCACTCCAGCCAAAAGAAACCCTATAAAACCCTCTTTCAGCAAAAAAAAGAGGGAGTTTTATCCATCCTATACCCAGCAAAGCCAAGCTCAGTCAAGTTGCCCAAAAGGGACAACAGCAATTCAAACAGCAGAAGCCAAAAGGCCCAAGAGTTCAACCAGCTCCACAGGTTCAGCCCCCTCAAGGGCTTTGACTCCTTCCTAGAGAGCTTAGCCTTCCTGCCTGAGGGGTCCAGAACCCCTAAATATTCCAGGCAGGCTGTGTCATTTTGCCAACAGATGGCACCAAATAACAGCAGAAAATTGGACTCGTTTTCACAGCATGCCCCCTCCTATAATCTTAAGGCAATTCAATTCCCAGACATCTGCAGACAATCTGTTGGATCACAAGATCTCAGCACTTCTTGCCCAAGGGGCAATAGAGGTGGTACCCATTCTCCAGCAGGGTACAGGGTTCTACTCCCCCTATTTTCTTATTCCAAAGAAAACAGGGGGAGACAGACCTTAGAGAATTGAACAAATACCTGTTCCGAGAGAAGTTCAAAATGATTTCTCTAGGAACTCTTCTGCCATACCTTCAGAGTCAGGATTGGCTTTGCTCTCTAGACTTAAAGGATGCATACACTCACATTCTGATCCATTCAGATCACAGGAAATTCTTACGATTCCTTTTCAAAAGAACACACTTCCGATACAGGATTCTTCCCTTTGGTCTGGCTTCTGCACCAAGAGTATTCACAAAATGCATGGCAGTAGTAGCTGCACGCCTGTGAACCCTAGGGATTTGTCTTCCCTTACTTGGACGACTAGCTTATTTGAGCCCCCACGGTTGCAGAGGCCAGCTCTGCACTGTCTCGCACAATGTGAATCCTCTAAACTTTCCAAAATCCCAACTTGTTCCTTCCCAGTCTCTGGAGTTCATAGGAGCCTGTCTAGATAACAGTCAAGGGCTTTCCTTCCACAGGCCCAGTGTCTTTGCATAGTGCAACTAGCTGGAGTGGAGAAGTGGCCTAGTGGTTGGGGCAAGGTACTTCAGGCCGGAAGGTCAGGGTTCAAATCCCACTAGAGGACAGCAACCTTGGGCTCCTTGTGGTCTTGGGCAAGCCACTTAACTATTTTACAAGGAACATGGGCTATGGAGGGTTCTCCCCAAGTTATAATGCCCTGTTCAATGTAATCTGCACCGATGCAGAATAGCACAGTATATAAGAGAATGTAAATAAGCAGCGGGAAAAGCCTCCCTAACTGCTCGAGAACTGCTACAGTTACTGGGACACATGGCATCCACAGTCCATGTAGTTCCCCATGCTCGCCTCCACATGTGAGCAGCCCAGTGGACCCTATCCACACAGTGGACACAGGCCACAGGACGTTTGTCAGACAAGATAGCAAACTTTCATCGGCTGATCTTGTCCCTTCAATGGTGGCAGTCACTGGAGAATCTTTTAGTGGGGTCTCCTTTCCAACAACCCCTATTCCAGGCCACCCTAACAGATGCATCACAGGTGGGTCGGGGAGTACACCTGCATCATCTCTACCCAGGGCACCTGGACGCCACAGGAGGCTTGTCTTCACATAAACCTCCTGGAATTAAGAACTATTTAACTCTGAGTATTCCATGCCCAGCTCAGCTACAAAACAGTCCTAGTCCAAACAGACAATCAAGTAGCCATGTTCTAGGGTGGAACAGGCTCTGTCGTTACGCAATGAAGCTTTACGACTATGGGCCCTCGCCAGAGAGCATCAAATTCACCTTCTCGTGGTATATCTTCCAGGCATTCAAAACCTTTGGGCAGACGAACTCAGTCGAGTACTGCTGCCTCACAAGTGGTCGCTCCACCTAGACCAGGTGGCAAAGATATTTCGTCTCTGGGGCACTCCAGACAGACCTCTTTGCAAGTCCATTGAATGCCAGACTTCCCCGGTTCTGTTCCAGGATTCTGGCTCACAATTGACAGGCAAGGGACGCCTTCCTCCTTCACTGGGGTCAGGACTTCCTCTATGTCTTCCCACCCACTCCTCATCCCCAAAACACTTTAAGCTTTAGAGAGACAGAGGTCATATGATCCTCATAGTACCACGGTGGCCATGCCAAATGTGGTATCCCCTGCTTCTACATCTCTCTCAAGCTGCACCTCTGGAGTTAGGCTGTGCTCCAGATCTCCTTTCCCAAGAGAGCAGAACGCTATGGCACCCAAATCCCCAGTCCCTGCATCTCACGGCCTGGTTGCTGAGAGCTTAAATCTTCAGGATCTCAACCTTTCCCAACAGGTAAAAGGATATCCTTCAGGCTTCTAGAAAACCTTCCACAAGACAATCTTACGCCTTTAAGTGGAAACGTTTCACTATATGGTGTTCCCAGAAGGGGTTAAATGCCCTAGTGATACTCTAGTATCGATTCCAAAAGGTATCTACTTCATTTATCAAATTCTTTCAGTAAGAGTCCATCTTAGCGCAATTACAGCTTCCTATAAGCCTCTAAATGGACACCCAATTTCCTCTTATCCAGATTTATGAGAAGTCTTAAAACCTCCCATCAAACCACCACCGGTGGCGTGGGATTTAAATCTAGTTCTTGGGCAGCTCATGAAACCGCCTTTTCAACCTTTAGCCACTACTACCCTAAAGGTTTTGTCCTGGAAGGTCATCTTCCTAATTGCAATCACCTCTGCATGTCACATTAGTGAATTGCAAGCCTTAGTGGCTGATCCTCACACTAGGTTTCATCATAAAGTTGTCCTCAGAACTCATCTACACTGTGTCAAAGGTGGTTTCGCCTTTTCATTTAAAAATCAAGCGATTTATCTTCCTGTATTCTTTGAGGCATCATGCCTCTAATGCAGAGAAGAAACCTTCACATTTTGGACTGTAAAAAAGAGCCTTAGCCTTTTACCTACAAAGAACACAGCAAAATAGAAAGTTCTCAACTTTTTATTGCTTTTGATGCTAGTCATTTGGGACTTCCAGTCTCCAAGAGGACTTTATCCAAACAGATTGCACAGTGCATATCCTTTTGCTTATGAGAGCAAGAGTCTTCCTCTTCAAGGCCATGTCAGCCTCTATGGCTAATCTTCACTCTGTATCTATTGATGACATTTGTCGAGCAGCCACCTGGGCTTCGGTACATACCTTTACAGCCCACTACTGCCTAGATAAAGCCTCCCATTGGGATGCCTTCTTTAGCCAGGCTGTTCTTCAAAATCTCTTTCAAATCTAATACAACTCCTACCCACCAACCCTGGTGGGATGCCAGAGATCCATGGGAGGAAGCATGGCCCACCTCACCATAGGTGACAGCTTCCTGGGGTCATCTCCCTGGCATCTTCAGCTAGGGAGTCCCCATATGTGAAGGCTATTCCTGCTTGTTCCTGGAGATAGCATAGTTACTCACCTGTAACAGGTGATCTCTGGGAACAGCAGGAATTTAGTCTTCACAACCCACCCACCTCCCCTAGGAGTTGTCTGTCTCTTTCCTCTCTCCCTCTATCCTTTCACTCAGCTACAAAACTTAACTGAAGAGGGACAGTTGGAAAGGCAGGAAGGCAGTGTGCATGTGGTGAAGGATGCTCCCAAAAGCGTTCCTATTGGATGCTGGGGAGCATTCCTGTGCAGGCTCCATCAGTACCAATGATACCCATATGTGAAGACTAAATTCCTGCTGTTCCTGGAGATCACCTGTTACAGGTGAGTAACTACGCTTTACTAACTCAAAGGTCGCCATCAAATCCATTACTGGCAGCCCAACACTGCACCAACTGAGCAAAAAGACCCGTTTAGTGTCCAATTGCTGGTGTCAAGACGTACCCTGCTGCTATATTCTTTGCCAGCCATGTGTGCTGCCAAGAGCTGCTAGATTGGGCCTACTTTGCTCTCTAACTATGCACTGCTTGTGCTACCCTCTTGATTGATGTAAGCTGCTGCGGTGGCACTGTCTGGAGAACTCACCACCTTTTGCTCCAGAAAGGCCCAAAACCCCTGCAGAACCAACACTGCCTGTAACTCCAGGCAGTTGGACCATGCATTCTCCTCCAGAGACCAAAGCCCCTGTATTATCTGAGCTTTGCAATGCACCCCCTCATCCTGACAAACTGGCATCTGTTGTTAGCGAGACCCATTGGGGAGTCTAGGGGCATGCCTGCTAAGGGTTTGCCAGACTGTAGCCACCACCGAAGGGCCTTCTGTGCCCATCCCTGGACAGGGTAGCAGATTAAGCCAAGACCACCACCTGCATAACAATGCTCTCTGCCACAGCTTGTGTGCTCAAGCCCATGGCACCAGTTCTGATGTGGCCATGGAGCCCAAGACTTGATGGTGCTGATGCATGGCACAATCTTCATCTGAGCCTGCCACTTATGGACCTGCTCCAATGGCAGGGACACCTGACCGATGGTCTGGAAGTGGGCTCCCAGATACTCCAAATCTTGGGAGGGCTGCAGACGACTCTTGGCAAAGTTGACTACCCAGCCGAGGCCCTGGAGACACTTTACTCTTGCTGTGACTCGTCTGCTTTCCTCTCTGGGGCTTTGCCCGAATGAGCTAGTTGTCTAGGCAGAGGTGCACCAGAATGCCTTCTTTGTGCAGCACCGCCACCACCACGGCGGCAAACATTTGGGGAGCTGCAGCCAATCCAAACAGCAATGCCAGAAACTGGAAGTGACCCACTCGCACTGGACTGCGGAAAATGGTCTGTTTGAATGGGAATTTACAGGTAACCTCCTTTGAGCTCAGAGGCTTAAGTACTCTTCTTCTTAGAGCACCACTATCACTGACTGTTTCCCATATGAAACAGAGATGCACCGACATGGGCCTGAAATATCCCTTTCTTTGGGAACCATGAAGTATTGAGTAGCGACCACATCCACACTGGTCTTTTGGAATGGCCACCACTGCCTAGAAGGCTAGAAGCTGCAGAAGTGTGTTGCAGTCTGCAGCCTTCTGGGTACTTTGCATGGTGGGCAGATGAATGCATCTGAGAGTCCAGGCAAACACCAGGAGTACCCTTTCTCTGCTGACCTCCAAAGCCTACTGGTTGGAAGTGATCTGGGCCCAGCAGTGTAAAAAGTCCCATAGCTGACCGATGGAAACCAAGGCCACCTGGCCCACCCTTGCTTTTTTGTGACTTTTTTGGAACCAAGGATAATACTTCATTGTTCCATGTATTTCGATCATGCTTGATGTAAACCGCCACTGATCTTTGGAATTGGCGGTATATAAACGTTTTGCAAATAAATAAAACCCCTGCCTGAGCCTCAAAAACCCCAAAAGGCCTGTCCCTGAGCAGGAAGATCCCCCCTCTGGTAAGGCATGAACTGGACTGCACGAACACACCTAAAATCCCTAACTTGCCCCTGCACTGGGGCAGAGGAGCAAACAGGCTTCTGCTTGTCCTTGGGAAGTCTCCCCCCCTTCCCTTAGACTCCCCCAGATCTTTTACCAACTTCTCCAGACCCTCCCCAAACAGGAACCTATCCCAAAAAGAAAATACTGAGCTGGGATTTGGAGAAGACATTTGCTGACCAATTACAAATAGTGTTGAATGGCTACCACTGAGGCCAGTGTGCCCTCAGACAAGCATCTAAATCAGGTCAAAGGGCATTAGCCAAGTAAGCAGCTCCTGACTCCAGCTTAATTGCCTCTGGTGGATGGGGCTGGAGAGTTCCCTGAACTTTCCAAGATTCCATGTGCCCAGTGCTAACATACATGAGCCACAAAAGATGCCACAAATCAAAACCACAAATCAAAACCACAAAGGCACCTCAAACTGAAGCCTACAAAGACAGGGCATTAATATCAAAGGCCTGTTTGAGAAGAAGCTCCAATTTCCTATCTTGAACATCCTCAAGCACTGAACTGCCCTCTATCAGAATAGTGGTCTTCATGACCAGAGACCGCAGCCTTAGGGGCCTCCAAAATCTCCCCATTGTGGTCCAGAAGCAGATAAAGATGAGTCGCGTCATTGCCCTTGTACCTTTTAGCACTGCCTCTGGGACATCCCATTCATCCTGAATCATCTGCCGGGCAACCCAGTGCAAGGGGAAAACACCCTCTACGTTGTCCTAACAGCCTGGCAGAGGGGGTCTTCGAGGTTCTTCCTCTACTGGTGCCTCTGCCCAACATTAAGCACCAGAGATGACAGCTATTAAAGCTGCCAATTCCTCCCTACGAAAGGTCCATATAATGCAAGCATTGTCCTCTTGGGGAATCTCACCTTCCTCCAGGTCCGATTCAGCCTCTGGCTCCTCTGCCTCCTCCAAGTGCAGCACCACCATCTCATTCCAAAAATTCTCCTCTAGGCACTGTCTGCTTGGTCCTGGCTCTTCTCCTGCTCTATCCATTGAGAAAGTCTCCAGGGCTCTCTGGGACCCCCACTGGCCCCTCCTCCCCAAACTGCTGCACACCAAACACCTTATGTACGAGGAGAACAAATTCTGGTGTAAACCCTCCTGGAAGACCACCCACCTTCGACAAGGAGGCTCTAGCTGCTCCTTTTCGCTTGCTTGAGACTCTTTGAAGCAGGGGCCATGACATCACCTTCACCATCTGATGTAGCCACTGCATCTGGCAAAGGCAAATGCATCCCACTGAGGGCTTCAGCAAGGACTTCCACACCCCAGAACTCCCTGGCTCTTCAAGTCACTCAAGGAACTGCCTCCGAGATTTAGTCTCACAAGTGTGGTAGAAGCTGGCTGAAGAGACCAAACGCCTGCAAGACCTACATGTCAAGCAGATTGGTGTGTCTTGCGGGGGAGGGGGGGGGGGGGAAGAGGCAGCATGCTGTCTAAGCCAGTCTGCAAAACTGCAGCCTTAGAAGTGACACCACTTGCCTGCACTTCAAACCTCACTCTTCTGTTTGCTTCACTTTTTTTGCCACTCACAAATTGGTTGCTTACCAAAAGCAAACACAAATGCAAGGAAGCCCCCAGTGTGTTCAAATACACCCATAAATACACCCCTCCCAGCCCCCTAGAAAACAAATATGGGTAGAAAAGATGGCAGCAGTTCCCTTGCTCAGCAGGAAATGGCCTTGCAGCGTCACGTGGACAGCACAATGCTGAAGTTCCTTCATGGGCAGACACTAAAGCTGCTTTCCCCCACTCAAAGCAATTTGAGAAAACACAACAAAAACTGCTGCATGTGTACCGAGGAAACAAGCTGACGCTCAGCCTTCCTGCCACAGCTTCAGCATCAGCTTCCAAGAGTAACATGTCTCCTGCACTCTGACAACTCCTCACCCAGACCGGGCTCTGGAGCTGCCACAGACTTCGCCCCCACAGGCAAGCTCTCCTTTGCTGCGAAGGGTTCCTGCCACACACTCTGCTCCCAATCCAGAGCTGCTATTTTTCTCTTAAAATGTTAAACAGCCCTAAATCAAGTGAAAAATGAAATTTGAAAACCCAACAGCAAATAAGCACCTTTCCTAGTTGTCCCTTCAGCAAGTCTCAGGTACGGAATCACACCTCAAGCTGCTTTGAGACAGATACTGGAGGCTGATGGGAGTTGCCAGCTATCTAAGGTAATGTCATAAAAAGATGACATGCTCAGTCTCCAAACTGCTGGTGGGGTGTAACATAGTAAATGACGGCAGATAAAGACCAGTATGATCCATCTAGTCTGCCCAGTAAGATAGCAAGAGTAGGTGCACCTGCTGCTCCTCCCCATGTCTTTGTTTAGGGGTGAACCCACCACTCTGTAGGACACCCCTGTTTGTTGAGAAATTAGATAGTTACGTTTATTTTGATTTTATCCGGTTGCTGTAAGAGGAATCCACTGAGTCTGTCCCATGCCATTTTGAATTCTGTCACTGTATTTGCCCCCACCACTTCCATTGGGAGGGCATTCCAAGCATTCACCACCCTTTCAGTGAAAAAGTTATTTCCCAACATTGCCTTTCAATTTATCCCCTTATAGCTTTACCCCCACAGGTAATAGGACTGGAGGAATAATCAGGAATGCTGGATTTGCCAGCCTCTCCATGTTCCAGCAGGGCTCCGACTACAAGCCACAGCACAATTTCTGCTCTACATGCTGTCATGTCAGCCCTGCTACTCCTGTTCATATTACCACACTCCATCCTGAACTCTGATTGGCACAGCAATATTCACTGCTGTGACCCACAGCCACTCATGACTAGCAGCTGCTTTTTTTCTTAAGAGCTTTCTGCTTCCCATGCAGTTCAGCCTAATCAGGCCTCAGCAGACTCACCCCCTCCAGAAAAGGAGTGAAGGGGGATCACCAGCACAAACTCACCACCTCCCTTGGCTGCCACCTCAAAGGGTATGGAGTAAAAAAGGAGAGCTCTACTATTCTTTATGGCCTCTTCCCACACAGAGGAGGAACAGCCACAGTACATCATTTCCAGTTCCATCCAAACAGCTCGTCTCCTCCTTGGAATAAGGATAACAGGGACTGCAGACTGTACTCAGACAGCTCCTCACTAACTTCCCCTCAAGCCCCCTCCCAAAGGCTGGGGAGAAGGATGGAGTGTACTGCCACCACAGGCTAATCCTAGGCAGCTCTCCTTGGGCCCCCCTCCCCAAAACCAGAAGAGGGACAGGTCAATGTAGCTATAGGGTGCCCCCACAAGCAAGTTTGAAGGGGTGGGGGGGGGCAGACATGAGAGGAACCTGGACCACCAAGTTTTCACCCAGCAAATTCAAGCCCTCCTGTTCATTCCAAGATGCCATATATATTTCTGAGACCTATCAGACTGCACAGATTTAAGACCACCTATCCGCTGGAGACTAAGCAATACATGATCAGTAAGTTGCACAGGCTCCTTACACCATGACATCAAATCAGAGTTTGTCCCCACCTGCTGGTAGGCAAGCATAACTTACATATCTGGATTAGACTGAAAAAAAGACTGAGAAATTAATGACCTGAAGATGTAATCTACGTTTACCTGTTCCCCTCATTTTGTGACCTCTAGTCTTTCTACTTTTTGATGGCATACAGTGCAACCCATTTAAGAAACCTTTCCACTCAACATAAATCAAAACTCTGGAATTTGTTACCAGAGGACGTGAGCTGGTTTTAAAAGTTTAAAGTTCCTGAAGGAAAGGTCCATAAATTATTAAAAGGGGACTGGGGAAAACCACTGCTTACCCCAGGATAAGCACTGTGAAACCTGTGTACCTTTTTGGTAACTTGACAGGTACTCTTAACATGGATTGGCCACTGTTGGAAACAGGATACCAGGCTTGATGGACCTTGGTCTGACATGCCTTACATTGTGTTCAGTTCAAACTTCTACTGACCCACAAATGCATTCATTCTGCGGTTACTTCCTACATTTCCCTTTGAAAAGGATCAAAGTCTTGAGTTTGTAGAAGAGAACAGCACAGACAGATCTGCCAGAAGGAGAAATTCAGTTACCGTTAATTTCCTTTCCTGAAATCCTGCTAGACCAGTCCAGACAAGTGGGTTTAGTCTCCCTACCAGCAGATGTTGGAGATGGACAAAAAAAAAAAAAAAAAAGTGATACCAGTAGCCTGATAGGCTGTTCCTTGGTTATTTCTAGCTACTCCCAGTAGAGAGTGCTCCAGTATTGTAACAAGCCATAATGGAAAACAGATGTAACCATGAAGAAAAAAAAAATTTTTTTAAAAAACCACACAATATTTACAGGAGGCAATAGCACTGCTGCAAAGTCTTGGCTGCTCCACAATACACCTCTGAACCAGATAGTCAGAATAGGGAGGGTCCTGGACTGGTCTAGCAGGATTTCAGGAAAGGAAGTTAACGGTAACTGAAAATTTCTCCTTCCAGTACATCCTGCTAGACCAGTCCAAAACAAATGGGAAATACCCATGCTAACTGCCCTTTGGGTGGGAAGACACAGCCGCTGAGACAACCTTTGTTCTGAACTGTGCTTCTTCCTGAGCTTGAATATCAAGTCGATAGTGACGCACAAAAGTGGACAGGGAGGACCACATGGCTGCCTGACAGATATCAAAAAGGATGAACCTGAGTGCGCTCCGCCCAAGATGTAGCTTGCGCTTGTGTAGAGTGCACTCTTGAGACTGATAGGAAGAGGTTTCCCCTTAAATAGGTATGCCAATTTGATTGCCAACTGCAACCATCGAGCAATTGTGTGCTTGGAAGCAGCTTGACCCTTATGGGGTCCAGCAAAAAGCAAGAAAAGATGATCCAAGACACAAAGGATTAATTACCCGAAGATCCCTTCAAAGGATTCTGCCAAGATCCAGATAACGGAGTCCCTTATTTTCACCTGCGAACTAATCCTCTGAAAGACACGGTAGGAAAATCGTCTCATTGACATGAAGACATAAGTACCTTTGGAAGGAAAGGAGGAACAGTACACAAGAGGACCCCTTTGTTTGAGAAGCAAAGATAAGGGTCCCTGCAGGACAGTGCTTGTAATTCAGATACTCTCCATGCTGAAGTCACTGCTACTAGAAACACTGTTTTTAAGCATTAAATCTCACTGTGATGTACTTAAGCGGCTCAAAAAGGAGTCCACATCAAAACCCCTAAGACGAGGGACAGATCACATGCTGATACCAGAGGCTGAACTGGAGGACAAACCACCTTAAGGAAATGGGATGCTATAGACTAGAGCAACCACCAACAGACCTCTGAAAACAAGTCAACGCAGCTACTTGCACCTGGAGGGACCCCAGTGCTAACCCTTTTATCCAGACCCTCCTGGAGGAAGGTAAGAATCTTTGGGATTCTCGTCTTCCAATGAGAGATACTCTGCTGTGCGCACCAAGCCTCGAAGCAGCGCCAAACTTGGGCACATGCTGATGAAGTCGGATGGCACACCTTTAGAAGGGTTGCGACCATGCTATTCGAATAACCTTTACTGCTTAGGCATTGGTGTTTAAGAGCCAGGCCATAAGCGAGTAGCAAATCAGGTCATCCATCAGAATTGGGCCTTGATGTAGTAGACCCTAATGAGCACCCAGATGCAACGGTGGTACTCAATTGAACATCTGCATACCAAGGCCTCTGAGGCCAGTCAGGAGCTACCAGGATCAGTCCCCTGGTGTGAGACAGAATTTTCCGGAATACTCTGCCAATGAGAACCCTTGGAGGAAACATGTATAGTAGCTCTCCCTGCGGCCATGGTTGAGCCAGGGCATCCAATCCAGAGAACTGAAACTCCCTCCTGTGACTGAAAAAGACCGGTACTTGGGAATTCGCTGCATTCGCCATTAGATCCATTATCAGTTGCCACCATGTTCGGACAATTCTCTGAAAAGCCCGAGGGGCTAGCTCCCACTTTCCAGGATTGAGAGAATGCGTCAGCTGAGGAAGTCTGCTTGCAAGTTTTGCACCCCGGCAATGTGTTGCACCGAGAGCACCTGTAGATGTGCTTCTGCCCAGGGAAGGAGAAGGACCATTTTCCCAGATACTCCTAGAGAATTGGTGCTGCCCTGGTAGTTGATATATGTCACTGTCGTTGAGTTGTCGTATAGAACTCGTACCGCCTGTGCCTCAAGAGGCAGAAAATGCTGCAAAGCCAGGCAAATCGCCAACGCTTCCAGTTGATTTATGGACCATTGCATCTCCTGAGTCAACCACATCCCTGCATTGACTGATGCTGAAAGAGCACCCCACCTGGAGAGACTTGCATCTGTTGTCACTAGAAACCAACATGGAGTCTCCAGGGAAACACCTTTGAGTAGATGGAGTGCTAGCCACCATTGCAGGCTGTGTTGGGTCTCCGGGAGGAACGGCAGATGTATGTCGTAGATTTCTGACACAGGGGACCAATGTGAAAGAAGAGCCCTTTGGAGTCCCCTCATGTGCGCTCTGGACCAAGGCATGATCTCGATAGTGGCTGCCATGGACCCCAGAATCTGTAGGTAATCCCAGACCTTAGGGGCTGTCTGAAGGAGGAACAAATGCAGCAAGGCTGTGAACTTTTGAAGCCTCTCTTGTTTAGAGGCTTTTCCTTTCGCCGTGTCAAAGTGTGCTCCTAGAAACTCGAGTTGAAGCGGTTGAAGATGACTTGACAACATTTACCACCCAGCCGAGTTTCGAGAAAAGAAACCACTTGAGGTCACTGCCCGACACACTTCCAGCAGGGAGTCTACTAGAATCAACCAGTCATCCAGGTAATGATGTATTCTGATTCCCTGTTTGCACAAAGCTGCTGCAAATACTATCATGATCTTTGAAAAGGTGCAGAGCTGAGGCCAGGCCGAAAGGCATTGCACAAAACTGGAAGTGCTGACCCAGTACCACAAAGCAGAGAAAACGCTGCTGGTTGTCCTTTATGGGAATGTGGAAGTAAGCCTCCACCAGATCTAGAGAGACGAGGAACTCTCCTGCATGCACTGCCTGGATCACTGATCGAAGAGTCTCCATCTGGAAACGTGGAACCTGCAGACACTGATTTTACACCTTTGAGGTCTAGAATTGGGCGGAAGGCACCATCCTTCTCGGGCACTATGAAATAAATGGAGTAACGCCTGCAGCCTCTTTCTTCGAGGGATAGGCTGAATAGCCCTCAAAACAACTCAACCAGCCTCAAACTATACCTTCTATACCAGCCATCTTTCGTTACAATTTCAAGATGTTTTAAGTTTAGCTGATGTTACAAGATACTGTTTAAATTTGAAGTGTTAACATTTTTGCATAGAACTTGCAAATTAAACAGTAACTTAAAGTTTGTAAACTGCCTTGATTAAATGAAAAGGCAGTATAGAAAAACTTAAATAAAAAGCAGCAAGTGGCAGACGGAGTGAATCACTGCTCTCTTCAGCGGTCCTCCACCTGGCGAGACAAATGCCTCAGGAATGGGTCGGGAACACTCGAGAACATAACCATGAGAGTATGTCGAGGACCCACTGATCTGAAGTAATGAGACCACTGACAAGAAAACAGTCAAACGTCCAACTCTCAGAGGGATCCCTTTGGGCGGACTGCCCTCCAGAAAGATTTCCTGATGTGGACTGTCCAGCTAGTCAGCGGGAAGATTTTGCAGGCCCAGCAAACTTGGAAGATGAGTAGTTCAGATCCCTTATGGGCACCCTGAAAGGACTGCAACCTCTGGCCAAAATGTCCAGAAGTTGAAGAGGAGGAAGACTTACCCAGGCAATAGCGACAAGTGTCATGAAATCTGGAGGTGTGTCTCGACATAGGCAAATACCGCTGAGAGAAACCCCTACTAGCAAACTTAGGCTTATCTTCCAGGAGCCACTGGGGTCAAACTTCCCCTAGGTCTTTGACCAATTTGTCCAGGTCCTCCCCAAAAAGAAGCTTCCCTCTGAAGGGAAGTTTGGAGAGGTGTGCTTTAGATGCCAAAGCCAGAGCCATCTGCGAGATACTGTGACTGCCGCCACTGCTCTCGCTGAGAGGCGCAAGAGATCATAAAAGGTATCCGCCAAGAACACTGACCGATTCCAGACGGGCCAAAGCTGGATCTTCTGTCAGATGCTGAATCCACTTAAGGGCTTGGGCCACTAGACCCCTGCAAATAGAGGTCTGGAGAGATAAAGATGAAGCCGAAGAGGCTGTCTTGAGAAGACTCAACTTTCCTATCTTGCTTGTCAAAGTGCTGCACTGCCCTCCACGGGAATGGTAGTGCGCTTTGTTACCCCGGTCACAAGAGCATCCACCTTGGGGTGTTAGCCATCTAAGTCCGGAGATGCCCAGAGATAGCGCTGCCCTAGACGGCGGGCAGACCAGAGGGGGATATCTGGAGTGTCCCATACTCATGACACCATCTGTTGCAGCTCTGCTAGGAATGGAAAGGCTCTAGAGGGCTTGCAAATGCCTTGTAATATTGGGTCTGGCTGAGAAGTAGTAGCAGACTGCAGATCTTGCTGCTCCTGTTGATCCATCAAATGTAGTGCTTCAACCACCTGCACAATTAATGCCAGCAACTCCTCTTTGCGAAACAAGTGAATATCCTGTGCTTCTGCTTGGCCTTCCACAGAAAACTGAGGGTGACCATTCCCCAGTCTGACAAGCCGTCGCTCTCCTCAGAGGATGGATTCTCCTCCAGGGCTTTTGGCCAAGCGGTGGTAGCCCAGGAAATTTCCTTAGGAGGCCAAGTATCTATCTTGGATATGTCCTCTGGCCTAGAGCGCTTGCGGGAGGCTGTGGCTGCAGACTGAGGAATCTGAGCCAGGGTATCCACCATAGGTCTGGAAGTATTAGTGTGCCAAAAACTGGGTATCCGAGGCATGCAGTGGCTCTTGTTGACTGAAAGATTCTGGAGCAAGAGGGGATAAGCAAGGAGGAGAGACAGCTTCACCCACTGGAGGAAGCTGCCTGGGTCCCTCTAGCCCCTGAGGACGCACAGCAGGACTGCCTCTGTCCTGAGCCCCCTTGGTCAATGTCGTAGAAGTCTCCCCAGGATGATCAAGACACACACTACAAATGCCATCCTGAAAATCCTTGTTTCTTGGTGCAGACCATGCACTGCTGAAGGGAAGGCATAATAGAGGCAAATAGCAACAGACTGTGGCCCTGAAAGGTACAAAACCAAACAAAAAATCCCTCAAAACCCACTTAAAAAGCTTAAGAGAGGCAGAGAGACTGGCAGGGGAGGCAGAAATATATATATTAAAAGGTGCCCACAGAAGCCCTCCAAAAAAACAAAAAAAACAAAACAAAACAGAGCTATGCTGTAAAAGTCCTGCCAAAACAAGAGGGAGGGGGACTTTGAAGACAGCATATACAGCTGGGAAACCCAGAGGGGCACCTCTAGTGCACCTTGGGTGCATCCAGCAAGAAATAAAAGGTTTAAGAAAAAAAAAACCCCAAACACGACACTCCACATCTGCTGGAGACATACTGGAGCACCCTCTACTGGGGGTAGCTAGATATTACCAGGGAACAGCCTATCAGGCTACTGGTGTGTTTTGTCTCCATCCATCTCCAACATCTGCTGGTAGGGGGACTAAACCTACTTGTCTGGACTGGTCTAGCAGGATGTACTGGAAGTGTGGAGTTTCCGAGGAGGGGTGCAGGGAGAGATGAGAGGAAAGATAGTGAGGAGCAGAGGAATGAGTACACATAGGTCAGTAGGAGAGGTTTGACCTGGATACCGAAATAGATATGGAGCCAATGAGGCAACTGAAGAGGGGTTATATGAGCATATCAAGGCTGAAGGAAGATTAGCCATACAAATAAGTTTCAAACAGATTGAAGGGGAGAGAGGATTCAGCAGGAGACAAGAAGAAGTTGCAATAGTCTAGACGGGAGGTGACTAAAGAGTGGATAAGTGTTAGTAATGTTCAGCAAAATTCACCCCTTTCTTTCTAATGTTAGAGAAAAATTACAGGTTTTAGCTATCAGCTGGATGGTGTGGAGAAGGAGGGAGGTGTTAGACAACCACAAGGTTGTGAGCCAAGGAACCAGTAGAACAGCATTATCTACAGGGACTGAGAAGAGGGAGTGAGGGAGGTTTAGAGGGAAAACTAAGTTCTGTTTTGGGCATGTTCAATTTCAAACAGCAGTGAGACATCCAGGCAGCAATATCAGACAGGCAGAGATCCAGGCCTGGATTGCTGGAGAGATGAGTTGTAGAGGTAGATCTGAGAGTCATCAGCGTAAAGATGGTACTGAAAGCCATGGGAGGAGATAAGTGCACCAAGAGACCGAGTATATAGAGAGAAAAGGAGTGTACCCAAGACAGACCCTTGGGGTATACCAACTGAGAGCAAGATACAGTAGAAGTAGAGGATCTGCCAGCACAAATGTTGAAAGTGTGATGGGAGAGAAAAGAACCAGGATAGCACAGAGTCCTTGATACCTTGTCCTCACTTGGTTTTAAGGAGGTGGTGGTGATCAGTGTCAAAAGCAGCAAAGGGGCCCAAGGGGGATGAGGGCTGAGTAAAGGCCCTTGGATTTTGCCAAAACAGGTCACTGGAGATTTGACAAGAGTTGTTTTGGTAGAATGTAAAGGACAAAAGCCAGATTGTAATGGACCCAGAAAGGCTCGAGAGAACCAAGTCAAGGCAATGATGGAACCGCAAGTTCAACTGTTTTAGAAACAAAAGGGAGGGAGAGAGAGATGGGTTGATAATTAGGACAAGTAAGGGTTCCTTGAGGAGGGGTGCAGCTATAGCATGCTTGAAGGCTGCAGAAACAGTTGCAGCAGAGAGCGATATGTTCAGAATATGAGAGATGGAAGGATGACTATGGAGGAGGTGGAGCTTAGGAGATGGGTGGGAATAGGAAAGGTGTAGTTTTCTCCCCAGAGATCTTAGAAAGGGAAGAAAGGGTGGCAGAGGCTGAGGGGAAGAATTGGGTGTGAAGAGGGGATGAAGCTAACCTCTAGGGGAACTGGAGTATAGTCTTATGGGCTTTGTCATGGAAATAAAGTCTGAGCAGAAAGGGAAGGAAGGGGTCAGAGACAGAGGAACCTTGAGGAGAGGAGAGTTGTAAAGAGACAGCAAGAGTCACAGGCAAGACTTAGTAAGGTGGACATAATAGTCTTGTTCGGCAAGTGCAATGGCTGACTGCAAAGAGGTAAGCATAAATTTGAAGTGTAGAAAGTCTGCAAGGGTGCAGGATTTGAGCCAAATGTGCTCAGCTGAGTGGGCATAGGAATGTAGATAGCAGGTAGTCAAAGACAGCCAGGGCTGAGGTACATTATTCTTTACAGGACATGGCATGGGTAGAGCAAGAGCATCCAGAACAGAGGAGTGCGCAGAGTTATAGGAAGCCACTGCCTCAGACTAAGAAAGAGGCAGTGAGAAAGTAGTGGAGAGAACCAATGGGTCAATAGCATGAAGATTTCTAAAGAGGTTGGAGGAAACTGGGCAAGGTTGAAAAGGGGAGTGAAAAGTGAGGTTTTGCAGGTGATGAAAGATAAGCAAGGAAAAACAAAACAGTACAGAGGTCTGAGGCAATAGAGCAAAGCTGGAGGTTGAATGAGGTGGTAAGGGAAAGGGGGTTTAAAGTATAAGAGTCAGAGGGCTATAAACATGAATGTTAAAATCCACAAGAATAAGGGAGGGGGGGGGGATTAGTCCAGAAAGGAAAGCCATGAATCAGAGGTGGATTTGTCAGAGGGTTGATAAACAACAGCTATCAGGAGAGGTAGTGGAGCTATATGGCAAATGGAGTAGAGTTAAAAGACAGGAAAGGAGTAAGACTGAGGCAGGAGGGGGTTGAAATTGGCAGGAAGGAGAGTAGAAACTCACCACAGTTAGTGGGACAAAGTGCGTGGGCTCCTCCTCTAATCCTATTCAAATCTAGGCTAAAACCCCACCTCTTCAAGACTGCTTTTGGATCCTGATGCTCCTCACTTGTGTATCTTATACTCTAGTCCCCAGTGTTGTAATTTTCTTTTTTGTCTTGAGAGACTAAGCTCTGATAGGCAGGAACTGTCTTAAATCTATATATGTAAGACACTGCATATGCCTTGTAGTACTCTACAAATGACTTAGTAGCATAACCCAATTAGAAGTTAACAGTGGTATTGAAAACTATGCCTTGTGAACACCCCCCCCCCCCCCCCCAAGTAGAAACAGATTGCAAGCCATCTGGGGATACAAAAATGCATACTGTATGTGATTGTAACTAACCTTGAGCTTCTGGAGGAAAGTTTGAACAAAATCCAAGACTATCTAAATAAATATAATTCTTTACAGAAAGGGATAGTGGATGTATGGAATAGCCACTCACTAGAGGTGATGGAGATGAGAACTATATCTGAATTTAAAAAAGCATGGAAGACTTCTTGAGGGAGAGGAAGGGACTTTAAAGCTTAAACAGTCTTATGGAGGGGCAGACTGGATAACAGATAAAGACTATATAGCCTATTTTCTCCGTTTTGTGCTGGATTTGGTGCATTTTGGCAATCTGATGCTTTGATATTTTTCAAAACTTGTACATATACATAAAATATACAGTATACAAGTCAAAAAGACACACACATCCAGGTATGTACACATCCATACACAGTTTATGCATGTACCAATTACACGCACACACACACACACTTTCCTACTTTTGCACTTCTTTGTTCTTCATGATAGAGTCACAGAGGATGCTCATGCCAACCCGGAGAATGCAGGCAGAGACCAGCAGGAAGAAGAGGATTAGGACAGTGATAGCCATAGAAATGTTGAGCCACAGGCTGCCCCTTGAGTAAAAGGAACAGCATGAGTGCAATATTCATACTTACTACTTGTAACATAGCAAATAATAGACCTTGAGTCTGCCTAGTTGAGATTCTCTCAGCTTTCTACTACTTTGGGTAAATTAATTTTTAGCTAGCTTAAAATTTCAAAATGTATATCCCATGCTATACCCTAAACAACTAGGCAGGTTACAAGACAGTATGAATATAAGTTCAGACACCATAATTAAAGTTTCCCTCTATAGAAGTTACCTTTTTTGTTATATGGACCCCTTGTTAAGATCCAAAAACTTCAGAGACCCCTGGATCATTTCCATCCATCCTTCTTGGATGCCCTCCCTTCAGTATCAAGCCAGTCCCCAGCAACCCTCTAGCTCCCTTCTTGTCAGCTCCCCACCACTCACTTGTTTTCACTTCCTCCTCATCCCCCCCCCAATCCTCCCGTCTTGTTTTTCCTAGACCTGTGGAGCCTGGAGTGGGGGGGGGGGGGGGGGGGTTCCGTTCCACAGAACCACTGCCTAAGAACACAAATATAAATTGCAAGTATAACAGCAAGTTTCTTAATTGTCTAAATAATTCACAAGTACAAATTCATATGCCAACACACCAGCTTTAAGTCCCCCACTCCCAGTCTTATCTGGCCTCTCACCCTTTTTATAGCACACTGCTGCTCTTCATTTGTTTTGTTTAGCTAGGCTTATATACTGCTTTTCACATAGTGCTCTTCATCCCTTTCCCCATGATGTCCATAATCTGTTATATTGCTGGCCAACAGGTCATTTTAAGCTTTGTCTTCTACTTGCTTCTTACAAAATCCAATACATAATTCACCATCCAGGCTCCTTGCCATATTTAGCTATTAATTTTTCTAAGCATTTAGACAGCCACCAAAATTAGCAAAGCTCAAACAATGGAGATTTGACTATGGTTACAGCCAGTTTCCCCCAATGTGCTGTTATTCATGCTTGTTGCTATCTCATTAGTGCTTAGTAGAATGTTAATACTTTTCAGATATGATCAAAGCTTACAACAGATGATTTGATTACTGAGCACGATGCCATTATGTTTATCATACGATAATGATTACTATGGATAATATATCTTTAGCATGCATGATGAAGTAATGTTTGATAACGTAAATACTAAATTTGAGCGATTACCACAAGTCTTACCGTGTGACTTCATCAACACAACTAACATAAACCCAGTAGAGCATGATGCAAAAACAATAGAGAGCGACGAGTAAGGATATGATAGATATGAAATAGCATAGAGAAGAGCTGCTGAAGGTAGATAAGGTGAAGGCTTTCACTGTGCTGTTGTAAGTCACGCCGCCATACAAGATGCAGTGTCCCTCAAACTCCCCCTAAAATGAGCAACAGAAAAGTAAAGTAAACACCACCACTCCGAACAGATACCTCACCATCACTGCAATCGGGAGGGTGAATATTTAGTTTGGGAGAGGAGCAGCAAACACCATTGAGCAAACAAGGATTTTGCTACATTTACAATGAGAAAGAGGAGGAATACATATTTATTTGGGGGGTGGGGTGGAAGTAAGTAAGGGAACTAGGAGATACGTTAGCAACTAATAAGAAAAGTAGGACCGTGCACTACAGGCGAAAGTCAGCGGTAATAATTGGGGAAAATGGGAACTTCATCCACCCACTGTTCTAACCTGAGCAACGGCGAGCGCAGCAGTGCTCACAATGCCACATATAAAGGCAGCACCGTAAAGCAGCAGTTCTAGCCACTCCAACCAGGACAGCGCCATCTTACCAAAATACGAATAGGAAATGCCTTTACGCGCTCTGTCATTTGACACATTTATAGCACGTGATCCAGTGAGGGCAATGGGCGGGGATTAGCAGGTCAGACGGTATAAGATTCCTCGGCTCCTATCATTGGCTGTTATAAGGGTCACACGTTTTTGTATTTGAGCGCAATCATCTTAAATCCCATTCCTTCAAAAAAGACAAATTTGGCGTTTGGGGAAGATTCAAGACCCTTGTGGTCTCTTATTATGTAGTTCGCATATCCTCACTCTCATGCAATATCCAAGTTACATGTCTATAAAACCCCGATTCCCTTATTCCCCTTTGCCATTCTGTCACTCCAGTTTCTGTATTATCAGTCTCACGTGATAACCAGTCATCAAAATCCCTCCTCACCTAATGCACTTCTCAAATGGTATGGGGATAACCTAGAGACAGCAAGTTACAACCCTAAATGAAGGCATGAGTCAGAATAAATCTAGACAGAATAAGGTTACCAGATTTTTTGAAGGCAAATCTGGGACACATCCGAAGGGGGGAGGCAGTTTGATTTTAGTTTAAGCAACAAGGTGTGGAATGAGAAGTCATTACCTTGTACCTGCCCCCCCCCCCCCTTCCTCCAATCTCATGCTCTCACTTCATCTGATCTACACTTCCTTTGGGGTCAGGATGGAGCAGACGTTCAACAGCAGGGGCTGGAAGGCTCTGCAGCAGCCACATACCTTACTGCTCCATTTTTAAAATATTGCTATTATTGGCACAGCAAGGTAAAGGAGCCATGACAAAGCATGATCTGCTGGACCAGAGATGAGGGGACAAGAGAAAGAACAGTGGGCAGTAAAAGCTGGTGATGCACTGTGGATTCTGGTTGGTGGTGCCCCTGCATATGGGAGAACATATGTGCATGAACCTAAGGAAGGGAGTATGACTCAATAGGAGCTGAAGAGTGTGAACTTTTGTACTTCCTCCCCCCTCCTGATATGGCCTGCAGATGCTAAAGCCTGCACTGCTGCCCTCTCTGCAATAATTTGTTAGGGGCTGGACAGAGATGGAACATGGGTAGCCCCAACTGGTGGGCTTTTCTCTTTCAAAAAGTTGGCAACCCTAGATGGAATACGTGGGAGGGAGAGAGTAAAATGCCTGCATGAAAAGTGATGCACACCACCAATCCCAGAGTGACTGCAACTCAAAAGTTTGCAGATAGTAACATAGTGGATGATGGCAGTTAAAGAATTAACTGGCACATCCAGTCTATCCAGTAAGGTGGTTAAGGTAACTGCTTCTATTTACAGGTTATCCCCTTCCCCCATCCCATATGACCCACATGTTTGGTTAGGATTGTTGGTTGTACCTGCCATTCCGTGCAGGTTACCACTGCCCCCCCCCCCCCCAAGGTTTCTGGATTGCTGGGGGACCCCTTGGGGTGGACCTTATGGGGTTCCTAGAGACCTGTTTGGAGGTTGTTCTTTTTGCATTTGAATATGACCCCAAAATGCTGTCCTAAAGCTTTATTTCCGCTCTATGGATAAATTGTTCTTTGGTTCTATGATAAGAGTTTTTCCTGATTTTTCCAGGTTTACTCAGTGGTGTCAGCAAACGTTCTTGTCATTGCGCCCCAAAGTGCTAGCCCTGGATTTTTCATTTATGTTAAGAGTTCCTTGTGTATGTTGTGTATGTAATGGTAAATATTTGGCTTATTTTGAACCAAGTCAATTATTAGGTTTTATTGTGGCAAAAGAGGAGGAGAAACTACAGGTGGTTTTGCCCATAATTGCACCACTGAGATCACTTGGGTGCGGGACTGTTTGATGTGCTCCTTATGTTCTATATGATATTTCCTTGCTTTTGTCTCTTGTTTTGTTTGGATCGATTATGTCTTCTTTTTGTTTAATATATTATGAATAGGATTTTGATTTTCCTCAATTTATTGATTATATTTCTGGTCGTCGCCCATCCACACCTTTTAGGCCCCTGGCCAGCAAAAATGTGAGTAACCTTATTCTTTGCACTCCATCACTGGATCCTAACCCTGTCCCTGATCCCCCAGACTGCTGCCAGAGTGCACTTCTAAACTGCAGGTCACTTCGCTCCAAGATTACTCTCCTTTCAGATCTGATCTCTCAGCATTCATTGGATATCTTATTCCTGACAGAGACCTGGCTGAAGGAGAGGAAGGAGCCCTAACTTTATAGCAGCCTTCCCCCAAATTACAATGCCTGGTCCACTTCTTGCACTACTAGAACAAGTGGTAGTGTTGCCATACTCTTCAGAGATTCTTTGAATATCACTGAAGTAGACTCCTCAACCCTTCACTACCCCTAGTCTTTACTGGTTCGCATTCTGCATTGCCCTGATATCCACACTCTTCTCTATGTTACACTCTTGTTGTGTCCTCCCTTGTGGGACTTTATTTTATTTAACATTTCTTATATACCGCCTTTCATGATATCAAGGCGGTTTACATTGAACAGGACATTATAACTTGGAGATAACTATTTTACAGGGAACATGGGCAATGGAGGGTTAAGTGGCTTGCCCAAGACCACAAGGAGCACCTGTGGGACTTCTTACAATCACTGAGACTATCTCCTTCAGCAACCTTTTAATTCTTGGAGACTTTAATGTCCATTCTGACTCCCCAGTCAAATCACGGGACAAGCTGTTCCTCTCTTTCCTGTCAGATCTCTCCCTCTTTCAGCACATCCATTCCTCCACACAAGTGGCTGGTCATACTCTGAACCTGGTTATGACTACCCATACGTTCCCTTTTCCTCTGACATATTTTTCCACTCCCTCCCCCCTCCCTTGGACTGATCACTATTGTGTTACTTTTCAATTCCAGCATTCTTACCTTCAGCCTCACCAGCCTTCTGTTCATAAGTAGCCTCTTACCTACTCACGCTCCATCACTCTGGCTACCCTCTCCGCATTCCCTTGCTCAGATTCCTTGTTCCCTGCCGATTTTGATTCACTGTTGGTCAATGTACAGGTAGACACCTGACATAATCTTTTCTGTTTTACACTGGACACTGTGGCTCCCCTTTCATCCTAGAAAGCCTCCCCAACGCCATCTGTGGTTTCATCATGGTCTTGCCCTCACGCGGCACCAGCTACTTAGAGCAGAATGCACCTGGCATAGGCTACACACTTCTGCCTCTCTCTCTGCCTTCACAGATCTTCACACTCTTTACAAGACGATGATAGTCAATGCCAAAAAAGATTATTTTGATGACCTCATCTCTAATTTTACAAAACTAAGAGACCTAAAAAGAGAACTCAGACGCCTAGAACGTCAGTGGAGACACTCTCGTAACCCAAACACACATGAGATCCACAAAAACAAACTCCAAGCTTACTGCTCTGAAACTCTAAAAGACAAAAGAGAATACAACAAAAATATGATCCAATGTTCTCTTAATAAACCGAGAGAGCTCTTTTCCATTGCTAAATCCTTAATAAGTGAACCCCTACATCAGGACTTGACTCCAAAAATAACCTCCCAAACTATAGCCAACCACCTTACCTCAAAATTCCCCCCACTCCCTCTCAACAACCAACCCCCAACCTACATATGACCACAGTGTCCGACCCCACATTCTCACCCCCTCAATTACCTGGAATGACTTTGAACCCCTCACCTTAAAAAACATAACATATCCAAGGTCATCAAAGATCTAAATGCCTCTACTTCTGCCTTGGATCCTTACCCTGTATCCTGGCTTAAGACTACTAATAGCTACATTAGCCCTTACATACTCCACATCGTACAGACCTCCCTCCAGACTGGCTTAGTACCAACACCCCTAAAATGTGCCACTATTCGTCCCATCCTTAAAGGATCAAAACTTGACCCTACCTCACCTACCTCTTACAGACCTATCTCCAGTATCCCCTTCCTTGCTAAGATAACCGAAAAGCTAGTCCAAAATCAGCTTCAGAATTTCATAGATGAGCACTCTCCCCTTGACCTATTCCAACATGGATTCAAAAAGAATCATGGAGTAGAAACCCTCTGTGCTTCCCTCTTAGATTCATTGTACCTATTTACCCAGAATCCCACCCAAGGATGCCTCCTCATATTTCTCGACTTATCCTCAGCTTTTGATTCTCTTCCTCACCACCAACTCTTAGATAGGCTCTATGAATTAGGACTGAGGGACACAACCCTAAAATGGTTCCACTCTTATTTAGAAAACAGAACACAACAGGTCCGTATAGGGAATGACATATCCCTCCCTTTTATGCTAAAACAGGGAGTCCCCCAAGGATCAAGTTTATCCGCATTACTATTTAACATATTCCTTCAACCAGTTTGCAAGATTTTTCAAAACCATGGAATTTATTACCAGTTATATGCAGACGACATTATGTGCTTCACCCCATTCAATTTAACAAACCCTAACTTCTCAAACTTAAGCGAATGCATCACTAACCTGAAGACTTGGCTTTTAAATCATAACCTCATAATTAACCAATCTAAAACTGAAGCCCTTCAAGTATTCACCAACGCTTCCTACACTCCACCTACAACCCTTACGCTTGGTGATCTCACCCTCACTATTAAAAATCAAGTGAAATATCTTGGTCTTATCCTTGATCAGAACCTTACATTCCTTGAACAGATAAAAAAAAAACCTCTAACACAATATATGCATAACTACGTACTCTTCAGAACCTCCAACCTCTCCTAAACCCAGACTCCTTTCGCACCGTCTGCCTGGCCCTCACTATCCCATCCCTTGACTACTGCAATCTCATCTATCATGGTCTTCCCAAGAACAGCTTACACCCTATCCAAATGGCACAGAACACAATAGCTCGGCTCATCACAAATAACCCTAGACGCTCACACATAACGCCAATCCTCTTTGATCTACACTGGCTCCCCATTCAGTCCAGAGTTAAATTCAAAGTAATCACCCTCATTCATAAAATCATTTCCAACGAGTCAGCTCCATGCCTCTCCTCACTCCTATCTAATTCCAACAACAATAGAGCACGCCGCATCATCACCAAAAAACCTCCTATCCATCCCAACTTCTAAGAGAAAATGTAGCCAAGCTACCTGTAATCGGGCATTCTCCCTTTATGCCCCCTCTATCTGGAATGCCTTACCATTTGAACTACGGAACTGTTCCAATCACCTTGAATTCCGGAAGAAATTAAAAACTCATCTCTTCCAGGAACATTTTTCCCTATTTACATAGCTCTCTCTAACCTCTTCTATAAATCTTCTTGTAAATAGTTCATATCCATAAGCCTCCTCAAGGAGAAAGTTACTTGTTAATCATTTATACCGCGTTATGTTTTGTTTCTATGTATATAGTTGTAATATACTGTGTTACGTTCTCTGTAAACCGTCTTGAATTGTAGAAAGACGGTATATAAAAACTGTTAAATGAAAGAAAGCTTGATTGTACCAGGCTGGATACACAGTCAGGCCCTGTGTATAACATTATATTACTATAAGCCCTAAGAAAGAGTTCATATCATTTGTAGCTCCTTACTTAATACCATCCTTGAAAGCTCTGTAGAAGAAACTGGGTGAAAGGTTTCAGATAACATAAACATTAGTCTTGTTATTAGAAAGATAAGTAAAAGGCAAGTTGTTTACCCAGCTTCTCAGTCGCTCAGTCTCTGGTCAGAGATATCAAACTCTCAGTGTTAGAATTAATTAGAATTAAGGCCTACATAGTCATGTCTGAGAATATATGTATGTCTTTTCATGATTGTCTATGACGTGCATGCCTATAGAAAAGTATGTTATGAATATACGTGACACTAGACGTAGAATAGAATATGTATATTATGAATATACGTGATGCGAGATGTAGAATAATAAAGTGAAATTATGCTGTATAATCAAATCTTTACCTATAAATAAAGTGGCCTAAAGCTATGATATCAGAGTAAACATAGGCAGCGGCCTAGCTTGCTCTCCCAAAGCTTTGGTTATTTTTATAATACAAGTGTGTAGTGTATTATTTACTGCTTTACCAATTAACCTTCTCATTGCCATTGTGTGTGGATTTCTGTTATACCCAAGAGCCCTGCCTCGTTGTAGGTGAGGGGAGGTGCAGAGTATACTTTCATTAAATAAATAAATAAATAATTTTGCTAATCACTCTAAGGAACATTACTCAATCATTTCCTGCTTGCTATATCCCTTGGGCCCCCACCATCCCAGAGTGATCTTCCTACCGCAGACCAACTTATTAACCAATTTTTCAAGAAAATCTCTGACCTACAGAATGAGTTTCCCTCAATCCCCCATGGAGATAGCATCTATGAGACTCTGGGCTCTACTCCTCACTTAATTCTCTCTCCCACTCGTTGGTGGAATTCAACCCCATTTCTCTTGGGACTCTTACAAAATCTCTTGCCTCCTCTCATAAAAGAACTTGCACTTCTGACCCCATTCCCTTGTTCGGGATTCCTATTGGCTTCCTTCCACGATTCCTCTCTATTATTAACAATAGTCTAGCCTCTAGGACAGTCCCTCTCTGCTGGAAGGCTGCCGTGGTATCTTGAAGAACCCCTCCTTAGATAAGGATTCCCTAGCTCATTACCATCCAGTTTCCAATCTTCTCTTTCTTTCCAAAATTCAGGAAAGAGTAGATTATTGTAACTTACTTTCCTTTTTCTGCCAACGGCTTTCTGTATTGTTTTATACTCTATAAACCGCTAATAGTGACACCTTAGCGGTTTACATAAAGTAAATAAACAAACATTTGTAGAACTCTCTGATCAACTTGTGAGATGTAATGTTCTTCACCCACCCCAATCTGGATTCTGCTCTGGACATAGCACAGAAACCATTCTGCTTTCCCTTCTTAGTGAAACCCATGAAGCTATTGCTAGAGTTAATATCTTTCTTGCTGTTTCACTAGATCTGTCCTCTGCTTTTAACTTGGTGGATCACACTATCCTTCTCTCTCCTCTGCAAGATGTTGGTCTTTCCGGTACTGTTCTTCAGTGGTTCCAATCCTGTCTCTCTGGTCACATATACTCTGTTAACTTCGCTTCTTTGTTAACTTCGCTTCTTCTGCATCCACTACTTTCCACCTTACTTGTGGTGTTCCTCAAGCTTTGATTCTTCTCTCCCTTCTCTTCAAAATCTTTCTAGCCCCACTGACTGTTCTTACTCAGCAATCTGGTGTCTCCACATATTACTATGTAGTCAATATCTTATTGCTTTTCCATGCACATCCAGCTGCCCCTGATCTGTCTATTGTCAACAACTGTCTTTCCCAGGTGGCTTTCTGGCTGAAACGTAATCATCAAGCTCAATGCCTCAAAAATTTTTGCCACCTGGCTCCTCCTCCACCCCGTCTATTGCTCCACTCCTTGGTGACACCCCTATTTCTTTGATGCCTTCGTACCCTGGGGTCATCCTGGACAGTGCTTTTATTTTTCATGATCATATTAATTCTTTGGTGAAACGCTCCTTTTTCACTCTATGTCAACTTAGAGCTATCCGTCCTTTCCTTTCTGCTTCAGCCTTCGCCGCCCTGCTCGTCTCCATGGTCTTGTCCCATCTAGAATACTATGATGTTGTTTATGCTGGCCTCCATAATTATTAACTCTGCCACCTTCAGGCTGTTGAGAACACAACTATACAGTTTACTAGCCCATGCATCCGAGTTTGACCACATCACTCCTCTGTTTATCCGCTTCCACTGTCCAATACCACTTTCGGTTCAATCCTCACATTGGTTCATAAAACTCTACATTCTGGAATACTCCCCTATCTCTCTTCTGTCATCCCCCACGCACTTCCATGTTCCATTCATAGTAATCATCTCTATCTTCCCCCTGCTTCTCATGCTCGGTATAAATCTACTCATCATTCAGCTTTTTATTTCCTTGGTCCTAGTTTGTGGAACTCACTGCCATCCGAACTTCACCTTGAATGGTCCTTTATTAGATTGAAATCACTCCTCAAACCCAACTTATTCCATCTGGCTTTTGACTTGGGTCTTCTGTGATGCAGGCTCCTGCTTCCCCCTTCCTTGCCCTGAGCCTTTGTATATACAGCCTTCTATGATCCATCCCTCCCCTCCCTTTTTTTTCTGTGTTTCTGTCTATGTTCTCTGTGTTTCTCCTCTTTCCTGCCTTAATTTGGAGTTCCTTTCTTTTTCTGCTTTATTGGAGCTCTTTCCTCTTTGTACATTTTAATTGTATACCACTCTGCTGGTGTGAAGGGTGGTATAGCAAATTTTAATCAACTATAAACCATTTTGCATTCCCAGTAGCAGGGCTGGCCCATCCAGTAGGTGGTCACCTAGGGCAGCAGACCTCTGTGGGCGGCAGGCCATATGCTTTGCCCTCCCCTTGAACCATGATACTGTCCCCGCTGCCACTGATTCCAGTGGTGGGCAGCTAGGTTTGGTGGCAGCAGCCTGTGGGATCAGCAGCAGCAGGGGTCAGTCTGAATCAGCATGCGGACAGGAGGGAGGGCAGCACGGTGCATGGGGGAGGTGGCATGGCCCGGGCTTCTGCCTAGAGTAGCAGAAACCCTTGTACCAGCCCTGCTCAGCAGTAGCAAAAAAATCTACCTCTGGGTTCTCCACCTTTAGAAGATTCTGTGAATTACTTCCCATTCCAGGGACCATTTGTGGGGGTCCAATCTGCCAGTTGGTTCTGAGTGCCCAGTAAGTTAAGTTATTCTGAGAATGGTGCCCATAGAATGAGCCAAGAGCCAGAGATGTGTGGCTTCCCGACACAGCCAGAGGGATCCTGCTCCACCATGGAAATTTGATTGTCAGTCTGCCCCAAGATGATCTAGTGGCGTACCCAGTGACTAAAAACATTGAGAGCATAGAAGATTGCATGAAGCTCCAACATGTTGTGAAGCATAAGCTCCTGTGCCAATCATAGCCCTTGCATAGACAGATGGAGAAGGGGGGGGGCCCTCCCCTTCCCGCCATTGGTGGAAGCATTGGCTACAAGAGTGGGGTGGTGCTGAGGTACCTGTAGTAAACTCTCTGAGTGGATTAGTTGCTCCCCCACCATAGGCTCTGGTGAAGTCCCTAGTAACTCTCTGCGGACAGGGGGATTCTTGTGCACAGGGACTGTGTGTGGTGTGTCAAGTTGAGCCCAAGATGCCATTGCAGTTGGTGCCATGTGGCATAGTAGCTCAAGGATTGCATGATAGAGACAGACAGAAGATGAGTAAAATTGTTGCTGAGGTGCTGAAAAACCTGAGCTCTGTTGTTGGGAGGTATGCCTTGGCTACTAAAAGGTTTATGCATGCCCCAATGAAACCAAGGTGTTGCTGGGATGCCATCTTGGAGTTTTGCATATTTACAATGAACCCTGTTGCCTGCAGCATGTGCCTGGACTGTGCGGTACTCTCCCTCTTTGGAGAAGGCAGAGATGAATCAGTCAGCAAAGCAGGGATAAACACAATGGCTTGGATAACACAAGTAGGGAGCAATGACTGCCAAGTGGGTGAAAGGAAGAATTTTGTACTGGTAATGATTGCTGCCAAACTTGAAGCGAAGATATTTCCAGTGCATTGGATGGATAGGGATCTGGGTGTAGGTGTCCTTCAGGTCCAGAGAAGCCAGCCAATCGTTGTGGCTCAGCAGAGGTAGGCGTAGGTCAAGGATGTGGCGTAACTCTCCAGTCTTCTTTGGAATTTGGAAAAAACTTTGAATAAAAGCCCTAGTCACATTGTTCAACTGCCCAATTATGCAGAGTTCAGAAATCACAAGAAAACTCATAGTGGAAAGAGCTGCCAGCCACTGCAGCAAGAACCCCTTCCCGGTCGCAGAGATAAGTGTTATCTAAAAAGAGAAAAATTACTACTCTATATGTGGGCCCACAGTCTCCATCTCGCCGTGGAGGGGGTCAGCCTGCCATGCCAGTGTAGGAAAACGAGGCACTCAGAAGGGAGCAGGCATCATCTTCAATTGGTGGTGGGGTCTTCCAGTCGGGGGGGAGGGAGGACAGTGATACTGTCTAGGGGCCACCGGCTCCTAAAGTACAGTGCTGTGCCAGGCAAGCCCCCATCATGGAAGTGGCACTCAGTATAGCAGCACTGTCTTGTATGAACCTCCTAAGATGACAGGAGGAAGGAATTAGGACTCATAGCCCCTTATAAGTGTTGGGGGGTTCTCTCTGGTGACAGAGGGGGCAGGGTAGGTTTCCCATGTCTCTGGAGTTTCTGAAGGCACTTCCCAAGACCTGCCTTGTCTTTTTTTGTATTTATATTTGATTAGTTTTCAACCAAAGATCAAAACGTACACATTACACTTTTTATCTATACCATTTCTTTTCTATACATATTCCATGTTAGGTAAAGAACATACATCCAACAACTTCAGCCTCCTCCTCCTCTCCTCTCAAGCTTTCTTCCCACCTACATACATCAGTACTGATAATGATCACATCTGTTTCTTCATTGTTTCACTCTATACATTTCATCACCCCTCACCCTTACTACTACATTTGACTAATTCCTACTTTATCTCCCACCCCTACCTCGCCTAATAACATTAAACATAACCATAAACTCGGCCCTCAACTATCCCCCCGCCCCCTCCCCTAGTGTCTCTCCCACATACGCCCTCTACTCCTAATGCTACTATTATGAATACCTGAACACATTTCTTTAATACAAGTCATTAATATCATTCTAATAACCTATTTTTACACTACCGACATCAGTATTAGCTTGTGATGTACATTCAAATACCCCCACTACTCCAAACGTCTTATGGAGACATGCCCTATACCCCTCCCCATATCTCCACCTCCTTCCCCTTTCTCCCTACCGTAAGTGTAGGAGAGAGGTATGCTTATCCCCCCTTCTATATTTATATAGCCCCCCTCCCCCTCCCCCACCTACATCCCTATCCCCCTATTCCTTCCCCTCCCCTCCATCTAGTGCTAACCTCCCCCTAGTCTCCCCTCCTCTCCCCCCACTGCCCCTCCTTCTCTTTGCCATACTTGCTCCACTCCCCCTCCAAGTTTCGTACCATTGCCACACCTTTTCATGTTTTCCCCACTAGGTGCTTCCTATGTGCTTCTATCTTACATAAACCCCACAATTGTTCCAACTTGCCCACTACCTCCTTCATCGGAGGTACTTCTGCGTTCTTCCACGATCGCATCGGACACATACGGGCTGCTATGATTCCATAGCCCATAAATATTCCCATATCTCCTTCCTTCTCATCCTCCTTCATTAAGCACTACCACCCCCGGTGTGAGCCATACCTTCACTCCCGTAATCTGCTCATATAATTTTCCCACCTCCCCCCAATACCTCTGTACTTTTGGACACCGCCAAATCATATGGAATAGTCCCCCTTCTTTAAACACAATTTCTTGCCCTCTCAACTGACCAAGCTCTGCCCTTATTTTCATCAGTTTAGCCATTACCCCTGTATCCTGCCTCCTCTGATGTTGGGCCTCTAAGTATTGTAGTTGTCTAAGACAGGGGTGGGCAAGTCCGGTCCTGGAGAGCCGCAGACCAGTCAGGTTTTCATGATGCCCCTAATGAATATTCATGGACGTATTCCCATACAATGGAAGGCAGTGGATGCAAATAGATCTCATGAATATTCATTAGGGACATCATGAAAACCTGACTGGTCTGCGGCTCTCCAGGACCGGACTTGCCCACCCCTGCCCTAAGAGTTCCCCTTCTACCTTCCTCTTTTCCCTTTTAAGTCACGCCGCTATACTTATTAACTTCCCCCATATGACAGCCTTTAATCCGTCCCACACGGTTTTCAACTGTACATCCCCTGTCTCATTAAAAGCCAGATACTCCTTAATTGTGGCTCTCACCACTCCCACATGCTCCTCCTCATCTAACAATGAGTCATTCAGTTTCCAAAACTTAAGCCCTTCATCCTCCGTTCCTAGATCAAAGATCACACTCACTGGGGCATGATCCATCCAAGTTATTACCCCTTGTTCTGCCTCCTTTACTCTTGAGGCCCATTTGCCCCCTCCCCATATCATGTCTAATCTACTGTATGTACCATGTACCAGCGAATACTATGTGTATCTACGCTCCCCCGGGTGCATGGTCCTCCATAAGTCCTGGACCCCTAGGCTCTCCTGCATCCTCTTCATGCTAGGTCTAGCCTTCTTCCCCCCTCCACTCTGTCTTCCACTATTATCCAACCTTGGATTACTAGTTAAATTGAAATCTTCCCCCATAATTAACTGAGCCTCACCCAGTTCTTCCAATTCTGTAGTTATTTTATCGAAGGCCTCTCCCTGTCCCTCATTAGGTCCATATATACTAACTACCCACACCTCTTCCTCCCTCACCCTCATTTGCACTCTCACCCACCTTCCATCTTTTCCCTCTTCTCACCCACTACAGCATGCCTAAGTGTTTCCCCCACCAGAATTCCTACCCCTCCTTTCCTGGGGTTCGCCCTCTGCCCCGCCAGCACCACCTTAGGATATGCTTTTGATTGCAACAGATATTCCTGCCCCATCCTTAAATGTGTCTCCTGTATCCATATGATGTCTGCTTTCAGACGTCGACCCTCATGCTCTAACATCCTTCTTTTCCTCCACATTCTTAGTCCTTTGACATTAAGTGTCATAATTCCTAACTGCTCACCCTTCCCCCTATCCAGTTTCCTTCCTTCGTCCCTTATTCCTCCCTCTCCCCCCCCATTTTCCCTCCATCCATCCCCCCTTCCCCTCTTTTGTTGTGTCCCCCCCTCCCCTCCAAATCCCTCTCTCCTTTTCCAGGAGTTATTAGTGTTTCACCTGCTCCCCCCGCCTGCCCAACCTCCTGTCCACCACCCTTCCCCTCCTTCCTTCCACCTCTCCCAAAAGATAAGGATACTTTATATCACCTTTTAACAAAGCAGCCAATCCTTTAACATACTTTGCAAACATTGCTATAACAATATAGTTTACACCATACAGTTAGTTATTACCTTCCCTCCTCCCATACTTCCCCTTATACAACTACAACAGGTATCATCATTTTAATCATACAGCCATCGCTGTAGTAAACTTTGCAAACCATGCTAAAACTTTACACTACATTCTATAACATTAATTAATCACCAATCCCTCCCCCTCCTCTGCCCACATGTCCGTCAACAAGCACACCTCCACCTTTTCAGTTCATCTCTTGACTCTGTCTCTACTTTCTTTACTCTGACCCTTCTTCATTTCATGTTGCTCGTCTGCACTCTGGTTCTTTGCCCCCTGTTTTCCATGAGCTGCTATTTCAGTTCCAGAGATCTCCTTCTCAGCCCTCATCCCCGCTTCTCGTAGCGCTGCTTGCGCCTCCTCTACAGTTTGTACTCACCATACTTTCCCTTTTACCATGAAGGATAGCCCAAAAGGGTGCAGCCACCTATACTTAATGTTTCCATTTCTCAGTATCTGTGTAACAGGGTTGCATAGCTCTCCTTCGCCGCAATGTTCCCATGGACAGATCTTCGTATATAGTCAATGGGTATCCTTGCCAGCTGAGAACTCCCAAGCTCCTTGCCTTTGCTACCACCTTTTCCTTCATTTTGTATCCTGCAAAACAGATAATATCTCTGGGTCTATTAACTCTAACCACTCCCAGCACTCTGTGTGCCCTGTCCAATACGATCTCTTCAGGGCCCACATCTTCCCCACCCTTTCTAAGTATATCCAAACAGATTGCAATCGCTACTTTCGCGCTATCTTGGAATTCTGTCTCCTCCAGCACTCCTCTGATCCGCAGATTGTTCCTACGTGACCTGTTTTCCAAGTCCTTTAAGTTATATTGCATCTCCATTTGCCATTGTTGTATATCCTGGACCCCCTTCCATTGCTCCTCTTGTTGTTGCTCTAAACTTTGCAGCCTATTTTCATGCTCTCCCGCTGTGTGTGTCAACTCCATTATGTCTTCTTTCAAATTTTCAATAAGCTCACTCAGCTCCGTCTTTACAGCTTGCACCTCTTTCTTTATTTCAGTGAACCACTCTTTAAGCTCTGCTCTAGATATCTCCTTAAAAGCGTCCTTTCCATGCTCCATAGAACTTCTTGTTGACCCCTCCGCTACCTCCATTTGCTCCACTTGTTTACTTTTATTCTTCAAGGCAGCCTGCTCTCCTGCGCCTCCCCCTCCACTTAGAAAAGCGCACTCCCATAGGTCCATGGTCTTCCTTCTCATAGCCATGATTGGCTTCTTAGCTCACCCTCCTTCATCCTCCCCTGTCGCTTGTCCTTTCTGCGTGATCTCTTTCAGCTTCTTTTGGTGCCCCAGAGGCTTCCACCACCCTTTTTTATCTTCTTTTTACCGACTTTCTTATTTTACTGTCCTTTTGGCTGTTTTATCTCCTTCAATGCCTTCCCCCCTCCTTCACATATGCGGAAATAAATCTTTGCGCTCTGTATCTTCTTTTTCCTGTCTCCGTCTACACATCTATTCCCTTTCGTGCTGTTTGCACTTCCTACTCCTTATCCATGCTGTACTCCACGCTTTCCTCATTGACTTCTTCCCCTACCCCAATACACTTTTGTTCTGTGTTTTGTTGTGTTCTTCACCCCCTTCTTTACCTCCACCTGGTCCTGGCCTGCTTCACACGGCCATCTTATTCGCCATGTGCTTGCTGCTCAGCACCATCACTTCTGTCCTCATCAGTATCCTGCTTCCTTTTCTCTTGCTTCACTCCGGATCTTCACGCTCACCTCAGCATCCCTCGCGCTCTCGTGCTCCCCGGCATCTCCTGACACCCTCCAATGAGTTCGCTGGCTCTTGTCCTCACAGCTCCCGCCGCTCTCCAAACACCACTGCCCGCTGTTCCTGTTGCTCACTTGCCTTTGGGTGGCACCGATCTTTCTTGTCGCGCCTTCACACTCAGGGCGCTCCCCTTCTCTTTGCCGGCCACGTTCTGCAGATCGAGAGGTTTATTTTTAAGGTTTATGGCAGGGCTTGCCCGGAGCGGTGTCTTCACACCGCCATCGGTCTCGGTGATGTCACTTCCACTGCCTTGTCTTTTTGGGGCTGACACTTGAGGGCCATACCTGAAGAGACACCCTTAAGTCCCCTGGGCAGCGTTGCATGCTTTGGTGCTCTGTTTTAACTTTCACTTTTCCTCTCTATGTCCCCAGAATCCACCACCGTGTTAATCCAACACAGAGGAGAGGGAGCGGAGCCCCCAGCCTGAGACTGCAGGCTCTGGGCTGAGCATTATGAAGCCGGCGTGAATAGGGAGTCTGCCTCTGGCCATGCAGCTGCCCTGGTGTTTGCTGATCGTGCCTGAGAGGACCGGGGTTCTGGGAGGAGGATCATTGAGGAGTTACTGCCATGTGATTCGCTGAGGTGAGGAGAAGGCAGCTGCTGACCCCCTCCACAGGGAGATGGAGACTGCAGGCCCACACTTAGGGCAGCGATTCTTTTTTTTTAAATCACCAATCTCTATGATGAGAGCAGATGTCTGGGTGGGGGGTGTTCTTACTTCAATGGCTGGAAGCCCTTTCTATTGCATTTTTTTTAAAGGGCAGTGAGCCTCCCAGCGATTAAATCAAAAATGAAAGGAAATGCAATCAAATGAAAATGAAATCACAATCTGATTGTGAGGCCCAACGGATGATGGGAGAGTCATAGCATCCTGACTGTGGTCAGAGAAAAAAAAACTGAGCATGAGTGGACTTCTGGGCGGAAAGGATTCATGCGTTCTCAGAGCTAGGGGAAAGCCTGGCACAGAGGTGCCATCAGAGACAATATGCAGTGTGCCTGCATCCCCCCACTTGTCTCAGAGAAAGAGATGCATTTCCCTTGTACTGTGCAAAACAAAAGACAGCAATGTCAGACCTGGCATTAGGAAGGCCCCAAGCCTCCCTGAAGTTTTAGGCAGCACAGCTTGTTAGTGGGTCTCTTCCAATTTTTTATCCTGGGCTGAACCCCAGACATATATAACATTGGTCCTGGCAGATGTGCATTCCCAAATACTAAGGGCCCGATATTCAAAGGCATTTACACCTGTAAACTGTGCAAATGCTGCTGAATATCCCCAGGTACCGCCACACTATGTGCCCCATTGCCAAGCAGTTAGTATTGGAGCGTTCTGAGGGCAGTACCCAGGGATAACCAGTCAGCGGCGATATCCAGTTATCTCTTGATGGTGAAAGTTAGGCACAGTGAAAACTATCCTAACTTTTTCTGCTGAAGCTAACCGGGCAACAGCTACATATCACTGCTGCCCAGTTAGCTTCTGGCTTCCACGGCTGACCTGGATATTCAATGCTGGTGGCCAGATATGGTCCCGGCCTTGAATATCCGGGTTTACTGTTCAGTGAGGATGGTTAGGCGTTGAAAATCACACTAACCACCTCCGCTGAATATCAAGCCCTAACATTCTAATCATTAAATTGAAAATAAAATTAATTTTTCACCTTTGTTTAGTCATTTTATTTTTCTAATCATGCTGGTTTTTGTTTTCCTCTATCTTCTCTTTTCATGGTCTCCTGTCCATTTCATCTCATCTCTAACACTGATTTCTTCCTTTCAGTTTTCTTTTGCATATTTTCCTTCCTCTCTATCCAGATTTCACTTGCATATCAATCACTCCTGTTTCCTCTTTTTATGGTCTTTCCCTCCCCCAACCCTCCCATTACCCATCTCTTTCCCAGTCTATCTCTCCCATGCCCATCCAGTGTTTTCCCTCTTCCATCCAATGTTCCGTGTCCCTATCCTCCCCCCACCCCCTCTCATGTCTAACATCCTCCCTTTGTGTCTCTGTCCCTATCCTCCTCCCAAGCCTAGCCTCTGCCCTCTTATATCTCACTCCCCCCCCCTCTGTCCAGCATCTCACCTTTCTCCACCTCCCTGACCAGCAGTTCTGTATATCTCCTGTCTCCCTAGTTTCCCCTTGTCCAGCATTTCCCATGTCTTCCTCCTTCCATATCCAGCATACCCTCTCTGCCTCCCTAGTCCCCCTCTCCTCCTTCATATCCAGTGTCTCCCCTATTTTCCCCTCCCCTCCCTGTTGGTCCAGCATCTAACCTTCCCTCACATCCCTCTCCCAGGTCAAGCATTTCACCCTTGTGATCCCTGGTTTCAGCATATTCCCCTTAGCCACCATCACCTGTTTCCTTCCAGGGCCACAGCGCATCTTCCCAGGTCCCATTCTGACTTGCAGCACAGCAGCCATAGGCAGAGATCAGAAGCACAATACCTCAAACCTGCACTTGAACAAAAAGCTCTGCCGCATCTCACCCTCTATGCAGTCTTCCCATTTCTGTGGGGACAGAACATGGCTGAGCCTTCTGGACAGGCATAGGCTTGAGGCACCTATCTGATATTGTTGATGGAGGGGAAACGATGTGATGCACTGTGGATTGTAGTCGGCCGGGACTCGCAGTTCGTGGCATAGAAAGGGAAGATGGTGTTACCAACTGGGGGACGAGGGGAGCAAGATGGGAGACTACAGTGGGCAGTGGCAGAAAACCACCATTTACACTGGTCGGTTTTTTAGCCTTCTAGCTTCCCACGAAGAAAACCAGCCAGTTATCAACCCCAATTTTGTCACTTCCGCTGACCTATCATCCTCCCGCTTTTCAGACCCTAGCATTCTCATTCATAGAGACAAATTTTTCAAAATGTTTGTGGGTGCCTCGCCCTACACACAATAAAGGAATTTGCTTAATGCTGCAGTTGCTCAGCCCTCCTGAATCTGGCTACTATGCACTCATTCCGATTCCCTATAAAATTTGTCACAGCTCCCTGACTTGTGCTCTGGAAGTGTTCTTTCTCCTACCCTGCACTGCCCTCACAGACAGCTGCACACTGCTCTGGCTGCTCCTGTTTCAATAACAGAGAGAAGTTTAAATTGGAAAAAGACAAAGAGAATTAAAAACACTTGCTCTCCTTTATCCAGCCCTCCTTTCCCCCCTATTGAAGGGGAGATATTGGAGCTGGTTTCTGTTACCTAAAATTCCCAGCTCTGATCTAGCAAGCCCCTGCTTAGAGCTTTCTGGTATGACCCCTGAGGTCCGACAGTTTCTACATATATTGAAAACGTTCCCAAGTATGGCTCCTCACGTGCCTGTGATACTCCTTTCTAGGAACATGTGACTCCAGCCCTGGTTTTACTCTTTTACTTACATGCAATAGGATCAGGTAAAGATTATTTATACAAGATAAGTTCTTTATTGGATGCAATATTGTGTTTTGTTTTGTTTTGTTTCTAAATAGCGATAGGTATGAAATTAAAGCCCTAAGACTCAAAAGTGTGTTACACACTAGTTACTAATGATAGTTGTTGATGGTAGCTTACAACTTTAAAGCACATTCATCACAGTTGATGCTAATCCACACAGTTTTATATGAAGTTGTTTATTTAAAAAAAAAAAAAAGTGTGTTCCATTTCAGTTTTGTTGTCATTCTATCAATAGATGAAAGGAAGCATAATTACCTGTAACAGGTGTTCTCCAGGGACAGCAGGAAATCAGTCTTCACATATGGGTGACGTCGGCGCCGATGGAGCCTGTGAGAATTTCTCCAGCTTTCAAAGAAAGCCTTTGGGACATGCCACCAAGCATGTGTAGTCCCCTTCCTGCACAAGGCTGTCACATCTTGCTCAGTTAGATGACATAGCTAGGATGGTAGTAAAAAATAAAACAAGGTAGGGAGGCAACTCCCAGGGGAGGAGGGAGGATTGTGAGGACTGATTCCTGTTGTCCCTGGACAACACCTGTTACAGGTGAATAACTATGCTTTCTCCAGGAACAAGCAGAAGTCAGTCCTCGCATATGGGACTCCCTAGCTCAGCTGCCAAGGACCGAACCATGACAGCACCAATAGTGACGAATGAGGTAACTATGAGTTGCAGAAGATGAGTCCCCACTGAGAGAGACTGCAGGACCCTAGCGTCCAGCGGCACTATCACTCCGGTAGCCTGAACACAGAAGGGTCAGAGGGCAGGAGTTGCCTACACCCAGAGAATATTACGGAGTACTGCCTGGCCAAATGCACTGTCCCTACGGGACTCACTCTCCAGGCAGCAGTGAGCTGTGAATCTATGAACTGAAGATCATGTGGCGGCCTTGCAGATCTCCCATCACCGGCACAGAGCACAGGTTGGCCACCAGTGTGGTCACTGACCTCACGCGATGAACTGTGATCTGGTGCTTAAGGGAGAGGCTAGCTCACTCATAGGCAAGGGCAATACAGTCCGCCTCTCACGTGGATAGAGTTTGTTTAGTCACACGGAGCCCCAGTCTGCTGGGGTCATAAGATACGAAAAGCTGAGGAGCTTTGTGATGGGCCTGAGTCTATAAATAGGACAGGACCCATTTGCAATCCAGAGTATGAAGTACTAGTTCCTCCCGGACGGTGTGAGGCCACAGGAAAAAGAAGGGGAGGACCACCTTGTAGTAGAGGTGGAAAGGAGATACCTTCGGGAGGAATTTGGGATGCGTGCGGAGCACTACCCTGTTCTTATATATCCTTGTATATGGTGGATCTGCCACCAGGGCCTGGCGTTTGCTTACTCTTTAAGCGGGCGTGAGGGCCACCAGAAAGGCCATCTTCCAAGAAAGGTACTTTGGGTGGCAAGTGGCTAGGTACTTCAGATGGCGGCCTGGTGTGCTGTGAGAGCACCACATTGAGGTCCCACTCCACCACCGGAAGACAGAGAGGGATCTTGGATAACAGGAGGCACCTGAGGAACCCAGAGACCAGGGGCTGTTAGTGTTAGCAACCCCAGATTGGGATGCAGGAGAGAACCCCCTCCTGGGACAGGAGGTCTGGGGCTTAGCCCAGCGGGACTGGGAGTGCCACCGACAGGGAGAGCAGCAATGGAAAACAAGACTGCCTGGGCCACTTGGGGGCAATTAATATAACTGATGCCCTCTCGCTCTGGACCTTGAAGAGGGTCCTGGCGACCGGGGGGGGAGGGGGCTGGGGGCTCAGTGGGAACGCATAGAGTAGGCCATCAGACCATGAGATCAGAAAGACATCTGCCACCACTCTCTCGGGATGCAGCTGACACGAGCAGAAGAGAGGCAGAAGCGTGTTATCCAAAGAGGTGAATAAGTCCATCACCTTGCCACCCCGAGGTTCAAGCGCCACTTGTGTGGCCGAAGGACTCTGCTCAGCCTGTCTGCTAGACAGTTGTCCTAGGACATAAACTGCTCACAGGGGAGTGCTGTTGCGGACTGCAAAGGAGAGGAGGGCCACCGCCTCCTGGCAGAGAGAGTACAAACCAGTGCCCCCCTGCTTGTTGAAATAAAATATGGAGACTTGGTTATCCGTCTGGATCAGTACAGACTGGTGTCGCAGGCAAGTGGCAGAATGCTCATAAAGCCAGGAAGATTGCCCTAAGCTCCAGGAGATTAATCTGTAGCAGCGATTCTTCCTGAGACCAGCTGCCCTGTGTGCAGTGGTCCCCGCAATGCACCCCCCAACCCAGGAGAGAGGCATTCGTGGTCAGGGTCCTCAGAGGCACAGGTGCCTAGAAGGGCATTCCCGCCCGGAGATGGCAAAACCTTCGCCACCAGTTGAGGGATTCCGCCAGTTAGTTTATTTATTTTATTTTAACATTTCTTATATACCGCTTTTCAATTTATCAAAGCAGTTTACATTGAAACAGAACATTTCTTACAAGGAACAGTATAAGAACTGTTTACAACGCTATAACAATTTACAATATAAAGATACTAAGCTAGATGACATCTTGTTAAGGGGCAGTTGTGTAGGGATTTCAATCCGGTGGTTGTGTGCTTCATACGCTGTTGTAGTGCTTGTTAAAAAGGTAGGCTTTTAGATATTTTCTGAAGTTGGCGATGTCTGTTATATCTCTTAGGTGGTGTGGGAGTGAGTTCCCTAGTGGAGGTATACAGTATTTGAATGCTCTGTGAAACAGTCTTTGTGAAGACTTGGACGGTATGGATGGTGTTGAGGTGTTTTGGTGGAACTTCCTCCTTGAATGTGTGTTTGGTACTCTTTTGATGATTTTGTTTAAACACTGAGCAGACTGGTTATTTAATATCTTCATCATTATGGCTTTATATTCTATTCTGGATCTGATGGGTCTTTTAAGGCAGGGGTGATGTGCTCATGGTTTCTTTGATCCAGTAATTAATTAGCAGCAGTATTTTGTGCCAGTTGCAGTGTGTGGGTTGTGCTCTTAGGTAGGTTATGGAGTATCATATTGCTGTAGTCTAGCTGTGGGGTGATTATTGCCTAGCAGACGGTTCGGTTCTAATATGGGTCGTAGGTTCTGTGGGTTCTTAATGTTGTAGTAGGCTTTGGAGGTGGTTTTGTTGATATGGGCTTGGAAGTTGATCCTCTGTTCTAGGTGTATTCCCAGATTGTCTAATCCCAATTAAGAATGAGGTAAACTATTTCCAATTAGTATGTTGTTTGGTCGGTTGAATGAAGTGTTTGTTGTGATTACAAGGGCTTCAGATTTCTTGTAGTTGATTGTTAAATTGTGTTGTGCTAGCCATTCGGTTGCTTTTATCATGCAGTTGGCAGGTAACCCTGACCCTGTCACGTAGCCCACCCGTGGCTTGAGTCCACTGTGAGCAAAGGCACCACTGGGCTGTCCGCATGTGCAAGCAGGCTGAGGGAATTACGTGGACTGTAGAGGCTATATGGCCCAGCAGGTGGAGGAGGAGAGGAGCTGGCACTGACAAGCAGCATTGCACCTCTCCTACCAGTTGTCTGAGGAGTTCTGCCCTTTCTTTGGGGAGGATGGCCTTGACCTGTAGTGTGTCCAGCTGAGCACCTATGAACTCCAGGCTTTGGGCTGGAGAGGTGGGATTTGGGGTAGTTGATGACGAACCCCTAAGTGCTGCAGAAGGAGGGTCACATGCTCTGTGGCCTGACTGGCCTCTGAGGCTATGCCGCCCTTGATTAGCCAGTCATCTAGATAGGGGATGAAGGCCCCTTGTAGGCTCAGGTGGGAGACCACTACCGCCAGGCATTTGGTAAAGATCCTTGGTGAGGTAGCACCCTGTACTAGTAGTGCCCTCCTCCTATCACGAACCTTATGTACTACCAGTGGAAGGGGTGGATTAGGAAGTGTGTGAACGCATCATTTAGATCCAAGGAGCACAGCCAATCTCCCTGGTGGAGATAAGGCAGCAGTGTTCCAAGGGAGAGCATCTTGAACTTCTCCCTCACCAGAAACTTGTTTAAGTGTCACAGGTTTAGTATGGGCCTGAGGTCCCCTGGGACAAGGAAGTATCTGGAGTAGAAGCCTTTTCCCCCATAGGTACTTCAGTACAGGTTCTACTGCATTGTCCCTGATCAGAACTGCAAGCTCTCTGAGCAGAGGAGTCTGGTGAAGGAGGGGTCGCACCGGCTTTCCTGGGAAGAACCTGGGTAGTTATCTGCTGTAGATAGAGGAGGTATCCCTCCCTTACCACGTGCACTGCCCACTGGTCCAAGGTGATACTGGTCCATCTATGGGCAAAGAGCACCAGGTGCCCCCATGGGCTGGCAAAGGTCTTCCGGGTGAGCGGAGGCCCTGCCCTGGGAATCAAAAGCTCCCCCCCAGGCTGGATGGGAGCTGGGGCTTCAGTGCCTTTGCCTTCTGAGCTCCATGGCCTTGCCACTTATGGTGAGAACCTTGTTGTTAGCCTGAGAAGGGCTGGTAGTGGTGACTCTGCAAAGGGACCCTTTTTCCTCGGGAACAGGGGTCTTTTCCCTGATGGTTTCTTGCAGGGAAGAGATCTTTTTAAAGGGCCTCTGGCGAGTCACCATATCAGCCTCGATCTCGGCCACCTTATTGGCCATAGGTTTGCCGAACAGGTTCTCCCCGGTATAGGGGATGTCATGCAGCTTGTCTTGGACACATTGCTAAAGGTCAGAAGAATGGAGCCAGGCTTGGCGTCGGGTGCCAATGCCGGCTGCTGTGACTCAAGCCGCTGACTCGAAGCAGTCTTAGGCTGCTCGGGAAAGGAATTTGGAACAGTCCTTGATCCCGGAGGTCAGAAACTGGAACCGTTGGAGGGGCTCCCTGACAGCTCCTGGGTTAGAGCCTTCAGGTACATACCCATGTACAATTCATAGGCCTGGATCCGGCAACCCAGCATCGAGCCCTGGTAACACTTGCGTCCGAGGGCATCGAGGGCTCTAGCCTCCCTTCTGGGGGGGGGAAGAGAGGAGTGGGTCTTTTGGTTCTTAAATTTTTGCATGGTCGACTCAACAATGGAGTTATATGGAAGCTGAGGTTTATGGAACCCCAGGCCTTTCCATATGCGGTACATGGTGTCGAGGCACTGGCTCACCACCAGTACTAATGCCAGTGTCTCCCATTTTCTGAACAGTAGTCACTGGAGGATTGGCTGCACAGGCACCGTGAGGGTTTCCTTGGGTGGAGACTCATATTGGAGGATCTCCAGCTCCTCAGTACATGGGTCTTCCTCCGCCTCAGTCTGCACCAAGAGAGCTCTGGCCATGTCCTTGACAAAGTCATGGAAGGCCACATCCTCTGGAGGACAATGGCACCGGAGCACGGAGGGGAGTTGGGTCCAAGGAAATAGTGCCGTTTGGTTTCCGGGGATGCCTCATCGTCGGTCTCCCACTTGGAGTCGAGTGGTGATGATAAATCAGAGAAACTGCGGACTCATTGTCTCGAGGTGGCACCGAGGGGGTCGGCAGCCTCCAGAGGACCTGGGGTGGATCAGATGCTCGAGGAACGGGAGCAGGACCTCGACTGGCACTGAGGGATTACCAGAGACCAGTGGTGCTTGGAGCTCGGCTCGATGACTGGGGATTCCCTCACAGTCAGGGGCCCAGTCGTCGGGACAGATGATGTGGACAAACCAGCCATTATTGCCTGCTGCAGGGCCAGGAAAGCAGTGATATTCTGCTCCAGGGCCAACATTCTCATTTCCAAGCCAGAAGGCTCCGCAGCTTTCGGCGTGGGCACAGAGGATCTCAGGCCCGGTGCCGGCACTCTCACGAGTGCATCCTCGATGAGGACTACGGCCTCAAGGAACCTCACATGATCTCTGCTGGCCGAAGAATCCTTCTTGAGGACCTTGGTAGGGTGCTTCTCAGAGTCGCCCAAGTCTCTCAGGGCGGTTTTACTGGGATTCTATGGTGCAACCTCGGCGGACTTAGAGGACTTTTTCTTCTTCTCCGGGTCCGAGGTCTTCTCGGAGGAGCTTCCACTGCGACGCTCAGGCCTCACGGGAGGTGCTGGGCTTGGAGTTCGGCATCAGAGAGGCCAGGGCTGAGTCAGACTTGGGAAACAGTTTTTCCTGCAACTCCAACCTCTTTTTATTGGTCTTAGGTGTTATGGCCTGGCACATGTCGCAGGCGGTGCTGTCATGGTCCGGTCCAGGCAGCAGTCATGGGTGTCAGTCACCGACATGGTTTGACTGCAGTGGTCACATTTCTTGAACCCACTGGTGGACATGGTGGGGAACATCCGGATGAGGTCGATGACCCCCAGGCAAAAAAAAAAAAAAGGCACAAATGCCAGTTGAGACAGGCCTCAATCAAAAAAGGAAAAGGGAGCCAAGAACAGTGCCGGCACGCAAACTGGGAAAGCTAACTTTTAAGGATAAACAACAAGGATTTTGCCAGGGAAACAGGACAGATGTCCGTTAGGCTCTGCGGAAAAAAGGAGACTGAACAAGATGGCACCCTGGGGCGGGAAGGGGACCAGCATGCGTGGTGGCATGTCCCAAAGGCTTTCTTTGAAAGCTGGGGAAATGCTCCGCGCAGGCTCCGTCAGCGCCATCACCCATATGCTTGTTCCTGGAGAATATTTTTTATAACATGAGCTCAGGTAGCAACTTAATTCTTTCCTTCCTGTTTATTCTCTGGGGATGCCCCTTAACATCTCTCTCAGCAGCCTGGAACTCTGGCTTCCATTTCTGTTCACCACCCACTAAGCTACTAACCAAATACGTCTAAAAACAAGGTTTTATATCTAATAATAAATTACAAAAATAAAGAAAAACACACTTCAATTTCTGAAAATTCTATTTCTGGGGAGTGGGCTGGTGTTGCCTCTGATGCAGGAATAGGCATACACAGGGACAGTTGCCTGCTCATACTGTACCATCATCACCTGTAGTAACAGTGTCTTTTCATAGCTGGAGTCTTGTTGCTCCTGTTCGAACACTATTATTAAGTACATAGTGTAGATCTGAGAGGTACTTCTCCATGACCGATGCTGGACTCAATCTTTGCTCCAACTGAGCCTAGCATGCCTTATGTTCTAGACAGACTTGGATGCAGCCTAACACAGCTTATTGTAGGACTGAATAATGTTGAACAATGTAAAGGCAAGAGGCAGCAGATCCTTTCCCAAGCTGGGTTAACTCTGCAATAGCCATGGCTGGCATTCAGGAGGCATCCAGCATGGAGTTACAGCGGTAGATACAGTGAGTTTTCTGAATGCACCCACTTCCTAACAGGCTTGTTGGTCCTACCGATGACAGGCAGCTTCTGGGCATAGCGTGAGACATGACTAGGCCCATGGTGCTGGGGGAAAACTGTTTGGAAGAGCCGGCCCTGGCACCGGCGCCCCACCTGCCGTCCTGCAATGACAAAGCTAAACTGAGGGGACCGAGTTGAGAAGCGTGACTTCTGGAACACATCCCTGATGCTAGGGGCTCGGTGACCTTGGCGAGAAGTGCTGCGAGACCGGTTCACACTGCTGGCAGCTTGAGGGATTGCTGGCCTCTGCTCTGGTCTAGGGCTCTCCTCCTCCCGGGGGCTAACGGTGGCATGGGCTGTCAGTTGTGGCATTTTTCGACCTGTGTCGACAAAGGGCTCCTTCTTCACATCTGGGGCTCTTGTGCTGACACTGGCGACTCTCTCTGAGTTCCAGGGCCCTGAACCTGTGCCAAAGCGCACTGCTAGACTGTCACCAAAGAAATCATAAAGCTGCCGGTACATCTCAGGCAGAGAGATAGATTGGGACTCACTAGGGAGACCAGAACCTGGAGGCTGCAGATGACCACCGATTCCATATCCAAACTCTGTCTGCGGTTCCTGGAGGGGACTTAGACGGGGAGAACTCCCTAGCAGGCCCTGATCTGGGCACTTTCCATCTCTTCCTGTGCTGGGGTACTTTGCTCTCATCTTCAGCAGCCGTTCCACTGCCACCTGCCACACAGCAAGAAATTTTAAAAAAAAATTTTAAATAAAGGAAAAAAGACTGGAATCACAGGAGAAACAAGATGAAATTAGACTTACCTGCTAATTGTTGTTCCTTAAGGAACTCTAGTCCAGTCCCGGAACCATAGAGTTTAGAATCTCCTCCAGCAGCTTTGGATACTGAAAGACATCATTGCTTTGCTGGCACTGGTATAAATAGACAAGGACTGCCCCCTTCCTCCAGTACCTATTGACAAAGCAAACTCAGCAGAGCAACAAATAAGTAGATAAAATAGTAAATACCCCAAAGTAGAAGTGTGATATCTATATACCATATATAAAGGCGAGAAAACACCACCAAACAGTGCTTTGGAAGGGCTCCCTCCATGGCTCCACTCTGCGCCTTCCGAGAACCCCCATGCAATGAAGGAAAAATTTGTTTCTTTTTTTTTTTATCCTTTTATCATTTCATCACTTCATCATTTCCCAGGAACTTCAGGCTGAAAAACCCCTTAAACGCAGGGTGGGATCCGGGACTGGACAAGAGTTCCTTAAGGAACAACAATTAGCAGGTAAGTCTAATTTCATCTTCCTTTGCATCCCTCTAGTCCAGTCCTGGAACCACAGAGGATGTAACAGAGTAGTGAATATCAACGGAAGGGACCGGCAAGCCCAGCCTGAAGTACCGCTGAGCCAAAACAACCATCCCTCACCGCCTGCACATCCATAGTGCTTTGCAAATGAGTGTAACGACGACCAAGTTGCCGCCCTACAAATGTCCTCAACCGGAACCAAACTGAATTCTGCCCAAGACACCGCCTGCGCCCTAGTCGAGTGAGTCCGGAGACCCTCCGGCACCAGCTTACCCTTTAAAAAGGTATGCCGATGCAATTGCCTCCTTCAACCAATGGGAAATAGACGCCTTCGCCGCCGCCTCCCCTTTTCGCGGACCCCCGAAAGCCACAAACAACCGGTCCGACCTCCGGAAGTGCGCCGTCCGGCGGAGGTACTTCCTAAGTACGCGACGAACATCTAACAGGTGCAACCTGCCCTCCGACTTCTCCGACCATCAGAAGGAGAACACCGGAAGCGACACTACTTGGTTAACATGAAATGCAGAAACCACCTTTGGCAGGAACGCAGGAACCGTACGCAGAACGACATTATGATTGAAGGAGGACATAACGCCTGCAACTCAGAAATCCTCCTCGCGGAACAAATCGCCACCAGAAAAACTGTCTTCAACGTCAGATCTTTCAGCGAGGCCTTGCTCAAAGGTTCAAACGGCGCTCTGAACAAGGCCTCCAACACCAAATTCAGATCCCACGCCGGCACTGAACTTCGCCTCGGCGGTCGCATGAGCAACACGGCCCGCAAAAAAAGTCTAATGTCACCGTGAGCTCCTAGCAACTGACCGTGAACTTTACTGCGGTAGCAGGAGATGGCCGCCAATTGCACGCATAAGTAACAAGCTGCCAGACCCTTGTCCACACCATCTTGCAAAAACGAAAGGATCTGAGATACTGAGGCCCCCAAGGGCCGCAGACTACGCTCTGCACACCAGGCCTCAAAAATGCGCCAAACCCGGATGTACGCCAGCGAAGTGGATCGCCTCCGCGCCCTCAGTAATGTAGAAATGACTGCTGCTGAATAACCCTTGGCAATCATGCTAGCCCTTTCAAGAGGCATGCCGTAAGCAAGAACCGATTCACCTGGGGCATGCATAAAGGACCTTGACATAAGAGATCCTCCCGCTGCGGCAGCCTTCACGGCCTATCCGCCAGCAGCCGCACCAAATCCGCATACCAAGGTCTTCTGGGCCAGTCGGGCGCTATCAGAACCACCAGGCCGCGATGCCGTTCTATGCCTTGCACTACCCGGCCTATGAGAGCCCAAGGCGGGAACACATAGAGAAGACCCGCTTCCGGCCACCTCTGCGCCAACGCATCGAGACCCTCCGACATTCTTTCTCGCCATCTGCTGAAGAACCGCGCTACCTGCACCGACTCGAAGCTCGTCATTAGATCCATTAGCGGGAGCCCCCAGCGCCGCACTAACAGCGCAAACACGTCCGGGTGAAGTACCCACTCTCCCGGATCCACTCTGCGGTGACTTAGGAAATCCGCTTTGACATTGTCCACTCCGGCCACATGCTGTGCCGAAAGAGCCTTTAGATTCTGTTCGGCCCAACTTAATAGCTGATACGCCTCCGCTTCTAGCAACACACTACCCGTGCCACCTTGCCGATTGATGTAGGCCACGGTCGTTGCATTGTCGGACAGAACCCGTACCGCCGCCTAACTGAAGCTCCCCTGAAACTCCCGCAGTGCCAAAAACACCGCTCTCATCTCCAACCTGTTGATGGACCATTCCTTCTCCTCCTGAGACCACCGACCCTGGGCAAATCTTCCCTCGCAATGCGCTCCCCACCCCAGGAGACTCGCATCCGTCGTTAGCAGTCTCCAGGATGAAGGCTCTAGAGGCACGCCCGCTGCCAAACTCTCCGGCCGCAACCACCACCGAAGTTCCTGACGCACCTCCTGAGGACAAACCAGCTGCTGAGACAATGCATCCCACTGATGAGACCACCGCCAGAGCAGCGCGCTCTGCAACGACCGTATGTGAGCCCTGGCCCACGGCACCACCTCGATTGTGGCCACCATCGTGCCGAGCAACTGCAGGTACTGCCATGCCGGTGGCGCTGGCCTGGATAGAAACTGCATCACCAGCTCCTGAAGCCCCTGCGCTCGGTGGGCTGGAAGAAACACCGCAGCTTGCTGTGTCTCGAAGCGCGCCCCTAAATATTCCAGAGACTGTGTGGGAACCAAGCTGCTCTTTGCAAAGTTGACCACCCAGCCAAGGCTTTCCAACATCTGCACGACCCGGGCGGTGGCCGCGGTACTCTCTTCCCTTGACTTTGCCCGAATCAGCCAATCGTCCAAGTACGGATGCACCAGCACTCCCTCCTTGCGGAGTGCTGCTGCCACCACCACCATGATCTTGGTGAACATCCGAGGTGCGGTAGCCAGCCCGAAGGGTAACGCCTGAAACTGAAAATGCCCCATAGGCACCGCAAACCGCAGAAACCTTTGATGCTCCTGCCGAACCGGGATATGGAGATAATCTTCCATGAGATCTAGCGACGTCAGGAACTCTCCTTCTCTGACCGCCGCAATAACGGAACGCAGAGTCTCCATACGGAAATGGGTGACCCGGAGATACCGATTTACCCTCTTCAAATCCAGAATCGGCCGAAACATGCCTTCCTTCTTTGGCACCACAAAGTTGATGGAGTATCGATCGCACCCGCATTGATCCAAAGGAACGGGCACCACTGCCTTGAGCTGCAGCAGCCGCTGCAGAGTTTCCGAGACTGCCTGCAACTTGAGCGGAGCTCTGCAAGGAGACAGGACAAAAGGAATCTAATACGGGTCGATGGAGTTCTAGTGCATAACCCTCTCGAATGACCTCGAGGACCCACTGGTCTGATGTAATCCGGACCCAGGCAGGGTAAAACGCCCGCAACCGACCTCCCACAGGAACTACCTCCACCTGAGTCCGCCTTATCTCACTGCGACTTTTTTTTTTTAATTCTTTATTTTAAACCACCACCAAACATCAACAATTCAAGAACAAACCTCTCCAGTGGGGTGTACTCTGATCCCCTCATGGAGATTTTCACAACAAAAGAGGTGGGTTATAACCTTTAATCCCATCCCCCCAACCCCTCCTCCCTCCCTCCCCTCCCCCTCCCCCCCACAGCCATATTCCACCTAACTCCCCATTGCGACCACGGCCCTACAGCTACGTCCCGCTCAACTTCATTCCCAAACCCACCGACTTAACTTCCATCAGCTGCCTACATGTAAGATTTCATTACAACAACGAGCCCCTAGATTTTGGATATAGGGTTCCCAGACTCGCATAAAAGCCGTCCAACGCTTGACATTGCCCCGCGCTATCCATCGCTCCATTAACATCATTTGATGAAAACAATTACGCCATTCCCCAAAAGTAGGTGGACTGTGCTCTCTCCAGAGACGGAGAATTGGCCCCTTCCCCACCAGACATGCTTTACGCATCAATAGACGTTCCCCTCGTTTTGTAGGACATGGAGGATCGATCCGATCTAGCACCACAAGGGGGCCCGTCCATCGCACTCTCTGCTGCAACAATCCACTTATAAATGTACAAATCCTAGCCCAATAGGACCGGAGAAACTTATATCCCCACCACATATGCAGCAATGTCGCCAAGGGCTCCGAGCATCGAGGACACCGGCCGTCCGTCGTTATATGACTACGCAGTGCCCGCCTCGGCGAAAAGTAGGCCCTAGTTATACATTTGAACTGGACCTCTCTCCAGCGTGCCCCCAGTGCAATTCCCACTATCCGTTTTAAAGCCTTACGTACTGTCCCAGGGGACACCTCCCCACCCAATTCTGCCTCCCAAGCTTCCTCTACCACCTGATAATCAGGGATAGCCCCCAGACAATCCAATCAACGCTTCAATTCGGAGATCGACGGCGGGCTGTTCCCCCCCCCAAGCCAAAAAATTCCAAAATCTGCGCCGACCATTCTATTAGCAGTGCTTCCCTTGGCAGAGAGGCCACATAATGAGCGACCTGCATATAAGCGAAGCAGTGCCTAGGAGACAAAATCGTATTCCCGACTCAAGGTCCGAAATGATTTACATTTTCCTGAGGGGTCCACTAAATGCCCTATATGCCGTATACCGCGAACTCTCCACTCTCTGAACATCACCGTCTCTGATCCAGGAAGAAAATTTACGTTCCCTTGTAATGGTACCCAGCTGGATATACTCCACGATGCACCCCACAACATATTAAGTTGTTTCCAGGTTCTCTTAGCCGAGCCAATCAACTCACTGCGTACAACATTACTCGGTAAATCGCAATTCGCCCCGTGCAAGACCCCCAACAATGTTAGGGGGGCCACCAGGCACTCCTCCAAGACTCTGGGCATATATGTGTCTGTCTCCCCCAACCAAGCCCCAATATGCCTAGCCTGACAAGCCAGGGCATAGACCCTTAAGTCTGGAAGTCCCATCCCGCCCTCGCGCCATTTTCCCAGCATCCGAGACCACGGTATGCGTGCCCTTTTCCCTTTCCACAAAAAGGCTCTAAGAGATGCTTCCAACCGTCGCAAGTCTCAACGCAACAGCCAGACCGGCAAGGTCTGCAGCCAGTACAAAATCCTCGGCAGTATTACCATTTTAACCGCCGCCACTCTCCCCGATAAGGAAAGCTGGAGAGGTCCCCATGCCTTCAAACTGGGTCTGCAAGCGTCGTAGGGTACGGTCCAAGTTACGCACGTACAACGCTTGGGGCTGTCTAGTCAACACGATGCCTAAATATGTAAAGTCATTTTCTGCCCATTTGAGAGGGAACAAACCTTCCCAAGTCCCTCGCAATCGACCCGAAATGTCCAAGGCCTCCGATTTATCTTTATTGATACGCAGCCCCGCAAAGCGACCAAATCTCGTGAATTCCGCCAGCAGCCACGACAACGAACAACCGGGGGAGAGCAGGTGTACCAGAAGATCATCAGCAAAGGCCGAAAGCTTAAACTCTCACGACCCTATCCTAATGCCTTGTATCTCTCGGGAAGCCTCTATGGTCCGTATCAAGGGATCCAAAGAGAGGACAAACAATAAGGGAGAAAGAGGACAGCCCTGTCTGTAACGGAGTACTGTCAGAGGCTTTTTGTTTAGAGCGTGGTACAAAAGTACCCCAGCCATCGGCTGCGCATATAGGCTTTTCACCATCCTACAAAAATACGCTCCCAAGCCATATCGTGGCAGCAGGCCTTGCAGGTATTGCCAATCAACTCTATCGAAAGCCTTTTCAGCATCAAAGCTGACAAGCAGAGATGGCAACTTTCGGTCATGCACCCACTCCAATGAAGCTAGTATTTTACGCATGTTCCGAACTGCATATCTCCCTTTGACAAATCCTACCTGCGAGTCATGCACCAAGTGCCCCAACATTCCTGCCAAACGCACTGCCAGAATCTTCGCGAGCAGTTTTAAATCAAAATTAAGCAGTGAGATAGGCCGATACGATGTAGCCAGTACTGGGTCTTTACCCGGTTTAGGAATCAGAATAATATGCGCATGATTACGCCCCCATCGAAAGGCCCCTTATTCCGTTCGCCTGCCAAAGACCTCAACCAATATTGGGCTTATGTACTAACCAAGGATCTTATAAAATTCTGCGCCTAGACCATCCGGTCCCGGCGCTTTATAACAGCTGGCTGTAAAGATTACTATACATACCTCCTGCAGAGATATGGGTTGTTCCAATAGGGTCCTCTGTTCCTCACTAAGCTGGGGTAAATCCAACCCCCTCAAATAGTTGTGCATCTCCGCACCAGACGTATCCTCCGCCGCATACAAGGATTGAAAAAATGTGCGAAATACCCGAGTAATCTCCATACTCTCTTTTTGTAACTGTCCCTTATCGTCGCGGACTGCCACCACTAAAGACGACCCCCTCTGACCCTTCAAACACCTGGCTAGCAGCTTCCCCGGTTTATCCCCGTAACAGTGCAGTTGATACCGATAGTAGAGAACAGACTTCTTAGCTCTCTGATGTAGAAGTTCATTCAGGTCTGCCTGGGCTTCCCATAGCTTTTTCTTATTCGCAATCGTCGGAGTACGCGCACACGTACGCCGTAATCCAGTGACCTGGCGTTCCAGGCAAATTATTCTCTCCGCGATTATCCGGCATTTCCTGGCCGCGAAACCGATGATATCGCCACGTAGCACCACTTTAGCCGTCTCCCAGACTAATTCCAGATCATCCTTGTGGCCCTGATGATCATGTTCAAACTCCCGTCAGTGTTGCTGTATAAACTGCTGAAACCGAACATCGTGATAGAGCTCCAGCGGGAATCGCCAAATACGCGTCCGAGCAGAGTCCCTTCCCCACTGCAACTCCACCCAAACCAGCGCATGATCCGAGATTTCCAGGGGACCAATCTGTACATCTTCCGTATGCGCAAACAAGCCCCCAGACAGCAAGAGGTAGTCAATACGAGCGCTAGTTCCGTGTGCTCGGGACTGATGAGTGAAATCCTTCTCGAAAGGATGTACCAACCGCCACGGATCTATCAGTCCCAATCTCCGACGAAAACGCTGCAACATCCGAGCTATCGAAACCCTATCTCTCGCCTCCCCCCCTCGAGAAGTATCCAAGTCCACATCTAGAACCCCATTAAAATCCCCGCCAAGAAGCAGGGGGCATTCCGGCAACTGTTCCACTTTAGAGGCCAGGCCACTATAAAAGCTGGGGTCCAGTCCATTGGGACCATAAAGATTCCCCACAATCACGGGCTTCCCCTCTAAACATCCATATAACATAAATCTCCCTTCAGCATCTCCTATAACAGTTTCCACCTCAAAGCGAACTCGTTTGTGGATCAAGATGGCTACACCCCCTTTTTTACCCAGGGCCGGTGAGCCCCACACTTGCCCCACCCAATCTCTACGTAGTTTACTATGCTCGTCGGCCGTCTGGTGGGTCTCTTGCAGGAGTGCAATATCGCACTTCTGTCTGGCTAGGGCCTGCAATATTTTAAATCTCTTAATGGGGTTCCCCAGTCCACAGACATTCCATGTAATGATCTTCAGAGTCGCAGGGCAGTGTCAAGGCTCTTCCACACAGCAAATTCTAATTTCGAATGGGGGACGGCCTCCCCAGCCTGAAGCCCCCCCCTAAGTACTAATGTGCTCCCACAGTTCGCTCTCCCCCTCTTAATGTAGCGGGTCTCTGGCCCTACCCACCTCCCATCCCCCCACATCCCTACTCCCTCTACTGTTCCCCCAGCTCTCTCCCTAACTCCCACCCCCTCCCCCACCCTCCCCTCCCCCTCTCTCCTTCCCCTACCAGCAACACTCAGCCTAACCATGAGGCTGGACACCCTTCCTGTGGCATTCTGACCTACCCCTTATCCAAGGAATCCTCTACTCCAGGTCATGTTAAACATCCTCCCCACCCCCTTGCTCCCACCTCCAATATCACCCTCCCCACCTAAGCTGTAGCCCCTCCAGCTGCCTCCTCCCCTCTCATAAAATCTATACCCTTCTCGTTAACCCACTCCTAGATCCAATCCCCCCCTGTATACCCCGTCCCAGCCAAGGAGAGACAGGCCTTAAAGATATGTTAAATTAACAGATGAGGACGAGAGACCCCCATTCCCACTTCTAACTTTAAGCCCTACTCGGTTCTCAACACCCCACATCCCATAACCCTAGCTACCCCTGTCACCCATCTAACCCCCCCTTAGGGATCGGGTCGCTAAGAACCACCCCCTCGCCCCCAATAACAGACACTATTAAAACAAGAAAACACCTACAGAAGAGAAAACAGTGACATTCTGAGATAATATCGGTAACACAGACTGCCTCAGGTGGCATGCAGATAAAAGATCCCAAGTTAACATCAAGTCCCCGACCCCAACCTAACTTACTAGAGGGAATGGAATAACAATCATTCACCTCCGGGACTCCCTCCGCGAGCCCCAACGGCCCAGACCCAGCCATGAGAACTGGGCCCGGCGCCCACGTCAGGCGAACCCGCGCCGCGGGTTCCACGGTCCCCATCCGGCGCCCCCCCTTGTACAGCTCTCCTGTTAATGCAAAGCTCTCACCTTCGAAGAGTGAAATATCAATCCAGCTTCCACTTTACCCCAGCCCTCAAGAGAATCTCCGGTGCCAGAGATAGAGGGAGCTAAAGCAGGCCGTAAAAGGGACTGCTCCTGCTCCCCCCGTGCTGCCTCTTATCAGAAGGCACGCTGCGGCCCCATAGCTCCCCAGCCCCCGCCCGAGAACCAGACCAAGGTGCCCCTCCCCCCCCCATATCCCGATACAGAAATTTGGGACATCCAGTAATGAATTTACAAAAAAAAAATTGAAACAGCTTTAAAAAGATTTAACGTATAGCATTAATAAGCATGCAAAATAGAACAGGGCACACACAGAGCCACAAACTTTCGCTCACATGAATACTCAGCCAAAGGCATTGCCCAACTAGACTGAACAGCAGTCAGAACAATCTGCCATAAGAAACGCCAGTCCCAGATGAGCACAAGTCTATGCCATCGCTCTCTCCAGATTCAAACCTCCCCAGCATTTCCCGTCACTCAGGAACGCAGGGCTCCACAATTTTCCAGCTCTCCTGGGCTTCCTCTCCACACTCACGAGGCCGAATCAGGAGTGTCTGTCAGTCGCTCCAGGAAAGCCCGGGCCTCCGCAGGTGACAGCAAATATCGTGTCCACCCTTGGTGCTCCACTCGCAGTCTAGCCGGATACAACAGGGAGAAGCGTACTCCTTTATTCACCAGTTGGGCACAGGTGGCGGAAAATGCTCGTCTCTGTTGGCTGACCATCAAAGAATAATCCTGGAACACTAGGATTTGGTCATGGTCTGCCGCTGTCCTCTTACGATTACGCGCCGCTCGCAGCACCTCCTCTTTCTGGGTAAAGTCTAAGAAGCGTGCTATGACTGCACGTGGCTGACGTTCCTGATCCCGCTTCGGGCCCAGCCTATGCACACGCTCCAGCTTGATGGGGCCTTCCACCTTGCCACCCAGATTTTTCTCAATCCAAGTAATTAGAAAGCCGCGGAGAGCGCCATCCGCCACACTTTCATCGATCCCGACGAATCGGAGGTTTTTGTGTCGCCCCCGATTCTCAAGATCATCCAGCTTATCACCTTGCTGTTTCACCGTGTCCTCCAAGGCCTTCACTTTTGCTGCCAGGGAGTGCTGGGTATCTTCTAGGTCAGATATTCTCATTTCCGCTTGCTCCATGCACCCTGTAAATTCAGTGATATTATGGCTAACAGTATGCAGTTGATCCACCAGTTCATGAAAACGGTCATCCAATGCCCGCACTACCGCGGCACTGACCTCCGCCACCATCGACTGATTGCTGTCCGAGTTCGGACTTTTAGGTGCTCCGTCCGCCATCTTTGTTTCCTTCTTCTCCCTTCTCAGTTGCTTTGTAGCCATCGAACTGCCCCCAGCTCTGAGTATTCTCTGTCTCTCTCTGTTTGTCCCCTTTGCTGGCACCCAGTGGGGTTGGTGACCTTCACCCACTATTACAAATAATAATTGCCGTTTTTCGGGGTAGAGTGTCCGGAGCTGACCACCACATGTCTGATCAGCTCATTGCCCCACCGCATCATTGCGACTTCTTAATGGCTGAGGAATGGAAAGGAGCAAAACCTCTGCCTGCTCCCCGGAAACCTCGAAAGCCTTGGCCTCTAGCCGGGAATCTCCCACGCTGAGACTGGCCAAAGCGAGAGGACCGAAATCTACGAAACTCCCTCGGAATTCCCTGGGACCCAGAAGAACTCCGGCCCGGTTTGGGCTTATCCTCCGGAAGTCGACCCCCCTTAGACTCTCCGAGATCCTTGACTAACTTCTCCAAATCCTCTCCAAATAAGAGCTTACGTCTAAACGGCAGTTTGCTGAGGCAAGTCTTAGACGAACTGTCAGCCTACCAATTACGCAACCAGAGATACCGCCGAGCCGCTACTAGAGGCCATACTCTTAGCCAAGCCGCGGATGAGATCATAATGGATGTCCGCTAAATACGCGGTTCCGGACTCCAGCCGCGCTACGTCCTGTAACTGCCCTTCCAAGTGATCCCCTTGCAACCTTTGGGACCACCGCAAACAGCCTCTCGCCACCCACGCCCCCACTATCGAGGCCTGCATTGAGAGGGTGCAAACATCAAACACCTAAGAACATAAGAACTGCCATACTGGGTCAGACCAAGGTCCATCAAGCCCAGCATCCTGTTTCCAACAGTGGCCAATCTAGGTCATACGTACCTAGCAGTTTCCCCAAAAGACACAGGTTCCACAATGCTTGTACTGGGTCAAGCATTGATATCCTGGGTTCCTTCTTAATAATGGTTTATGGACCTTTCCTCCAGAAACTTGTCCAAACCCTTTTTAAACTCAGCTACACTAACAGCCTTTACTACATCCTCCGGTAACAAATTCCAGAGTTTGATTACACGTTGAGTGAAAAAATATTTTCTTTTATTAGTCTTAAATAGTATACCTTGTAGCTTCATTGCATGTCCCCTAGTCTTTCTATATTCTGATAATGTAAACAATCGATCTACATTTACCCGTTCCATACCGTTCATTAAATTTATAGACTTCTATCATAGCTCCCCTCAGCCGTCTCTTTTCCAGGTTAAAGAGCCCTAACCTTTTTAGCCTTTCTTCATAGGAGTATCCTTCCATCCCCTTTACCATTTTGATGGCTCTTCTCTGAACCTTTTCTAATAACGCTATATCTTTTTTTTTTTTTTTTAATCTGTTTATTGAATAAAACAAACTGCATAATACAATCAACAGGTTCACAAAACACCAGCAAGAAATTTTTTGTACTTTACAGAACCCCTCCAGGCGTGGTTGTGTCTGATCCAACGCCGGAGGCCAAGAACCTCGAACAAGGCAAAGCAAAGTGGTCAAAAACTATCCCTAATAGACCCCCCCTCCCCCCCCCTTAAGCCCGCAAGACACTAAACCAGGAGCGTCTCTATCCAACCTGAAGCACCGCGCTGCAGGCAATAGGACTCAAATTCTGAATATAGGGCATCCAGACCAAGAGAAATTGGGCCCAACGCCTGGGAGATCCCAGTGTACGGCGTCGCTCAAAAAGCATAAGCTGATGGAAACAGTTACGCCATTCGCAAAATGTAGGGGCCGCTGCTTCTCTCCATCTACGGAGAATAGGTCCTTTCCCCACCAGACAAGCCTTACGCACTAGAAGACGCTCCCACCGCCCCTTAGGGTGGAGTGGTCCCAAGCAATCCAACACTACTAGCAACCCTGTCCAATTAACCCGTTGCCGCAAAAGCCCCCCAAGATAATCTCCGATGCGCTGCCAGTAAGATTGTATCACCGGGCATTGCCACCACATATGACCCAGGTCCGCTAAGGAACACGAGCACTTAGGACAGCCGCCGGATTCGGCAAGATGACTCCTCAACGCCCTCCTTGGGGAGAAGTGTGCACGAAGTATAGATTTATATTGCACCTCCCGCCATCGGGTCCCCTCCGCTAAGCATCGAATCTGACGTAGTGCAGCCGAGACGGAGCCTGGATCGACCGCCCGGCCCAGGTCCCGTGCCCAGGCCTGCTCCACCGCAGAGAAATCCTTGGGGCGTTGAAGGCCGTCCAAGCGCTTTTTCAGATCGGCAATAGAAGGAGGGCTCTCTGCTCCCAAGCTCAAAAATTCCAAGATCTGTGTCGAATGCTCCACACAGAGCTCCGACTGGGACAGCGAGCCAACATAATGGGAGAGTTGGGCATAAGCAAAACTGGAAGTGAACCGATTCAAACCATATTCCGCAACAAGCTCCTCCAGTGTCTTACATTTCCCTGCCATATCCACCACATTCCCTAAACGGCCAATACCGGCTCTTTCCCAGTGCAGAAAAGCGGACGATTCAGAACCAGGGATAAACTGGACATTGCCCCGCAGGGGTAACCAGGACGACACCGCAGGATTGCTGCCCCAGTACTTATTAAGTTGCTGCCAAGTACGCCGCATCGCCTGCAATAAAACACTATTGGTCAGCCGAACCGGCAGCTGCAAGGCCGCTTCAAGGGCATGCGGTGCCATCAAGGCCCGCTCTAACTCACGGGGGGTGTACACCGCCGTATCCCCCAACCAATCACTAAGATGACGTGCTTGGCAAGCTAGGGCATACTTCCAGAAATCCGGAACTCCCACCCCTCCGGTCCTCCAGCCACCCCTCAGCCGAGAGAGCGGTATACGCGCCCGGGCCCCCTTCCATAGGAAACGTCGGACTTCTCGTTCCATACGTATCACGTCGCGCCTCAACAGCCACACTGGGAGGGTTTGTATCCAATAGAGTATACGTGGTAGTATAACCATCTGTAAGGCCGCCACCCGGCCCAACAGAGAGAGAGGCAGCGGCATCCAGGCCCGCAGTTGCGCCTGGAGGTGGAGAAACACCCGATCAAAATTGGTCTTATACAGTGACGCAGGCTCTCTAGTCAACACTATGCCTAAGTAAACAAAGGCCTCGTCAGCCCAACGAAGGGGAAAGGTGCCCAACCATCGGGCCCGCAACGAACCCCCAACATCTAGGGCCTCCGACTTCTCTGTGTTAATGCATAACCCTGCAAATCTCCCATAAGCGGAAAAGGCCGCCAACAAAAGTGGTAGGGAGTGCTGGGGGGATGTGAGATGAACCAATATGTCGTCCGCAAAGGCGGCCGTTTTAAAACCCACTGCCCCAATCTGCACCCCCAAGATGGTCGTAGAGTCCTCCACGGTCCGTATCAGTGGATCCAAGGATAGAACAAAAAGTAAAGGGGAAAGCGGGCATCCCTGACGTGTACCCCGTTCCAGATGGAAGGGATCGGAGAGCAGTCCATTACAAAGGATGCCCGCCGTCGGGTCGGCATATAACAGTGTCACAAAACTGCAAAACTTATCTCCCAATCCATAATACGGCAACAAACCCTTCAAATAATCCCAGTGCACCTGATCAAAGGCTTTCTCAGCGTCGAAGCTGATCAGCAAAGAAGGCATTTCCCGTTCCCGGACCCATTCCAAGGACGCCAAAATCTTCCGTAGGTTACGAACAGCGTAACGCCCTCTCACGAAACCCACTTGCGATTCGTGAATCAGACCATCGAGCACCGAAGCCAGTCTATCCGCCAGTATTTTCGCCAGAATCTTCATATCAAAATTCAACAGCGAAATAGGGCGATATGAAGCCGCCCGAGTAGGATCTTTCCCAGGTTTGGGTATTAAAGTAACATAGGCATGGTTCGATCCCCAGGTGAATCGCCCAATCCGCGCCCTCTGAGCGTACGTGTCCACGAGGACCGGGGAAACCGCGTCCCCGAGCACCTTGTAGAACTCGGCCCCAAAACCGTCAGGCCCAGGCACCTTGCAACATTGTGCTCTCTGAATAACACCGCAAACCTCCTCTACAGTGATCGGGGCGTCCAGAGCTGCCCGCTGTACTGTGGACAGTTTTGGCAACGTCAGTTTTCGTAAATAACCCTGCATCTCGGACATGGACCCCTCCCGTCGTGCATATAGCTGTCGGAAAAAAGAACGGAAATGCCCCACTATGGCCCTGTTATCTTTGTGCAAGTGACCGGTCTCATCTCGTAAGGCGGCTACCGGTCGGACGCCCCGACTGCCACGTAGGCAGCGAGCTAAAAGCCGGCCGGGCTTGTCCCCGAACTGATATAGACAATATCGGTAATAAAAATGAGACTTTTTCGTCCGCTGATGTATAAGTTCATTAAGCGATGTTTGCAGTTCCCAATAACGTTTACGGTTAGCCCCTGAGGGGTCTCCGGCACAGCGACGACGCGCTCGGACCACCTGTTTTTCCAAATGCACAATTTGCCGCGCCAGACGTCGACGTTTCCGCACTACATATTCAATGATATTACCCCTCAGCACCGCTTTAGCAGTCTCCCAAAGCAATTCCGGATCGGCAGCGTGTACTTTATGGTGGGCCATGAAATCCTCCCAGCAGCACCTGAGATGGGCCTGAAAATCCGAATCACGGTCAAGACCTGTGGGGAACCGCCAGATGCGTGTCGTATCAGCTACCACTCCCCACGCCAGGTCCACCCAGACCGGGGCATGGTCAGACACCTCAGTGGGACCAATCTGCGCATCGTCCACTTGTGAAAAAATCCCTTCCGAGAGCAAAATATAATCTATGCGGGCACTGGTCCCGTGAGCCCGCGATTGATGCGTGAAATCTCTCTCGAGGGGGTGTAGTAAACGCCACGGGTCTACGACACCCAAACGCCGACACAGCTCCCGAAGCGTTGCCGTAGTAGGGGCCCGCCCTCGTGCACCTCCCATCCCAACCGTGTCGATGGCTATATCCAGGACCCCATTCAGATCTCCGGCTAGTATCAGAGGAACATCCGGTAGCTGCTCCACTTGGGACGCCAAGCTGGCATAGAATGCACGATCCAAAGCGTTGGGGCTATACAGGTTCCCGAGAACTATTGGCTTGCCATCTAAGTAACCATATAGCAAAAGGTAGCGGCCCTCTTGGTCAACAATCTCTGTAATCAGGTCGAAGCGTGTCTTTTTACTAACAAGTGTGACCACTCCACCCTTTCTACCCTTGGCAGGGGCTCCTCTACTCTGCCCCACCCAGGTCCTTTGCAATTTTAAATGTTCGTCGCGGCCGTCTGGTGGGTCTCCTGTAGCAGGGCGACATCGCATTTGAGTCGCGCTAAAACTTGTAACACTTTTGATCTCTTAATAGGATTGCCTATCCCGCAGACATTCCAGGAAATAATCCTCAGGTTGGATAGTAGACACTCCGCAGATATGAGACGAACCGGCTAGCATAGTGTGGGCGAACCTCCCCAGCCTGAGGTCCCCCCTGGGTGAAGAAATGCTCCTAGTTAGCCCTACTCGCTCACCCCCCTTCCTCCCTCCCCCTACCTTACCCAACCCCCCCACGCTACTTCCCCCCACCCCACCCTGCCCTCGCCCTACCTTGCCCCTCCCCCTACCAATTAAACTCCTCTCCCTACTCATTAGAGACCTAAAGGATGTGAGGAGGACCCCCCCCCCCAGCTATAACCAAACTCCCGTCAGCCTTCCACCTCTGTCCAAAGAGCCCATAACCCACCCCATCGCAACCCCATTGCAAATCTCCCTACCCCATCCCCATTGTATTCCCATCAGGTAGCTCAGTAATACCACAGCAGAACAGCACACAAGAAGAAACATCAAAGGGGGGGGGGAAAAAATGGTAAAATACCCCAAATAGCCAAGCGCTACCACAACCGCATCAGTCCAGGAAGTATAGGCTAGGATGGGCAGCACTCCACCAGTGGTAGTTAACCGTCAAGGGGGTTTGTGCCAAAAACAGCAACCAAACCAAGCTAAACAAACCGAAAAAAGAAAAAGAACCCCCCTGGGCCAACCTTAGGGGGCTGCAGACCAAGCGCTGCAGCGGCCAGGGCACACAAACGCCGTGTGGAGTGCTCCCCCCCCACTCAGCCCTCGAGAAGTCTCCGGCCCTGATCCCTCCGCTGGCAGGTCCAAAAAGGGAGGTCACATATGAGGCGCTAAAGCAGGCGTTCACTCTCTGGGGTCAGATGGAGTAAGGTGTTCCCTTCGGGGGGCAGAGGGGGGGGCCCCCAATGCCCCGGAAAAAAAGAGGATCCCAGAGGGCCGCAAGTAGCCGCTGCAGGGTTCGGTGCTCAAGCTGCTCTCCGAGAGCACATACCTATAGACCCTCTCTGGAGCCCCCCCCAGACTGTAAGAAGGTCATCCGGGAAATAGCTGTTGCACGCAATCCAAGGGTTTGAACAAACCTCCTACCTGTCTAACGCAAAACAGTTACGTTATTGCAATAAATGTGACCATAAAATAGAAACAGTGTAGCAGTGCGTAGTAACACAGTTGCCTGATGTCAACTAAATAAAAACCCTCTTCTGCCCTCAGTGCCAGGCCGTCTTTTCCGAGGGAACGAAAGATTCCTGAAGAAGACCGCTGGCCTCCCTTCCACCAGCCACATCAGCACATATAGGGGCCTATACTCCCGCACTGCGCCGGCCGAGGGTCTCCTCCTCAGGGAATTACAGGAGCTCCAGTAAAGTATTACGGTGGAAAAAGAAATTAAACAGATGACTAAGGGTCCCGCAGAGCAACAGGACCCACTTTGAGTTCCAGCTTCAACAGGGGCAGTGGTCGGCCAATTTGCAGTCTGTTCCTAGAAAGGCCAGTGCACTAAACGAACCGCCCTTCGTTCATACTTCAAGGGGTGCCTTCTCACTCACTGGGCGAAGTGCTCCGGCTCGTCGCAGGTGCTGTAAGCCTCTCCACATAGGCAGTAGCCTCGCCCGCCGATTCAAAGCTCCGGCGGGTCCCTCCGTGCCAAATCACCAATCGTGCTGGGTATTGAACCTGGAAACGGATATTAGCATCTATAAGTTTCTTGCAGAGGGAGGCGTAGGCTTTTCGGCGGTGACTTAGCGAGGCTGAATAATCCTGTGTGACTCGGATGCGCATGTTCTCCCACTCCACCGCTCCTTTCTGCCGTACCGTTTTAAGCAACTCCTCTTTCTGTGGGAAGCTAAGAAATCTCGCCAAGACCACTCGGGGTCGGCGATCATTCGCCGATTGCTTGGGCCCGATCCGGTGAGCGCGCTCCACTATAATGGGGCTGAGCGTTTCGGTATCAGGTCGCAAAGATGTCGCCAGAGCCTCCACCAGCCCCCGGAGATCCTTGTCGGGAATGGAGTCGGCGACCCCCAGAAATCTTAAATTATTCCGCCTGGACCTGTTCTCTAAATCGTCCAGCTTGAGCGCCTGGTCCACGGCCAACTTTTGCGCCGCCTGAAGCTCCCTTCTGAAGCGTCGCCAAGCCGTCCTCAGTCTGAGTTATTCGGGTCTCGGCCTCGTGCATGCGGGACCCCAGCGCCTCCAGAGAGTTTTGGATCGCATCCATTTTAGCGTGCAAGGCATCAAATTGCCCCGACAGCGCACTGGTCACCGCTGCCGAAAGTTCAGCCGTCAAAATCGGCGAGGCGGGAGACCCGGTCAGCTTCGGGGGGGATTCCACCATCTTGGATATCCCGGCGGCTCTGTCTTTCTCCCTTCGCCCAAGTTTAGCCGTGGAAGCCATGGCGATTTGGAGGTGATAAACGGTATCTGGGATTAGTCAGGTCTCCTCTCACATCGGGGTAGCGGCGGATGGCTTTTCACGGCGGATTTTCACGGTTTTAGGGAGCCGGGGGCCCAGAGCTCAAACCGGACACGTCCGTTCGAGCTCACCACATCACGTGGTCTCCGCGCTATATCTTTTTTAAGATACGGCGACCAGAATTGCACACAATATTCAAGGTGCGGTCTCACCATGGAACGATATAGAGGCATTATAATATCTTTTGTTTTATTTTACATTCCTTTCCTTATCATACCTAGCATTCTATTTGCTCTCTTGGCCGCCGCTGCACACTGGGCCGAGGGTTTTAACATGGTATCCACAATGACGCCTAAATCTTTTTCTTGGGTGGTGGTTCCTAATGTGGAACCTTGCATCGTGTAACCATAGTTTGGGTTGTTCTTCCCTAGGTGCATAACCTTGCACTTGTCCACATTAAATTTCATCTGCCATTTTGATGCCCAGTCTTCCAATTTATCAAGATCCTCTTGCAAGTTTTCACAATCCTCTTGGGTTTTAACAACTTTAAATAGTTTTGTGTCATCTGCAAATTTGATAACCTCACTGTTATTCCACTTTCCAGGTCATTTATGAATATGACAAAAAGCAGCGGACCCAGCACAGATCCCTGGGGTACACCACTATTCACCTTTCTCCATTGGGAAAATTGGCCATTTAGCCCAACCCTCTGCTTTCTATCTTTTAACCAGTTCCTGATCCACAGTAGTACACTGCCTCCTATCCCATGACTCTTTAGTTTTGCCAAAAGTCTCTGATGAGGGACCTTGTCAAAGGCTTTCTGAAAGTCCAGATACACTATATCAACCGACTCACCTTTGTCCACCTGTTTATTCACACTTTCAAAAAAACATAACAGATTAGTAAGACAAGATTTTCCTTGTCTAAAGCCATGTTGGCTGTCTCCCATTAGGCCATGACTATCTACATGCTGAGTAATTTTATTCTTTATGGTGGTTTCTACCATTTTTCCCAGTACTGACGTGAGGCTCACCGGTCTATAGTTTCCCGGATCACCCCTGGAACCCTTTTTAAAAATTGGTGTTACAGTGGCGATCGTCCAATCTTCAGGTATTAGAGATGATTTTAATGATAGTTCACAGATTACTAATAACAGGTCTGCAATCTCATATTTCAGTTCTTTCAACACCCTTGGATGTATACCATCCGGCCCAGGTGATTTACTACTCTTCAGTTTATCTAATAGTTGTAATACATCTTCCCTGATGTATCGATATTTCCTTCAATTCTTCCGCACCTTTAAATAACATCCCTATATCTTCCTCAGTAAAGACCGAAGCAAAGAATTCATTCAGTCTCTCCGCTATCGCCTTGTCATCTCTTAGTGCCCCTTTTAACTCCTCTATCATCTAATGGACCAACTGACTCTCTCACAGGTTTTTTGCTATGAATGTACCTGAAAAAATCTTTATTTCGCGTTTTTGCTTCCGCAGCAAGCTTCTTCTCAAATTCTCCCTTTGCCTGCTTTATCAATGCCTTGCATTTGACTTGCCAGTGCTTGTGCTGTTTCCAGGTTTCGTCGTTTGGCTCTTTTTTCCATTTCTTAAAAGATGCTTTTTTGGCAACAGCAGCCTCTCTGACCTCACCTTTAAACCATGCTGGCAGTTTTTTGGACTTCCTTTCACTTTTCTTAAAGCGTGGAATACAGCTGGTCTGGGCTTCCAAGATAGTATTTTTCAACAACATCCAAGCTTGATGTAAGTCTTTTTAACATTTGCAACTGCTCCTTTTAGTTTTTTCTTAACTATTTCCCTCATTTTATCATAGTCTCCCTTTCTAAAGTTAAAAGGTAGTACTGTGGATTTCCTTACTATCCCTCCTCCACTAATTAAATCAAAGGCGATCATGCTATGATCACTATTGCCAAGTGGCCCCAACACCCTTATCTCTTGCACTAGATCTGGTGTTCCACTAAGGACTAGGTCTAATATGGTTCCCCCTGCTTCAACAGAGTATCTAACCTCCTGTCTTGTACATCCTTCAGCGCCGCGGCACCCTCAACCGGAATCATAGTCTTTTTAGTAACCGCCGATACCGCAGCATCTGCCTTTGGAGAACGAAAGAGTTCTCTATCCTGGTCGGCCAGGGGATAAAGGCGAGCCAAGGCCCTGGAACCCTTCAGGGCCGACTCCGGCAAGTCACATTCTTCCTGAATCATACTCCGAAATACTCGATGCACGGGAAAAACCCTTTGGGACATCCGTACCGCCTGTAACAGCGGATGCTCCAAGGCTTCCTCCGCTGCCGCCCCCCTGAGGGCATGTTCAGCGTCTTGAGAGTCTCGGTAATCAAGGCTGGCAGCTCTTCGTGCCAAAACACCCTGACCACTCGTCTCTGCTGCTCCGAGTCAGGCAACTCTCCCTCTTCCAACTCGCCTTCCGAGATCTCCTCCAGTTCCGCGTCTACCGCTCCCATGTCCTCCCCAAGCTGAGACGCCAGACTCTCATCCCCGGCCCCTCTACCTCTCTTAGCCGGGGGAGCGCCCTCCACAGGTTGGTCCAAAGACCCCGGCCGCTTCAGCCCTTGCGACCCCTGAGGAGGAGCTGTCATCGCTGGTTGCAGCAAGGCAAACGCCTGCTGCATGAGGGAAAAGAAATTTGGTGGAATCAGTGGAGCAGCCCCCACCTGACCCGGCCCCAGAGACATAGACGAGCCTTCACCTGAGGATGACCCCGTCATAGGCTCCGCAGGGCTGAGGGACGGAGGCAGGACCTCCCCTCCTTCCGGAGGAACTGCCTCCCGACCCGCCGGGTCCATAACCTCTGCCTCCACAGTGCAAGCTCTACACACCCCTGAGTCCTGCACCGCGCCGCGCCACACCACAAACTAAAGAACAAGGCTTTGCAGGCATACTACTGCAACTGCCATGCTACCCAATCTCAATAGCCCGAGCCTTCACACCCCCAATACAGTACCTAATGGAGGGAATTTGGGAAACCTACCTAAGCTGAAATTCCTCAGCACCCCCATCCCCCCCCCCCGAGTTAACACCTATGCCTGCCTTCCTTTCTTTTTGTTTTTTACTCTTAACCTACCCCTAGAGGTACCAGGAAAGGCTGACTAGTCACCCCCGAAAACTAAGCTTCTAACACGGGTAACTAAGGCATTGAACAAGGGGAACTTAAACTTTGCGTTCAAAATGGCCGCCACCGCGTTTTCCCCACACGGATACACGCGGCCGACGTAAACCGCTAAGAAATCTAAGCCTGTTCACCCGAGGCTAATTCCCCGATACCAAGTCCCCTCCCCAAATGCAGGTCAAAAGGCCCGTTTTGTCGGCCAACTCACTCACCGTCCCCTCCATTTGCCAGTGCTGCGAGGAGGCACACGCGCGCTGAGCTCAGCCGGACCGTGGCTTCAGCTCCGGTGCTGTTAAACCCCGTGTGGCCAAGCCTGGACCGCCTTCAGGCCCCATGGCGCGGTGAACGAGCCTGCAACCTGCTCCTCACCCTTAGTCGCGGGTTCGGGAGCAGGGAGGTTAATAAATCAATCTCTCTCCCCCCAGTGCTCGTTAACTCGACGGGGAAAATATCGCGCGGGGGGGGAGGAAGGAGGATGGAGCCAAAGAAAGGAGCTGAATCCCCTTCAGAAGCAGCACTCCACCTGCAAAAACAAAACACCAAATCATAAAACAAAACCTAAAGAAAAATCTTAAAGAAAAAAACCCCACTTCAAAACTAAATTACTCCTTAAAATTTAAAGGGGATCTAGAAATTCAAGCTCTGCTTATTTGTGCTAACTGAGCCCAGTCCCAGGCTCAAAATCTCCTCTAGCTGCTTGGAGACTGAAAGTACAGGAGGAAGGGGGCAGTCCTTGTCTATTTATACCAGTGCCAGCAAAGCGATGATGTCTTTCAGTCTCCAAAGCTGCTGGAGGAGATTCTAAACTCTATGGTTCCGGGACTGGACTAGAGGGACGCAAAGGAACTATGATCACTTCACAGTCACACCGCGCTGCCACACTTATGGCACTACTACAGTTAACCTGCCAAAATACTGCCAAATTGTCATTATCACACTGAATTCTCTCTCTACCATATCCGGTCATGATCACACCATATCACTATCACACTTCCAGGCCTATTGCTGAAACATCCTGCCATTGTCATGCTCACAGATCCTAAAACATGGTTATACCCTGTCCCATCGCTGCTTTCAGTGCTCTGATCCTCAGGAGAAGGAACAGAGGTCAGAGAAACTCACCAGGATAGCTCCATATACTTTATGCCCATCTGCTTTCACCTGGGCATTGGACACAGAGTAATCATCCAGCACAGCTTGCAGGTTTGACCAGTATGTGGCAAGATGGGGGTACAGAACGCACTCTACAGCCTGTGAAAGAAAAAAAAGACAGAGTCAGATACTGGGACCTGCAACTGCTGAGCCTCCCCAGTGATAGCAGATATACCAGAGATCGACGCCCTCAGTTTCCTCACCTTCCACCCAAGAGCATGCAGTCCCAGAACTGCTCCATAGTGAGAGCAGAGTGGCCGCACTGGGTCCACAAGCACTTTCTGGAGAGACAGCAGGATTTGATGATACAGGCCACTGACCAGGTCACCATGAGTCCTGACAGATGGGCAAAAAGAAAACTCGAGTCACACTGAAAGCAAGACAGACATTCTTATTACTCTGTAAGAATATCAGATACAGATGGGTAAAATGGCTCTATGTTTATACATATATGTGTATTCAAGCAGCACAGCATATATAACTCAGCCCATGGCAACAGGGAGCGAGGATGTGTATATCTTCTGCCTGTATGTGTGTGTTTCAGTCTCTGGGAGTGGGCAAGCGGCTTCTCACCAGAAGATGTGACTCAGAAGCATGGCTGCATAGTCCCTAAGGGTCCAGTGATCATTGAGAGGGTTGATGGAAGCTGCGAGTGGCTCTAGGACACAATACATGACGCTAGAGATGAGGCTTTTCACATAGGAACCAAGAGAGAGGAACGGATTTTGAATCAGACTCTTCACGATGTGCAGGAGACGGTTCAGCTGCTCCAGATCATGACTGATGGATTTCACCTGACAGTGAAACACAGCAAGAGGAGGTTTATGAGCAGGGTTTGAGCTCCCACACATAGAATTGAGATAGAGGGAGAGAGAGGACTGTCCCAAGCACAGAGTCAAGAGCAGATCAATGGGGGAAGTGGTGAGCCCCAGGTTCTGACAACAGAGGAAAAGGCAGAAGGAGCAGCAGAGCCAAGAACAGAATCTAGGCTCTCACCCCACTGACGACGTATACAAAGTAGGGCAGCAAGGCTGCTATCTTCGAGTTTGTACGCAGGTCCTGCAGAGCCACCTTGGGGAGAGAGGAAGAGGGGAAGGGAAAGAAACGGAGATATGTCAGACAGATACCCAAAATTCCCTCCCTTTACTGCATCCTTCCCCTCTCTGCAGTTTTCAGCCTGGTGCTTCTTTTCTACTCCTAACACCACCACTTCCTCCCTACTGTTGATACCCTTTCTCGCTTCCTCATATACCTATATATATGGCCCTGCTTCTTTTCATCATGCCCTCCCATTCCTTCCTGAAGTTCCTTTTCTCTTTCTCACTCCCTCTTCACCTTCATGAGCTGGGGGTCATCTCCCAACACAGCGCGGGTCACATGCTGGTAATACTTAAGCAGGTCATCAGTCAGCATCGACACAGCACTGGGAACTGTAACAGAGTATAAAGAGGGGAGGCTGAGCACCGTATCAGGTTTACAGCACAGCATCATGCTGCAAAAAGAGATGTGGTTCTTACCGGAGCCTTGAGATTCTAAGTTTCCCTTTCCATCCAGGTAGGAAACGTGCACTGGAAAATGAAAAAGAGTGTGACAGACAGCATCTACACTATTCAGGCCGATACAGGAAGAAGACAGTGGCTTTGCAGTGACACCAAAGTGAAAGTATTGTGTAGCATTACTACCATTTTCTTCCCCAAATGCACGACTCTGCCAAGCAGTTGAAACCTCTTCAAGTTTTCTCAGATCTCATTTTCATTGTTCCTTAAGGGAATCCACTTTTGCAAATATTCCATAGAAGTGACGCCTCTGTTTGGCAATGTTCCTTACACAGATGCTAAATAGAACCAGCCTCACAAGGCACTCTGCTAATTACATTTCTCTCCTCTGAGTGAATTTCATCTACCACTCCACCAGCTTCTAATTCAGTCCACCACCTTGGGACCTACTCCCTAGACTGCACAGCTTATTAAAAGGCCTTCTGTGTGGAACTGTATCAAAGCTTTGCTGAAATCAAGTAAACCTCATCCAGAGCTGCCCCTTCTCTACCCAAGTGAAGAAATCAATGTTATTCATTTAACGTGATCTGCTTATGGTAAAATCACATTGCCTTGGATCCTGTAACCCTCTGAATTGTACATAATTCACCATACTTTCTGCCATCAATTTTCCCACTACTGAAGTAAGGCATCCAAGCATGTAATTTCCACCTTTATGAAGAGTGATCACAACCACCCTTCCCCTGTCTTGTGGAGTCACCCCCAGAAACTTAGGAAATATTAAGAAAAGAAACCAACTGGCATCATCATTATGATCACTCCTTGGCTAATATATAAAGTTCTGGTCAACCTATTTCAAACAAGATATAGCAAATCTAGAAAAGATAGAAAAAGGGCAACAAAAATGATAAAGGGGATGGAACAAGCCCCCTATGAAGAAAGCAGAATGATAGAGAAGATATGATAGAGGTTTATAAAATCATTAAGACCATGGAAAAGGGAACAGTTATTTTCTCATTTAAACTGTGCTAGAACAAAGGGATATGCCATGAAACTAACAGATGGCATGTTTAGAACAAATCTGAGAAAATGTTTCCACAATTAAGCTGTGGAACTTTTTGATGAAAGATACAATCAAGGTTAATAGCATACAGTTGTGGTCAACATTATTGGTACCCTTGAAGTTTAGGTATGTTGTGTACAATATCTTGAGCAATAATTGGAAATATCCAACTGTAAGTCATCATAATATTTTAACAGTATGCTCAAAGATGTCTGTGCAACTTAGACGTAGTAAATTTCTGAGAAAACACACAAATAATCCTGTCCAGGTCATAACTGCACCCTTCACTAATATTTGGTTGCACAACCCTTGGCAGTGAAGACAACCTCCAAAATGTTCCTTGTAGTCATCTATAAAATTTGTGCAGTTTCTCCCACACTTCAACTGCAATTTGTTCCAGCTCATGAATGTTTCCAGTATATCTTTTACCAATGGCAGATTTCAGCTCTTTCCAAAGGTTCTTGATTGGATCAAGATCAGGACTCACTGCTGTCCAGTTTAAAACAGTCCATTATTTTTCCTTTTTAACCATTCTTTTGTACTTTTGGATATATGTTTTGGGTCACTGTCCTGCTGGAGGAACCATGACTTTTAACCCAGACTTAGCTTTCTGACACTGGGTAGCACATTTCACTCCAAAATACCTTGGTAGTCCTCAGACTTCATGATTCCTTTAATATGTTCCAGGCCTCCAGTTCCTGAGGCAGCAAAACAGCCCCACAACATTATGGAACCCCCACCATATTTAAATGTGGGAAAGGTGTTTTTCCTTATAAGCTTCATTTCTTCATCTGTAAATATATCGCTGGTCTGCATTACCAAAGAGCACAAGTTTGGTTTCATCTGTCCACAGACATTTTTCCCAGAAAGATTGTGGTTTCTCAGGGTGGGTTTGGGTAAAGATGAGGCATGTCTTTTTATGTCTGTCTTTGAGAAGAGAGGTCCTCCCTGGCCTTCGCCCATGAAGTCCTTCTTTGACTAGTGCACAACCACCACGCCAGATTGCTCCAGGTCAGCATTAAGCTCTTTGGATGTTGTATGTGGTGCTTTTCCAACAGTTCACACTAACCTTCGAAGACTTCTTGGATTAATTTTCCTCTTCCCACCGTGTCCTGGGAAATTCTTGACAGTTCCATGAGCAGAAAACATCTTAATAACATTGCGAACTATAGACACAGGGGGCCTGATATTCTAAAGGCATTTACACAGTTTACTGACCTGCAAACTGTGTTAGTGCCGCTGAATATCCCCAACTATCACAGCTTTGGTGAAATTAGATCTTACCTGCTAATTTTCTTTCCATGAGTCACTCCGGTCCAGGCCAGACTCCTGGGTTGTGCTTCAGTTCCAGCAGATGGAGACTGAGCTTCTGACACTTTTGTGATGTCACTACATAAGGAAGAGGGAACACCCCCCCATAGGTCAGTATGATATGGAAAAGCAGAACCACCAAACTGGAAAAACAAGAACTATTTACAGATCCAAATGGGTACGAACATCCCTCAACAGGACGATGAGCTAACAACTAATCCCCCACCAGTGCTGACTGATACCCTACAGGGCCACTGGCAGCGCCCATAAATCAAAATTCCCAGGCAGCCTCACCTATTCACTCTTAAAGGGCGGGTTCTGGCTCTCCTCATGGAAAGAAAATTAGCAGGTAAGGACTAATTTCACCTTCCATATCTCCCTCCGGTCCAGGCCAGACTCCTGGGATGTAACAAAGCAGCATTTATTTATTTACTTTTATATATTGCGCTCTTTGAAATCAGTATAGTTTACATATAACATGAACAATAAAATAGTTTTACTGTTCTTGTTATTTCCAGTTCAATGTAAACAGTTTACATGGAACAGTTTAGTTTAAATAGAATTAGAACTAGGACAATGGAACAGTAAATAAACAAATAAGATGGAGCTATCTGATCTTAATAAGTGTTAATATGGGGAGAAGAACTTGGACTGGAAGCAAGTTGGGCTGTAAAGGCATTGGTCTTGTTTAGGGTGGTTGGTTGTAAGCTAATTGGAACAGGTACGTCTTTAATGCCTTCCTAATGTATGTCAGATCTGGGATGGCTCGGATCGTTGGAGGTAGGGCATTCCAGTGGGTTGGTGCAAATAAGCAGAAGGCACGATTCCTGGTAGATTGGATACAAGTCCTTATTGCTGAAGGGATGACGTGTGATCTCCTAGTTCTGTTCTCCAGGGTCCGTTGTACGAGCTCAGCGAGGGAGGTTGCAGACAGACCGTTAAGAGCCCTGAAGGTAAGAAGGAGGGCTTTGTATATCAGGCGATTTGTTATAGGGAGCCAGTGAAGCTGTATCAGGAGGGGCGTGATGGACCTTTCCACCAGGAATTTGTCCTAACCTTTTTTACACCCAGCTCAGCTACAAGACAGTCCTCTAGAAGGGACCGAGTCCCTGGGCCCACGGGTTCCATGAAAAGACTGAGAATGACCCCAAAGCACAGAAGCAGAGGGGAAGAAAGGTTTTCCAGGTCAGTAATGATGAAAGTTCCGGGACCTCCGGGGATCCAGCCAGCGCAAACTCGGTGGATGGGTGGAGGCTGACAAGAAAAGGGGCACCATCCAGCTTCACAGGCTCCCTGGACCTGTCTTCCGGAAAGCAATAAGATTTCATCTCACCCAGGTTCTTCACCAGCTTCTCCAAATTGGCTCCAAAATGAAGTTTCCTCTCAAAAGCCAGTTGGGCCAACCAGGCTTTGGAAGATTCCACTGCCCAGTGCAAGAGCCAAATCCAGTGCCACGATAAGGTCATCAGGGCACCATCTCTGGCTGACAAACATACCAGGTCATAAATGGCATCAGAAAGGAAGGCCGCAGCAGACTCCAGAAGAGGGGTAGTATCATCTGGCAAAAGAGACTGAATCCACTGAAGTTGGGTTCAAGACATAGACTCGCACATACTGCCAACTGCAGAATAAAAGCTGCCACAGTGAACTGGCTCTTCAACAACAAATCCACCTTACAGTCCAGAAAATCCTTTAAGGCCGATTCACCTTCCACGGGAATGGTGGTGTGTCTGGTAACCGCCATGACTTGTGCATCCACCTTGAGAATACCAAACCATTCAATGCATTCCTTCGATGGGAGAGCACAGATCTTCTTACATACCCTTAATCCTTAGGCAGGGAGTCGGGAGAGTCCAACCGAATCATATCCTTAATCACATCTGGGAATGGGAAGACAGTAGTGGATTGCCAAACTCCTTAAAGGAGTGGATGCATCTTCAGCTCCTGCTCTGTGCCACAAACAACTGTCAAGTTCAAGGCAGACGAGACCCTAGCAATCAATGCCACCAGCTCCTCCTTCCGGAATAGATGGATCATTCTTGGCCTCTTCATAATCTTCTGAAGGCCAGAGTACTTTTTCATTCACGTCAGAGTCCAGTACCGAGCCATCTGAATTCAATTCATAGTCAAAACCTCAGACAGCTCCCAGCTGTTCCCCATCTGCAGGGGGCACCCCTCGCTGGGAATGTTTAGCCAAAGGCAATCGAACAGGGCTTCCACTCTCAGTCTGCCCCGCATGAGACTGCGCCTGAGGGCACTCAGGGGCTGCAGGGTCCGAATTTCCACAGCAGCAGGACCAGGCCTGCTGCAAAAAAAGAAAAGAATCCCGAAGAGGACAATCCAGAGTCTGGAAGCTCTCCTCTTGGAAATTACCCCTCCCAACACCAGGGGGCACAGCCGCCACAGACCCCCTAGAAGATGAGGAGAGGCTCACAGCATGCTCACTGGATATCCTTGCCCATAGTGCCATCCGTCACCTCCTGTAGATAATACGTTGAAACCCTCCGCCCAGCGTGCAGCCGTGGCCAAGAAAGCAAAAAGAATGCTAGGAATCATAAGGAAAGGAATGGCGAATAAAACAAAGAATATTATAACGCCTCTGTATCGTTCCATGGTATAACCACACCTTGAATATTGCATGCAATTCTGGTTGCCATATCTTAAAAAGGATATAGCGTTATTAGAAAAGATACAGAGAAGGGTCACCAAAACAGTAAAGGGGATGGAAGGATACCTCCATGAGGAAAGGCTTAAAAGGTTAGGGCTTTTCAACGTGGAAAAGAGCCGGCTGAGGGGAGATATGATAGAGGTCTATAAATTAATGAATGGAGTGGAACGGGTAAAGGTAGATCAATTGTTTATGTCATCAAAATATAGAAAGACTAGGGGACATGCAATAAAGCTACAGTGTAACCTATCTAAGACTAATAAGAGAAAATATTTTTTTCACTCAACATAATCAAACTCTGGAATTTGTTACCGGAGGATGTAGTAAAGGCTGTTAGTGTAGCTGGTTTAAAAAAGTTTTAGACAAGTTCCTGAAGGAAAGGTCCATAAACCATTATTAAAGAGGACTCGGGAAATCCACTGCTTGCCCTGGGACTAGCATTGCGGAACCTGTGTGCCTTACTGGCAACCTGCCAGATACTTCTGACCTGGATTGGCCACTGTTGGAAACAAGATACTGGGATTGATGGACATTGGTCTGACCCAGTATGGCATTTCTTATGTTCTTATGAGGCAGGAAAGGCTGGATTAACTGCATGCCCCAGCTGACAAAGGGGGAGCAGGCCCTCCTGAGACAATTCAGAAGCTGCCATGCAAGAAGAGCAGAGTCCAGAATGTGGAGAAGAGACACCTCGCTTGCCACAGGTCAAACGTCGTTTCCTGGAAGAATACAAGGCAAGTATCACAACAGCGCATGCTGAGGTCTCGGTGGCCTGAAGGCACACGTTAACTATGCTTTTACTGTGGCACACGTTACAGATGCTAAGGTAGGAACATGCATTGGAGCCGCTTGGGAAGAATGCACATACAGAACATGTGACTGCCAAGTGCAGAATAGGAGAAAATGCTATCAACAAATGCAAAATACAGTGGAAAACCCCCTACACCGCGCTAATGGCCACCAGCAGTCCACCCTAAATTGCGTCCCAGGAAGACAAAATCAGGAACCCCCAACAAGGACAATGACGAGATCAAGCCTTGGTACTCACCCCCTTAAAGGCAGAGAATCCTTGCCGGACTCAGCTCTACTCCCCTGAAACTGTTTTATTGGCTTTGCAGCATTACGTTTAAGGTGGCTGGCAGACAGATAAGAACATAAAATATGTCATACTGGGGCAGACCAAGGTCCATCAAGCCCAGTATTCTGTTTCCAACAGTGGCCAATCTAGGTCATATGTACCTAGCAGTTTCCCCAAAAGACACAGGTTCCACAATGCTTGTACTGGGTCAAGCATTGATATCCTGGGTCCCTTCTTAATAATGGTTTATGGACCTTTCCTCCAGGAACTTGTCCAAACCTTTTTTAAACCCAGCTACACTAACAGCCTTTACTACATCCTCCGGTAACAAATTCCAGAGTTCGATTACACGTTGAGTGAAAAAATATTTTCTTTTATTAGTCTTAAATAGTTTACCCTGTAGCTTCATTGCATGTCCCCTAGTCTTTCTATATTCTGATAACGCAAACAATCGATCTCCGTTTACCCGTTCCACTCCGTTCATTAATTTATAGACTTCTATCAAATCTCCCCTCAGCCGTCTCTTTTCCAGGTTAAAGAGCCCTAACATTTTTAGCCTTTCTTCATTAGGAGTATCCCTCCATCCCCTTTATCATTTTGGTGGCTCTTCTCTGAACCTTTTCTAAAATCGCTATATCCTTTTTAAGATACGGCGACCAGAATTGCACACAATATTCAAGGTGCGGCCTCACCATGGAACGATATAGAGGCATTATAATATCTTTTGTTTTATTTTCCATTCCTTTCCTTATGATATCTAGCATTCTATTTGCTCTCTTGGCCGCCGCTGCACACTGAGACAAGGGTTTTAACATGGTATTCACAACGATGCCTAAATCTTTTTCCTGGGTGGTGGTTCCTAATGTGGAACCTTGCATCGTGTAACCATAGTTTGGGTTGTTCTTCCCTAGGTGCATAGCTTTGCACTTATCCACATTAAATTTCATCTGCCATTTTGATGCCCAGTCTTCCAATTTATCAAGATCCTCTTGCAATTTTCCACAATCCTCTTGGGTTTTAACAACTTTAAATAGTTTTGTCTCATCTGCAAATTTGATAACCTCACTCATTATTCCACTTTCCAGGTCATTTATGGATATGTCAAAAAGCAGCGGACCCAGCACAGATCACTGGGGTACAGCACTATTCACCTTTCTCCATTGGGAAAATTGGCCATTTAGCTGTACCCGTGGTCTTGTATAACAGGGTGTCAGCTATCTATGAGTCATTCATTCAGTTCTGTCTGGTTAAAACTGCCTGCCTGCTCAGAGAGTTTGTCCTAAAGTAACCCCCAAGCTCAGCTCCATTATCACTCCTCGACCTAAAGTAACCCCAAGCTCTGATCTGGGCTAGCAGGCTGACTTAGCATGATTTTTCTCACATGAAATATTCTTTGTACAATATTCTTTGCTGATCCAAAAATCCAAATAAATCTTTAATTAGTAATACACCTCTGCTTTCTATCTTTTAACCAGTTCCTGATCCACAATAGTACACTGCCTCCTATCCCATGACTCTTTAGTTTTGCCAAAAGTCTCTGATGAGGGACCTTGTCAAAGGCTTTCTGAAAGTCCAGATACACTATATCAACCGACTCACCTTTGTCCACCTGTTTATTCACACCTTCAAAAAAACATAACAGATTAGTAAGACAAGATCTTCCTTGTCTAAAGCCATGTTTGCTGTCTCCCATTAGGCCATGACTATCTACATGCTGAGTAATTTTATTCTTTATGATGGTTTCTACCCATTTTTCCCGGTACCGACGTCAGGCTCAACGGTCTGTAGTTTCCCAGATCACCCCTCGAACCCTTTTTAAAAATTGGTGTTACATTGGTGATCCTGCAATCTTCAGGTATTAGAGATGATTTTAATGATAGTTCACAGATTACTAATAGCAGATCTGCAATCTCATATTTCAGTTCTTTCAACATCCTTGGATGTATACCATCCAGCCCAGGTGATTTGCTACTCTTCAGTTTATCTAATAGTTGCAATACATCTTCCTTCAATTCTTCCACACCTTTAAATATCACTTCAATCATGGGTAACATCCCTACATCTTCCTCAGTAAAGACCGAAGCAAAGAATTCATTCAGTCTCTCCACTATCGCCTTGTCGCCTCTTAGTGCCCCTTTAACCCTTCTATCATCTAATGGGCCAACTGACTCTCTCACAGGTTTTTTGCTACGAAGGTACTTGAAAAAGTCTTTATTTCATGTTTTTACTTCCGCAGCAAGCTTCTTCTCAAATTCTCCCTTTGCCTGCTGTATCAATGCCTTGCATTTGATTTGCCAGTGCTTGTGCTGTTTCCAGGTTTCGTCGTTTGGCTCTTTTTTCCATTTCCTGAAAGATGCTTTTTTGGCAACAGCAGCCTCTGCGACCTCAACTTTGAACCATGCTGGCAGATTTTTGGACTTCCTTCCACTTTTCTTAAAGCGTGGAATACAGCTGATCTGGGCTTCCAAGATAGTATTTTTCAACAACACCCAAGCTTGATGTAAGTCTTTAACCTTTGCAACTGCTCCTTTTAGTTTTTTCTTAACTATTTTTCTCATTTTATCATAGTCTCCCTTTCGAAAGTTAAAAGGTAGTACTGTGGATTTCCTTACTATCCCTCCTCCACTAATTAAATCAAAGGCGATCGTGCTATGATCACTATTGCCAAGTGGCCCCAACAACCTTATCTCTTGCACTAGATCTGGTGTTCCACTAAGGACTAGGTCTAATATGGCTTCCCCTCTGGTCGGTTCGTGAACCAGCTGCTCCAAGAAGCAGTCATTTATTTCATCTAGGATCTTTATCTCCCTAGCATGTCCTGCTGTGACACTGACCCAGTCGATACCGGGGTAATTGAAATCACCCATTATTATTACTGTGCTATAACGTTTGTTAGCTTCCTTGATTTCTTTGAGCATTTCATCATCCATTTGTTCATTCTGGCCAGGAGGTCGATAGTAAACCCCCACTGCCATCGCCTTCCCCTTTTTACATGGAATTTCAATCCATAGAGATTCTACAGCAAATTTTGTTTCCTGCAAAACTTTAATCCTTTCTGACTCAATGCCCTCTCTAACAGAGCGCAACCCCTCCACCAATTTGATCAGCACTATCATTACGATATAGTTTGTACCCAGGTATCAGTGTCCCACTGGTTGTCCTTCTTCCACCATATCTCCGATATTCCAATCATATCTAACCTTTCATTTAGTGCTATATATTCTAACTCTCCCATCTTATTTTTTAGACTTCTAGCATTTGCATACAAGCATTTTAGAAACTGTATTTTATTCATATTAATTTGGCTGTTGGTAGATATGGGTAATCTGGGATATTTTTTTATATACTTTATTTATAAACACCGATAAACAAACAAAAAGTAACCACAAAGGCAAGCTCCGAGCAGGGGTTGGTTCTGATCCCCAACTCAGAGTACAACAAACCGTCAGGTGCATTTTTCAGATAACACCCTCCCGCCCACTCCCACCCCCCGCCCCCCTCCCTCCCACATAGTCACCATCCATCCACATAGTGGAACAATTTCCGGGAGCTCTACAGAGAACCCTTAAATCACAGCCCACTCTATCCCTGCCACTACAGCCCCATTTGCAACACTTCATTACGGATACCAGGGCTCAGGATTTGGATATAGGGGTCCCATAGCCTCTGAAAGGCCGGCCACCGTCTCACACTACCCCGAGCGCGCCTACATTCCAAGAGCATCAATTGGTGAAAGGTGTTTCACCATGCCCAAAAGGAGGGCGGCTGTCGTTCCCGCCACCCACGCAGAAGGGGGCCCTTACCCACCAGACAGGCCTTGCGTACCAGCAAACGTTCCCATTTCCCTTTGGGCTGGGTGGGGCGTAGTTTATCCAATACCACTAGGGAACCATCCCAACACACCTGTTGCCCCAACAATCCAGCCAGAAAGGAACAGATTTTAGCCCAATAAGGACGTATTAGTCGACACCCCCACCACATATGGAACAATGTCGCAAGGGGCTCGGAACACCGCGGGCATCGCCCGTCTAGTGTGATATGGCAGCGGAGGGCCCGCCGAGGAGAAATATGCACACGAGTTATGCTTTTAAATTGTATTCCTCTCCAGCGGACCCCCACCGCCAACTCTACAATATGCTGTAAGGCGCCCAGCACCGTGCCGGGAGGAACCTCACAACCCATTTCCGCCGCCCAGGCCAATTCCACCGAACGATAGTCAGTTACCGGCCGGAAGGGGGCCACCCTATTCCTCAACACTCGGATAGATGGCGATTCTGCACCCCCCAGCTCAAAGAACTCTAGGATTTGCGCCGAGCGCTCCACCCGGAGTTCCGTTACCGGCAGTGAGGCCACATAGTGAGAAATCTGCAGGTATGCAAAAGAATGACCAGGCCTCAACTCATATTCCCCACTCAAGGTCTGGAACTGTTTGCATTTCCCCAATGGGTTGACCACATGGCCTACATTGCAAATGCCCTTCTGGGCCCATTCATGAAACATTCCCATGTCGGTCCCTGGGGTAAACTGCGCATTGCCCTGAAGCGGTAGCCAGCTCGAGACCCTCCAATTCCGGCCCCAATACGCGTTCAACCGCCGCCAGGTCCGTCGGACCGATCTCAACACCACACTCTTCCCTACTCTACCCCAGCTCAGCCTGGTGTCGTGGTGCAGCAAAGCCAGCAAGGAATTTGGTGCTGCGAGCACTTCCTCGAAGGCCCTCGGGGTGTATACTTCGGTGCCCCCCAGCCAGTCTCCCATATGGCGTGACTGACAAGCCAGAGCATAAGCCTCTAGATCCGGAAGCCCTAGCCCTCCCTGTTCCCATGTACCCAACCAACCGACCATAGGGAATCCGCGCTCTCTTACCGTGCCACAGAAAACTCGCTTTCTAACCGCCGAAGATCACATCTCATCATCCAAACGGGAAGGGTCTGCATCCAATAAACTATCCTCGGTAGGACGACCATCTTGATCGCCGCTTTCTTCCCCGACAAGGATAAGGGGAGGGATCTCCACGCCAGCAATTGTTCCCGCAGCCTACCCAAGGTCCATTCAAAGTTACATCGATAGAGCCGAGACGGCTGACTCGTTAGCCGAATGCCTAAGTACTTGAAGTATTCCTCGGCCCATCTGAAAGGAAAGTCCCCTTGCCACCCGGTCCTCAAATGGCCCGACACATCTAATGCCTCGGATTTCTCCATATTGATTGTGAAACCCGCAAAGCATCCGAAAAGATGAAACTCCCGTAACAACGAGGATAAGGAGTCCCGAGGTGTGGACACGTGCACCAGTAAATCGTCCGCGAAGGCGGATAGTTTGAACTCATGCGGGCCTATGCGTATTCCCCGTATCGCAGGAGATTGCTCCACTCTCCGTATAAGGGGATCAAGAGACAACACAAAAAGAAGAGGGGACAAGGGACATCCCTGCTGGGTGCCTCTGTGCAAGCTGAAAGTCTCGGACAGCACCCCGTTACAGTAAATTGCTGCGGACGGTTCAGCACACAGGCTGTGAACCATCTTACAAAAGGCGGTCCCTAGCCCATAGCACGGGAGCAAGTACTGTAGGTATTGCCAATCCACTCTATCAAAGGCTTTCTCCGCGTCAAAGCTCACTAATAACGAAGGCATCTGTCTACGCTGCACCCACTCCAACGAGGATAAGATTTTACGAAGGTTACGTACTGCGTGTCGATTTTTTACAAATCCTACTTGCGATTCGTGAACTAGCTAACCTAGCACCCCCGCCAGACGATCAGCCAGAATCTTGGCCAAGATCTTAACATCAAAGTTGAGCAAGGAAATGGGGCGGTAGGACGCCGCCTGCAATGGGTCCTTCCCAGGCTTGGGAAAAAGAGTAATATATGCCTGGTTCCCACCCCATTTGAAGCCACCCTGCTCCGCTCTCTTAGTGTGGAGGGCCACCAGAACGGGGGAAATATAGTCATTAAGGATCTTATAAAACTCCGCCCCCAACCCGTCTGGTCCCGGTGATTTATAGCAACTCGCCTTGGCAATAACCGTTTGCACCTCTTGTATTGTCAACGGTTGGTCAAGCATCGCCCTCTCTGTTTCACTCAACCTCGGTAAGTCCAAATCCTGCACATAAGACACCATCCGTGTCGGAGATCCCGCCTCAGCCGTATAGAGAGTCTGGAAAAAGGAACAAAAGACCTGGGCTATCTGCGGGTTATCCCTATGAAGGGTCCCCCGATCGTCCCTAAGTGCTGTGACCAATCGCGAACCTCGGAGGCCCCACAAACAACGCGCCAGTAACTTGCCCGGTTTATCACCTTGACATTACATTTGGTACCGGTAATACATAACGGATTTCTTTGCCCGTTGGTGTAAAAGTTCATTTAAGGCCGTTTGCGCTTCCCAAAGCTGTTTTTTAAGTGCAGGGCTGGGAGTGCCCGCATGCCGTCTGCGAAGCTTCGTAACTAACTTCTCGAGGCGGATAATATGTTCAGCCCGTAGCCGCCATTTCCGCGCCATGTAGCCAATAATATCTCCCCTTAAGACAACTTTAACCGTCTCCCACACCAGTTCGGGATCATCCTGATGTCCAATGTGGTCGGACTCGAACTCCTGCCAGCGTTGGGCCAAAAATTGACGAAACTGGGTGTCTTTGTAAAGCTCCAGTGGGAACCGCCAAATTCGCGCCCCCTATCTCCTATTCCCCACATCTCAAGCCAAATTGGAGCGTGATCCAAAATCTCCACGGGGCCAATCTGCGCCTCTGCCACCGTGGCAAACAAACCTTTCGTAATCAACAGGTAGTCGATCCGCGCACTGGATCCATGTGCACGAGACTGGTGAGTATAATCCCTTTCGTCAGGGTGCAAGAGCCACCAGGGATCGACCAGCCCCAAACGGGCACACAAACGAAGCAGCGCACGAGCCGACTGAAATAGTTCCCTTGGGCCACTTCCCCTCGAGGTGTCTAATGCTACATCCATCACACCATTGAAGTCGTCTCCCAAAATCAGTGGTATTTCGGGCAATTGCTCTATTTGGGATGCCAAGCGAGAATACAGGGCAGAATCCGGCACATTGGGACAGTAAAGATTTCCGATAAAGACAGGCTTCCCACCTAATAGGCCATGCAACAAAATAAAACGCCCCATGGGATCTACAACATCTTTTAGAACATCAAATCGGGTGTTTTTGTGTATTAGCACCACCACCCCCCCTTCTTACCCGTGGCCGGGGCCCCCCAGACCTGCCCCACCCAGTCCCGGTGAAGTTTGCGGTGTTCCTCTGCTGTCTGGTGGGTTTCTTGAAGCAAAGCTATATCGGCTCGTTGCCGGGCCAGAGCCTGCAATATTTTAGATCTCTTTTATTGGGCTCCCCAGGCCACAGACATTCCAAGAAATTATTTTCAGATTAGCGGGGTAGTAGAGGACTCCTTCACTAACGCAGTACCAATGTCCCAGAGAGGGCCCCCCCCCCAGCCTGGGGCTCCCTCCACCATACACACTGAGTTCTCCCCCATTTCAAAACCCTTCCATCCCGGATGTGACTATGCCCCCCCTCCCACCCCTCTCATTCTCTCTATCTTCCACTGACCCTGGTGGGCCAAGGAGATCATCTCCCCGGGATCAGTTAGATGCGTGCGGTCTTCCCCGCCCTCTTGCCCCGGTGGATAAGCCCCGCTGCACCTTGTGTTACAGGCTCTTCATCAGTTTAGTAATTGGGCCTCCCATTGCAAGCCTACTGAGAGCCCCTACAATGGGGAGCCGTGCGAGTCCCGTACAAGAAGTGGGGCCCATAGGAAGCCTCCGGAGAGGCCCCCCGAGGGTTCGTCTCCTTAACTTGGACAGTCCCCGTGAACCGCGACAGTGCGGTCTCACCCCCCGGCTCTCAGGGAGCTCTTACCCGGTTAGGGAGGGCGCTCCCCGCCTACCCTCCCCCCCCCATGTCCCTAGGCCTGCACGGCACCACAATGAAGAGAAGGACCCAACTCATTAGCCACAAGTTGCCCGGGCCCCACACCACAGCTAGGGTTCATGGCGTCCTCTATCGCTGCCCGGCGCACCCGTGCCAAGCACGGGAGTAGCCGGGGTTGGTAGATGATTGGCAGCTAGACCCACCTCCCAAGGGCGTGGGAGGCCTCTCTTAGTACTCCGTCTACCCCGGCATTACCAGCAGGCCCGAGGGGCTATCCCACCCCTCCCGTTGTTACTGTACACACGCACGTGCAACACACCAGTACTTTAACATGAAAACCCCCAAAGATAAACGTACAAGAAACTAAAACAGCAACCAGCAAACCATTCCAGTCTTTGTATCGGGGCAGCCGGGGGAGCATCGCACAGGGCGCTCGGAGCCACCGCTGCACGTCACCCCGGTGGAGAGTGTGTCCAAGGTTATAGCGGCCGACCAGCCTCCCCGAGCTCGTCTCAGGCCCCTTCTTCTCCAACCCGCAGCATGCAGATCCTTGCCCCAGGATATCCCAAGGGGGGGCTCCGGATACAGTTAATGGCCCCTGCAGATGCCAGGCCTATATATGTCTGCCATTATCTCTGCAAGGCAAAGGTCCACTGTCCGGGGATGGTCGGGCCTACACGTGTCTTAAGTTGCACATGCAGCCACCAGCAACGGTCACTCTCCTCTCTCCAATGCAGCAATGTAGGGCCCAGCCTCCATGGCGGATTCAAAGGACCAATGGCTCCCTGCGTGAAACACGTGTAACCGGGCAGGGTATTGCACAGAAAACCTGACATTTAAGGTAATCAGCTTTTGACAAAGGGGGGCGTAGGCTCGGCGTTTTTGACTGAGCGCCACGGAGTAATCCTGGGCAAAGCGGATTTTCATATTGTCATGTGTGAGCTCTCCCTTCTGCCGCGCGGCTCGAAGTATGGTTTCCTTTTGGGGGAAATAAAGAAATTTCGCCAAAACCACTCTCCGCCGCTGATCACGGTGCTGTTTGGCTCCCACTCGATGTGCTCTTTCGATCTGCACTTTACCGCCATCTTCAATGCCTTCAAAGAGCTGCGGGAGTAAAGTTTCTAGGTATTGCACGAGATCTTTATCCGCGATTGAATTGGCAATGCCCATCACCCTCAGGTTGTTACGCCTGGAGCGATTTTCTAAATCGTCCATTTTCAATTCGTGGGCTTGCAGCTGGGATTTCAGTAGCGTTAGATCTTGTGTTAGGGTCTCCAGGCTATCCTCAGCTTTGCCGATACGATCCTCTGCTTCTTGGAGCCTACTTCCCAGGGCTCCGACAGAGGCCTGCAGGCTATCCATTTTGTCGTGCTGTGCCGTGAATTGTACCGACAATGCTTCTGCTACTGCTGCAGAAACCTCCTCCACGAATGCCGGGGACGTGGGCAATTAAGGCATGGCAAGGTTGTCGGAGTGGCCCGCTCTTTCTCCCTATGAGCAGTTTTTACCGCGGATGCCATCGCTCTGATTATCGCCCGACCACTGCTCGAGACCAAGTGGACCACCGTGCCCGGGCTAGTATAGTCACTGACCAACTTTCGGTATGTAAAAACGGCAATAAAGGCACGGTTTGGGCCGGGGAAGACCGAAGCGCTAGCAGTAGCGACCTGCTGCTCTCACCGCATCACGTGATCTCCTCAATCTGGGATATTTAAGCTCTGTCTGCTCCATACTCGAGGGCATTTGGGCTACTTTATTCTTTTTTGGAACCTCTCTGCTTTTGGTAGTATCCTTCAAGGATACATTCTTCTGAACCATCCGCTCTTGAGCGACTGTCGGCTTTCCCCTATTATCTAGTTTAAAAGCTGCTCTATCTCCTTTTTAAAGGTTAATGCCAGCAGCCTGGTTCCATCCTGAAATCCTCGCAAGAAGAAAAGGAACCTCCAACCGAGTTAACACCCCTAAAGACTTCCGAAAAACACGCAAAGACACCACAGAAAGAGCACTCTCCCTGGCTGCACCAACAATCTGGACCTCTCTACCAGACGAGCTGAGATCGACGACGGACCTCAAAGACTTTCGCAAACAGCTGAAGACAATGCTGTTCATAGAACACTTTGGACACGTCACCTGACCTAACTACCAGGAACTACCAACCTACCCCACTCCGACCCCCTGATAAGAAAATGTATAATGGCACAAGATGTATCTTAGCACTCAATGTATAGAACAGTGTATTATAGCACATGCTGTATCATAGCGCACAATGTACATAGCTCAACCTAATCAAACACACTATAACATCTTACACACAAAGCGTGATATATCTTTCACTGCATGAAAACACGTTCACTACTTTTGATTGTTTTGATGTGATACCGCCTTGACTGAAGGATAAGGCGGCATAGAAATATTGTTAAATAAATAAATAAATCCCGGTTAAGGTGAAGCCCATCCCTTCGGAAGAGCCCCTCCTTTCCACAGAATGTTCCCCAGTTCCTAACAAATCCAAAACCCTCATCTCTGCACCACTGTCTCATCCACACATTGAGACTCCGGAGCTCTGCCTGCCTTTTGGGTACTGCGCGTGGAACGGGAAGCATTTCGGAGAACGCTACCCTGGAAGTTCTGGATTTCAACTTCCTACCTAAAAGCCTAAATTTAGCCTTCAGAAGCTCCCTACCACATTTTCCTATGTCATTGGTACCGACATGTACCAAGACAGCAGACTCCTCCCCAGCACTATCTAAGACCTTATCTAGGTGGCGCGTGAGGTCCGCTACCTTCGTACCAGGTAGGCATGTTACCAGGCGATCCTTACATCCTCCAGCCACCCAGCTATCTACATGCCTAATGATCGAATCACCAACTATAACGGCTGTCCTAACCCTTCCCTCATGGGCACATGGCCCTGGAGAAACATCCTCGGTGCGAGAGGGTTTTACATCACCTGGAGGATAGGTCCTAGTTACAGGATCACTTCCTGCCACACCAGGGTGATGCTCTCCTGTCACGTGACCTCTCTCCTCCATGGCAACAGGGATGCTGCCAAACTGGAGGTGGGACTTCAGGACTATATCCCTGTAGGTCTTGTCTATGTACCTCTCTGTCTTTCTTATGTTTTCCAAGTCTGCTACTCTAGCCTCTAGAGAACAGACTCGTTCCTTGAGAGCAAAGAGCTCCTTGCACCTAGTGCACACGTAAGACCTCTCACCAACTGGGAGAAAATCATACATGTGACACTCAATGCAAAAGACTGGAAAGCCCCATCTCGCTGCTGGACTGCTGTCTGCATCTTAGTTTTAAGCTTGTGTTTAGATCTTTAAGTTCTTTACTTACTAAGGGTTGCTATGGATATTTATACTAATAAAACTGTACCTAATACATTTAATATACCTTGTTCACCTGAAGCTTTATTAATCTCAGGTCCTTAGTGTATGACCGATTTGGGTAACGAGCTTCACCTGAGAGCACCTCCTGTCTTTTAAGATGTGTAAGTACCTATAAAGCTACAATTATCCCAGGAGAGGGAGGGAGGGAAATACTTATGAAAAGAGGGCTGCTAAACAGTACGCTGTCCTGTGCTGCTGAGGTAAGCTATATTCTGATTTGATTTAAATTATAGCTCTTTGCTGCTGCTAGGCTCTAACTTATTATGAAATTTAAACTACAAGCTCTCTGCTGGGTTCTAAATTTAACCAGAAAGCTCTCTTCTGTGTTTTAAATTTAAACTAAAAGTACTTTGCTGATACTAGGCCCTGAGTGACTATTAAATTTAAACTACAAGCTCTCTGCTGGGTATGAAATGTAACCAGAAAGTTCTCTTCTGTGTTTTAAATTTAAACTTAAACTGCTGCTACTAGGCCCTGACTGATTTAACAAAAAATAGTGGTTCACAGATTAGCTTTAATAGAAAGAATTCCTTTTAGAAAATTCCCAGAAGTATATACTCACAATTGCAGATCTCTCTCCGGAAGTAACAGTCCCCTTTTCTAGTCCTTCAAGACTAGATCACTCTGAGAGCCTTCAGCAATCTTTGGGCTGTGTGAGGCTGCTGAAATCCTCGCAAATATATGAGACCCACAACTGCCCGAGAACCAACAAAAGGGGAGGTGGAGTTCTTATCACAAGAAAGTCCCTAAGATTTAAAACGCTCTCAACTCAAAGCATGGAAAGCTGCAACATCACAACCATTTCAAACAAGCACATATTTCTCATATGCAGAGCACTGGGCACCAACACGGATGATCTTTCACTAATACTAGAGGAAATTTGCAACAACTCTAACCCTCAAAAGCCCCTCATCATCCTGGGAGACCTTAACATACCATCTATAACCACCAGACACGGCCAAGCTTTCACACAAGCAATCGAGGACCTCCAATACAAACACATAATAAATGCTCCAACCCATAACAAGAGAGGCACCCTTGACCTCATCTTCATACCAACTCCGCTCCTAGATAAGAAACTTATACAACCTCCAACAGTTACACCTATCCCATGGTCAGACCATTACATCATAACCCTCCAGATAACCACCCCTACACCAAACTCAACAGAATCAACAACCACACATAGATTCAGACAATTCAACAAAGATATGTTTGTATAAACAGGTCCTACCTCAAATAAACCTAGAATCAACAGACCTCGAGGAGATAAATAGCTGGAATGCCGAAATCCACTAAGAGCCAAACGACGAATCCTGAAAACAGCACAAGCACTGGCAAGTCAAATGCAAGGCATTGATAAGGCAGGCAAAGGGAGAATTTGAGAAGAAGCTTGCTGCGGAAGCAAAAACGCGAAGTAAAGACCTTTTCAAGTACATTCGTAGCAAAAAACCTGTGAGAGAGTCAGTTGGTCCATTAGATGATAAAGGGGTTAAAGGAGCACTAAGAGGCGACAAGGCGATAGCGGAGAGATTGAATGAATTCTTTGCTTCAGTCTTTACTGAGGAAGATGTAGGGATGTTACCCATGACTGAAGTGGTATTTAAAGGTGCGGAAGAATTGAAGGAAATATCGATACATCGGGAAGATGTATTACAACTATTAGATAAACTGAAGAGTAGCAAATCACCTGGGCTGGATGGTATACATCCAAGGGTGTTGAAAGAACTGAAATACGAGATTGCAGACCTGCTATTAGTAATCTGTGAACTATCATTAAAATCATCTCTAATACCTGAAGGTAGGAGGATCGCCAATGTAACACCAATTTTTAAAAAGGGTTCCAGGGGGATCCGGGAAACTACAGACCGGTGAGCCTGACATCAGTACCGGGAAAAATGGTAGAAACCATCATAAAGAATAAAATTACTCAGCATGTAGATAGTCATGACCTAATGGGAGACAGCCAACATGGCTTTAGACAAGGAAGATCTTGTCTTACTAATCTGTTATGTTTTTTTGAAGGAGTGAATAATCAGGTGGACAAAGGTGAGTCGGTTGATATTGTGTATCTGGACTTTCAGAAAGCCTATGACAAGGTCCCTCATCAGAGACTTTTGGCAAAACTAAAGAGTCATGGGATAGGAGGCAGTGTACTATTGTGGATCAGGAACTGGTTAAAAGATAGAAAGCAGAGGGTAGGGCTAAATGGCCAATTTTCTCAATGGAGAAAGGTGAATAGTGGTGTACCCCAGGGATCTGTACTGGGTCCGCTGCTTTTTGACATATTCATAAATGACCTGGAAAGTGGAATAACGAGTGAGGTTATCAAATTTGCAGATGACACAAAACTATTTAAAGTTGTTAAAACCCTAGAGGATTGTGGAAAATTGCAAGAGGATCTAGATAAATTGGAAGACTGGGCATCAAAATGGCAGATGAAATTTAATGTGGACAAGTGCAAGGTTATGCACCTAGGGAAGAACAACCCAAACTATGGTTATACGATGCAAGGTTCCACATTAGGAACCACCACCCAGGAAAAAGATTTAGGCGTCATTGTGGATACTGTGACATAGCAAGTCCTTCTAGCCGGGTAGAAACTCCCAAACACCAAGTTGAAAGTGCAGGGCTGCAATGTAAACAAAGACACATGGCTACTAGTTGTCAGGGAAACCAGGCCCGAGAGAAGGAAACACGCCCCTGCTATCAGTTTAGCAGAGAGTCACGGGGAAATTCTGAACACCTGCTAGGGGGTGGAGCCAGGCCCTACCCAGGAAAGCTGACTCATAAGGAGGCCCCAGCAAGAGAGAGGAGGAGAGAGAGGAAGGAGAATGGAAGCCAGAGTGAACAGGAAGAGAGACAAGCAGTGTCCCCTTTGAGGAAGGAAGGCCAGCTTCCAGTCAGAAGGTGGACGGAGTCTCCAGCTGAGGGAAGGTCAGAGGCTCCGGGTGAGAGACATAGCAGGAGCAGACCAGGCCAGCTGAAGTGTCCTCTGGATTACAAACAGAAAGAAAAGCCAGGAAGGCAGTTGAAATCTGCCTCACACAGGTTCAGTTGGGAACCGCTCGTTAGCCATACGCCACGGAGAAAACCTTCCACAGCCAGGCTCCCAGGTAAGCCCAAGGGCTGGGATTACAGGAACCCTTGTGAATTTAATGAACCGGAAGGCTGGGGCTAGGGGACCTGTTGTAACCAGTACTTAAATTCTGAGTGTACTGAAAAGCTGAGGGTTGGAGAAAAGGGCGCGGCACTAGAAAGAATTGGGCAGACAATTCCTACCTCAGAGGTGGAACTTATGGACACAGAGCCATCCTGTATGAATTTTCCTACAGAGGAAATGGATTGCACGATTACCCTGGCTGAACAGATAATATCTCTGTGTTAGAAACATATTGTGGAGAAAATACAAGCTGGCTGTGGAAAAGACAGAGCTGTATGAAACAGGGTAGTGAAGTTTAACCTGCTGGAAAAGAAATGATTTATGCTGCAGTGTGGTGAAGTTTAACCTGCTGGAAAGAAATGTTTGTTTTATGCTGAATGAAGCTATTTCTTATTTTGTCCTTTTCTGCCAAAGTGCAGATAATTTTGTGTTACCTTTATCCGGGTGGAGTCCAACCCCGGGAGGGGAAATAAATCCCTTTTGCTTGAAAACATTTCTGAGTCACACTACTCTTCATTTGAACTGGTGATAAACTACATTTCCCTACGAGCACTGCTCCAGGAAGTGGTGGGACATTAGTTTGAAGAAGGAACTTAAACTCCTTAACCCCTACGTACCTGCGGGTACGGGCAAGGGGCGGGATCATAATGGCATAGTAGTTTGGATTTTACTCGGATTTCAAGGACACCTGGAGGGACAAGAGTCCAGCAGCAAGGAGCAGCTGATACCCAGGAGGAGCCGGTGCTCGACTGACTATTGGTCAGACAAAGGGAGCTACTTTTCTCAGTGCTTGACTCTGCACTGAGCTCAGGTACTTGTAGCTGGGCATAAGTGTAGAGGGATAGTTGGAGAAAGGTAGTGCATAGCAGTAGTGCACGACAGTAGTGCACGAGGTTGGAAAAAAAAAAAAAAAAAAAGGGGAATTTTTTTTTTTGGACCGCACTTGGGTCTTGTTCTTGTGTGTTTTCTAGGTACCTGAGCAGCGAAAATGGATCCACAGGAGATGCTAAGGTGGATGTCGCTACAGTGGGACAAACAGCTGGAGATGACTCGTAGAGTCCAGGACCAAGCCATGGCTGTCATTCTGGAACAACAGAAGCCGATGAAGGAGCTAATGGAACTGTTGGTAAAGCAGCAACAAGGACCAGCAAGAGACTTACCAGAGTATACCAGTGGGGTAGGACTGCTTGGTGGGGATGTCTTTAGGCTGGGACAATTGGCTCCTACAGATAATATTGATGATTATGTGGACGCCTTTGAACGTCTGGCAGAGGCCATAAAGCTGCCTAAGGAGCAGTGGGCCCTAAGGTTTGCCATGTCCCTATCCGGTGAAGCCTTGTCAGCTTATAAATCAATGCCTGCTGCATTAACAACTGACTATGAGGCAATTAAGAATGTGGTGAGGGATAGGCTTGGGCTGACCCCTTCATTCTATAGGCGCCAATTTAGGAAGGCCAAGTTGAGGCCCGAAGAAACTCCAAAGGCCCTTTACTATAGAATGAAAGGCTTGGCCTGGAAATGGGTAAAACCGGAGCAGAGAACGGTTGAGTCCATAATGGATGAGTTAATTTTAGAACAATATTTAGAGGCCGTGCCAGCGGAAATAAAAACCTTCCTCATGCTACAAGATTGCAAAACTGCAGAGGAAGCGGCTGGTATGACGGAGCGATATTTTGAGGCTGAATTTGCCAGAGCCCCAAAATCAAGCATTCCAAGTGCAGCAAAGGCTGGTGATAAGAGTAAGAATATACCAAGTAAATTGTCTGATGAAAATGTATATTTTTCCAATATGAGGGGAAAATGTTTCAAATGTGGGAGCATAGGGCATTTTCAAAGGGACTGTGATTCACGCAAGGCATTAATGGCTGGTATTGGAAAGAAAGGCCAATCAGGGTTTTTACTCCCAGTACGAGTGGAAGGTATAGAGGCCCAGGCACTGCTTGACTCTGGTGCTGACCAGAGCATGGTCTCCCAACAGCTCTGGGAGGCCATACAAGCCCAGTCAGCACCAGGTCAAGCCGTGGGAAGGGTTAAGATAAGATGTATACATGGGGCATCTTCCCACTACCCCTTATATGAAATAGGAATAAGCGGGCTGGGAACAGAGAGGAAGTTATTGATGGCAGTGGTCCCCCGCCTTCCACAGAGCGTCGTCCTGGGCAGGGATTGGCCTCCCTTTAGACAAGGGCTCGAGGAAGGTCTTAGCACTGATCAGAATGTAATATCCACCCCCTGTGAAGCCCCCTCGGGGAAAGTAGAAAGGGAGTCCCCGGATTTACCTAGACTAGAGGCCATCGCGACCAAAGTCCCCAGCCCTCTATTAGGAAAACCGGGAAAAAGTAGCCCACAACACCCAGCCAAGGAAAAGAATGTAACTGGGGAAAAACCAAAGTTCCTACTCCAGTACTGCAAGGTTTTGGCTCAGGCCAGGGGTCCCCAGCGAGCTTCGGAGGCTGCCGCGGGATATGACTTGTTTAGTGCGGAAGACAGGGTGATACCCAGGGGAGGGAAGGCCCTAATAAGCACAGGGATTAAGGTCCAAATCCCGCCCGGATGCTATGGGAGGATAGCACCCAGGTCAGGCCTAGCAGCCAAATATTTTATAGACATAGGGGCTGGGGTAATTGATCCCGATTTTCGTGGAGAGGTAAAGGTGTTAATGTTTAACTTCAGTCAAGAAGAGTTCCAGGTAAAGTCAGGTGACAGGGTCGCTCAAATGATATGCGAGCGCGTAGGTTTCCCTGAGGTAGTAGAAGTAGCCTCATTAGCCCCCACAGGGAGAGGAGAAAGAGGATTCGGGTCCACCGGAGTGGGAGACTTAAAAGGGCTGACGGCTGTCACCGAAGAGCAAAAGGAGGACGATTTTGGTCCGCAGCCCGCCGATTGGAGGGAAACTCCAGGGCCACGTATAGGGGCCGAGTTGTCGGCGCAACAGCAACAGGAACTTAGAAGGGTGTTAGATAGATTCTCCGACGTCCTGACGACATTGCCAGGGGAAACCAGAATCGTTGCCCATGAAATTATTACGGAACCGGGAAAAATAATCAGGCAACGCCCCTATAGGCTACCAGAGGCACGAAAAAAGGAAATGATAGAACAGGTAAGGGACATGCTCCAAATGGGCATTATCGAAGAATCTAGAAGCCCCAGGTCAAGCCCTATCGTATTAGTGCCCAAACCAGATGGAAGTCTTCGCTTCTGTATCGATTTTAGACAAATAAATAACATCTCTGATTTCGATGCTTATCCCATGCCTCGAATCGAGGATTTATTAGACAAACTAGGCCAGGCTAAGTATTTGACCACACTTGACCTAACGAAAGGTTACTGGCAAATACCGCTCACCCAGGCCTCCAAACCTAAGACAGCCTTTACGACCCCGATAGGGTTATTCCAATTTAGGTGTATGCCTTTTGGGCTTCACGGGGCAGCAGCCACCTGTCAAAGGTTGGTGGATCACATCTTGCGGCCCCATCATGAATACGCCTGGGCATATATGGACGACATCGTCGTCCATAGTACCACATGGGCTCAGCACTTGCCCAGGGTAGAGGCAGTTTTGAGTGCACTAAGGAAAGCGGGTCTCACTGTAAATCCTGGGAAGTGTCTCTTCGCTGGTACAAAAGTGAAATACTTAGGCCACATGGTGGGAGGAGGGGTGGTGGAGCCCTTAGCTAGCAAAGTGGAAAGCGTGAAGAACTTTCCATGCCCTCTGAACAAAAGACAAATGCGGGGATTCCTGGGCCTGGTGGGATACTACCACCGCTTCATTCCCAGATTTGCGGAGGAAAGTGCCCCGCTAACAGACATGCTTAGGAAGAATGCCCCAAATAATCTTAAGTGGACACCAGAGGCGGAGGAGGTGTTCATAACGCTGAAAGATAGGTTATGTACGGCCCCGGTCCTTATGGGGGTTAACTTTGACATGCCATTCCTGGTACAAACGGACGCTTCCGAAACGGGATTAGGAGCCGTAATGTCCCAGATATTTGAAGGTATAGAACATCCGGTGACATACTTAAGTAGGAAATTGTCCAGAGCGGAACAAAAATATTCTACTGTAGAGCGCGAGTGTCTCACGATTAAGTGGGCGATAGAGGCTTTACGATTTTATCTGACGGGCCGTAAATTTTATTTGATTACAGACCATGCGCCCTTAAAATGGTTGCATCAAATGAGAAACACTAATGCTAGGCTAACCCGGTGGCATTTAGCGTTGCAGGCATATGATTTTGTGGTGCAGCACCGGGCAGGTAGATTGCACAGTAATGCCAATGCTCTTTCCCGGATTACGTGCTGTCCGTCACAGGTTCCGGCAGCCCGTAATATTTTAAGTGGGGGGATCTGTGACATAGCAAGTCCTTCTAGCCCGGTAGAAACTCCCAAACACCAAGTAGAAAGTGCAGAGCTGCAATGTAAACAAAGACACATGGCTACTAGTTGTCAGGGAAACCAAGCCCGAGAGAAGGAAACACGCCCCTGCTATCAGTTTAGCAGAGAGTCACGGGGAAATTCTGAACACCTGCTAGGGGGTGGAGCCAGGCCCTACCCAGGAAAGCTGACTCATAAGGAGGCCTCAGCAAGAGAGAGAGGAAGGAGAATGGAAGCCAGAGTGAACAGGAAGAGAGACAAGCAGTGTCCCCTTTGAGGAAGGAAGGCCAGCTTCCAGTCAGAAGGTGGACGGAGTCTCCAGCTGAGGGAAGGTCAGAGGCTCCGGGTGAGAGACATAGCAGGAGCAGACCAGGCCAGCTGAAGTGTCCTCTGGATTACAAACAGAAAGAAAAGCCAGGAAGGCAGTTGAAATCTGCCTCACACAGGTTCAGTTGGGAACCGCTCGTTAGCCATACGCCACGGAGAAAACCTTCCACAGCCAGGCTCCCAGGTAAGCCCAAGGGCTGGGATTACAGGAACCCTTGTGAATTTAATGAACCGGAAGGCTGGGGCTATGGTACCTGTTTTAAACAGTACTTAAATTCTGAGTGTACTGAAAAGCTGAGGGTTGGAGAAAAGGGCGCGGCTCTAGAAAGAATTGGGCAGACAATTCCTACCTCAGAGGTGGAACTTATGGACACAGAGCCATCCTGTATGAATTTTCCTACAGAGGAAATGGATTGCACGATTACCCTGGCTGAACAGATAATATCTCTGTGTTAGAACCATATTGTGGAGAAAATACAAGCTGGCTGTGGAAAAGACAGAGCTGTATGAAACAGGGTGGTGAAGTTTAACCTGCTGGAAAAGAAATGATTTATGCTGCAGTGTGGTGAAGTTTAACCTGCTGGAAAGAAATGTTTGTTTTATGCTGAATGAAGCTATTTCTTATTTTGTCCTTTTCTGCCAAAGTGCAGATAATTTTGTGTTACCTTTATCCGGGTGAAGTCCAACCCCGGGAGGGGAAATAAATCCCTTTTGCTTGAAAACATTTCTGAGTCACACTACTCTTCATTTGAACTGGTGATAAACTACATTTCCCTACGAGCACTGCTCCAGGAAGTGGTGGGACATTAGTTTGAAGAAGGAACTTAAACTCCTTAACCCCTACGTACCTGCGGGTACGGGCAAGGGGCGGGATCACAATACCATGTTAAAACCCTCGGCCCAGTGTGCAGCGGCGGCAAAGAGAGCAAATAGAATGCTAGGTATGATACGGAAAGGAACAGAAAATAAAACAAAAGATATTATAATGCCTCTATATCGTTCCATGGTGAGACCGCACCTTGAATATTATGTGCAATTCTGGTCGCCGTATCTTAAAAAGGATATAGCGATTTTAGAAAAGGTTCAGAGAAGAGCCACCAAAATGGTAAAGGGGATGGAAGGATACTCCTATGAAGAAAGGCTAAAAAGGTTGGGGCTCTTTAACCTGGAAAAGAGACGGCTGAGGGAGATATGATAGAAGTCTATAAATTAATGAACGGAGTGGAACGGGTAAACATAGATCGATTGTTTACCTTATCAGAATATAGAAAGACTAGGGGACATGCAATGAAGCTACAGGGTAAACTATTTAAGACTAATAAAAGAAAATATTTTTTCACTCAACGTGTAATCAAACTCTGGAATTTGTTACCGGAGGATGTAGTAAAGGCTGTTAGTGTAGCTGGGTTTAAAAAAGGTTTGGACAAGTTCCTGGAGGAAAGGTCCATAAACCATTATTAAGAAGGGACCCAGGATATCAATGCTTGAACCAATACAAGCATTGTGGAACCTGTGTCCCTTGGGGAAACTGCTAGGTACGTATGACCTAGATTGGCCACTGTTGGAAACAGAATACTGGTCTTGATGGACCTTGGTCTGACCCAGTATGGCATATCTTATGTTCTTATGTTCACTAAGCAGTCATTGCCTCAAACAAGAAGATACACAATATTAGAAAGAGCACAGCACTATTGTCTTCCAATGAAATCAACAACCTGAAACAAGCCCTGTGGAAAACAGAATGAAGGACAATAGACACACAAGACAGAATTAACTACACTAACAAGATGCAAGAATACCATCCCTAATAAACGCCTGCAAGAGGGAATACCACATAAATCCGATTATGAGCTTGCTAAATAAACCTAGAGAATTATTCAATATAATAAGAACCTTGACAAGAAATAAACCCAATGAACTCAATCCAATCAAACCCCAAATGATGGAAGACTTCCTTGAATCAAAATTCATACCCAACCCAACTACATCCAACAACAACTGAAACCCACACAAGAACAAGGAAAGCCTGCATATGGAACATATTTCACATACCATCTATAAAAAGAACTAAAAAAATATTATAGCCAGTCTCAACACCGCAACCTCCACTCTTGATCCATGTCCAATATCCTAGATCAAAATGATAACTGAACAACTAGCCCCTATTCTACTCAAAATAGTACAACTGTCACTTTCTGACACTGTTTTTCTTGCCAACCTCCCTAAATTTCAGCTTCTATGTCTCCAGCGCATCCAAAATGCCGCTGCCCGTCTCGTCACATCCTCACACCGCTATGATCATATCACCCCTATTCTTTTCCGCCTGCACTGGTTACCCCTCTGTTTTCGTTTTCATTATAAGTTCCTTATTCTAATTCATCGTGCCCTTTATACCAATACTCCCCTATATCTTGCAGATCGAATCTCTCTTCACACCCCTTACCGTCAGCTTCGCTCTCTCCACGCCAATCGCTTGTCCCTCCCTTCCCCGTCACAAGCATACCTCGAACAAACTCGTCATGCAGCTTTTTTCTTCTTAGGCCCAGTATTATGGAATGCATTACCACCGTTTCTCCGATTGGAACCTTCCTATTCTCAATTTAAAACTCTACTCAAGACCCATCTGTGTCAGCAAGCCTTTCAACTCTCTCCCGATGGTCCTCCCTGATGTTTTCAGTTGATATGTGTTTCTGTTTGCTTGTATATTTGTCCTGTCATGCACTATCTACCCACAGTCTGTTTTGTCTTCCCCGATATGGGCCTATTATCCTTATATTTTTGCTGTATTCTTATATTTTAGTAGTTTTATGTTTTTAAATATTGGCCCTTTTGTTATGTTTTGTCTAGTTTATCTGTCTATGCTTTTATACTTTTACTTTCCTATTTTGCTTTGGCGTTCTTTTTCCTTGTTTTTGCATTGCCAACCTTTTATTGTACACCGCTTTATGTTTCGACGGAAAGCGGTTTATCAAATTTTAAATAAAGATAAAGATTACACAAGGCACTGTACCTATACTCAAACAATCAATGGTAAGGCCAATTACAAACACCACCATCCTAGACTCAAACAACCCCAGTTCATACCGACCCATCTCAAGCCTCCCACTTACAGCAAAGATAATTGAAAAAGTTGTCCAACTTCTGTTTTAAGATCACCTTGATGCACACGCTCCTCTTGACCCTCACCAACACAGGTTCAATCCCAAACATAGCGTGGAAATTCTATCACCTCACTCTTGAACAGCCTAATCACCAAACTAGACAACACCAGACAATGCTGCATATTGATATTCCTTGGTATAAAAGCTGCCTTCGACTCTATAAACCACAATATACTAATCACGCGCCTAAATGAAATCTGACTACAAGAAACAAACACTAAAATGGTTTACATTATATCTTACCCACAGAAAGATACAGGTCAAATCTGGATCACATCGATCAAATCCAATAGATCAGCAACAAGGAACACCGCAGGTCTCAGCACTCTCTGCAGTGCTGTTTAACATCTATCTGCAGCCCCTCTGCAACATAATAGCCAAATATAAAATAGACTACAATATCTATGCGGATGACATCATGGTCCACACCTCATGCGACACTGACCGATCTGATTACTTGAACATAATATATAGCATGTCTGGAAGAAATGTCAAGCTGGCTCCTTAAACAAAATTTAACAATAAACTACAAGAAAACAGAAGCAATCTTCATAACAAAGAATTCCGCATTTGCTCCACCAAAATCTCTGCAAATATCGCATAACACCATAGAAATAAAAACAGAAGTCAAATACTTGGGGATATACCTCGACCAAAATCTGAACTTTCAAGCACATAAGCAAGGTTACAAAATCTGCCTACAACAAACTAAGAACAAATACAAGAACTCAAACCTCTTCTGGACTTTTAATAACTTCCGCACAGTCTGCCCCGGCTCTGATAATGCCAATACTGGCTTACTGTAACATCATCTACCAGGGGCTACCTACCCAGTCCACCTACCCTTTGCAATTACTACAAAACACAACGGCACGTATCATAACTGGGACACCAAGAACCAGCCACATAACGCCAACTTTGAGACAACTACACTGGCTCCCCATAATCACCAGGGCCAAATACAAAGCAATACTCACCATTTTCAAAATCCTACACCAACTATCACCACCAACGCTACAAACCCTCATCAACAAAGACTCTGAAAACAGAACTAAAAGAAAAATCAATAAAAAACTACTAATAATACCAAAGACCAAAACCAAAGACAAACAAATAACCCATCATAGAGCTTTTTCACTCTGGAACGCCCGCCCAGAAAACATAAGAACTACGAATGGACTATTGGACTTCTGGAAAGCCTTAAACACACATCTCTTTTTGGAATACTATGGACCAGAACCTGAAAAACTATGCAAAATGCACCCACTTCAATGAAATATGAACACGTCCAATCACTCTGCCTTCCATACAATAGCAGCAACCATCACAACTGACATCAAGAAATCATGTAGCTAATATTGTTAGTACCCCTGTTATATCCAAGTTTTAATTCCTTATTCTATGTAAAGTTCCTTTGTTTAATGTTCAATGTAAGCCGCTTGAAATGTTAGAACAGTGGTATAGAAAAATTGTTAAATAAATGAATGAATGGCACAAGGGGCAATGTTGACCTGCAACAACAACCAATAAGCCTGTGTACTTGCAAGGCTGTCAAGTGCAAGCAATCATTGTTGGAGGAAGGATATTGTTTCCTCAAGAATCAGGGTCATAAAAGGGATGGTGCTGTACTCAACCCTGACGCCCCCCTCTGCAATCCTCTATGGTACCTAGATCTGCACCAGGAATCAGTACAGTGGCACACTGGAGGGGATGCAGTGTGCTGATGACTCTGCACAAGTCAGCCTTAAAGCAGCAGTTGTGGCAGCAAACGAGAATCTTGCCCTGCTGAATCATCAAGAATGGAGTGAATGCTGGCATCCCCAGCACGACTGTCACTGTGCTGTGGCAGCTTGCAGAGCCATCTCACTATATACCACTGGTCTGGCCAATTTAGCACTGACCAAGTGATTGATGGAGTGGGGAGAGAGGAACAGCGGGAACAGCACTGCCTCAGCTAGCGAGGCTGCACAAACTGCAACCATGATAACTGGAGTTGGAGGTTGATCCAGAAAGGATAGGAAGAACCGTTTTGAATCAGCTGCAGGGCATGCACTGGCAGGGCCTCAGCACTCCGGTTCTGCAAAGGGTATGAAAGTGCGTGAAAACAGTGTTGAAAGCAGTAAGAGGGAATAAAGGCCACTGAAAGTCCCAGCATGGTATGCATTGCAGGGATTTCAGTGCTGCCTGTACAGGGTCCAAGCTGACTTACAGGGTGGCAGAGTTTGAAGGCAGAGGTGCATGCAGTCATTGCCCTTACATATGCATAGCAGTTTTTTGAGCTGAGCATGCCATGCTCGGTGCCGGTGAAGTCAGTCTGTGCCATGAAAGTTGTTAGGCTCTGCTGTGGAGATTCATGGTCGTGGCTCAGCATAGTGTGGAATCTGTATGGAGGAGTGCATAGAGAGCCAAGGTCCTGGCATGGGTGGTACCAGGGAAGGGATCTGGCCTGGGAAAGAGTCTCGCCTTATACATCAATGGGTTCATCTGGGAAAAGATCTCTCTAGGGATGAGTCAGCCCCAAGCACAGCAGGTTTATGCAGGGAAAGCCATGTGGGAGGCCTGCTCCACTTTATCCAAGTCTCCATAGTTCAGGGCAGCATCTGATGTGGGGTAGCAATGGCTCCATGAAGGCTGGGAGGCCCGAGCACTTTTTGAAGGTCTAAACAACTGATCTATGTTTACCCGTTCCAATCCACTCATTAATTTTATAGATCTCTATCAAATCTCCCCTCAGCCTTCCCTTTTCCAAGATGAACAGCCCTAACCGTTTAAGCCTTTCCTCATAAAGGTATCCTTCCATCCCCTTTATCATTTCGGTCGCTTTTCTCTGTACCTTTTCTAATGCTGCTATATCCTTGTTAAGATACGGCAAGCAGAACTGTATACAATATTTGAGGTGCAGTCGCACCATGGAGCGATAGAGGCATTATAATATCCTTGGTTTTATTTTTCATTCCTTTCCTTATGATTCCTAGCAGTCTATTTGCTTTCTTTGCCGCCACTAGAGGGTTCCAATGTATTATCCACAATGACGCACAGATCCTTTGAATAATTTTGCGTCATCTGCAAATTTAATCATGGTGGTCCCTCTATTTCATGGCAGTCCACTGGTGATCTGCTAAAGAGGTTATCGATTGGGGTCCTAGCAAGATGCATCCATCGCTGGAAAGAGAAATCCTGGGCCAGGGTTAAGGGCTGCAAAGCCTTATTTCCCTGTCATAACCCTGGAGATGAGAGGAACAAACCAACAAAAGGAACTCTAAACCAGAGAAATAAAAAATAAAGGAGGATAAAAGGAGACCAAGGAAGAAATATCAGAGAATAGCAGGAAGATCTTTCTGTGTGGCCAGGCACACACAGACTGGATAGGGAAGGCACGGGTACCATGGTGGGGGTGGGTTGGCATATGCTAAGAAAGGCCTAGGAAAAACCTGAGCTCTAAGAGATCTAATCATACATGGCACTATCAGATAACATTACCAGTGTTTGAGTGACTCATCACACCTCTCCATGGAGAATAGAAATGGAAATTACACTTACCTGGTAATTGATGTTCCTTGAGGGAGTACAGTTCAGTCCTCCACCACTGGGTAGTGCACCTCCTCCTGCAACATGGAGACTGGACAAGTCAAACTTGTGACATCACCGGGTATATCCTGCTGGTCTTCTCCCATGATCCCCCAGTGACCTACTGTCAAAGCAGACTCAAAGGAGCAAACAAACAACCAGTTAAAGTACTAAATACAAAGCTATGCTCAAACTTCAACTTTAAAATCACAGGGCCCCAAAAAGAAAGGCCGAAAACACCCTCCTCCGTGCCCCTGTCCCCCTGCGCACCAAACAGCGGAAGACAGAGAGCTAGAAGGAAGGAGAACTAAGGAAGAGTATAGGCAGAAAAGGTTGCTCTCGCGATTACCTGCCAATCAGAGCCCGCTGCCGACGCTAGGATCCGAAAGCACACTCGGAACTGACGCCTCGCGTCTGAAACATCCATCCCCGGGTGGGAATGAGGACTGAACTGTACTCCCTCAAGGAACATCAATTACCAGGTAAGTGTAATTTCCATTTCCTTATCGGTCCTACAGTTCATTCCTCCACCACTGGGATGTACCAGAGCAGTAATCATTGGGAGGGACCTATCCAGTCGGCTCGGCCCCTAAACGAACAGAGCAGGCACCGACCCCAGCCCGCTCCTCACGTCAACAGGCGGTAAGCCAACCAGGAAGACACGACCGAGAGCCCACTTGGATCCTCTTCACTGGTGAAAACAGCACAGAACTCTGCCCCAAGCAGCGCTAGTGCTTCAGAAAGACAAACTCGCCATCGCAAACACACTGAACGCCCTAGAAACAGACCTACTGAGAAGGCTACCGGAGCTCCGCCTGAAAAATCTGCTTGAGCTCCCCCTTGGCTCTCGACCCCACCAGGGTGTCAAGTGTTAGCAACCGCTGCTCTCCCGCAGAACCCGCCTCCACGGAGGGACAGGCAGCAAAGAGACCTCCCAGAAAGCGACGGAACCTTCACCTAAGGTCCAAGAAACGCAGGTTACAAGCAAAGTGTTCTTGCGTAAGTCCCAAACCGACAACTAGACAGGCACAGCCGGATTCCACGAGGGAGAACGGAACCGAGGTCCATCCAGACAGAGGAGGGAAGCAAAATGAGGGAAATGGAAAAACCACCAGCGTCAAACACCCTATTTGTCACACCTCTTAAGGGCTTTATTCTTTGCAACACAAAGTAGCTCTACAGCTATGTCCTGGACCAGTTGGAGTCTTTTTAATTGAGAATGTGGAATGCAGCTAAGCAATGAGTTGCAATAAACCAAGCGTGATCCACCAAGGGCATATAAGAGGGTGTCAAGTGCCCCAGAGTCCAGCGTTGTTTCAGAAGATGTGGAGTCTTACATGGTGTGACAAAAAAGAAAGGAGACTCTGGTAGCCACGCCCATGACGCAATGCCAGTAGGCCAACCGCTTACATCACCTGGATATGCCCTCCGGAACTGGAGGAACCATGCAGAAGTAGCAATCGCTGACGTGATCCATGGGCCCTCTCCAGATCATTGGAACCGCAAAAGACTTTGATGGTCTTTTCCCATCCATCCACAGCCTGAGATCTGCTACACATGTATTGCAGCATATGTGTGGCGCCTAGCTTTTATCCTGATCTTTTATTCTGCAGCCAAAATATAAATTGTAGGCTTTCTGAACCGCCACAGTCATATGCCATTTTTGTGATGTAAAAGTCACATCACCACAACTAGAGCAGAAATTATCTGCATGATTAACACCAGTACGAGGAATCGCCAAATATGCTGTGAGTGACCTATCGGTATAAAATAAATATGTCTTTTTTTTTTTTTTTTTTTTTACTGTCAAGCGAGGCAAATTTAAGTAGTGACTGCATCAACTGGTTTTGGACAGTTATTTCGATTGGTTGCAAGTAAAGATTATGCAAGCTCACGCAAATGTTGCAGAATACACTGGTAATGGTCCCCACTGACTAATGAAGAGCACATATCTTAGCAACCAGACCCAGTCGGCCATTTTCACTATGACCTCTGAAAGGCATAGAATGGACCGGGCCACGGCCCCGTACCAATGCGTCGACGCTATCCAGTAGCCTCATATGTCCTCTGCTAAACATCGACCCGTCGCCGCAGACTGACAGGTCGCCATGAGGTCCAATATGGGCTGACTGCATCTGAGCACACGCGGCGCGCACACCGCCTGATGCAATCTCACTCCTCCGGCAAACACTCGGACCCCGCTAAGGACATTCGCCACCAAAGTGTCCCCACCGAAACGCAGGCCGCCAAGGCTTCAACCGCGCACGCTGTCCCTTCGTTCGGGCCACCCTGCCGATCGAAATAGGCCACCATCCCGGAGATCTCAGACAGCACCTACAGCGCTCGATCCGCTACCGTGTCCGCGAACGCCTGCCACGGCTGACGTACCGTGTACCGTTCCAGTCAGACGATGGAACACTGGGCGTGCTGCGTACACTAAAACGCCTTGTACATAAAGGATCCCCAAAATGTAGCTGAGTCTAACCACGCTCCGGCCAAGCTCCCGGAAGAAAGGGACAGAACCTTATAAAAAAGAAGTGGGGACAATTAGGAAGGCTTTCCTGTTTGATTATTTTTTTTTTTTCCTTTTTACAACTCCATAAGGGCCACAAGGCACACAACCGAACAGGGCATTGTCCAGAGAACGCAAGGCCCCTCCTCCAGGCTGACTCCACATCCACAGCCTAAACCGGCAGTCACCTTGGCTGATGCCGAGCAGCGCGGAAGCCAACTTGTAAGCCCAGCATATGAAGTATGCCTACTAGTACAGCATTCCACAATGGAGGGACATGTAACCGGACGGCTTTGAATATGAACCTACAGATATCCCGCGCTTGCTCCAAGACAAGCACTGTGCAGCCTACTGGTCTTCTCGGAGCACCGCCACGACCCGAAGACCTAAACCGGCCAGCAAAAGACGACGTACGCTGGGCCCGAAGGAACCTGGTTGAACGGATCCCAGCACTCCCTGTATCGTTAGGATCGGAGCCTCCCCCCAAGGACTCAGCCCTGGCTGGAACCGGCTGAGCATAACTCCAGGCCCTGTGGCGAGCCCCCACGAAGAAGTGGGACGCAATGATGCCTTGAGGAAAGGGAAGGCGCCATGGGTGAAGCAAGTTGCTAGCCGACCAAGGGAGTAAACCCCACACGTGCACCTCAACGGAAGGACGGAAGAACCGAGGATTCTGGTCCCACAGGTGCGCCTGCTAGCCTTTAACAACATACACCTCCGCAGGTACAAAAAACTTAAATTGTGAGCACCTTCAGGGGTAAGGGGAATAGACGACAGCCTCCGACTGTGGACCACCTTGTCTTGCACAACAGACAGCAGCACTCCACCAAACAAATGATTGGGAATATATGACCTCAGAACCCCAAGGCAGAGGTAAAACAGTAGAACGTGCAGTGGACGTGAATTTCCAGATCTGCCAGCCCCCCTGCCCACATTGAGAAGAGGCAGAGAAGAACTGGACCGGCGGATCTGGAGGGGTGCCTCCTGGACAGCCGGGCCACCGAAGGGAAAGCTGATGACTGAGGCCCAAACTCCTCAGGATGGCCCCGTCTTGCATTGGCAAACCCATGCAACACCCATGACAACCCCGCTCACGATATCCCAAGCGATCTCTGTCATTGCTGCAACAATCACCTGAGCATGAGATCACAGACGGAACACGGACATGCAGACGCACTCAAGGAGAGTGCACCTAAGAAGTATGAGCCTATCCAACATCCAGCACCACATGTCCAGGTGTCCCACTCCTGTCACCCAAAATACAGGACGCTTGAACCTAGGTGACCATCATATCAAAGACAGGGAGGCCTGACTGCCGCTATCAACCCTTCCAGGACCCTGGAACACTAAGCCCCGGACTGTGCCATCCAGCAACACTTCTCACGATCCCCAGCAGGGGCCTTTCCCCAGATGGCCCAGAAGGGCAGTGTTCCCGCCAAATGGGCAAGCTGCGCTCTGATAACATAGTGCAGAAAACCAAATCAAAGTGTCTTAACCTAGCTAATTTTTGTCTAATAGTGATCATTCATAATATCAGCCAGGCTCAATCATAACATTAGTATTAATGATCTCTAAAGATTGAGGAGTTACTAATGTAACACTAATTGGGTTGTTTTTTTTTTGTTTTTTTTTAAAAGAGCTTCAAAGGCGATCTTGGAAACTGCAGACCAATGAATCTGAGTTCAGTGCCAGTTAAATGATAGAACTTGTTCTGAAAAGCAGCACCAAGCTGTCTTTTCAAAGGGTTAATAAACATGTGAGTAAGCCAAATGATATGTATCTGGATGTTTTAGAAGGTACTTGACAAAGCCCCTTATGAACTTCTCCTGAGGAAGGAGATGATGTGCTATTATAGAATGGGAAATGGATCAAAAACAGGAACACAATAGGACTAAATGGCCAGTTTTCTCACAGGAGACCCGTAAATAGTGGAATGTCTCGGGATCTGCACTGGAACTGGCATCTGGTAACATCTACTGCACTGAAATGATCTGGAAAAGAGATCAGCAAGCATGGCGATCAAATTTGCAGATGGCATAACGACATTTAGAGGCTGTCTGCACAATTTCCAAGCGTATAAACATGGAAATAGCATCCTTATGTAAATGACAATTTCAGAAAGGGCTCAATTTGTAGGTGGTTGTGCCGCCGATGACCCTGAATGGCCAAATCCTAGCACGGAATCCTGCTGCTGACAGACGTCGCTAACTGCCAGAATGCAAAGGTAAAGGCACCCCCCAAGAAGTAAAACCCAAACCAATCACATTGCATTCAAAGAACTATAAACTATCATGAAATTAAAAGGAAATTAAAATTAGAATTAAAATTAAAAGTAACAGCAAAAGGAAGTCCTTATCTGGGTGTAGCCGCGTGGAACAGCGTCGTCTGCTCAAACGCGGGGCTGCTCCGCTCTCCGCCACGAGGCCTCAGCCCTGCCGAGAAAACAGCGCCAATCCGAAGCAGGCCCGTTTGGCGCCAGACACCACAGAGGCGGCAAGAGCTCAGAGCCCTTCCATGCTGACTCGAGAGACTCCCTTGTTTATTTATTTATTTATTTAGCTGTATTTATATCCCGCTTTTCACCGGGTCAAAGCGGTCAATTGGGAGATACATTTAACACGAGGGGATATGACACACATACGCTAATACTTACAGGGAACATGGGCAATGGAGGGTTAAGTGGCTTGCCCAAGACCACAAGGAGTACCTATAGGACTAGAAATCCCAGTCCCTCCGGCCTGAGATTGCTGTCCCCAGGTGGGACTTGAACCCCCGGCTCTCCGGCCTGAAGTACCTTGTCCTAACCACTAGGCCACTCCTCCCTATTGTGGCGTCGGGATGCAGCAGTTACCCCGCTGTAGCTGCGGGGTGAAGAGCTGTCCAGACACGCTGCTGCCTCGCGCCACCAGAAGTAGCAGACGCTGCGAGCCCCGGCCCACCGGCTAAAGAACCTCGAACGGCCTGAGGCTCCCGCTGCGATGGGAATCTGCCGCATGGACACTGCCAAAATGCAGGTGTTCCACAGAACTCTCCCCCATACAGTCCTGGGGGAGAGATCATCACCGGGCACAGAGACCGAAGAATCCCAAGCAGAGAGGCTAGCTGGCAGCGTGAACTTTGAAAAGGGACAGAACCCCCCTTTACACTAAGGCAGACTAGGTGAAAATAAATAAAGTAAAAGTAAATGAAATTAAATGAAAATGAATACAATTTGCAGGATTACACCTAAAGAAGGGCAAAAGAAATGCAAGGTAAATCAAATCCTGACTAACTGCTCCTAAACTGCTTCTCAAGTGAGCCCAGCACCTAGGCTCACTACGTCCTCATGCTGCATGGAGACTGGACACACTGGGGGATCATGGGAGAAGACCAGCAGGATATACCCGGTGATGTCACAAGTTTGACTTGTCCAGTCTCCATGTTGCAGGAGGAGGTGCACTACCCAGTGGTGGAGGACTGAACTGTAGGACCGATAAGGAATATACGTATATCAAATGGGACCATCAGATAAGAGCCATCAAATCTTTTAGTGATGTTTTTCAATACCGCTGCCATTGTTTCATTGCTGAGAGAGTGAAAATAGAGCTCACCTCTCTGTATTTTATTGTAGCAATCTGCCTGCCCTGATGCAGAAATCAAAACTATACAGCCAGGTCGGACTGAACAGAAGCAAAGTGATTTTTTTTTTAACCTTTATGTGCAAAGAGCAGCAAGGCAAATCAAGACAGTACCAGGCTGCCAATGCCCCAAAGAAAGAGCAGAGCAGCCAGGCAAAGCAATACTAACCTGAAACCTAATTAACTTCTTAGTTGTCCCTTCAGTGAGTCCAGCCCTCTTTATCTTTATTCGTAAGGCTTGATAGACCGCCCAAGCCGTAGCATCAGGGCGGTGTACAATACAAAAAAAAAAGCATAGCTACTGAGAAATAAAGTTGGAAAAGAACGCCAATAACAACAGGACAGAGGACAGAGAGAAGATAGAGAACAGATGAGTTTCATACAGTGGAAAGGAGGGAAGGGGACGGGAGAGATGGCGAGGAAGGGTTGGTCAAAACAAAAAAGAAAATACTTGCGGGAAAGCTACGGAGGGTGGGGGGACGCGGCCAGGGGCAGAGCGTCGTCGGTAGTGGGGGAGAGATCAAAAGCTTGAGAGAAGAGATGGGTTTTGAGGAGAGCTTTGAAGCGGGGATAGGATAGTTCAGTGCGGAGAGAGAGAGGAAGGGAATTCCATAAAGCGGGGCCTAGGAAGAAAAAAGCAGGAGTTACGAGTGAGTTCCAGACGTGCATGAGAAGGGGAGGGGAGAAAGACGATTGCCATGTGCTGAGCGAAGAAGGCATGGGGAAGGTTGAAGATGAATAATGTCTGCCAGATACTGGGGGGTGCCGGAGTGAAGAGCTCTGTGTGTGATGGTGAGTAATTTGTAAACAAATCTGAACTTCACCGGAAGCCAGTGGAGGGCAAGAAGACAGGGAGTGACATGTGAACGAGCAGGGGAACAGGTAACGAGACGAGCGGCGGTATTTTGGACGAGTTGGAGACAATGAAGCTGAGAGGAAGGAAGACCAGCATAGATGGCGTTGCAATAATCCAGACGTGTGATAACCAATGACAAGACCAGAGTAACAACAGATGAAGGGGGGAAAAACGAGCCAACAGCCCTAATTTGACAGAGGTGGAAGAAGGAGGAACGCACTACGGAGGAAATGTGTTGATGAAAGGAAAGAGAAGAGTCTAAAGTGACACCCAGATAGCGAAGAGTCGAAACCAGGGGAATAGAACGAGAAGACACAGAAGGTACCAGAGCGGGAGGGGAAAGTCCGAAGGAAAACCAAATTGCAGACGACTTAAGGGGATTGGCATGAAGGAAGTTGAGATCGAACCATGAGGCGACGGAAGCTAAGCAGAGATTAAGTGGAATGAGATCAGGGGAGGAGGGAGAGGTATGATGAACCAGAAGAATATCGTCAGCGTAGATGTAAACGGAGATACCAAATTGCTGAATGAGCAAAGCAAGTGGGGCCAGAAAGATGTTGAAAAGCAACAGGGCAAGGATAGACCCCTGGGGGACACCACAGGTCGAGGGAAAAGGAAGAGAGGCAGAGGAGCCAGAGTGAACAGAAAAGGTGCGGGAAGACAAAAAGGAACGAAACCACTGCAGGATGGTGCCGTGAACACCGAAGTCAGACAGGCGGGTGAGAAGAGTGCGATGGTTGACCATGTCGAAAGCAGAAGAGAGGTCCAAAGACACCACAAGAGAAAAGTCACCACGGTCGTGAGCACTGTGGAATTCAGAAAGTAGGGCAATGAGGGTAGACGTGGGTGAAGTGCAAAGGTGGAGTCCAGGTGGGAAGTGAGTTGGGCAAAAACAAGCTTTTCAAGAATTTTAGAAAGAAAAGGGAGGTTAGTGACTGGTCGCCAGTTGGCGGGGTCAAGGGAAGGTTTCTTCAAGAGGGGGCGGACAATGGCATGTTTCCAACTGGACGGGAAATGACCGGAGGTGAGGCTGGAGTTGAAAATAGAAAGAATGAATGGGGACAGTCCGAGATCCGAATTGAGTAGCCAAGATGAAGGCACAGGATCAAGAGGGCAGGTGGTCTGGTGTGCATATGAAATCGCTCTAGTGAGCTCAAGAGAGGAGATAGGCGAGAAAGAACGCCAAATGTGTGGGAGGGCGCGGGAAGGGGGTGGGGAGATGACAGCCGGGGAAGTAGGGGAGTCAGGAAGGGGAGAAAGGCAAGAGGGGAAGGAGGAGCGGAGGGAGAGGACTTTATCAGAGAAAAAGGAGGCGAGGGTAGAGGGACTAGGGAGAGAGTGGAGGAGGAGGTGGAGGAGAGAGATCTGAGGATGTGGAACAGACGCCTAGAGGAGTTAAAGGAGGTATCAATGAGGTGAGAGTAGTATTTATTTATTTAATTCTCTTATATACCGCGCTATTCTGCATCAGTGCGGTTTACATTGAACAAACTGAAATTACATTGAACAGGGCATTATAACTTGGAGATAACTATTTCACAGGGAACATGGGCTATGGAGGGTTAAGTGGCTTGCCCAAGACCACAAGGAGCACCTGTGGGACTAGAAACCCCAGTCCTTCCGGCCCAAGGTTGCTGTCCTCTAGTGGGATTTGAACTCCCGACCTTCCGGCCTGAAGTACCTTGCCCCAACCACTAGGCCACTCCTCCACTCGCGCTTGGCCGAGGCTAACATGGAGCGATAGGCGGAATGTGCTTGGCGGAAGGACGAGAGTCTGCCGACCGGTGCTTCCTCCACAGGCGCTCTGTACGACTAAGGTGAGTGCGCTGGAGGTAAAGCCTGGGGTGATACCAAGGGTTATGTGAAGAGGAACGGGAGGACACAGAACGAAGGGGGGCTAATGTATTGAGGGCAGAAGTCCACCTTCAGCTGCTTGGAGACTGGGGGCCGGGAGGTGGAGCCAGCTGCCTAAGTACAGAGATGTCATCAAGAAAAGAACATGCTCAGTCTCGAGGTGCGGGACTGGACTGGAAGGACAATAAGGAATAATCATTTGAGGTATTTGTGAAGGACAACGAGTAACAAATATCAGGTCCAGATAAGTATTTTGTTTTAGTATAACATTTATTGCATGATAAATGCAATAAATGTTACACTAATAATAATAATAATGAGTGCTTTGTATCGTATTCTGGCTAGGATACAGTAGCTGGCTGAGTATAAACTCAATGGCTATTAATTCATGGTGGAGGACAAAAAACATAATTAAAAAATAGAGTACATTTGAACACTTCAAAAGCAAGTATTTAAAAACAATATGGGGTTGAATAAATAATGAAAAACAGAATTTGTATAAATTAACATAAATAAACACCGATGACTGATAGAGAGCCCTGTGATGCGAGTTATGGAAAAACATCACTAAAAGATTTGATGGTCCTTAACTATACATTTTATATATACATACTTTGTTCTTCACCTGGAGGTGGTTTTTTTTGTGGTGTTATCAGATCCTTCAGTGGGTTGGGGTTTTTTTTGTTTTGTTTTTTTAAGTTTAAAAGTTTATTTTCCATGGAAAATGTCAGTTACTCCTAGTAACCTGGATTAGCGATAGGATGCCGGGCATTAATAGGATCACTGGTCTGACCCAGCATGGTATGTCTTGTGTTCCCAAGTATGAAACCTGCCTCCTTCACAGATAACAGAATGTGACATGCCGTCTCACACCGCCACTGAAGTGTGATGCTCACCTCGTACTGCAGTTTCCACACACCCCTTGGGGATGTTGGTGGCCAGTGCCAGCTCAACCAGATTCACCTCTCGATCCTCTGTAAAGTATAAGTCTGCCTCCTTGACAGCTCGGAATGGAAGAGGATCTGGGGATCCATATCCACACACCACCTGCAATGAAAGAGCACATGAGAAAAAAAAATAGCAGTGTCCCTCATCAGCTTACAGACAAGTGGAGTGGAGCAACCGCCTAATGGTTAAGAGCGCTGGCTTGGGAACCAAGAGACTAGGGCTCAATTACCATTAGCACTTCCTGTGGCCATGGGCAAGTCACTTAACCCTCCATTGCCTCAGAAAAATCCAAGTTATCAATGTCCCTGTTTTAAAGTACATTACCAAGTTTAAGTTACAATGTAAACTGCTTTGACTGAAATGATAAAGCGGTGTAAAAAAAACCGTTAAATAAACAAACACCATCTCTGCAGTATCTCTCCCTCACCTCGACATTGCTCCATCTCAGGGCTCTGTTGAAATCTTCTACAGTCAGCTTTCGGCGCTTGGCATGCTTAAGAAACTGGGAACTATTCTAAGCCAGGAAACATGAGATGAGAGAAGATGAGACATAGAGAAGCACACATAGTTCCAGAAAAACCCAGACTCTGAAGGCCAACCCTACACAGGAGCAGCTGTGTTTTTTGCACCTGGCCTTGCCTTTCAGCCCCTACTAACTTATGCAAATACTTATGCCAATGACGTCCCACATTCCACACTGGAGACCTCTCTAAAGAGCAAGCATCAAAAATGAAAGAGCATAGGATAATAGGAATAACGTAGCAGAGTGTTCTGGCAAGTAGATGTGAACAGATCCCAGGGAGTAGAGGATAAGGGCATGGCAGGTGGAAGCAAGTGTGAGCAGATCCCAAGATTGCTGTGTATTACCTGGGTGGCCTCCCTCAGCCGGTAGCACACATCTTCTGCAAGCATTGCAGCCACATCATCACTCAGCTCCACCCCAGCACTCTCTGCCATCAATTTAATCGATTCTCGTGGGATCTCCACAAACCGTCGCTCCTCCCGCTCCGCCATAGTGCCCAGAGAAACACACTGCCAAGGAAAAGAGCAAAATGTCTGTTAGGAAGAGGCTTGGACAAGGAGTCAGGAAAAATTCCAACATCCATTGATTTTCTGTATGACCCTAACTGTACAAACTGAGCGAAGATGCTGATCATCAGGGTCACCCCGTCTCTAACCATTCTCTTTCTACTGTGATATCACGGATCTTCCTAGGGCAGGTGTTGGAGAGTGCAGGGATGTCGGGGCAATTGCCCTGGCCCCCGAGCTACAGAGAGCCCCAAACCTGCCTGAAACTGAAGGAAAAGCAGCCGCTGCCAGCGTTTAACAGTCCAAATTTCTGCCGAGCCCCTGCATGTTTACCACCAGCCCTGGATCATCCCAAACCAGGCACCAACCCTCCTTCTCCCAACATGTCTCTATAAGACGTGGAAAAGAAAAAAACAGTCCTGGTCGGAACACCTTTTCTACCACTTTCGACAACACCGTCGCAAATCAAACACGGTGTAGAATCACCACTGAGCCTGCGCCATTGTGCGTGAGAATACAGGAAACGTATTGCGAGTGGCGCGTTTGTTTCGCGTATGCGCACCAATAGGGAAACTGGTCGCTGCTCCGTTCCTCGGTCATGGATCGTGCGCATGCTCTTTGCGGAACTCTCTCGGAAGAAGCTAGGACAGGGTAGGCTCCCCAGCATCCAATAGATACCCATATGTGAAGACTACATTCCTGCTTGTTCCTGGAGATCCATTTTAATGTTGTTTCACATAAGCCAATGTCAGAAAGCCTCTGTATGATTTGTTGATGGGGGAGAGAATCAAATGTGAATGTTATATCCAGGAAGATGAGCAGGAAACTGAGTGGGTGTTTGGGTGCAGGTCAGGACTGCGTTGATTAGTGATGAGGAGGGTCTTGACTCCGTGGTTTGGTCTGAAGCCATGCTGATAAGGATCTAAGGGTGCATAGTTGTCGATATCATCTTGGAGCTGTATTTGTGCTGTCTTTTCCAGTATTTTTGATATGAAAGGGATTGTTGATATTGGTCTGTATGAAGTTGGAATAGTTTTATTGAGTTTGTTATTTTTTAGGATTGGTCTCACTGAACTATGTTTTAGTTGACCCGGTACATGTCCCTGTAAAAGAGACTTATGGATTATATTCTGTAAGTATGTGCTGAGAATGTGTTCTGGCGATTTTAACCCAGCTCACAGGGCAGGGTTCGCGTGTTAAAAGTGGTTGTGTTGAGGTTTGTTATAATATCTTCAATATTCTTCTGAGATGGTAGGTTGAAGTTTGACCATTTGGCTTGGAGGGGGGCATGAGATGGGGGAGTTTGGGATGAAGTTTCCGGTAAAGTTAGTCTTCTGTTTAGTGCTTATGTAGTTAGCCATTTCTGGGGAACATATCCTATGAGGTGAGTTTTGATCGCTGGGTTCTCTTAGGAGGTTCTTTGTGATGAGGAAGAGTTCTCACAGTTTGTTTAGTGATTTCATGATGGTTTACATTGTAACTTAAACTTGGTAATGTACATTAAACAGGGACATTGTTAACATGGATTTTCTGAGGCAATGGAGGGTTAAGTGACTTGCCCAAGGCCACAAGAAGTACTAGTGGGAATTGAACCTTGGTATCTCGGTTCCCAAGCCAGTGCTCTAACCAGTGATGTGGTCCCAGCGATGTAGCCAGAATTTTTCTTTAACAGAAAAAAAGGCATTGGGCATTTTAACTTCAAAAAGGTAGCCTGCATTTCTTTCTTTTACAGTCATTTAGTCTGGGATTTTAATTCAAATGACAGGTCTTGGGACTTCCGTTTCTGTCCCGACATTACTCTCCTGCCTCTTTCCCTGTTTCAGGTATGGGAATCTGCCAGGTATTTGTGACCACTGTTCCCTCTAAGCTGTGCGCTTGTGCGCGAGCACACATACTTTACAACAGAGCGCACAAAAATTAGGACTCTGATTCAGATAGAAAACAACAGACATCTTAAAATTTAAAAGTTATGATTGTAATTACTAGAAATTTCCTGCTTCATTTATCAATCATCTATTTTCATTTAATTTGATTAAAATTAATGTGGTGTACATACTGTATTCTGAGGTGTAGTCAAATTTTAAAGTATATAACGCCGAGTGTCGTTATGTGGCGCACAAAAATTTAACCTTCCTTCAAAAGCTGCACACAGCTGATATTTTATGCGCACACAGCCTACAGAAAATTAGAGGGAACATTTCTTGTGACCTAGACTTGGACATGGTTTGGGGTAGGATGCTGGGCTTGGTGGACCTTGGTTTGACTCAGCATGATACTTGTGTTCTTATGAAGCTAGGATACTCAAAGCCATTGCAGTTCACACAAGCCATTAGCTGCCAGGGAGAGTAAAGTTGCTTTCTTGTAATTGGTGTTCTCCTTGGAGAGCAGAATAAATCCGTCACAAATGGGTGTCAACATCGAGATCAGATCCGCTCTTTCAGAGCCCAGAAAAGCCTACAAACCTCTGAGCATGCTCCAGTTCTCCTTCCTGTGCAATCCTTGTTCCTCCCTCTAAGTTCATTCCATAGCTCAAATAAAATCAACTGTAAGGGGATTTGGGAAGGACTATGTGACTGATTTATCCTGCTCTCCAAGGAGAACATTTGTTACAGGTAAGCATTTTTGCTTTCTAATTGAACAAGCAGAATATAATCCGTCACACATAGATGATTTCCAAAAGCTGAGGGTGCAAGGATCTGTGATGTATTTGTGAAGTGGAAGCTCTTGCAATCCAGGATCTGTTGCTGTGGTAGGTTGGCATACTAGACAAGCAGACTGTAGATGTGTTCTGCACAGTGTGATGAATGTGCAGGTTTAATCTGATAGAGTGAAGGAACGACCAGCACCACTGATACAGTTCAGAAAGGGAATTTGTTGATACAGACGACTATATGGTGATACATGGCCTCCTATTTATTTCATTTTTATTAACTTGCTTCATTGTTGGTGGTGTTGTTGTTAAGTATAATCAAGTCGGTGTCGACTCATGGCGACCCTCGGGATAGTTGTCCTAAATTGTGTTCGGTCTTCAATTAGGCGGCTCATTGTTGACAGACTGGCACCAGTAGCTGTTGTTATTGTATCAATCCATATCATTGCTGGCCTTTCTCTTTTGTGTCGACCTTCTACCTTGCCAAGCATGATATCTTTCTCTAATGATCTCTCTCTTCGCATGATGTGTCCAAAGTATGAAAGTCAAAGTCTTGTCATCTGAGCTTCTAAAGAAAGCTTAGGTTTGATCTCCTCTAGTACTGACGGGTTTGTTCTTCGGGCAGTCTATGGTATACACAGTTTTCGTCACCAGCACCATAATTCAAAGGCATCAATTTTCTTCCTGTTTATCTTTTTCACTGTCCAACTTTCACATCCATATGATGTTATTGAAAATGCCATGGCTTGAACAAGTGGAATCTTTGTATGGAGAGAGACATCTCTGCTCTTGAGAATCTTGTCTAGGTCCTTCATAGTCATTCTGCCAAGAGTGATGCGTTGCTGGATTTCTTGACTACTTGTTGCTTCTTTATTGATTGTTGACAACATTAACCTACTTGGATCAACTATTTCAATTTCTTCTCCCTCAACGATGAACTTATTCATTTTGCCAATTGTCAGAATCTTTGTCTTCTTAACATTAAAGTGCAGACCCATTTTAAGACTATATTCCTTAATCTTGAGAAGCAAATGTTTCAAATCATCTTTACTTTCAGCCAGTAATGTGGTATCATCAGCATAGCAAAGGTTGTTGATAGATGGAAGACCTGTCTTCACACCTCTGTTGTCTGCATTACAGTACTGCTTCTCTGATGATTTGTTCTGCATATAAATTAAAGAGGTAGGGGGGAAAGTATGCAGCCTGTCGTACGCCTTTGCTGACTTTAAACCATTCTGTTTCTCCTAGTTCCATTCAAACTGTTGCTTCTTGATCAGTGTAAACGTTGTTCAAGAAAACAAGCAGGTGTTTTGGTATACCCATGCTTCTTAATGTGGTCCAGAGTTTCTCATAGTTTATGCAGTCAAAAGCCTTGCTGCAGTCAATAAAACACATATAAATATCCTTTTGTCTTTTCAAGGATCCATCTCACATCTGCAATAATGTCTCTCGTTCCTCTCCCTTTCCTGAACCCTGCTTGCACTTCAGGCAGTTCTCGTTCCAGGTAGGGTTGTAGTCTCTGCTGAATGATCTTGAGTAGAATCTTCATGGCATGTGGTATCAGAGCGGTTGTGCGATAATTTTCAGTCAGTTGGGTCACCTTTCTTCAATATTGGTATAAACACAGATTTTTTCCATTCAGTTGGCCATGAATTTTGTCTTCCAAATTTCCTGGCAGAGCCTTGTAAGTATGGTAAGAGCTTCATCTGATTGCTATAATAACTCAGTGGGAATGCCATCAATGCCTGGTGCTTTGTTCTTTGATAAGGCTTTCAATACTGCTTCACTTCTTCTTTTAATCACTAATGGTCCCTGATCATAAGGTATAGGTTGAAACGGCTGTTGGTCCACTTGATCTTTATGGTATAATTACTCTGTATATTCTTTCCACCTTCTTGATCTTCTCAGCATCATTCAACATGGATCTTTCAGCATCTTGTAGAATTCCAATTCAAGGCTGGAATTTTTACTTTAACTCTCGTAGCTTTAGACAAGCCGATCTTGTTCTTCCTCTAATAGCTTCTGATTCTATTTCCTTGCATGCATCATTATAGTACTTTTCCTTGTCCTGTCTTGCTGCACGTTGGAAATCTCTGTTGAGTGCTGTGATTGCCTCTCTTTCTCTTCTGGCTTTTAGCTTCTCTGTGTTTCTGGACAATTTTCAGAGTTTCTTCGGTCATCCATTTTGGCCGTTTTTGCTTTTTCACCTTATGTAGAGACTTATCGCTTTCTTCCAATACAACCTTCTTGATGTCATCCCATAACTCTTCTGGAATTCTGTCATTTGTATCTAAAGCAGCAAATTGATTTCTCAGGCAGTCTTTAAATTCCAGTGGTATATTCTCAAGGTCATATTTTGCTATTCATGAATGGCTTGCTCTTTTTCAATTTTAGCTTGAGTTTGCATACTAGTAGCTGATGATCTGTACCACAGTCAGCTCCAGGTTTTGTCTTTGTTGATGTTACCGAGCTTTTCCGTTGTTGTCTTCCACAGATGTAGTCAATTTGATTTCTGTACAATCAATTGGGTGAAGTCCACATGTACAGTCGGTGCTTGTGTTGCTGGAAGAAAGAGTTTGAGATGAATGGATCATTGGTCTTGCAGAATTCTATCAGTCTTTCTCCAGCTTCGTTTCTGTTGCCAAGTTCAAATTTTCCAACCACTTTGCCGCCAACTTTTGCGTTCCAGTCACCCATGACTATCAGGATATTCTGCTTGCATATTCTGTTATTTCAGCTTATACTTATTCATAGAACTCATCAACGTCTTCCTCTTCTGCAGCTGTTGGGGCATATACCTGAATTATAGTTGTGTTGATGGGCTGTCCTCATAGACAAATAGAAATTAAGCGTTCACTGATTGCATTGTATTTCATTACAATTTTTGCAAGTTTCTTCTTAACTATAAATGCAACACCATTTCTTCTTTGTCTTTCATTTCCAGCATAGTAAACCATATGATCATCAGATGCAAAGTGCCCAAAGCCAGTCCATTTCAGTTCACTGACACCCAACAGATCGAGTTGTACACGTTCCATTTCATTCTTGACCACTTCCAACTTCCCTTGGTTCATGCTTCGTATGTTCCATGTACCAATATGTAAGATATCTTTGCAACTTCTGACTCTGCATTTGCAAATTTTGGTGGAATCCAAGCTTATTGACTAACAATTCCACTTTAAAGTCTTTAAGTACTCTTTAAGTTTAAAGTATACTGATATGCATAATTTAGCTTATACGCTTTGTTACACCTAGCCATGTGAGCTACACTGTATCTTCATAAGAATATAAGAAATGCCATATTGGGTCAGACCAAAGGTCCATCAAGCTCAGTATCCCCAAATGTAGGCAAGATTCCATGCTGTTTATCCCAGGAGTAAGTGGTGAACTTCCCCAGTCCATTTTAATAAGGTTTCATGGACTTTTCCTCCAGAAACTTGTCCAAACCTCTTTTAAACCCAGCTACACTAACAGCTTTTACTATGTTACTATTTATGCAAGATTTAATATGTATATGATTGTGACACATGTTTTAAAGTTATAATCATGCATAGAGTTACTTAAGACTTGATTAAACTGATTGTGAGTGGAGGAGTGGTCTAGTGGTTAGAGCAACAGCTTAGTACCCAGTGGATCTGTATTCAATTCCCACTGGCACTCCTTGTGACCTTGGGCAAGTCACTTTACCCTCCATTTTCTCAGAAGAAAAGGCCTGGTAATCTACTTCCAGTCATACCTTGCCAAGAAAACCCAGGGGCTGCTGGGTTGCCAGGAGTCAGCATTGACTTGATGGCACTTTAAAAAAGCCTGATTATAAAAAATCTCTATGTATTGTACTAGAAATGTCTTTTAATTGTGCTTAAATGCCATATCAAGTCTTGCATAACTTTTTACCATAAACCATTATTAAAGAGGACCAGGGAAATCCACTGCTTACCCTGGGATAAGTATTTTGGAACCTGTGTACCTTTTCAGGAACCTGCTAGTACTTGTGACCTGGATTAGACACTGTTGGTAACAGGATATTGAGCTTGATGGACTTTGGTCTGACCCAGTATGGCATTTCTTATGTTCACTACTGCATACATTTGTAATCTTCTGGTTTCAACTTGCACAGCTATATCCTTATAATTAGATTTAAGAGGTGATGCGCTCCTTGGTGGGCCTCCTATGTCATATATATGATAGTGCTATGTCTTTTATCTTTTTAATTGATTAGATTTTATGCTTATAGTTAATCATTCTGAATGAATATATTCAGGAAAATGGTATATAAAATTTTTATAAATAAATGTAGGAACCCAGCTCTCCTGCAAAGAAGCTCTGCTCTGTCTGAACTAAGAAAAACAGAATCTGGCTAAAGCATTCTGGACTTGCAGTACTATATTACGATTGAGCTGCTTGTTGTTCAATAAACAGGACATTATGCCGAGCAACTAGAATTAGTTTACACAGCAGGAACACTGTTCAGCTTCTGTGACCTTGATAGACAGGCCTATCTAAGAGGCCCAAGCTAGCCTTGTAAGGATTTCTACCAGCATTCAGCTCTCAGTATCTTCACTGTGCTGTGAATTAAATTGGTAATAAGAACGATAACTCCTGATATGCCATTTGTCTACCCTTATACCATGGTACAACCAATCATATTGCCTACTTTTGGATCCTATGCATTTACATAAGAGGAATGATAAGGACACTGAAAGTCTTAAAAAGAGACTAAAAAATGGACTGGGGGACTTGTCTGCAGTTTTCGGAAAGCATGCTGTCTCTGAACTGTTGGCGTTCAAAGACATCATGAATCTGTCTCCTGCTAGAGACACTGAAGCCGCTCAGCTGCTTTTCTACTAATGAGGTTTAGGCCTTGACACAGCTGGTCCCCCATTCAATAAGAAATCAAAATGCACTTCCAAGTGATAAACAGTAAGGCTGGGTAATTAAATGTGCCATGTACCTGTAAAATGCAACAGAACTACATGTATAGTTACATAATTCTTATGCAATCTGAAAGCAACTTCTAATATAATTGTTATTATGCCTCAATAAAACTCCAATTAGAACCAAACTTTGCTTAAGGGAGTCTTGTTATTTAGTGACCTGGAATAGCTAGAGGATGATCTATTTTACCAATACCAAATCCCCCTAAATAACCTTGGGACACATTTGTAAATTAATTTTAATTTTAATAGGCTTTTATATTCTACCTTTAGCTATATCAGTGGTTCCCAACCTGTGGTCTTCTCCAGGGCCAAGCAGGAAGTCATTCCTCACATATGAGTGATGTCACTGACTGAGCCCACGCGGGAATACTTCCCAGCTTCCAAAGGAAGCTTTTGGAAGGTACTCCATGCATGCGTGCCGGTCTTCCTGCCCGAAGAAGCCATCTTATCTCAGTCTTCTTTTTTACACAAAGCTCTTTTGAGGTCCATCTGAATCCTGGAGATAAGCTGATTTTTTTTACCATTGTTTTTTTGCCATTCTGGTACTGTCTTGTCTCGATTCACATCACTCTTCCCACCTTCGATGATCCCGAGGACTGTTGGTGCCTCGGCACATTGATTTTTTTAGGTTCTCTTTTTCTTTTTCCGTGCACAGTTTTTTTTTTCTCTCACCTGGTTGGTGAGGACATTGGAGTCCTTTGACTTAGCAGGAGCCATCTTCCCTATCATGTCAAACCCAATAAGTGGTTTTAAAAAGTGCACTCAGTGTGGTCGGACCATCTCGATCACTGACCGCCACAGTTCATGCCTTCAATGTCTCAGGGTTGACCATGAGCCTTCGACTTGCCCTTTCTGCTTGCAGATGATGCGGAAAGGGCTCAAGAACTGGTAGAAGCAGTGGGAATCATTGTTCAGTTCCAAGGCCTCGACACAGTCTCTGGCATTGAGCTAAACTTCAACTCCTTCAAGGCCCCCTCTGAGGGCTCAGCTCTGAAAGGGGACAAGCCAACCTCTGAGCCTTGAGGTCACGGGACATCAGACTGGTGGCGCTCCTTTGACAAGAAGTGCCCCTGGAAGGAATGGACTCCACCTGAGTTAATGTCGAACAGCGATGCCGATGCCAGAGGGAAAACCCCTGGTCATTGGCATCAGAGCCCTCAACGCGACTCCAAAGGCAAAGGCCTGGAAGCGGCCTCCCAAGCTGCCCCAGCAGGAAGAGTTGCTCCTGAGACCGCAGACGTTTGGCACCGGGCTCTCGAGGCTATAATCCTTGTGGAGTCCACACCGAAGGAGCCAGCATCAGTGGCACCAGTGCCAACACTGGCAGCTGCGGAGCTCTCCCTCCTAGCAGAGAGGATGCTGGCTCTCAAGCACAGCCTGGCTGCCTTCATGGCACAACACCCCTCCTCCCCCGAGGATCGGGTTATTCTGCTTCCTCGGTGCCAGTGTTGACCACGTCCACAGCAGAACCCTCCCTAGCTGAGGTGCAGCTGATCCTCGAAACCCTTGCAGTTTCCTCAGATTCCTGAGACTGATCCCGGTTGATGCAGCCATTCTCCTCGGGTGCCTCAGGTTCTGAGCATTGAGAACCGAGAACCCATTCCCATCATCAATGGAGTTCTCAACCTCATTGATACTTCGAGTTCCTCACACTCCGACTCCGACTGGGAGACTGAGGACAAGTTTCCAGAGATGGCGAGGCACTGGGATGTGCCTTCTGATCCCTCACCTCCCCCCCCCCCCGAGAACCTCTGTTTTCTGGAGTTTGTGAGGAACATGGGAAAGGACTTGCCTTTCCCCCTTGAGGAGGAACCTCAAGTTGAGGAGCCCGAGATCCTCCAGTATCTCACCCTGCCAAAGGAGGCCATCATGGTCCCTGTCCACTCCATTCTGGAGCGGCTCCTTATGAGGAGTGGGAGACTCCACTTATGGCGTCTACAGTGAGAAAGTGGGTTGATTCCATGTATTGGGTCTGCAAGAACCTGGGCTTTGAAAAAACACAATTACTTCACAACTCTATGGTGGTAGAGTTGGCCATGCACCGTATCAAGAGTACTAAGATGCACTGCTTGATGCCCCTGGATTGGGAGGCCCGCACCATGGATGGCTTTGGCAGGACGTGTTACCAGGCTCAAAGCTCATGGCCCGTATACAAGCATACGAGCTGTACATGGGCATGTACTTGAGAGACCTGGCAGGGGAGCTTGCTGGGTTCTCAGCTGGGCTTTCTGGTGACCATCTCGATCACTTCCAGAACCTGGTCAGTATAAGCAAGGAATGCTCCAAATTTGTGACAGACAACCTATGAATGCTTCAAGTCCGTAGCCAGAGTGGCTGCGGTGGGCATTGGTGCCCACCGCTTGACATGGCTCCAGTCCTGGGACTTAGAGCAATGGGTTCAGGACAACTTGGCTGATGTCCCATGCCAGGGGGAGAACCTCTTCAGCAAATGCATGATGGAGAAGGCTGCTGAGTTGGAGACGGAAAAACTCACCATGACCAGGCTCTCCAGGAAGACTGCTGATCCTTCCTGATGAAAGGCTTTGGGGGAAAAAGTCTTTCTACCCGAAGAAGAACAGCTTACAGTGCATATTCCCCCCTCCCCCTGTGATAGGCCTACGCTGACCCTGTAGGTCACGTGATTGGGGTTTTGCGGTGTTACTCCTATCAGTGTCTCAGCTGCAGCCTGGGGGGAGATTTTGACTCCTCTGCCATGGCCTTTCCTCCACTTTCAGGCCCAGTTACGCAGTACATTGAGGGGTGTCTCCAATTCTTTGCCTACTGTTGGCTCAGCATCACCAATACCTGGATATTACAAATAGTGAAGGAGGGTTACCTTCTACACTTTGAGCAGACCCCCCGCCCCCCCTGTTCTTTTCAGGGGAATGCTCTCTGGAACCTCACCATCGAGAACTTCTCCAACTAGAAGTAGCCAACCTTTTGGAAGACATATCAGTGGAAGTGGTTCCGCCATCTCAGAGAGGAAGAGTTGTACTCCCAATACTTCCTGGTCCCCCAAAAGACAGGCAACTTCCAACCCATTCTGGATCTTCACAACCTAAATTGGTTCCTTGTAAGGGAGAAATTCAAGATGGTATCTCTTGTAATGTTGCTGCCCTACCTTCAAGCAGGGAGATCTAAAAGATGCCTACACCCACATCCTCATTCACCCCCTATACCAGTGGTTCTCAGCCTTTTTTGTACCGTGACCCCTTTTACCATTGGTCAACTTGTGGTGACCCCCAATGATAAAATCAAATGCATCTCTCTTCCTTTACCGTTAACGCATTGTCACTGTAATCATTTGTTGAATTATTAATATATTATAGGCCTCTGCAATATGTTATTTATAAAATTTACTTATTTAAACCACAATAATTAATCACAATAACAAGTAACAATATTTGATTTCAAAATTATGATGATTTTGTAGTCAAATCACTAATATGAAATAAAATTCTTTTTTCTACCTTTGTTGTCTGACCAGTTTATTCTCTGATCATGCTGGTCCCGATCTGAGGCTTCTGCTTTACTGTCTTCTCTTAGCTCTCTTTCTGTGGTCTACAGTCCATCTGCCATTTCTTATCTCTTCTTTCGTTTTTTTCACTTCTTTCCATCAGCCTATTTCCAGTCCCAGTAACCCTCCCCAGTATTAGCCCCTTTCCAGTCCTCACTCTCAGTACCTTTCATTGTCAACTTGCATTCCCATGACTGCCACTGGTGTCCATTCCCTTCCAGTCCCCCTCCTTTCCCACTGACCAGTCCCTTCTAGTACAAATACCATGGCAGCCCCTCTCAGATCCACTCCCTTCCAGTTCCATTCTCCCATCCCCTCGTATCAGCCCATTTGTAGCCTTAGCCCCCAGTTTTCTTCCAGGGCCAGCAGCAATATCCTCCCCTCCCCACAATCAGCTCATTCCCAGTCAAAGCCCCCCAATCAGCTTGCTTCCAGTGATAGTCCCCTCTCAACCCCATTACCAGTGCTAGCCTCCCCTAATCAGCCCAATACCAGTCCTACCCAATGTTCCCTCTAATTTTCTGTAGGCTGTGTGCGCATAAAATATCAGCTGTGTGCAGCTTTTGAAGGAAGGTTACATTTTTGTGCGCCACATAATGACACTCGGAGTTATATACTTTAAAATTTCACTACACGTCAGAATACAGAATGTACACCACATTGATTTTAATCAAATTAAATGAAAATAGACAATTACTAAATGAAGTGGGAAATTTCTAGTAATTACAATCATAACTTTTAAATTTTAAGACGTCTGTGTTGTTTTCTATCAGAATCAGAGCCATAGTTTTTGTGCGCTCTGTTGTAAAGTATGTGCGCTCGCTCGGCGAGGTGTGTGCGCGCGCACACGCGCACAGCTTAGAGGGAACAGTGGTCCTACCCCCCCCCCATCAGCTCATTACCAGTCCTAGCCTCCCTTAATCAGCTCATTTCCAGTGCTAGTCCCTCCTCAACCCCATTACCAGTGCTAGGCTCCCCTAATCAGCCCATTACCACCAGTCCTAGCCTCCCCGATCAGCTCACTTCCAATGCTAGCCCCCATCAGTCCATTACCAGTCCTACCCCCCTATCAGCACATTACCAGTCCCAACCCCCACCTTGATCAGTCTATTACCAGTCCTAGCCTTCCCTAATCAACCCATTACCAGTCCTAGCCCTCCCATCTGCCCATTATAATCCTAACCCGCACTGTCTCGCCCCTCTGTCCAGCATGTCCCCGTCTCTTCCCTTTGTCCATGTCAGCCCCCCTCCCTCCCTCCCTCCATGTCAGCCCCCTCCCTCCATGTCAGTCCCCCCCTCTGTCCATGTCAGCCCTCCCTCCCTCCATGTTAGCCCCCCTCCATCCATCAATGTCAGCCCCCTCCCCCCTCCATGTCAGCCCTCCCTCCCTCCGTTAGCCCCCCTCCCCCCTCCATGTCAGCCCCCTCCCTCCATGTCAGTCCCCCTTGTCCATGTCAGCCCCTCCCTCCCCCATGTCAGCCCCATTGCAGGTTCCCTGCTCCCCTCTCCCCATGTCTGCCTCCTTCTACAGCCGCGGCTCCCTGCCTCTTAGGGAACCGCGGCTGGGCCTGTAAAACCATTGCGGAGCCTTTCTGTCTCTAAACGGCTCCGTGCAGCATTGACCCGCCTCCAAAGGAAGTGGTAAACAACTTCCTTTGGAGGCGGGACAATGCTGCACGGAGCCCATCGAGAGGCAGGCAGGAAGGCTCCAGAATGGTTTTACAGGCCCAGCCGTGGTTCCTGAAGAGGCAGGGAGCCGCGGCTGCAGGAGACTGGAGTCTGTGAGTTTGCCGCTGCTGAAAAGCGGACTCGGCAGCGGCAGGAACTTGTGCGCGTTTTTTTTTGTTTTTTTTTAATGGTGGAGTGAGGCGACCCCCGCTAAATCCTGTGGCGATCCCTGTTGGGGTCGCGACCAACAGGTTGAGAACTGCTGCCCTATACCAACACTACCTCTGCTTCATCATCAGTGGCAGGCACTACCAATATAGGGTTCTTCCCTTCGGATTAGCATCTTCTCCTAGAATTTTCACAAAATGCTTAGCAGTTGTGGCTGCTTTTCTCTGCATGAAGGGCATTTTCATCTTCCCTTACCTGGCCGACTGGTTGGTAAGGGGTAGCTCTCCGGACAAAGTTTGCCAGGCCACACAGCATACCATCCAGGTCCTGGAGCAGCTGGGCTTCGTTATCAACTATCTAAAGTCTCACCTGAAATCTGCTTAGTGCCTCGAGTTCATTGGGGTTCTCCTTGATACTTCGATGGCCAGGGCATATTTCCCAACAGACCAGGCCCATTGACTCACCTCTCTGAGGGACTAGGTTCAGTACTGCTCGATGGTGTCTGCTCACCAGATGTTTCGCCTCCATGGTCCATGTCACCCCGTTCGCTCGCTTATATATGTGGCAAGCTCAGTGGACCCTTTGCACTCAGTGGAGTCAGGCGGCAGGCTGCCTCTCCGACAGAGTGCATGTAACTCCACCACTACTCGACTCCCTCTCCTGGTGACAGCAGTCGGTGCATCTTCTAGCAGGGTTGCCCTTTGAAGCACCCTCACACCAGCAAATTCTGATGACAGATGCCTCAAAGCTCAGCTGGGGAGTCCATCTCTGCAGTCTCTGCACGCAAGGCCTCTGGCCGGAGGGAGAGAGTCTCCACCAGATAAACTTCCTCAAAATATAAGAACATAAGATATGCCATACTGGGTCAGACCAAGGTCCATCAAGCCCAGCATTCTGTTTCCAACAGTGGCCAATCTAGGTCATACGTACCTAGCAGTTTCCCCAAGGGACACAGGTTCCACAATGCTTGTACTGGTTCAAGCATTGATATCCTGGGTCCCTTCTTAATAATGGTTTATGGACCTTTCCTCCAGGAACTTGTCCAAACCATTTTAAACCCAGCTACACTAACAGCCTTTACTACATCCTCCGGTAACAAATTCCAGAGTTTGATTACACGTTGAGTGAAAAAATATTTTCTTTTATTAGTCTTAAACAGTTTACCCTGTAGCTTCATTGCATGTCCCCTAGTCTTTCCATATTCTGATAAGGTAAACAATCGATCTACGTTTACCCGTTCCACTCCGTTCATTAATTTATAGACTTCTATCATATCTCCCCTCAGCCGTCTCTTCTCCAGGCTAAAGAGCCCCAACCTTTTTAGCCTTTCTTCATAGGAGTAGCCTTCCATCCCCTTTACCATTTTGGTGGCTCTTCTCTGAACCTTTTCTAAAATCGCTATATCCTTTTTAAGATACGGCGACCAGAATTGCACACAATATTCAAGGTGCGGTCTCACCATGGAACGATATAGAGGCATTATAATATCTTTTGTTTTATTTTCCATTCCTTTCCTTATCATACCTAGCATTCTATTTGCTCTCTTGGCCGCCGCTGCACACTGGGCCGAGGGTTTTAACAAGGTATCCACAATGACGCCTAAATCTTTTTCCTGGGTGGTGGTTCCTAATGTGGAACCTTGCATCGTGTAACCATAGTTTGGGTTGTTCTTCCCTAGGTGCATAACCTTGCACTTCTCCACATTAAATTTCATCTGCCATTTTGATGCCCAGTCTTCCAATTTATCAAGATCCTCTTGCAATTTTCCACAATCCTCCTGGGTTTTAACAACTTTAAATAGTTTTGTGTCATCTGCAAATTTGATAACCTCACTTGTTATTCCACTTTCCAGGTCATTTATGAATATGTCAAAAAGCAGCGGACCCAGCACAGATCCCTGGGGTACACCACTATTCACCTTTCTCTATTGGGAAAATTGGCCATTTAGCCCTACCCTCTGCTTTCTATCTTTTAACCAGTTCCTGATCCACAGTAGTACACTGTCTCCTATCCCATGACTCTTTAGTTTTGCCAAAAGTCTCTCATGAGGGACTTTGTCAAAGGCTTTCTGAAAGTCCAGATACACAATATCAACCGACTCACCTTTTTCCACCTGTTTATTCACTCCTTCAAAAAAACATAACAGATTAGTAAGACAAGATCTTCCTTGTCTAAAGCCATGTTGGCTGTCTCCCATTAGGTCGTGACTATCTACATGCTGAGTAATTTTATTCTTTATGATGGTTTCTACCATTTTTCCCGGTACTGATGTCAGGCTCACTGGTCTGTAGTTTCCCGGATCACCCCTCGAACCCTTTTTAAAAATTGGTGTTACATTGGCGATCCTCCAATCCTCAGGTATTAGAGATGATTTTAATGATAGTTCACAGATTACTGATAGCAGGTCTGCAATCTCAAATTTCAGTTCTTTCAACACCCTTGGATGTATACCATCCGGCCCAGGTGATTTGCTACTCTTCAGTTTATCTAATAGTTGTAAGACATCTTCCCGATGTATCGATATTTCCTTCAATTCTTCCACACCTTTAAATACCACTTCAGTCATGGGTAACATCCCTACATCTTCCTCAGTAAAGACCGAAGCAAAGAATTCATTCAGTCTCTCCGCTATCGCCTTGTCGCCTCTTAGTGCTCCTTTAACCCCTTTATCATCTAATGGACCAACTGACTCTCTCACAGGTTTTTTGCTACGAATGTACTTGAAAAGGTCTTTATTTCGCGTTTTTGCTTCCGCAGCAAGCTTCTTCTCAAATTCTCTCTTTGCCTGCCTTATCAATGCCTTGCATTTGACTTGCCAGTGCTTGTGCTGTTTCCAGGTTTCATCGTTTGGCTCTTTTTTCCATTTCCTGAAAGATACTTTTTTGGCAACAACAGCCTCTCTGACCTCACCTTTAAACCATGCTGGCAGTTTTTTGGACTTCCTTCCACTTTTCTTAAAGCGTGGAATACAGCTGGTCTGGGCTTCCAAGATAGTATTTTTCAACAACACCCAAGCTTGATGTACGTCTTTAACCTTTGCAACTGCTCCTTTTAGTTTTTTCTTAACTGTTTTCCTCATTTTATCATAGTCTCCCTTTCGAAAGTTAAAGGGTAGTACTGTGGATTTTCTTACTATCCCTCCTCCACTAATTAAATCAAAGGTGATCATGCTATGATCACTATTGCCAAGTGGCCCCAACACCCTTATCTCTTGCACTACATCTGGTGTTCCACTAAGGACTAGGTCTAATATTGCTTCCCCTCTGGTTGGTTCATGAACCAGCTGCTCCAAGAAGCAGTCATTTATTTCATCTAGGAACTTTATCTCCTTAGCATGTCCTGTTGTGACACTGACCCAGTCGATGCCGGGGTAATTGAAATCACCCATTATTATTACTGCACTGTAACATTTGCTAGCTTCCTTGATTTCTTTGAGCATTTCATCATCCATTTGTTCATTCTGGCCAGGCGGACGATAGTACACCCCCACTGCCATCGCCTTCCCCTTTTTACATGGAATTTCAATCCATAGAGATTCTACAGCAAATTTTGTTTCTTGCAAAACTTTAATCCTTTCTGACTCAATGCCCTCTCTAACATAGAGCACAACCCCTCCACCAATTTGGTCAGCTCTATCATTACGATATAGTTTGTACCCAGGTATCACAGTGTCCCACTGGTTGTCCTCCTTCCACCATGTCTCTGATATTCCAATCATATCTAACCTCTCGTTTAGTGCTATATATTCTAACTCTCCCATCTTGTTTTGTAGACTTCTAGCATTTGCATACAAGCATTTTAGAGACTGTATTTTATTCATATTAATTTGGCTATTGGTAGACATGGGTAATTTGGGATCTTTAAGTTCTGTCTGCTCCATACTCGAGGGCATTTGGGCTACTTTACTCTTTTTTGGAACCTCTCTGCTTTTTGTAGTATCCTTCAAGGATACATTCTTCTGAACCATGCGCTCTTGGGCGACTGTCAGCTTTCCCCTATATGAGCCATTGCAAATGCACTGCAGGCCTTTCAGACGCAACTGGCCAGTTAGGTTGTTCTCATACAAACCAACAACCATATAGCGATGTGCTACATCAACAAGCAAGGGGAGATGGGCTCGTACTTCCTCTGCTGGGAGACAGTCCAGCTCTGGAAGTTCATCGTGAAGCACCAGATGCTTCTCTGGGCAGTGTATCTCCCATGAGAGGTCACTGCCTTAGCAGACAAGCTCAGCAGAGTCCTGCAACCGCACGAGTGAACTCTTAACACCTAAATGGCCTGCAAGATTTTTCAGGTGTGGAGCACCCCCGCCATGGATCTCTTTGCATCTCCTCTCAATGCCCAGCTACCACTGTTTTGTTCCAGGATACCCTGTTCCAGTCAGGTGGCATCAGATGCCTTCCTCCTAGATTGGAGTGAGGGCCTCCTCTATGCTTACCCACTGATTCCCCTGGTGGCCAACCCTCTTCAAGGTCCAAGCGGATAGGGCCTCCTTAGTACTTATTGCCCCATAGTAGCCCTGGCAACTATTGTACCCCTTGTTACTACAGCTGTCTCGAGCACTACCCCTTCACCTGGTCTGTACCCCGGATCTACTCTTGCAGGAGGAATGTACCCTACTATGCCCCAACCTCCGTTCCCTATCGCTCATGGCTTGGCTGTTGAGCAGGTAGACCTGGCATAGTTCTTTCTGCTCTTTGATGCAAAATGCCAGGGTAACATTCTCGACAGGATCCCACCAGGAGGGTGTATGCCTTTAAGTGGTGCAGATTTTCAGTCTGGTGTGCAGACTGGTCCCTCAACCACTTTGCTTGCTCGGTGGAGACGGTGCTGACTTACTTGCTTCACCTCTCTAACTTGGGGCTGAAGTCTAACTCTGTCAGAGTGCACCTGAGTGCTCTTGCAGCATATCACCACAACATTGATGATTGGCCCCTTTCTGCTCATCCACTCATAGGACACTTTATACAGGGCCTTCTGCTTTCTTGTCCCCCTATTCGACCACCTCTGGTGGTGTGGGATCTCAATGTTGTCCTGGGACAGCTGCTCTCAACAACTTTTGAGCCGCTGGCGACCTGTCCTCTCAAGTTCCTCACCTGGAAAGTCATCTTTTTGGTGGTGCTTACTTCAGCGTGCAGAATCCATGAGTTGTAGGCGCTCGTAGTGTACCTGTCTTATACCAGGTTCTACAAAAATAGAGTGGTGCTACTCATCCTAAGTTTCTCCCTAAGATGATTTCAGCATTTCATCTAAACAGTCAGTGATACTGCCCACCTTTTTCCCTCAGATTCAAGCCTCCAGGGCAGAGGCCGCTCTCCATACTTTGGACTGTAAGAGAGTGCTCGCTTTTTATCTTGAACGGATGAAGCCCCATCGCCATTCCACTCAGCTGTTTCCTGTGACCCCAACAGGCTGGGGGTAGCCTTCTCTAAGCACACCCTCTCCACATGGGTGGCTGATTGCATCTCTTTTGTTTATGCCCAGGCTGGACTTATCTTAGAGCGCCACTTCACAGTGCATAATGTTCACATTATGGCAGCCTCAGTGGCTCACTTGTACTCTGTCTCCACAGTGGAGATTTGTAGGGCTGCTATGTGGTCATCCGTCCACACTTTTGTAGCCCACTATTGCCTGGATTGGAGTGGAGAAGTAGTCTAGTGGTTAGAGCAACTGCCTAGTACCCAGAAGATCAAGGGTTTGATTCCCACTGGCACTCCTTGTGACCTTGGGCAAGTCACTTTACCCTCCATTGTCTCGGGAGAAAAGGCCTGGCAATCTACTTCCAGTGATTGCCAAAAAACCCCAGAGGCAACTGGGTCGGTCATCAGGAGTCATCACTGACTTGACTGCAGTAAAAAGAAAACTGCTGATCCAAGATTGCGGTGGAGTAGAATGCCAAGGTGGATAGGTCTGAGCTGGCTCCTGCACTCGCCGCTAATGGGGGAAAAAGAGGAAACAGAATGCCCAGAAACCCTCCGATACTTCGTCTCCGGCAGACTGCCTGGTGCAGTCTTCAATTGCTGGCTTTTGTACCCCCTCGGCGTATATGGCTTCGGGGGATCCACAGAATGTTTCTGCGAATCTGAGCATTAAAGGGGTTTCACTTAGCCCTGTTCAAGCGCCCCCAGTACAGCCTGGACGTCGCTTCGGGGAGGGGCAGCAGAGCATTGTGTCTCCGGGTCAGGAGGTCAATGCGGATGTGGAGGGTGCTCCCGCGAAGCCTCACTTGATGGTTGTTTCTGCAGCCGGTGGTCAAGTGGGATCTCCTCCCTCCGGTGGTGGCACTGGTGTGGAGCAGGTTGCAAACAGCTCTCTCGGCATCCTGGTGGTTCAACTTCTTGGGAGTGTGGTGAAACCTGCGCTTGTAATGTTAGATAGCTTGTGGGAAGCTATCTCCACCCTTCAGCAGTCCCTTCTGCCTTTTGTGGGGGCAGTTCCTCAAGAGTTGTCAGAGATTAAAGTGCAGTGCTCTTCAACGTCTTCAGACGTGGTGGCTCAGGCAGCTAGAGTCTCGCAACTCGAATTAAAGATGGAGGAGCTGCAGTCCTTAGGGGCTGTTAATACAAAAGACCAGTCAATATAGGGGGGGAGAATAGAATTTTTGGATAACCAATTGCAGAATGACTTGAGATTCCTGAATTTTTCCCGGTCTCCACTGATGGCTCTTTTAGACTTGGTCCGTAAGTACTTTACTGATGTCCTTCAGATGCCTGCTGAATCTCTGCCTCCGGTTGTAAGGGCTCAATATGTGACGATCTCTTCGTTGGAGGTCGGTGAGCAGCAGGGTTCTGGTGCAGAGCCCGTGCCCCCTCAAATGGACCTTTCAGGGTTTTTGGAGAGCTCGAGGTGGTGACCAGCAGAGCTACTATGTTGGTTCATTTTGCCTTTGAATCAGACAGGAACACTGTACTTAAACTATATTTTTGTAAAATGTCAGTATCTCAGTTTATGGGCTCAAAAATTCAAATTTTTCCTGATTTGGCTAGAGACACCCAAAAAAGGCGAAGGGCATTCCTGGCATTATGCCAGAGAACGATAGCCTTGGGGGCGCAATTTAAGTTGATATCCTTGTAAATGTGTGGTTAATTTTCATTCTAAACAATTTATGTTTTTTGAGTCACAACTATTGCAATTTTTACAGAGTAGGGAACTTGGAGGGGTGGGTGTTAGTCCCATATCGGCTGCCATATAATGAGAACAATGCTCCTATGATTTTATTTTTATTTCCGTATGAAGGTGTATGATACCTAAGTATTAATATTGTTATTTCTTTTTTTCGTGGATCATATTGTGGTGTATTTTTTTGTGGTCTATTTCAGTAGTATTATTATATTTACTTGTGTATATTTACTTGTCTACTCTTTTGGAATGACAAGGTAGTGTGTTATTTGTAATTCTTATTCAGAGTGTTTCTGGAGTTTAATGTTTAAAATTCAATAAAGTATAAAAAAAACCTGCCTGGATAAGGATTCCCAGTATGACAGCACCTTCAACACCTCTTTGGAATTAGTACAACTCCTTCCCGCTGGTCTCTCTGTGAGTCGACTGTTGGTTGATGCACTGGTGTTGTCTCTCAGAACAGCAGCATTTCCTGCTGTTTTCTCGGTTCATTTTTCTGATTGGCCCATTGGGCTGTCTACAGGGTTTATGGAAGCTTGTAGCTAGGGAGTCCCATATGTGAGGACTGATGTCCTGTGTGGCCCCGGAGCAAGTGTAGTTACGCACCTATAGCGGGTGTTATCTGGGAACAGCAGACATCAGTCTTCACTACCCTCCCTCCTCCCCAAGGAGTTGTTTTCTTTTTGGGCTTCATTAAGCTATGACATCAGACTCAGGCAAGATGGCTCCTTCGGGCAGGAAGACTGGCATGCATGTGTGGAGTACCTTCCAAAAGCTTCCTTTGGAAACTGGGAAGTATTCCCACATGGTCTTCATTGGTGACATCACCTATATGTGAGGACCGATTCCTGCTGTTCCCAGAGAACACCTGCTACAGGTGAGTAACTATGCTTTCTGGGATTCTGCAGGACACAGAAAAGAGAGATAGGCTGATGGGGATTGGATGGGCAGAAATGAGACAGACCAATGGGAACTAGCTAAGAGGATGGAGAGAGAAAGGGCCTGATTTTCAACTGGGCGATGCTATGCGCCACATTGGCACATAGGCTGCCGTCCTTCTGCCTAACCCAGATTTTCAATGCTAGAGTCATATGTGGCCCCAGTGTTGAAAATCCAGGTCTCGCCACACAACCCGTAAGCTGCAGGAGCTAGCCGGGTAGCACCGATTTTCGATGCTACCCACTTAGACCTTTTCTCCGCCCCCGCTCCACCCCGGAATGCCCCTAACACACCTCGATGCTAACTGCATAGTATCTGGGCGCGTTAGGGACATAACAGGGATTTTCGAAGGGCACTACCCATATAGGTGCCTTTTGAAAATCCCAGATAAGGCATTTACATGGGTAACTAGAGCAGTTACCCATGTAAATGCCTTCGAAAATCGGGCCCAAAGCAACAGACGTGGAATTGGCTGGAGAGAGAGACTGGTGGAGACAGAAAGGGGCAAGGTAATAAAGAGGGCTAGTGGGAACAGGCTTGGCAATGAGGGGAGAGAGTCCAGGAAGAGTGGTGGGATGAACTGTGGGGGTCCCTTTACTTTTTGAAGGTTAATAAGGGGTCCACACAATCAAAAATGTTGGGAACCTCTGATCAACATCAAACAAGATTTTACAGAAACAAAATGTAAATGGCTACAATATTCCTCCACTTTCAATACATTACAATGTAAAGCTGAAGATGTGTAATAGAACATCTTCCTCCCCAAGCAAAATGCTGTGTGGTTCTCCGGCATGGCTGCCTATCTTTAATGTAGCATACTGGAAAGAATCTGTTGGATCAGACCGCTCACAGTGTCAGCTGAATCTTAATTTCTTTTTGTGACGCCTACACTGAACTCTTCTAGTGTTAAATTAAATTTGATAAACAGAATGGGTAAGTTTTTAATCATAGGACCATTACATATAATTAAGTTGCACATTAAGAGGGTTATTTTAAAAGCGCTGTTTGTACTTTGGACATCCAAATCACAGAGACGTCTCCAGAAGCATTTTAGAAGCCTACTCCAGAGATGTCCCCAGCACTAGGATGTCCAAGCTGTGAAAAGGGCATGGTGGAGGCATGCCCAGGGTGTTTCCAAGAACTTGGGCATCCTTGTGCGATTCCAGAAACTCTTTGCATGTCCAGAGTTGTGTCAAAGGCTATCCCTGCACCAGGCATGACTAGGCTTTGAAAAAATGCTTGTTTTGCCAGCCAAACATCTGCAGAGAGAGAGAGGTGCACTCATGTTCCCTATATTTTCCATGTTGACAGTGAACACTGATGGGGAATGAGGGCTCTTGTTTTGGTTTTGCCATGCTGGTGGACGTCCCCATATGCAAAGAAGCATGTGTTTGATGTTCTTGCCCTAGATTTTTGTATCAGGATGTCTGTTTGAATGCTGGCATGAGCATCCAAGTTGGAGAAGTCTACATTTCTGTAATCAGGCTGAAACATAGATGGCCCTAGCATTTTTCCACAAGTTTTGTCCTGGATATCTCGGATTGCACTTGGATGCCCTTTCTAAAATGCTGCTTCAAAATGCTTAACTTTGAACAAATAACTTATCTCTTCAAAAAGTTAGGGCTTCGACCTGACCTTATAGAGAAATTATTCATCCAGTGGCTGAATTTTACCACTCTATGGATAATTCCTAATACTGTCCCTTCTGGGCATATACTGGTTTATATGGCCAGAATTTGTCCATGTTATGGTTATGGTTACCCTTTATTTGATATACCGCAAAAAAACTGTACACAAGCCATGCGGTTTACAACATATACAAATAGAAATTAAGGAAAGGAATTCAATTTTTCATATGAAGGAAAGATAGAGAGAAAGACAAATTAACAGCCGGATACAGGGGGGGGGGGGAGGAAGAAGGATGGGCAGTTGGCTCTGCTAGTCCCTCAGCAAGGGATAGCACCTTAAGAGGTTGATGGTGTGAGGCCAAAGATAATCTCAAAGAGAAACATTTTAAGAACGTTCTTAAAACATTTAAAGTTGTGCTCAATACAAATAGGGGTGGGCAAACTATTCCATAGTGCAGGGATTGCAGCAAAGAAGGCAGCCCTCCGTGCACTTTCATACTTGACTATGGCTGGTAAGGGAATGTGCAATCAAAAGCCATGCAAAGAGCAGAGTGCTCTGGCCGTAAAGTGACTAGAGAGGATAGGTATTCGGGGACTGCATCATGGGTAAGGGTCAATGTCTTAAACAGAATCTGCAAACTGACATGAAACCAGTGGAGTGGCATGCTCAAACCTCTGGGCCCAGGTAAGCCTGGACTCAACTCCCTCCCCCCAACCATATATAGTCAGAACTGCTGCTTACCATACAAGAACATTTAATACCGACTCAAGTCACTTTGTCTCTATTTTCCCTACTCTCCCACTTTCCTTTATCCCTCCCTGTCTGTCCTTTTCCTTCTCTGGCCCATTGCTTTCTCTTCTCGTCTGTTCCTAAGTGCATCATCTGCCTCCTGACAACGGAACATATGCCCAGAAAGCTGATGGTTTGACACTCATTAAAATTATAACCCAAGGGCCCCATTCTGAAGGCACAGACACTACTTTCTGTCATATATGATCATACCTCGTCTCTTTAGCCAACAGATAGAGGAGTAAAGATGCAAGCTCTGTCTTCTAAAGTGCTCATCAGTGCTCTTCATGTTGCATCATCCACCTGCTCTAACAGAATACCAGGCAGTATCAAGTCCTTTCACACACACTGGTCCTCTGTTTCAAACAAGTAGAGACTTTTAGGCTTGCCACACGTACAGTCTCTCACCATTTTAATGTCCTTTTTTTACCAGTTTGTACACAAACAAAAAAACAAAACATTTTTCTTTCAGCTGCCATCATTTCCTTGTTACAGCAGGGGCTAGGGTCTATAGCACTTGTTCCAAGTGTGACTGCAACATCTTAATAAAAAATGTACTTGCTTTCTACTTAAAAATATTGGTCACTTTAGGATATAAATTCAGCTGACACCTCACAACACTGGAATTCAGGCACCTGTATGGTTCAAATGGAGCTGTGTGGTACTGGCATCTATCAGCTGTTTCAGATGGCATGGGAGAAAGCCTGCAAAGCAAAGATGCAATGATTTATGGCACTGACTTCACAGGGGCTGGAAGCAGGCTGGCTTGCTTTCAGAAGGGATGAGGCGAGGCAGGCAGGTAGCCTGGTTGACTAGGGGATCTAGTTTGCAGGCTGGTTGGGGAGAATGATTGAGGGGGTTAAAGAGGGGCAGGATTGCAAGCTGGCAGACACACTGAGGGAATGGACTGTGTGAGGACGGAGCAGGATTGGGGGTTGAGAAAGAAGCTAGAAAAGGGGTGGGGGTATGAGAGGGAACAGTTCTAAACTAAGGATAAGGATTCCTACCTCTCTTCCCCTATTCTGATAGGGTTTCCCATGTAGTTCAGATTCTGTCCCTGTTGTTATTGTTAAGTGCCGTCGAGTCGGAGTCGACTCATGGCGACCCTCTGGATAGCTATCCTAAATTGTGTTCGATCTTCAGTCAGGCGGCTCATTGTTGACAGACTGGTACCCGTAGCTGCTGTTATTGTATCGATCCATCTCATTGCTGGCCTTCCTCTTTTGCGTTGACCTTCTATCTTGCCAAGCATGATGTCTTTCTCTAATGATCTCTCTCAACCCATTTTGTGTCCAAAGTATGAAATGAAAGTCAAAGTCTTGTCATCTGAGCTTCTAAAGAAAGCTCAGGTTTGATCTCCTCTAGTACAGACTGGTTTGTTCTTCGGGCAGTCCATGGTATACACAGTATTCGCCGCCAGCAGCATAATTCAAAGGCATCAATTTTCTTCCTGTCTATCTTTTTCACTGTCCAGCTTACACATCCATATGATGTTATTGAAAATACCATGGCTTGAACAAGTCGAATCTTTGTATGGAGAGAGACATCTCTGCTCTTGAGAATCTTATCTAGGTCTTTCATAGCCATTCTGCCAAGAGCAATGCGTCGTCTGATTTCTTGACTGCTTGTTGCTTCTTTATTGATAGTTGATCCAAGTAGGTTAAAGTTATTCACGATTTCAATTTCTTCTCCTTCGACGATGAACCTGTTGATTATGCCAGTTGTCATGATCTTTGTCTTCTTTACATTAAGGTGCAGGCCCATTTTGAGACTATGTTCTTTGATTGTGAGAAGCAAATGTTTCAGATCATCTTCACTTTCCGCCAGTAATGTGGTATCATCAGCATAGCGAAGGTTGTTGATGAGTCTTCCACCAATCTTCACACCTCTGTTGTCTTCATACAATCCTGCTTCTCTGATGATTTGTTCTGCATATAAATTAAATAGGTAGGGGGAAAGTATGCAGCCTTGTCTTACACCTTTGCTTATTTTAAACCATTCTTTCTCTCCTTGTTCCGTTCGAACTGTTGCTTCTTGATCAATGTACAGATTGTGCAAAAGAACGATCAGGTGTTCTGGTATACCCATGCTTCTTAATGTGGCCCAGAGTTTCTCATGGTTTACACAGTCAAAAGCTTTGCTATAGTCGATAAAGCACAAATAGATATCCTTTTGGTATTCTTTAGTCTTTTCAAGGATCCATCTCACATCCGCAATGATGTCTCTCGTTCCTCGCCCTTTTCTGAACCCTGCTTGCATTTCAGGTAGTTCTCGTTCCAGGTATGATTGTAGTCTCTTTTGAATAATCTTCAGTAGAATTTTGCTGGCATGTGGGATCAGAGCGATTGTGCGATAATTTCCACAGTCAGTTGGATCACCTTTCTTTAGTACTGGTATAAACACAGATCTTTTCCAGTCAGTTGGCCATGATGCTGTCTTCCATATTTCTTGGCAGAGCCTTGTAAGTACGGTAACAGCTGCATCAGATTGCTGTAATACTTCTATGGGAATGCAATCAATGCCTGGTGCTTTGTTCTTTGATAAGGCTTTCAATGCTGCTTCAACTTCTTCTTTCATCACCAATGGTTCCAGATCACAAGGTACAGGTTGAAACGGCTGTTGGTCCACTTGATCTTTAGCATATAAAAACTCTGTATATTCCTTCCATCTTTTCTTGATCTTCTCAGCATCATTCAACATAGAACCTTGAGCATCTTGTAACATTCCAATTCGAGGCTGGAACTTTTTCTTTAACTCTCGTAGCTTTAGGAAAGCTGATCTTGTTCTTCCTCTGATAGTTTCTGCTTCTATTTCCTTGCATGCGTCATTGTAGTACTTTTCCTTGTCCTGTCTTGCTGCACGTTGGAAATCTCTGTTGAGTTCTGTGATTGTCTTTCTTTCTCCTCTGGCTTTAGCTTCTCTGCGTTTCTGGGCAATTTTCAGAGTTTCTTCCGTCATCCATTTTGGCCGTTTTTTCTTTTTTACCTTTTGTAGAGACTTCTCGCTTTCTTCCAACACAACCTTCTTGATGTCATTCCATAACTCTTCTGGAACTCTATCATTTGTATCTAAAGCAGCAAATCGATTTTGCAGGCAGTCTTTAAATTCCAGTGGTATATTCTCAAGGTCATATTTTGCTGCATTCATGAGTGGTTTGCTCTTTTTCAGCTTTAGCTTGAGTTTGCATACTAGTAGTTGATGATCTGTACCACAGTCAGCTCCAGGTTTTGTCTTTGTTGATGTTATAGAGCTTTTCCATCGTTGACTTCCACAGATGTAGTCAATTTGATTTTTATACAATCCATTGGGTGAAGTCCATGTGTACAGTCTCCGCTTGTGTTGCTGGAAGAAGGTGTTCGAGATGAATAGATCGTTGGTCTTGCAGAATTCTATCAGTCTTTCTCCAGCTTCATTTCTGTTGCCAAGTCCATATTTTCCAACTACTTTGTCTTCTTCTTTGTTGCCAACCTTTGCGTTCCAATCACCCATGACTATCAGGATATCCTGTTTGCATGTTCTGTCAATTTCAGCTTGTACTTGTTCATAGAACTCTTCAATTTCATTCTCTTCTGCAGCTGTTGTTGGGGCATATACTTGAATTATAGTTGTGTTGATAGGCATTCCTCGTAGACAAATAGAGATTAAGCGTTCGCTGACTGCATTGTATTTCATTACAGTTCTTGCAAGTTTCTTCTTTATTATAAATGCAACACCATTTCTTCTTTGTCTTTCATTTCCAGCATAGTAGACCATGTGATCATCTGATGCAAAGTGCCCGATGCCAGTCCATTTCAGTTCGCTGACACCCAACAGATCAAGTTGTACATGTTCCATTTCATTCTTGACCACCTCCAACTTCCCTTGGCTCATGCTTCGTACGTTCCATGTTCCAATGTGTAAGACATCTTTACAGCTTCTGACTCTCATTTCAGTAGCCCCCCATCCCTGGCATCTTTCCATGTTCACTACATACAACATTGCTTCTTGGGGTTTCCATTTCAGGTTTTGTCTGCACATTTGTAAGTTTTTTGGTGAGCTATTCTGTATTTGGAGTTCTTTTTGTATGTGTGACCGAAATGAGATATTCTACTAGTGTGGAGGGATCTATAGCAGTCTTGTTTGCTGTGCTTTCCCAATAGTTCTTTTCCAGAGCCTATTGTAATAGTGGCAATGCTACTTTTCATTGGTAAGGTTGTTGCTCTCTGAGTCCCGAGTTAATGCTGGGCCTTGCAAGATTTTATAGAAAGGTAGAAAGGGCAAATGGTCTTTTTCTGTTGTCCTTACCTAGTCTGCCCACTGAAACCAACAGGCCTGTCTCTACCTCAGATCTGCGGTGCTTGTTTCATGCTTCTTGAATTCAGATACTGTCCTTGTGTCCATCACCTGGTCCACTAGGAAGCTATTCCACGCATCAATTGTCATCTTAAGAAATATTTCCTTATGTTACTCCTAAATCTGCCCCCTTTCACCTTCATCTTATGATAGCCTCATTCCCAAGCCTCTTTTCCATTTAAAAAAAAAAGCGCCCGACTCCTGTGTATTTGTAGCTTGGAGGTATTTAAATATCTTTATCGTGTCTCCCCTTTTCCTGCCTCTCCTCCAATTTATGCATGTTTAGATATTAAGTTTGTCTCCATATGCTTTATGAGGAAAACCACAGATAATTTTAATAGCCACCCTCTGGACCATTTTCATCTAATCTATATCTTTTTGAAGGTGCGGTCTTCAGAATTTCACACAGTACTCCAGTTAAAGTGTTGCCCTATCATGTTCTTTTCCTGTTGGCCATTTCTTTCCCTTTCTGACTTTTTCCATCACCTTATCTACCTATTTGGCTACCTAAAGATCATTAGATACCCCCAGGTCCTATTCTTGTTTTGTGCACAGAACTTTACCACCTATATTCTACCACTCTGTTGGGTTTTTACAGTCCAAATGTATGACCCTGCAATTTTTAGCATTAAACTTAGCTGCCAAACTCTAGATCTTTCATTTTGTTTTCTACTCTTTCCAGGCTGTCTACCTGCTTTCAGGTGGTGTCATTATCCACAGATGGCAAATCCTTCCCAATAGGCCCTCTGCAATAGCACTCACAGAAATATTAAAAAGAACTAGACTAATGATGAATCTACTATATATGGCACACCACTGTTTATTTATTTGTTACTTATGCGGAGCTGTATCAAAGGCCTTGTAAAACCCAAGCACATTTCATCTAGAGCTCTCTCTTGATCTAGCTCTCAGGTCACCCAGTCAAAGAAATTGATCAGATTTTCTGACAAGACTTACCTCTAATAAAACCATGCTGCATTAGATCCTGAAATCTAGTGGATTCCAGAAACTACTTACTTGCTATATAGTTCAAACTAATTGGTCTGTAGTTCCCAGCCTATTTCTCACTTCCCCTTTGTGGAAAGGAACCACATCTGCCCATCTCTCCTCATCTGGGACCACTCCTGACTCAAAAAAAAAAAAAGTTGAAAAGGTCAGACAGCAGAACTGCCAGACTTCCCTTAGTTCCCTCAGATGTATCCAATCCGGCTCCATTACTTTGTCTATTTTTAGCTTAGTTATCCCTTCATGAAAACAGTCTTCTGAAAATCATTTGAGTTCTATCTCATTTCCATTCCTGTTTCTTTCCATTAGGTCCTACTTCTGGCTCTTCTCCAGTTTACACTGAACAGAAATAACTTTTAAGCAATTCTGCTTTTTCATCAACTTCTACATATTCCTCCCCTTCGCTTGAGTCTTGCAATGTCACTTTTGCACTTCTTCCTATTATTAATATATGTAGAAAAGCTTGTCCTCCTATTTTATCAGCTATTTTTATTTCCAGTTGCATCTTTGCTCTCCTAGCTACTTTCTCAACCTGTCTTACCTTTTGTCAGTTATTGCTGCCTGTCTTCCTCTTTCTGTGATCTCAGTTTCTGAATGCTAACCTTTTTTGCCTTATCTTTTCAGCTACTTCTTCTGAAACCTATAGCAGACATTGCACATTGTGAGATGGATCCTTGAAAAGACAAAAGGATATCCATGTGTTTTATTGATTACAGCAAGGCTTTTGACTGTCTAAACCAGTGATGGCTAACCTTTTTGAGCCCGAGTGCCCAAACTGCCGCACAAAACCAAAGAATTTCCTCAAAGTGCCAGCACGTCAATTAAACCTTAACAACAATATTTTAGAGCCTTATAATGATGTTCCAGATCACCCATTTTGGGCAAGGATACTGGGGCGTTACAAATTACACAACACTTGTCTATACCATGATGAAGAAGTAGTCCATTTCCCATTCATCATGAAAGTGGTAGGTTTTGCTCTTCTTTGGAACCCAGCTCCCGCGCGGGTCCTATAATCTCGCGAGAGGACGGCGCACGAGCCCTAGCGTGCAGCTTCTCGGCGAGAGGCGCGCAGAAGCTCCGACCGGAAGGGGAAGCGCGGGGCCGGGCTGGGGCCTTTCTCCTAGCACAGGGGTCTGCAACCTTTAAGACATAAAGAGCCACTTGGACCCGTTTCCGAAGGGAAAAAAAAACCTGGGAGCCGCAAAACCATTGCGACATTTAAAACAAATCTAACACTGCATATATTGTTTCTTACAGTGTACCATCATAATCACAATCACAATCATAGCCTGAGGTAAATATGAGGGCCCAAATGTAATCCACATTATAAATATATTATTATGTTATTGTCACTTTTCTTTTAATATTTTTTTGACCCCCCTCAGAACTACTTTTCATAGAAAACGTTAAATTTACTTACCGTATTTTCCGGCGTATAAGACGACTGGGCGTATAAGACGACCCCCTACTTTTCCTGTTAAAATATAGGTGTTTGGCCTATACTCGCCGTATAAGACTACCCCTCTTCCAGCGCACACCAAAAAAAATACGCCGGAAAATACGGTTAATTAATCACAACAAGTAACAATATTTGATTTCAAAATTATGATGATTTTGTAGTCAAATCACTAATATGAAATAAAATTATTTTTTCTACCTTTGTTGTCTGACCAATTTATTCTCTGATCATGCTGGTCCCGATCTGAGGCTTCTGCTTTCCTGTCTTCTCTTAGCTCTGTTTCTGTGGTCTATGGTCCATCTGCCATTTCTTATCTCTTCTTTCGTTTTCTTCACTTCTTTCCATCAGCCTATTTCCAGTCCCAGTAACCCTCCCCAGTATCAGCCCCTTTCCAGTCCTCACTCCCAGTACCTTCCAATGTCAACTTGCATTCCCATGATTGCCACTGGTGTCCATTCCCTTCCAGTCCCCCTCCTTCCCCACTGACCAGTCCCTTCTAGTACAAATACCATGGCAGCCCCTCTCAGATCCACTCCCTTCCAGTTCCATTCTCCCATCCCCTCGCATCAGCCCATTTGTAGCCTTAGCCCCCAGTTTTCTTCCAGGGCCAGCAGCTCTATCCTCCCCTCCCCACAATCAGCCCATTCTCAGTCAAAGCCCCCCAATCAGCTCACTTCCAGTGCTAATCCCCCCTCAACCCCATTACCAGTGCTAGCCTCCCCTAATCAGCCCAATACCACCAGTCCTACCCCCCCCCATCACCAGTCCTATCCCCCCATCAGCCCATTTCCAGTCCTAACCTCACCTATCAGCTCATTTCCAATGCTAGCCTCCCATCAGTCCATTATCAGTCATACCCCCCTATCAGCCCATTACCAGTCCCAACCCCCCCCCTTGATCAGTCCATTCCCAGTCCTAGCCTTCAACCCATTACCAGTCCTAGTCCCCTCCCATCTGCCCATTACCAGTGCTAGCTCCCCCATCAGCCCATTATAATCCTAAGCCGCAATGTCTCTCGCCTCTCTCCAGCATTTATCCCGTCTGTCCAGTATGTCCCTGTCTCTCCCCTTTGTGCATGCCAGCCCCCCTCCCTCCATGTCAGCCCCCGTCCTTCCATCTGTCCATGTCAGCTCCCTCCCTCCCTGTCAGCCCCACTGTCCATGTCAGCCTCCCTCCATGTCAGTCCCCCCTCTGTCCATGTCAGCCCCCTCCCTCCATCTATCCCTCCTTCCATGTAAGCCCCCCTCCTTCCATCCATCCATCCATATCAGCTCCCTCCCTCCATCCATCCATATCAGCTCCCTCCCTCCATGTAAGCCCCCCTCCTTCCATCCATCCATATCAGCTCCCTCCCTCCAAGTAAGCCCCCCGCCTGCCCTCCATCCATATCAGCTCCCTCCCTCCATGTAAGCCCCCCTCCTTCCATCCATCCATATCAGCTCCCTCCCTCCAAGTAAGCCCCCCTCCTTCCATCCATCCATATCAGCTCCCTCCCTCCATGTAAGCCCCCCTCCTTCCATCCATCCCTATCAGCTCCCTCCATGTAAGCCCCCCACCCCCCCATGTCGATGGTAGCCCCCCCCCTCTCCCCATGTCGATGGTAGCCCCCCCCCCTCTCCCCATGTCGATGGTAGCCCCCCCCCTCTCCCCATGTCGATGGTAGCCCCCCCCCTCTCCCCATGTCGATGGTAGCCCCCCCCTCTCCCCATGTCTTCCTCCCTTCGTCTGCAGCCGCGGCTCCCTGCCTGTTAGGGAACCGCGGCTGTGCTTGTAAAATCGTTGCGGAGCCCTTCCTGTCTTGACGGGCTCCGTGCAGCATTGTCCCGCCTCTAAAGGAAGTTCCTTTAGAGGCGGGACAATGCTGCACGGAGCCCGTCAAGACAGGAAGGGCTCCGCAACGATGTTACAAGCACAGCCGCGGTTCCCTAACAGGCAGGGAGCCGCGGCTGCAGACGAAGGGAGGAAGACACCTGTCCTAGCGGACCTTCCCGCGTGCCAGCTGCAAGGCCTTCGCGTGCCACAGCTGGCACGCGTGCCATAGGTTCGCCATCGCTGGTCTAAACCATGAGAAACTCTGGGCCACATTAAGAAGCATGGGTATACCAGAACACCTGATTGTTCTCTTGCACAACCTTTACATTGATCAAGAAGCAACAGTCCGAATGGAACTAGAAGAAACAGAATGGTTTAAAATCAGCAAAGGTGTACGACTAGGCTGCATACTTTCCCCCTACCTCTTTAATTTGTATGTAGAACAAATCATCATAGAAGCAGGACTGTATGAATACAACGAAGGTGTGAAGATTGGTGGAAGACTCAACAACTTTCGCTATGCTGATGATGCCACATTACTGGCTGAAAGTGAAGACTATTTGAAACATTTGCTTCTCAAGATCAAGGAATATAGTCTTGAAATGGGTCTGCACCTTAACGTTAAGAAGACAAAGATCCAGACAACTGGCAAAATCAATAAGTTCATCATTGATGGAGAAGAAATTGAAATAGTTGACAGTTTTAACTTACTTGGATCAATAAAGAAAGGACTAGCAGTCAAGAAATCCAATGACATATTGCTTTTGGTAAAATGGCTATGAAAGACCTAGACAAGATCCTCAAGAGCAGAGATGTCTCTCTCCATACATAGATTCAACTTGTCCAGCCCATGGTATTTTCAATAACGTCATATGGATGCGAAAAGTGGACAGTGAAAACGATAGACAGGAAGAAAACTGATGCCCTTGAATTATGTTGCTGGCGACAAATACGGTGTATACCATGGACTGCCCAAAGAACAAACCAACCTGTACTAAAGGAGATCAAACCTAAGCTTTCCTTAGAAGCTCAAATGACAAGACTTTGACTTTCATACTTTGGACATATCATGCGAAGAGAGAGATCATTGGAGAAAGACATAATGCATGGCAAGGTAGAAGGTCACCGTAAAAGAGGAAGGCTAGCAATGAGATGGATCTATACAGTAACAGCAGCTATGGATACCATACTATCAACAATGAGCCGCTTGGCTGAAGACGGAACAAGGTTTAGGTCAACTATCCAGAGGGTTGCCAAGAGTCGACACCGACTCGACGGCATTTAACGTGAGACATGGGAAGACTAAACCTTCCCAGGTTTGAATCTATTATGCGCATGGTGTTTCTGAATCTTCTTTTGCCTTCAAATCCTGTAGGCTGTACCAGCTTATGGATAGGGACTGGAGTAATTTTGGTCAATATATCTTAAAAAAAGTTCTCCTAGGACGGCGCCAAGACGGAAGTACTCTCCATAGCTCAGAAGGGCCAACTGGCCCCACCCCCTGCCCGCCCCTAGCTAGCCAGTTTTCAGTTCTTCCGCCTTGCCAGCAAGACAGATTTTTTTCTACTCTCCACCATATCTAACATAAGAAAGTCTAATTTTCTCTTACTCGTATGTATATAGTCAGTTTTTACTTACATCCATTAATGTTTCCAAAGCTTCTTTTTCAGAGCTGTTCCAGCAGAGCTTGGATTCCTGCTCCCAGTACCGGCAGCTTACCACGAGGTGCTCTTGGTCTCAGTGCAGCCCAGGATGAGCCAAACAGGCCTCCGTTCCCGGCTAGCATTCTGCGTCGCTCTTCCCAATGGCAGAGGATCCCAGAGAGAGAGGACCGCTTGCAGAGGGTAGCCCTAATAGCAGCCGGGACGTGCTTGGGGCCTCTGTCCCCGGCCAGCCTCCTGAGTCCCTCCGGTATCGCTGCTGCGTACCTCCGGTATTGTTGCAATACCTCGGCGGCTCGGGGCCCCCACTCACTGGTGCTCCTTCCGGGGATTCTTCTGCGATGTTGCTGCAGCCTCTGCTGTCTACCCCAGCGGCGCTGAGCACGCCCTCAGGGGCCTCCACTCACAGCCGCGGCCCCTGGCACCCCGGTGATCTGCTGCCTGCTCGCAACCCCAGCGGCTCCTACCGGCCTCATGGCTCCCATGGCGGCGGCCATCTTGCCGATGTCGTCAGCTCCCGGATCCCCCCCCCCTTTGGCGTTATTGGTCGGCGCCGATCCTAGCGTCATCAGGGAAGGAGGAGCATCTCTTCAGGAGACACTCCCACCATTCGGCACCAAAGCATCGCCGAGGACCGCGCCGACGCCTGGCACACAGCGGCAACAGTACTGTTAATGGCTGCACCAGCGCTGGACTGCCAAACCACCTGCCGCTGGGAACCCCCTTCTAGGTACCGGGGATCCATGGCTGTTCGCTACCGACAGAGCTGTTGCGGTTTTCTTCAAGCCTAATAACTGCCCACTCTCTTTCACTGGTGCTGATGAGAAGAGGAGCAGACGAGCACCAGAGCCCCCCGCTCCACTCTGTGCCAAAACCTGATGCAGCACCGAAGCAGCCGGAGAAGTTGCATGCCGCGTTCTCCCCACACCCTGCTCTGACAACAGCGAAGAGACAGAGACGGAAAGAGAAAGATAAACAGACAAAGCCCGAGCAGTGCACCAGGCTGTGAGTAATCTGCCGCTTTCCGTGGAGCAGCCCAGTTAAATCCCTTCCGCACTGGGGGAAAGGTTCCGAACGCTGCTGGCCCGGAGAAGTTGCATGCCGCGTTCTTCGATGCACAGCCAGTGTGTTCTAGAGCACTGCGCCGCCAACTACAGCATGTGTGTGTGTCAGCTGATCGGCGCTGGCTGAATCGCCTCAATGCTAAGCAGCGCTGGCGGAAATCGCGTAGATGCTGGGCCTTGTGGCCTCGGATGGAGCAGACCAACGCCAGCTGAATCGCACAGCCTCAGCATTAGGTGGCCTCAGAAGGAGATGGAGCGTGTCGGCGCAATGCCGATTGGTCGCTCGGACTCTGCGGCAGCAGTGGCAAACAGCACAGCTCCCTGACCACCAGCGGATTGGCGCTGACCCTATAAACGTGTCGTGTTTCCCAGGGCAGAGGTACGGTCGTGCAGGCACTCATGTCTGCAAGAATGGCCCTCTCACACTCCATTATGCTAAAGGTTTTCCTTTCTCCTTCCCCAAATCGGAGCCCCAGAGCACCGCATCGCCGCACGTCGCAACTGCCTCCTGCCCGGGAGCGCGCTCCACGGAATCCTTCTCGGTGCATCACAACCACATTGCTGCAGAATGTGATACCCTGAAAGAGGCCGGATGATACCTGCGCCTAATTCCCAAGCAACAACCACATTGCTGTAGCATATGGTTTATGCAATGATGACTTCGGGCCAATGGTCATGGGTCCAATCCCAGCTGGAGGCCTTGGTTACGCCTGTACCTCGGGCTGTCCCCCTATAGGGAGTCGGGTGGCCAGCAGGAATTTTCTAATTCACCACAGCCTGCCACATTGAGGCTTCACTCTTCCAAAACTGCCCTATGGGGCATCTCTGCACTCTGCGCTACCCTGTTCCCACGTGCAGTTCTCGAATGAGTTCGGTCCACCTTACCCACAGCAGCAGTCAGAGGCACAGGCTGGCCCTGAAGAAGTGTCTCGGCACAAAACAGCCACTGGGAGACCTTACATCACCACGGTTGCAAGCTACAGCCCTCAGTAGTGAAGCTACAGCCCCTCCCCCCGTGCTTCGGGTGACACATTCACTCAATCCCCACTTGCCTGCCAAAGGACGACTCAAAAGCCTTCATTCTTCACCTTGTTACATGCGTGCCCCCCACCCAGTAACAGAGCAATGACCGCCCCCGACTAACAATGGCATCAGAACCTGAATAGATGGCTCCTGTCTGATATTATACACATGTCATTACGGATCCTACGTGGAGATAAATAAATACATCAATATCAGGGGCGCGAGTCTTCAGGACACTCTAACCAGAATACTCAAGTTGCTCTGTCTATTATGGCTCTGGGGCACCTGCCCGGAGAGCAGTCCAAAGGACCAAGGGCTTCCCTCCCGACCTAGAGACTGTGACAAACTACGCCCCTTGTAACCTCTGCATGAGGCACACTTCGCGGAGCCCAAAGGAAACCCTGACAATCCACCTCCAGTGGCTCCACCGGTGACAGTGGCAACAAAGAGCTGCAGTACACACAGTCTGTGTGGCTGCTATTAGAGGGCCTGCAGTGCATACCCGTTTCAGCCAAGGTCATTAAGAGCCCTTCTCTGACTGCAGGCACAACCATCCTGACCAGCCACTCCGGCCACCACCTACATCTGAGGGTGTGAAGGATGACATTCACGTCTCCTCAGGCACTGACGGGTATCCCTGGGCGCATGGACATCCAGGGATGGAACCCCAACGTCCACTGGTTAGCTGCATCAACTCGGATAAGTACAGTGGAGGAGTAGCCTAGTGGTTAGAACACTGGCTTGGTAACCAAGCAACCAGGGTTCTATCCCACTAGCACTCCTTGTAGCCTTGGGCAAGTCAAGAAAGGCCTGGCAATCTGCTTCCGGTGACACTGCCAAGAAACCCAGGAGTTTCCGGGTCGCAAGGAGTCAGGACTGACTCGAAGGCACACATTGCCTTAGGAACCAGCTAGCAGCCTCAGCTGAATCGATCAGCCCGAGCAGCCCGGGAACACCCGCTTGATACACTTGTAGACCCTGCACCCCAGGTGTCGCCTAATGGCCAGGGCTCTGCCCATAAGCAAGGGACAAGGTGTCAGATCAGCTGGAGTCGCGTAACCACTTCTCATAGGATCCAGCTGAGGTAAAGGCAACCCACGGGATCCCTAACATACCTGCGGACTATCCAGCAGAGGCAGAGAGAACCCTCGGGATCCCCAAATGTCCTGCGATAAGATGAGCTCACCTCTGTCATCTATCTGCCTTATCAGCTGCAACCACATGCTGCACTCCAGCCCTGTTCCTCCTGTTCCCCGGAGCCTTCTGGGACAAAACTCAAGACCCACAGTGACTGGGTTCCTCCCGGACCAAGCTACACACAGTCTCAAGGTAATCTTCCTGTACCTGGGAGTGACAGGCTCAGGGCCAGCCTGGGACCTCCAGTCTGGATCTTCTCCTTTATGATCATCGCAGGGGCAGCACTTTGACTCGGCATGCTCAAAGGCAGTATTCTAACCAGCGGCGCGCTGGTTCAAGACCTGGCTGAGGACCATATGGGGGCGTTACAATGCATCACCACGGTGCAGCCATGCCTCCAGGGCCTGAACAGAGAGAAGACGAATGCTCTCAGTCCTTCCCCCCTGGAATCTGGGAATGTTGGAAGGCAGTTGCAGCTGTCAGATGAAGCTCTGCCCAGCGGGGCTGACCGCAGATAGATCTGCTTGCCACGTTGAGAACAGGAAGTGCATCCGTTAAAATGGATAATGCCCTTCATCATGCTCTCTGTCCAGTACCACGGCATGCTCACGGCCCAGTACCACGAATGAACGACTGCTGTGGCTCCCTGCAGCACGCAGTCCCCAACGCCACGTCTGAGCCTCCTCGAGGACGTGCTCTGGACAGCCACTGCTGGCATAAGGATCCGAAATAGACCTACAGGAAACAGATCTGCAAGAAACAGACAATCAACCATCGGTAATCACCTGGCCAGCTGCCCGTATACAGGCAAGGGCCCAAGCCACGCCAGGAGCACACACACATGCACGCATCCATCCCCAGAGGTCCTCCCTGTGCCTGCTCATGTAGCACACATCTGCAAGGCCATCAAGACCCTGCATCAAGAACCATCACGGTACACACTGTCCAAGAACACCATCGATAATGGGCGCACCTCTCACACAGTATCCGTGCTGAGAAGGATGAGGTCAGGAATTCTTATTGACCAGGCAGCCCTGACAATCTGGTCTGCCACCTCCACATGCCGCGAAACTAAAATATGGACTCTGCGGGCTTAGTGGTTAACCTCAGACCACTCTTATAGCATAGCTGATGCTTTGCACTGATCACCCCAAGGAGCGCCGATGCACCTCACTGGTGACACAGACCGGATGGTACGCCATACTGGTCCAACCTCTGTTCCTAACAGTGCCCAATCTAGGTCATGTCTCCTAAAGACATAGGTCCAGGAGTGGAGGAGTAATCCAGTAGTTAGAGCAACTGCCTAGTACCCAGAAAATCAAGGGTTGATTCCCACTGGCACTCCTTGTGACCTTGGACAGTCACTTACCCTCCATTGCCTCTGAATGGTGATAAATTGCCAACCGATACCGGTATTGGGCTGAGCAGTGATTTACCAGTCCCTGTCATCTCCTATCCGGCGACACTAACGGTTTGCATCATCCTCCGTTAACAAACTCCAGAGTTGACTACAAAAATAAACAAATAATAATAAAATAATGGCGAATAAAGGCAAAAAGAGAAGCCTCCCTTGTTAATGATGTCCTAATGTCCCATTTTGCACCGCTCTCGTGGCCAGCGATCCATTGCCACTGCTTCGTCATTGCGGTGACTCCCGCACCACTACTGCTCAATGTGCCTACCACTGTTTCTTCATTGTGGTGACCCCGACTCCCACACCACCACTGCTCAAGGGGCCTGCATCTCTGTTTCCGCACAGAGAGGGCCTGCATCTCTGTTACCGCACAGAAGCACCTTGTAACTACACGTTGCTCCTGCATTGCCGTTACTCCCGTACCACTACTACTCATGGGCCTGCACCACAGAGGTGCCTTGTAACTACACCATCTGCACAGTTGTGCATCATGACGGCAGGCCGTCGTATAGTGCCTAGTAACTGCACCTTCTCACATTGCTGTGGCGTCACATGCATGCATCACCACTATACGCCTACATGTTCTTGTCGCAACATGCAGCATGCTGTAGCAAGGGCACATGTCGGACCTGGAAAGGGTTCTTGGCCTTCCTCCATCCACCTCAGCACCTGCCAGCTTGGGAGGCACCAAGTGTGGCTGACTCATCCTGCTTGTCCTAGGAGAAAACAGAGTTACTTACCTGTAACTGGAGTTCTCCGGGCACAGCAGGATAAGTCAGCCACACATACCCGCCCACCTCCCCTGGATGGGGTCGACCTCCGTCCTGGTGCCCGCCTCCTAGCGGAAAAAGGCTCAGCTAGTGACGTACTGGCTAGCTAGGGGCGGGCAGGGGGTGGGGCCAGTTGGCCCATGCTCAGAGGGGCAAAAAGCCCTTCTGAGCTATGGAGAGTACTTCAGTCTTGGTGCCGTCGGATGACGTCACCAAGTGTGGCTGACTTATCCTGCTGTCCCCGGAGAACTCCAGTTACAGGTAAGTAACCCTGTTATATGGCAGAATTAGAAACGGTACAGAGAAGAGTGACAAAAATGGTAAAAGAAAGGATATCCCTACGAGAAAAGGATTAAAAGGTTAGGACTGTTCAACTTGGAAGAGAGACAGCTGAGGGGAGATACAATAGAGATTTATAAAATAATGAGTGCAGTGGAACAGGTAAGTGTAGATCGGTTGTTTACTCCTACCTGGAAACAGCACAAGCACTGGCAAGTCAAATGCAAGGCATTGATAAAGCAGGCAAAGGGAGAATTTGAGAAGCAGCTTGCTGCGGAAGCAAAAATGCGAAATAAAGATTTTTTCAAGTACATTCGTAGAAAAAAAACCTGTGAGAGAGTCAGATGGTCCATTAGATGATAGAGGAGTTAAAGGGGCACTAAGAGGCGACAAGGCGATAGCGGAGAGACAGAATGAATTCTTTGCTTCGGTCTTTACTGAGGAAGACGTAGGGATGTTACCCATGACTGAAGTGGTATTTAAAGGTGCGGAAGAATTGAAGGAAATATCGATACATCGGGAAGATGTATTACAACTATTAGATAAACTGAAGAGTAGCAAATCACCTGGGCCGGATGGTATACATCTAAGGGTGTTGAAAGAACTGAAATATGAGATTGCAGACCTGCTATTAGTAATCTGTGAACTATCATTAAAATCATCTCTAATACCTAAAGATTGGAGGATCGCCAATGTAACACCAATTTTTAAAAAGGGTTCCAGGGGTGATCCGGGAAACTACAGACCGGTGAGCCTCACGTCAGTACTGGGAAAAATGATAGAAACCATCATAAAGAATAAAATTACTCAGCATGTAGATAGTCATCGCCTAATGGGAGAAAGCCAACATGGCTTTAGACAAGGAAGATCTTGTCTTACTAATCTGTTATGTTTTTTTGAAGGTGTGAATAAAACAGGTGGACAAAGGTAAGTCGGTTGATATAGTGTATCTGGACTTTCAGAAAGCCTTTGACAAGGTCCCTCATCAGAGACTTTTGGCTAAACTAAAGAGTCATGGGATAGGAGGCAGTGTACTACTGTGGACCAGGAACTGGTTAAAAGATAGAAAGCAGAGGGTTGGGCTAAACGGCCAATTTTCCCAATGGAGAAAGGTGAATAGTGGTGTACCCCAGGGATCTGTGCTGGGTTCGCTACTTTTTGACATATTCATAAATGACCTGGAAAGTGGAATAATGAGCGAGGTTATCAAATTTGCAGATGACACAAAACTATTTAAAGTTGTTAAAACCCAAGAGGATTGTGGAAAATTGCAAGAGGATCTTGATAAATTGGAAGACTGGGCATCAAAATGGCAGATGAAATTTAATGTGAACAAGTGCAAGGTTATGCACGTAGGGAAGAACAACCCAAACTATGGTTACACGATGCAAGGTTCCACATTAGGAACCACCACCCAGGAAAAAGATTTAGGCGTCATTGTGGATAAAGCATAGTTACTCACCTGTAACAGGTGATCTCCGGGAACAGCAGGAATTTAGTCCTCACATATGGGTATCGTTGGTACCAACAGAGCCTGTGCGGGAACGCTCCCCAGCGTCCAATTAGAAAGCTTTTGGGAGCATCCCACAGCGCCTGCGTGCTGCCTTCCCGCCTTTCCTAACTGCCTCTCTCCAGTTGAGTTTTAAAGCTGAGACAAAGAGAGAGAGAGGGAAAGGGAAAGAGATAGATAGATACAACTCCTAGGGGAGGTGGGTGGGTTGTGAGGACTAAATTCCTGCTGTTCCCAGAGATCACCTGTTACAGGTGAGTAACGATGCTATCTCCAGGAACAAGCAGGAATGTAGTCATCACATATGGGGACTCCCTAGCTTTAGATGCCAGGGAGAGACCCCAGAAATTGTGCGTCCCTGAGAAAGGCCTGACCAAACAAGGCATCCCGGCGGGAGTCCTTGTCCAAGCAGTAATGGGCTGTGAAGGTATGAACCGAGGCCCAGGTGGCTGCTTGACAGATGTCGTCAATAGACACAGAGTGCAGATGAGCCATTGAAGCTGCCATGGCTCTCACATTGTGAGCTGTGACATGGCCCTCTAGAGGAAGATTCTTACTCTGACAGGCAAAGGAAATACACTGAGCAATCCAGTTAGATAGTGTTCTCTTGGAGACTGGAAGTCCCAAATGAGAAGGATCAAAAGCAACAAAGAGTTGAGAGGACTTTCTATGTTGCTGTGTTCTTTGTAAGTAAAAGGCCAAAGCTCTTTTACAGTCTGAAGTATGAAGGTTCCTTTCTGCATTTGATGCATGAGGCCTTGGAAAGAACACAGGTAGGTAGACCGCTTGGTTTAGATGAAAGCGCGAGACCACCTTTGGCATAAAGCGTGGATGAGTCCTAAGGACTACCTTGTCATGATGAAACCTTGTATAAGGTGGATCAGCTACTAGTGCTTGCGACTCACTGATGCGACGTGCTGATGTGATTGCAATGAGAAAGATAACTTTCCAAGAAAGGAATTTCAAGGAGGTAGTAGCTAAGGGTTCGAAAGGTGGCTTCATGAGCTGACCAAGAACCAAATTTAAGTCCCATGCCACAGGAGGTGGCTTAATGGGAGGCTTAGTTAGCAGAAGGCCTCTCATAAACCTTGCTATAAAAGGATGGGAGGAAATAGGTTGTCCATTAAGGGGCTTGAAGGAAGCTGCAATAGCACTCAAATGGACCCTCACTGAGTTAGTCTTAAGTCCTGCATTGGATAAATGAAGGAGACACTCCAGTAATGATTCCAGAGGTATGGAAATGGGGTTAAGACCCTTCTGCGAACACCATATGGTAAATCTTTTCCACTTGAAAGCATAAGAGCGTCTTGTGGAAGGCTTCCTGGAAGCATAAAGGATATCCTTTATTTGCTGAGGGAGGTTAAGATCATGGAGATCTAGGCCTTCAGCAACCAAGCCCTCCAGATGCAGAGACTGGGGATTGGGATGCCATAACATTCCGTCCTCCTGAGATAGGAGATCTGGAGCAGACCCTAACTCCAGGGAGGGAGCTTGAGAAAGATGTAGAAGCAGAGGGTACCACACTTGCCGTGGCCAATGTGGAGCTATGAGAATCATACGGCCTCTGTCTCTCTGAAGCTTGAACAGGGTTTTGGGAATTAGGGGAATGGGTGGAAAGGCATACAGGAAGTCTTGACCCCAGTAAAGGAGGAAAGCATCCCTGGCCTGAGCCGGAATTCTGGAACAGAACTGGGGAAGTTTGGCATTCCACGGACTTGCAAAGAGGTCTATGTCCGGGGTTCCCCAAATTTGAAAAATCTGGGCCACCTGGTCTGCATGCAGAGACCACGCGTGTGGAAGCAGAAAGCGACTGAGTCTGTCTGCCCAAGAGTTTTGTATGCCTGGAAGATACACTGCCAGGAGATGAATCTGATGCTCTCTGGCGAGGGCCCATAGTCGCAAAGCTTTGTTGCAAAGCAACGGAGAGCCTGTTCCCCCGCTTGTTCACGTAGAACATGGCTACTTGATTGTCCGTATGAATGAGGACTGTCTTGTAGCTGAGCAGGGTGTGGAACACTCCAAGAGCAAGGAAGATTGCTCTGAGCTCCAAGAGATATGTAGATGAGTCTCCTGTGGAGACCAGATGCCTTGGGTGGAGAGGTCTTGCAGATGAGCTCCGCAACCCATCAGAGAAGCATCTGTTATGAGAGTTGCCTGGGGTAAGGGTTGTTGAAAAGGGGAACCCAGTAACAGGTTTTGAGTGGACTTCCACCACTAGAGGGACAAAATAAGGTGACTTGTGTTTGCTAGTTTGTCTGACAGGCATCCTGATACCTGGGTCCATCGAGTGGATAAAGTCCACTGGGCTGCCCTCATATGGAGGCGAACATAGGGAACCACATGCACAGTAGATGCCATGTGGCCTAGTAGTTGTAGCATTTCTCGGGCAGTGAGATGAGGCTTTAGCACTGCTTGAGAAGCTAACTGCACCATGCGAAGGCAACGGGCCTGGGGGAGATAGGTCCTTGCCTTTCTGGTATCCAGCAAAGCTCCTATGAACTCTAAAGACTGAGTGGGAGTTAGACTGGATTTTGGGATGTTTATTACCAGACCCAAATACTGAAGGATACGCATTGTGCAGGATAGAGAAGTCCTGGCCTCTGACTCTGTTGGGGCTCGAATGAGCCAGTCGTCTAAGTAGGGGAAGACGAATATCCCTAGAGTGCGGAGAAATGCTGCTACCACAGCCATGCATTTTGTGAACACCCTTGGTGCTGAGGCCAGGCCAAAAGGAAGCACACTGTACTGGTAGTGCTTTCATTGAAAAAGGAACCTTCTGTGAGTTGGATGGATGAGAATATGGGTGTACACATCCTTGAGATCTAGAGAACAAAGCCAATCCTGACTCTGAAGGTATGGCAGCAGAGTTCCGAGAGAAATCATCTTGAATTTCTCTTTGACAAGGAATTTGTTCAATTCTCTGAGGTCCAAGATAGGTCTGTATCCTCCTGTTTTCTTTGGGATAAGAAAATAGGGGGAGTAAAACCCTGTACCCTGCTGATGGATGGGTACTTCTTCTATTGCCCCTTGGGCAAGAAGCATAGTGACCTCCTGACCTAACAGGTTGATGAGAGAGGTCGGAGAATTGAATTGCTTTTTCATTGTGGGAGGGGGCATGCTCGCAAAATGAAGCTTGTATCCCTCTTTTATGATGGAGAGTGTCCAATGCTCTGCTGTTATCTGCCCCCATCTGGGGGCAAAGTGACACAACCTTCCTGGAATGGCGGAAGGCTCTGGTCCAATGAGAACCAGGAAGGCTAAGTTCTCTAGCTGAAAGTCAAAGGTCTTGTGGAGGCTGAGACTGCTGGGACGGCTGAGGCTTAGCAGTCGTTGCTTTTCTTTGTTTGGGTGGTTGCTGACCTTTCCTGACAAGCTGACCTGCAGAACGTCCCTGCTGAGAATAAGCAGGATAATATCTTTTCTTTTTAGAAAAGAATGGTTTCTTGAAAGATTTCTTTCTTGCAGGATCAGCTGTGGACTTGGATAATCTATCCAAGGTGGAGTTGTCAGCATCCAACTCATTGGCCTTTTCCTGCCAATCTTTACCAAACAGGTTCTCACCAGTACAAGAAATATTTCCCAGTTTGTCTTGTACCCATAAGCTCCAGATCAGATGCCTGGAGCCAAGCAATTCTACGTGCACCTATGGCAATGGCAGAGGTTCTGCTTATGCACTCAAAACAGTCAAAAGCTGCACGGTTGACAAATTTAGAAACATTTTGGGCATGTTTGACCAATGTGAGAAACTCCTGCCTTCTATCCTCAGGAAGAAGAGGACTCAAAGCCTCTAAATCACCTGTGACTTCCTTCAGGAACATTCCCATATATAGACTATAGGAACTGATCCTGGCAGAAAGCATGGAAGCTTGGAAGACACGACATCCAAAAGCATCCAAAGTTCTGCACTCACGTCCTGGAGGATTAGAGGCATGCCTATTTGCACTCTTGATCCTTCTCATAGCTGATTCCACTACAATAGTGTGGTGAGGAAGCTGAGTTTTCTGGAAACCAGGACAAGGAGGGACTCGATACAGAGTATCCAGTCTACGAGAATGAGGAGAGGTGGTAAGAGGTGTCTCCCACATTCTTAACATGAGATTATGCAAGATCTCATGGATGGGCAAGGAGTTGGAAATTTTACAGTATCCTAAAACTCCTAAGGAGGCAGGATACTGTAAAATTTCCAACTCCTTTGCTCTGAGCTCTGTTTCAGGGGCCACAGTAATGGACAGACCCCGAGCCACCTCCCTGATGAAATCCTGAAAGGAAATGTCTTCTGGAGGAGACATCCCGCGCTTAGGGTAGGAGGGCTCCTCTGGGAGAAGCATTCCTGCATCGACAGAACTATCAGAATCCTCAGATTCTTCTGAGGACTCGAAGTACCGCCTGTCCGGATGCTCTTGAAGAGCCTGATACCTGTACCGACCGAAGTTGGTACCGGGAGTAATCGGTACCGGAGTATCGGTACTGGAAGGCATCGGATGACTGGGTGCCGGCAATGCGGACACCAATGTCGATGCTATCGGTACTGGTACCGATTGAAATGTCTGACGCAGTTCCAAGGGCATCGATGCCGCAAGGAGAGCTGCCAGACTGCGCTCAATAGCCAGGACTCTCTGGTCTATCGACGCTGCCGATGCCTGGATGTCGGTACCCCAGAGCATGGCACCAGTAGTTCTGCCGAGGTTGAGGCCTCGAGAACGTCCTGGAGCCCCGATAATGCTTTGGAAGCCGAAGCCTCCCGCCGGGGCAATTTTGCTGGTGCAGAATCCTCAAGGGCAACGCCAGAGGCATCTCGATGCTTAGAAGGAGATCTACCCTTTGAGGACCGGCTAGACTTGTGTTTAGTTACCTGAGATCCACGGGAGGAAGACGAAGCCCTGGAAGACGTCGATGCCACCGAAGCTGCATCAGAGGGAAACAGGGGTACTGAGCTTGGCAGCTCGGTTCTGTCGACCTCTCTTGGACATCATGGCACAGACCATACATTCCGAGATGGAATGGTCAGGACCTAAACACTTCAGACACCACTCATGGGTGTCGGTGATGGAGTAGGTACCGCAACACTTGGTGCACTTTTAAAAACCCGAAGAGGGTTGTTCCATTGTGGAAACACTCTTGGGCATAAGGCCCAAAAAGGCGCATACACCTGGAAAAAATGGAAAACGTACTAAAAAAAATTTTTTTTTAAAGGAAGGAAAGAAAGAAAGAAAGAAAAAACAGCGGTATCGGTAAAGCGTTGAAGAAAGCAGACGCGACCACAAAAAAGAAGGAAAGTTTCTGCGGTGACAGGAACACGACCTGCTGGCTCCGCGGAAAAAGAAGAACTGGAGAAAGGCAGTTGGGAAAGGCGGGATGGCAGCATGCAGGCGCTGTGGGATGCTCCCAAAAGCTTTCTACTTGGACGCTGGGGAGCGTTCCCACGCAGGCTCTGTTGGTACCGACGATACCCATATGTGATGACTACATTCCTGCTTGTTCCTGGAGATCATGTTAAAACCCTCGGCCCAGTGTGCAGCAGCGGCCAAGAGAGCAAATAGAATGCTAGGTATCATAAGGAAAGGAAAGGAAAATAAAACAAAAGATATTATAATGCCTCTATATCGTTCCATGGTGAGACCGCACCTTGAATATTGTGTGCAATTCTGGTCGCCGTATCTTAAAAATAATATAGCGTTATTAGAAAAGGTTCAGAGAAGAGCCACCAAAATGGTAAAGGGGATGGAAGTATACTCCTATGAAGAAAGGCTAAAAAGGTTAGGGCTCTTTAACCTGGAAAAGAGATGGCTGAGGGGAGATATGATAGAAGTCTATAAATTAATGAACAGAGTGGAACGGGTAAACGTAGATTGATTGTTTACGTTATCAGAATATAGAAAGACTAGGGGACATGCAATGAAGCTACAGGGTAAACTATTTAAGACTAATAAAAGAAAATATGTTTTCACTCAATGTGTAATAAAACTCTGGAATTTGTTACCGGAGGATGTAGTAAAGGCTGTTAGTGTAGCTGGGTTTAAAAAAGGTTTGGACAAGTTCCTAGAGGAAAGGTCCATAAACCATTATTAAGAAGGGACCCAGGATATCAATGCTTGACCCAGTACAAGCATTGTGGAACCTGTGTCTTTTGGGGAAACTGCTAGGTATGTATGACCTAGATTGGCCACTGTTGGAAACAGGATACTGGGCTTGATGGACCTTGGTCTGACCCAGTATGACATATCTTATGTTCTTATGTAAAAAGTAGAAAGACAGGGGAGACACAATGAAGCTACAATATTGCACATTTAAGACTAATTGAAGAAAATATTTTTTCACTCAACATATAATCAAACTCTGGAATCCGTTATTAGAGGATGTAATAAAAGCTGTTAGTGTAGCTGGGTTTAAAAGAGGTTTGGACAAGTTCCTGGAGGAAAAGTCCATAAACCATTATTAAAATACCAGGGAAATCTACTGCTTACCTATATGACAAGCAGCATGAAATCTGTATACCTTTTGGGAACCTGACAGATACTTGTGACCTGGATTGGCCACTGTTGGAAACAGGATACTGGGCTTGATGGACCCTTGGTCTGACCCAATATGGCATATGGAATCCATTTACATATTGATACATGGAATATAAATCTTGCAAATAATACATTTTGCTTGCCGCATATTCCTGTATCTTTGCTTCTGCTCTTCTGACTCTATTTCTGTAAATCTGTGCTGACAACTGGCAAGTTCCAGATAATACTTCACAAAAAACACACTACAAAGACTATCTCCCTGTAACATCTGCCAAAGAGAAGGGGTCTGGCAGGTGGAATCTCAGATTCAAGGAATTTTCTGTTTACAACCTGACATAGTGCTAAAGGAGGAAACTGTAATAATAGTGAACAAGCGAGGCAACCATATTAATTTAAATGCTGGCAGCAGCATTTACATTAGTAAATTATATTCAGTGCCATTATAATATAATTAGCAGAGCTGAATAGACATATAATGATGCACTTACCATACTAGCACTATATGCTTAAGTTAGCCTTGTTATTGAGCAAGCCTAAATTAAATGTATGATTTATCCTGATAGCAGCTGAAAATCATCACTATCTGGAAAATTTCTTGTTCTACCACTACTGCTATTGAACAATTGTAAAGTGCTACCAGTCGTACGCAGCGCTGAACAGACATGTAAGAGACAGTCCCTGCCCATAAGAGCTTACAATCTAGTCAAGACAAAAACACAGAAGGTGAGCAGCAGCAGCAGCATTTCCAAAAGCGGTGGCTTTTTGCCACCACTTTAGGAAATACTGCCACTGCCCGTCTCCCCCCTCAAATGGAATCAGCAGCAGCTGGGAGGGGGGGGGGGCAGCACAGCCACCCATGTGTGCCACTACTGCCACCCAGCTCGCCTAGTAGATGAGCTGGCCCTGTTGGCAAGTGTATAATTTCCTTTGAACAGTGGGCGAACATTGGTAGTAGAAATGCTATTCATGGAGAGATTGCATCTCTTAGTATGTGTAATCTTCTACAAGAGATCTGGAAAATGTAGCAGAAAGGCACATATATAGTCCTAACTGTTAGTGTACCACAGACTGGAATAACAAGAACATTCACGTTTACCTCCATATGTTGAACATAAAATATGCCATACTGGGTCAGACCAAGGTCCATCAAGCCCAGTATCGTGTTTCCAACAGTGTCCAATCTAGGTGATATGTATCTAGCAGTCTTCCCAAAAGAGACAGGTTCCTCAATGCTTGTATTGGGTCAAGCAGTGATATCCTGGATTCCTTTTAATAATGGTTTATGGACCTTTCTAATAATGGTTTATGTGTGCAGTACACGCAGAAGCTCTGGATGAGAGCTTTTTGGCAAAATGAAACTATTAAGAAGAGTGCTAGTAGTAAATTTGAGAGTTTGAGCTCATGCACTCACTTTAGTGTGTGGCTTATTCTTATGATAACGTGCAAGATAAACCCAATATAAATCCTGCAATTTCTGAACTCTGGGAAAACAGTCCAACATGATCCATGTGTGTGGCTAATTATATCCTGGCTTGTTCATAGAGGAACCTTGTAGAATACTGGGGTATGTGAGCACACACTGACCCATAAGATCCTGCACTGACTGTTACTTCTATTATCTTCATGCTTTGGATTAGTGAGGGGAGAGGTAGATGAGAAAGGGAAGAGGGGAGGTGGGGTCTGTTATTTTATTTTCATCATCATCATATAGAGTCACATGAATTTTAAAAATGGGGTCATACTGGATAAATGTTTTTGAGAAGTAATGTCCTAGAGAGTTGGACTGGCCCCTGGTCAGATTTTCAGTCTTTCCTTCCTTATGGGATACACCACCTTTAGATTTCTGCACTCCAAATGCACAATGCTATTCTTCTTTGCTAAACTGTTAAACTTTCAACTTCTAGTTTATTTATTAGATTGCTTTTCATTTTGTTTATGCCCCACTTTACTGCATATCTTCATGTCATCCTTGCAAACATTTCTTTCTAACCCTTCGGTAAGGGTGCTCACAAAGATGCTGAACAAAACCAGCTCCAGGCTCAATTCCACTAATCACCTTTCTTTCCTCCTAGTTAATTCTAGTTATTATTACTACACTGCAAGTCAACTAATTTCTAGTAATACCCACCATCTTAGAATCCATCCCTGTCACTACTGAGCCTCCAGTATGGGATAATATTAATCTAATTCTCTAATCACCCAAAAGAGCAATCAGTCAGATTCATTCAACCTGAATTGCTTTCTGTAAAATCATGTTGCTTCTTTTCCACCCACCTCTATCAAAGATAGTTCACTGTTCCTCCATTCAGTAGCATCTCCCTACTTTTCCAACAACCGAGGTAAGGCTTACTGACCTACTGTATACTTTCCATCCAATTCTCTAGTATAGATTTGTAAAAAAAAAAAAAAAGGATCATACCCTTCCTGCCCCTAAATATCTATTAAAGCACAGCCTTCAGTGGAATCTTTTTCGACCAGCCCCATGAAGTTCCTTAACATACCAGTCACAGAAGAGTCGATCTGCTCCATTCACATTTATGTATTTAACAGTTTTTATATACCGCTTTTCCAAGGATCAAGGCGGTTTACATTTAACTCAACATTAATATTACAGTGAACATGAGAACAGGGTCGGAAAGAGGGATACATTCAACAGTAACTCATTATAAGTAGTAAAGAAGTATAATGCAATAAGTGGTATGAGGGTTAGTGAGAGAATTACATTCAAAGGCAGCTTGTTATGTTAGATAGCGAATATAATGTAATAAGATGATATTGGGAACATGACGTCATGGGAGAAAGAGAGTGGTATTTCCATAGGTATAACTGAGCAATGTACATAGAATGTCGAAATGATGGTGGGTATAAAGTTATAAGTTGTAAATATTTATTTAGATTTAGGGTGTCCAAGCACAGGTCAGTTTTGTAACAGGCTTGTTTGTGGAGAGATGTCTTTCAGTGGCTTGAAGTAGAGGTGGGGTAGGTGGAGATAATGTATGTCCTTCCATGTGGCAATTTGATTTGACTGCTTAGGTTATGCCTTGGAAGTGCTCTTTGAACAGAAAGGTTTTAGTAGTTTATGGAATGTTACAAGGTCAGAGGTAGCTCTGTTTTTTTTGAGTAAGGACATTCCAGATGCTGGGTGCATATAGGGAAAATGCATGCTGTCTGGTTTCTCTTGGTTAACAAAGAGGTAGCGTGAAAGTGTGTTGTGCAATATTTCTTCTGAATCTGTTCTCCAGCAGTTTTTGCAGAAGAGACTAAGTGCCAGGAGGTTGTCTTGTGATACATTTTGAAGGTGGTTATAAGAGTTTTGTATTTAATGTGGCTATGTAGAAGCAGCCAGTGAAGTTCCTTTAGTATGGGAGTGATTTGGCTGGATCTGGATGCACTCTGGAGATTCGGGCAGCTGCATGTTGGGCCAGTTATAAGGGGTGTAAAGAGCTTTTGGGAATTCCTTGGTAGATGGTATTACAACAAAGTGAGGTAATCTTATTGCTTGGAAGTTAGCTTGGAAGTTATGTGTCTCAAGGAGGGGCGCAGGTGTTGGAAAACTCTTATCTTATTGTATAATATATGATTTGTGCAGTTTTGCTGATATGGGATTGTAGCATGAGACGTTGGTCGAGGGTGACACCAATGTATCATACATCTGGCTTTACCTCTAGATCTGCATTGCTGACCTTCAGAGATGTCGGCGGGGAGAAGTTTTGGTCTGTTGTTACGAAGAGCACTTCAAGGATAGCCTTCTTGGTTTTGGAACCACAGGAGAGACCACAGAGGTGTCAAAGATGGGCTCCCTGCACTCCAGGGAATAGCTGTGCTGAATAACGAGCACCCAGCAATCAGCGGCAACCTGGGAACAATTCCTGGTGAAAAAGACAGCCAGCCAACCATTGGAGGCACCTCGGAATGAGCCCCTTGCCTGTCGTGCTGGATGGGAGGGGTTAGTAATCAAGGAGGAAGAGTCACTGGGCCTGAAGGCTCCTAGCGCCGGAACTGGAGAAACCCAGGACAGACTTCACAGGCCAGTACCACCAAGAGTCCCGAGAAAGCGTAGTTACTCACATGTAACAGGTATTCTCCAGGGACAGCAGGGAATCAGTCCTCACATGTGGGTGACATCGGCACCAACGGAGCCCTTGTGGAAGCATCCCCCCAGCTTTCAAAAAAAGCCTTTGGGAGATGCTACCACACATGTGCGGTCCCCTTCCCACCCAAGGGTGCCATCGTGCTCAGTGCTAAAAGACAGCAAAAATAAAAGACGGTAAAGGAGCAACTCCAAGGGGAGGAGGGAGGGTTGTGAGGACTGATTCCTGCTGTCGCCGGAGAACACCTGTTACAGGTAACTACACTTTCTCCGGGAACAAGCAGGAAGTCAGTCCTGACACATGGGGCTCCAAAGCTGCAAGCTACCAAAAGCCCATAGCAAAAATAGGGGCTCCCTCATGGGGAGCCGTAAGCAGCAGCAATTAGCTTGTGTACACAGACCACAGTAAGACCCCTGTGTTTGATGATCCAGCACTCCGGTAGCCTGAACACAGAAAGGTTGGAGGGGTAGGAGTTGCCTAAACCCCAAAAAGGTTACGGTGCACAGCCTGGCTGAAGGCACTGTCCCATTGGGACTCTCTTTCCAGGCAGTAATTGGCTGCTAATGTTTGGACTGAAGACCAGGTGGCGGCCCGGCAGATATCCACCATCGGGACAGAGTGCAAGTTTGCCACCGAGGTAGCCATGGCCCTGACACGGTGTGCTGTGATGCGGCCTTCCAGCGGGAGCCTCGCCTGCTCATAAGCAAAGGCGATACAGTCCGCCACCCATGTGGACAGTGTACGCTTGGTCACCGCCTCCCCCAGCTTACTGGGGTCGTAGGGGATGAAAAGCTGAGAAGCTCTGCGGTGGCCCTGAGTGTGTTGCATATAGAAGGACAAGGCCCTCTTATAGTCCAAGGTGTGAAGGACCGTCTCCACCCAACTAGAGTGAGGTCTTGGAAAAAAGGTAGGAAGCACGTCCTGGTTGAGATGGAAGGGCGATACTAGCTTCAGCAGGAATTTGGGGCGTGTGCGAAGGACCACTCTGTTCTTGTAGAACCAGGTATAAGGCACCTCCGTCACCAGGGCCTGGAGCTTGCTAACTCTGCATGCAGATGTGAACGCAACCAGGAAAGCCACCTTCCAAGAAAGGTAGCAGGTAGCCAGAGGCTCGAAGGGCAGGCGAGTGAGCTGCCCCAGCACCACGTTGAGGTCCCATTCGGTTGCTGGCAGGTGAACCGGGGGCTTCGATAAGAGCAGGTCCCGAAGGAAATGTGCCACCAATGGCTGGACAGAGAGGGGTTTACCATCCAACGGATGGTGGTGCGACGCCAGGGCACATAGGTGCACTCGAATGGAGTTAGACTTGAGCCTGGACTGAGAGAGGTGGAGAAGATACTGTAACATCAGAGCCACCAGGCAGGAGAAAGGATCAGCTTTGTGTTCGGTGCACCAAGCAGAGAACCTGCGGCATTTCAGGGCGTAAGCCTTTCTAGTAGAGGCATTGCGAGAGGCTAGCAGAATGTCCTTCACCTCAACTGGAAGGTTAAAAGGGGCCAGAGTCACCCTCTCAGCAGCCACGCTGTCAACAACAGGGACAGGGACCCCAGGTTGGGGTGCAGGAGAGAGCCCCCTCCTGAGATAGGAGTCCCGGGGCAGTCCCCAAGGGGATGAGGGCCTCCACCGTCAACTGTAGAAACAAAGGGAACCACGGCTGCCTGGGCCACCGAGAAGCTATCAGGATGAGGCGAGGCCCTGTTGCAGAGGATTCTGAAGAAGGTCTTGGCGATCAGCAGCGTTGGAGGGAAGGAGTACATGAGGCCTTCCGACAATGAGACTAGGAATGCATCCGCTGCCATGCTGGCGGGGTGGGCCTGCCGGGAGCAGAAGCAGGGCAATTGAAAGTTGTCCGGACTAGCAAATAGGTCCATCACAAACTCTCCCCAGAGCCGGAAAAGCCAACCGGTTACCCTGGGTTCTAGCTGCCACTCGTGTGGCTGGAGAACTCTGCTGAGTCTGTCAGCCAGCAGGTTGTCCTGGCCTGGCAGGTACACTGCCTGCAGGAGGATATCCTGTCAGATTGCATACGAACAGAGGGTTAGAGCCTCCTGACAAGGGTCCGGGACCACTGTTCCCTCTAAGCTGTGCGCGTGTGCGCACGCACACACCTCGCCGAGCGAGCGCACATACTTTACAACAGAGCGCACAAAAATTACGGTTTTCTATCAGAATCAGAACAACACAGACGTCTTAAAATTGAAAAGTTGTTGTGTATTTCCAGTTTTCACAAGTTCTACAATATTTTCTAGTGCAATCAATGTGGTGTACATACTGTATTCTGACGTGTAGTCAAATTTTAAAGTATGTAACTCCGGGAGTCGTTATGTGGCGCACAAAAATTTAACCTTCCTTCAAAAGCTGCACAGCTGATATTTTATGCACACACAGCCTACAGAAAATTAGAGGGAACATTGTCCGGGACTCCGTGCCCCCTGTTTGCTCACGTAGAACATTGCCACCTGGTTGTCTGTCTGGACCAAGACCGGCTGGTGACGGAAGACTCTTAGGGCTAGGTATATGGCTTGGAGCTCCAGGAGGTTGATCTGCTGGATGCTCTCATGTGGTGACCAGTTGCCCTGGGTGTGGAGATCTCTGCAGTGGGCTCCTCAGCCAAGCAGGGAGGCGTCCATGGTGAGGACCCTCGAGGGGCTTGGAGTCTGAAAAGGCATGCCCACCTCGAGATGCTGTGGCGACTGCCACCAGACTAGGGAATCTGCCAACTGGTGGGTCACAGAAACTCTGTCTCGGAGGCGGCCCGTGGCCTGGGAACACTGGTCCCGGAGACACCACTGCACCGCCCTCATGTGGAGGCGAGCATCTAGGGTGACGTGGACCATGGAGGCCATGTGCCCGAGGAGGCGCAAAAGAAGCCGGGTGGGCACCGAGGGACGGTACTGTACATACCGAGCTAGAGACCTGAGATGATCGGCTCGGTCCGTGGGCAAGAAAGCCTTTGACTGAAGAGTGTTGATCTATGCCCCAATGAACTCCAGACATTGTGTCGGGAGAAGGTGAGCTTGGGGTAGTTTGTGACAAAGCCCCCCAAGTGTTGCAGAACCTGGATGGTGCATGCGGTGGCTGGCTGTGCCTCCCTTTACAAGCCACTTGTCCAGGTAGGGAAAGACGAAGACCCCCTGGAGCCAGAGGAAGGCAACCACGACTGCCAGGCATTTTGTAAAGACTCTTAGGGCAGAGGCTAGGCCGAAGGGGACCACCCTGTATTGGAAGTGCCTGCCCCCTACTACGAACAGCAGGTACTGCCTGTGATTGGGGTGGATAAGGATGTGGGTATAAGCATCCTTGCAGCCTAAGGAGCATAGCCAGTCTCTCTGCTGGAGGCATGGCATCAATGTTCCAAGGGAGAGCATCTTGAACTTCTCCCTCACCAGGAATTTTTTGAGGTTGCGCAGGTCGAGGATGGGTCTTAGACCCCCTGTCCTCTCTGGCACAAGGAAATACCTGGAGTAGAACCCCTTGCCCTTGAGGTGGTGAGGCACGGGTTCCACTGCTTTGTCCTTGAGAAGACCTACCAGCTCCTTCAGAAGGTGGTCCCGGTGGAGGGGAGACATGAGGAGCTCTCCCGGGAAATAAGGGGGCGGTATCTGAGTCAGATAGAGGAGATACCCCTCCCTGACTACCCTTAGTGCCCAGGAATCGGTGGTGATAGTCACCCACCTCTGGGCATAGAGGGCCAGACGTCCCCCTGTGGGCTGCTGATCTCCTTGGGGTAGAGAGGCTATGCTCAAGTTGTCAAAAACTACCCCCTGGCTGGGCTGGAGACAGTGCCTGGGGTTTTGGAGCCTTCTGCTTACGTAGGCCATGCCCATGTCCCTTGGCCTTCTGATCCTGTTGGGGAGCTGGGGAGCCCTGATAAGATGGGTAGTTCCTGTAAGCAGCACCCTTCCTTGGGTAGAAGGGATTTTTACCCGAGCCCTTCCATCAGGGAGGGGCAGCGGTCTTTTTTGAAAGCCTGGTCCTCATCATGAACTCGGTCTCCAGCTCGGCAGCCTTTTCAGTCATGGGTTTGCCAAAGAGGTTCTCTCCTTGCAGGGGACATCGACCAATTTGCCCTGAACCCACTGCTTGAGGTCGGACGACTGTAGCCATGTTTGGTGGCGTGCACCGATGCCAGCCACCGCTACTCAAGCCGCCGACTCAAACCCGTGATAGGCCGCCTGAGACATGAATTTAGAGCATTCATGGACTGCTTTGGCCAGGTTCTTGAACCACTGCAAAGGTTCCTCGGAGAGACCAGCCGAGAACCCAGTGAGCTCCTTCGCCAGGTCTCTGGGGTACATGCCCATGTACAGCTGGTAAGCCTGGATGTGGCCAATGAGCATCGAGATCTCGTAGCACTTCCTGTGAAGGGTGTCCAGGGTGTGGGCCTCCCTGCCAGGGAGCACCGAAGAGTGCGTCTTCTGACTTTTCAGCTGACGCATGGCAGACTCCACCACCATGGAGTTATGCAGCAGTTGTGACTTATGGAAGTCCGGGCTCCGGCGGACTTGATACAACGAGTCGAGCCATTTGCTCACCACCAGCACCGAAGCCAGTGTCTCCTACATTGAGAGCATCAGCTGTTCCAGGATGGGAGGAATGGGCACCGTGAGCGATTCCCGCGGAGGGGCCTCGTACTGGAGGATTTCCAGTTCATCCGCCCGAGGATCCTCCTTAGACTCGGTTGGGAATGCCAGGGCCTTGGACATGTCCTTGACAAATTCAAGTAAGCTCATATCCTCGGAAGGAGACCTCTGTCAAGGCTCCAAGAGGGGAGAGTCAGATGGGTTGTCGCAGTGGCGACAGGTATCGGGGTACTCCTCATCCTCCGTCTCCCACTCAGAGTAGTCCGTTGAGGACTCGTAGGAGGGCTGATCTGCAGGCTTCGGGGCTCCCAATGCCCTGTGGCCGGTGCCTGGCTGACTTGCCAGGGATGACCGCGGTCCCATTGAGCACGACCTCGGCCAAAGATAGACTCAAGGCCGAAGGACCTCGAGTATTGGCTCAGCCTCTGGGGACGTCTTGGACGTCGAAGGCCCAGTGGTCGGGGCTGATGAACCGGTCATGCCGGACAACAGCGCCCGCTGCTGGTCCATGAAGGTAGACAAATTGCGCTCCAGGGCCGCCATTCTGGACTCCAGGCCAGAAGGCTCCGCAGCCTTCAGCAGGGCACCGAGGGACTCAGGCCTGACGCCGGCTCCCCTGAAGGGGAATCCTCGATGAGGATAGTGTCTGGGGACCGAGGCCAGTCTGTGGTCGGATCCTTCTGTGGGACCTTCGCAGGCAGCCCCCGGTCGGTCGCAACCATCCAAGGACGCCTCCTTCGAGGGTTTCTTCTTCTTCCTGGGTTCCCTTGAGGGAGACCCCTTTTCTGAGGACTCCCGACGAGGCTCGGGTTCGGAGCATTCTGCCCGAGATGTTGGGGTCACAGACGAGGCCCTGGCCTTCAGAGGCACCAGGGACTCAGGGAAAAACTTATTGTGCTGCTGCTGGTGGCTCTTAAGGGCCTTACTGGACATCCTCTTGTAGAGACTGCAGGCTGCTAGGTCGTGATCAGGCCCCAGGCAGCGGAGACAGCAGTCGTGCGTGTCAATCAAGGACATAATTTTGGAGCACCGATCACACTTCTTAAAGCCACTGGTAGCCATGGGGGAAAAAAGTACCCCAGCGAGGTTGAAGACTCTCCGAGATGTCAGCAGGAGGAAAAAGGCACAAAGACGCCTGGAAAAGAAAAAGCTACAAAAATGAACTGAACTCGAAGCTGAGGCAATGAGGTCGACAGGCAGGAAGAGTACTGGTGTGATACCAGAGGCAAGTATGAAACTCAGAGAGAGAAAAAAATCAACTTTTTCTGGGGACAAACCAGACAACGTCTGAAGAGCTCAGTGGAAAAAAGGAGACTGAGCAAGATGGCACCCTTGGACAGGAAGGTGATCACGCACGCGTGGTGGCATCTTCCAAAGGCTTTCTTTGAAAGCTGGGGAGATGCTTCCACAAGGGCTCCGTCTGTGCCAACATTACCCATATGTGAGGACTGACTTCCTGCTTGTTCCCAGAGAATCTCAGGAGTCTCAGCAGGGAAAACATTAAGAGGAAGATGAAGGTGGTGTGCACCTCCAGGATCCCCTTGGCCTATCTTCTGGGAGGCTCTGAGGCCAGGAATCCTCCAGGTCTTTTACGAGCTTCAAAGTCCTCACTGAACAGGAGCTTTCCATTAAAGGTGAGCTTGGTCAGATGGGACCTAGAAGCCATGTCTGTCGCCCATTTCTGAAGCCAAAGCCATCTTCTTGCCACAGTTAGCCAGAAAGATAATACATGGTATTGGCCAGATAGGCCGCAGCAGATTCCAACTGAACTGGCATCGCCCCCTAGGAATAACTGCACCCACTGGAAAAGAGCCCAAGCAGTCAAGCCACCACATATTGCTGCCTAAAGGATAAGAGAGGAGGCCGAGAACCGAGAGGAGCGTCTCCACGTTACCATCCAGCTGGTCTTTAAAAGTGGCCTTACCCTCTACCAGGATGGTGGTTTGCAAAAAGCAACATGTGCGTCTACCCTTGGAAAACACAGCCACTTATCCAACTCTTGCTGAGGAAGCACATATAGCCTGCTCAAGACTAACACCTTTCACTGGGGAGTCTGGTGAACCCCACTCCTCAGACAAACTGTGTCCTGGAGGATCTGTGGAAGTGGGTAGGCCTTGGCAGGTCTATGGATACCCTGAAGGAAAGGGTGTTCCTGTTATTCCACATCACTTGCAGGAACATCCAAAATCTGTAGGTAAGACACCACCTGAGAGATCACGTTTGCTAATTCATCTCTCCTGAAGAGATGGAAAATGCACAAATCTTCCTGTTCGTCTTTCAGTGGAGATTCCTTGGCCACCAGTCCAAGCTCTTCTTGCAAGCTGACTTCTGACTCAACTCCTGAGAGAGACAAACGAGTCACCTAAGGCCTCCTGTCGACAAAGGTGCTTTTCTTGGCACAGCCGATATCTGGGCCCTGCTGCTCCTTGCCAAGGTACATAAGCTCAACTGGGTTGGAGGTCGGGAAGTCTCCCTGCTCGGCCTCCCATTGCTTTGACAGAAGGACCAAGCTTGCTGAAAGAAAATGAAATCTGATAAGGGCTCTGAACCTGAAGGGAGAGCCTTAACTGTACCCCTGTCCACTGACAACTGCTTCTCTTTTCCCGATCTCCTCTGGGGTAACAAAAGAGATGAGGGAAGGATCATCCAGGGCCTTGCAAGGCCTCCACACCAGCCTTCTCCCACTCAGAATCCAGACTTTGAGGAATGCTCTTATTCACAGAGTCCACTTCTAACTACTCGCAAACCAGAGAGCACGTTTTACGTGCTGACATGCAGCTCTCTCCTGCTCAGCCAGGTAGTGTTGATCCAGCTGAATCTCTGGTTCTCAACTGGTCAGGAAAACAGACGAGGAGGATGGTCCTTTTTTCCTCCTCCATGCAGGAAACTCCAGCAAGGTACTCTTAGATATGCTCTGGAGATGTCTGCTGTCAAGCTCTACTGGGGCCACAGTGCCCCTTTGGACAGCTGCCCAGGAGCTAATCCACTTCCAAAACCAGTCCTGCATATAATTTGCAGGGAGAGAGAGAGAGAGAGAGAGAGAGAAATATTGAAGTATGCCCCTTAGCTGCACCAGTTCAAGTAGCAGTGATGATGTCACTAAAAGCTTCTAGTTTTTCTCAGTTTCCCACCTCTGCTGGCAGGGGAACACAACCTACTTGTTTGGACTGGTCTAGCAAGACGATCTGGAAGTGATATTTAACATTTCTGCTGTTTCCTCATCACCACCTTCTATACATTTCTCCTCTGCACATTTCAGCTTTACAATTCTACCTCCATCCTTCCTCTTTTCCTTGACATACTTGTGGTCTCATCGTGCTTTTAACCTCTTTTGCAATCTTTTCTTCCACTAGAACTTTTGCCCTTGTTTGGTTTGTGGCTTGTCATGACACAAGGGTTTGTGTGCATCGGGGATGCTGAGAAATATGCCAGCAATAGCTTAACTACTGGTATGGTCCCCCAAGATGGAAAAATCTCAGCTGCCAGATAAACCACCCATCTGGGCAGCAGCAATGTGGGATGGTATTGGCAGCAGATCACATTTCTATGACAATCACACTAACACTAGCATTATTTGTGTGGAAGAAAGGCTTGGCACAATCTACTACTACATCTTGCCATGAAAACCCTATGGATAGTCACAACAAAACAAATTGCAATGCAGTGCTGGAATCTGAGAGCCCCTGGTTGGAAGGCATTCAATAGGCTATTGGGGAAGAGCTGAAGATTCTTCAGAGTAAAGCCTGCATTTATGATGTGGTTGGAACAAAGGACTACTGATGTAACTGCACATGAAATGAGAGTCAGAAGCTGCAAAGATATTTTATCAGCAATTAGCTAACTGACTGAAAAGCAAACAATTTAGGACAACGATCCACAGGGTCGCCATGAGTTGACAGCACTTTTTTAGACAGTCAGCCTTTTTACATCCAGGACTTTCATCTTGGTGTGTCTGGACTCCTCTTTAGCAACTTATCAAACCACCCTAGCTGAAGGTTACTGGTGCTCAGGTGAGATCCTACCTGTCTCCATTTTTAAGTACTAGGTCAGTAATGGCATTACCATGTCTCAGCAGAGCCAAATGAAAGACATCCACCATCTCTCTACTTAATGAATCTCAATACTGTACTTTACAGCCAACATGTTAAAAACGTTTGCAAGCAGTAGGATTTTTCTATTTCAAGCAATTACAACGGTATCTTGGGGATTTTGTTTGCAGTGAATGTCTCCAATAGTGTTCCAGAAATTGAATCCGAAGCAGCATTTTCCAGTGCTGCAAACACAAGAGGTAGGGGCATTTTAGGGAGTGGATAGTTTTGTGTTATACCTCATATCTTATCTATTCCTGGTTAGTTTTATTTCCTGAGGTAGGAGTGAAGATAAATTGGCTGGATGCTGTATTGGGGGAGGAGCTCATTTAATTACAGATGTTCCCACCACACCCCTTCCCCTAATGTTCTCTGTATTAAGTTGTTGTTCCCTGTAAACCACTTTGATAATTTGAAAAGCGGTATATCAGACAAGTATAAATGAATAAAATAATTCCTCTGAATGAGTTTTTATTTTTATTGCAGAGATGGAGATGGATGAGGCAAGCTCTAAGGTGTCTGCTGCTCTGCCTTACAAATAGTTACTGCACTAAACAATTATATTGATTGCTTGGTTTAATATAGGAGAGAGCTATTAGAATATAAAAATTACCTCTTACTTTAAAATGAGGATTGTTACATACCCTAGAAAGACTTTAAGAAAAGTAGGCTCAAGGGTGGATAGAATTTTGTCAAGTACTTAGTTATTTTCAGAAACAGGAGTGTAGGTTTGATGAACCTTTGGCCTACCTATTAAGTCACCCCTTCTGTTCTTATGATTAAGTGGATAACCAGACTAAAGAGCTTGAACGCAATTACAAAGCTCATATTTAAAAAGGGCAGGAAGGAAAACAATTGACCAGAGAGTTTCAAAAACTATGCACAAAACTTCAGTTCTTTAGCAATCTATTTTAGAATAGGAAGTAGGAAAAAAAGGTGAAATTAGGCTTTACCTGCTAATTTTCTTTCCTGGAGTTCCTCCAATCCAGTCCAGACATGTAGGTTATGTCCATTCACCAGCAGATGGAGACTGAGAACACCAAACTGAAACCTTCTTCCTTAAGTAGCCTGTGCAAGCCAGTAGGAACCTCATAAAGCAGAAGTACAGGATTTCCCCCCTCCCCGCCAAACCCCCCCCTAAAAACATTCTCCACCAGCCTTGCAACCAAATCTAACATCTTATTATAGCATTAAAAAGGAAACATCTATAACTGTAATACGTTCCCCCCAAGGGGCAAAGGTTCCTTAACCAGGGAGAACAAATAGTGAAACACCAGAATTCCCAGAACCAACAGAAAACAATGGGTATCCCAACCAAAACTGCTGGCCTAAACTCGCTTGCTCCTGCAATAGCCACCTTTGAGAACAGACATAAGGCCAGAAGACAACAGCAGCCAAGTCCCAAGTAAGTTCTGGACTGGAGGGATTCTGGGAAAGAAAATTAGCAGGTAAGGCCTGTCAGACGGCTGCCTGGGTGAGAATGTTCACAGTCTTGGCAAGTGCATATATCAATATGATTTGCAAGGGATTGTGGGAAATGCAGTCTATTCACACCAGACACAGCTGCTCACAATAATTAGTTGTGCTTGAGTGTAAAGCCAATAAGATATTTATTTATGGGGTTATTTCTCCCAACACAGATATGCTTGGTAGCACATAAAACAGGATACTTGCTTTCAGTGTTTAACTTAGAAAAACAAAATCAGGAAAACAACAGCAGAACTTGTCAGGCAATCAAATGAAAAGAATAAAGACCTGGTTGGTAACAAACTGGTCTTTTCTGTAGGCTTTAGCTAATATTTTCTTAGCAGTGTTTCAAACAACAAGCAAAACCCACAAAGAAGGGAAAAACTGTTCTTTTCAGGTTAACTTCTTATATCTTCACACATAGACTCAGAAGTGATTCCCTCAGAGCTCACAAGCAATTAGGTAAGGCTCAATTGCTAGCAGTTATCCAGCTGAAACCCCTTAGCTGGCTTAATTTCTACTGCATGGCTCAAAATCCTACGCAGGAGCTTTTCTGAGTAGATTAAAGAACAAGTTTGTATTTCTTTGTGATGGTCGTTGTACTTTGTAACAGTAAATTACCAAAGGAGTTTAGACAGAGAGCAATCCATATATTCACAGCCTGTATCTAAGACCGCTCCCCCTTCTTCAACAATAATGGGTTCAATATCATGGATTGGCACAGAGGAATTTCTCAATGTAGCACTCTCAGGAGAATACTTGTTTCCCTGCTGTCTTTCAAGGTTATAGCTAGGGCATAGATCAGTGTTCATACCTGAGCTTCCATTGCTGTTAGAGTTCCTCTCTAAATAGCCTTGCCAATATGTAGTCCAGCCTTCCAATCCAGATCCCTGGACACTGGATCTCTCTTCACATACCTTCTGGCACGGGTCCTAGGGTCCCTTTCCAAGTGCAGCCGTCTCCCTCACAGGTACCCTCTGAAGATTCCTAGCTCTGCAGCACCATTCCTCTGGCTTTCTCCAGTCCAATGGTGTATGCTGGCCCTTGGAATACCTTCCAGTATACGTACTGCTCTGGACTCCTTTAGACCTCCCAAATGCTTTTCTCTTCTTTCTTCCAAAGGGTTTCTTGCCCTTTCTGTCCGTCCGCTCTGGCTTCTGCTTCTGATGATCCTCCAGATGATGAAGATGTCCAAGATGAGGATATCCAAGCTGATTCTGAGGATCTCCCAGATGAAACTGAGGATGAGGATAATTCTCTGTAGAATAAACTCTACCTTTATTCTGCTTAGATGAGTGCTCCACCCTAGCACAGCGCAGCTGTGTTGAATCAGGCCCTGCCCTTTGAGATGAGTGCTTGGGGATTACCTCATAGCCTTCTTGATTGAACACACGTTTCCCCACTTCAGCTCCTCTAATGGCTGTTGGAAACCTGGTGCATTCTGGGACTGGTAGTCTTTTATGGGAAAATTCTGTTTTTTTATTTCTACCAGAACTGACAGGTTGCTTGTTCAGAGTCACTTCACCTTTACTATAGCTCCTTCCTGAGCTATGATAAGCTTCCTTATCACATACCCCCCTGCTTAAGTTATTACGGACTGGTTTAACTGGTGAAACGTCTTTCCTACAGTCCGTAATACCTACGAGAGTGTTCTCTTTTTGAAGCTCACTTACTTCCTGACTGGCTTCAGGGTCATTATTATTTACAGGCCTCTCCTTCCAAGACTTAAGTACATTAATATGGTAGGTCTGCCTACGCCCTCTTGCATTTTCTACCATATAAGATACTGGGCTCACTTGTTTAACAACCTTCCATGGCCCTTTCCACTGTACTTCAAATTTTGGGGCTGTACCTGCTACTTGAACCAAAACCTTTTCACCAATGCTTAATTGGCGGCTTTTGGCCTTCCTATCATACCACCCTTTCTGGCGCACTTGGCTGTCCTGCAGGTTCCTCTCAGCAACCTGCGAGGTCCTTTTCAAACGTGCTCTCAAGTCACGTAGAAACTGTGGCACCTCCTGACTTCCTGGTTCAGGATCAATCCATTGTTCCCTCAAAATATCTAACAAACCCCGTGGAGCCCTACCATACATCAATTCATATGGAGTTACACCTAGGGACACCTGAATTCTTTCCCTGCAGGCATATAAGGCAAAGGGCAAAAACATATCCCATTCTTTTACCTCTCCTGCTAACCCCCTTCTCAACATTTGTTTGAGAGTTTGGTTGAATCTCTCCACCAAACCGTTTGATTGTGGATGGTAGGCTGAGGTTTTCACGTGATGAATGCCAAAGGCATCCCAGACCTGGACCAAATATTTGGATACAAAATTGGACCCTCGGTCAGTCAACACCTCTCTTGGGAATCCCACTTCACAAAACAATTTTACTAGCTCTAAAGCTATTGTTTTTGCAGAAACATTCCTCAATGGTATGGGCTCAGGGAAACCTTGTTGCCTGATCTACCATAACTAGGATGTATTGGAAACCTCGGGGCGTTTTGACTAATGGGCCTACAATATCCATGGCAATGCGACCAATTGTGTCTGTGATAATTGGCATGGGGATCAATGGCACCACCGGTGGGTGAGCCGCTGTAACTCGCTGACACGCTGGACATGCAGCACAAAACTGGGCAGTTTCTTTGAAAATACCTGGCCAGTAAAAACGCATAAGTATTTGATCCAGCGTTCCCTTTATGACCTCCAACTGGATGATCATGTGCTAATCTAAGTACTAACCCTTTGAAAGTTGTGGGTACCACCAATTGTTTACGTATGGTCCCATTTCTGGGGTCCTGACTCTCTCTATATAATATTTCATTATCTAGTCTGAATCTGGGCAACTCCTCCCTGACCTCATGAGCATACTTAAAAGCTCGGGTGAGAGCTTGATCAGCTCGCTGCTTTTGTGGAAAGTTAGGAAACTTTGCCACTAACTCAGCTGGCACCCAGGGTAAACTTTGACCAGCTAACATCTCAGCCCTACCCTGTGCTCTGCAAAGTCTCTCACACCGCTTTTGTGCTTTCAACTTTCTTACTTTACCAGATGATGGAGTTATTAAATCATCATGAGAGGGTAAGTCTCCTAATAACTCTGCCTGCTCCCCCTCCTCCTTTTGCTGGCTCTCTACCTTAGCCTGCGAGCGGGTGGATACAAGGCCCCTCTTATTACCTATAGTTTGGCCTTCTGGAAGCTTAACCATCTTTTTAGCTAGGGACTGAGGACTTCCAAAGAAAGGCCCGGGAGCTATTTCCATTATTCCTTCTCCCTCCTTCTTTCCTAGCCCTTCCACTAGACCCTGCTTAAATCTTGGCCAGTCCTTTCCTAGAACCAAATCAAAGGGTAGCCTAGGCACCACTGCTAACAGGACTTCCTCTTGTTCCCCCAGGCACTTAACCTTTAGCCTATAGGTGGGATATGATGTTGCAGCACCATGAATGCATCTGATGTGAACTTGGCTTTCAGGGGTTCTAGGCAGAAATCCCGCTTGGGCCTCTATCCTCTTCCAAAGCCTTTTTGACATCATACTCTGGTCTGCCCCAGAGTCTAACAGAGCATTTGTGGTAATTCCTTGCACATCAACCATCAAAAGAAATCCTTCTTTGGGCTGTTTTAAATCCACACCCATTAAGCTAGTGTGTGTCTGGCATCCCTTTTCTAAATGTCCCCATTTTCCACACTTGAAACATTTCTTTCTACTCCACTGTGTCATCTGGTTTGGCACAGTACATTTATTTTCAGAAACATTTTTAATTATTTTCTTTTCTGATACAGCACAGCTTGCCTCCGCACCCATCTTCAGAGGGCCACCCATTTTATGGAAAGCCTGCGTGGCTTCCAAGAATCTCTCTGCTAGCATGGTTGCCTCTCCAAGATTTTGGCAATTTTGCTGTATAAGGAAAGTGTGCAAATCTTTAGGCACCGCAGACATAAATTGTTCAAGCATAATAATGTCTAATAACATTTCTACCGTCTTTTGCTCAGGCTCCAACCATTTTACAGCTAATCCTCTGATTCTCTGACTCAGAGCCCTGGGTGTTTCACCCACTCTTAATGTAGTAGCTCTAAACATTCGCCTATACTCTGAAATAGACAACCCTAGGTGATCTCTAATAGCAGCCTTTACATCCTTATAATTCAAAGCCTGGGCTGCTGGCATTGCTCTATAAGCCGCAAGCGCCTCCCCAGTTAATGAGGCTGCCAGCCTTACTGCCCACTGGGTCTCTGGCCATGCTAATGCTTGTGCCACTCTTTCAAAAGACTCTAGAAAATCATCAACATTATCCTCTGGAGTTAGCTTCCCAAAACTAAATGCCCCAATTCCTTGATTGAGTCCCACACTGTCCACATGTGGTGTACCAGTATTTACTGCTGGTCTTGCATCTGGTCCACTTTGGTTCTGCAGCTTAACTAGGGCTTGCACCAGACCAAGCACTGGCCTCTGCTGGTCCATTAAGGCTTTCATAGCAGTGTCCTGAGCCTGCTGTGCTATCTCCTGTTGCCTGCTAAACTGGGCTGCCATCCACTGAGGTAGTTACCTTGGATCCATCTTGATCCCTGCAAGAAAACACACAAAAAAAAAACCCACAGTGCACCACCTTCCAAACCGGTGTGGTTTTTTTTCTACTTTTTTTTTCTCTCAATTACCCCTGTGCCTTACTCCCATCCACCACTAGACATGCCCAGGTACTTGTTACCTTATGCCAGTGATGAATCCAGCTCTGCACAGGGTCTTTTCTTCCTGGAACAGCTACCTCTCCTCCAAAGTGCAGTTGAGGGAAAATCTTTTCTTTCAGCTTTTAAGCTTGAACTGTCTTTTCCTTCAGACTTGAGTTGTAATCCTTTAGCAAGTAAATCCCTTTGCGCAAAAGCAATCCGAAAAACTACGCCATTTGTCAGACGGCTGCCTGGGTGAGAATGTTCACAGTCTTGGCAAGTGCATATATCAATATGATTTGCAAGGGATTGTGGGAAATGCAGTCCATTCACACCAGACACAGCTGCTCACAATAATTAGTTGTGCTTGAGTGTAAAGCCAATAAGATATTTATTTATGGGGTTATTTCTCCCAACACAGATATGCTTGGTAGCACATAAAACAGGATACTTGCTTTCAGTGTTTAACTTAGAAAAACAAAATCAGGAAAACAACAGCAGAACTTGTCAGGCAATCAAATGAAAAGAATAAAGACCTGGTTGGTAACAAACTGGTCTTTTCTGTAGGCTTTAGCTAATATTTTCTTAGCAGTGTTTCAAACAACAAGCAAAACCCACAAAGAAGGGAAAAACTGTTCTTTTCAGGTTAACTTCTTATATCTTCACACAGACTCAGAAGTGATTCCCCCAGAGCTCACAAGCAATTAGGTAAGGCTCAATTGCTAGCAGTTATCCAGCTGAAACCCCTTAGCTGGCTTAATTTCTACTGCATGGCTCAAAATCCTACGCAGGAGCTTTTCTGAGTAGATTAAAGAACAAGTTTGTATTTCTTTGTGATGGTCGTTGTACTTTGTAACAGTAAATTACCAAAGGAGTTTAGACAGAGAGCAATCCATATATTCACAGCCTGTATCTAAAACCGCTCCCCCTTCTTCAACAATCATGGGTTCAATATCATGGAATGGCACAGAGGAATTTCTCAATGTAGCACTCTCAGGAGAATACTTGTTTCCCTGCTGTCTTTCAAGGTTATAGCTAGGGCATAGATCAGTGTTCATACCTGAGCTTCCATTGCTGTTAGAGTTCCTCTCTAAATAGCCTGGCCAGTATGTAGTTCAGTTCTTATGTCCAGCCTTCCAATCCAGATCCCTGGACACTGGATCTCTCTTCACATACCTTCTGGCACGGGTCCTAGGGTCCCTTCCAAGTGCAGCCGTCTCCCTCACAGGTACCCTCTGGAGATTCCTAGCTCTGCAGCACCATTCCTCTGGCTTTCCCCAGTCCAATGGTGTATGCTGGCCCTTGGAATACCTTCCAGTATACGTACTGCTCTGGACTCCTTTAGACCTCCCAAATGCTTTTCTCTTCTTTCTTCCAAAGGGTTTCTTGCCCTTTCTGTCCGTCCGCTCTGGCTTCTGCTTCTGATGATCCTCCAGATGATGAAGATGTCCAAGATGAGGATATCCAAGCTGATTCTGAGGATCTCCCAGATGAAACTGAGGATGAGGATAATTCTCTGTAGAATAAACTCTACCTTTATTCTGCTTAGATGAGTGCTCCACCCTAGCACAGCGCAGCTGTGTTGAATCAGGCCCTGCCCTTTGAGATGAGTGCTTGGGGATTACCTCATAGCCCTCTTGATTGAACACACGTTTCCCCACTTCAGCTCCTCTAATGGCTGTTGGAAACCTGGTGCATTCTGGGACTGGTAGTCTTTTATGGGAAAATTCTGTTTTTTTATTTCTACCAGAACTGACAGGTTGCTTGTTCAGAGTCACTTCACCTTTACTATAGCTCCTTCCTGAGCTATGATAAGCTTCCTTATCACAGGCCTTATTTCACCTTCCTAATCATCTCTCCAGTCCAGACATGTGGGATGTAACAAAACAGTACTACCATGGGGTGGGTACCGAGATGCCAGCCTGCAGCACTTGAGCCTCGAAATTCACATCCTGTTGGGCCTGTACATTCAGCCTGTGATGAAGAGCAAACAAATTAAATGATGACCACGTCACCACCCTGCAAATATCATTAAGCAGAACAAGACTGACCTCCGCCCAAGAAGAAGCCTGAGCTCTAGTAGAGTGCGCCCGCAAACCTGCCAGAATCATGCACCCTTTCAGCAAATATGCTGACTCAATGGCTCCCCAGATCCAATGGAAAATGGTCGCCTTAGAAGCTGCCTCACCATTCCTAAGCCCACCAAACAGCATAAAGAGGCGCTCTGAACACCTAAATACCTCCAATACCTTCAAGTACCATTTAAGCGATCTGCAGATATCCAACAAATGCAGACTCCTGGACTCAGCCGACCCTGGAGAACCATCAAAGGCCGGCAAGGCCACAACCTGGTTCAAGTGAAACACAGAAACCACCTTTGGCAAAAAAGGGACTGGACAAAGCACCACCTTTTCCATCAACTCCCTATATGACAGAGCTTGCAACTCCAAAATACGGTGCGCCAAGCAGATTGCCACCAACATCACCTTCAGCTCAAATCTTTCAAAGAAGCCCCCAAAACAGGCTTAAACAGAGGTGCTGTGAGGGCAGAGAGAACCAAATTAAGATCCCATGATGGAACAAATCGGTCAACAAGGTGGTCTCAAATGCTTAACACCTCCCCCCCCCCAAAGAAAACCAGACATATTGATGAGAAGCAAGAGACTCACCCTGCACGTGGCCCCAGAAACAAACCAGGGCCGCAACCTGCACTTTCAAGGAATTTAAGGCCAAACCCTTATCAAGGATAGCCTCTCCGAAAGGGAGACCCCCCAGAGGCTACACCACACACCAAGATTCAAAGATGCTCCAGACACGCATATAGGCCAAAGATGTGGAGTGCTTCCAAGCCTGCAACAAAATATCAACCACCTGAGGGGGAATAACCCCTACGCCTGAAACACGCTCTCTCAAGAGCCAGGCCGTAAGCGAGAGTCAGGACCCTGTGTCAAAAATCCTCCTCCAGGAGAAGGAAAAGCTCTGCTACTAGCAGCCACCTGGGCCAATCCGGGGCCATCAACACCACACACCCTGTGTGGGACTTGACCAGCTGTAGAACGTGACCGATCAACGGCCATGAAGGAAACACAGAAGCCCGTCACTGGGTCAAGGCTGAACCAGCACATCGAGCCCCTCTGCTATGTGCTCTTTGCACTGGATGGCCTTAGAATTAATGGTGACAGTGGAGAATGCCATCATCGGAACACCCCAGCGCTTCACAATTGACTGAAACGCAGATTCAGAAAGGGACCACAGATGACTGCTCAGATAATCCACCTTAGCATTCTCTTTTCTGGCAACATGCGCTGCCAACAGTGCAAGCAAATGGGCCTCCACCCACTGCAGAATCAGAATAGCCTCCGCTACCACCAGCGAGCCCCAGGTACAGCCCTGGTGATTGATGTAGACCACAGTTGTCGCATTAATGGACAGCAACCTGTCTACTGATAAACAAGGGGGAGAAGAACCTCCAAGACCAAATGCACTGCACGCGTCTTCAGACAATTGATGGACTCTCCTCTGGAGACCGCCGACCCTGGGCCATCTGAGACTGACAGAAAATGAGCCCCCCAACCGAACAGACTGGTTTCTGTGATCACCACCACCCAGTCCGGGGTCTCAAGGGGTATCCCCGTTGTAAGTCTTGACAAATCCAGTCACTAACTCAAATTCGCCCTGCACCTGCGGGGACCAATGAGTAAAGGGCACTGCCTGGAGAGGCCACATGTGAAGCCGAGCCCAAGGCACCAACTCCAAGGAGGCTGCCATCAAGCCGAGAACCTGCAGATAGTCCCATACTCTTGGATGAGGGACTGTCTGTAACCTCCACACCTGGATCTGCAACTTTATTATCCTACCCTCTGGCGGAAACACCATGCCCCGCTGTGTGTTGAAGCAAGCTCCCAGGTACTCCAAGGTCTGAGATGGAGACAGGCTGCTCTTGGCAAAATTGATGACCCAACCTAGGTCCTGAAACTGGTGATCAACACAGACTGTTGCCTCCCGACTCTCCTGCAAGGGACTTCACCTGGATCAACTAATCATCCAAATACAGGTGCATAAGGACACTCTGCTTCCGCAAGGCCGCTACTACTACCACCACCATCATCTTGGTGAATACCCAGGAAGTGGTGGCGAGGCCGAAAGGGAGATCTTGAAACTGAACATGCCCCTGTGTAACTACAAACCGCGGGAACCGCTGATGCTCTGGATGAATGGGAATATGCAGATGTACCTCAAACAAATCCAGAGAAGTAAAAACAAAACAAAACCCTGTTGGGCAGTCACCATTATGGGCTGCAGAGTCTCCATATGAAACCGAGGAACCTGGAGGGCCTTAGTGACCCTGTTCAGATCCATGATGAGCTACCAAAAGCCTTCTTTCTTGGGCACTACAAAATAAATCAAATAACATCCTGCACCACATTCTTCTTGGCCTTGAGATGCAGAAAATGGTCGAGCATCAGCCAGATATAGCATGCACATTGGCGGGAGCTCGATAAGAGGACACCATAAAGGCATCCGAGAGAGACCTTGCAAACTCAAGCACATAATCTTCATGGATCACCTCCAGGACCCCCACATTCATTGTGATCTGGGCCCAATCGTGATAACACTGATGTAAGCGGTTGCCAAATCGGTTGCACCCCCGCCAGGGTCCCCAAACTTTCACTGGGAGGATTTGGAAGCTCTGAGACCTCCCACGGTGCCACCTCTACTTCCTCCACTAAAGAAAGAGCCTTCTAGAAGAAACCGGGACCTTTGCGGATTTGCCCCTCAAGCTGGGTGAAACTTCTGCACCTCACGGCCCTGGCCCTGAGAGATGGACCCACGGCCACACCTTTGGACTTATCCTCCAGAAGATGAGGTACCTTAATGTCCTTCAGATCTTCCCCAAACTACCACCTTCCCAAAAAGGGAAGTTTACACAACCACATCTTGGAGGCCACATCAGCCGACTAATTCCGCAACCACAAGAAACAACAAGCAGCCATCCAGTAGCCATCAATTTAGCAGATGCCCTAAGCAAATCGTAAAGGCGGTCAGCCAAAAAGGCAGCCTCAGACTCCAAGTTGGCTGCCTCCTCATGGGTTGCAACCTCCGCCAGAGCCATCTCTGGAATCTTCTGCAACAATCTCAAACAGGCCCGAGCTCCATAGGAGCTACAGATGGTACCCTGTAGGGCTAAGGCAGAGACCTCTAAGGTCAGCTTAAGCAGCTCCTCCATCCGCCGATCCTGCGGGTCCTTCAAGGCCACACTCCCACTGGAATGGTTGCTTTTCTGGTGACTGCTGTTACCAGTGGGTCTACCCAAGGAAGGCGTAAGCATTCTCTCGTCCAGTGGGATAGGGTAAAGCCTGACCATACTCCTACCAAACCACACCCCTGCGTCATGAACCTTCCCATTCCTCGTCAATCATCACCTTCACCGCCTAATGGATGGGAAAGGACCAAGGCGGCTTACAAATGCCTTCAAGCAGAGGATCCTCTGTCTGCTCTGAAGGTTCCAGCTGCGGCACCTCTGCAAACTGTAAAGCTGCCAGGATTTGCATAATAAGGGTGAGAGCTCATCCCAATGAAAAATGCATACTGCAGATGAGTCCTCTCCAGCTGGGAGCTCCCCCTCCTCCAGGATGGGATCAACTTTATCTTTTGATATACTGCTCTACGCTCACTCACCTGAGCAGTTCACAATACATAGAAGTCTGCTGAGAAATGGAAAACAATGCCATAATTTGGAAAGGAAAGAGAAAGTAAAGAGAGATGAAGAGAGAAAACGGAGAAGAAAGGGGGGGGGGAAGCCTCAGCATGGTGAAGGGGGGAGAGGGAGATTGAACACGGAGCAGAAAAGATGGGTTTTCAACACTGATTTAAATCAAAGAAAAGAGTTCCATTCGCAGGTCCAGGGGGAGGGAGTTCTATAGTTTAGGGCCGAGAAAGAAGAAGGCAGAATTACGGGTGGACTCCAGATGTGCTTGTGAAGGGGAGGGGAGGGACATACAGTTGACATGGATGAGTTGAAGAGAACGCTGAGGGGTGCGGAGGCGAACCAGGTCCGAGTGGCATTGTGGAGTGCTGGTGTGAATGGCCTTATGGACTATGGTTAAACTGTATTCGGAAGGTGATGAGGAGCCAATGGAGGTGAATAAGTAGTGGGGTAATGTGATCTGTACGGGAGGCGTGGGTGGCAATATGGGCTGCGGTGTTCAGTAAAAGCTGCAACCTGCGCAACTGATATTGTGGAAGATCAGCGAGAATGATATTGCAGTAGTCTATGCAGGAAATCACCAGAAAGAGCAGTAGTGTGACTAAGGATGGAGTGGTATGGAAGCACTGTTCCCTCTAAGCTGTGCGCGTGTGCGCGCACACATACTTTACAACAGAGCGCACAAAGATTACGGTTTTGATTCTGATAGAAAACAACACAGACGTCTTAAAATTGAAAAGTTGTTGTGTATTTCCAGTTTTCACAAGTTCTACAATATTTTCTAGTGCAATCAATGTGGTGTACATACTGTAATTCTGACATATAGTCAAATTTTAAAGTATATAACTCCGAGTGTTATGTGGTGCACAAAAATTTAACCTTCCTTCAAAAGCTGCACAGCTGATATTTTATGCGCACACAGCCTACAGAAAATTAGAGGGAACATTGTATGGAAGGGATGGAAGGGATGAACGGCATGGATCTGGCGCGTGAGCAGAAGGAGCGGTGTATGATGGAGGAGAGGCGATCGTGAAAGGACAGGGCAGAGTCAAGGGTAACACCAAGGTAGCGCAGTGAGGTGACCAGGAGAACGGGGGAGGAGGGGGCTGAGGAGGGAACAGGGCTGCCGAAGGTAAACCAGATAGCCAGTCTTAGCGGAATTGAGGTGGAGGAAATTGGCAGACAGCCAGGAACTGACGCAGGAGAGGCAGGTGTTGAGAGGGGTAATACCGAGTGTGGTGGGGCTGGTATTAATGTTGCTATCTGCATAATAATATGAAGAGATGCCATGCTGTTGTATCAGCAGCGTAAAAGGAGCCAGAAAGATATTAAAAAGGAGGGGAGCAAGGACAGAACCCTGGGGACACCACAGGGTAGAAGAATGGCTGGTGAGGTGATAAAACCAGAAGAGATGGAAAAGGACCTAGAGACAAGTAAGGAGCGGAACCAGTGGAGGACAGAATTGGCCATCCCAATGTCATGAAGGTGAGTGAGGAGTGTAATATGATCAACTAAGGCGGAGGACAGATCCAGTGAAACAGCAAGGGAAATAAGATCGCAAACATGGAAGACATGGAGTTCGTTCAGGAGGGAGAGAAGAATAGTTTTCGTGCTATGCCCGAGGTGGAAACCTGATTGGCGGGGGTGAAGGGCAAAGGTGGCATCAAGATGAGACAAGAGCTGCGAGAAAACTACTTTTTCCAGAAGCTTAGAGAGAAAAGGGAGGTTGGAGACAGGATGCCAGTGTGCAAGGATGGACGGGTCCAGTGAGGGTTCTTTAAAGATGGGACAGATCAGGGCGTGCTTCCAGGGGGAAGGAAAAGAACCTGCGGAAAGACTAGTTAAAGATATTGACAGGGAGAAAGGCCAGAAAGGGTTCAGAGAGCCAGTGAGAAGGGATGGGATCAAGTCTTGTGGGAAGAGGAAAGGGTCTTTGTTAGTTCAGAAGAAGTTATGGGATGGAAGGAGGACCAGAGGTGGGAAAGGGCTTTCTGATACGGGGGGAAGGGGGAAGAAATGGAGTAGGTGGGAGAAAAGGGAGGGGGACAGGAAGGGAAAGTAAGATGAAGAGTGTGCACCTTATCACTAAAATGGACTGCTAGGAGTGCAAGGTCAGGAGGAGAGGGTAGAGGAATTGGGGGCCGAGAGGGTGGGGAGAACAGAATAAAGTCGGTGGGAAGAGTTGGACGAGGAAATTAAGTTATATAACAACTAAACCCAAGGGTCATTCACTGGGGCGAATCAACTATTGAGAATCAAAAAATGGTAACGCTCCACTTCTCAACTAATCAACATAATCTAATGCCATTCTAAATGGTGCTATTCACACTGATACCTGTAATGAATAAACTTTTCAGCTTGAATAATGAGCAACCGGTCTCAGACTTTAGCGGGGCTCTTAGAGTCTACAGCAAACTCATGCCATTGATTGCATCAACGACCGTTTATGTTGCTTATACTTTCTAATTATTTTAAATTCAAATCTGAATAACTTATAACAATCTTGAAAATCACTGCTTATCTTGACTTAATCTTCAGAACTATTCCCCCAAAACTTCAGCGCTGTGCGTTTCACTCAACATGTTTCTTCAGGGATTATTTGCACATCAATCCACTTATAGTTTCAATTTCACCTTCAATATAAAGAATCAAAAGGAGATTTATGCTGTTGTATTCCTAACTATAAACCATTAATCTTCTGATGGTTTTAGTATCTAAAATAGAGAACCTTACCAGTATTGCCGACTACACCTTTCTCACAGTTCAGTTGCTTGAAATGACGCCGCGCATGCGGACTATCCATCCTAAAAGTTTTTTATATTAACTCAAACCTACTATGTCAATACACCCGCACCCTTACAAGAATTGGTGCTATTGCTTACACCCGTCCCTTCTTTCTTGATCTCTTAATTACACAGGTACACTACCAAAAAACTGCCTCCAGTTTTGCAACTGATTCCTATAGATTTTGGGGTGCTGAATCCAGGAAAAATAGCCAAAATGTTCCATCACGTCACGTTTTCTTGCAAAATTAGATTTCTTACTCATATAAGGAATGTTCACATAATTTCCTTTTAGCCGACTGCAGTTTATTTTCTTGGCCCAAAATAGAGGTTGTAATGGTTAACTAACTAGAAACACTCCCTCATGATATTTTAGAGTGTTTTGTATTCATTTTATACATTAACAGGACAATTGGGAGGCGGGGGGCTAAATCCAGTACTCGCGCTGGCGCATGTTCTTTCCTGTTCGCCTCGCCTCGTTCGCTCGCTCAAACACGGTGGTTGCGACATGAACGTTCCTGTCAAATTTCAGTTTCTTGCAAGTTCATTATTACCTTTTGTTTGCTCAGTCGTAATCCAGCTTTATTCCGAAGTGGTTCACTACAGTTGTAGTTTGCAGTGCTGTGTATTTGTGATGGCTCACAGAGCCAGAGGTTGCGTCAACTCTCCGGACAGTTTTTGTTTTATTTGTTGGGGAATATACCGTGAAAAAGCGACAGAGGAACATTTCTGCATTTATTAAAAAAGTATATTTCGCCTATTTCGGTTTGAAGTTAGGCGATCAAGACAAACCGTGGGCTCCTCACAAAGTGTGCAAGACATGTGAGGAAGATCTACGCTTATGGATGAAAGGTAAAAAACAAGCATTTCGTTTCGGAATACCTATGATGTGGCGTGAACAAAGAGACCACAGCAGTGACTGCTATTTTTGCTCTTGCATTGTGAAGGGATACAACTTAAAAAATAAGAACGTAATAAGTTTATTTATTTATTTATTTATTTAACATGTTTTATATCCCGCCTTATCCTTCAATCAAAGCGGCCACAGTACAATACAATACATTACAATACATAACACATGTACAACAGAGATTAAAATACAAGTTTTGTATCCCACCTTTTCCTTAAATCAAAGCGGATAATACAGCACAAGTTACACAAAAAGGTAGGGAAACAAGCACCAGATTGTCAGAACATAGACACATACATAGGGAAATACAATACATACCTTACATTATAATTGACTACACAAAGCAAAACAACAAACAGAACCCACATAGATCAGCCATTTCCTTGATACCCCACGGACCTACGCCTAAGGGCCACGCCAAAGGGCCCTTTGGCGTGGTCCTTAGGCGCGGGCCCGCAAGGCGCGGGCGCGCCGTTGTAATGGCGTCTTTTAAATCCGTTGCTGCCCCGATGTGATTGGCAGATGAAGGGAGAGCTCCTGCTCACAGCCCCGATACCGGTCTGAGTGGGGAGAAGTGGGCTAGATCGCCGTTGTAATGGCGTCTTTTAAATCCGTTGCTGCCCCGATGTGATTGGCAGATGAAGGGAGAGCTCCTGCTCACAGCCCCGATACCGGTCTGAGTGGGGAGAAGTGGGCTAGATCGCCGTTGTAATGGCGTCTTTTAAATCCGTTGCTGCCCCGATGTGATTGGCAGATGAAGGGAGAGCTCCTGCTCACAGCCCCGATACCGGTCTGAGTGGGGAGAAGTGGGCTAGATCGCCGTTGTAATGGCGTCTTTTAAATCCGTTGCTGCCCCGATGTGATTGGCAGATGAAGGGAGAGCAATTAGACCTATGCCTCATAGCAACGAAGTACCTGTGCCTGAACCACCAAAATCTTTGGATCATATTTGTGTGGACGGTTCTGATCATGATGAGACTCATCAGATGGCTTTTCCCGATGAGTCCAGTACTTCCGAGTTTGAAACTGAACCAGATCCGAAACCTGAACTTTTCTCTCAAGCTGAATTGAATGATTTAGTCCGGGATTTAGGACTCCCAAAAGATGCTGCCCAACTGCTAGGTTCTCGGCTTAAACAGAAAAATCTATTGTCACCAGGAACAACATTTTATTGGTACCGCAACCGCGAGACACAATTTTTGAAGTATTTCAGCAAAGAGGAAGATTTGGTATTTTGCAACGATATATACGGAGTGATGGAAAAGTTTAAACTCAAATATGATCCTGCTGAATGGCGGCTGTTCATTGATTCGTCAAAAGACAGCATAAAAGGTGTTCTTCTTCATAATGGCAACACATTCGCTTCAGTTCCTATTGCTCACTCTGTTATTCTCCAAGAAAAATACGAGAATTTGGCCCTGATTCTTCAGAAGATTCGTTATGATGAGCATAAGTGGATGATTTGTGGAGACTTTAAAATTCTATCCATGCTATTAGGGCAGCAATCCGGTTTCACCAAATATCCCTGCTTCCTTTGCTTGTGGGATAGCCGGGCCCGTGACCTACACTGGGGGAAAAAAGACTGGCCAATTCGGGAGTATTTGAGACCCGGTGAGAAAAATGTTCTTCATGAGAGCTTGGTACCTCGTGATAAAATTCTATTACCACCTCTCCACATTAAGTTGGGTCTCATTAAGCAATTCATCAAGTCCCTTCCAAAAGATGGTGAGTGCTTTCGGTACCTTTGCTCAAAGTTCCCCCGACTTTCTGAAGCAAAGCTAAAGGAAGGAGTGTTTGTTGGCCCTGATATAAGGAAACTCATTTCAGATGGAGCATTCGCTGAAACGATGTCTGAGAAGGAAAAAGAAGCCTGGGATTCCTTCAAGGATGTTGTTCTCAAATTCTTGGGGAACAGGCGGGATGAGAACTATAAGGATATTGTTGCCAGGATGCTCAATGCCTTCAAAGAACAAGGCTGTAACATGAGCCTGAAAGTCCATTTCTTGCACTCCCATGTGAACTACTTTCCCGAAAACTTGGGGGCGTACAGTGAAGAACAAGGTGAAAGGTTTCACCAGGACATCAAGGACGCAGAGAGAAGGTACCAAGGAAGATGGAACACCACTATGATGGCTGATTTCTGCTGGTTGCTGCTGCGGGAAACCCCAGATGAAAAATACGCCAAGCAGCGCACCAAGAGAAGCATTCGGGGGAAGAAGAAACGGGCCCACCAGGAGATTGATTGACCCAAGAATGACTTTAAAATCTAAACTGTGTTGACAAATATCGTGTTTTTACTAAACTTTGAAATAAAAATTTGCTAGTTATTACCACAGTGTCGATCTCATTTATTAGAATTTTATTTTCACACCATTGGGTGTTTGTCTTCATGTATTGCAATGGTGCGGTTTGCGTTTTCTATTCTTACATACATACCTGTACAACATTTTTTGCACATTTCTTTGCTTTGCTTTGTGTCTAACCTCGCTCTTATATGCTCAATGTTTGTGCACATGTATGTGGCTGTTTTAAGTGCAGACAATTTTGCTACCATCACAGTGTGTTTTGTTGACATTACTCTATTCTTATGTGCTGCCTTGTTACAATTTTCTTTATTCTTATTTGAATAACTACTAAACAATTAGTATAAAGAATTCATCCAAGAAACTTTTATCTCGATCGCACTCAATCTGAAACCTTCACCTCAAACTGCTAACCCAATGTAGCAAAAAATCTGTACGTGATGGAGCAAATTGGTTACCAGATTTGGATTCAGCGCACCAAAAAACGTAAAAATCAATCGAAACATTAGAGGCAGTTTAAAAAAATTTTTTTAGTGTACCTCTGTTATTTAATCATACACAGGCACTCCAGTCTATTAGTGCATTTAACCCTGTGGGGGGTCACAGTCTTTAATTGAAAAATCCATTGTTGCTCACAGATCACTAACGTTTGATCCCTAGATTTTCCATTTAATCCCATAGAAATGTGATCAATACAGAAGCTGCGCAGGTCTTCATAATTATGATGCATTTGTAAGCAATGTTCCACAATCGGAGCCTAGAGAGAGAGAGAGAGAGATTCACTTAATAACAAGAAGGGGTAAGACCAGCTTGAGAGTATAGATAATCTCTTTCTGGTTACAAGTGGAATGTTCTTACTTAGAAGGAGAGGTCTAGATTTCTTTAAAAATTCTAGCCTTTGAATAACCAGAAATGGAGACCTTTGTGAAGGGGTGCAGAGGAGATCCTTAGTCTTAAGACAACAAGTCTGGATCCTTCTATAACTTCAGTGTGGAGAAGACGACGCAATATAAGGGGATACCATATTTGCCCCTCTATGAGGGCAATATGAGTATCATGTGTTCTTTGTTCAGCATAAGCTTCAATGAAGTATTAGGAATTAGAAGGAATGCACTAGACAAGGACCAACTGCAGTGAAAAGGAATGCATCCCTGTTGTAAGAGTTCCACTGGAGATGTGGAACAACCCAGGGAATTGAGCAATTCTTTATGCCTTCACGTGGTCTAAGCCCTGGTTCCTTTTCCTTAAAAGGAAATTTTAAGGAAGATGGTAAGAGTAGGAAAAAACAAACAAACAGTCATGTAGGAGCATGACTGGGCAAAGCCTTTTTAACCATCTGGAAGTTACCTACTAGGAATGGTTCTGACGCTCTCTGGCAAAGGCCCATAGTTGCAGAGCTTTTTTGTATAATTGCAGAGCATGTGGTAGGTTGCTTAGGTGAGATCTGGCTGTTTAATTGCCAATGTGCAACCTAATCTATTCTGTTGGAGCCAAAAAGAATTGAAGATGGCTAAGAATAGTAGACAGGCTGGTTGCCTGCAATGATAAATTGTCCAAGTGGGTTTTGGAACCTCTCTTGGAATTATTTGTTATTAAGGCAGCAGAAAAAGTTAGGTCCTATAACATTGGAAAAGGACCGACAGACATAATTAGGAGTGGTAAAACTCAATTATCGTCTGATAAGCTGTCTTAAAAGAAATATTTGAGAAGATTGCAAAGGGGAAGAAAGCTCTGTATGGAAACCACTTACTGGAGTAGGTATTGAAGAAAATCCTATGGGCTTAAAAAGTAAGCCCTCCAGTTGAATAGTATCACTCTTAGACTGAATGTCTCGACTAAGAGGGATAGAAAGTAATACAGAGTTGAGAAGACTTACAATTTGGTAAGTCCCTGAAAAAGGTAAATCCCCCTTGCAGTCAAAACTATGAGATATCCTCGTACAGGAAAACTGTCAAGGTGAAGGGCATAGCCTACCTTATCAGTTGTTACTCCTCTTTTTCCTTCAAAAAGGAGAGGAGAAACCTGTTACCTGTAGAGCATGATTATCCTCAATAGCTCTAGGAGCTAAAAGAATGGAATTCTCTTGTGGCAAGAGATTCATGCCTAGAGTCGAGGATTGAGTCAGTGTATCACTGATCTCTCAGTAAGGATGAGATGAACTGTAGATGCTTCTGTTGATATAAAGTAGGTTAGCGGTTCTAAACCTCAAACAGGAAAAATAAATTTAATGAATAAAATATCAGAAACCCTGCGACTGCTGGGTTTGCTGAGCCTGTTGAGGTTTTGATTTTCTTAGCCTGGTTTGATGTTGCCCTTCTTTGGAAACATCTGCATGATGGGTAGAAGATGGATAAAACTTTTTTCCCCTAAGGGGATAAAGTTTTTAGGAGATTTTTTACTAGCTGGGATAGAGGAAAGTTTTGACAATCCTTTGAAAGCAACAATATCAGTGTTTAACTGATTAGCTTGGAATAAAGCATCCTTGTTAAAGAGATTTTCACCAGTACAAGGAGTATTTGCCAGCCTTTCTTGTACCCATTTGTCCAAGTCTGAAGCTTGGAGCCAGGCTATGCATTGTGCCCCTATGGCTATAGCAGAAGTTCTGCTAATAGACTCAAAACAGTCCAGGGAAGCACGATTAAGGAACTTAGAAACATTTTGAGCATGACTGACTAATAAGAAATAGTCTGCTCTTTTATGTTCTTGAAGAAAAGGGTTCAAAAGCTTTAAGTTCTTTGTGACCTCTTCAAGAGATAATCCCATATAGAAAATATATGAGATAATTCTTGCTGAAAGCATGGATGCTTGGAAGCATCGACGTCCAAAGGCATCTAAAGTCTTATACTCACGACCTGGCGGATAAGAGGAGTGCTTCTTTGCACTCTTAATACGCCTCATTGCTGATTCTACAACAATAGAATGATGAGGAAGTTGAGTCTTTTGAAAACCTGGAGAAGGTGGCACCTTGTACATAGTGTCAAGTGTCTTAGAATGTGGGGATACCGTTAAAGGAGTTTCCCACATTTTTAATAGTAGATCCTGTAAGATCTGATGCAAAGGAAGCATGATCATCTCCTTTGGAATCCAGGGGAATTGCAGAGTTTCTGAATCCCCTGGTATGGATTCTTTACCAGGTATAGAAATGGCAAGTAACTTTGCCATATCAAGCAGAAAAGATTGAAAAGAAATCTCTCCTGAGGAGGACCCTCTGAAATGAGGGGTAAAGGCTAGAATTGTTGAAAATTCAGCCTTGGTACCGATGGATTCATCCCAGTCATCGGGATCGGAAGACTTGAAAGGATGAAGCATCGGATTTTCTTTAAAGAGATGTCTTCGGTACTGCCCGAGGTCAGTACAGAGACGAGTCGGTACCGAATCCTCCATGCTAGAGAGCGATTCCAGGCTTGGCATCGAAGGAAGCGAGTCTGTCGAAGCAAGCATCGATGGTACCGACACCGGTGCCTATGTCGATACCAGTACCGAAGCCAATACCGATAGACGGGGAACGGTCTGCAGCGACTCCAGCGGTACTGAAGTAGCTGAGAGATTCGCTAGACTACGTTCATCGGTGAGGAATATCTCATCCATCACCATGGCCGATGCCGGGGTGTCGGTACCGCTCGAAGCGGCTACAACCACCGAGCATGGCCCAAGTATGTCCATGGAGGTAAGAACCTCGGGAACAACCTGAAGCCCCGTTAATGCTTTGGAGCCCGAAGACTCCCGCCGGGGCTTTATTGCCAAAATGTCCTCGAGGGCAACGCCAGAGGCATCTCGATGCTTAGAAGGAGATCTACCACTCGAGGACTGGCTAGTCTTAACAGACTTTTGTTTGGTTACCTGATCCTATGAGAAAGAAGATATTCTGGCTGGTGATATCGAGTTTGATGTGAACCGGGTATCGAGTTGTGCTCGATCCTGAAGACTTCTTCTATTTGAGCTCCTGCAGGAGAGACACTCCAGTGGGCAATGGTCAGGACCTAAACATTTTAGACACCAAGTATGAGTGTCTAAAAATATATTTGTACCACCACACTTTGAGCATTTCTTAAGGATAGTGGCTGGCTTTTCCATAATGGAAAGGATAGAGGCCTAGTGGCCTAGAAACCGTCAGGCACTGAACAGGAAAAAATTCCTTAGAAAAAAGAAGAAATTTTTAGTAAAAAGAAAGAAAAGCACCGGTGGTACCGGTGGCGTCGAGGGAAGGCAGACGCGACCACAAAAAACAAGAAAAAAAAAGAAGAATTTTCTGCGGTGACAGGAATACGTCCTGCCGGCTCCGCGGAAAACTAATGAGAGGGAAGTGAATGGGCGGGAAGGCAGCACGCATGCGTGTGGGATGCTTCCAAAGGCTTTCTTTGTGGACGCTGGGGAGCGTTCCCGCACAGGCTCCGTCGGTACCAACGTACCCATATGTGAAGACTCATTCCTGCTTGTTCCTGGAGATTCTTTGTCGCCTCCCACTCAACCAATTTTTAACCCAAGCAGTAACTTTAGGGTCCATCCCTAGGGTGCTCAGTTTGTTTATAAGTCACCTGTGAGGAACGGTGTCAAAGGTTTTACTGAAATCTAAATACACATCTAGGGCTCTCACTCGGTCCAGCTCCCTGGTCACCCAGTCAAAGAAATCAATCAGATTTGTCTGACAAGACCTGCCTTTGGTGAATCCATGTTGCCTCGGATCCTGTAATCTGCTGGACACCAGAAACTTCACTATTTTCTCTTTCAGCAGTGTTTCCAATAATTTACTCACCACCGAAGTTAAACTAACTGGCCTATAGTTTTCAACCACATCCTTACTTCCGCTTTAGTGTAAAGGCACCACATGAGCCTCTCTCCAGTCCTTTGGCACCACTCCCGACTCCAACGAGGCATTGAAAAGGTCAGTCAGTAGAGCTGCTAGAATGTCCCCAAGTTCCCTCAGTATTCTAGGGTGCATCCCATCCGGTCCCATCGCTTTGTCTACTTTAAGTTTAGCTAGTTTCTCACGAACACAGTCTTCTGAAAATTGTTCAAGATGCCCCTTGCTTCTGTTTGTGGGTATTTTCTGAGGTCATGTTCCTGGTTCTTCATCTGTGAACACAGATAGAAATATTTGTTAAGCAATTCCGCTTTATCCCTCATCAGCTTCTACATATTCCTCCCCTTCACCCTTGAGTCTGACAATACCACTTTTGACCTTCCTCTTCTCACTAACATATCTGAAACATGTCTTATCCCCCCATTTTATTGCATTGGCTATTTCCTCCTCTTTTTGAATCTTTGCTTTCCTGACTACTTTTCTAGCTTCTCTAAGTTTTTCCAAATATAGATGCCTGTCTTCCTCTCTCTGTGAGCTCTTGTATTTCATGAAGGCCTCCCTCTTTGTCTTCACCTTTTGGCTACTTCTTTCGAAAGCCATAGCGGTCTCCTTTTCCTTTATTTACCATTTTAACAAAAAGGTTGGTTGCCCTTAAAATATCCCCTTTCAGTTTTGCCCACTGTTTTTCTACATCCCCCAGCTGTTCCCATCCCGCTAACGTCTCCCTGAGGTATTGGCCCATCTTGGCAAAGTTAGTTTTCCTAAAGTCTAAGATTCTTGCTTTCGAATGGATTCTAACAGCCCTAGTCCTAATACTGAACCACACCATCTGGTGATCACTGGATGCAAAATGATCTCCCACTATAACATCAGAAACACTTTCACCATTGGTAAGCACCAAGTCCAGTATGGCCCCTTTCACATGTGGGGTCTGTTACCAATTACTTGAGTAATTCTCCTGTAGAGAATCCAGGATCTCCTTACTTCTAGATAATACTGCAGCAGGAATGTGCCAATCAACATCTGGAATATTGAAATCACCTATCAGTAGCACGACCCCTTTCCTAGCAATACTGCATATGTCTTCAATTAACTCTCCGTCCACCTCTTCCTCTTGTGAGGCAGGTCTGTATATCACGCCAATGCAAATAGATTTCTCTTTCCCTCTTTCTAGTTTAGCCCACAGTGCCTCCTCTCTCCCTTTTAAGCTCTGTAATTCCAAAGCTTTAATATTATTTTTTATATATAGTGCCACTCCTCCTCCTCCCCTTCTTCCTACCTTGTCCTTTCTGAATAAAGTATAAGCTGGTATAGTTACATCCCAGTCATGGTTTTCTGTGAACCATGTTTCTGTAACAGCCACTAAATCCAAGTCAGCCACTCCCAGCAAAGCTTCAACATCAGGGATCTTATTTCCCATGATACGGGCATTTATACACACTGCTTTCCATAAAGGTATTTAATGTTTCACTTATCTAGTGACTTTCACTTACCTGGGGGCTTTCTTCACCCATCCCCAATGAATCTAGTTGAGGCCCTGTCCCGCTGGACCATGAGAAGGGTCCAGGTGATGAAGGATGTGGTGGGGAGAAGGCATATAGTAACCCCGTGTCCCATGAGATGAGGAAGGCATCGGGAGCCACCCTGCCCGGGTGCAGGAGGGGACTGCAGAACCGAGGAAACTGCGAGTCCGCCGGGCTGGCAAAGAGGTTCAAGTCCCGGTCCAGAGTCCCCCAATACTGGAAGAGGCACTGCGCCATTCGGGGACACAGGCGTCACTCGTGTGGCCGGAGGACTCTGCTGAGCCGGTCCGCTAATGCATTGTCCTGACCCGGAGGGTAGGTGGCCCGAACTGTCATGCCCTGGCTCACTGCAAAGGAGCACAGGGCTGTCGCTTCCGAATGGAGGCTATAGGAGCCAGTACCCCCCTGTTTGTTCAAGTAGAACATCATGACCCGGCTGTCCTCTGGACCAGCACCGCTCGGTGCTGCAAGCAGTCCTTGAAGACCCCGAGAGCAAGGCGAATGGCCTGGAGTTCCAGCAGGTTGATTTGCTGCCAGGACTCCTCGAGGGACCAGGGCCCCTGAGTGCGCTGTCCCTCGAGTGGGCCCCCCAGCTTGCCAGGGAGGCATCCGTGGTCAAGACCACCTGATGCGCCGGGGCTTGGAAGGACATACCGCGAAGCAGGTTCCGAAACTCCTGCCATCAAGCCAAAGAATCTGCCCCGAGATGGGGTCTCAAAGGCGGCCAATCGATTGTGCCCATTGCATCCGGAGGCACCACTGCATCACCTGCATGTTGAGATGGGCTGGGAAGGTGCCGTGGCACCGCACCTTGGATGCCAGGGACACGTGGCGGTCCACCCTGTCCTGAGGAAGAAAAGCCATGGCCCTAAGTGTGTCCAAGTGAGCCTCGATGAATTCCAGGGACTGGAGTGAGGTGGAACTTTGGGTAATTGATCACGAAGCCTAGGTGCTCCAGGAGGCAAATGGTGCAGTCTGTGGCCTGCCTGGCTTCGGAGGCCATGCCTCCTGTTACGAGCCAGTCATCTAGATATGGATAGACGAACATACCCTGCAGCCACAGATGGGCCGCAACCATGACCAGGCACTTCGTGAAGACCCAAGAAAAGAGGCAGACGTGAGGCCAAAGGGAATCACTCTGTATTGGTAATGGTTTCTGAGTTTTGGGTGATTGAGGATGTCAGCGTAGGCATCCTTTAAGTCCAAGGAGCAAAACCAATCGCCCTGCTGGAGGGTAGGGCAGTAACGTTCCAAGGGAGAGCATCTTGAACTTCTCCCGTCCCAGGAACTTGTTGAGTTCCGTCTCTGTCCGCTTTGGGATGAGGAAGTATTGGGAGTAAAACCCCTGTCCTTGGAGGTGCGGTGGGACTGGTTCTACCACATCATCCTCAAGGAGGCCTGCAAGCTCCTGACTCAGGAGGGCCTGGTGCTGGGGAAGCCGATGGGAGAAATGGACCAGATGCCCCCCCCCCCCGACGGACAGCTGCCCTGCCAGAGGGAGAGAAGCTATGCTGATGGCATCAAAACCCTGAGACTGGCTGAGCTGGAGCCGGGGGTTGGGTCTTGGGGCCCTTCGCCTCTGAGGTCCGTGGACTTCCCTGGCCGCCCTGAATGGGAGTCGACGCTGGTAGTTAAGCTGGGTAGCCCTTTCACTGGAAGAAGGGCTTCTTGCTCTGCTGCTTCTTCCTGGGGAGGGAGGAAGTTTTCCGGGAGAGGCGAGTGCGAGTCACTTACAACACCATCTCAAACTCTGCGGCCTTGTCCTACATGGGCTTGCCAAATAGCTGCTCCCCGAGGCAGGGGACTTCCAGCAATTTCTCCTGCACCCACTGTTCCAGGTCCGAGGACTGGAACCAAGCCAGCCAGCAGGCTCCGATGCCAGCCGCTGCCACCCAGGTGGAAAACTCAAACCATCGTACGCTGCTCACGAGAGGTACTTCAAGCGGGCCTGAAAACACCGGAGATGGTCTCCGTCAAGTCCTGCCGCAAAGCCTCCAAGCTCCCTAGCGAGATCTCTGAGGAACATCCCAATGTATAATTGGTAAACTTGGATGCGGCATGACAACATGGAGCCCTGATAAGCCTTGCGCCTGTGGCCATCGAGGGTACGAGACTCTTTGCCTAGGGGGACTGACAAATGAGTATTTGTGCTCTTTAGCTTCTGCATGGCCAATTCGACCACCATCGAGATGTGGGGGAAGCTGGGCTTTCCGAAATCCTTGCTGAACCTTATACATAGCGGTCCAGGCGCTTGCTCACAATCGGGATAGAGGCCGGGTCTCCCACATGCGGAGCAGGAGGCGGTTCAGAATGGGAGGAACCGGCACCGAAAGAGCCTCCCTCGGAGAGCTTTGTATTGCAGGATATCAAGCTCCTCGGCGCCTCCTCCGACTCAGTGGCGAGCACGAGGGCCCATGCTATGTCCCGGATGAACTCTAGGAAGGAGGTGTCCTCGGAAGGTGACCGCTGCTTCTGGGTTGGAGGGGAGGTTTTGGTGGGACAGAGTCTCTGGGGAAGTCTCTATTGGACTCCCAATCTGTAGTCCGTGGAGGACTCTAGGTCGGGTGGCTCAAGATGGGTTGGTGACCCACGCCTGATCTCCGAGGCCAAAACTTGCCCAGAGCTGGAAGCGCTCACCCATGAAGATCTCGCTCCTGAAGAACGGGACAGAGATCGAGACCCTCGCCGAGGATCCTCATGAGGCTTCTGGCTCTTGGGCCTTACAACAGAGGCCCGGGGAGTCCTTGAGATCAAAATCCCTGTGGTCTCGAGGCACGTGCCAATGGGGACGGGCATCAAACCTGCTGGGCAACGAGAAAGACAAACACTGCGTTCCAAGGCCAACATTCGGGCCTCCCACTTGGAAGTGGGGCCCTGCAACACAGATGCCGGGGGGACCGGGTCAGGTGTCGAGGAGAGGGGGTCCTCACCGGGACGACCCTTGGGAGACCAGGTGCCTTCGCCGGAGGCCTCCATATCTGTTTGAGGTACCTTATTGGGCCGTTCCAACTCCAGAGACTGCCGAGGGGGGCTGAGACACCAGGCGCATAACCTCTCATGCTTGTCTGGTGCCCCCGACAGAGCCCTCCTTCTTCCGCTCACGTTCAGGCGACCCCTGGTCAGAGTGCTTCCGGGCCTAGGGAGGAGCCTTGGGAGACTCCGGAGCTGGTGGGGCCGAAGAACGGGAGGCTACTGGGGATGCCTTACGGAAGAGATCATCCTGCTTCTACTTATGACTCTGGATGGCCTTGGAGGACATCTTACAGAGGGAGCATAGCACCGGGTCATGGTCATGGTCCTGGTCCTAGACACCTGAGACAACAATCATGGGTGTCCATGAGCGACATCTTTTTGGAGCATCTATCCCATTTCTTAAAACCGGAGGCCATTGGGGCAAAAAGGACCCCTGTGAGGTCAAAGATCCTCGACATGGCCAGCGGTTAAAAAGGGCGCGAAGCGTGGTAAAAACAAAAAAAGGCAAAAAAGAAAACCCCCGAGACCAGGGCCGAAGCAGAGATACTCGGGAGGCAGGAAGAGGATAGGCGAAGGCCGGTAGAGCAAAAACCTGTTGGAAACAGAAAAAGCTTTTCTTGGGGACGAGACGCACGTCCGAAGGGCTCTGCAAAAAAAGGGAGACTGAGTAAGAGGGCACCTTTGGGCGGGAAGAGGACCACATATGTGTGGTGGCATTCCCAGAGACTTTCTTTGAAAGCTAGGGAAATGCTCTGCATGGACTCTGTCGGTGACGATGTCACCCATATGTGAGGACTGACTTCCTGCTTGTTCCTGGAGAACCCACATGTCTGGACTGGACTGACAATTAGGAAGGTAGAGTTAGTAGCAAAAAGAATCAGGAAAGCGTAGTTACTCACCTGTAACAGGTGTTCTCCAGGAGCAGCAGGAATCAGTCCTCACTTATGGGTGACGTCGGCGCCGACGGAGCCCTCGCGGAGCAATTTTCCCCAGCTTTCAAAGAAAGCCTTTGGGAATTGCAGCGCGCATGCGCGGTCCTCTTCCCGCCCAAGGGTGCCATCTTAGCCAGTCAGATGACATAGCTAAAAAAGACAGCATAAAAATTTGCAAAAAACTAAAGCAGACGATTGCAACTCCAAGGGGAGGAGGGAGGGTTGTGAGGACTGATTCCTGCTGCTCCTGGAGAACACCTGTTACAGGTGAGTAACTACGCTTTCTCCAGGACCAAGCAGGAAGTCAGTCCTCACTTATGGGACTCCCAAGCTTAAGGCTACCGGAGACCCCAAGCACAAAAATGAGCTCCCTCTAGCTCAGCAGTACAGAAGGAAAAGAATCTTCGCTGAATTATTACCCACCGGTAGCCCACATCCGGGATGGAGGGTAGGAGTTGCTCAGACCTCAAAGAGATTACGGAGGACTGCCTGTCCGAAAGCACTGTCCCTGCGGGACTCCCTCTCGAGACAGTAATGGACCGCAAAAGTCTGGCTCGAAGACCAAGTAGCGGCCCGGCAGATGTCCGCCAGCGGAACAGAGCGGAGGTAAGCCACTGACGTAGCCTTTGCCCGAACGCAATGAGCCGTGACTCGACCTTCCAAGGAGAGTCCGGCTGCCCCATAAGCCCAAGAGATACAGTCCGCAACCCAGATGGACAGAGTACGCTTGGAGACCGGGAGCCCCAATTTATTGGGGTCAAAAGACACAAAAAGCTGAGCAGCTTTACGGTGCTCCCGCGTACGGTCAAGGTAGAAGTTCAAAGCCCTTCTACAGTCCAGGGTATGGAGGACCGTTTCAGCTCGGCTGGAGTGTGGTCTGGGAAAGAAGGTTGGAAGTACCACCTCCTGATTGATGTGAAAAGGGGAGACCACTTTTGGAAGAAATTTTGGGTGAGTCCGTAGGACTACCCTATTTTTGTAGAACCGAGTGTAAGGGGGATCAGACACGAGGGCCTGCAATTCACTTACGCGTCTAGCGGAAGTGAGGGCTATCAAGAACAGTGTTTTCCAAGACAGAAAACGGAGAGAGAAACAGGTAGCCATAGGTTCAAAAGGCGGACAGGTGATCCGCTGCAAAACCACATTCAGGTCCCAGTCAGGCGCTGGCGGGCGCAGAGGTGGTTTAAGTAGAAGGAGACCTCGGAGAAACCTCGCTACGAGAGGGTTGTTGGAGAGAGGTCTGCCGTCCACCGGCACATGATGTGCCGAAAGAGCACTGAGGTGAACTTTGACGGAGTTGGACTTAAGTCCCAGATTAGAGAGGTGTAGCAAGTACTGCAAGACCACCGACACTGGGCAGGAGAAGGGATCCTGAGACTGTTGGGTACACCAAACGGAAAAACGACGCCATTTAAGGGCGTAGCATTTGCGGGTAGAAGGTCGTCGCGAAGCCAAGACGACCTCCTCCACCTCTGCCGGCAGGAGAAGGGGAGCAAGGACTACCCTCTCAGCAGCCAGGCCATTAGGTTGAGAGACCTGAGGTTGGGGTGTAGCAGAGACCCCTGATCCTGAGTGAGGAGATCCGGTTGTAACCCCAGAGGGAATGGATCCTCTACCGCTAATTGCAGCAGGAGTGGAAACCACGGCTGTCTGGGCCAGCGAGGGGCCACCAGGATCATGAAGGCTTTGTCTCGGAGAACCTTGAAAAGAGTCCGAGAGACTAGCGGGATGGGAGGGAAAGCGTACAAGAGGCTCCCCGACCATGAGAGTAGAAAAGCGTCCGCCGCAACTCGAAGGGGGTGTGGCGGACGAGAGCAGAAGAAGCGAGGAAGTTGCCGGTTGTGAGGACTGGCAAAGAGATCCACCGTGGGGAGGCCCCACTTCAGAAAAAGCTTCTGAACTACCAAGGGATCCAGGCGCCACTCGTGCGGCTGGAGGATCCTGCTGAGTTTGTCCGCCAGGCAATTCTCTTGGCCTGGGAGATAGACTGCCTTGAGGAGAACGCCGTGACTGACAGCCCAAGAGCAGAGCTTCTGAGCTTCCCGGCAGAGAAGGAAGGAGCCCGTGCCCCCCTGCTTGTTCACGTAGAACATGGCAACTTGATTGTCCGTCTGGACAAGGACGGACTGGTGAGAAGTCAGGTGGGAGAAGGCCTTGAGAGCCAGGCGGATCGCTCTGAGCTCCAGGAAGTTGATCTGCTGAGCAGACTCCCACGTGGTCCAGAGGCCCTGAGTACGTGCCCCTTGGCAATGTGCTCCCCAGCCCAGGAGGGATGCATCTGTTGTCAGCACCCGGGCCGGCTGAGGTGACTGGAAAGGCATGCCGAGTATCAGGTTCGGCCGATGAAGCCACCACCGGAGAGACGAGATCAGCGGCTCGGAGACGCGCACTAGGTCTGCTAGGCCGCCTGTGGCTTGTTGCCACTGCTGGCGGAGACACCATTGAGCAGGCCGCATATTCAGGCGGGCATTGGGGGTCACATGGACGGTGGAAGCCATATGGCCGAGTAGTCTCAGGAAGCGCCTGGCGGAGACCAGGGGCTGGCTGCGAAAACGGTCGGCTAGGTCCATGAGCCGTTGAGCCCTGTCGAGCGGTAGGAACGCTCGTGCCTGAGGAGTGTGCAGCCTTGCGCCGATGAACTCGAGATCCTGTGAGGGGAGCAAAGCGGACTTTGCGAAGTTTATCACAAAGCCCAAGTACTGCAGAAGAGTCACCTTGCGGCGCGTGGCGTTGGTGACCTCCAGAGCGGACGCTGCTCTGATGAGCCAGTCGTCGAGGTATGGAAAGACATAAAGGCCGTGAAGCCGGAGATGGGCCGCCACCACCGCGAGACATTTTGTGAAGACTCGCGGTGCGGAGGACAGGCCAAAGGGTAGTACTCTGTACTGGTAATGATTTCCTGCCACCACAAACCTTAGGTATTGGCGGTGGCTTGGGTGGATGAGGATGTGCGTGTAGGCATCCTTTAGATCCAAGGAGCATAGCCAATCTCCCTGCTGGAGGTAGGGCAGAAGGATTCCAAGGGTAAGCATCTTGAACTTCTCCCGCACGAGGAACTTGTTGAGGTTGCGCAAGTCCAGGATGGGTCTGAGGCCTCCTGTTCTTTTTGGTATTAGAAAATACCTGGAATAAAAGCCTTGACCTTTCAGGTGGTGGGGCACCGGTTCCACCGCCTGTTCCTGTAGAAGACCTGCTAACTCCTGAAGGAGTAATTCCCTGTGCAGAGGGGGTCGTGGAGGTTCTCCCGGAAAATAGGAGGGAGGGACCTGGTGGAAGTGGAGAAGATAGCCTTCTCGCACGACTTGAAGCACCCAGGCATCTGAGGTGACGCTGGACCACCTGTGGGCGAAGTGAACCAGCCGGCCTCCGGTGCTGGGAGGAACCAGCGGGGGGGGAGAGGCTATGCTTGAGGAGTCAAAAACCCCCACCCTGCTGAGCAGGGGCTGGTGGTGCAGGCTTGGGGGCTTGCTGCCTACGGGACCCGTTACCCCGTCCCTTGGCCTGCTGGCCCTGTTGGGGAGCTGCAGGGGCCTGATATTGGGGGTATTGTTTGTAGGCAGCCGCCTTCCTCGGGTAAAAGGACTTCTTTCCCGAGCCCTTCTTTTTCTGGGAAGGGGCTGAGGTCTTCCTAGAAAGCCTAGTCCTGGTGAGAGTCTCCATCTCAATTTGTGCAGCCTTATCAGCCATGGGCTAGCCAAAGAGGTTTTCGCCTCGGCAGGGGACATCGACCAACTTCTCCTGCACCCAGGGCTCAAGGTCAGACGACTGAAGCCAAGCCTGTCGGCGGGCACCGATGCCGGCTGCGGCCACTCGAGCCGATGCTTCAAAGCCATCATAGGCTGCTCGGGATATGAACTTTGAGCATTCCCGAATGCCAGTGGACAAGGCCAGGAACCTCCGCAAGGGTTCCTCGGACAAACCAGCGGAGAATCCGGCTAGCTCTTTAGCCAGGTCTCGGAGATACATGCCCATGTATAGCTGGTAGGTCTGGACACGACACGCAAGCATAGAGCCCTGGAAACACTTCTTACCAAGGCCATCCAGGTTACGGGCCTCCCTGCCAGGAGGCACCGAGGAGTGCATCTTCTGGCTCTTAAGACGATGCATGGCCGATTCCACTACCATGGAATGGTGTGGTAGCTGTGCTTTTTGGAAGCCAGGGCTCTTGCGGACTCGATAGATAGAATAGACCCGCTTGCTCAGGACCGGCGAGGTGGCCGGACTCTCCCACATGCGGAAGAGTAGTCGTTCCAGCATGGGAGGAACCGGTACAGTAAAGTGTTCCCTGGCGGGAGAGTCATACTGGAGGGCGTCGAGCTCTTCAGCTCGAGGCTCCTCCTCGGGGTCCGCAGGGAAGGCCAAAGCCTTGGCCATATCCCTGACGAAGTCCGAGAACCGGGCGTCCTCCGGGGGGGACTGCTTCCAAGGTTCGGACTCCGGTGAGTCCGAGGGGACACACTGAGTCCGGAAAGAATCAGGCGACTCTTCCTCCTCAGACTCCCAGACCGACTCCGACGAGGACTCGGTGGGGTCGGCCCGGGCAGGGCGCGGCGCCTGCCGCCCCGACGCCGAGGGAGTCGGCGTCGGCGACCTCGGTCCCGAACGGGAGGCCGAGGGTGACCTCGACCGAGGATCGACTCGAGTTCGCATCGACTCGAGGATCGGCTCGGTCTCCGGGGTCGACTTAAACGTCGACATCCCGGCGGTCGGGGCAGCGGCGCCAGCGAAGCCGGCGAGCAGTGCCCGCTGCTGGTCCATGAAGGCAGACAGTCTGCTTTCCAAGGCCGTCAACCTGAGTCCGAGCTCAGGTGACCCAGCAGCCCCCGACTCGGGCCCGACGACGTCGGCTGTCGCGGAGGCGAGTCCAGGAGGACCACAGGACTTACCCGAGCAGGCAGCTCCGACTCCAGGCGAGGTCGCTTCGTGAGGTGCTCCTTCTCCAAGGACCCGGGACGGCTATCGGGGCTATGCGACCTGGCCCTCGCGGAGCCAGGAGCGTCCACCGACGCCGCCCTCGCGGGTTTCACCTTACGCCGATGGTCCCCGGAGGGAGAAACCCCTGTCGGAGGAACTCCGGCGACGGTCCGAGCTGGAACCTTTGGACGCGGAGGCCTCCGACGAGGTCCGGGTACGGCTGGGGTCAGCGAAGATCCTATCCCGCTGATGCCGCCGACTTCTCAACGCTTTGGAGGACATTTTGCCGCAGGGCCCACAGATCATTTCTTCATGATCCGGGCCCAGGCAGCGGAGGCAAAAGTCGTGTGTGTCAGTCAGTGACATATTTCGGTCACACTGACCACACCGCTTGAAACCACTGGCAGCCATCGGGGGAAAAAGGGCCCCGGCGAGGTCAAAGGACCGGGCTGCCAGGGAAAAACCGAAAACGAAAGCTGACTAAGTCAGAAAAACCAAAAAAAAGAAGAGGACTCGTGACCGGCGTCGCGAGTCCGGGCGGGAAAAAGACCGGCGTCGAACCGAAGGAAAAGAAAAGGATAAATTATGAAGAAATATCAACTTTTTCGCGGGGACACGACGGGTACGTCTGTAGGGCTCCGCGGAAAAAAGAAGACTGGCTAAGATGGCACCCTTGGGCGGGAAGAGGACCGCGCATGCGCGCTGCAATTCCCAAAGGCTTTCTTTGAAAGCTGGGGAAAATTGCTCCGCGAGGGCTCCGTCGGCGCCGACGTCACCCATAAGTGAGGACTGACTTCCTGCTTGGTCCTGGAGAAAAAAACAGATCAAAGCAATGAAAGCTAACTTTTTTTTCAATGTATAAAACAGGATAGATGCAGTTCATGCAAGATAACTCTGGTTGCCCTAGTTGCAGAGGCTCAGCTCCAGGTAGCCATTGCACAGGAAGGCCTACAATCAGTTATATAGTGCCTAGACAGAGCACATCTTGGAGACCTCAAAAAGGAGAAAGTGACAAGCCCGGAGAAAATGCAACCAGGTTCCCCTCAGCAAGAAAAACACATTTTATGTGTGTTTTTCTTAAGCAATAGTGCCTATTGTCCAGGGTCTGATCTGCCTTTGCGGTTGTCTGTCCAAGAACAGCTCCGTTTGCCCATCCAGAAAAAACCCCCAGATGTTTAATATATCATTCCAGAATCTGAACAGCAGTGGGTTTAAAAAGCCATGAGAAGAGTAGTGACTTCCAAAAGACAGCAGGAGTCTGGGGGTTCTGTCAGCACAGAAGAGAGAAGCAGTGGCTTTGAATCCTCGCAGCATCAAAGAGTCCCCAGGTCCTGCTGGCACAGGAGAGCAGGGAAGGGTGAGTATGGATAGAAAGTACAAGAGGGGGACAGGGTTAGGGGAGATAAGGGACAGAGCATAAGGGAAGGGATAAAAGAGGAGGACCCGAAGAAACAAGGGGAGTGAAAGGAGAACTGCAAGGTTAGCTAGCAGGTAAAAGAAAGGGGAGGAAGACACATGGAGTGGAGCAAGAGAAAGTCAAAGGGACAAAGAAACATTGTTTTCTGTAATCATGAACTGAAGTGGCTTCAAACCATCCAAACACTGTCATCTGAATTCTATCCCATTCCAGCTCTTATGACCATGTTACCCTCCTCCTAATGTCCGCACATTGGCTTCTGATTGCCTATCGTTTAGGATTCTCACATTAGTTCATAACGTTTTCTCCTATAACAAGCAGGATGAGTCAGCCACACTTGGTGACTTTATCAGACAGCGCCATAGATAGAAGTACTCTCCATAGCTCACAAAGGCTTTGCCTTTCAAAGCATGAGCCAACTAGCCCTACCCACTGGCCCGCCCCTAGTTAGCCAGTTGATTCTACCCGCCCAGCCATGCGGATCGATTTTTGCTCTCCTCCTTACTACTATTACCACCATGGAACATTTAAATTTAAATTGATTCACCTGCAGATAGTTGGTACCTTTTGTTTTCTCCCCTTTGCTTCTCTCCCTTAGCTAGATCACTACAGGGATCCAGACAGCAGCCCACTGCAGCCCCCATTGGGATCCATACCCCAGAAAGGTGCATGCATCTGTGGTCGGAGTGCAGGACTGGGGGAGGAAATTCACCAGCACTCACCCCGGATCCCTGGAGAACGCGGACACCGTGGAAAGGAGCAAACTGGGCACGGAATGCACCAGAAAGGGCCTCCCATCCCCAGCCTGGTTTAGTGGCAGGACCCCTGAATTGGAGGCAGATTCATCCACTCACATGCCTGACAAACGGCATCTGCAGATAGCTGGCCTGCAGAGCCACCCTGCCGAAAGTCCCCCCCCCCCCCATCCACTGGTGGCCCAGCTTGCTGAAGCAGGTTGCATCCTCTGTGCTGCCACAGGGATCCAAGATGGCCATGGGGCCCCACACTTCACACCCATTAGATAGCACAGATGGCATGGTGCAGCGCCTAGCTGCCCGTCCTAAGATAGAGAGGTCCTTCCGGCTCGTGCCACTCACCCATTGAGAACATAAGATATGCCATACTGGGTCAGATCAAGGTCCATCAAGCCCAGTATCCTGTTTCCAACAGTGTCCAATCTAGGTCATACGTACCTAGCAGTTTCCCCAAAAGACACAAGTTCCACAGGGTCAAGCATTGATATCCTGGGTCCCTTTTTAATAATGGTTTATGGACCTTTCCCTCCAGGAACTTGTCTAAACCTTTTTTAAACCCAGCTTTTACAGCTTTTACTACATCCTCCGGTAACAAATTCCAGAGTTTGATTACACGTTGAGTGAAAAAATATTTTCTCTTATTTGTCTTAAATAGTTTACCCTGTAGCTTCATTACATGTCCCCTAGACTTTCTATATTCTGATAACGTAAACAATCGATCTACGTTTACCCGTTCCACTCCATTCATTAATTTATAGACCTCTATCATATCTCCCCTCAGCCGTCTCTTTTCCAGGTTGAAGAGCCCTAATCTTTTTAGCCTCTCCTCATAGGAGTAGCCTTCCTTCCCCTTTACCATTTTGGTGGCTCTTCTCTGTACCTTTTCTAATAACGCCATATCCTTTTTAAGATACGGCGATCAGAACCGCACACAATATTCAAGGTGCGGTCGCACCATGGAACGATAAAGAGGCATTACAATATCCTTTGTTTTATTTTCCATTCTACCTAGCATTCTATTTGCTCTCTTGGCTGCTGCTGCACACTGGGCAGAGGGTTTTAACATGTTATCTATGATGACGCCTAAATCTTTTTCCTGGGTGGTGGTTCGTAATGTGGAGCCTTGCATCGTGTAAGCATAGTTTGGGTTATTCTTTCCTAGGTGCATAACAGTCCACATTAAATTTCATCTGCCATTTGGATGCCCAGTCTTCCAACTTATCAAGATCCTCTTGCAATTATCCACAATCCTCTTGGGTTCTAACAACTTTAAATTGTTTTGTATCATCTGAAAATTTGATAACCTCACGATTTATTCCCTTTTCAAGGTCATTTATGAATATGCCAAAAAGCAGCAGACCCAGCACAGATCCCTGGGGTACTCCACTATTCACCTTTTTCCATTGGGAAAATTGGTCATTTAGCCCTACCCTCTGCTTTCTATCTTTTAACCAGTTCCTGATCCACAGTAGTACACTGCCTCCTATTCCATGACTTTTTAGTTTTTTCAAAAGTCTCTGATGAGGGACCTTGTCAAAGGCTTTCTGAAAGTCCAGATACACTATATCAACTGACTCACATCTTTGTCTACCTGTTTATTCACACCTTCAAAAAAACATAACAGATTAGTAAGACAAGATCTTCATTGTCTAAAGCCATGTTGGCTGTCTCCCATTAGGCCATGACTATCTACATGCTGAGTAATTTTGTTCTTTATGATGGTTTCTACCATTTTTCCCGGTACTGACGTCAGGCTCACCGGTCTGTAGTTTCCCGGATTACCCCTGGAACCTTTTTAAAAAATTGGCGTTACATTGGCCATCTCCCAATCTTCAGGTATTACAGATGATTTTAATGAAAGTTCACAGATTACTAATAGCAGGTCTGCAATCTCATATTTCAGTTCTTTCAACACCCTTGGATGTATACCATCTGATCCAGGTGATTTGCTACTCTTCAGTTTATCAAATATTTGTAATACATCTTCCCGGTGTAGCGATATTTCTTTCAATTTCTCTGCAGTATCAGCTTTAAATACCACTTCAGTCATGGGTAACATCCCTACATCTTCCTCAGTAAAGACCGAAGCAAAGAATTCATTCAGTCTCTCCGCTATAGCCTTGTTCCCTCTTATTGCCCCTTTACCCCTCTATCATCTAACGGTCCAATTGACTCTCTCACAGGTTTTTTACTACAAATGTACTTGAAAAAGTCTTTATTACGCGTTTTTGCTTCCGTAGCAAGTTTCTTCTCAAATTCTCGCTTTGCCTGCCTTATCAATGCCTTGCATTTAACTTGCCAGTGCTTGTGCTGTTTCCAGTTTTCGTCATTTGGCTCTTTTTTTCCATTTCCTGAAAGATGCTTTTTTGGCAACAACAGCCTCTCTGACTTCACCTTTAAACCATACTGGCAGTTTTTTGGACTTCCTTCCACTTTTCTTAATGCGTGGAATACAGCTGGTCTGGGCTTCCAAGATAGTATTTTTAAACACCACCCAAGCTTGATATAAGTCTTTAACCTTTGCAACTGCTCCTTTTATTTTTTTTCTTAACTATTTTCCTCATTTTATCATAGTCTCCCTTTCGAAAGTTAAAAGGTAGTACTGTGGATTTCCTTACCATCCCTCCTCTATTAATTAAATCAAACGCGATCATGCTATGATCACTATTGCCAAGTAGCCCCAACACCCTTATCTCTTGCACCAGATCTGGTGTTCCACTAAGGACTAAGTCCAATATGGCTTCCCCTCTGGTCGGTTCATGAACCAGCTGCTCCAAGAAGCAGTCATTTATTTCATCTAGGAACTTTCTCTCCCTAGCATGTCCTGCCGTGACACTGACCCAGTCGATACTGGGGTAATTGAAATCACCCATTATTATCACTGTGCTGTAACTTTTGTTAGCTTCCTTGATTTCTTTGAGCATTTCATCATCCATTTGTTCATTCTGGCCAGGCGGTCGACAGTACACCCCCACTGCCATCGCCTTCCCTTTCTTACATGGAATTTCAATCCATAGAGATTCTACAGCAAATTTTGTTTACTGCAAAACTTTAATCCTTTCTGACTCAATGCCCTCTCTAACATAGAGTGCAACCCCTCCACCAATTTGATCATTTCTATCATTACAATATAGATTGTACCCAGGTATCACAGTGTCCCACCGATTGTCCTCCTTCCACCATGTTGCTGACATTCCAATCATATCTAACCTCTCATTTAGTTTTATATATTCTAACTCTCCCATCTTATTTTTTAGATTTCTAGCATTTGCATACAAGCATTTTAGAGACTGTATTTATTCATATTATTCTGGCTATTGGTAGGCATGGGTAATTTGGAATCTTTAAGCTCTGTCTGCACCATACTCAAGGGCATTTGGGCTACTTTACTCTTTTTCGGAACCTCTCTGCTTTTGGAAGTATCCTTCAAGGATACCTTCTTCTGAACCATGATTGGAGTCCTTCGGGCACACAGTTGCCCTCCGGATAATAAGGGGTCCTCCAACCCACTGTACCCGCTGAGACTCTGACTGCGGTGCAACCTCTGAGGTACACCAAGCTGCCACAATTTCCTGGCTCGAGACACCAACAAAACATTGTTAAAGACTGCAGGTACCACTGTGGCCAGCCAGGGCTCTTCCACAAGACGGGACCTGTATGTGGCCGGCAGTTATCTTCTCATCTAAAAGGGAGAGATAGCCTAGACTAGTGGTCAGAGTCAGGATTCGATTGCGCACTCCCTGTGCCCCCCCGAAAGTCACTCCCCTCCACAGCCTCTGAAGAAAGGATCTCCTCCCAGCAGCATAGTAGACCAGTACTGCAGGCATTGGCCTCTCTGTGCGCGGGTGCAGTGAGGGTCACTCATCAGCAGCATTCCGGTGAGCCCCTCGAGGACTTGGGCAAAAATGTCCCAGGGTCAGTTTCCCAAATGGGCAAGTTTTGCCACATAACATATCAGAGTCTGAGGGGGAGGCTAGGAGTGGGCAGATTTCGCATCTGCCCCTATGTCAAATAAATAAATAGATCAATCAAACAAACAAAACAAAATAAAATAAAGATAAGGGAGGCTTCACCTCCATTGTCTACGAAGACGCCTATGTGACCCAACTGCAGGTGGCACATCAGCGAGTGCCTGCCCACAAAGGGTCAAGAAGGTAGAAGGGATAGCCTAAGGGCTAGAGCACTGGCTTTCTGTAACCAAGAGACCAGGGTTCGATACCATCTAACACTCCTTGTGGCCTCTAAAGAAAGGCTTGGCACTCTACCTCCAGTCACATGGCCAAGAAAACCCAGGAGCTACTCGCATTTACTCCATGACATGCTTTGCAATGGCTGCCCTTGAAACAGTACTCACCTTTTGTGAACAGGGATATCGGCACTAGCACCAGGCCCCAATGCAGGAATGTTCAAAGCCAACCAGCTATTCTCTGATGGCAGAGACCACGAGGGGTTCTGGATTGACTGACCCTGTGGCAAAGCTCAGCACCTAAGAATGTTGGAGTATGGCATTCACAACTCCCAGGGCATACAGAGGAGGAACCTCAGCCACCAGTCGATAGCTACACTCAGTGGTCAAAATCACGCTCTCCCCCCTCTAGTGAGGTCCTATGGGAAAAGCTCTGAGGCTTGGAGCACCCATATGAGGAAAGTTCCACCAATCGCAGCACCTACCACAGTGGGAATATCCTCCTCACCTGACTAGGTCCCTATGCACTTCCCTTAGTGGGAACCCAGCCTATACTCCATGTGGGGTGACTGCTGAGTTGGTCCAAAGAGAGAAGGGAGGTCAAAACATCCCCTCACAGTGGCCAGCCTCCCCAAATACAGAGGTAGAAAAAAAAAAGAGAGGTCCACACATTTGTCTGGAAACGGGGCTCCTACCAATGGAGAAGAAATGCAAGCGTGACCTACACATTCACTTTGGGGGTTCTGCTCTTCTCAGGCCTTCATCACTTTGGGAACAGCTGCTCTTCTGTACTGACCTGGGCCAGGTGCCCATGTACCCTCTGCCCTGGGCACACCTACTCAACAGACATTGGCTGTTCCCTTGGCAGAAACCAGCAAGGGATTAGAGTCAAATATCTTCCACGCTCAATCCGAGGCAATCTCTGGCTGGTGAAGCCCCCCGAGGATCCCTACTCCACTCAGGGTTTGTTGGACAGAATGTCCACTGCAATATACCCAGAATCCTGCTCTATGGGCTCACTGCCAAGAGGAAAAAAATAAAATGAAGAACATGCGGGGTTGAACCAATGTCCATCACGCCTAGCATCTTGATTCCAACAGTGCCCAATCCATGGCACCAATACCTGCACTTCCAGATACTCCTCCTTGGGCTTCCTGGTGAACCATCAGAAGTCCCACCTCCATCCCTCCCAATGATTGGACTTCATCGGAGCGGACATAGACACCACAGTGTCCAAGACATTCCTCCTTCAACATCAGAGAGATGCCATGACCAACCTGACGTGGAGCATCTCCTCGACTCACAAGGTGGAGCCTGCTACGCCTCCCGGCCACATGGTGTGTCCACACATCCTACCACTGGTGAGGCCACACGTGCCACTGACAATGGCACCTGTGCACCCACTGGAACCAACATTCTCAGCCCTATCCACCCTCATTCCTCTGGACACAGGGGTGACAGGCTCTCTCTCTGGTGGACCTGCAGAGAGAACTTTGCGCAAGGCAGGCCCCTCCAGGAATCAACCCACCAGTCGGTCATCGCCACTGACGCCTCAACGGTGGGATGGGGGGCACTCTGCCTGCCACTCTGCACTCAAGGAGCCTGGACAGAGAAGGAACAGACATTCCACATCAACCTGTTAGAACTCAGAGCAATCCGACCCACATCACTGGCCAGATGTCCTGGTCTGGACAACCAGGTGGCCATGTCTTACATCAACAAGCAAGGGGAACGGGCTCCTGCTCCCTCTGCAAGGAAGCTTTCGAACTCTCGACTTCACCCCATCCAAGCTGTGCCTCCTATAGGCCTACCTGGCTCAGGACACAGAATGAGCTGGCAGATAGGCTCAGTCATCAGCTGAACCCGCACAAATGGACTCTCAACCCTTGGGTGTCAGTTTCCCTTGTCCATCAGTGTGACCGACCACAAATCAACCTGTTCGCCACCGTGGAGAACATGAAGCAGACAAAGCCCAGGCCATCCTCATCGCGCCCCACTGGCCAGACAGGTGCTGTTCCCCTACCTCCAATGCCCAACTCTGGAACCCCTCTGTACGCTTCCTCCTGATGCCGGATTTCGTCACTTAGGATGGCGGGGATACCCTGCATCCCAGCCTGTGGGCATTTGCACGGACAGCATGGATATTGAGAAGCTGACTGTCATTTCTTAACTTATCCTCTTCCAAGGTGCAACAAGTGATACTGGCAGTGAGGCACCCCACCAAGAATGTCCTACAGCTTGAAATGGCGGCACCTCTGTGCCTGGTGCACATCATGGCAGCTGGATCCTTTTTCTTGGCTGGACACAGTTCCGCAGGTACCTCACTTCACTCTTCGACCAGGGACTTACAACACAGTTCACCAGTGTGCACTTCTCTGCGATCGCAGCCTTCCACGACTGTACTGGTGACTCGTCGCCCGCTTCATGAAGGGCTTGATGAACCTCTGCCCCACTATCAAACCTCCTGTGACCTCAACATGGTCCTCAACCAGCTAACATGGGAGTCTTTCAAGGCACTGCAGGCAGCAGAACTGAAGTATGCCTCCTGGAAGGCTCCATTCCTGATAGCGATCACTTCAGCCAGACAAGTCAGTGAACTGCAGGCTCTAGGGGGCACACCCACTGTACCTGCTGCTCTATCAGGACCAAGCCACCCTCCGGACTCACCCTAGGTTTGTCCCCAAGGTTGCGTCCACCTTCCTCATTAACCAGGCCATTGAACCTCCGTGCTTCACCCTGAACCCCATGTCTCTCTGGAGGAGCAGAGGCTCCATACCTGGACCGCTTCAAGGCCCTACGCATCTACCTGCGCTGGACAGCACACCAGCAACAGGGGACACAACTCTCTGTCTCCTGCAAACCCAATAAACCAGGCCACTCTTTCTGTGGATTTCCACCTGCATTGCCTTCTGCCTGGACCAGGCAGGAGCTCAAGCCGTGCCAAGAGTAAACGCATGCCAGCTCTGGGCACTAGCCGCCACCAGCCAACCTGCGCTCCGTACCTGTGGCTGACAACTGCAAGGCCGCCACTTGGTTCTCTGTGCACATTTTACAGAGATACTACTGCCTCGACCTTGCAACACAGATAGACACATCCTTTGGTCAAGCGGTCTTAGCTGCAGCAGAGACACCAGTGGCACAAAACCACTACACCAGACTCCAGTGGCGAACCCCACTTGGACACACCCGGCCAGGCTATGAACAGACAGTTGTGGTTGTTGACGCAGTTGCTGTTCTTGCATGTTGAGACTACCTACTGCTACGGCACATTTGTACATTATTACTGCACGTTGCATGTCCATTGTCCCTGCAAATTGCACATTTTTGCTATACCATCAGCACCATGTTCCAAGTGCGCAGCGGTGTTGCCCTACCGTGTGATGTTTAACATTTCACCAATGGAACGTTCCTCCCTACGGTCCTGGGAACTGTCCTCATTGAACCTAACTAGGGCTTCGACCTCCCCCAATAGTGCATGGCAGTTTAGGAGGCAACAAGTGTGGCTGACTCATCCTGCTTGTCCTAGGAGAAAGCGAGGTTACTTACTTATAAAAAGGAGTTCTTCGTGGACAGCAGGATAAGTCAGACACACATACCCGCCTACCTCTTCTGGAAGGGGTCGGCCTCCGGCGCCTGCCTACTTAGTGACAAGGCCTCGGCTAGGGACATACTTGCTAGTAGGGTTGCCAACTGGCTACAGATGCACCAGACAGGCTTGATCCAGTCCTGGGTTTACCCCATTGCATGCAGTGACTTGTAGTTTTCCTTTTCTTATGGCGTGCAATGAAGAAATCAAAACTACATATTCCTGCATGCAATAAGATAAACCCAGGACTGGATCAAACCTGTTGGGCGCATCTGGAGCCAGTTGGCAACCCTACTTGCTAGCCAGGGATGGGGCCGGTGGGTAGGGCTAGATGGCTCATGCTCAGAAAGGCAAGCCTTTCTGAGCTATGGAGAGTACTTCCATCTACAGTGCCATCAGATGACATCACCAAGTGTGTCAGACTTATCCTGCTGTCCACAGAGAACCCCTGTTACAGGTAACTAATCTCGCTTTCTACACTATGAACCCTTATCTCTCCATATGCATAACTTTCCATATTCCTTCCCATTTACTTCGTCCAATCCACTCTAACCACCTTGTCCTGAAGGCTGTCTCGCAAGCTAAATATGAGTAAACAAGGAGAAAAAGCTTCTTCTTTAAGGCTCCCCAGTTTTGGAATAATCTATCCTCTAGATCTAAGACAAGAACCATCTTATAAGAAATTTAAGTATGGACTGAAGACCCTTCTTTTTGAAAAGGGCTTTTGGGATCACAGGCATGCCTAAAGGTGAAATTAGGCCTTACCTACTAATTGGCATTCCTTGAGTAACTCCAGTCCAGCCCCAACCTCCTCCAGCAGCTTGAAGACCGAGCATGTCATCTTTTTATAACATCAGCGTACTTAGGCAGCTGGCACCTCCTTCCAGCCCCAGTAAGCTCAGTCTCCAAGCAGCTGGAGGGGTAATGCAGGGGGTTGTACTCACTGAAGGGACAACTAAGGAGTTGTTAGGTACTTTTAGCTGGCAGGATTATTTTCTTATTTTGTCATAGTGCTTTGCACATTAAGTTAGAAATAAAAAAAAAAATACAAACAAACCACAATTGAGAAGATTGAATTACTTGAGTGCGGGGACCAGTGAGGTTCAAAAAGGCCCCACCACTCTGTTGTAAGAAGAAGAGGACTTGTGCACTCCGGACCCTTGCATACAGTGGCAGCGGCTCCCGAACCAGTTACTGGGTGAGGAGCCATGTGTGAAGAGAAGGTCCGCAGGCAGCACTCTTAAAAGAGCTCCCGCCTCATCATGGAAGCTGGCGATGGGCTGAGCGCGAGTTGGGAAGGAGAAATTTCAATTACTGTTAATTTCCTTTCCTGGAATCCTGCTAGACCAGTCCAGACAAATGAGTTAAGTCCCCCTGCCAGCAGATGTTGGAGACAGAGAAAAACTACCAGAAGCTTGATTGGTTGAACCCTGGTAGACACATAGCTGTACCTGTAGAGGTCGTCCTCAGTATACTCTGACAAAGCCATGAAACAGTCACTGAATAAGGCATGATACCCGAACAACTGAGTGCTGCTCTCATGCAATGGCCAGAACTATAGATTACACAGGTACACTACCAAAAAACTGCCTCCAGTTTTGCAACTGATTCCTATAGATTTTGGGGTGATGAATCCAGGAAAAATAGCCAAAATGTTCCATCACGTCACGTTTTCTTGCAAAATTAGATTTCTTACCCATATAAGGAATGTTCACATAATTTCTTTTTAGCCGACTGCAGTTTATTTTCTTGGCCCAAAATAGAGGTTGTAATGGTTAACTAACTAGAAACACTCCCTCATGATATTTTAGAGTGTTTTGTATTCATTTTATACATTAACAGGACAATTGGGAGGCGGGGGGCTAAATCCAGTACTCGCGCTGGCGCATGTTCTTTCCTGTTCGCCTTGCCTCGTTCGCTCGCTCAAACACGGTGGTTGCGACATGAACGTTCCTGTCAAATTTCAGTTTCTTGCAAGTTCATTATTACCTTTTGTTTGCTCAGTCGTAATCCAGCTTTATTCCGAAGTGGTTCACTACAGTTGTAGTTTGCAGTGCTGTGTATTTGTGATGGCTCACAGAGCCAGAGGTTGCGTCAACTCTCCGGACAGTTTTTGTTTTATTTGTGGGGAATATACCGTGAAAAAGCGGCAGAGGAACATTTCTGCATTTATTAAAAAAGTATATTTCGCCTATTTCGGTTTGAAGTTAGGCGATCAAGACAAACCGTGGGCTCCTCACATAGTGTGCAAGACATGTGAGGAAGATCTACGCTTATGGATGAAAGGTAAAAAACAAGCATTTCGTTTCAGAATACCTATGATGTGGCGTGAACAAAGAGACCACAGCAGTGACTGCTATTTTTGCTCTTGCATTGTGAAGGGATACAACTTAAAAAATAAGAACGTAATAAGTTACCCCAACCTTCCCTCAGCAATTAGGCCTATGCCTCATAGCAACGAAGTACCTGTGCCTGAACCACCAAAATCTTTGGATCATATTTGTGTGGATGGTTCTGATCATGATGAGACTCATCAGATGGCTTTTCCCAATGAGTCCAGTACTTCCGAGTTTGAAACTGAACCAGATCCGAAACCTGAACTTTTCTCTCAAGCTGAATTGAATGATTTAGTCCGGGATTTAGGACTCCCAAAAGATGCTGCCCAACTGCTAGGTTCTCGGCTTAAACAGAAAAATCTATTGTCACCAGGAACAACTTTTTATTGGTACCGCAACCGCGAGACACAATTTTTGAAGTATTTCAGCAAAGAGGAAGATTTGGTATTTTGCAACGATATATACGGAGTGATGGAAAAGTTTAAACTCAAGTATGATCCTGCTGAATGGCGGCTGTTCATTGATTCGTCAAAAGACAGCATAAAAGGTGTTCTTCTTCATAATGGCAACACATTCGCTTCAGTTCCTATTGCTCACTCTGTTATTCTCCAAGAAAAATACGAGAATTTGGCCCTGATTCTTCAGAAGATTCGTTATGATGAGCATAAGTGGATGATTTGTGGAGACTTTAAAATTCTATCCATGCTATTAGGGCAGCAATCCGGTTTCACCAAATATCCCTGCTTCCTTTGCTTGTGGGATAGCCGGGCCCGCGACCTACACTGGGGGAAAAAAGACTGGCCAATTCGGGAGTATTTGAGACCCGGTGAGAAAAATGTTCTTCATGAGAGCTTGGTACCTCGTGATAAAATTCTATTACCACCTCTCCACATTAAGTTGGGTCTCATTAAGCAATTCATCAAGTCCCTTCCAAAAGATGGTGAGTGCTTTCGGTACCTTTGCTCAAAGTTCCCCCGACTTTCTGAAGCAAAGCTAAAGGAAGGAGTGTTTGTTGGCCCTGATATAAGGAAACTCATTTCAGATGGAGCATTCGCTGAAACGATGTCTGAGAAGGAAAAAGAAGCCTGGGATTCCTTCAAGGATGTTGTTCTCAAATTCTTGGGGAACAGGCGGGATGAGAACTATAAGGATATTGTTGCCAGGATGCTCAATGCCTTCAAAGAACAAGGCTGTAACATGAGCCTGAAAGTCCATTTCTTGCACTCCCATGTGAACTACTTTCCCGAAAACTTGGGGGCGTACAGTGAAGAACAAGGTGAAAGGTTTCACCAGGACATCAAGGACGCAGAGAGAAGGTACCAAGGAAGATGGAACACCACTATGATGGCTGATTTCTGCTGGTTGCTGCTGCGGGAAACCCCAGATGAAAAATACGCCAAGCAGCGCACAAAGAGAAGCATTCGGGGGAAGAAGAAACGGGCCCACCAGGAGATTGATTGACCCAAGAATGACTTTAAAATCTAAACTGTGTTGACAAATATCGTGTTTTTACTAAACTTTGAAATAAAAATTTGCTAGTTATTACCACAGTGTCGATCTCATTTATTAGAATTTTATTTTCACACCATTGGGTGTTTGTCTTCATGTATTGCAATGGTGCGGTTTGCGTTTTCTATTCTTACATACATACCTGTACAACATTTTTTGCACATTTCTTTGCTTTGCTTTGTGTCTAACCTCGCTCTTATATGCTCAATGTTTGTGCACATGTATGTGGCTGTTTTAAGTGCAGACTATTTTGCTACCATCACAGTGTGTTTTGTTGACATTACTCTATTCTTATGTGCTGCCTTGTTACAATTTTCTTTATTCTTATTTGAATAACTACTAAACAATTAGTATAAAGAATTCATCCAAGAAACTTTTATCTCGATCGCACTCAATCTGAAACGTTCACCTCAAACTGCTAACCCAATGTAGCAAAAAATCTGTACGTGATGAAGCAAATTGGTTACCAGATTTGGATTCAGGGCACCAAAAAACGTAAAAATCAATCGAAACATTAGAGGCAGTTTAAAAAAATTTTTTTTTAGTGTACCTGTGTTATAGTTCATTTTACTCGATATATGGCCTATAGCAGGCAGCAGCTAGGTTGTCAAGGAAGTGACATGAAGCAAGAACCCTTCATGAGATGCGGCAACGAATGAACTGCAACATAAGAATGTGAGCATAGGCTGTCGAAAAGTACCCAGAATGGGTGGGTCCTGGACTGTCTAGCAGGATTCCAGGAAAGGAAATTAACGGTAAGTGAAATTTCTCCTTCCAAGTCATCCTGCTAGACCAGTCCAGACAAATGGGAAGTACCCAAGCTAACCCACTTCAGGGCGGGAAGAGACAGCAGCTGCCACCACACTGGCACCAAATTGCATCACATCACACGCTTGGAGATCAAGGTGATGGTGCCCAGGTTGTGAGCCCTTTGCTCATGGTGCTGCTTGAGACCAGGTAGAGCGGGTCGTGAGCCCCATGGGCACCAGCTTACCCTGAAAGATGTAGTCCGACTCAATGATTGTGCAAAGCCATTTGTAATGAAGGCTGCAAGGCCCTTCTGAGGCCCCGCAAACAGTACAAATGGAGATCGGATTTGCGAAAGGAATTGGTGACCCCGGAGAGCGCCGTAGCACCCTACTGAGATCTATGGTGCAAAGTCCTATATTGATGCCCACATTGTTTTCTTGAAAGGCAGGAAACAAAATCATCCAGTCTGAGTGAAAAGGTGTAATCACCTTAGGCAGGAAGGAAGGCAGCACCCAGAGGGACACGCAAAGCGAAGACTTTCCTGGCTAAGTTTAATGGCCTCTAGAAATGCCATCTTGAGGGACGAGTCCCGGAATGACGTTATGTTTGAGCGGCTTGAAGGATGCTCGGATAAGGCCCTGAGGACCAAGCACCCACATACCCCTGAGAAAGCTAGCAACTTCTGCAGGAGACACCACTGAGCGTCCTTCAAACAGGTTAATGCAGAGATCTGAACCCAGAGAGAGCCTAGGGCCAGACCAGAGTTGAGAGCATTCTGAAGGAATTACAGAATGTCCAGGATCTGAAAGGCACTGCCAAAAGCACCAAGACTCAAGGATGCCACATTCTCGTGTAGACTAAATATATAAGGGGCTGTCCTGCCTTGGACAGGAGAGCTACTACCTGTGTCAAGTGACCTCTAACTCACCCAGCGTCTTTCAAGCGCCAGACCATAAGCGAATAGGGAGCAGTATCGGCCATGGTGATTGGACCTTGCCGCAAGAGATCTTTCTGAGGAAGGGAGATGACTGGGTTAGTCGAACAGGATGAGCATACTACGGCCGCTGAGGCCAGTCACATGACACGAAGATCACCATGCCAGAATGAGCTTCGATCCGACGGAGAATCCTCCCAAGCAGGACACAAGGAGGAAACATGCACAACAGGGGAGCGGAAGGCCAGGACTGAACTAACGCGTCCAGGCCCCAAGGCCCATGTTCCTTCCACTGATCGACAAAGGCCTGTGTCTTGGCGTTCTGTGCCAACGGCCTGAGATCCACTGTGGGCAACCCTCAGGTACGAACTATTTGTGGAAATGCCCAGGAGGCTAGTTCCCAATTGTCAGGATCTACAATGTCAATCACAAAAGGCAACAAACCAATCCTGTGAGCCAAAACCCACCACGCGGCTCAAGCAAATGCACAAACTAGAAGAGTGAGGGAAATAAGATACACTCCCATGTAAGAAGAAATTTTTGTCAGACTATATACTACCTTGTCCGAGGGTATAGAAAACCAAACCTCCCAGACCTTGGTAAATCTTAGTCCATTTTAATCAAATCAGCAGTAAAAAGTAAATACAAACTTAACTGCCACGGCAAATTTTTCAAGGTGAAAGACACACACGACACAGTCCTGCGTTTCGGGTCCAAATTTAAAATGCCCTGCTTCAGGTCAGCTTTGTCATCACCGATCAAAAAGCCGTCACTTGACCGATGAATGAAAACAAACCCCTTACGGGAGATCACTTTTAAACATGGCGTCTGATGTCATCCAGTCTCCAAACAGTAGGGGAAAAAAGTAGGGGGAAAAAAAGGAGAAAGAAAAGACCAATAATATCCCTAAAAGATTGTCAAAAAAGGTTATGCCAATCCAGTTCCAAATTGAGACCATGCGGAACCACTGTATTAAGGCGAAAAATCCAACACTGTTCAGTGTATTGTAACTTTCGAGTCCTATCGCCTCCGCATGGATTTAAAGGAATCCAATCAATCGCTTTCCAGCGCAATTCCTCAAACTTGTGTCCACAACTGAGTATATGTTGCACTAGTGGGGCTGAGATTGTCCGGGTCCTGAGTGGGGATGCATGCTCAGATAACCGGACCCTTAATGGACAAGTAGTCCGGCCAATGTAAACCAAATCACATGGGCAACTGATTAGATATACCACATATGAGGAATCACAAGTAGTGGAAAAATGTTGTGTACGAGGATCAGTCCATGTAGTGCCTGATAAAGATCCCAAACAATAAGGGCAATGACCACACGGAGTATGTCCATTTTGGTCCGCAGAAATATGTGGTCGTGGAGAGGTTTTAACCAATTTGTCCCATAAATTTTGTCCCCTAGTGAAAGCAATACAGAGCCTTTTTCGAAAACAATCATGAAGAGAAAGGATCCCCCAGTGCTTCCGTAAAATAGAGTGTACTATGGGTGTACGATTATTGTAGGGTAAAATCCCGACAAATTTAGTTCCATCAACAACTTTTGGTTTCAAAGAATTTCTCACAACATTTAGATTAGTGATGTTATTATAAGTATTATCCTCATTAGTAGTATTGTTGTATTGATCTACTCCAGTAGCACTGTTCTGAATCCCATCATCAGTGATCGATGTAATAGTAGTAGTAGCCACATCACAATTCTCCATTCCTTCACCAAGTAACCATTCTTGATGGTTACATAAGGCCCTCTTCTAAGCATTTTGAATAACCATGAATCTTAAAATCACTGCAAGAGGAACATATCCGGATATGTTCCTCTTGCAGTGATTTTAAGATTCATGCTGGAGAGTTGCGCCGTCGCCTGCAACAACGGGGTTATCCTCGCAAGGTTATTCGAAATGCTTATAAGAGGGCCTTATGTAACCATCGAGAATGGTTTCTTGGTGAAGGAATGGAGAACTGTGATGTGGCTACCACTACTACTACTATTACATCGATCATTGATGATGGGGTTCAGAACAGTTTGAGGATCTACAATGTGACAGCTGACGTAAGCTGCTTGTATGCTGTCCACCCCCAGAATATGCTGTGCCGACTTGTCGATGACACTCCATCCAGGAGAGAAGAGCCATCTCCCTGGCCATTCCCGGACCGTTTGTTCCGCGTTGTCGGTTTAAAAAGGATACCATCACAGCATTGTCGGAAAGAAAGTAGACTGCCTGGGATTGAAGGAGAGGCAGGAAGTGCAGCAAGGCAAGGTGGACCACCCGAGCTCTTAAGCAGTTGATCATCCAGCATGCCTCCTGAGGCGATCAGGTCCTCTGAGCCGTCTGGGACTGGCAAAGTGCTCCGCCGCCCGAGAGACTGGCGTGAATGTTTACTAGAATCCAGCAAACAGCCTGCAAGAGAATGCCCCAAATCAGATGGGCCACTGAATGCCACCATAGAAGACTGCATCACGTAGCTTAAGGGGGGAGAGGCGACAGTCATAGACCACGGAAACCAGGGACAGTGGGACAGAAAGGAGTGTTGAAAGCTCCGGCAGGAGTGTTGAAGGCTCCGCATGTGGGCTCTGGTCCATGGGATAAACGATGGTGGCCACCATGGACCTTAGGGTCTGAAGATAGTCACACACGCAAGTGCAGCTATGTAGGAGAAAGAGTTGAAGGTGTGCAAAGTGCTTGAGAAAATGTTCTTGCGTCAGGGATACCTTGCCCAGCCAGTTATCGACTAGTGCTACAAGAAACTCCACAGTTTGGGATGGCCAGAGGCAACCCTTGGAATAATTGACTACTCAACCGAGGCTCTCCGAGAAGGTGACCAGCCAGGAGACCATCTGACTGGCTTCCGACATGGAACTTGCATGAATGAGCCAGTCGTCCAAGTATGGAAGGACTTGAATGCGCTGTCTGCGCAAGGCTGCCGCAGCCACCAAAATGACTTTGCAGTCATCAGGCCAAATGGTAGAACGCAAAACTAAAAATGCTGCCCGAGCGTGGCAAAGCGCAGAAAACGCCGATGGTCCTCCTGGAGAAGAATATGTAAAAAGGCTTCCGCTAGGCTGGACGAGGCAAGGAATTAGCCCATAAGGGCTGATTGAATTATTGGACATATCATTTTCATGTGAAAAAACGGTACATGAAGGGCCCAATGGACCTCCTTGAGACCCAGACTCTGCTGAAAGGACCCCTCCTTATTGGATACCACAAAGTAAATGGAATAACGTGCAGAGTCCCTCTTTGCAAGCTGGACCGGTCGAATGACTCAAAGAAACTGAAGACGTTGGAGGGTGGATTGTATGGCTGCCCTCTTTCGGGATGCTCCGCTGGGCAAAACTAAGAACATAAGAACATAAGATATGCCATACTGGGTCAGACAAAGGTCCATCAAGCCCAGTATTCTGTTTCCAACAGTGGCCAATCTAGGTTATATGTACCTAGCAGTTTCCCCAAGGGACACAGGCTCCACAATGCTTGTATTGGTTCAAGCATTGATATCCTGGGTCCCTTTTTAATAATGGTTTATGGACCTTTCCTCCAGGAACTTGTCCAAACCTTTTTTAAACCCAGCTACACTAACAGCCTTTACTACATCTTCCGGTAACAAATTCCAGAGTTTGATTACACGTTGAGTGAAAAAATATTTTCTTTTATTAGTCTTAAATAGTTTACCCTGTAGCTTCATTGCATGTCCCCTAGTCTTTCTATATTCTGATAAGGTAAACAATCGATCTACGTTTACCCGTTCCACTCCGTTCATTAATTTATAGACTTCTATCATATCTCCCCTCAACCATCTCTTTTCCAGGTTAAAGAGCCCTAACCTTTTTAGCCTTTCTTCATAGGAGAAACTAGGAAGGCTTCTTGGATGGGAGAGCATAGCCTTGGCTGATGATGTTGAAGACCCACTGATCAAAGGCCATGTGGGCTCACTGCTGGGAAAAGGCATCCACCCTCCTCGTATTGGCGGCGACATAGGCATCCCGTCCTTTCCTGATTCCCCAAAGGACTGTGACCTTTGACTGGCATGGGGTCACAGCAAAGGCCTTTCCAGGGCATGTAAAGGACCGCAGCTTGCCTTCCAATAGCCACTGTGGCTTAACTTCCCCCAGGTCCTTGACATACTTGTCAAGGTCTTCACCAAGGAGCCATTTGCCTTGGAAGGGGAGCTTAGAGAGGCGTGCCTTAAAGGCTGGATCAGCCGACCATTGACAAAGTTAGAGCAATGTAGGAGGGCATAGGCTGCCAGACCTCTACAAACTGATGCCTGAGTGGAGTTTCCTATCCTAATGATCCGAAAGGGCCGCACCCCCTTCAACCGGAATAGCGATGTGCTTAGTGACAGCAGTCACCAGAGCAGCCATCTTCAGATATGCAAAGCACCTGTCCAGATCCGCTGGAGACCAAAGATAGCACTGTCCCTAAGGTAGTGCTGTCCCAGATGGCGAGCCGTATGCATCAGGCAAATTGCACTTCTGAGATACCATCTGCTAGGGCTCCGGTGGGAAAGGGAAGACCCTGGCGGGCTTTTGACTGCCCCGCAGGAGAGCCCTGGTGGGAAAAAGAAGGCCCTGGCGGGCTTTTGACTGCCCCGCAGGAGAGCCCTGGTGGGAAAAAGAAGGCCCTGGCGGGCTTTGGAATGCCCCGCAGGAGAGCTCCAGTGGGAAAAGGCTTTTAAATGCCCTGCAGGATCAGACTGGCCTGAGAGAGCACCTGAGACTGACTGTGCTCTAGAGGATCGGTGAGGTGTAAGCCATCCACTACTTGAACAATCAGAGCAGGGAGTTCATCCTTGCGGAACAGGCGGATATCCTGTGTGCTGTCTTGCTCATCAGCTCACCATCTTCCCAGTCAGAGGTACCCAGGCTATCCTCAGCTGACAAGGCTTCTTCATCTGGGAAATCAGGTGCACAGGTGGCCGCAGCCCAAGAAAAGTTCCTTGAGAGGATGCCCCATGTTCCTAAGAACTCACTCCTTCTGAGAACGCTTCCGGGACCCCAACGTAGAGTCTAGCGAGGTTCTGTGGACTGAACAGGCCTCCAAGCCAGAGATGACAGGGTCCAAGTGCCAAGGGTCCAAGCCTAAGGAGCACTAGAAATTGTTGTGAATCTTGGTTCTGAGAAGACTAAGATGGGTTTTGAGACAGCAACGTCTGAGCCGGAGGATCGGCAGGCTGAGGCAGGGATGAGCGACCCTGGAGCCCACTGGGGGTGACAGAGCAGCGGGATCCCCCATCGCTGCCTACTGACTGTGCGAGAAGACTCCCCTGGATAAGACTCACTCGGGTAAGTGGAACAGGCCAAGCACCCCCTGTGATGTAAGTATTTCCGCTTGTAGCTGTAGATAGTACACTTCTGAAGGAGGAGGGCACTGTAAATAAAACGTTCCCCCAAAATAATGTTACACAAAAGGAGAAAGAAAACGCTGCGGCTCTCGCGGGTTGCACAGCTAACTTTCCCGCTCCAAACCAGCCATCATGGCTGAGAATGCCGCACGGCTCTGACATTTAAAATGGAAGCTGCACCCCCCGTGGCTGAGGAAACATGCCGGACCAGTCCGAACAAAAAGGCGGGAAGCAGAGAAACAGAAGCACAGCAGTGCAGAAAGCAGGGCAGTGCAGCCGCAGCTGTCTTGAGGGGAAAATGAATCCCCCTTCAGGTACCCTTGTCTCAGGTTGGACTACTGTCTTCCATCTTGTGCTAACGTCTTCAGCTCTAGGCCTAAGAAATAGCCTGCTGACCCTTTTCACCCTGGAACTGCAGAATTAGCAGCTTGAGCTATAGAATGAGCTAACATCCTGAAATCATAGAGTTGATACAATGAGAGGTGCTGATCTTAACGACTCTGAAAACTACACAGCTATTGAAACTACCACCTGGGCCCCTTGGTTAGGCAAAGGGGAACAAAGAAGAACTAGGTGGCAGGATGGAGTTGATCAACATCAGCATCTGGAGTTAATCTGCAGGAAACATGGTTAGCACAAGGCGAAAAAGAACTGCCATGAGAATGGGGAGACAGGATGCCACAAGGGAAAGCAAAGGGCAAGAGGGCAAAAGATTAAGGAGCAGATTTGCTTGAGAAAAATTAGAGAACAAGATGGAAAGGAAATCTGCTTATCAGCAGTTCTGTTTCACAAGCCTAAAAATGAGTATAAATATAGGAGAGAAACGCTAATGGATGGACAGACTGGCACATTCTCCTTAAAGAGCAACTCTACTCTGTCCCCAGGACCCTTCATAAGAGACCTCAGGTGCTTTGTGCATAAAGGCAATTATATATTCATTTTCCTGTTTCATGCTGATTTGTAATTTAGAGATTAGAGCATTGACTTTAAACTTGCAAAGCTTGTGATATTACATACCTGACAATAAAATTTTTAAGTAAAGAAAAAAAACATGGTGTCTCTGCGATACTGGCAGCGCGACCCAGCGCTCAAAATGGAGGGGGGGGGGGGGAGAGAGATTCAAACTCCCTGTGTCCTCCTGGAGAAGCAGAAGAGCCAAGGCAGGAGCAGTATTGCAAGAGACTGACTCGGAGCGCTTAGCAAAAATAAAAAGATTCTCCCTGCTGCCGGAACCCCCACTGTACAAGCGCCCGGAGCCTCCGTATCCCAGAAGGTAAAGAAGAGCGGCAGACCTGGGGGGAAGAAGGGGAGGAACTTACTCACTGTGCCCCATGCGATCGCAGTAGTACAGCAGGGGAGCCAAGGCAGACACTGCAAGAAGGCTGACCAAAAACTGCTGCTGTAGCTAAGCTCCCAAGGCAGACACTGCAAGAAGGCTGACAAACTGCTGTAGCTAAGCTCTATAAGAGCAATGAAGGCTCCCACTGCTGCCGGCCTACCAGGTTCTCGTGATCAGAAGGAAGCCTTCCCCTCGCATAATGGGAGCTCGACTAGTCCTCTTGACCAGGAGCTCAACCAGATCCCCAAGGCGACAAGCTGGGAAATTTCAGAGGGGCACCTCCTGTGTGCCCTGAAAACATCCAGTTGAAATTAATAATTTAAAAGAAAACCTGAAGAGAAAAACAGAACACCACCAGCATCTGCTGGAGACAGAAAATACTGAGGGCAACCTCTAGACTAGGGGTACAGCTATATGTCTACCAGGACTCAACCAATCAAGCTTCTGGTAGTTTTTCTCTGTCTCGAACATCTGCTGGCAGGGGTACTTAACCCATTTGTCTGGACTGGTATAGCAGGATGACTTGGAAAGGTGCAGAATCAGCACGTTCTGTTACCAGTGAGTGGGGGTAAGCTGTGGAAAGCATCGGTGACAGTTTTTTCCCCCATGCTTGTTCTCCGACACGCAGGCTGGTGACCTTGTGGCTTAAAGCAGTTCACTTTTATCTTACTACTGATTTTCTTTCCTTCCCTCTCCTCCATCAGTTATTGTAATTTCACTTTCCTCTGATTTTATTTTTATTTGTAAACTGCTTTGACATATTATTTTTGTAAGGCAGTATAAAAAGTACAATAAAGCACAGTTGCTTACCTGTAACAGGTGATCTCTGGGAACAGCAGGAATTAGTCCTCACATATGGGTACGTCGGTAAAGACGGAGCCTGCGTGGGAATGCTCCCCAGCTTCCCAGAATGAAAGCTTTTGGGGCATCCCACAGCGCATGCGCGCTGCCTTCCCGCCTTTCCTACCAACTCTCCTCAGTTCAAGTTTAAAGCTGAGACAATAGAGAGAGAGAGGAAAGGAAAGACAAAGAGAGATACAACTCCTAGGGGAGGTGGGAGGGTTGTGAGGACCAATTCCTGCTGTTCCCAGAGATCACCTGTTACAGGTAAGTAACTGTGCTATCTCCAGGAACAAGCAGGAATAAGTCCTCACATATGGGGGACTCCCTAGCTAAGATGCCTGGGAGATCCCCAAGGGTATGAGACCCTGAGGGTTCCTCGTCTTCCTATGGATCTCAGGCATCCATTCAGGGAAGGAGGGCAGAAGTTGTTCAAGAATGGAACAGGTGTCTGAGGACAGCCTGACCAAACAAGGCATCCCGGCGGGAGTCCTTGTCCAAACAGTAATGGGCTGTAAAGGTATGAACCGAGGCCCAGGTGGCTGCTCGACAGATCTGGTCGATGGACACAGAATGAAGATGAGCCATAGAGGTGGCCATGGCCCTCACATTGTGAGCTGTGACATGGCCCTCCAGAGAAAGGTTCTTACTCTGGTAAGCAAAAGAAATACACTGAGCAATCCAATTGGACAGTGTTCTTTTAGAGACTGGAAGTCCTAAATGAGAAGGATCAAAAGCAACAAAAAGTTGGGAAGACTTTCTAGGTTGCTGTGTCCTGTGTAAGAAAAAAGCAAGAGCTCTTTTACAATCTAGAGTATGAAGGTTCCTCTCTGCAGTGGATGCATGAGGAGCTGGAAAAAGTACAGGTAAATATACCTCTTGATTAAGATGAAAAGGTGAGACCACTTTAGGCATAAAGTGAGGATTTGTCCTAAGGACTACCTTATCATGATGGAACCTTGTATAAGGTGGATTAGCCACTAAGGCCTGCAGTTCACTGATGCGGCGAGCAGAAGTGATTGCAATAAGGAAAATAACCTTTCAGGAAAGAAATTTCAAGGAGGTAGTGGCTAAGGGTCAAAAGGTGGCTTCATAAGCTGACCAAGAACCAAATTTAAGTCCCATGCCACCGGAGGAGGTCGAATGGGAGGTTTAGTTAAAGTTAGGCCTCTCATAAATCTTGCAATAAGAGGATGAGAGGAAATAGGTTGTCCATTGATAGGCTTAAGGGATGCTGCAATAGCACTTAAATGGACCCTTACTGAATTCGTCTTAAGGCCTGCATTGGAAAGATGCAGGAGATATTCTAATAGAGAATTCACAGGAAGTGCCAGAGGGTCAAGACCCTGTTGAGCACACCAAATGGAAAATCTTTTCCATTTAAAAGCATAGGAACGGCCTAGTGGAAGGTTTCCTGGAAGCATGGAGGATATCTCTCACTTGCTGCGAAAGATTGAAGTCTTGAAGGTCTAGGCCTTCAGTAACCAAGCTCTGAGGTGAAGGGACTTGGGGTTTGGATGCCACAAAGTCCCTTCCTCCTGGGACAGAAGGTCTGGCGCAGCTCCCAAGTCCAGGGAGGGGGCTTGGGAGAGATGCAGAAGTAGAGGGTACCACACTTGGCGTGGCCAGCGTGGAGCTATGAGGATCATAGATCCTTGATCCCTCTGAAGTTTGAACAGAGTCTTGGGAATCAAAGGAATGGATGGAAAGGCATACAGGAAGTCCTGACCCCAATGAAGGAGGAAGGCATCCTTGGCCTGAACTCCCTGACACGGAATTCTGGAACAGAACCGGGGAAGTTTGGCATTCCACGTACTTGCAAATAGGTCTATGTCCGGGGTTCCCCATTCCTGGAAGATTCTGAGTACCTGATCCATGTGCAGGGACCATTCGTGTGGAAGTAGAATTCTACTGAGTCTGTCTGCCCAAGAGTTTTGAATTCCTGGGAGGTATACTGCCAGGAGATGGATTTGATGCTCTCTGGCGAAGGCCCATAATCTTAGAGCTTCGTTGCAAAGCGACAGAGAGCCAGTTCCTCCTTGCTTGTTTATGTAAAACATGGCTACCTGATTGTCCGTTTGAATGAGGACTGTCTGGTAGCTGAGGAGGGTATGAAAGACCTTGAGAGCTAGGAACACTGCTCGAAGTTCCAAGAGGTTGATGTGAAGAGGTCTCTTGTGGGGACCAAGTGCCTTGGGTGGAGAGGTCCTGTAGATGAGCTCCCCAACCTGTTTGGGAGGCATCTGTTGTGAGGATTGCTTGGGGCAACAAAGGTTGGAAGGGGGACCCCAGCAACAAATTTTGAGTGGACATCCACCATTGGAGAGACCAAAAGAGACGTTTGGAGTTTGCTATTTGGTCTGAGAGAGCTCCTGAAGCTTGAGTCCACTGGGTGGACAAAGTCCATTGAGCTGCTCTCATATGTAGGCGAGCATAGGGCACCACATGTACTGTGGAAGCCATGTGGCCTAGTAGTTGTAGCATCTCCCGGGCAGTTAAGTGGCTCTTTGACTGAATCTGGGAGGCTAACTGCACTAGATGTTGGCAACGAGCCTGGGGAAGATAGGCTCTTGCAGTAGTAGTGTCCAACCAGGCCCCTATGAATTCTAGGGACTGAGTAGGGGTGAGCTGAGACTTTGGGAGGTTTACCACAAGTCCCAGGTATTGCAGAATGCGCCTGGTGCGGTCTAGGGAGATCTGAGCCTCTGACTGGGTTGGAGCTCGGATGAGCCAGTCGTCCAGGTATGGGAAGACAAATATTCCCAGAGTGCGTAGAAATGCAGCAACTATTGCCATGCATTTGGTGAACACTCTTGGAGCAGAGGCTAGACCGAAAGGAAGCACTCTGTATTGGTAATGTTTTCCCTGGAACAGAAAACGTAGGAATTTTCTGTGAGATGGATGGATGGATGAGGACATGAGTGTATGCATCCTTGAGATCTAGAGAACAAAGCCAATCCTGACTCTGTAGGTATGGAAGGAGAGCGCCTAGAGAAAGCATCTTGAACTTCTCCTTGCATAGAAATTTGTTCAATTCTCTGAGATCTAGAATGGGTCTGTATCCCCCCGTTTTCTGTGGAATGAGAAAGTAGGGGGAGTAAAACCCTGACCCCTGTTGAAGAAGAGGAACTTCTTCTATGGCCCTCTGGGCCAGAAGGGTGGTTACCTCCTGATCCAGAAGGTCGAGGAGAGATGTGGGAGAATTGAAATGTCTCACCATGGTGAAGGGAGGAAGGTCTGAGAAATGAAGTTTGTAGCCCTCTATTATGATAGAGAGGGTCCACTGCTCTGATGTGATTTGCTCCCATCTGGGAGCAAAATGAGCTAACCTTCCTGGAATGGTGAGAGGTTCTGGCTGTTGTAGAGCCAGAAAGGTTAAGTTCTCTAGTATCAAGTCAAAAACCCTGAGGGGCTTGGGACTGCTGGGTTGCAGCAGCCCCTGCAGGTTTAGGCCTGGCCTGTTTAGGTTGCTGACGCTTAGTAGCAAAGCGACCTGTAGAAGATTGTTGACCAGAAGTGGAAGGAAATCTGCCCTTCTTGTAAAAAGACTTTTTAAAAGATTTCTTCTTGGCCGGAGTGGAGGTAGACTTAGAAAGTCTATCCAGAGCAGCATTTTCTGCGTCCATTTGAGTGGCTTTAATTTGCCACTCTTTGCCAAATAGATTTTCACCTGTACAGGGCAGATTTCCGAAACCATCTTGAACCCAGGGTTCTAGATCAGAAGCCTGGAGCCAAGCAATTCTACAAGCAGCTATAGCAATGCCTGAGGCTCTGCTGGCACCTTCAAAAGAATCAAAGGCTGCCCTGTTGGAAAACTTTGAAATGTCTTGAGTATGCTTAAGCCAAAGAAGGAACTCATCCCTTTTATCCTCTGGAATAAAAGGGAGAATGTTGTGCAGTTTTTCTGCAACCTCCTTCAGAAACATACCCATATAAAGGCTGTATGAATTGATTCTGGCAATAAGCATGCTAGCTTGGAAGATTTTCCTACCAAAAGCATCCAAAGTCCTGCATTCTCTTCCTGGGGGAGTAGAAGAGTGTCTTTTGGTACTCTTTATCCTCTTCATAGCTGACTGCACCACAATGGAGTGGTGAGGAAGCTGAGTTTTTTGAAATCCAGGAGAAGGAGGGACATGGTACATAGTGTCCAATCTACGAGAATGAGGAGAAAGGGTGAGAGGAGTCTCCCACAATTCAATCAAATGTTCTTGAAGAATTTCATGAATTGGCAAGGTGACTGCCTCTCTGGGAACCTTAGAGTATCCCAAAATATCTAATTTTTTTGCTCTAGGTTCTTTTTCAGAGGTTACTGAAATAGAGAGTCTTTTAGCTACTTCTATTATGAAGTCTTGAAAGGACAAATCCTCTGGAGGAGACATTCTCCTTTTTGGAGAAGAAGGCTCCTCAGAAAGGGTGACAGATACTTCAAGGGACTCATCCGATGACTCAGAATCATCAGAAGAATCGAAGTATCGTCTGCTCAATTCTAAAGATCGATAGGCGTATCGATCGGTACCGACATCGGGTGTCCCCGGTACCGGGTCGGTACCGAGAAAGAGCCCAGGACAGGGAGCCGGAATCGGTATCCTGGCCGATGTCAATACAGCCGGTACCGGTATCGAAGTCGGTACTGGTACCGGCGCCGGTACCGACAACAGAGCTTGTTGTGGTACCGACGGCGTCGCAGCCTTGATGAAAGCCAGTATAGCCTGCTGCATAGATTGCACAGTGCCTGGATGTCGGTACCGGGAGATTGTGCCGGTACCCCAGAGCAGTCTAACAGGTGATCGGTCGAGGCCGTGCCATCGATGTCAACCTGTAACCCCATAGGAGGAGCTTTGGAAGCCGGAGCTTCCCGCCGGGGTTGTTTGGCTGGGGCAGGATCCTCAAGGGCAAGCCCGGAGGCATCTCGATGCTTAGAGGGAGATTTGCCCTTCGAGGACCTGCTAAAAGTATGTTTGGTTACCTGAGATCCATCAGGAGAGGAAGACCTGGAAGATGTCGATGCTACCGCCGGTGCATCCGTGGGAAACAGCACATGGAGCTTGGCTGCCCGGTTCTGTAACCCTCATTTAGACATTAGAGAACAGGACTGGCAATCCGGGATGGAGTGTTCAGGCCCCAAACATTTAAGACACCATTCATGGGTATCTGTAACAGAAATTGTACCGCTACACTTAGTGAATTTTTTGAAGCCGGAGGCTGTTTTTTCCATGAGGGAAAGTTTCTTGTGGGCCTGGAGGCCTAAGAAGAAAATACACCAAGTGAGGAAAAAAGATAGTTTTTTTTTTTTTTAAAGAAAAGACCGGCGGTACCGGTCCGGCGTCGGAGAAGGCAGACACGCGACCAAAGAAATAAATTAAAATAAAGAACTTCTTCAGCAGTGACAGGAACACGACCTGCTGGCTCCGCGGAAAAGAACTGAGGAGAGTTGGTAGGAAAGGCGGGAAGGCAGTGCGCATGCGCTGTGGGATGCCCCAAAAGCTTTCATTCTGGGAAGCTGGGGAGCATTCCCGCGCAGGCTCCGTCGGTACCGACGTACCCATATGTGAGGACTTATTCCTGCTTGTTCCTGGAGATACCATAAATGTGCATGTGCACACACATATACAAAGTCTCCCCAACACACAGTGCCCTCTGACTTGCAAACACATTGAACTCAAGAAACACTGTCAATACATATTCCTAGACCCATCCTCTGACATCCTATCCTCACATGTGCACAGATAGAGATACAATGTTCATGTCTGATTCACAGATACATATGCACCTCACATATATATACCATCAGTCACTATGCATTCTATGCCCATCCACTCACATACCACCACCCCCCCCCCACTGTCCTACTGAAAGGTACTTTAGTCGTTTCAACAGCCTCTCCCACAGACACACCCGTGAAGAAAAGCACCTTTATGTTCCGCTCTTAAGTGTTGACTTTTCAACTTGTTTATACTGAACTTCAAAACAAAGTATAGTCCTTAAAAGCTATAAAAGAAAGTTCATATGAAGGCATTAAAACTGTTGCATAGTGTTAAACTGATGAGCAGGTTAAATACCAGACAAGTTCTTCAGTCATGGGGATAAGGAAAGAGGTGAATCGCTTCATGGGAAGAGACTAGCATTTTAAGGTAGTCTGGATTGGTTCCAGCAGCTATCTCAGTGAGACAGTAGACCATCCTCATGAATCCCATTAAGTCAAGTAAGGGAGGTTCTACCTTTACTATCTCACCCCTCTGCTGTAAGAGATCTGACTCTAGAGGGGAGTCTTGCAGCCAGGACTGGTAACCTCTACCTTACCCTACTGAACAAAGAAAGATTGCTCTGAGTAAGGAGCCCTTGGCTAAAGAACACAGATGCAATGCTGAAAGCAAATCCTACATTTTTAGGTTGGGAGCTCTCACCCACTCCCTCCCTTCCCCACCTCAGACTATGCTTGCCCCCTTTCTTAGCCCCTCATAATGGATTTCCTTTCCTTTCTGTTGTTCAGTGTATTTTGTAATGGGGAAAAGATATCCTGTGATAGAAAAACAGAGGAACCTATGAGCAATAGGGCTGTTTCTAGCAGGAAAGAAGATATCAGGACACCCAGTTGCCAAGAGCAACACAAACATTCCCAGCCACGAGGGAAAGAACCCCGCACAGCTGATAAGCAATCCCCAGCTCATAGCTCTAATAGCTTTCACCTGGGAGGTGGAAGGGCTGGATTAGAACCTCAGCAAACGTATAAGGGACGTTCACTAGAGTTAGTGAGGAGCAGCAGTGGCAGTAGGAGGAGCAGGAGCTTTGGCTTTGGTAGCTCCAGAGAAAGCAGCTCAGAGAATTCAGAGAAGCCAGCAACAGGAAGCAGGAAAGACGTGGTGAATCAGAACCAGCTGGAGTCTGTGTGCAAGCTGAGGTCTGAATCTGGAAAGCAACGTCTGCCCTGGGCTGGTAGGAAAACTTACGTGTGTGACTCTGATTCTGAATGGGAAAGAGAAAGGCAGCTAACAGCTGATAGAGTTAATTGGAGGAGAAAGGCACAGAAACCTTTTAACCAAACCTCAAAACCTATTCCTTATGGTGAAGGCATTCACAAGGAGAAAGTACCAGTCAGGATAACTGGAAAGTATTTGCAAGCTTCAAGAAAGGGAGAATATACGGTGCCAGACATTTGTATGTTGGAAGAGGGTGCTGAGCAGCCTGAACGTAGAGAAAAGCCTCTAAGGTTTAAACCCCTTCTAAAAGGAGCAGTGCACAGACTTTCTCTTGCCTCAAACCCTGAAGGTAGGCCAATTAGCCAATGTAAAGCTGGATACAAGACTTTCTCACGTAGGAGTTATAAGGGACATAACTCTCATTACAATTATATGTCAAGATATGGTGATACAGACCCTTACCTGCTAGAGGAGATAGTAGGGAGGTCACGGGAGCTGGCAGAGGAGAATAATCTGCCAACACTCTATAGGCAGCAGCAGAGTGGTACAGATGATAGTCAGATTGAATCAATGATAATTGATCCACCAGAAACAGAATTATCTGACAATCAGATGGACTGTTCATTGGCTGTATTAAGTGATGTGGTTTCACTGTGCTGAAGAGATACAGTTGTGGAAATAATTTAACTGCCTGTTTAAAAGTACAAGACTTTACTTTATCCTATCCTTTTTGCCAGAGTGTATGGCTTATGTTTCTTTATTACCTGTGTTTGGAATCCGTCCCCGGGAGGGGAAATAAAACCCTGTCTTGACCTTAACCATTCGTGCCTCAACTACCTTATTGCAAAGGAGCCCAACTACAACCTTTCAATAAAAGGTCCCCCTGCAGCCCAACCAGTACGCTAACGCTACAGGCGGCCCAGGGTGTGACAATTTTTATTTTATCTTATTGTAAACCGCCTCACTGCTCCGAGAGGGGTGGTATATCAAGTTGAATAAACACACATAAAACTAAGCTCTCTCCCCTGGATGAGAAGGTTAACACCGAATCTACTGGTAATGCCCCACATGTGAACAAAAAGTCACAAAACAGGAAACTATTATTACCTGAAAACGCCATCAACAGACGGATTAACTTGGGACCACAGTCCAAGGGACAGAAGATGGTCAAATGCCTCCCAGGTTCTTCAGCCAGCAGAAATGCAAACCAAATTGTTCACAGTCATTGCAGAAAGTAGGCATTCCAAAATTATTATTATTCACTTGGGTACAAATGACCTGGCTAGAAACAGTTTCATGACGTCACTCCCATCAAAAACATAACATTGATAATAGTAGTCATTTTAATCCATACATCAGTACCAAGAGGGAAGAGGACTCTGGAACAAAATCCATCCAAAATACAAGCAGGCCAACCAACAACTGCTGGAGGGCAATGAGCACAAATGCTGAAAGTCTAGCCAACAAAGTTCCTGACCTGGAAGTCCTAATGGTGGAAATGGACTTGGACACTGTGGCCATTACCGAATACGAGGAAATTTTACTTACTGGTAATTTCCTTTCCTGGAGTCCTGCAAGACCAGTCCAGACAAGCAGGTTAACTTCCCCAATCAGCAGATGCTGAGGGAGAAAAAAAACAAAAGTGATGCGACATCACCACTGGCATAACAGCCAGTACAGCTAGGGGCACTCTCCAGTACGTGCAACTAGTAGAGCCCCCACAGGAGAACATTCCAAGGGAACCCTTCATATTCCCACTATGTACAACCTGAGAGGGAAACTATACACAGACTGCATTGCAGACCACAAGGTGGCACTCCAACTACCCCAGGGTGGGTTCTGGACTGGTCTAGCAGGATTCCAGGAAAGGAAATTAGCGTTAAGTAAAATTTTGCCTTCCAGATCATCCTGCTCGACAGATCTGGACAAGCGGGAAGTGCCAAAGCTACTCCCTTTCTGGGTGGACAAACAGCACAGAAGCCAGAACGTGTGCACCAAACTGTGCTACTGTACATGCCTGCACATCCAGGCTTCACAAACATGGACAACTATGTTGCCGCCCTGCAGATGTCCAGCAGAGACACTGGAGAATTCCACCAATGACGCCACTTGAGCTCGTGTGGAACAGGCCTTAAGGCCAACGGGAACTGGCTTGCCCACTAGCAGATATGCTGAGGCAATCGTCTCTTTAATCCACTGACCTAAGGTAGCCTTCGAGGCCACCTGACCTTTAAATGGATCTGCAAAAAGCACGAAGAGATGATCCGATAGCCAAAAGGGATTAGTCTCATATGTATTGCCAAAAAACAGCCGGACATCCAAACACCAGAGGGCGCGATCTCTCCTGATGCACTGATCAAGGGAGAAGGCAGGCAATGAGATCAACTGCTGCACATGGAAGGGTGAAAGGACCTTAGGCAGAAAGGACAGTATTATCTGCAGGGTGACACCCTCCCTCAAGGACGATAGTTTTCAACATAAGATCCTTAATTGTGGCCTGTTTAAAGGGCTCCAAGGGTTCGTGCCCTAATGTGTGAAGCACGACCGACAGATTCAATTCGGGAATCGTCGGCTGGAGCAGGGGCTGTAAGGCACACACTCCCCACAGGAAATGCGCCATGTCCCGATAGCACACCAGGGACTAGCTAGCCATTGGCCCCAGAATGCTGTGAGAGCTGCCACTGGGACCTGCAACGAGCTCCATGCAAGACCCTTTGGAAGCCGTCTTGCAAAAAGGCAAGAATGTCCAGGAGCTGTGCCTTTCAGAGTGACAGCTGATGCTCCCGGTACAAACGTTCGAACCACCACCAAACGCAGATGGAAGCCATGGAGGTGGAGCAGCAACGTGCCTGCAGGAGAATATAAATTACCCCTGAGGAATACGCCTTCCATGACAACCTTTGCTTCTCAAGAGTCAAGCCGTAAGCGAGAAAGGAGTCGGGTTGTTTAAGAATGCAGGTCCTTGCAGTCCCCTAGGGGCAGACTGGGTGCCACTTGCAACTGCACCAGGTGCACATACAAAGGTCTCCTGAGCCAGTCGGAGGCTACCAAAATCACCAGCCCCAGGTGGCGCTCTATGCACTGGAGGATGTGGAGAATCATGGACCATGGCGGAAAGACATACAGGAGGTGGGTCCTGTAGCCACAACTGTACCAAGGCATCCACTCCCACTGGGACTGAAAAAAGGCTGGGGCCTTCTGGTTCGCCGGTGTTGCCATGAGATCCATCGCCGGTCATCACCAGCGCTGTGTAATGCAAGAGAAAGCCTGGGGTGCTAGTTTTCACTCGGTGGAGACGAGGAAATGTCGGCTGAGGAAGTCCACCTGTACATTTTTCTTCTCTGCGATGGGTCTCCGCCCACAGAAACAGGAGATGGATCTCGCGGGCCTCTGCCAGTTCACATAGCTCACGGCTGTGGCATTGTCTGACAAGATTTGCATGCCCGGCCCTATACTAACAAGCTGAACCTGAACAGCGCTATCTGGATCGCCTATGCCTCCAGTGGCTATCACTGTCCCTTTGTCGTCTGCCCAAGACAATGGGCGCTCCAGCCAGACAGGCTGGCATTGGTCATAAGTACCACCCAATCCAGAGCCTCCAGCAGAACTCCCTCCCACACCGCAGACCGAGCCGCACACTGCTCAGCAGTGGCAGGCATCGGAGGAAGTCTTCGGAGCAGGGAGACCAGCGAGCGAGTGAGTAGGGCCCATTGAAGGGACCGCATGGCTCCCAGAAGCTGTAGGTAGTCCCAGGGCCAGGAAGCAGAGGTTGAGAGAAACCTGCGGAGTTGGTTGCAGAACTTTAGCCACCAGGTCTGCATTAGAGAGACTCTGCCTAGGTGTGTGTCAAAGCGAGCGTTGAGAAACTCGCAGTCCTGTACTGGCGTTAACAGCTTTTGTTGCGATTGACAATCCAGCCGAGACTCTCCAACAGGCCGACCACTGGCTGGACGTTCCACACAGCTGCAGTCTGTGACTGAGCCCTTATGAGCCAGTCGTTCAGGTAGGGATGAACCCAGATCCTGTCCCGCTGGAAAGCCGCTGCCATGACAATCATCACTTTGGAGAAAGTGCGGGGCTTCGTTGCCAAGAGGAGGGCGCAAAACTAGAAGTGCTGACCTAGGACTGTGAACCGCAGAAAATGCTGATGGTCTGCAAGAATGGGAATGTGGAGATAGGTCTCCATGAAGTCCAGTGTGGTGAGGAACTACCCGGCCGCACAAATTGAATGATCAACCGTAGAGTTTCCATGTGGACCAGAGGCATCCCCAAAGCAGCAGCTGACACCCTGGAGATACAGAAAAAGGCAAAAGGACCTGTCCTTTTTGGCCACCATGAAGTAGATGGAGTACCTTACCAAACTACGCTTGACTGGCAGCACTGGCACAATCGCTCCAAACCACTGCAGGGTCAGCTGGATGGTGGCGTGCTTCTTAGCAGACCCGCAGGGGGACATCAGAAACCCGTTCCCCCATGGGTCGTGTGAAGTCAAGGCATAGCCCTGAGAGACAATGTTGAGGACCCAGCGGTCTGACCTTACACGGGCCCACTCCTGACAGAAGCGCTGCAGGCGGCCCCCCTACTTGCGGTATTTTGGGCTGGGCACCCCGTAAGTCACCGGAAGGCACAGGCCGGCTTTCTAGAGTTCCCCGAGGAACCCTGATTATACTGGGCCTCCTGAAAGGACTGGTTGTGATTTCCAGAATCGAAATAAGAGAACCTCTGCCCCTAATTGTAGCGATGTGGCTCCGAAAGTTCAATCGCCCCAAGCTCCTCCCAGTAGAGGAGGGCGTCTTGGAGGAAGACTTGGCCTTGTCCTTTGGCAACCGCTGAGGCTTGACCTCACCCAGGTCCTTAACAAGCTTCTCCAATTCCTTGCCGAACAAGGCAACTTATGAAAGGCAAACCTGCTGAATGCCCTTGGAGGCAGTGTCCACTGACCAACTGCAGAGCTACAGCCAGCGCTGGGCAGTGTTGGCTGCTGCCACTCCTTGGGTGGTGAAGGAAAATGAATCCCTCTTCAGGTAATACTGTCTTCCATCACTGTTGTGTTAAAGCTAGGATTTCTTGGCAGTATATGAATTACCTAGTACTCCCCTATTTCCTATGTTTTTTTGGGGATCTAAATCAGATGGAGATATGATTTGCTATGTGATTTATTTCCTGGATAATTGTATTGGAAGAATTCCATTTATTTCTATGTCATTCATGGTATGATATCTGAATGTTAATTTAATAATTGATAAATAAAAAATTAAAAAAAAAAACACTACTGCCTCGACCTTAGGTCTCAGGAGGAAGGTGCCCTCGCCACGGCCGTCCTCTCCACGGCAACAAGCCGTCTTTCAGGGACTTCTGGAGGACCCTAAGCATGTAGCGTATGTGGCATCCACTGTTACTGCCCTGCGTATGTGACATTCACTGTTACTGCTCTGTTGCACCTTGATTGTACTGTTTGCACTGTATTACACTTTATTGCACTGTATGCACGGTATTACATAGTATTGCACGGTCTGCACTGTTTTGCACGGTTTAAATGGAATCGCCCTTGTACCAAAATAAAAAAAGGGGAAAGAAGATGTTACTTACCTGTAACGGGAGTTCTCCATGGACAGCAGGATAAGTCAGCCACACAATCCCACCCACCTCCTCTGGAGGAGCACAGCTCAGAGACCGCCCCTAGCCGCAAATACTAGCTAGAACATACTAGCCGGGCTAGGGGGCGGGCCGGTAAGGTGGGCTACCCGGGCATGCTCAGAAAGGTTCACCTTTCTGAGCTCTAGAGAGCACTTCCGTACTTATGGCGCCGCCGGGAAGATGTCACCATGTGTGGCTGACGTATCCTGCTGTCCACGGAGAACTCCCGTTATAGGTAAGTAACCCCGTTTTCTCACTCTAGTGAGATACGCCCATGTCTGTCTATCTATCTGAATTTCTCTGCTATATTTATATTCTTTTAAGCTTGAGACAAACCTACTATTGATATGCAGATTCCCTTCCCTTCCTTTCATGTTCCCTATTTTTTCCAAGCAAATCTGCTCCTTAATCTCTGCCCTCCCTTCTTTTCTCCTGTGGCATCCTGTCTAAAATCATTCTCATGGTATGTATGGTCCTCGAAAATATTTTGGGGAGGTATTGAAAATCCCGCCGGAGCAGATCCCTCCTATGACTAGGGCTTGAAGGACTAGAAAGGGGGGCTGTTACTTCTGGAGAGAAATCTGAAATTGTGAGTATATACTTCTGGGAATTTTTCTGAAAGGAATTTTTTTCTTTTAAAGCTAATTAATCTGTGAACCCACTATTTTTTGTTAAATTATTCAGGGCCTAGTAGCAACAGTTTAAGATTCAATTTAAAACACAGAAGAGAACTTTCTGCTTACCTTTCATACCCAGTAGAGAGCTGTAGTTTAAATTTCATAGTCACTCAGGGCCTAGCATCAGCAAAGTACTTTTAGTTTCAAATTAAAACACAGAAGAGAGCTTTCTGGTTAACTTTAGAATCCAGCAGAGAGCTTGTAGTTTAAATTTCATAATAGGTTAGAGCCTAGCAGCAGCAAAGAGCTATAATTTAAATCAAATCAGAATATAGCTTACCTCAGCAGCACAGGACAGGGTACTGTGTAGCAGCCCTCTTTTAATAAGTGTTATATCCCTCCCTCCCTCCCCACACCCACCCTCCCCTGGGATAATCACAGCTTTATAGGTACTTGCACAACTTAAAAGACAGGAGGTGCTCTCAGGTGAAGCTCATTACCCAAATCAGTCATACACTAAGGACCTGAGATTAATTAAGCTTCAGGTGAACAAGGTATATTAAACTTATTAGGTACAGTTTTAGTGGTATAAATATCCATAGCACCCTTTAGTACGTAAAGAACTTAAAGATGTAAACACAAACTTAAAACTAAGATGAAGACAGCAGTCCAGCAGCGGGATGTGGGCTTTCCAGTCTTTTGCATTGAGTGTCACATGTATGATTTTCTCCCAGCTGGTGAGAGGTCTTACATGTGCACTAGGTGCAAGGAGCTCTTTGCTCTCAGGGAACAAGTCCGTTCTCTAGAGGCTAAAGTAGCAGACTTGGAAAGCATAAGACAGAGAGGTACATAGACGAGACCTACAGGGATATAGTCCTGAAGTCCCACCTCCAGTCTGGCAGCATCCCTGTTGCCATGGAGGAGAGAGGTCACGTGACAGGAGAGCATCACCCTGGTGTGGCAGGAAGTGATCCTGTAACTAGGACCTGTCCTCCAGGTGATGTAAACCCCTCTCGCACCGAGGAGGTTTCTCCAGGGCCAAGTGCCCATGAGGGAAGGGTTAGGACAGCAGTTATAGTTGGTGATGCGATCATTAGGCATGTAGATAGCTGGGTGGCTGGTGGACGTGAGGATCGCCTGGTAACATGCCTGCCTGGTGCGAAGGTAGCGGATCTCACGCGCCACCTAGATAAGGTCTTAGATAGTGCTGGGGAGGAGTCTGCTGTCTTGGTACATGTCGGTACCAATGACATAGGAAAATGTGGTAGGGAGGTTCTGGAAGCTAAATTTAGGCTTTTAGGTAGGAAGTTGAAATCCAGAACTTCCAGGGTAGCATTCTCCGAAATGCTTCCCGTTCCATGCGCAGGACCCAAAAGGCAGGCAGAGCTCTGGAGTCTCAATGCGTGGATGAGACAATGGTGCAGAGATGAGGGGTTTGGATTTGTTAGGAACTGGGGAACATTCTGGGGAAAGGAGGGGCTCTTCCGAAGGGATGGGCTTCACCTTAACCGGGATGGAACCAGGCTGCTGGCATTAACCTTTAAAAAGGAGATAGAGCAGCTTTTAAACTAGATAATAGGGGAAAGCCGACAGTCGCCCAAGAGCGCATGGTTCGGAAGAATGTATCCTTGAAGGATACTACAAAAAGCAGAGAGGTTCCAAAAAAGAGTAAAGTAGCCCAAATGCCCTCGAGTATGGAACAGACAGAGCTTAAAGATCCCAAATTACCCATGTCTATCAATAGCCAAATTAATATGAATAAAATACAGTCTCTAAAATGCTTGTATGCAAATGCTAGAAGTCTAAAAAACAAAATGGGAGAGTTAGAATATATAGCACTAAACGAGAGGTTAGATATGATTGGAATATCAGAGACATGGTGGAAGGAGGACAACCAGTGGGATACTGTGATACCAGGGTACAAACTATATCGTAATGATAGAGCTGATCAAATTGGTGGAGGGGTTGCGCTCTATGTTAGAGAGGGCATTGAGTCAGAAAGGATTAAAGTTTTGCAAGAAACAAAATTTGCTGTAGAATCTCTATGGATTGAAATTCCATGTAAAAAGGGGAAGGTGATGGCAGTGGGGGTGTACTATCGTCCGCCTGGCCAGAATAAACAAATGGATGATGAAATGCTCAAAGAAATCAAGGAAGCTAGCAAAAGTTACATTGCAGTAATAATAATGGGTGATTTCAATAACCCCGGCATCGACTGGGTCAGTGTCACAGCAGGACATGCTAGGGAGATAAAGTTCCTAGATGAAATAAATGACTGCTTCTTGGAGCAGCTGGTTCATGAACCGACCAGACCTAGTCCTTAGTGGAACACCAAATCTAGTGCAAGAGATAAGGGTGTTGGGGCCACTTGGCAATAGTGATCATAGCATGATCGCCTTTGATTTAATTAGTGGAGGAGGGATAGTAAGGAAATCCACAGTACTACCCTTTAACTTTCGAAAGGGAGACTATGATAAAATGAGGAAAACAGTTAAGAAAAAACTAAAAGAGCAGTTGCAAAGGTTAAAGACGTACATCAAGCTTGGATGTTGTTGAAAAATACTATCTTGGAAGCCCAGACCAGCTGTATTCCACGCTTTAAGAAAAGTGGAAGGAAGTCCAAAAAACTGCCAGCATGGTTTAAAGGTGAGGTCAGAGAGGCTGTTGTTGCCAAAAAAGCATCTTTCAGGAAATGGAAAAAAGAGCCAAATGACGAAACCTGGAAACAGCACAAGCACTGGCAAGTCAAATGCAAGGCATTGATAAGGCAGGCAAAGAGAGAATTTGAGAAGAAGCTTGCTGCGGAAGCAAAAACACGAAATAAAGACCTTTTCAAGTACATTCGTAGCAAAAAACCTGTGAGAGAGTCAGTTGGCCCATTAGATGATAAAGGGGTTAAAGGAGCACTAAGAGGCGACAAGGCGATAGCGGAGAGACTGAATGAATTCTTTGCTTCAGTCTTTACTGAGGAAGATGTAGGGATGTTACCCATGACTGAAGTGGTATTTAAAGGTGCGGAAGAATTGAAGGAAATATCGATACATCGGGAAGATGTCTTACAACTATTAGATAAACTGAAGAGTAGCAAATCACCTGGGCCGGATGGTATACATCCAAGGGTGTTGAAAGAACTGAAATATGAGATTGCAGACCTGCTATTAGTAATCTGTGAACTATCATTAAAATCATCTCTAATACCTGAAGATTGGAGGATCGCCAATGTAACACTAATTTTTAAAAAGGGTTCCAGGGGTGATCCGGGAAACTACAGACCGGTGAGCCTGACGTCAGTACCGGGAAAAATGGTAGAAACCATCATAAAGAATAAAATTACTCAGCATGTAGATAGTCACGACCTAATGGGAGACAGCCAACATGGCTTTAGACAAGGAAGATCTTAGTTTTTTTGAAGGAGTGAATAAACAGGTGGTCCAACGAAAAGGCAAGAAACCACGTGGCAACAAGTACACAGTCCAAAACGTGATCTGAGTGGAAAAACACTTTATTAACAATAATTCTAAGACCTATTACAACCCGACACAGGCCGTGTTTCGGAGACCTTCATCAGGGGTTGTCGGAATTTACTTGTGCCTTCTGCACTCACAGAGAAAAGAATTTTGTCTCAATATAAAGGCCAATTCCATTGTGGCAGGTGTTCTATCTGCTTGAATGCCTTGCCGGTTAGAAATACGTTTATCCATCCAACTACACAGAAGAAGTTCCCCATCCAAGATTTTGCCAACTGTGATACACATAATGTGATCTATGTGATACAATGCCCCTGCCGATTGCTCTATGTAGGCAAGACTACTCGTAAGATTAAAATTAGGATTATGGAGCACATGAGTTGCATCAGGAGGAATGTAGAGGACAAACCTCTAGTTTCCCATTGGCATGCACTCCAACATAAAGTTAATGACCTAAAATTTTTTGTAATTAAACAAGTGAAACCCAATTGGCGAGGAGGGGATGTGAATAAAACCATTCTTAGGTTAGAACAAAGATATATCTTTTTATTAGATACTCTGGCTCCCAATGGTCTTAATTTGGATGAAGACCTTTCTGTCTTTTTATAATAGTAGGTTTTTATATCCCTCAAGGCTAGTTTCTATTATCCTCTGCTGTGTTTCAATTAGCTTTTTATTTACACACTACATTAATAACTATCTCTTCATGCAGTAGTGTGCCACTGGTTTCTCCTTACATTTGGGTAGTACAGAGTGGATTACATGTTTTCTAATATTGCTCTTATAGACTGCATTTAGACAATTGCTTTGTATGAGGTTTGATATATATTAATTCCCCTTCCCCTTGTTTAGGTTACCTTGGATGTCTTTGTTATAATTCTTACCTTGCTGCACGCTTACTTAGTATTATTTATTATTATTTATTTATTTATTTATCTTTTTGGTATCACTTTTTAGTATCCTTTTTAGACTTACATTAGCAGCTAAGCACTTGGTTGTTTTATTTTATTGGTCTTTATTTTATAATTGGCTTTCGTTTTATTATTGGCTTTCGTTTTGCTAATCATAGGATTCATGCTGACGAATCTAGGCTGTGTTTTCCTATTGATCTAAATAGTCTGGTCCAGAAAATACATAGAATAGATACACACATATATCTATATATAAATACATTTACATAGTTATGTACAGGAAGGATTGTGATCTGATCACGGTTGTGCTTCCATTGTTGGTCTCTCTCCTTCTTCTTCATGACCCAAACTGTTACTTTTTATTTCATATTTTACAAGCGATTTTCTAAAGTATGAGTTCTGATTTTTTACATTCAAGGTTGCATTGGTTTATTTGTACCTATTGGTCGTTCTCTTGACTCTGCCTTTAGCCACGCCCCCTCTTTCCCGCTCTACACGATTTTAAGTTTGCGCATGTACCGGCGTTTTTTAGTTTCACTTTCTAACGGCAGACTGAACAGATGCACTGCTGATTTTGCAGAGTGATATTATTTGGTAGAGATTATATTGGTGAGTTTCAAGTGCTTTACAATATTGCCGTTTTGGTATTACTTTTAATTTTTATCGCTGTTGTTTTTTACTACTATGTGGTCCCTCCGATGAAATTTCGGCCATATTATATGCACTAGTTCTATTGTTTTACTTATTTATCTATTTATTTTTTAGTGCTATTTATTATATTATTTAATATAGAGCCTTTGATTTTTTTAACTAAAGCTGTCCCCTCCCATTGGAGTATACCGATGGGTTTGATATATTTTTTATTTATTTTTTAGAGACTCCATAGCTACATAGAATAACATTGAGGCACATTGTTGCATTAGAATTCTTTTTGATACTTTGAGCAGGACCTCCCTCCTCCCAAATTCTGGAGACTAGTACCTGTTTTCTTTTCTTTTTTTGTAATTCTAAAGATAAAGATTTAAGCTGCGAGAAGTCAACTTTTGCTGTCTATTTATAATCTCCATGGTATATATATGCCTCATTCTGTTTTCTTTGTTCTAGTGTTGTTTTCCTTTTGAAGAGTACTTGTTCACCATTTCCACAACTAAGGTATTAATGTTGAAATTCAGTGCTTGTCACATCCTTTGAGTTCTCTATCTTAATCTGTTTTAAGTTTTTGTATTTTATTTTATTTTAATTTGTTATGGTTTGTTTTATTTTATACATATGGCATTTTAATGTATTTGCGTATCCACACTTTTTATTAATGGATTTGGTCTTATTCTTTATGTATTCTTTATATGATTGATTACATTGTATTTATGTTTTTAATTATTTATTTGTTCTTTCCCATATACATACTTTTAGCATTATTAATTTATATGTTTTTATGTTTTAGTACCTACTTCGACAACCCCTGATGAAGGTCTCCGAAACACGGCCTGTGTCGGGTTGTAATAGGTCTTAGAATTATTGTTAATAAAGTGTTTTTCCACTCAGATCACGTTTTGGACTGTGAATAAACAGGTGGACAAAGGTGAGTCGGTTGATATTGTGTATCTGGACTTTCAGAAAGCCTTTGACAAGGTCCCTCATCAGAGACTTTTGGCAAAACTAAAGAGTCATGGGATAGGAGGCAGTGTACTATTGTGGATCAGGAACTGGTTAAAAGATAGAAAGCAGAGGGTAGGGCTAAATGGCCAATTTTCCCAATGGAGAAAGGTGAATAGTGGTGTACCCCAGGGATCTGTGCTGGGTCCGCTGCTTTTTGACATATTCATAAATGACCTGGAAAGTGGAATAACGAGTGAGGTTATCAAATTTGCAGATGACACAAAACTATTTAAAGTTGTTAAAATCCAAGAGGATTGTGAAAAATTGCAAGAGGATCTTGATAAATTGGAAGACTGGGCATCAAAATGGCAGATGAAATTTAATGTGGACAAGTACAAGGTTATGCACCTAGGGAAGAACAACCCAAACTATGGTTACACGATGCAAGGTTCCACATTAGGAACCACCACCCAGGAAAAAGATTTAGGCGTCATTGTGGATACCATGTTAAAACCCTCGGCCCAGTGTGCAGCGGCAGCCAAGAGAGCAAATAGAATGCTAGGTATGATAAGGAAAGGAATGGAAAATAAAACAAAAGATATTATAATGCCTCTATATCGTTCCATGGTGAGACCGCACCTTGAATATTGTGTGCAATTCTGGTCGCCGTATCTTAAAAAGGATATAGCGATTTTAGAAAAGGTTCAGAGAAGAGCCACCAAAATGGTAAAGGGGATGGAAGGATACTCCTATGAGGAAAGGCTAAAAAGGTTAGGGCTCTTTAACCTGGAAAAGAGACGGCTGAGGGGAGATATTGTAGAAGTCTATAAATTAATGAACGGAGTGGAACGGGTAAACGTAGATCGATTGTTTACGTTATCAGAATATAGAAAGACTAGGGGACATGCAATGAAGCTACAGGGTAAACTATTTAAGACTAATAAAAGAAAATATTTTTTCACTCAACGTGTAATCAAACTCTGGAATTTGTTACCGGAGGATGTAGTAAAGGCTGTTAGTGTAGCTGGGTTTAAAAAAGGTTTGGACAAGTTCCTGGAGGAAAGATCCATAAACCATTATTAAGAAGTGACCGAAGATATCAATGCTTGACCCAGTACAAGCATTGTGGAACTTGTGTCTCTTGGGGAAACTGATAGGTACATATGACCTAGATTGGCCACTGTTCGAAACAGAATACTGGGCTTGATGGACCTTGGTCTGACCCAGTATGGCATATCTTATGTTCTTATGGCTGTGTATCTATCCCTAGGTGGTAGGGGTGGAATAGTTGCTCCCCCTCTCCCACAGCCTGGGCTAGAAGATCTTACGTGTCTTACATTTGCTTTAGAATCGGATAAAGTGAAGCTTTTTTGGGGTCTAGGGTGAGAGTATTTCCTGATCTTTCTCTTCGCTCAAGGGTTTTGGCCCTGGGCGCTTGCTTCCAACTTACACGTCAGCTGTATGAGAAGAAAGAACAACCTCAATATTACTCCCCTCCCTAGTCTCCAGAAAAGCCAGCAGCTGCTTGGGGGTCAAAAAACAAATAAATGTTTTGTTAATTATAAGCAAAAGATGTAACAGGAAATTTAAGTTGGAAGGAAGCGCCCAGGGCCAAAACCCTTAAGCGAAGAGCCAAAAACTCCCTCCTCCGCAACTGTGTAATTCGTGAAAGATCAGGAAATACTCTCACCCTAGACCCCAAAAAAGCTTCATTAGCATTTCGAAAAAACATTCTAAGAATAAACACTTTATCCGATTCTAAAGCAAATGTAACAAGCAGGGTGGTTCTCTCCATTATAATCTCCAGAGAACTCTCAAGGAGACACGTAAGATCTTCTAGCCCAGGTTGTGGGAGAGGGGGAGCAACTATTCCACCCCTACCACCCAGGGATAGATACACAGCCCTAGTCATAGGAGGGATCTGCTCCGGAGGGATTTTCAATACCTCCCCAAAATATTTTCGAACCATTTCAACCGCTGATAGCACTGGTGACCGAGGAAAACTCAGAAAAAGGAGATTACATCTCCGAACCTGGTTCTCTAGGTATTCCAATTTTCTACCAGAGACATTATTGTCCTTTATTTGGGCATTTACCAAATCCCGAACCTCCCCCCATCTCCCTTTCCAAGCTGGCTATTCTACTGCATTGTACATTAGCCTTAGTAAGGAGCCCACAAGAGTCTCTAACCACATTAATGTCTTTTTTAAAAGTCCCACAAACTCTATTCATGGAGTCATTCAAGGTCGCCAATCCTTCCCATAGCGTTTGCAAAGTAAATGCCGCAGGTCTCACCATAATGGGAAAGTCAGGAAATTCTTCCTTCACCACAGAGGGTACAGACACAGATCGTTCTGCTGAAACCACCGCTTCTCTCAACTGACTCTGGCCCGTTTCCTCAAGGGGAGGATCTAGCTCAGCCAAAGCACCTCCATCTCCCTCCGAAATTGGTGTACTCGCCAAAACCAAAGCCGAGGACAGAGCAGCAGCTGAGACCAAATTTCCTGGCCGCGGCGGGGGTGTCCGCTCAATCGAAGACAGCGAGACACTTAAGACGCTCTGGGGCGAAACTCCTTCCACTGCCCCAGCCAAAGACGTTGCTCCAACGCGTTGGTCAAAACCACACTCTCCGAGCGTTCGCTGGCCGGTCAAGCTTGAAGTTTTCTTGCCCGGAGGTAGGGCGGCTTGTTTTCGCTTCCTCCGTCCCATTTCGACGGCAGCGGCTCGACAGATTGGCAACACTCAGGAAGGCAGCTCACCCGACCACGCTCACATCCGCCATATTGGTTACTCCCCGGAAGATCGGCAGTAGTGTTTTTGAAACGTGTGTGGAGAAGACCAAGTGGCAGCTTTGCAGACATCGCTCAGTGGGACATTGCGAAGGTTGGCAATAGAGGTAGAAGGCGCTCTGAGCCGGTGCAGGCCCACTCTCGGACGCTCCTGGGTACCTGAAGGGTCAAGGCAGAAGGCCACGCAGGCTGTGACCCAATGAGAGAGCGTTCTCTTGTTCACAGGCCTTCCGGGTCTTTTCGGGTCGAAGGACACGAACAGTTGCTCGCCCTACCGGACAGGTTGCATTCTGTGCAGATAGATCCGGAGGGCTCGAAGACAGTCCAGAGTGTGCAATCGTCGTTCTTCGTCTGATGTATGTGGTTCATGAAAGAACGAGGGAAGTTCGATGGACTGGTTGACGTGGAAAGCAGAAGGCACTTTGGGTACAAACCTCGGGTTGGTCCATAAGGAAGCATGAGTTTGGTGCAGCTGCGTGTAAGGAGGATGAGAGACCAGCGCTTGCAGCTCACTGATCCTCCTGGCCGAAGCGATGGTTACCAGGAAAAGTGTTTTCCATGCGACAAACTTCATCTTGGCTGATTGGAGTGGTTCTAAGGGCTCCTGTGTCAGACGTTGCAGGACTGTGTTGAGGTCCCAAGTCGGGACCGGGTGTCTTATCGGAGGCTTCAGGTTCGTTAGGCCTTTCATGAAGCGTGCCGTGAGGGGCAGTGCCGCAATGGAGCTAGCCCCTTCAGGCGGAGCATGGAAAGCTGCTATTGCCAAAAGATGTACCCGGATGGACTGGGTTTTCAGACCGAGGCTGGATAAAGAACTACGGTATTGCAGGACGTTGGGTAGCGGGCAAGTGATGGGATCAAGGCCTTGAGCCGCGCACCAGATGCTGAATCTCTTCCATTTGAGCCCGTAGGACTTTCTGGTAGAAGGCCTTCTGGCTGCTAGAACCACGTCTTGTACTTCAGAGGGTAGCTGGAGTATAGAGAGGTTTAGCCGTTCAACCTCCAGGCAGTGAGAGCTAGGGCTCCGAGATTGGGGTGCCATGTGCTGCCTCCGTTCTGCGATAGGAGGTCCTGCCTGAGCGGCAAGCGTACCGGGGCTCCGCATGCCAGGCGCAGGAGGAGGGTAAATCACATCTGGTGTGGCCAGTGGGGCACAATTAGGATGGCGTGGGCTTTGTCGCGGACTGTCCTTTGAAGTGTCGCTGGGATGAGGGGGGTCGGGGGGAAAGCATAGACGAGAGACCACTCCCTCCAGCACATGTCAAATGCATCCGCCGCCAACCTCTTGGTTGATGGGTGCCTGGAACAGAACAGAGGGCACTTGGTATTCTGTTCCGTGGCAAACAGGTCGATGTTCGGTGCTCCCCATAGCTGGAAGAGACTGTTGGAGACCTCTGGGAGAAGAGACCATTCGTGAGGTTGCAGCTGTCTGCTGAGCTTGTCCGCCAAGATGTTCTGATCTCCCGGGAGATAGGAGGCTCTCAAACTGCATATGTTCTTTAAGGCTGGGAACCATATCCGTAGCGCTTCCCGGCAGAGGGAGCGAGAGGCCGTGCTCCCTTGTTTGTTGATGTAATACATGGCTATTTGGTTGCCGGTCTGAATGAGGATGGTGTTGCCTCGCAGTTGCTGGAGGAAGGCTGTGAGAGCGTATCTGATGGCTCTTAGCTCGAGCAGGTTGATGTGCAGGAACTTCTCCTGCGGAGACCACGCTCCCTGTGTGCTGAACTGCCGCAGGTGAGCACCCCAGCCGGCGGTGGATGCATCCGTGGTGAGGATCACTTGATGCTCGGGCGGGTGGATGTCCTTGCCCCCTGATAGGTTGTTCGATTGGGTCCACCAGCGAAGCTGAGCCCTGATCTGTGAGATCATAGGGATGCGTTTGGAGAGGGGCTGAGAGTGTTGATTCCAGTGCGTATGTAGGTGCCACTGGAGTGGACGCATCCACAACCTTGCCATGGGAAGGACTGATGTAGTCGCAGACATGTGGCCCAGCAGACATAGTAGGGACCTCGCTGACGAGGTTTCCTTCACTGTCGCCCTGCATGCTAGGGAGGTGATGGCAGCTAGTCTGCGGTTGGGAAAATAGGCTTTTGAGGCCTTGGTGTCTATCACGGCTCCAATGAATTCCAATCTCTGGGAGGGCGTAAGATGCGACTTGTGGACGTTGACGACAAACCCCAGTGAGGCGATCAGTGACGTGGTTCTCCGCAAGGACTCCAGAAGCTCCGGAACTGATGGGGCCGTGAGGAGCCAGTCGTCCAGGTACGGAAAGATGGACACATTCTGCTTGCGGAGGTGTGCCGCCGCCACGGCCACACACTTCGTGAAAACTCGTGGAGCAGGGGACAGTCCGAAGGGAAGGACTTTGTACTGGTAGTGTTGTGCCAGTACATGGAAGCGGAGGTACTTCCTGTGTGATTTGTGGATGCTGATATGAGTGTAGGCATCCTGTAGATCCAGGGATGCCATCCAGTCGTCTGTCTGGATCAGGGGAAGGATGGAGTTGAGGGAGTACATCCTGAATTTTTCCTTGACTATGAATCTGTTGAGGCTGCGGAGGTCGAGGATGGGGCGGAAGCCGCCCATCCTCTTGGGAATCAGAAAATATCTGGAGTAGAAGCCACAATTCCTTTCTCCAGGGAGGTACCTCCTCTATAGCGCGGGTGGCTAGCAGGTTTAGCAGTTCTGCGGCCATCGTCAGGCGCAGGTGTGAAGGTGTGTCGCTGACGGGGTGATTGCACTGACTTGGTGGGGTTGCAAAGCGCAGGCAGTAGCCTTCTCGGATGATCCGTAGAACCCAGGAGTCTGAGGAGATCCGCTGCCATTCTCGGAGAAATTGTGTCAGGCGACCCCCAATGTGGGTGGTTGCCCGAGATTCGCCGTCAAAAGGAGGGCCCACTTTTGTTCGCGGGGGCGTTATTGGACTTTTTCTGCTTCCGGTCCCTCTGGGAGTTGCGCTGATGTGAGGGGCCATGGTAAGAGTTGTACTTGTACCTCGTGTTCTGCCATCTCCGATTGGAGGGGTATCTTTTGTTGGAGCTGTAGTATGGCTTCTTCTGGGAATTGTTTTTCTGAGTGCCGCTGTGGCGCTCGAAGCCGTCCTCGGCCAGAGTCTGGAGCATGGTACAATGCTCCTTCATATCGTTTACCATATCTTTGACTTTGTCTCCGAAGAGGGAATCACCCGTGCAGGGTGCATCCGCAATCCTGTCGTGGGTGTCGTCACGCAGTCCGGATGCCTTTAGCCAAGCCCACCGCCTCGCGGAGATCGCTGTACCAGCAGTTCTCAACGCAGTGTCAAAAGCGACGAAGGTCACGCTGGCCATATGCTTGCTGCATTCGGACATATCCGTGAGTGTTCTGGATGGGTGCAGCTTGAGCTTCTTTCAGAAGCGATGCAATGGAGGCTTTAAAGTCCGTCATGCATGCGTCTTGGAAGAGGACTTGTTGGAACTGATGTGCTGCAATCTTTGCATTGAGCATGGCTCCTTGGAAGACTTTCTTCCCGATATCATCAAGGAGTTTGTGGTCTCTACCGGGTGGGCTGTTGGCATGGGTGCGCGAGGATTTTATACGCTTGAGGGCTGCAGATACCACAATGGATTGGTGAGGTAGTTGGGGGGCTGTGAAACCAGGAACAGGTTGCATCTGATACTTTGATTCAAGCCTCCTAGGAAATGGTCTGCCGGAAGCTGGGGTCAGCCATAGCCTCAAGTGATTATCACGCAAAGTCTGGTGTATAGGCAGGGCAAAGGTAGGCTTCGGGGTAGCAAGGTATTTTAGAACCTCCGGTACCGGTGCGCTGTCGTCGGCTGTGCCCTTCAGGGACAAGGTGGAGGCCAGCTTGCTAAGGAACTTAGGGTATGTTAGGTCCTCTGGAGGGGGAGGGGGTCCTCCACCTCCATGGTGCGTCTGCCCTCTGAGGTTGATAGCTCGTTGGATGCAGAGCCCACAACTGCCTCCTTTATGTCATGCTCTTCGGCTGTAGTGTCCGTGGAGGGCTCTACTGCGGACCGCTTCTCTGGGGTGGAAGTCCTGATAACCGGATTGGCTGTGGCTGCCTCCTGGAGCTCCAGCGGTTTAGCCACAGAGGGAGCTGTTAGATCAGGAGGTGGAGGGGTGATCAGAGAGGATGGCTGTCTTATAAGCTGGGACAACAAGTTCAAAATGCTAGTGAGGCTTGATCTGCCGCTGGACTTACTTCTGCTGCTATGTCCAGGACTGGAGGAGTTAGAGAGCCTTCGTTGTGCACTTCGATGACTCCGGTGCGCGTTGTCTTTCCTTTGGCAGTGTGGGGAGCGGTGATAGGGCTTTGAACGCTTGTTCCTGCTTCTTCTGCAGCTGGAAGCGCTACTACTACTTGTGGCGCGCGCCCCCCACTAGGCGATCGCCTAGTAGGGACGGGCGTCCATCTTGTATCCCTTTATCTCAAAGGTGTAGTTGTGTATTTAAAGTAGACCAAGTGGATGTTAAAGCACCCAGGAATTTTATTGGGTTAATCTAGGTCAGCTTGGTAACAGTCTTTGAAGAAGCTTTCAGACTCAGCAAAAGAAACAAGGATATTTTCTCCAAAATAAAGTAAATGCAGTGTGTTTCAGTGGAGTTGTTTACAACAAACTTCTTTCCCTTTTCCTTTAAGAGATTTCTTACTTCAGAATTAACAATGGTACTTGTAGCTAAAGCATACAACCGAGATCAGTAATGCTGCCAGCTCCCTTTTAGCTGCTTGCAATTAAAACAGTCCTCAGCTGAGTAGCACAGAACTTGATTGCACTATCCACTTTCCTTTAGCAGGCAACCCATGTAATTCAACATAAGATTCCTTTTTCTCTCTTTCACTCTTCCAGCTGTAACAAACTGGTAACTGCTTTCTGAACTCTTCCTAATACTTTGCTTCCTTTACTCAGCGGCAACACATACAGCACATTCCATTTCAGAGCAGGTGGAGCCCGGGTCATCCTCCCTACAATCCACCTCCATGCTTTCTTCTGAGCTGCCTGATGGGGAAACTTGGAAACGTTCAGGTACTTTAAGGTTTATGTCCTTTAAAAGCTTAAACAGCCTATCCCATTGCACTGCCCTCCCTTCCTTTGGATGAACACTAGCAGGCTTTTCTTGTTTAGCTTTCTTTATAAAACCCTTCTTTCTGTTCTGGGTTTTTGCAGGTATAATCCTCTCCTCAGAATCTGAGCAAGAGTCATAAGCATTAGCTTTCTCTGTTTTCTTTCTCCTACCTTGGAGCTTTACTGTGGGAGTTTCACAGCCGTGGCTTCTGTTGGCTGTAGCTATCTCTGCCTCAGAGCTACTCAGGGAATCACTGCAGGATTTTCTCTCAGCTTTCTTGGGTTTCCTCTGCCTGAAGACACGCCTTTCTTCAGAGGAGTCTGAGCCTTCCTGTCTTAGCTTCTCCACCGCCAGCCTTCTGTCTCTCTCCCTCTTGCCACTGTGTTTGGTCCTCTCCCTGGAGCGTTGTCTGCTGCTCTCTTGGCTGCCCTTGTTCTTGCCCTTGCTGCCACTCTTCCTGCCTCTGCTGTTCTCTGTTTGCTCAAACTTAAATGTTGGGCAGTGTACCTCCCCCCTGACTCCACCCCCAGGTGTCTCCTATCCTTACCTAGGGTTACCATGGAGTCTGGGCGGGGCTTTGGCCTAGCTCTACAAACCTGGTTTCTTTCACTGCCTTTACTTTGGTATGTGTTTTCAGGTGCGCCCATCCCCCGCAAAGAGGAAAAAGTCTCTTTTCTCTTTGTTTCCCCAGGCTGGGCTACACTCTCCTTACCACATACTACTGCTGCTAACGCTGGAGTAATGACGTCTTCTGCCCCTGCTCCTCCTCCGACTTTTGGATCGGCGTGTTCTGCCTCCGTGATGCCGGCGCGGGGGTGTTTTAGCACCGATGGAACTCCCGGCGCCGATGTGTAAGTTCTGGGGTGCCGGCAGAGAGGAGGGGCTGCGTAGATGGCTCGAGCGTCGGTGCCGATGGCTGCGCTCCCTGCTGTGTCCTGTCGAGGCTTCCAGGGCTAAAGTCCCACCCCTTAGGTGGGCGGAGCTGGAGGACTGCAGACCGCCACCATCTTGGGTGGCCGCATGGATTCCCTCAGCGGTGCTAGGCATCCCCGCGGCGTTGGAGAGGCCGGGGGAGTCAGCGGTAGCCGCGGATCGCCTCAGAGATGTCGGAGGGGTGGAGATATATCCCACGGCTGCACGACAGGGGATAGAGGCTGCAGCGGGCACATCCGAAGCCGGAGCCAGCAACGAGCAGACAGCCGGGACAGGAACAGCAGCAGAAGTCGAGGGAAGTAGAAAATTAGCAGAAGTACTTGCGATTTCGTTCAGGTAATCATTTAGAGCGTGCCATCTGGACCTCTGGGCCCTGGGGGACATTTTCACGCAATGTTCGCAGTTCTCCACGTTATGGTCAGTGCCCAGGCAGCGCAAACAGGTACTATGTGTATCGGTGCTGCTCATTTTCCTCTTACAGTGGTGGCATTTTTTAAATCCAGGTTTCGTCATTTTCTCGATTCTTGCTTGGATATTGTTGGATAGAGAGCAGAGTCCGTCTTGCAGGCAAGGCGGAAGGAAGAATACTGGCCGGGCTAGGGGGCGGGCCGGTAAGGTGGGCTACCTCGGCATGCTCAGAAAGGTTCACCTTTCTGAGCTCTAGAGAGCACTTCCGTACCTATGGCGCCGCCCGGAGGACGTCACCATGTGTGGCTCACGCAATCCTGCTAGTCCATGGAGAAAGGCGGTCTCTGTCCCAGGACCTTTTTACACTTAAGTCAGGTGCTTTGCTTGTTATAGATGTATTGATGCTATGGATTGATATTGAAATTTGTACCTTATAAGTTAAAAAGCAAAGCTTGTGATGTTACAGACCTGGCAAGATAAATAAAAAATTCCCATGCTCTTATGGTGGCACGAGCAATTTGTTTAAGGTAGGTCCTGTATGTATGTTGGGGTTGAACACAAACAGCCAAACAAAATTAGAAAAATTCCCCAAATAATCGTAGGAGAAGTCCAGAAAAACCCCAACAGTGGCCAGACTGAGAAGGTCATAGAAGGCATCAGCGAGGAAGGCTGCAACGGACTCCATGCATGCCGAATGGTCGTCTTCCAGGAGCAACTGAATCCACTGGAGTAAGGCTCGAGCTGCCAGTCCCCCCACAGGCAGAAGTCTACACTGCCAGTAATGATGCTGAGAAGACTGTCTTTAGAAGTCCTTTGACCTTGCCGTCGTGAGTATCCTGGAGCGCAACACCCCCTTCCACTAGAATGATAGTGTGCTTGGTCACTTCCAGAAACGGTCCTCCATCTGACCCGTCTGAGATGGGTGCCAAAGCGTGCTCCTAGGAACTCCAAGGACTGGGCGGGGCAGAGACAGCTTTTGGTGTGATTGGCCATCCAGCCCAGATGCTTGAGGAATGAGACGACTTGGAAGATGGTCTCTGGATGCTACTTTGCCCATATTATCCAAACATCCAGGAATGGGTGAATGTGGATTCTCTGTTTCTGCAGGGCTGCCGCCACTACCATGACCAAGTTGGAATTCTTGCCCTCAGACCGGCGTTGAGTAGCCTGTTTCGAACAGTTCGATCAGTAACGGACATACCAAGATCCATTAGTTCCTGATTGATGTCCTTGGCAGATGATTTACGATTTTTAAAGCCAGCCTAACAATCATTCTATCAGTTTTTGGAGTTGTAGACTTTTTCCTTCCTCTTCCCTTCTGAGTTGCAACACTTTCAGTGACTTTGAAGCGAGCACACAACTTTTGTACACCAGATGCTGTCACTCCATGGCCCATCTTCTGAGCGATTTCATGAAAGCTGTACCCCTCATTTCTCAAAGTAATGGCTGCTGCTCTCTTTTTAGGAGACCAGTCAACCCTCTTTGTTGCTGCCATCATTAATCTACAAAATACAACATATTCCAAACTGGAAACTTTTTATTAAGCATTTGTCATTTTTTTAATATTTTCGCTAATAAATAAAATAAATTTGTAAAAATAACAAAAGTACAAATATGACTTCGATACAGCTTGTATACACCTGGCAGTATAGCACACATTATCTGAAGCGTCAGCTTATACATGAGATTCTGCATAAATCCTGCTTAAAGTGGATCGACAGTTTCATGAAAAATATCATTTTCCTGAGAAAAAGACATCAATTATCTTGTCTGACTCCAAATCTAAGTTTTTTCTGATAAATGTTGATGATATTCGTTTGTAATATGTTCCCAAATGTTATAGCAACAATCTGCATAAAGTATCTAATATATAGAATACTTAATTAACGTAAGTAAGACAGATATTATCGCGGAGAGCTCAAATTTTACAGGTGTATCCACAATTTTTTCCACTAGTGTAAGCACATAGCCGTAGCAGACAATATTGAGAACCCACTAATCAACGGTGATTCCTCCCACTTGTGGGCAAACAGGGCCAGCCAACCCCCCCACCACCAGCGGTGTCCCGGAGTGGGCCTGAAGATAGTCAGTGGGAGGAATGGCCAGGGCCAGAGAACTTCGCAGGGACGGAGAAAAAGAGTCTGTTGCCTGGCAGACCCCTCAAAAGGCTGTGATTTAGAGGCAGATCTGTTCAATGAGGGCCCCGAAGACCTATCTGATTGGTAGTGCCAAGCATTGCAGAAACACAGCCTAGAGGAGGAGGAGAAAGGTAATGAAAACAGGGGCTGGAACAGCGATTACCTGACTTCGGCTTATCTTCTGGTAAGCACTGAGGCTTGACCTCTCCTAAATCTTTAACCAGTTTTTCAAGGTCCTCCCCAAAGCAGCTTGCCCTTAAAAGGGAGCTTAGCTAGACGGGCCTTCGAAGCCGAATCTGCAGACCAGTGATGAAGCCTGAGTCAACGACGAGCTACCACAACTGCTGCTGATACCCCGAGCCCTTTAGAGTATCGAGGGTCACCTGAGTCTGGTGATCCTGGTCCACCAGACTGGCCTCATCGACTGTGGTACCTGGACATAGCCTGTCTCCTCACCTCCCAGCCCCTGTGCCTCGGGGGCAGGAGAGGCTTACTACGGCATAAGGGCTATTCCCTGTTGAAGAACAGGCAGCTCTCCACCTCATGCCTGGCTCTGGTATCTCTTTGAGAACTGGTGTCGTCAATGTCGCCTTTCCCCATCAACTCTAGTCTTCCTTCAAGAGGGAGTTGAGAGGCAATTTTGAGAAGCTCCTCCACCTTCTGGTCTTGTTGATCCAGCAGAGCTGCACTGTGGTGTGTTTGGTAACTGTAGTCAACACTGTGTCAACCTTCAGATATGACAACCAATTTTTGAGGTCCTCAGGGGACCAGAGATAGAGCTGGCCCAAACGTCTAGCTGTATGGAGGGATGCCTCAGGCGAGTTCCATTTGAGAGACCCCATCTGTTGTAGTTCCTGAGGGAACGGGAAGGTCTTTGATGGTTTCCTGATGTCCCGTAGGATAGGATTCACCTGAAAGGGAGTCTGAGCCGCCTCCTGTCCTTGCAGGTCAGAGAGGCATGAGGCATCTATAACTTGCATGATTAAGGCTGAAAGTTCCTCCTTGATGAACAAGCGAACATCCCAAGCCTCCTCCTGATCCTTCCCCTGATTGTCTGAGGGAGTCCATTCCCCATCATTTTCATGAACAGAAGAGTTTTGGCTATCTTTGTTGGAGAGATGATCCTGCACGGCTGTCTAGTCATGGGAAGCCCAAGAGATTTCCTTCGGAGGATGCATCAGAGTCAGAGGGCTAAGATAGTCTGTAGCACACTTCTTTCCTAGGCATGGTGACTCTGACTCAGTCGTGGTTTTAGAGGAGGAGGAGGGACCCCCTGCCTTGAGGTCCCCCACCTTGGGAAGAAGATGCTGATGTCCAAAGATACCAAGCCTGTTTGAACAGAGACAGAAAATATGCAGAATCCTGATCTGCGTCACCTGTACTGGACTGCTGAGGGAGCAAGAGGGGCAGAGGGGGGCACCCCCGAGTGAGAAACCAGAGACATATTCCTAACTGTTAAGTTGGAGGAAGCTGGCACATCCGGCATGGAAAATGCAGAAACCGTTTGCTCAGCCTTGTCCAGTGCTGAATGCAAGGAATCCTGCGCTGCCCTTGAAGACTCCCCCAGATGATCTATGCACATGGAGCACAGCCAGTCCATTAAAACACAACGCTTCCCGCCACAGGCAATACACCGGGTTAGAGAAGAAAGGCATCATGTCTGCCAGCTACCCATGGTGTTGCTTGCTGTTCTGGAAGCTGTGCCAGGCACTGGAGAGCAGGGAAGGAATCAGAGCTGATTGCAAAATGGCCGCTACAGCGTTTGAAAAACTGTGCGACAACCAAATGAGCAGGAAAAATGGCGGAAAGGAGCTTCACGGCAGGCCTGAGCTGCTAGAGAAGGGCGGCGGGGAAGTAACCTGGTCCGGGGCGCAGAGAACGCTGATGGTGAAACAGGGAAGAGGGGGGGGCCAAAATCACTTACTGCAATCTTCCGCAAAGCAGCCGCCGAAGGAGACATGCAGGGTTAGAGCACTGAAAGCTGTCATGTCAGCACCAGGCTTTTAATCAGTGAATTACAGTTAGAAAATAAAAAAGGGACGTTAACAGGGATCTCCTCTGGCTGCTACAGGATTGAAGGCTCTCTCCTGAAATGTGCTCTACTGGTCCTCCTGACCAGGAGGCGTGTTCCCCTTTTTAAAGAGCTATACAGCTCCTCTTGACCAGGAGCTGCACACTGTAGACCAGGCTTTTAGTGGGAAACTTCAAGGGGAACACCTTCTGTGAGCCCTTGAAGATCTCCACAGAGTCAATCTCCACTGGCAGAGTACCCTTAGCCTCTTAGAATGGCAGGCTGCCAAGAGTAGAGAAGCAGACACCCATCATGTGCTGGAGACCGAGAAATACGGAGGGTGACACCTAGGGGAGCCTCTCTATATGCTGCAAGGCGGTAAACTTAAAAGTAACATCAGGAAATACTTTTTCACTGAAAGGGTGGTGGGTGCTTGGAATGCCCTCTTGTTGGAGCTGGTGAGGGCAAATACAGTGATGGAATTCAAGATGGCATGGGACAGATACAGTGGATCCCTTTATAGCAAGAGGATGCACGGAGCGACAGGTACAACCCTAAACACAAACAGAGGGGGGGGGGGGTGACCTGCACGGAGCAGCAGTTACAATCACTCTAGCCACCTTACTGGGCCAACTAGATGGACCATATAGGTCTTTATCTGCTGTCACATACTATGTTACTATGGATTCCCACACTTACAGAATCCTCTGAAAAGGAGGTAGAGGATTTCACACTCTCTGAAGCCTGCATAGACAGCAAGAGTTAACCTGAAGTTCCTAAATCTGATTCCTTAACTGCTGAAAGAAAATCCTATAAAAGACAAAGAGCTTCAAATAACATAAAAGGCCTGTATCTTTGAACACAAGAAAGCTTGGGAAGCATGAATACTAACAAATGTGTATCACTCTCAGAAGGGACAACCATAAGTGGAGATGACCATAATTTAAAAATGAGACATTATAACTTGGAGCAGAGCCATAGATCAAAATATAAAACATAGCTGCAAGATATCAACCTTCAACTAACATTGTGAAAACATGTTTGTAATATTTTTTTTAAATTCCTTAGACAGTAACATATGCACCAATAGAGAGCATCATAATAAAATCAGGTAACAATAATTCATAACGGGTAGTGAATGTGATATCAAAAGAGAATCAAACATGGCTGCCTAAGAGAGAAAGGAAGACAGACAAGACAAGATCACCAACAAATCAGTCAACTGCTATGTTTAACTGGTCATCTATATCACTTACTAGATGAGAAAAGGACACCATTTCCTTTATGGGTTCCGATTTTAATGTTTAATGGCCACACAGAATAAAGTTGCTCACACTATTATTGCAGCTATTGGTTTTAATGGTGTCCCCAGCCATGGCTGAGCTACCATTAAACACAATGAAAAAAGGGCAGGAGCAGTCCAATCACAACTAGCTCCCCTGTTAGATGTTGAGAAATAAAATTGGAACAAGCAAGAGTTTTAAAAAACTATATTTACCTATGTAAAAAAGCATTCCAAAGCATTAGAGACACACATCAAGGTTACATATTAACAACCACACTCTAACCACCCCAGCATTCAGTGACTGACACACTGATCTGGGCAGTGTTTAGAGAAACAGAGATAGAATAAAAAGTTGACAGAGGCATGTGTTCTTAAGCCCATCCAGTAGAGTCAATCTATTATATGCCATAACTTCACAGGGACAAAAGCAGTGTTAAAACACAGATCTGACCAGAAACATCCCACTCCACTTCACGTTAGACTAGCACAGGTCCCAGGAGCAATGGCAATGCCCTGAGGACTAAAAGTCACATGAGCGAGTGTCCTCCACTGGCTAGAACTCCATTCCCTGCCCTTCTGTAGGACTGTCCAAGTCATGGTTCTGGATGTACTTCATTACTGTCTTAGGCAGAAAGACCTGCAGGAAATGGAAGAAGTCCTGGAAGAGAGCCACTGGGTCTTGAAGAGAGGTAAAATGTAAACTTGTTCTGCAGTCCTGGCTAGTGGCACCAGTATTGATAATGCAGACTCTGAACGTCAGCAAGGGTTGTGCTGGCCCATTCCCATGCTCCTGCCGTGCGATGGCTTCCGTTACCTCAGCTTCCACCTGCAAACTGTCAATATCCTGGCAAGAATTGGGAACAGCACTACGCTGAAGTTCTCGACGCATTTTCCGTCGCCCTAACCAGACTCTGTGGCAGAGGGTGCAGTGCCAACTAACTCTCTCCTCCCTGGAATTTATTGCTTCCAGCCGTGATCTTTTACTGTCTGGCGCCAATGTGCCTTCCTCCATCAGGGGACGCTTGGCTCCAACACAAGGCTCTTTCTCTGAAGAGACAGCCTGTTCAGAATCAGCCATATTTTCACCACTTTCATCCTGGAACACACTGCACCTCAGCACATTCTGCAGCACAAAGCGCAGTGCAGTGCAGACTGTCTGAAAGCAGACCTGCTGCACATGCTTTGTACCACATAAGTCCCTGCGCTGCTGCTCTGTTAGGACTAAGAGAGGGGAAGAAAGGGAGATCACCAGCCCGCCCTCTGCAGTAGGTTCCTCCTCTGTGGTGGAGACCTCTGTATTGTCCCCACGCTGAAAGAGCCTAACAAGCCCCCAGGACTTCCCCTTGTTGGATTTTCGCTGGTACTGAAGGCTACGGCAATATTTAGCTGCATCCCGACAACGGTTCTGGAAGCGCACAGCTATTTTCTCATTCACATTCCCTGCCACATTGTGGCTCAGCTCGAAGGGGTCCTGGATGTTGAGGGCTCCCAGTTTCAGCCTAGCACTGGTGTCTGAAGCCAGGATATCCCTCAGTGGCAAAGCTTGGCCCTCCTGCAGTGAGATCACAGCACTGGCAAAGTCGTAATCAGCAAAGACATGGAAAAACTCAGCCAGAAGGGAACCTGCAGGAATGAAGCAAAGTCAGGATCACATCATTTCTTAAAGCTAACAGGACAACTGCCATAACAACACTCACTAATTCAGCCAGCTCAAAAACATCTGGTCTCTCTCTCACCCTTAAGTTGTGATATTTACTTCTACATCTTAAGGACACAGACAGGTATTTGGATTTCAGACTTACCAACTCACCTTTTCCAAGTCATATATAAGGCAGGGTTTTTGGATATCTCCAATGAATGTGTATCGCAGGCCTCAACAAATTTTCCTGGAATCTAGGAGCCAATCTAAAAATCTAGGTGCTGGCCACCGAAACGTAGGTCACAGTGCATGCTTTCACTCCCCAAAAAGCTGGTATTACAGTTATTTATTTTAGGTTTTAGAGCCCGATTTACTGTTTTCCCATTTTCCATGGAAGAGAGCTTAATAAATCAGTCTCTCAATGGGCCACTGCACAGTGCTAATAGAAGGCAGCGGCTCCACTTTTTCTCCTCCTTCTCCCACCACTCCCATGGACTCTTTAAGCTACACGTGTGCTGGGATGGAGGTGGAGTGTGTGAGACAGAGGTTGGGTGCCCAAGCATGTGTGGTGAGAAGGAGGTGGGGTGCTTTTTTACACCAACACATTGTGCCTTTTACTTCCAATGCATTCATCTCTTCACCCTCTAACTCCTTGCACGCTTCCCTTCCTCCCCCAATTCAACTCCTTTACTGCTATCCCTCATCCAACCCAAACTCTGATTCTCTTTCCAGACTCTTTCCTCCCTCCTCCCCCTTGCACTCACCCCCTGCCCTCCATTTCCCCCATTGTTTGTTATTTATTTAAAAAAAATATTGCCAGCTTTTTTTTTTTTTTTTTACAGGTTGGACATACACACTGGGTACTAGCCGTGGTTGCTGCAGCATTTCTGCCTGTGAGAGATGAGATCTCCAAGGGCAGACACCGTCAGTACTGGCCATGTGTTCTGAGTCAAAGGCATCAAGTCTGATTTTTCAGTTACCATGGCGACCTGGCACATGGGGTTTGTAGAGCCATGGTGTATTGTATCAAATCTGTATATGATGGAGGCAGCATGAATTCAGATCTCCCTTACATATTCAATAGGGTTGCCCTGAAAAAGCATAGTTACTCACCTGTAACAGGTGATCTCCGGGAACAGCAGGAATTTAGTCTTCACATATGGGTATCGTCGGTACAGACGGAGCCTGCGGGGGAATGCTCCCCAGCGTCCAATAGGAAAGCTTTTTGGAGCATCCCACAGCAACTACGTGCTGCCTTCCCGCCTTTCCCAACTGTTCCTCTCCAGTTGAGTTTAAAGCTGAGACAAAAGAGAGAGGGAAAGAGAGAAAGAGAGAGACAGAGAGATACAACTCCTAGGGGAGGTGGGTGGGTTGTGAAGACTAAATTCCTGCTGTTCCCGGAGATCACCTGTTACAGGTGATTAACTATGCTATCTCCAGGAACAAGCAGGAATGTAGTCTTCACATATGGGGACTCCCTAGCTGCAGATGCCAGGGAGAAACCCCAGAAGTTGTGTGCCCTTGTGAAAGGGCTCCACTTCCCCCCATGGATCTCTGGCATCTTATCAGGGATGGTGGGTAGGAGTTGATTATGTATGGAACAGGTGTTGAAGAACAGCCTGACCAAACAAGGCATCCCGGCGGGAGTCCTTGTCTAAGTAGTAATGGGCTGTGAAGGTATGAACCGAAGCCCAAGTAGCTGCTCAGCAGATGCCGTCAATAGACACAGAGTGAAAATGAGCCATAAAGGCTGTCATGACTCTCACATTGTGAGCTGTGACATGGCCTTCCAGAGGAAGGTTTTTACTCTCATAGGCAAAAGATATACAGTTGGACAGTGTTCTTTTGGAGACTGGAAGTCCCAAATGACTAAGATCAAAAGCAACAAAAAGTTGAGAGGACTTACTATGTTGCTGTGTCCTTTGTAAGTAAAAGGCCAAAGCCCTTTTACAATCCAAAGTATGAAGATTCCTTTCTGCATTTGAGGCATGAGGCCTTGGGAAGAATACAGAAAGGTAAACCGCTTGGTTTAAATGAAAAGGTGACAACACCTTTGGCATAAAGTGTGGATGAGTCCTAAGGACTACCTTATCATGATGGAACCTTGTATAAGGAGGATCAGCCACCAATGCTTGCAATTCACTGATGCGACGTGCTGATGTGATTGCAATAAGAAAGATGACCTTCCAGGAAAGGAATTTCAAGGAGGTAGTGGCTAATGGTTCAAAAGGCGGTTTCATAAGCTGCCCAACAACCAAATTTAAGTCCCATGCCACCGGCGGTGGCTTAATGGGAGGCTTAGTTAAAAGAAGGCCTATCATAAATCTTGCTATTGCCCATTTAGAGGCTTGAAAGAAGCTGCAATAGCACTCAAATGAACTCTCACTGAATTGGTCTTAAGCCCTGCATTTGATAAATGAAGGAGATACTCCAGTAATGATTCCAGAGGTATCACAAGAGGGTTAAGACCCTTCTGCGAGCACCATATGGTAAACCTTTTCCACGTGAAAGCATAAGAGCGTCTTGTGGAAGGCTTCCTGGAAGCATAAAGGATATCCTTTAACTGCTGAGAAAGGTTAAGACCGTGAAGTTCTAGGCTTTCAGCAACCAGGCCCTGAGATGCAGACTGGGGATTGGGATGCCACAGCATCCCGTCCTCTTGAGAAAGGAGATCTGGAGCAGATCCTAACTCCAGAGGCAGAGCTTGAGAGAGAGGTAGGAGCAGAGGGTACCACATTTGCCGTGGCCAATGTGGAGCTATGAGAATCATATGACCTCTGTCTCTCTGAAGCTTGAACAGGGTTTTGGGAATTAGGGGAATGGGTGGAAAGGCATACAGAAACTCCTGGCCCCAATGGAGAAAGAAAGCATCCCTGGCCTGACAACCCTGAACTGGAATTCTGGAACAGAACCGGGGAAGTTTGGCATTCAGCAGACTTGCGAAGAGGTCTATGTCTGGGGTTCCCCAAATTTGGAAACTTTTGGCCACCTGGTCTGCATGGAGAGACCATTCGTGTGGAAGCAGAACTCGACTAAGTCTGTTTGCCCAAGAGTTTTGAATGCCTGGAAGATACACCGCAAGGAGATGAATCTGATACTCTCTGGCGAGGGCCCATAGTCGCAAAGCTTCGTTGCATAGCGACAGAGAGCTTGTTCCGCCATGCTTGTTCACATAGAACATGGCTACTTGATTGTCCGTTTGAACTAGGACTGTCTTGTAGCTGAGCTGGGTGTGGAATACTTGAAGAACAAGGAAGATTGCTCTGAGTTCCAGGAGATTGATATGTAGATAGGTCTCCTGTGGAGTCCAGGTACCCTGGGTAGAGAGGCCGTGCAGGTGGGCTCCCCAACCCACCTGTGAGGCATCTGTTGTTAGAGTGGCTTGGGGTGGAGGTTGCTGAAAAGGGGACCCCACCAAAAGGTTTTGGGGTGATTGCCACCATTGGAGGGACAAAATAAAGCGATCTGAGTTTGCTATTTTGTCGGACAGGCAACCTGACGCCTGAGTCCATTGAGTGGATAAAGTCCACTGGGCTGCCCTCATATGGAGGCAAGCATAAGGAACCACATGCACGGTGGATGCCATGTGGCCTAGCAATCGTAACATTTCCCGAGCAGTGAGGTGAGGTTTTAGCACTGCTTGGGAAGCTAACTGCACAATGCGAAGGGAGCGGGGCTGTGGAAGGTAGGCCCTTGTCTGTCTGGTATCCAGAAATGCTCCTATAAACTCTAGGGAGTGGGAGCAAGATTGGATTTTGGGAAGTTTATGACAAGTCCCAAATACTGAAGGATGCGCATTGTGCGAGAGAGAACAACCCTGGCCTCTGGCTCTGAAGGGGCTCGAATGGGCCAGTCATCTAAGTAAAGGAAGACGAATATTCCTAGGGTGCGAAGAAATGCTGCCACCACAGCCATGCATTTTGTGAACACCCTTGGTGCAGAGCCCAGGCCAAAAGGAAGAACACTGTATTGGTAGTGCTTCCCTTGAAATAGAAAGCGAAGGAACCTTCGATGAGTTGGATGGATGAGAACATGAGTGTACGCATCCCTGAGATCTAGAGAAAGCACAGTTACTTACCTGTAACAGGTAATCTCTGGGAACAGCAGGAATTAGTCCTCACATATGGGTACGTCGGTACCGACGGAGCCTGCGCGGGAAAGCTCCCCAGCTTCCCAGAAGGAAGCTTTTGGGGCCTCCCACTGCACATGCGCGCTGCCTTCCCGCCTTCCTGACCAGCTCTCTTCAGTTCGAGTTTATAGCTGAGACAATAGAGAGAGGAAAGGAAGATAGATAGAAGATACAACTCCTAGGGGAGGTGGGTGGGTTGTGAGGACTAATTCCTGCTGTTCCCAGAGATCACCTGTTACAGGTAAGTAACTGTGCTATCTCCAGGAACAAGCAGGAATAAGTCCTCACATATGGGGACTCCCTAGCTAAGATGCCTGGGAGATCCCGTTCCAAGGGTTCGCCATCTTCGTATGGATCTCAGGCATCCATCCTGGGAAGGTGGGCAGGAGTTGTTCAAGTATGGAACAGGTGTTTGAGGACAGCCTGACCAAACAAGGCATCCCGGCGGGAGTCCTTGTCCAAGCAGTAATGGGCTGTGAAGGTATGAACCGAGGCCCATGTGGCGGCTCGACAGATCTGATCTATGGAGACAGAGTGAAGATGAGCCATAGAAGTGGCCATGGCTCTCACATTGTGAGCTGTGACATGGCCTTCCAGAGAAATATTTTTGCTCTGGTAAGTAAAGGAAATACACTGAGAAATCCAATTGGAAAGTGTACGTTTGGAGACTGGATGTCCCAAATGAGAAGGATCAAAAGCCACGAAAAGCTGGGAAGACTTTCGATGTGGCTGAGTCCTGTTGAGGTAAAAGGCAAGAGCTCTTTTACAATCTAAAGTATGAAGGTTCCTCTCTGCACTGGATGCATGAGGAGCTGGAAAAAAGACAGGTAGATATACCTCTTGATTAAGATGAAAAGGCGAGACCACTTTGGGCATAAAGTGGGGATTCGTCCTTAGGACCACCTTATCATGATGAAACCTGGTATAAGGTGGATGAGCCACTAAGGCCTGTAGTTCACTGATGCGGCGAGCCGAAGTGACTGCAATAAGGAAAAGGACCTTCCAGGAAAGAAATTTCAAGGAGGTAGAAACCAACGGTTCAAAAGGTGGCTTCATAAGCTGACCTAGAACTAGGTTCAAGTCCCATGCTACCGGAGGAGGTCGGATGGGAGGCTTAGTTAGAGTCAGGCCTCTCATGAACCTTGCAACAAGCGGATGAGAGGAGACAGGTTGTCCATTTATAGGTTTTAAGGATGCTGCAATAGCACTCAAATGGACTCTTACTGAATTCGTCTTAAGGCCTGCATTGGAAAGATGCAGGAGATAGTCTAGTAGAGAATTCAAAGGAAGTGCTAGAGGGTCAAGACCCTGTTGAGCACACCAAATGGAAAAACGTTTCCATTTGAAAGCATAGGAACGCCTCGTGGAGGGTTTCCTAGAGGCATGAAGGATATCTTTCACTGGTTGAGAAAGATTGAAGTCATGAAGGCTTAGGCCTTCAGTAACCAAGCTCTGAGGTGTAGGGACTTGGGGTTTGGGTGCCACAAAGTCCCGTTCTCCTGAGAGAGAAGGTCTGGCGCAGCTCCCAGGTCCAGGGAGGGTCCCTGGGAGAGATGCAGAAGTAGAGGGAACCACACTTGGCGTGGCCAGCGTGGAGCTATGAGGATCATCGATCCGTGATCCCTCTGGAGTTTGAACAGAGTCTTGGGAATCAAAGGAATGGATGGAAAGGCATATAGGAATTCCTGACCCCAATGCAGGAGAAAGGCGTCGTTGGCCTGAGCTCCCTGACACGGAGTCCTGGAACAGAACCGGGGAAGTTTGGCATTCCACGGACTTGCAAAGAGGTCTATGTCCGGGGTTCCCCATTCCTGAAAGATTCTGCCTATCTGGTCCATATGTAGGGACCATTCGTGTGGAAGCAGAACTCGACTGAGTCTGTCTGCCCGAGAGTTTTGAACCCCTGGAAGATATACTGCCAGAAGATGAATTTGATGCTCTCTGGCGAAGGCCCATAATCTGAGAGCTTCGTTGCAAAGCGACAGAGAGCCTGTCCCTCCTTGTTTGTTTACGTAGAACATGGCCACCTGATTGTCTGTCTGAACTAGGACGGTCAGGTTGACAAGGAGGGTATGGAAGACTTTGAGGGCAAAGAAGATTGCTCGCAGTTCCAGGAGGTTGATGTGAAGGGTGGTCTCCTGCGGAGACCAAGTACCCTGAGTGGAGAGGGATTGTAGATGGGCTCCCCACCCTGTTTGGGAGGCATCTGTTGTGAGGGTTGCTTGGGGCAACAAAGGTTGGAAGGGGGCCCCCAACAACAGATTCTTGGTGGACATCCACCATTGGAGGGACCAAAACAGACGCTTTGAGGTGAGTATTTGGTCGGAGAGCGCTCCTGATGCTTGAGTCCACTGGGTGGCCAAGGTCCATTGAGCTGCTCTCATATGAAGACGAGCGTAGGGCACCACGTGTACCGTGGAGGCCATGTGGCCCAGAAGTCGCAGCATTTCTCTGGCTGTCTACTGGACTGAGCTTGGGAGGCCAAGCACAGCAGACGTTGGCCCCGGACTTGAGGTAGGTAGGCCCTTGCAGTGGTGGTGTCCAACTGGGCCCCTATGAATTCTAGAGACTGAGTAGGGGTAAGTTGAGACTTGGGAAGGTTTACCACCAGTCCCAGATACTGCAGAAGGTGCCTTGTGCGGTCCAGGGAAATCTGGGCCTCTGACTGAGATGGAGCTCGGATGAGCCAGTCGTCCAGATATGGGAATACAAAAATTCCCAGACCTCTTAGAAATGCGGCAACAACTGCCATGCATTTGGTGAACACTCTTGAAGCAGAGGCTAGACCGAAGGGAAGTACTCTGTACTGGACATGTTTTCCCTGAAACAGAAATCTTACATATTTTCTGTGGGATGGGTGGATGAGTATATGTGTGTACGCATCCTTGAGATCTAGAGAACAAAGCCAATCCTGACTCTGAAGGTATGGAAGGAGAATGCCTAGAGAAAGCATTTTGAATTTCTCCTTGTACAGAAATTTGTTCAATTCTCTCAGATCTAGGATAGGTCTGAATCCCCCTGTCTTCTTTGTAATGAGAAAATAAGGGGAGTAGAATCCTGTCCCTTGTTGAAGAAGAGGAACCTCTTCTATTGCCCCTTGGGCAAGGAGAGAAGAGACTTCCTGATCCAACAGGTCCAGGAGAAATGGGGGAGAATTGAAGTGCCTCACCATGGTATATGGAGGAAGGTTGGAAAAATGAAGTTTGTAGCCCTCTCTGATGATAGAGAGGGTCCATTGCTCTGATGTGATTTGCTCCCATCTGGGAGCAAAGTGAGCTAATCTTCCGGGAATGTTGAGAGGCTCTGGTTGTTCTAGAGCCAGAAATGTTAAGTTCTCTAGGGGCAAGTCAAAACCCCTAAGGGGGTTGAGCCTGCTGAAAAGTGGTAGACGCTGCAGGCTTTGACTTTGCCTGTTTAGGTTGCTGACGTTTAGCAGCAAAGCGAGGCTGAGAAGATTGTTGGCCAGTATTTGTGGAAAATCTGGCCTTCTTGTAGTAAGGCCTCTTGAAAGACTTTTTCTTGGCAGGAGTAGAGGTAGACTTAGAAAGTCTATCCAAGGTAGCATTTTCTGCGTCCATTTGAGTGGCTTTAATTTGCCAGTCCTTACCAAATAAGTTCTCACCTGTACAGGGCAGATTCCGTAAGCCATCCAGGACCCAGGGTTCTAGGTCAGAGGCCTGGAGCCAAGCAAGTCGTCGGGCTGCAATGGCAATGCCCGAAGCTCTACCGGCACCTTCAAAGGAATCAAAGGCTGCTCTGTTGGAGAACTTAGAAACATCTAGAAGCTGTTTCACCAGAGAAATGAACTCCTCTTTTCTATCCTCAGGGATAAAGGAGGCAAAATGTCGTATCTTTAGGGCAAGTTCCCTGAGAAACATGCCCATATACAGACTGTAAGAATTAATCCTGGCTATAAGCATAGTAGCCTGGAAAACTTTCTTGCCAAAAGAGTCTAGGGTCTTACATTCTCGTCCTGGAGGGGTAGAAGAGTGCCTTTTGGTACTCTTAAATCTTTTTCAGTGCAGACTTCACCACAATGGAATGGTGAGGCAACTGAGTCTTTTGAAAACCAGGAGAAGGAGGGACCCGGTACATGGTGTCCAACCTACGAGAATAAGGAGACAACGTTAGAGGAGCCTCCCATAAGTCCATCAAGTGTTCTTGAAGGATTTCATGGATAGGCAGGGTGACTGCCTCTTTAGGAACCTTAGGGTATCCTAAAATATCCAATTTCTTTGACCTAGGTTCTTTTTCAGAGGATGTGGTAATAGAAAGTCCTTTAGCTAGTTCAATAATGAAGTCTTGAAAGGACAAATCCTCTGGTGGAGACATTCTCCTCTTTGGGGAAGAGGGGTCTTCATGAAGAACTAGAGACAGCTCATCAGAGTCCTCAGAGGAGTCAAAATCCTCAGAAGAAGCAGAGTATTCTCTATTTGCTTCCAACGCACGATACGCATACCGATCGGTATCGACATCGGGCGTACCGGGTATGGGATCGGTATCGGGTGAAAACCCGGATCCGGCATGCGGAACCGATCTGCGTTTGGAAGTCGATGGTCTCGGTTCCAGTATGGGAGACGATACCGGAACCGGACCCGGTACCGCTGAACGCGGTACCGAGGGCGTCGCAGCATTAATAAAAGCCAGCATGGCCTGCTGCATGGTCTGAACAGTATTGCTCATAGACGCCACTGCTGCCTGGATGTCGGTACCGGTATGGGCCGGTACCCCAGAGCAGTCTAACAGGTGATCAGTCGAGGCCGTGCCATCGATGTCAACCTGTAACCCCATAGATGGTGCTTTGGAAGCCAGAGCTTCCCGCCGGGGTTGTTTGGCTGGGGCAGGATCCTCAGACTCAAAAGTGAGAGCCTCTCGATGCTTTGAAGGAGATTTGCTCTTTGAGGACCTGCCCGCAGAGGGTTTGGTTACCTGAGATCCATCCGGAGAGGAAGACCTGGATGACTGTGATGCTGGATTATCTGAAGCAAACAGCACATGGAATTTGTTGGCCCGGTTCTGCAACCCACGTTTAGACATCTGGGAGCAGGATGGGCAGTCCGGAATGGAGTGGTCAGGTCCCAAACACTTAAGACACCATTCATGGGTGTCTGTGACAGAAATAACAGCACTACACTTGGTACACTTCTTAAAACCAGGGGCTGGTTTCTCCATGAGGAGAAGATGTGTAGGCCTGAGGCCTAATCGAAGTCACCAAGTTGTGCAGAATAAAGATTTTTTATTTTTTTTTAAAAGAAAAGAAAAGAGAGACCGGCGGTACCGGTTTCGGTATGGGGAAGGCAGGTACGCGGTCTAAAGAAACAAACTAAAACAATGATTTCTTCAGCGGTGACAGGAACACGACCTGCTGGCTCCGCGGAAAAAGAGAAACTGAAGAGAGCTGGTCAGGAAGGCGGGAAGGCAGCGCGCATGTGCAGTGGGAGGCCCCAAAAGCTTCCTTCTGGGAAGCTGGGGAGCTTTCCCGCGCAGGCTCCGTCGGTACCGACGTACCCATATGTGAGGACTTATTCCTGCTTGTTCCTGGAGATCAAAGCCAATCCTGACTCTGAAGGTATGGCAGCAGAGTTCCTAGAGAAATCATTTTGAACTTCTCTTTGAAAAGGACTTTGTTCAATTCTCTGAGGTCTAAAATGGGTCTGTGTCCTGTTTTCTTTGAAATATGGAAATAGGGGGAGTAGAACCCTGTACCTTGTTAGAGAATGGGTACCTCTTCTATTGCCCCTTGGACAAGAAACATAGTGACCTCTTGACCTAACTGGTCGTTGAGAGAGGTCTGAGAATTGAAATGTCTTACCATTGTAGGAGGGGGCATGCTGAGGAAATGAAACTTGTACCCCTCTCTTACAATAGACAGTCCAATTTTCTTCTGTTATCTGACCCCATCTGGAGGCAAAATGACATAACCTTCCTGGAATGGTGGAAGGCTCTGGGCCTTTCAGGGCCAGAGAGGCAAAGTTCTCTAGATAGGAGTCAAAGCCCCTGTGGAGGCTGAGTCTGCTGAGCCGGTTGAGGCTTAGCAACTTTTGTTTTTCTTTGCCTAGGTTGCTGCTACTGTCCCTTTTGGGCAGACTGACCTAAACGATGCCCCTGCTGGGTATAGGCGGGATAAAACTTCTTCTTCTTACTGAAGAATGGTTTCTTGTAGGATTTTTTCCTTGCAGGATCAGCTGTAGATTTAGACAATCTATCCAAAGTGATATTGTCAGCATCTATCTCATTAGCCTTTTCCTGCCAATTCTTGCCAGAGAGATTCTCTCCTGTGCAAGGAATATTCCCTAGTTTATCCTGTACCGAAAGTTCCAAGTCAGATGCCTAGAGCCAGGCAATCCTACGTGCACCTATGGCAATAGCAGAGGTTCTGCTTATGCACTCAAAGCAGTCAAAGGCGCACGATTCACAAACTTGGAAACATCCTGAGCATGTTTGACAAGGGCGAGGTAATCCTGCCTCTTATCATCAGGAAGGAGAGGGCTCATAAGCTCTAAATCTCCCGTGACCTCCTTAAGGAACATTCCCATATATAATATATAGGAACTGATCCTAGCAGAAAGCATGGAAGCCTGGAAGGTTCGACGTCCAAAGGCATCAAGAGTCCTATACTCACGTCCTGGAGGATTAGATGCATGCCTTTTTGCATTCTTGATCCTTCTCATAACTGATTCCACCACCATGGAATGGTGTGGTAGCCGAGTCTTCTGAAACCCAGGACAAGGAGGAACTCGATACATGGTGTCGAGTCTTCGAGAGTGAGGAGATGTGGTTAGAAGTGTTTCCCACATCCTTAACATGAGATCATGCAAGATCTCATGAATAGGTAAGGTAGCTGCCTCCTTGGGAGCTTTAGGGTATTGTAGGATATCTAATTCCTTTGCCCTAGGCTCTTTTTCAGGAGCCACTGTGATGGAAAGACCTCGAGCCACATCTCGGATAAAATCCTGAAAGGACATATCCTCTGGTGGAGACATCCTACGCTGAGGAGAAGAAGAATCTCAGGAAGAAGTATTCTGGTTTCAGCAGAGCTTTCAGAGTCTTCAGACTCATCCGAGGATTCAAAGAATCTCCGATCCGGGTGATCGTGCAAGGCACGGTACCGGTACCGATCGAAGTTGGCATTGGAGGGGTCCGGTACTGACTTGTCGATACCGGATGGATAAGCATGACTCGGTCCTGGTAGAATACCTGCCGATGTCGATGCAGCCGGTACCGGTTGAATTGTCTGAAGCGGTTTCAGGGGCATCGAGGCCGTGAGAAGAGCCGCCAGACTGCATTCAATAGCCAAGAATCTCTGGTCTATCGACACTGCCGATGCTTGGGCATCGGTACCGGATGAAGCAGCCGGTACCCCAGAGCATGGCACCAGTAGTTCTGCCGAGGTTGAGGCCTCGAGAACATCTTGGAGCCCAGTTAGTGCTTTGGAAGCCAAAGCCAAAGCCTCCCGCTGGGGCAATTTTGCCAGTGAAAGTCCCTCAAGGGCAATGCCAGAGGCATCTCGATGCTTAGAGGGAGATCTACCCTTTGAGAACCGGCTAGATTTATGTTTAGTTACCTGAGATCCATGGGAGGAAGACGAAGCCCTGTAAGACGTTGATGCCACAGAGGCTGCATCGGAGGGAAAAAGGGTGCTAAGTTTAGCAGCTTGGTTCTGCCGGCCCCTTTTCGACATCATCCCACAGGCAACACACTCTGAAATAGAGTGGTCAGGACCTAAACATTTAAGGCACCACTCATGGGTGTCGGTGTCGGAGATGGTACCGCCACACTTGGAACACTTTTTAAAACCCGAAGCAGGTTTTTCCATTTTAAAGGAAAAAGTTGGGCCTAGTGCCCAAAATGGCGCATGGCACCTGAGGAGAAAATAACTGGAAAAGACTCCAGAAGAAAGGTGTGGTTTTTTTTTTTTTGGAAAAAAAGAAAGAAGAACTGGCAGTACCGGTGTTGCATCGAAGGAAGGCAGACGCGACCACAAAAAAGAAGAATAGAAGGGAATTATTTTCTGCGGTGACAGGATGTGCGACCTGTCGGCTCCACGGAAAACAAAGAACTGGAGAGGGACAGTTGGGAAAGGCGGGAAGGCAGCACACAGGCACTGTGGGATGCTCCCAAAAGCTTTCCTACTGGACGCAGGGGAGCGTTCCTGCGCAGGCTCCGTCGGTACCGACGATACCCATATGTGAAGACTACATTCCTGCTTGTTCCTGGAGATTTGGACTTATTTGCAACTTTAGAGGGCTGTCAGTGAATACCACCAACCTAGATGCTCAAGGAAAGCATGAGAAGGAATAAATGTGTGTGGAGAACTCCATCCTCATTCATATTTTAATTCTTGTGAAAAAATACTAATAGAAGAATTAAAATTAAAAACACATGATACAGCACATGCAGCAGCAGTGCAAGCTTCCCCTCACTCCCACAAGTGGTGCTTCATCAACAAGCTTAAGCTTTGTTGAGCTTGTGTATTGCACAGGCTAAGAAATATCATAGCCTACAACGGATCAAAGTAATCAGACTCTTCATCTCACTCCCAATACTTACACAGATTCTCTCTGTTACAGCTGGGCTCCACCTTGGAAGAGTCTCTAGGGAAGCTGCAGTCCCAATCATCTACAACAGCTTTCTCCTCTTCACCTGCAAGAGATGGAGAGAAAGGGTTAACCCCTCCCTTAGTCCATGGCTGCCTGCTCTTCAATTAGAAGTCCTCTCCTTTTACCACTAATCACATTAATCTTTATCCTAGGAGGAGAAGGAAAAGTAAATTAGACTTACCTGCTAATTGTTGTTCCTTAAGGAACTCTAGTCCAGTCCCGGAACCATAGAGTTTAGAATCTCCTCCAGCAGCTTTGGAGACTGAAAGATGTCATCGCTTTGATGTCACTGGTATAAATAGGCAAGGACCGCTCCTTTCCACCAGTACCTAGTGACAAAGCAGACTCAGCAGAGCAACAAATAAGTAGTTAAATAGTTTAAACAGAAATAGAAAAAAAGGGTAGTCTAACCTACCGAAATCTTACTACTAGACTTTCAATGCCACTAAAAAAAACGTCCAGGGAAAAACCAACCCTAGAACCAACACAACACTGCTGCAAAAAGGTTCCCACTGAGCTTTCACCCTGCACCCCCCCAGAACCTACTCTTAATGTCACCCTGTATACTTCAGGCTGCACGAACTCGCAAAACACTGGGAGGGATCCGGGACTGGACTAGAGTTCCTTAAGGAACAACAATTAGCAGCTAAGTCTAATTTACTTTTCCTTTGCTTCCCCTCTAGTCCAGTCCCGGAACCACAGAGGATGTAACAGAGCAGTGAATATCAACGGGAGGGACCTGCAAGCCCAGCCTGAAGAACCGCTGAGCCAAAACGACCATCTCCCCTGGCTTGTACATCTAATCTGTAGTGCTTAACAAAGGAATGCAAGGACGACCACGTCGCCGCCTTACAAATGTCTTCAACTGGAACCAAACTGACTTCCGCTCAAGACGCCGCCTGCGCCCTAGTAGAATGCGCTCGAAGGCCCTCTGGTACCAACTTACCCTTTAGCAGATACGCCGACGTAATAGTCTCTTTCAACCACCGAGAAATAGAGGATTTTGCCGCCGCCTCCCCTCTTCGCAGACTGCCAAAAGAGACAAACAACCTGTCCGACTTCCGGAAAGGACCAGTTCTACGGAGATACTTCTTAAGTGCACGCCGAACATCCAGGAGATGCAACCGACCTCCCGAGTCACCCTTCTGGTCCACCGAAAACACCGGAAGTGACACCACCTGGTTAACATGAAACACCGACACCACCATAGGCAGGAAGGCCGGCACGGTACGCAGAACAACCTTATGACTGAAAAAGGACAAGTAGGGAGCCTTACAGGAAAGCGCTTGCAACTCCGAAATCCTTCTCGCCGAGAAAATAGCTATCACAAAGACTGTTTTCAGCGTCAAATCCTTCAACGACGCCTTGCTCAATGGTTCAAACGGTGGCCGAATTAACGCCTCCAACACCAAATTCAGATCCCATGGAGGAACTGGACTTCGCCTCGGAGGTCGCAAGAGCAATGCCGCCCGTAAAAAACGTTGGACATCACTATGGGAACCTAATGACTGACCTTTTATTTTACCCCGGTAACAGGAGATGGCTGCCAGCTGCACCCGCAAGGAACTAGCCGCCAGACCCTTCTCTACACCATCCTGCAAGAAGGAAAGGACTTACGGCACCGAAGCCCTCAAGGCCCGCAGATTCCACTGCGCGCACCAGGCTTCAAAGATACGCCAAACTCGAATGTAGGCCAACGAAGTGGATCGCCTGCGCGCCTTCAGTAATGTCGTAATGACCGCAGAGGAATATCCCCTAGCTGTCAACCTAGCCCTTTCAAGAGCCATGCCGTAAGCAAGAATCGACCCACCTGGGGCATGCGCAATGGCCCCTGAATCAAGAGGTCCTCCCGCAGAGGAAGCCGCAACGGTCTGTCCACCATCAGCCGCACCAAATCGGCATACCAAGGTCTTCTGGGCCAATCGGGCGCCACCAAAACAACCAGGCCACGATGTCGTTCTATGCGCTGTACCACCCGGCCTATGAGCGCCCACGGTGGAAACACAGGGGAGACCCTCCTCCGGCCACCTCTGTGCCAACGCATCGAGGCCTTCCGAAATCCGCTCTCTCCTCCTGCTGAAAAACCGAGCCACCTTCGCAGACTCGAAGCGCGCCATCAGATCCATTACTGGTATTCCCCAGCGCCGCACCAAGAGCACAAACACATCCGGGTGGAGCTCCCAGTCCCCCGGGTCCACCCTGCGGTGACTTAGAAAGTCCGCCTCGACATTGTCTACGCCGGCGACATGCTGAGCCAACAGCGTCCCTAGATTCTGTTCGGCCCAATACAGCAGCTGCTGCGCCTCCATCTCCAGCATCGCACTGCCTGTGCCGCCCTGCCGATTGATATAGGCCACGGTCGTCGCATTGTTGGAGAGTACTCGCACGGCCGCCCACTGCAAGCTGCCCTGAAACTCCTGAAGAGCCAGAAACACTGCTCTCATCTCTAATTTGTTGATGGACCAACTCTGTTCTTCCAGAGACCACCGCCCCTGGACAAACCTCCCCTCGCAATGAGCCCCCCAACCCACGAGACTTGCATCTGTCGTAACCAGCCTCCAGGAGGGGGACTCCAGAGGCATGCCCACTTCCAAATTCTCCTTCCACAACCACCAGAGAAATGCCTGACGCACGTCTAAAGGACAAACCAGCCGCTGAGACAACGGATCCCTCTGATGAGACCAACGGCGGAGTAGCGCACCCTGCAACGGCCTCATATGTGATCTGGCCCACGGTACCACGTCGATTGTGGCTGCCATCGTCCCAAGCAACTGCAGATGCTGCCATGCCATCGGCGCTCACCGAACTAGAAACCGCTGCATGAGAACCCTCAATCCTCGCGCCCTCTGATCCCGGAGAAACACCGCCCCCTGCTGAGTCTCGAAGCGGGCCCCCAAGTACTCCAGAGACTGCGAGGGCTCCAACCTGCTCTTCGAGCTCATAAATGCCAGATCCGTCTGCAACAAGATACACACGCTTGTAGACCACATTGAAGAGCGACAGCCCGACATAATATGCATCACAGAGACATGGCTCAACCCGACTGACAATGTACTACTCAACCAACTAGTACCAAACAACTACTCAGCGTACAACTGCCCACGCACCCACAAGCGTGGAGGAGGAGTCCTGATAATAGCGAAAACAAAACTAAAGTTCAAGACACAGAGCCTCACCGATACACAGCAATGTAACACAATTACCATCAAGAACAAGAGCATTGCAATCTGCCTAACGTACAGAACACCCAGAGCTCCACCCGACGAACTGGCCTTCACACTCGAAGAAGCCTGTGCCATAACAACAAACAACAAACCAGCGCTGCTGATTGGAGACTTCAACCTAAAGTCCACCAATGTCAAAGACGCAGAGGCCTTCCTTCAAGCAATGTCCTCACTCCAATTCACACAAATAATCAATGCACCAACACACAGACAGGGATCATCCCCAGACCTCATATTCGCATCCAATTACCTAACATCAAGAGACCTGATTTCTCCACCCACCATTACCCCAGTGCCATGGTCTGACCACTACCTAATTGAGACAAGGCTGCGGTCACAAGAGGACCAGACAAACGAAAGAGCAAACATCTCACACACACAAAGACGATTCAAGTGTTTCGACAAGGACGAATTCATACAGAACACAATACAACACCTGAACATTACTACAGACGACCTGGAGGAACAAGTTTCCAGCTGGAACAGCATTTTAGCCAACGCCGCCAAACCATCCGATGGCGGGACCGAGAAACAACACCACAACAAGAGACAAAACAAACCATGGTACTCAGCAAAAATACGACAGGAAAAGAGGGAACTCAGGAAGATTGAACGGAGATGGAGAAAAAACAAAACAACTGCCGACCAGCATCTTTATCTAACGAAGCAAAAGCAATACAATGAACACATCAATCAATCAAAGAGGGAATTCCACACAAACATGATAAATACTTCCATCAACAAACCCAGAGAGCTTTTTGAAATAGTAAAAATCCTCACAAAAGAGCAAACAACAGAAGGGGAAGCACAAGTTGATCCACAGAAATTCGCCGACCACATCAAAGACAAATTTCACTCCACAGAACAAACAACGCCTAGTAGGACCACAAGGACGGACGTACACTCCAAATCCTGGGGCACATTCTCCTCACCCTCAACAGAACAGATATCCCACATCATCTCTACAATCAACACAAGCACCGCTCCTACAGACCCATGCCCAGTGTCATGGGTCAAAGCCACCAAATCAAGCCTCATCCCCACCATACATAAAATGGTACACAACTCACTCACTCAAGGACTCATGCCAAAGCAACTAAAACTTGCCTCAGTAAGACCAATCACAAAGAAAACAACTCTCAACAAAAAAGATCCAGCAGCATACCGACCAATCTCCAGCATACCCTTCCTCGCAAAAGTCATCGAAAAAACGGTTCAACTACAACTTCAGGATCACATCGACAAACACGAAACACTCGACGACAACCAACACGGATTTCGTCCCAACCACGGTGTCGAAACGCTACTGATCTACCTCTTCGACAGCATCCTAAGAATAATTGACAACACCAGGAATGGAATCATAATGATCTTCATCGACATCTCCTCAGCCTTCGACACAGTGGACCACAACACGCTCCTGGAAAGACTAAAGAGCACTGGTATACACGGTATCACACGGAAATGGTTCCACTCGTACCTAACCGAACGACAGCTACAGGTCAAGGTGGGAAACATCACCTCCCGACCCATAAAAGTCCGTCAAGGAGTACCTCAAGGATCTGCGCTCTCAGCACTCCTATTTAACATCTACATCCAACCAATATGCAACATCATGAAAGAGAACAACATTCAATATACAATCTATGCGGACGACATCATGATATACACCCCGATATCAATCGACAACCCGGACTTCTCTAAGATAACAGACTGCCTTACACAAATGACCAGTTGGTGTCAAGACAACAACCTCGCAATAAACTACAACAAGACAGAAGCTTTAATCATCACTCGGAACCAAAGCTTCATACACCCACCAAATTTAAAGATACAAAACACTACTATACCAATAAGGTCAGAAGTGAGATACCTCGGGGTTACGCTGGACAATAAACTCAATCTCAAGCCACACATAGACAAAACAATACAAAAAGCCTACTACAAGATGCGAATCATCAGGAGACTGAAACCACTCCTCGCCCCAGAACACTTCCGTACCGTCTGTCAAGCACTGATAACCCCCACTACTGGACTTCTGCAATCCGATATACCTTGGACTACCGAAACAAGCCATCAAACCACTCCAACTGGCACAAAACACCACAGCACGAATCATATCCGGAACCGCAAGACAGGAGCACATCACACCTACCTTAAAAGACTTACACTGGCTTCCGATCGGTGCACGCATCAGATACAAAACTATCATAAACCTATTTAAGATAAAACAGCACACATCAGCCAACAGCCTGCACACCCTCATACAACCAGACACCAGCACACGTCCTAGAAGAAAACAAAACACACAACCGAGTCAGCACCCCAAGTGAATACAAACACACACGCAAGGACACAACAGACAGAGCACTCTCCATGGCTGCTCCAACAATATGGAACAAACTACCGGACGATTTGAGGGCAACTACAGACCTCAAGGACTTTAGAAAACAGCTGAAAACCATGCTGTTCATAGAACACTATGGACACATCACATAACCTAAGTGACTGTATAGCAGCACACGTTACCGCCTAACACTGTATGTATATAAAATGTTTTTAGCACCACTGTATATAGCCCACTTTGTACATAGCTCAAACCAATCTAGCACACAATACAACACGCACCCAACTAAATTTTCACCCTCACTGCATGTATAACACACTCACACTACCAGATTGTTTGCTGTGATACCACCTTGATTATTATGATAAGGCGGTTTAGAAATACTGTTAAATAAAATAAATAAATAAATAAATAGTTGACTACCCAGCCGAGACCTTCTAACATCGACACGACCCGGGCGGTGGCCACGGCACTCTCTTCCCTCGACTTCGCTCGAATCAACCAATCGTCCAAGTATGGATGCACTAGCACTCCCTCCTTGCGGAGCGCCGCCGCCACCACCACCATTATCTTGGTGAAAGTTTGAGGGGCTGTGGCAAGACTGAAGGGCAGTGCTTGAAACTGAAAATGCCCCATAGGCACCGCAAAAACTTTTGATGTTCCTGATGAACGGGGATATGAAGATACGCCTCCATGAGATCCGACGACGTCAGAAATTCCCCCGCCCTGACTGCCGCTATGACGGAGCGCAACGTTTCCATCCGGAAATGGGTAACTCGAAGGCACCGATTCACCTTCTTTAAATCCAGAATCGGCCGAAACGTGCCTTCTTTCTTTGGGACCACAAAATAGATGGAGTATCGACCGCACCCGTACTGAGCCGCAGGAACGAGTACCACCGCTCTTAGCTGCAGCAGCCGCCGTAACGTATCTGCAACTGCTCGTACCTTGCGGGGAGCCTTGCAAGGGGATTTGATAAAGGAATCGAACATGGGGCGATGAAGCTCTAGAGCATAACCTTCCCGAATGACTTCTAAGACCCACTGGTCTGAGGTGATTTGGACCCAGGCAGGGTAAAACTCCTGCAATCGTCCTCCCACGGGCACCACCGCCACCTAAGTCTGCCTTATCTCATTGGGATTTTTTACTGCCTGAGGACTGGAAAGGCGTAAAACCTCTGCCCGCCCCCCGGAAACCTCGAAATCCCTGGCCACGTGTCTGCAACCTTCCCCTTTGCGATGGGGTAAACCGAGAAGACCGAAACCTACAAAACTCTCTCAGAACTCCTCGGGACCCCGGGGTACCTCGGCTCTGCTTCGGCTTATCTCCGGCAGACAACCGCCCTTGGACTCCCCGAGATCTTTAACCAACTTCTCCAGACCCTCACCAAACAAAAGCTTCCCCCGGAACGGAAGCTTGCTCAGCTGCGCTTTGGAAGAACTGTCAGCTGACCAGTTGCGCAACCAAAGATACCTTCGCACTGCCACTACCGACGCCATACTCTTGGCCAGCCCCCGAATGAGATCATAAAGCACAGTTACTTACCTGTAACAGGTGATCTCTGGAACAGCAGGAATTAGTCTTCACATATGGGGAGACGTCGCCGACGGAGCCCGCACAGGAATGCTCCCCAGCATCCAATCAGAAAGCCTTTGGGAGCATCCCCCGCGCCTGCGCGGTGGCTTCCCGCCCTTCCTACTGCCTCTCCCCAGTTGAGTTCCATAGCTGAGCCAGAAGGAGAGGAGAGGAAGGAATAGAGAGAAAGAGATACAACTCCTAGGGGAGGTGGGTGGGTTGTGAAGACTAATTCCTGCTGTTCCGGAGATCACCTGTTACAGGTAAGTAACTGTGCTATCTCCAGGAACAAGCAGGAATGAGTCTTCACATATGGGGACTCCCTAGCTGAGGATGCCCGGGGGAGATCCCGTAAGCCCGGCCCAGGACGGGAGGGCATTTGCCCAACCTGAATCCCCGGCATCCCCCGAGGGATGGAGGGTAGGAGTTGAGAGGAGATGAACAGCAAAACCCAAAGACTACAGGGAGAGTAGTCATTAGAGTGCATGGAACATCATTAAGTTTTTAATGAATTACTGACTTAGTACCATGTAAAGCTTACCAACTGAGTTGTAGGAAGTAGGCCTGCGATGGAGGTACTGTAGACGCAGTAGCGAGGTCTTCAAAGGAACTTCACCGCAGCGAGGAGGAAGTTCCAAATCCGGAAGGCCAGGAGATCCAGGAATCAGCTGGGTCAGGAGAAGGATGGCAGGTCTTCAAGGAAGCTTTATGCAAAGCTGAGCACTCCCTTAGGAGCAGAGTCCATAACTCAGAGGACTAACAGTAGAAGACTGGCCGATCTGGATAGCCTATTCCGGAGAAGAGTAGGGGTGTACCCCGGAGCAGAAGGAGTACACAGCCTGCCCTAGCTAAGAGATAGGGAGAGAAGGATCTGAACCTCCGGGTGGAGGGCATAACTGAAAATAGAAGCTGTTGACTTCACAGCAGTAGAGTACAACCAGTCCGAGGGCCGATCTAAGGAATAGGCAGGCGGACTGGCCGGACCCCGGAGGTGGGAGGGGGGGGTGTGAGTACCGGCCATTGGAAAAAATAGGCGGCAGAACACAGGCACTGTGGGAATCCCCCAACGCGCCTATCGCGCTGGCGATATCTGTGGAGAGGGCCCCCCCCGCAGTAATGCAGGTACGCTGAGGAATCTACCTCCATGGGCATAACACTGGTAAGGCGGACCTGCCAGTAATCCACAGAACGTCCACCTGGGGAGGTGGCGTCAAGATCCATCCGGGAGAGGGATCTATTCCGGTGGAACACGGGCAGATCGGTGAACGGTAGCGTGAAGGACAGAGGATAGCATCAGTCCGGAAGAACACACCAGGGGGCTCGAGGCCCTATAGGTGTCCCCAGGACCTGCATGCAGAAACTCGCCCCCCGCACTAATCGGGGGACATGAGGGCATAGCCCCCGGTAAGCATAGGGGACTATAGCGGCCGGAAGGAAAATTCCGGTACGGAGCAATCAGCAGGGGATACTGCCGAGAAGGATTCGGGGACGTACCTAAGGGCAAGCCAGCCGACCGTGGGCCAGATTTAACATGGAGTAGAGGTGGTCTCCCTCTACCAACGGAAGGAGAGTACCTGAACCCCTGGATAAGCCCCCGAACCATGTGCCCTACTGAACGAACCCCAGAGTAGAGCTCAATTGTAAACTTCTGGTAAGAAGGTAATTGCAGGCAGCTGCCCACCGGAGCCTAAAACTGCTTGGTATGAGCGTACTGGTGTGGCCCCGGAGACTTCAACCCAGGGCGAGGGGTCCCTTGCTTGGGCGCACCTGGCGGTTGGGCGGAAGGGTGACATTTCCTCTTCCTAGGGAAGGAGGACCTGGTGAGGCGCGCACCACCGCCGGGGGGAAGCCGGGCCCTAGGATGGCTTCTAACGCTGGGAAGGTTAGCGAAGCACTGCGCGACCTGACGTAAGGCTTTGCTATTGAAGAGGTGATCTCCGTCACAGGGAGAATTACCCAGGTTATGCTGTGCCCGTTTACACAACTCAGACGCCTGCAACCATGCTGTACGGCGTGCTCTAATAGCAACAGCAGAGCATCTGCTGACCAACAGGAAGGAGTCTAGAGAAGCACGAGAAAGGAACCCAGAGATATTCCTGCAGTGATAAAGAAGCAAGGAATATTCAAAGGCCTTGGTTGCAGACAAGAAGGGAGACAACCGAGATAATCTCTCGGTGACCTCCCGGAGTGACAGACTCATAAAAAATATATGAAATAATTCTGGATGCCAGCATAGGCGTTTGGAAGGTTTGACGCCCTAGGGTATCTAGCGTCTTCGAGGCGCGGCCTGGCGGGCGAGAAAAATGTTTTTCCTTGCTGCTGGCCTTCCTCAGCGCCGATTCCACCACAATGGAACGATGTGGAAGTTGGTGCTGCCGAAACCCCGAGGAGGGAGGCACCCGATACAGAGTATGCATCGCAGTCGACGGTGTCGGAACCCTCAAAGGCGACCGCCAAGCCCCCAGCAGGAGATCCTGCAGGGAGGGGTGCAGAGGAAGCATCACGGCGGCCCGTTCCGCAGGGCCTGGGGTTAGGTCCGGGATAGGGATGGCCAGCAAGTCCGCCAAGTCAAGGAGGAAATTCTGAAAAGACGGCTCTCCCGGAGGGGCTATGCCGTGGGAGGCGGTGGTGGGAGAGGCCGCCAGGGCGCCGAGAAGCCTCTCGGGCTGCTGCCCGCTGGGCAGAGGAGGGGACCAACAGCCCCGGGCTGGGGTGGTCAACAAGGCGTAGTCGGCTCCTGGAATTGATTCCAAGCTAGGCATCGAAGGGGTCGATGGCGCAGACGGAGCCGCGGGAATCGGCCTCGGCCCCGAACCCGGGGGCGGCGCCACCCCCGGCAACTGAAGCGGTTCCGTGGCAGCCGAAGGGCAGTGGCCAACGATCTCCGCTCTGCGTCGCGGGAGGAGACCGGGGCCGATCCCGAGACGTGTTGTGGCCAAGTCTTCGAGGCTGGATACCGATTCCAGGCTGGGCATCGAACCGAGCGATGAAATTGACTCCCTTCTAGAGGGCCCCGGCGGGGGCGGCCGCGTCGGCGGTGCTGATCCCTGGGAGCGGATCGGAACCGCGTCGATCGGCGCCGTGAGCATCAAGGGCCCCCCGAGGACGAAGCTCGGTGGAGAGGGGCCCATCTGACGCCGGCACCGATGTCGGGCAGCGGGCACTGCCCGATGCCGGGCCTCCTCTCGAGTCCGCCTGACCTGGGGGGAAATCCTTCCAGGACATACGACCCGTCCCCGAGGGTACCCAGGTCACCCGTCGACGAGCCCAAGCGGGAAGGGAAGTGCCAGACTCCGGCGCCGACGCTGGGGTACCGCTGCGGGACGGCGTGGATCCAGGCTGGATCGAAGACCGCGGGGCCCCCTTTCTCGGAAAGGGCGGGGCCCTCGATGGCCGCGACGATGCCGGGGGGGTCGCCCGTCTGGGGCTGATCGACGTACCCCGAGGCTCCCGGGGAAGGCCGACGGCGGTCCCTGGCGCTCGACGCCCCTGCCATCTCCGGCGGAGTGGTGCCGCGCAAACCCGGTACCACCCTCGCGCAGGGCTGGGATACCGGCAACCCAGCGCAGGTCGAGGCGACCGGCCCCGAGGCCAGATGACCATCCCCGGCGAAGAGTGGACCCACCGACGCCGACGCGCCCGAAGCTGGTACCACCTCCGCGCATGGTCTGAACGTAGGGCCGCCAGACTGTGTCGAGTCGGTCGGCCCTAGAGCTGCCGAGGGCAGCGGCAGGTGATCCCCGGTGGGGAGCGGGTCACTCGACCCCCATGCCGACGGGTCGGCACCGCCGGGCGCGGATACCACCCCCGTAGGAACGCCATACCGGCAGGCGTCGGTTGGCCCCGGAGGCGCTGAGGGCCATGGCTGACCGCCCCCGGTGAGGAGCGGAACGCTCGACGCCGGTGTCGGGGGGTCGGCACCACCCATGGCGGATACCACCCCCGCGCATGGCAGGGATGACGGAACGCCAGGCTGGACCGATTCTATCGGCCCCGGGCGATCCTCGGTGAGTAGCGGGACGCTCGACACCGACGCCGGGGGGCCTGCACCGCTAGAAGCGGGTACCTCCCTCGAGCACGGCTTGGACATAGGGAGGTCAGACTCGTCGAGTCGATCGGCCCTGGAGGCGCCGAGGACACCAGCTGACGATCCCTGGCGAGGAGTGGAACACTCGACGCCGTCGCCGATGCCGGGGAATCGGCACCGCTCGAAGCGGGTACTTCCCTCGAGCACGGCTCGGGAATGTTCTGTGAGGAGCGAACCCCAGGAACATCCCAAAACCCCGTAAATGCTTTGGAGCCCGAGGACTCCCGCCGGGGTATAGTAGCCAAGGGGGACTTGAGGGGTTGGCCGGAGTCGTTGCCATGCCGCGCATGAGACTCGCCCCTCAAGACTTGGCTAGTCTTAACAGACTGTTGCGTGGTTACCTGATCCTGGAGAGAAGAAAAACCCGATGACCGCGCCCTGGGCATGAAGACATCATCGAGGGATACCCGAAAAAGGGAAGGTCTTCTCCCGACACTGTAGCCCGGAGGACCCGGGGGAAAGGGTCAGGCCCCAAACAAGAGAGGCGCCAGGCATTGGAGTCCATGTGGAAAACTAAGTCACCGCAGTGAGGGCACTTCTGGGGCTCCATGCTGTAAGCCCGGTAGGCCTCGGCGCCCAGAGGGAAAAAAAAAAAGGGTCCCGCTAGGCGATGAAAGTAAGTGAGAAAAGAAAAACAAAAGGGCACAGAGGTGCCGCTGTCGGCGGGAAAGGCCGCGACTACAGAACAAGAAAAGAAAAGAAAAAAAAAAAAAAGGTAAAAGTTCTGCGGTGGCAGGAGGGACGTCCTGCCTGCTCCGCGGAAAACGAAAAACTGGGGAGAGGCAGTAGGAAGGGCGGGAAGCCACCGCGCAGGCGCGGGGGATGCTCCCAAAGGCTTTCTGATTGGATGCTGGGGAGCATTCCCGTGCGGGCTCCGTCGGCGACGTCTCCCCATATGTGAAGACTCATTCCTGCTTGTTCCTGAAGATTGAATGTCCGCCAAATACGCGGTACCGGACTCCAGCCTCGCTACCTCCTCCGTCTGTCCCTCCACCTGATCCACCTGCAACCTCTGGGACCATCTTAAGCAGCCTCTCGCCACCCACGCCCCCGCTATAGAGGCCTGCAAGGAGAGGGCACAGACATCGAACACTTGCTTCAGCAGGGTATCCAACTTCCTATCTTGCCTGTCCTTCAACGCCACAGCCCCCTCAACTGGAATCTAGTCTTTTTAGTAACCGCTGATACCGCCGCATCTACCTTGGGAGAGCGGAACAGCTCCCAATCCTGGTCAGAAAGCAGATACAGCTGCGTCAGGGCCCTGGAACCTCTCAGAGCCGACTCCGGCACGTCCCATTCTTCCTGAATCATGTTCTTGAAGACCCTATGAACCAGGAATACCCAATGGGATGTCCGAACGGCCTGCAGCAGTGGATCTTCCAAAGCCTCCTCTGCCGCCGGTCTCTCCCGAGGCATGTTCAATGTTTTGAGAGTCTCGGAAATCAAAGCTGGGAGCTCCTCACGACGAAATACCCGGACCACTCGACTCTGCTGCTCCGCGTCCGGCAACTCTCCCTCTTCCAACTCGTCCTCAGAGGCGTCCTCTACCTCCACCTCAGCCATTCGCAACTCGTCCCCCAGACTGAACAGGGGTCTGTCCTCCCCTGCCCCCCTACACTTCTTAGCCTGCGGCGCCTCCTCCCCAGGAAGGTCCAGAGCGCCAGCTCGTTTTTGTCCCCGAGAACCGTGAGATTGAGTACCCAATCCGGGTTGCAGAAAAGCAAAGGCTTGCTGCATGAGAGAAAAGAAATCAGGAGGAATCCCTGGCACAGAGCCTCCCTGGCTCTGAGTCGGCGGCAAAGCAGCACCCCCCGCCGAGGATGGACCTGCTATTGGCTCCACGGCCTCCAAACAAGGAGGTAAGGACTCCCCTGCATCTGAAGGAAACTCCACCAGACACCCAGCAGATCCCCCCAGAGCTTTATCCATAACCGCTGATTCTAAGGAGCAGGCACCACAGACCCCCGAATCCAAAAGCTCTCTGCGCCTCGTACCACAAACCAAACAGCGAGGCTTAGCCGGCATCTTCAAGGGAAAATCCCTCCAACCAGCTACGCCCTACCGAAGGCCGCCCCAACTCTCCTCTAAGCTGAGGCAGCAGAGTCCCCCTGCTACAAACCTTCTGCTTGCCTTTTTTCTTTTTGTTTGTTTTTAAAAAGACCCTGTCTACCAAGCTACCTAGCGGACCCAAACCACGGATCCCAAAAAACGAAACTTAACTGCCTGCCAAAACTGCAAGCTAAGCTGGGACCATTAACTCGCGGTTATCAAAATGGCCGCCGCGAGCTTCCCGCTCAAAGAAACACAGCGTCCCGATGATTTTGTCAAGCACGCGCATACAGCCGCGTGGCCTGCCGCTCTGTTTTTGTCAGCGCCAACCAACTTCTGCGGCTAACTGCTGACTGGACTCACCATTCGTCGCCGAGGACCTGGAAGGCAGACAACTGCGCCGGAGCTCAGCTGTACTGCGGCTTCAGCTCCGGCGACTGCAGACCTCGCTGAAGATTGCCCCCTCCGCTCCGGAGACCGGCAACTCTAATTTCCCCGGAGCTGCTAGTGCTGCTGCTGCCTGTAGCCTTCCACCTGCTCCTCACCCCTGTGCTGCGGGTTCGGGAGCAGGGAGGCAAATACTGTACACCAGACTCCCCTTCTGCTCGTTTACTCGATGGGGAAGCTACCGGGGAGGGAAAGGGAAGGGGGAGGGAGAGAAGAAGGAGGAAGGAGGAGGGAGAGAACCGAGAGGCAGGGGCCTTCAAAGGGAGCAGGAACACTTCTGGCAGCAGCACTGGATCTACAAAAAGAAAAAAAATCCCCAATTAAAACCCCAAAATATAAAGAAAAGCTCTGCTTATTTGTGTTCCCTGAGCCCAGAACCCAGGCTCAGAACCTTTTCAAGCTGCTTGGAGACTGAAAGTACTGGTGGAAGGGGGCAGTCCTTGCCTATTTATACCAGTGACATCAAAGTGATGACATCTTTCAGTCTCCAAAGCTGCTGGAGGAGATTCTAAACTCTATGGTTCGGGGACTGGACTAGAGGGACACAAAGGAATAATGTTTTCAGTTTTGTGCATTTTCCATAAAGAAATGAGCAATGTGACTGCACTTCCTGACAAATACCTGGACTTCCAGAGATGGTATACACTATGCTCAGGATTCAGTCATAAGGCCCAGATTGCTCACCTGCTAACTCTTTCAACTGAGCAACAGCAGGAAGTACAGGGGGATTCCGGGTCTGCAGGAAGAACACTACCAGCAGTGTCAATGCATAATTATTCAACAGAGGACCGCCTCCAAAGGGGTTTCCTGAGAGAGAGAGGAGGAGAGGCACATTACAAAACATGCACAGCCTGGCACTTTCCTCCTAGAAATATTTCTTTACCAAAAGAGTGGTAGATGCATGGAAGAGTCTCCCAGTGGAGGTAGTAGAGACCAGGACAGTATCAGACTTCAAGAAAGCATGGGACAAACACAGAAGATCTCTAAAGGAAAAAAAGATTATAGTAGTTGGCATGGAAGGGCAGACTGGATGGGCCATCTGGTCTTTTTCTGCCATCATGTTTCCGTCTCCATTTCTTAAACAGTGACCTGCTGCAGCTCATCAGTCTCTGACCCCTCCCAAATCAATTATCAATCCTTAACAATGACAGACAAACATGGATCCCTAAGAGAGGGAAGGAAAGATTAAGTCACACTCACCAGCAAGTTCCTTCTGCTTGGCCCAGTAGCGCACTGTGTATACCAGGGGGCGGACCCTATCATCCACTTCTGCATACAACTGCAGGAGACGTGTGTTACAGAAGGCCAACCTATGGAGAGAAAGTTTTAGTAAAAGAAAGACCCACTCTCCCAACTCCTCTCTCCCCCCTCAATCACAGAAACAATGTGCTACAGAAAGCCAAGAAAGAGGAATGTGTGGTAAATGAGCATTAGACTGTTTGTGTAGGTTAGACTGTTTGTGTAGGAGGTTAAATCTGGCAAGGTGATTTTACAAAGACAAGTGCTATAGTATACTCAACGAAACTGGTACTGCCACTTTAGACATATTTATCATAAGGAAGGTGATTAATTTGATGTCATACATAATTTTGTGTTATCCACATAGTAAATAAAAGTTGTTAGAACAGTAGAGAACTGCAAAGATTTATTTTTATTTAAAATCCTTCTGCAAAGCAAAGCAAACAAGAAAAGGTGATATCTTTATTAGAACTAACTAAAATGTATAATCACCTTATTTTGTTTTATTTAATTTATTAATCTTTAAAGTGAACACACACAGCAATGCCATTCCTTTTACTCAAAAGGATGTTGTGAGACTAGGAGACTGGGCATTTAAATGGTAGATGAAATTTAATGTGGACAAGTGCAAAATGATCCCAGCTACAGGCACAAAATGCTGGGTTCTGAGATAGGAGACACTACTCAAGAAAAATAAAGATATTAGGAGTAATTTTTTATGTTTATTAGTTTTTGAATAACCGCTCTTCGTGGGAGCCACAGAGTGTTGTACAAAAGCTAAAAACAAGATTTAAAAAAAAGAGATGAAAAGAACGTCAATAAAAATAAAGAAAGGGGGAAACAATAAAAATATTCACACTTGAGAGAGGAAAAAAAACACAGGGAGGACAAGAGAGAAAACACAGGGAGGACAAGAGAGAAAACAACAAGGAGAGAAGTGGGGTAACCTAGGTACATGAGAGATTGTGGGCTATACTGAAGAGGTAGGTTTTTAATAGTGATTTGAATTTGGAGTGTGATTGTTCCAAGTGGAGGGCAGGGGGAAGGGGTATTCCAGGAGGCGGGATGACAATATACTGAAATTTGCAGCCATGTGTGCCAGCTGTTGCAAATATAAATGTGACATTTTACTTATCAGTTAATGTCCTTTCCTTGAGTACTGCTAGACCAGTCCAGATAAGTGGGTTATGTTTCCTTACCAGAAGATTGGTGGAGACAAAGAACCAATGAAAAGCCAAGTTTCAATGACATCACTCCTATGCCTCTATTCACCTCAGCCACCAGAGGTCTCTCCACAATCTGCCCAAAGCATATTGGAGAAACATGGCAAGCTCACACAACCTCAATTGTTGACAACAATGAATAATCAACAATGAGTAAAGAACTATGTACAGGAAAAGCATCAACAGAAGGCCGTCAGTAGAAGATGAACCCTTAGAGTCAAGAATAAAAATCTTAGCAGACCCAAAGGCACTGCAGCAGAAGAACAGAGCAAAACAGTTCCGGGGCAGGCCCTGAACTGGTCTAGCAGGACTCAATGAAAGGACATTAGCTGGTAAGTAAAATGCCACCTTCCAAATTGAGTCCAGAAAAATGGGATATACCAAAGCTACAACTCCACTGGGCGGGAAGATGGCACAGCAGCTCGCAAAACCCTTGAGCCAAAGGTTGTATCCGCTCTCATGTGGGCATCTAAGCAATAATGCTTGACAAAAGTGGAAGTGATGCCCATGCTGCTGCTTGACAAATGTCTGCAGGGGCTACTGAGCTCTGCTCCGCCCACATAGATGACTGCACTAGGGTAGGTTCTATAACAGATATTTCACAAAAATAGTAATGGTCAAAAGTTATCACAGAGCAAAAATTTGTCAAAAACGAACACAGCTCTGTACGTTTAACCAGAAAGTATACTAGTATCAGCAGCACACTGATGTATTCAAGTAGAAATTTCAAACAGACTTAAAGAAGTTACTTCAGGCAACTGGTAGGTCTCAGACTTAACGGGCAAAAACATACTCCAGTCAGTAACAGCTGCTTGAGCATAGCCCTTATTGCATCAACGGCCTTTAATACTTAGTTGCTCTGAAACAGAGAGAAAAGCATCCACTGACTCTTTAAACACAGTAAACTGTGTAAACTCAAAACTGTTCAACCAACTTATATAGAGAGAAAGTGGTCAACTTAACTTAGCTTTTAACAGGCATTGCTTGAAAAAGTGCTTGGCCATCGCCTTATCCCCAACGCTCTCACTCGCGCTATCTTGCATTTCACCTGAGCCGGTTTCTTCAGGGGGTGGCTTAAACACTATGATGGAAAAATACAAAAATACATCAGATTTAAAATGTACATACTTTCATAGCTGATATAAAGAGATTCATCCAGTGCAAGGAGGAAACTGTACCTCACGGTAGTTTGATTGTAGATCATCCAAGCGTTACCAACTGCTTCTGGACGCCGCGCATGCAAACTGCACAATTTATAGAGGAAGTCATTAACTCATTTTAGGCAGCGGGAGCTCACACACAAACTTCCCATTCAACCCGCAAATTAAGACCATAGGGGACAACCGATCCTACCCGATGTATCCATCGTTGTTCATGCCATAACAGAGCACAATCTCTAGTTTTGCCTCGTTGTGCTCAAGCAGTTGTTACTGACTGGAGTATGTTTTTGCCCGTTAAGTCTGAGACCTACCAGTTGCCTGAAGTAACTTCTTTAAGTCTGTTTGAAATTTCTACTTGAATACATCAGTGTGCTGCTGATACTAGTATACTTTCTGGTTAAACGTACAGAGCTGTGTTCGTCTATAACAGATATGCCAAGGCAATGGCCTCTCTAAGCCAGTGCCCCAAAATTGACATAGCCGCCACGTCAGCCTTACACAGGCCAGCAAACAGCACCAAAAGGAATTTGTAACCTTCAGGTTCCGGAGAAGCACCCTCCAGATATCCACAAAGCAGAGCCCCCAACACTGCTCTGTAGGAAGAAACAGGGAGACCACCTGGCTCATATGAAAGGGAGAAAGCACTTTAGGCAAAAAGGAAGGCACAGGCCAAATGGAAACTGCCTCCTTTGAAAAAGACAGATAAGGATCGTAGCAAAACAGAGCCTGCAGCTCGAAAATCCACCTTGCAAAACAAATCACAACCAAGAAGACCGTCTCAAGCGTCAAATCCTTCAAAGTAGCGCACTTCAAGGGCTCAAATGGCCCTGCCATCAGGGAATTGAGTACCAGACATTGTTCCACGAAGGGATCACAGATCAGAGGGGAGTATGCAGATGCCAAACCCCCTGGAGAAAGCGTGAGATGTCCTGGTGCAAGGCTAGCGTCCAGTCACCACACCTCGGAAGCAGGCCAAAGCTGCCACCTGAACTTTCAGGAAGCTACAGGAAAAGGTTGTTCTTCAGGCCATCCTGTAGAAAGGCCAACAGAGGTGGCACCTTGGCCACCTCAGGAGACTACTGCCAAGCGCCATACTATCGCTCAGAGGCCCCAGGATCTGCACATATGCTAGCCTAGTAGACTTCCTCTGGGCTCCGAGCAGAGTGGAGACCACTGCTGGAGAGTAGCCCTTACACACTAGCCATCTCCTTTCAAGAGCCAAACCGTAAACAAAGAAGAAACAGGTCCCCAGGTCGATCTGTCCCTGCAGCAATAGACCCTGAGATGGAGGCGCCTGCAGGAGCCATAACAGGTCTCCGAATCATGCTCTCAGCCAATCTGGCACCACAAGAACCACCCTACCCAGGTGGCGTTCTATACGTTAAATAACACGCCCCACTGAGGGCCATGAAGGACACATGTACGGCAGGTGCTGACCTGGCCAAGGTTGGGTCAGGGCGCCGCTGGCCACAGATCCCGTCTTCATGTGGCAACTGAAGAAGCAGCACACTTTGCATTGGAGCAGGTTGCCGGCAGACTCTTGGGGCGACCCCAGCAGCACAGAGACAACTGAAACACCTCCTGACTCAACTCCCATTCTTCTGGAATCAGTAGTGCTGGCCGAGAACATCCGTTTCCACAGTATCCATCTCAGCAATGTGCAGAGCCAACAAAACTAGGTGGTTCTTCACTGCCCAGGCAAAATAGGAGAGTCATCTCCAGGGCTACACTGGTACTCCTCATACTGCCTTGCTGATTGACCTAAGCCACCACTGTGGTATTGCCCAAGAACACTCAAAATGCCTGGCTCTCAACTGGGGGCCTGAAATGAAGAAGAGTCAACCTGATGGCCCTCGCCTCAAGGAAGTTGCTAGACCACTCCACCTGCCTGCGATTCCAACAGCCCTGGGCCACTGGCCTTGGGAATTGGCTTCCCAGCCCGAAATACTGGCATATGTCATCAGAAGGATCTATGAGCAATCATCCAGTGACACGCCTTCCTCAGAAAACTAGGCTGCTGCCACCACTGCAGGCTGGCCATCATAATCATTGGGAGCAGAAGCCTGAGCTCGAACCGCTGAGAACTCGGGGACCACGGAGCCAGTAATGACTGTCAGAGCAGCCACCTATGATCATATGTCCTCTGCACCATCTCAATTGTGGCCACCTTCAATCCAATGAGCTGAACATAAACTTTGACTCTTGGAACCTGCTGTGAACAAAACACACCTCTACCCACACTAGAGGCAACACACCTTGGATCTCATCTTCACCCCACAACATGACAACACTTCAGACAATCAGTACTCTCCTCAGGTACATCCAGTGCCATGGTCTGACCCACAAGGCCATCCTCTTTGACATCCCACACGATAGCATAGAACAGCAATCTGCCACACCGAGCGAACCTGTGTACCGCCAATTCAAGCATTTCGATAAGGAAACCTTCCTTACCAACACTTTACATCACCTCAACCCCGACACTAATGACCTGGGCAATCTACTAGACAACTGGAACAACCACCTTTCCGAAGCTGCACTCCTCCCACCATCCACAAAACCTGCCCACAAAAATCACACAGCAGTATGGTTCACCGCTGACCTGCGTGAATCACTAGTGCAACTCAGGAAGCTTGAACGCCGCTGGTGACACTCCAAACTGACCAGTGACAAAGATGCCTACCTGAACAAACTACAACAGCATCGAAAAATGATCAACAAGAGAAAGGAACATCACACCAACACCCTCATGCGCTCTCACCTCGCAAACTCTTCAACCTAGTCAAATCACTCACAAAGGATCCATCTACAAAATAACCAATAAACTCTCCGAGTCCAGTTGAATTTGCCACCTACTTCCAAAGCAAAACCACATCGCCAACAACCAACCCAGCGAGGCATGAACTACCCATGACCCTCCACAACCCCACCAGCTCTCCCTCACCAACCCTGGAATCCTTCTATCCATACCCTCCTGATCAAATAGAAAGAGTCATCAGTGGGATCAACACCATGACCTCCCCAACGGACCCGTGTCCACCTTTCTGGATCAAACAAACAAAAACCTATCTCAGCCCAATCATAGCCAGAATCGCCAACATATCACTAGCTGAAGGCACCCTTCCGCCCCCTTTGAAAACAGCAGCTATCAGACCTCTGATCAAGAATAACAAGCTTGACCCATCAGATATCAAATCCTACAGACCCATCTCTAGCCTCCCCTTCCTAACCAAAACCATAGAAAAGATTATGTACCAACAGACCCAGGACCACATCGACTCCTACGCACCTCTAGACCAGCAACAGCATGGATTTTGGCAACAGCATGGTGTTGAAACCCTTCTTAACAGACTCCATCCAGGCCTCGATAAGAAAAAACAAGGCTTCATCCTCATATTTATGGACATCGCCTCAGCTTTTGACACTGTCAACCACAACCTTTTGCTCACCCAACTCTATCAAAAAGGCGCAAGCAGCTTAGCCTTAGACTGGTTCAAATCCTACCTATCTGACCGACAACAAGTCTAAATAGACAACCAGACATCCAGACCTTTCCAACAAACACAAGGGGTCCCCCCAAGGATCTTCCCTCTCATCCCTATTCTTTAACATCTACATACAGCCAATCTGTGATATCATCCAATCATTCAACATACTCTACCACATCTACGCCGACGATGTGTTACTATACACTCCATTCACCACTGACAAGCCGGACTACTCGAACATAGTTGAATGCTTCAACACAGTCTCAGATTGGCTCATGACACACAACCTCAAGGTCAACACCAATAAGACTGAGGTCCTATTCATATCCAAAGACCCCACATTTACCCCACCGCCCTCCGTCAAAGTGAAAGACTTCGACCTCACAACCAAGCAAGAGGTCCGCTATCTGGGAGTAACAATCGACCAACGCCTGTCATGGGAGACCCACACCCAAAATATCTCCAAGACAGTCTACCATAAACTAAGAACCCTCTGGCACTTACGTCCTCTCCTCGAAACCTCAGACTTCTGCTCGGTGGCTCAAGCTCTCATCCTCACTCATCTAGACTATTCCAACATTATCCTTCATGGTATGCCGAAGCATACCCTCCAGCCACTACAACTCGCCATGAACACAGCTGCCCGCACAATCCTATCTGCATCCAGACACGACCACATCACTCCAATTCTAACTCAGCTTCATTGGCTGACTGTGGATTGGGATGCCACAGCGTCCCGTTCTCTTGGGAGAAAAGATTTGGAGCAGATCCCAACTCCAGAGGTGGAGCTTGAGAGAGATGTAGAAGCAGAGGGTACCACGTTTGCTGTGGCCAACGTGGAGCTATGAGAATCATATGACCTCTGTCTCTCTGAAGCTTGAATAGTATTTTGGGAATGAGGGGAATGGGTGGAAAGGCATATAGGAAGTCCTGACCCCAGTGAAGGAGGAAGGCGTCCCATGCCTGACAATGTTGAGCTGGGATTCTGGAACAGAACTGGGGAAGTTTGGCATTCAGCGGACTTGCAAAGAGGTCGCTGTCCGGGGTTTCCCGAATCTGAAATATTTGGGCAACCTGGTCTGCATGGAGAGACCATTCGTGTGGTTGCAGAACTCGACCGAGTTTGTCTGCCCAAGAGTTTTGAATGCCTGGAAGATACATCGCAAGGAGATGAATCTGATGCTCTCTGGCGAGGGCCCATAGTCGCAAAGCTTTGTTGCATAACGACAGAGAGCCTGTTCCACCCTGCTTGTTCACGTAGCACATGGCTACCTGATTGTCCGTTTGAAATAGGATTGTCTTGTATCTGAGCTGGGCATGAAATACTCGAAGAGCAAGGGAGATTGCTCTGAGTTCCAGGAGGCTGATGTGAAGACAGGCCTCCTGTGGAGTCCAGGTACCCTGGGTAGAGAGATCGTGCAGGTGGGCTCCCCATCCCACCTAAGATGCATCTGTTGTTAGGGTGGCTTGGAATAGGGGTTGCTGGAAAGGAGACCCCACGAGATTTTTGAGCGATTGCCACCATTGGAGGGACGAAATAAGATGGTCTGGGTTTGTTATTTTGTCCGACAGGCAACCTGAGGCCTGTGTCCACTGAGTGGATAAAGTCCACTGGGCCGCTCGCATGTGGAGGCGAGCATAAGGAACCACATGCACGGTGGATGCCATGTAGCCCAGCAGTTGTAGCATTTCTCGAGCAGTGAGATAAGGTTTGAACACTGCTTGGGAAGCTAGCTGTATTCGCATAATACAGCTAGCTTCCCAAGCAGTGTTCAAACCTTATCTCACTGCTCGAGAAATGCTACAACTGCTGGGCTACATGGCATCCACCGTGCATGTGGTTCCTTATGCTCGCCTCCACATGCGAGCAGCCCAGTGGACTTTATCCACTCAGTGGACACAGGCCTCAGGTTGCCTGTCGGACAAAATAACAAACCCAGACCATCTTATTTCGTCCCTCCAATGGTGGCAATCGCTCAAAAATCTCATGGGGTCTCCTTTCCAGCAACCCCTATTCCAAGCCACCCTAACAACAGATGCATCTTAGGTGGGATGGGGAGCGGGGCTGCGGAAGGAAAGCCCTTGTCTGTCTGGTATTCAGATGAGCTCCTATGAACTCTAGGGATTGAGTGGGAGCAAGATTGGATTTTGGGAGGTTTATGACTAGTCCCAAATACTGAAGGATTTGCATTGTGCGGAACAGAGCAGAGCTGGCTTATGGCACTGTAGGGGCTCGAATGAGCCAGTCGTCTAAGTAGGGGAAGACAAATATTCCCAGAGTGCGCAGAAATGCGGCTACCACAGCCATGCATTTTGTGAATACTCTTGGTGCAGAAGCCAGGCCAAAGGGAAGAACCCTGTACTGGAAGTGCTTTCCTTGAAACAGGAATCAGAGGAATCTTCTGCGATTTGGATGGATGAGAACATGAGTATACGCATCCTTGAGATCTAGAGAACAAAGCCAATCCTGACTTTGAAGGTATGGCAGCAGAGTTCCTAGAGAGACTATTTTTAACTTCTCTCGAAACAGATATTTGTTCAATTCTCTGAGGTCTACAATGGGCCTGTATCCTCCTGTTTTCTTTGGAATAAGAAAATAGGGGGAGTAGAACCCTGTACCGGAATGGGTACCTCCTCTATTGCTCGTTGCGCAAGGAGTGTTGTGACTTCTTGACCTAAGAGATTGTCGAGAGAGGTCTGAGAATTTAACTGTCTTACCATTGTAGGAGGGGGCATGCTGTGAAAATGAAGCTTGTACCCCTCTCGTACAATGGACAGAGTCCAATTTTTTGCTGTTATTTGGTGCCATCTGTGGGCAAAATGACATAACCTGCCTGGGATGTCCCAAGGGTTCTGGACCCTTCAGGGGCAGGAAGGCGAAATTCTCTAGAGAGGAGTCAAAGCCCCCGAGGAGGCCGAGCGTGCTGAGCTGGCTGAGGTTTTACAGCTTTTGGCTTCTTTTGTCGTCTAGGTTGTTGTTGTTGTCCCTTTTGTGAAGACTGACCTGGACGGTGTCCCTGTTGGGTATAGGAAGGATAAAACTTCTTTTTCTTATTGAAAAATGTTTTTTTTTAGAGGATCTTTTCCTTGCAGGATCGGCTGTAGATTTGGACAAGCTATCCAAAGTGATATTGTCTGCATCTATTTCATTAGCCTTCTCCTGCCAATTCTTGCCAAAGAGATTTTCTCCTGTACAAAGAATGGTTCCTAATTTATCCTGTACCCAAATTTCCAAGTCAGATGCCTGAAGCCAATGCACGTGCACCAATGGCAATAGCAGAGGTTCTGCTTATGCACTCAAAACAGTCAAAGGCTGCACGATTTACAAACTTGGAAACATCCTGGGCATGTTTGACAAGTGTTAGATAGTCCTGTCTTTTGTCATCAGGAAGAAGGGGGCTCATAAGCTCCAAGTCTCCTGTGACCTCTTTAAGAACATTCCCATATACAAGATATAGGAGCTGATCCTAACTGAGAGCATGGAAGCTTGGAAGCATCAACGCCCAAAGGCATCGAGAGTCCTGCATTCACGACCTGGAGGATTGGATGCATGTCTCTTTGCACTTTTCATTCTATGCATGACTGATTCCATTACCATTGAATGGTGTGGTAATTGAATTTTTTGAAAGCCAGGACAAGGTGGAACTCGATACATAGTATAGAGTCTCCGAGAATGAGGAGATGTGGTTAGAGGTGTTTCCCACATTCTCAGCATAAGATCATGTAAGATCTCATGGATAGGCAGAGTAGCTGCTTCTTTGGGAGCCTTAGGGTATTGGAGAATCTCCAACTCCTATGCCCTAGGCTCTTTTTCAGGAGCTACTGTGATGGAAAGGCCTCGGGCCACATTACGGATAAAATCCTGAAAGGACATATCCTCTGGCGGAGACATCCTGTACTGAGGAGAAGAGGAATCCTCTGAGAGAAGTACTCTTGTATCGGCAGAGTCTTCGGAGTCTTCAGACTCAGAGGATTCAAAATACCTCCGATCCCGGTGATCGTGCAGGGCATGGTACCGGTATCGATCGAAGTCGGTATCAGGTTGCTCCGGTACCGATCTGTCGATGGCGGAGACAGACGCATGACTCGGTATGGGTAGCATACCCATCGACGCTGATCCCGTTGGTGTCGGTACCGGTATTGGTTGAGCTGTCTTAAGCAGTTTCCACGGTACCGAAGCCGTGAGAAGAGCCGCTAGACTGCGCTCGATAGCGAGAAATCTCTGGTCTATTGAAGCTGCCGATGCTTGGGTGTCAGAAGCGGCTGGAACCCCAGAGCATGGCACCAGTAGTTCTGCCGAGGTTGAGGCCTCGAGAACATCCTGGAACCCCGTTGATGCTTTGGAAATGGAAGCCTCCCGCCGGAGATGTTTTGCCGGTGAAAATTCCTAAAGGGCAACGCCAGTGGCATCTCGATACTTAGGAGATCTACCCTTTGAGGACCGGCTAGATTTATGTTTAGTTACCTGAGATCCATGGGAGGAAGATGAGGTCCTGGAGGACGTCGATGCAACAGATGCGGCATCTGAGGGGAAAAAGGGTGCTAAGCTTTGCAACTCGATTCTGCTGACCCCTTTTTGAAATCATTCCACAGGAGAGGCACTCCGAAGTAGAGTGGTCAGGACCTAAACATTTGCGACACCAATTATGGGTGTCGGTGACGGAGATGGTACCGCCACACTTAGAACATTTTTTAAAACCAGATGTTCATTTTTCCATTTTTAAGGAAAAATTGGGCCTAGTGCCCAAAATAGCACCTAGCACCAAGGAAAAAAGTTTCTGAAGTAAACTCAGAAACTATAGGGTTTTTTTGTTTTTGTTATTTTTTAGAAGAAAGAAGAATGAACCAGCGGTACCGGTATAGCATCGAGGGAAGCAGACGCAACCACAAAAAACAAAGATTAAAGACAAACTTTTTCTGCGGTGACAGGGTATGGGACCTTTCAGCTCCGCGGAAAACGAAGAACTGGAGAGGGACAGTTGGAAAGGCGGGAAGGCAGCATGCAGGCGCTGTGGGATGCTCCCAAAAGCTTTCCTATTGGACGCTGGGGCGCGTTCCCATGCAGGCTCCGTCGGTACCGACGATACCCATATGTGAAGACTACATTCCTGCTTGTTCCTGGAGATTGGTGTTCCAACTGGGAAATGCCGTGACTTGTGCATACATCTTGGAAATATTTATTCATTTACAAAGGTTTAGACTTCTTTTCTGAGAACCAAGTCCATCAAAAGGATTTACAAGAAGCAAAAAAGCAATGACATCACAAACAGAAGTCAGGAACAAAGTACACAAAACAAAGCACCCGAAACACTCCTCAAACACCTGAGCTCATGCCGGCACATGTTTTCAAACCCTTACGGAAGGCAAACAATGAGGCCCGAGCCCACACCTACAACAGGAGAGCGTTCCAATATTCACAGGTCACCACACTAAATGCCCACCCCCGGTGTGAAGCCTTACGGAGTACTTCCAGGCCCAGCATCTCCAACAAGTAACCCTGGGAGGACGCAGATCCCGGGGAGGGTCATACCATAACAGCAATTCCCGCAAATAAGTGGAATAGGAATCCCGCAAAACCTTAATAACCAGCAACTTAAAGAGCCTCCGCTCTCGCACTGGCAACCAGTGCAGCTGTGCCAAAGATGGCCAGGCACTTTCCCCGTGCAGAGTTCCGATCAGCAGACGAACGGCTGCATTTTGCACAACCTGCAAGTGGCATAGCAACTTCTGCAGCAGCCCCACATAAAGAACATTACAATAATCAAGTGTCCCCAGAACAGTGGCCTGAACCACTAAATGTAGTGCTGCTGGTTCCAAGAATGTCTGCAGCTAATTCACCAGCTGAAGTTTCCGCCAGGCAGACTGAACCATATGGCTTACCTACTGGTCCCCAATGCCTTTGCATTCCAGGAACACACCCAAGGACTTAATCTCCACAGCGTATGGGAGCACCATCCTTTCGATCGTCGGCCAAGGGACAGCCCAAAACACAAACACACCATCTTTCAGGATTCATCACTAGACCACTGCCCGCCAGTCATGCACATACACCATCCAAATACTGGTTCAGCCGCTAGACAACCTCCCCTGGATCTCCAACCAATGGCACCAGAATTTGAAGATTGGCATATGCAAAAAAGGAGAGGCCAAAGATCGCACCAAGGCCCCCAGGGGCTGCAGGTAGACATTAAATAATAAAAGAGATAATAGAGATCACCAAAAAACAAACTTGCTATGCACTGCTGTCGGGTCAAGGGTAACCTTCTCGCAACCCACTAACTCTGCCACCACCCAAAAAAACATCAGCCTATTGTCTGCCCGCTTAATACGAGCCAAAAAACAATGCCCCTTGGCTAGAACTACATGATGCCGATACCGGTTGGCAGCTTGCCTCCAACTCTGCCAATCCGCATCCAACCTAGATCTACGCCACTGCTGTTCCAAGACTTGCAATGCCTTCTTCTCCTCATGCAGGTCCCGGGCGAACCAAGGGTTCCTCCATGCCCTCTGCAACAAGAGTTGGCAGGGTGGCACAACGCCATAGCATCAAGTGCCTATGACATTACCACATGCCAGTCCTCCATCATCTCTTCTACTGAGGCTGGGAGGGGGGGTCCACTTGCCAGTGTGCAAGAGCCACAGAGACCCAACGGTCCCTATCTACCCAATCCCGCACCTCCACCCAGGCCTTTCCCGTCAAGCTGACCAGCCCCCTTCCACCGACAGTAAAAGCACACCAACCCGTGATCCGACCATGGAAGGGGTCAGACTTCCTGGATCTGCACCCTTCCCTCCTCCACCATCCAGATAGCCCCAAACACTAAATCCAAAGTATGCCCACCCATATGCATAGGCTGAGAAACCAGCTGCTGAAGCCAGCCTGCTGCCAGAGAGGACAACAAGGAGAATGCCTGCCCATCACCCACCACATCGACATGCATGTTGAAGTCAACGACAACTAACAAACTCTGACCCTCAAGGGCTTTTTACAGTATCCCTTCCACCAAAGCCTTCCTCTCAACCTCGCAGATCCACGGTAGAGAGTAAACCAACAAACCCCTCCAACAAACCCCCCCCCTCACTCTCTCGTCCCACACATAAAAAGATGCCCTCTACCCTCTCCAGGAGGCTGATCACATCCCTTTGAACCCACAAGTGTTCCCACACCATCACTAGAACCCATCCTCTCCTCTGACTAGACCTCCCCATCCAAAAGTCCACATTTCTCCCCCAAAACTCTCAACCATCCATCACACTCTCCCCCTTCTTAACCCACATCTCTGTAAGCAACACACAGTCCAGATCCTCAGCCGTGAGAAGGGCCTTAACCAAAAGCAACTTCGGTAATAGGGAACACACATTCACAAGCACGTAGTTCCAGCAGCTGGATGGGGTCAAGGGCCCCCCGTCACGCTCTGGGCAAAGCTACACTCGCTCCTGCCACACATGGCAGGCCCCAACCCCCTTTCCTCCCCCAGACACATGGAATAGGCAGCCCCCCCCGACACTAAACTCTCCCCCATGAAGTCCCCCACATACCTACCCCCTGGGACTACCAAACCCCTCCACACAACAACCGCATATGCAAGTACCATCCCAACCAGCCCCCACACATAGCCATGCCTCAGGAAAAAAAAAACAAAGCACACCCCACATATACAGAAGAACCACAACTATCCCCACCAGGGCCCATCAAGGGACACACTAAGAGGTATGCCCTGCCCCTTAAGCCTGCCCCTTCAGTGTGGCACCTGAGGCACGATGCCTCAGCATCTCCCGTCACCTTAGGTGAGCTGGCAATGACATCATACCACCCCAACCTCTCCCGCTCTCACAGAGGTGCCGCAGGGTCTAAAGTTACTCACTGATGCCGCAATCAACAATCAGCAGCAGTTGGACTCAGACAGATGGTTATCAGGAAAAACAATCCAGTCCACTCACTGCAAATGGTAGGAAATCATCCCAACGCAGCTAGTCCAACAGGCAGTGATGAAATCAGGATCGGTGCAAGTGAAGCAGCAGGAACCCGAACAGCTAAGTAGAGCCGGAAGCTGAGATCCGCCCAATGGGTGCATCATGTGAACCACAACACGTACGCCTTCTCCTGAAGAGTATGCATCTTCTCATACACCCTTAGGCGAGGAATTGAGGGAATCCCACTCTGACTGGAACAGGCCCTCGAGAACCTCAGGGAATGGGAAGACAGTAGTGGATTTCCACGCCCCTTGCAGGAGTGGATGCCTCTTTGGCTCCTGTTCCATGCCTGGAGCATCCACCAAGCTCAAGGTGGATAAGATCCTGGGATCAACGCCTCCAGTTCTTATCTCTTAGAACGGACATCATCTGCCTCTTCACAATCCTCTCAAGGCGAGAGTACTTCTTCATCCACATCAAACATCTCAATCCAAGCAACAGTCCAAATCTCAGATAGATACCAACTGATTCCCATCTCCAAGGGGAAACCATTTGCTGGGGACCCTTAGCTATCAAACTGGGCTTCCACTCTCAGCCTGCCCCTCACGGACTGTGCTTGGGAGAAACCAGAGGACGCATGGTCTGCATTTCCAGCCAAGGAGGACAATCTGGGCTAGAGAAGCTCTCTTTGAGCAAATGCCCCCCCCCCCTACACTTGTGGGCATAGTCACCGTTGATCCCCCAGAGGACAGGGAGAGGCCCACAGCAGTGTTGCCAGAACCTCCAGCCAGCTGAATATCCTTACCTGTAGCGCCATCCGCCACCTCCTGCCCTGAGGCAGGCAAAGTCAAACTAACAGCATCCTCTGGATGAAAAAGGGGAGTAGGCCCTCCAGGGACTTCTCAGAAGCAGCCATGCAAGAAGGGAAGAGTCCAGAAGCCGGAGATGAGGCACCTCGCTTGCCACAGGCCAATGTTTCCTGGAAGATGATATAGGGAGTTAAGGCAAGTATCACAACAGTGAGCATTAAGGTTGCGGTGGCCCGGAAGGCACGCATTAACTATGCTTTTATGCAACATACACTGGAGCTGCTCGGGTGGAATGTGCACAAGGATCTCCAGGCACACAATTATTAAGAATGCTATTAGTGAATGCAGAAAACTGTGCCAATGGTCGCCAGCAGTCCACCCCGATTGCATCCCATAGAGATGGAATCAGGAGCTCCCAATAAAGATAATGTCAAGCCTTGGCACTACCCCAAGAAAGCCCCAGGCTGAGGATCCATGCCAGGCTCAGCTCTACTCCCTTGAAACTGTTTCTCTGGCTTGGCAGAACTGTTTAGGTGGCCAGCAGCAGATCCCCCTGAGAATCTTCTGCAATCTTTGGGAGAAAGCAGGGGGAGAGAGAAGAAGGAGGAATTGGGGAAGGAGGTTGTGTGAGGCTGTTGAATCCTTCCAGATCCTTTCAATTTTCTGACTGCTCAACAGGCAATCTTATTCAGGGTAAGAGCGTGGAGCCGAACCAATTTTCCCTCCTCCTATGGATACTGAAAACACTGCAGTCTAGAGGAGTTTCCTCACATCACGCTCAAGTGAGTGAATCACTCTCAAAGTAGTCCGTACAAGCGATTTTAACAATCTTTTCTTCTTAATTCTTCAGATTTTCTTCAGAGAGGAGTAAATCCAACCACCATCTGCTGGAGACAAAGAAATACTGAAGAGACATCTGGTAGCTGAGGGGAATAGAGGCATAGGAGTGATGCAATTGAAACCTGGGCTTTTCATTGGTTCTTCGTTTCCACGAATCTGCTAGTAGGGGAACACAACCCACTTGTTTAGACTGGTCTAGCAGGATGTTATGCAGATTTGTTAGAGATTTGAAAAGGGATGGAAAACAAAGACTACCATTATGCCTTTGTATAAAGGTTTCTGTTGCGATTGCCCCTGAAGTATTGTACACAGTCAGAGAACGTGGTACAAAACCAAGGACCAGGATATATATCAATCACTTTATTAAAAATGCCAACAACTACTGCCAACCCGACACAGGCCGTGTTTTGTTAATACTTCATCAGGGGTGAAGGCAACTAAAAACAGAAAAATTTAAAACAAATAAATGAAATAATAGCATAAACATTATACATTCATATCCAAATAATCAACCTAAGGCAAATACACAAAAATAATATATTTCATTAAAAACATACAAAAGGTTTAAAACCAAATAAATAACAGATAAAACAATAATGTTGGAACGCTACATAAGAACATTGTTTTAAAAAGAACCACATGAACTAACAGGTAATAAAAGAAACATAAAAACATCATAAATAATTAAAAAACATGCAACGAATAAAAATACAGGGCAATGATAACAGAAAACAATTGAGGCATAGACACAAATATACCTTACCAATAAAACATAAACACCTCTCTCTAAAATCTATAAATAAGGAGGGGGAGGAGAAAAAAAAAAAGAGAAGGAGTGAGTCTGAAACGGACCAACATTAATTCATATAATGAGATCTATTTGTGGTGTTAAAGACGTCACATGGATTTTATTTTTATTTTATTTATTTAACTGTTTTTATATACCGCACTATTCATCATCAGTGCGGTTTACATTAAACAACAAAATACCTATCAATATATAAGTGATCTAGGTGTACAGATAACAGGGAAGGTAAACTGGGAGTGAACCGGGGATAACTATATACAATTAAATATGTTACATCAAGGTTTGGTATTTGCAGGGATGCAGTGTTATCCACATGAAGGAGGGAGAGAAATATTCCAAACCACCATGTGTCTTAATGTACTAAGCATATTTTGTATCTCTCACATGGGGAAAGAGGAGAAACATTTTCTTCAAACAGTGTACTGATCAATAACAGAATGAAGGAATTCTCTACACTATGTAGAGCTACCGACCATATCAATATACTATGAACAATGTCACCCGCAATCACCACCGTGTGAAAGTCCTAAAAGCTATCTGTACAAAAGAAAATGCAGATTGTAGAAAGCATTTACTTACTGCCAGCAATATTTAGTGTTGGCATACAGTGTGCTGGAAAGAATAAAACCGGGAAAACTTAAATCCACATCAAAGCCAATCAATCAAAAAAAACAGTCGTGAGTGGAACCTAAATAAAACATCAAATAAGCCAAACTCACTTTGGTAAAGACCAAGTGTCGCCACTGAAACCAACTCTCAAGCAGAAAAAAGAAAGAAACACTGCCGAACTCAGGAAGTCGCAAGGAATCCGCTGCTTTAAACCCGCCGGCAGAAACCCTTAACCAGTGATTCTTACGTCGGCATACAGTGTGCTAGAGCAAATGGAATAAAAGGAAGAAAAACATAAATCTTCACACCAAAGTCAACAAATCAAAAAAAGGAAAAAGCATCACCTGAATGAGATAACAAATGAGCCAAACTCACTTTGGTGAAAACTCCAAAAACATCGCCACTGGAAACAACTTTCAAACAAAGAAAGGACGCTGCCACGATCTGCAAGTCTGTCAACATGCCACAAAGGATCAACTGCTTTGAAAAAACGCCAGCGCATGTGCAATAAATAAAGCGCATTCTAAATGCAATGCAAAGGACAGAAGTGCTGAACCATACTGATTGGGCCAGAGAAACACAAAACATCATCACAACGTCACTATATAAACAACCCACTATAATCATGAACTTTAAAAGAGGAAATTTAAAAACAAAAACAAATCCTATACTGCCGCAATTGGCATAAAAACTAGTCTCAAAAATAAAAGGAGAATGAAACAAAACTCATATATATAAAAAAAAAACACCACGTATGAAAAAATATAAATAAATAAATAATGTAATAAAAACGTGTACTTTACCCAAGAGATATATACAGTGAACAATATAGAATGTATATTGACTAAAGAAAAACCGAAAGGTCTTGGTCCAGATTAAGCCCTCTAGGGGTCATAGAATCCAACATAAAAATATACTTCTGTTCTAACTGCATTATAGTTCTATCAATATCACCGCCCCTCCAATTTAATTTAACCCTTTTAATAACGAAAAATTTTATATCCAAAATCTTGTGCGCCTGTTTAATCCAATGTTCTACGAGGGGTTTTTCAGTGATACCTCTCTTAATTGCACTCTTGTGTTCTATGATTCTAACTCGAACGCTGCGTATGGTTTTCCCCACATAAAGTTTCTTACATGGACATTGAATAACGTATATAACATGAGATATCTCACAATTAGAAAAGTCATTAAGAACAAATTTCCGGTTTGTGACAGGATGGAGAAAAAAGTCACGAACTGGTAAAACATGTGCACACACTGAGCAGCGGCCACACTGAAAATGCCCCTTAGTTTTAGGTAAGAATGGGCGTTCTGTCAGGGCAGAAGGAACCAACAAATTCTTTAAATTAACATTCCGCTTGTGTGCTATAGTGAGAGGAGTATCATGAAACCCATCAAGAGATTGGATAAGATGCCATTCCTTCTTTAATATCTTAACGATATCCCCAGAGATAGTGATATACAAGAGGGGGCAAACCAACCCCACATTAGAATTCTTCTGTCTGGGTGCAAGGAGAGCCTCACGGTCCGATGTAAAAGCCCTAGTATATGCTTCGGAAATGTGTTTAGAAGGATAGTCTCTCGCACGAAACCTGGCCTTCATTCCTTCCACCTGAAGATCAAAATCCTGATCCCTTGTGCAGGTCCGCCTGGCCTTAAGGAACTGGCCTACGGGGAGATTCCTTTTCAAGGCAGGATTATGGAAACTACTAAAGTGTAATAGATTATTACGATCCGTAGATTTCCTATAGAAAGATGTTATCAGCCGGTTATCCTCTTTTTTAATGAGTAAATCTAAGTAGGGTATACAATAATGATCATATGTAAGTTGAAACTTTGTTCAAATATGTTTTATTGTTTACAATAGGAAATCAATACAACTGTCAAGGCAAAGACAAACCAGTTAAGCAAACAGCACCAACTTTGAGCGGACAGAAACAATAGAAACCTCCCCCCCCCCCTAAAAGGGCGTCTCAAATCAACACTACAAGTGTATAAGAATAAATCACAGGGGTGTCATGGGTTCAAATAAGACAAAAAATAGTACAGTCGCTATTACTAAACCAGAGTAACCTCCCCCCTCCCCCACCCCTATGTCTACCGCTGGCTATTGGGTACAGATCCAGGGTGTACTCTTCTCCCAGATCCGTATCCTTACCGAATAACCTAACCAAGATCCCCACCCTTACCCCCCAACCACCCCCTCCCCCCCGCCCCTGCGTGATCTTCACCTAGTGTGTAGAAGAGGATAAGAGAGAAGAGGGAAGAAAGAGAGCAGAGGCGGAGAACCCCTCTACTCTCCAGACCTCCAACTACCGGGCAGGCTAGCGACCTAGCTGGGCCCAAGAAGAAAGGTAGAGATAAAGGAAACAAACAAAAGACACAGACAAAAGACACAAACAGACCCCCCGTTAGAAACGCTCCAAGGCCCGGACCCCACCCCCCCCCCCCACCCACGCTCGCTGCAAGGTAAGTGGTTAGAGTGGCCTCCCAGGGAAGTTTATTAGCTTAGGAACCCCCCAAGACTCGGCGGCGGGCTCCAGCGGGCAGCAACTGTAGATGGGGTCCCCAACCCCGAAGAAAGCGGGCCCAGCGACGCTCATTACCAGCCGCCACTAATCGCTCCATTAGGAGGAGCTTATGGAGTCTGACCCGCCATATCCCATATATCGGTCCCCTTGCATCTAGCCAGTGCTGCATAATAGTCATTCGTGCTGACATCAACACCAAACGCAGCCAATGCAGTACCCAACCCCCTAGAGAAGTCCCTCAGGTGGCTTCCCATATATCCAAAACTAAGTGGCGTGCGGTGAGTGGTTCCATATGCGGCACACATCTACCAAGATGCGATACCACCCGCCCCCAAAACAGCTGAACCTTAGGACAGTGCCAGTACATATGTCCCAGCGTCGCCTTGGCGGCCCCACACCTGGGGCAGCAGTGGCTCGCTGCAAGTCTGGCTTTCCATGCCCGGACGGGAGCAAAATAGAGGCGACGCACTAGACGATATTGAGTGTCTCGGTGCACAACCTGAATGCTCACAGTAGAAATGGCCGCCAACCCTTCCAACAGAGATTCCTCTCCGATGTGCTCACCTAAGTCTGCCGTCCAAGCCGCCGCCAAAGCATCAATAGCGCTCGGCAGCAGCCCGTCCCACAGCATCTGATAGAGTAACGACACTCGAGTTTTCTGAGCACCCCCCAGAAGGGCTAATTCAAGTTCAGAGCATGTCGTTCCTCGTAATGCGTCTTCCGGGATCGTACGGAGGTAGCTCCGGAGCTGCGTATATTGGAACACATCCCAGACCCCCAATGGGCACCGCCGTCGCAGCTCATCGAAGGCCACCAGCGTACCCTCTGGAGATAACACATGTTCAAGGTTCACCAAACCCAGGTCTTCCCAAACTCGGAAACGGGTCCGCCCAATGCCGGCTGCAAAATCCGCAATACCCCGTATGGGAAGGTATGGTGTATAATAAGCTGAAATCTGACGACCCGCACAGAAGAATTGCCACGCCCGCCGAAACAGGGCCAAAAAAAGATCTCTAATAATCGGTGACACCCCTCGCAGAACACGGGCATGCAGAAGATACCGAGGATGAAGGGGCGCCAACAGAGCCTCGAACTGCTCCATCGGAGTCCAATCAGAGAGGTCCCACAGCCAGTCCCGAACATAACGTAATAGGCAAGCCATATTGTATCGTCGGACATCGGGGAATCCCATCCCTCCCAAGGATCTGGGTTGTTGTAAAATAGCCAAGCGAACCCTGGGCTTACGGCCCCGCCACAGGAATCGATTGAAATAGCGTTCTACCTGACGAAGATCCGCCCGTCGAAGAATCAGTGGGAGGGTCTGGAGGGGATAAAGAATCTTAGGAAGCAGTGTCATTTTACATAGAGCCACCCTTCCCCCTAACGATAAGGGTAGATCCTTCCAACGGTCCACAACGCGGAGATCTCACCCAGGATCTTAGTAACGTTCAGCTGATAGAGATCCTCCAATCGCGCCGGTAAATAAACACCGAGATATTTAAAATGGCCTGTCGCCCATCGCAGAGGAAACGTCCCTTGCCAACCTAGTCGTCCTTCAGGGTTTAAGTATAGGGCCTCAGATTTGTCCAGATTAAGACGTAGACCAGAGGGTATACCATATTCCTGAATCAGCCGCAGCAAATGAGGCAAGCCCTTCTGCAGGTCCCCCAGATGCACAAGCAAATCATCGGCGAAGGCGGCTACCCGAAATTCGCCGGTTCCCATCCGAATACCCCGAAAGTGGGAATCAGATCTGATACGCAAAAGCAGGGGCTCCAGCGAGAGTACAAAAAGCAGAGGCGACAACGGGCAGCCCTGATGGGTCCCCTTTTGAATGGCAAATGTGGGGGACATAACTCCGTTGACCATTATGGCCCCTAAAGGGTCAGCATATAGCAATTTGACCACATCAACGAAGAGGCCAGCAAACCCCATCATCTCTAAGGTCTGATGCATAAAGACCCAACTGACACGATCGAACGCCTTCTCGGCGTCGAAACTAACAAGCAGCGATGTCTCCCCAGCCAGTCGCCCTGCACTAATGGATAATAGGATCCGCTGCAAATTATATGCAACCTGGCGCCCCCGAACAAACCCAGCCTGATCTCGGTGTATTAGGGAAGGCAAAATGTGTGACAGCCGATCCGCCATAATCTTGGCCAAAAGTTTAGTGTCTACATTTAGCAGGGAGATAGGGCGGTAAGATCCGGGCAAAAGAGGGTCCCGCCCAGGCTTGGGCAGGATAGTAATCAACGCTTTATTGGGCTCAAACGGAAACTTCCCGCGACTCAGTAAATCCTCAAAGTATCCAATAAGCGGAACAACCACCACATCACTCAGGGTCTTATAGAATTCGCTCCGGAATCCATCGACCCCCGGGGCTCGCCCATTCTTAAGGTGCCGAATGGCTGTTTGAACCTCCTGGCCGGACAAAGGCAAATTAAGGGCTGTCAATTGCTCCTCCGTCAGCTTAGGAAGCCCACAGCCCTCAAGGAAGGAACGCCCCACCAAGGCCTCCGTCTCCTCATGGGCATATAACTGCTGAAAAAATTCAGTGAAAACCTTTTCAATTTTAACGGAATCACGAGTGACAGTTCCATCAGGTTGTCGTATGGCCCCTATTTGCCGAGAACCACCAGGGGTCTTCAATAATGAAGACATCAGCTTACCAGCCTTGTTCCCAAACCGATAGAGTTGATAGCGGTAATACAGCACCGATTTATACGCGCGTTGGTGAAGTAACATCTCTAATTCTGTTTGCACCTCCCGGAGCCTTCGTACTTGTACTCCCCTATGAGAGCCTGCGGCCACCCGGCGTACTCGGCCCAACTCCCTCTCCAACCCAATGATCTGTTGGTTGAGTTGCCGTCGTCGGTGGCTCTGGTAGCTGATAATATCTCCCCGGAGTACCACCTTGCCGGCTTCCCAGAAGAGGGCGGGAGAGATATCCGACGAGGCATTTAAGAGTTCATACTCCTTCCAGCGCCCCTTCAGAAAGGATTCAAAGCGTGCATCGCCACAAAGCTCCAAAGGATATCACCACACCCTACCTGCAGTAGGGCGGCTCCCTCGCGGATCCAACATCACCATGGCATGATCCGAAATAACAAGGGGGCCGATATTGGCCTTGGAGATCCGACTGAAAAGAGACTCTGCCACCAAGAAAAAATCTATGCATGACCACGTGCCATGTGCCCGAGATAAATGTGTATAGTCCCTATCGCCAGGGTGTAACACCCTCCAAATGTCTATAAGATCATACGCGTCACAGAGGCCCCGGAGCCTACGGCGCGCCCGAGGGTTCCCACTTTCCACGGGACTCGACCTGTCGAGACCACTATCCATAGTAACATTGAAGTCACCGCCTATGATGGCCTCATAGCCACTAGAGTCAGCTAGCAGTTTAGAAAGATCTTGAAAAAAGGCGGCTTCATAAACATTGGGACCATATACAGAACAGAGAAACACCTTCCTCCCAGCCAAGCTCCCCCACACGCCCACATACCGGCCCTGCGGGTCTGCAACCACCTTTTCTTCTTCCCAGGGAGTAGATTTGGCCACAAGAACCGCCACCCCCCGCTTCTTTCCCACAGCCAGGGCCCCATAAACATGAGCTTTAAATCCTAAGCCCAATTTCTGGTGTTCCACCCCGTTTTGATGTGTCTCCTGCAATAAAATAATGTCCGCACGATGGCGCTTTAAATGCTGTAAAACCTTGGAACGTTTCACCGGAGAGCCCAGCCCACAGATATTCCAGGAAATGACTCGAGTAATGTCAACCATAACAGTGGAAGAAATCAGAAAACCAGTACGTACCCACCCAATAACGTAGAAAGGAAGAGCCCCCCCAGCCAAGAGCCCCCCTCTGTATCGTTCCACACCACAAACCGCTAGATATCCATTCCCTCCTCAATCTCCAGTTAACACAACTAAGGTACACACATTTTCTCACTCCCCATTCAATCAATCCAATTTCCCCCCTCTCCCCATACACACTTTCAAGTTCCATTGCAAATCTTCTCCCCCCTACCCCCCTCCTCCCCTTCCCATGGCGCCCCCCACCAACCCACCCCCCCCCCCTCACGAGCACCTCCTTCAATCTCGCACCAGCCGGAGCTGGTCCCACCTAGACTTCTGTAGCATGTAGGCCCCCCGCCCCTCCCCATCTATAACTCGGTGCCTACCCTTGTGTTCAGCTAGGCCTAGCCCCTCCCCCCGGGCCGCCCATATCATAGAGGCAAAAGTCTCCATGTTTCAGCAGCGGACAACCGCAACCAACGGAGCCGTCTGCTTCAGAACGGCACCCCAGGCCCCCTTCATCCATCTTAAACATATGACAGGGTACAAAATATAAAAAAGTTCATGCAGAGGGAGTCAGCCTGTAACGCAAGTGACGCAGTTGGCGTATGTACCCTTTCCCCCCCACCCCTCTCCTGCCTTACTGCAACTACTCGTCTATTGCTGAGAGTAAACCGCGGTGGAAGCCGGGAGAGCCGTACAGCAGCTCCCGCAACACCCAAAGCTTCCCACCGGTGGGGGAATAACAAAATGGCCCATCCGGCTCACCCAGCAGTCCGCCCCCACATTCAACAACGCGGCAGTAGGGCTCCGTGTATACACTAACATGATCAGAGCATAGAGCATCAGAGCACCTAAAAATCTCTCCCGCGCTATCCCACACTAGCATTGTGTGTTGGGCAGGTGTGCTATAGTGAGCCAAAACAGGCAACAAGTAGCAGACCGTACGTAATAAAAATGGTGGAGTAACGATATCTATATCAGAGGAGCAGCGACCCACCGGCACCCACCACTTATGCATGGTAGTGCCGCTACTCCCCCATCCCCCACCTCCCAAAAGCCCCCCGCCCGGTAGGCACCAAATGGCAAGGGTTCCCCCACCCCGCTCTTCCCCTCACATCCATCGGGGGTTCTTGGAAAGATCAATCCCTTCATCCACACCCTTGACTATACCTAACTTCCCTGGGACCCAAGTTCCCCGCGCACCCAGAAACAAATTACTATCAATACCATTAAGCTAAAGACAAGTAACAAAATGAAACAATGAACAATTGCAAATTGTAACCAACCAAAGTACACGCTTCAGTATCCAGGTCTTAGTACAAAGTAACGCAATGCAATGAGTCCTGGGCATTCCAATGAAGCAGGCCCGACATCACCCGTTCTCCTCGAGCGCCAAGAAGGGATGACAGTCATTCGTACTGCTGGTGGAAGTAGAGTTAGTAAATGCCCCAGAGGGCCGGGGCGGATGCAGGGCCGCAGTACGACACTCTCCTCCCTCCAGCCAAATCTGCAAGGCACCAGCCCCATGCCCCCTTGTGGAAAGTTTCTTAGAAGCCTGAAGGATATCTTTTAACTGTTGGGACAGGTTGAAATCCTGGAGGTCTAAGCCTTCAGCAACCAGGCCGTGAGGTGCAGGGACTGTGGATTTGGGTGCCACAGCGTCCCGTTCTCCTGGGAAAGGAGATCTGGAGCATGCCCTAACTCCAAAGGTGCCGCTTGAGAGAGATGTAGAAGCAGGGAATACCACGTTTGGGAGTGGCCATCGTGGTGCTATGAGAATCATGCGACCCCTGTCTCTCTGAAGCTTGAAGAGTGTTTTGGGGATGAGGGGAATGGGTGGGAAGGCATAAAGGAAGTCCTGACCCCAGTGAAGGAGGAAAGCATCCCTTGCCTGACAGTTGTGAGCCGTAATCCTGGAACAAAACCGGGGAAGTTTGGCATTCAGTGGACTTGCAAAGAGGTCTATGTCTGGAGTGCCCCAGAGATGAAATATCTTTGCCACCTGGTCTAGGTGGAGGGACCACTCGTGAGGCAGCAGTACTCGACCGAGTTTGTCTGCCAAAAGGCTTTGAATGGCTGGAAGATATACCACTAGAAGGTGAATTTGATGCTCTCTGGCGAGGGCCCACAGTCGTAAAACTTCGTTGCATAACGACAGAGAGCCTGTTCCGCCCCTGCTTGTTCACATAGAACATGGCTACTTGATTGTCCGTCTGGACTAGGACTGTCTTGAAGCTGAGCTGGGCGTGGAATACTCGAAGAGCTAAATAGATTGCTCTTAATTCCAGGAGGATTATGTGTAAACCAACCTCCTGTGGAATCCAGGTGCCCTGGGTAGAGAGATGATTCAGGTGTGCTCCCCAACCTACCTGTGATGCATCTGTTAGGTGGCTTGAAAGAGGGGTTAATGGAAAGAAGACCCCACTGTCAGATTTTCTAGTGATTGCCACCATTGGAGGGACAAAATTAGTCGTTGAGAGATTATTATTTTCTCCGACAAATGACCTGTGGCCTGTGTCCACTGTGTGGAGAGGGTCCACTGAGCTGCTCGCATGTGGTACTACATGAACTGTGGATGTCATATGTCCCAGTAACTGCAGTAGCTCTCGAGCAGTGAGGGAGGATTTGCCTGCTGCTTGAGAAGCTAGTTGCATTATGTGAAGACACCGGGCTTGTGGAAGGAAAACCCTTGCCTGTCTTGTATCTAGACAGGCTCCTATGAATTCTAGGCATTGGTAAGGAACTAGTTGAGATTTTGGGAAGTTTATTTCCAACCCCAAATATTGGAGGATTCGCATGGTATGGGACAGTGCAGTGCTGGCCTCTGCAACTGTAGGGGCTCGAATGAGCCAGTCGTCTAAGTAAGGGAAGAAGAAAATCCCCAGGGTTCGTAGAAATGCAGCTACTACTGCCATGCATTTCGTGAATACCCTTGGTGCTGAAGACAGACCAAAGGGAAGAACCCTGTACTGGAAATGTTTTCCCCTGAAAAGGAAACATAAGAATTTCCTGTGATCTGGATGGATGAGAATGTGAGTGTATGTATCCTTTAAGTCTAGAGAGCAAAGCCAATCCTGTCTTTGAAGGTATGGCAGAAGAGTTCCTATAGAAATAATTTTTGTTCAATTCTCTGAGGTCCAGAATGGGTCTGTCTTCTCCTGTTTTCTTTGGAATAAGAAAATAGGGATAGTAGAACCCTGCACCCCGTTGAAGAATGGGTACTTCCTCTATTGCCCCTTGGGCAAGAAGTGTTGAGACCTCGTGATCTAGCAGATTGTCTGCAGAAGTTTGAGAATTGAATTGCTTTAGAATTGTAGGAGGGGGCATGCTGTGAAAATGAAGCTTGTACCCTTCTCCTACAATGGACAAAGTCCAATCTTCTGCTGTTATCTGATGCCATCTGTTGGCAAAGTGGCATAACCTGCCTGGAATATTGGGGGGTTGGGGACCCCTCAAAGGCAGGAAGGCAAAGCTCTCTAAGAAGGAGTCAAAGCCCTTGAGGGGGCTGATCCTGGAGAGCTCGTTGGGCTCTCGGGCCTTTTAGCTTCTTTTGCTGTCTAGTTTGTCTCTTTTGGGCAACCTGACCTTGAGGTTGACTCTGCTGGGTATAGGAAGGATAAAACTTCCTCTTATTGCTAAAAGAGGGTTTTTTATAAGGCTTCCTTTTGCCTGGAGTGGCTGTAGACTTTGACAATCTATCTAAGGTAGAATTGTCAGCATCTAACTCGTTAGCCTTTTCCTGCCAGTTCTTGCCGAAGAGATTCTCTCCCGTGCAAGGAATGTTGCCTAACTTGTCCTATACCCAAGTCTCCAAGTCTGGTGCCTGTAGCCAGGCAATCCGTCGTGCGCCAATGGCAATAGCAGAGTTTCTGCTGATGCATTCGAATGCAGTCAAAGGCTGCACGATTAACAAACTTGGAGACATCTTGAGCAAGAAAATCTTGTCTCTTGTCATCTGGGAGAAATGGGCTCATAAGCTCCAAGTCTCCTGTGACTTCCTTGAGGAACATTCCCATATATAGGATATATGAACTGATCCTAGCTGAAAGCATGGAAGCTTCAAAAGTTCGGCGCTCAAAAGCATCCAGAGTCCTGCATTCACGACCTGGAGGATTGGATGCATGCCTCTTTGCACTTTTCATCCTACGCATGGCTGATTCCACTACCATTGAATGGTGTGGCAGCTGAGTTTTCTGAAATCCAGGACAGGGCGGAACTCGATACATAGTATCTGACTAGTGTCTCCTAGAGTGAGAAGTAGTCAGAGGTGTCTCCCACATTCTGAGCATCAAGCTATGCAGAATTTCATGGATAGGCAGAGTGGCTGCCTCCTTAGGAGCTTTAGGATATTGGAGAATTTCCAATTCCTTTGCTCTGGGTTCTTCAGGAGCTACTGTGACTGAAAGACCTTTGGCCATATCACAGATGAAATCCTGAAATGACATGTCCTCTGGATGTGACATTCTGTGCTGGGGAGAAGAGGGATCTTCTAGGAGAAACCCTCTAGTGCCAGCAGAATTGTCAGAGTCTTTGGAATTGGAGGAATCGAAGTATTCCTGACCCCGATGCTCTTGCAATGCACGATCCCAGTACCAATCGAAGTCGGTACCGAGCTGACCCGCTACCGCTTTGTGAATTCCAGCCAGAGATGGCATGGGAAGAGTTCCCACCAGGGCCTGTACCATCTGTACCATCGGTGCCGGTGTCTGTACCGGCATTGGTGTCGGTACCGGTGCCCGTGGGACCACCGGTACCGCAGATGACGCGCCACCTAGATAAGGTCTTAGATAGTGCTGGGGAGGAGTCTGCTGTCTTGGTACATGTCGGTACCAATGACATAGGAAAATATGGTAGGGAGGTTCTGGAGGCTAAATTTAGGCTTTTAGGTAGGAAGTTGAAATCCAGGACTTCCAGGGTAGCGTTCTCCGAAATGCTTCCCGTTCCACGCGCAGGACCCAAAAGGCAGGCAGAGCACCGGAGTCTCAATGCGTGGATGAGACAATAGTGCAGAGATGAGGGTTTTGGATTTGTTAGGAACTGGGGAACATTCTGGGGAAAGGAGGGGCTCTTCCGAAGGGATGGGCTTCACCTTAACCGGGATGGAACCAGGCTGCTGGCATTAACCTTTAAAAAGGAGATAGAGCAGCTTTTAAACTAGATATTAGGGGAAAGCCGACCGTCGCCCAGGAGCGGATGGTTCAGAAGAATGTATCTTTGAAGGATACTACCAAAAGCAGAGAGGTTCCACAAAAGAGTAAAGTAGCCCAAATGCCCTCAAGTATGGAGCAGACAGAGCTTAAAGATCCCAAATTACCCATGTCTGACAATAGCCAAATTAATATGAATAAAATACATTCTCTAAAATGCTTGTATGCAAATGCTAGAAGTCTAAAAAATAAGATGGGAGAGTTAGAATATATAGCACTAAATGAAAGGTTAGATATGATTGGAACATCAGAGACATGGTGGAAGGAGGACAACCAGTGGGACACTGTGATACCTGGGTACAAACTATATCGTAATGATAGAGCTGATCAAATTGGTGGAGGGGTTGCTCTCTATGTTAGAGAAGGCATTGAGTCAGAAAGGATTAAAGTTTTGCAGGAAACAAAATCTGCTGTAGAATCTATATGGATTGAAATTCCATGTAAAAGGGGGAAGTAAATGGCAGTGGGGGTGTACTATCGAGCGCCTGGCCAGAATGACCAAATGGATGATGAAATGCTCACAGAAATCAAGGAAGCTAACAAAAGTTACAGCACAGTAATAATAATGGGTGATTTCAACTACCCCGGTATCGACTGGGTCAGTGTCACGTCAGGACATGCTAGGGAGATAAAGTTCCTAGATGAAATAAATGACTGCTTCTTGGAGCAGCTGGTTCATGAACCGACCAGAGGGGAAGCCATATTAGACCTAATCCTTAGTGGAACACCAGATCTAGTGCAAGAGATAAGGTTGTTGGGGCCACTTGGCAATAGTGATCATAGCATGATTGCCTTTGATTTAATTAGTGGAGGAGGGATAGTAAGGAAATCCACAGTACTACCTTTTAACTTTCGAAAGGGAGACTATGATAAAATGAAGAAAACAGTTAAGAAAAAACTAAAAGGAGCAGTTGCAAAGGTTAAAGACGTACATCAGGCTTGTTGTTGAAAAATACTATCTTGGAAACCCAGACCAGCTGTATTCCACGCTTTAAGAAAAGTGGAAGGAAGTCCAAAAAACTGCCAGCATGGTTTAAAGGTGAGGTCAGAGAGGCTGTTGTTGCCAAAAAAGCATCTTTCAGGAAATGGAAAAAAAGAGCCAAACGACGAAACCTGGAAACAGCACAAGCACTGGCAAGTCAAATGCAAGGCATTGATAAGGCAGGCAAAGGGAGAATTTAAGAAGAAGCTTGCTGCGGAAGCAAAAACGTGAAGTAAAGACCCTTTCAAGTACATTCGTAGCAAAAAACCTGTGAGAGAGTCAGTTGGTCCATTAAATGATAAAGGGGTTAAAGGAGCACTAAGAGGCGACAAGGCGATAGCGGAGAGACTGAATGAATTCTTTGCTTCAGTCTTTACTGAGGAAGATGTAGGGATGTTACCCATGACCAATGTTCCCTCTAATTTTCTGTAGGCTATGTGCGCATAAAATATGAGCTGTGCAGCTTTTGAAGGAAGGTTAAATTTTTGTGCGCCACATAACGACACTCAGAGTTATATACTTTAAAATTTGACTACACATCAGAATATAGTATGTACACCACATTGATTTTAATCAAATTAAATGAAAATAGATGATTACTAAATGAAGCAGAAAATTTGTAGTAATTGCAATCACAACTTTTAAATTTTAAGACGTCTGTTTTCTATCAGAATCAGAACCATAATTTTTGTGCGCTCTGTTGTAAAGTATGTGCGCTCACTCGGCAAGGTGTGTGCGCGCGCACACGCGCACAGCTTAGAGGGAACAGTGCCCATGACTGAAGTGATATTTAAAGGTGCGGAAGAATTGAAGGAAATATCGATATATCGGGAAGATGTATTACAACTATTAGATAAGCTGAAGAGTAGCAAATCACCTGGGCCGGATGGTATACATCCAAGGGTGTTGAAAAAACTGAAATACGAGATTGCAGACCTGCTATAAGTAATCTGTGAACTATCATTAAAATCATCTCTAATACCTGAAGATTGGAGGATCGCCAATGAAACACCAATTTTTAAAAAAGGTTCCAAGGGTGATCCGGGAAAAATGGTAGAAACCATCATAAAGAATAAAATTACTCAGCATGTAGATAGTCATGACCTAATGGGAGACAGCCAACATGGCTTTAGACAAGGAAGATCTTGTCTTACTAATCTGTTATGTTTTTTTGAAGGAGTGAATAATCAGGTGGACAAAGGTGAGTCGGTTCATATTGTGTATCTGGACTTTCAGAAAGCCTTTTACAAGGTCCCTCATGAGAGACTTTTGGCAAAACTAAAGAGTCATGGGATAGGAGGCAGTGTACTATTGTGGATCAGGAACTGGTTAAAAGATAGAAAGCAGAGGGTAGGGCTAAATGGCCAATTTTCCCAATGGAGAAAGATGAATAGTGGTGTACCCCAGGGATCTGTGCTGGGTCCGCTGCTTTTTGACATATTCATAAATGACCTGGAAAGTGGAATAACGAGTGAGGTTATCAAATTTGCGGATGACACAAAACTATTTAAAGTTGTTAAAACCCAAGAGGATTGTGGAAAATTGCAAGAGGATCTTGATAAATTGGAAGACTGGGCATCAAAATGGCAGATGAAATTTAATGTGGACAAGTGCAAGGTTATGCACCTAGGGAAGAACAACCCAAACTATGGTTACACGATGCAAGGTTCCACATTAGGAACTACCACCCAGGAAAAAGATTTAGGCGTCATTGCGGATACCATGTTAAAACCCTCGGCCCAGTGTGCAGCAGCGGCCAAGAGAGCAAATAGAATGCTAGGTATGATAAGGAAAGGAATGGAAAATAAAACAAAAGATATTATAATGCCTCTATATCGTTCCATGGTGAGACCGCACCTTGAATATTGTGTGCAATTCTGGTCACCGTATCTTAAAAAGGATATAGCGATTTTAGAAAAGGTTCAGAGAAGAGCCACCAAAATGGTAAAGGGGATGGAAGGATACTCCTATGAAGAAAGGCTAAAAAGGTTAGGGCTCTTTAACCTGGAAAAGAGACGGCTGAGGGGAGATATGATAGAAGTCTATAAATTAATGAACGGAGATCGATTGTTTACCTTATCAGAATATAGAAAGACTAGGGGACATGCAATGAAGCTACAGGGTAAACTATTTAAGACTAATAAAAGAAAATATTTTTTCACTCAACGTGTAATCAAACTCTGGAATTTGTTACCGGAGGATGTAGTAAAGCACAGTTACTTACCTGTAACAGGTGATCTCTGGGAACAGCAGGAATTAGTCTTCACATATGGGTACGTCGGTACCAACGGAGCCTGCACGGGAATGCTCCCCAGCATCCAATCAGAAAGCTTTTGGGAGCATCCCTCACGCCTGCGGGTGACTTCCCGCCTTTCCCACTGCCTCTCCTCAGTTGAGTTTCATAGCTGAGACAGAAGGAGAGAAGAGGAAAACAGAAATTAGACCTTACCTGCTAATTGTCTTTCCTAGAGATCTCTCCGGGTCAGTCCAGGAACAAGAGGGTTGTCAATCCTCTCTAGCAACTGAGGACTGGAAAACTGAAGTTTTGCATAGCTGGTATCTGGCTCCCCCTGCTGGCCAACCTTCAGTCTATTCATAACAAAGCAGTCAAAGAACAGAAGCACAACTGTAAAGAAAATCATATGGTGAACCTAAATACTTACAAGCAGGGAATAACAAATATGTATATAAGTAACATTTTTTTTTTTTAACTTTTTTTTTTTTAAAAACGCAAACTCCCGAAACTAGGAAAAAAACCACCTCGAGCCAACAAACGACACCAAGAAAAATTAGCTCGAAAAAACCCCAGAAACCAACCTGAGGGAAAACCCCCCACTACCGAGGACAATTTATACAACTCATCAACGGCACTACGAATGCTCAAATATGGGTGGGTCCTGGACTGGCCCGGAGAGATCTCCAGGAAAGACAATTAGCAGGTAAGGTCTAATTTCTGCTTCCTGATCGACTCTCCGGGCCAGTCCAGGAACAAGAGGGAAGTACCAAAGCAGTTACTAACCACGGGAGGGACCCGCCAGACCCGCTATGACCGCCGAAGCCCCGACGTTAGCGTCTGACCTGGCTGCAACATCCAATCTATAATGCTTTGCGAATGGATGGAGAGACGACCACGTAGCTGCACGACAAATATCAATAGGCGGAACCAAAGCATATTCTGCCCAAGAAGTTGCTTGGCTCCGAGTCGAATGCGCTCGAAGCCCCACTGGAGGCGGCTTACCAACTGCCTTATATGCCGCCAATATCGCCTGTTTCACCCACCTAGCAATAGATGCCTTGGAAGCTACTTCCCCTTTCCGAGGTCCCCCAAATAGTACAAATAATCTTTCCGTTTTACGGAAAGGTTTAGTCCTTCTAAGATATTGCTTGAGCAATCTACCCAAATCCAAATTTACAAGAACAGCATCAATAGGGAGACCTTCCACATTCCTAAAGGTCGGAAGCGAAATAGACTGATTGACATGAAAAGTCGAAATTACCTTTGGAAGAAACGAAGGAACCGTCCGCAAAAGTACTCGTTCTTCCGAAAATTGCAGATATGGAGCCCTACAAGAAAGCGCTTGGAGATCTGAAATGCGCCTAGCAGAACATAAGGCCACCAGGAAGGCAATCTTCCAAGAAAGCTCCCTTAGTGAAATTTCCTTAGCCGGATGAAAAGGAGGTCGCGCTAAAGCCTCAAGAACAAGGTTCAAATCCCAAGGTGGAATCACCATCCGAAGAGGCGGACGAATATTTCGTATCGCCCTAAAGAAGCGAAGAACATCGGGATGTGTCGATAGTCTAATCCCCTTTACCGTGCCTCTAAAACACGAAAGGGCTGCTAAATGAACACGTAGGGTACTAAGCGCCAAACCTTTCTCCAGCCCATCCTGCAAGAAAGCCAAGATGTGAGGTACAGAGGCGGAAAGTGGACGAAGGCTCTGGCTGGTACACCAGGCTTCAAAAACTCGCCAAACTCTAACATATGCAAGAGACGTAGAACGTCTTCTGGCCTGCAACATTGTGGCCACAACGGAGGCCGAATACCCTCGACGTATTAACCGACGCCTTTCAAGAGCCAAGCCGTAAGAGAGAAGCGATCCACCTCCTGCCCTTGAACGAGCAGGTTCGCCCGGGAGGGCAGCCTTCAGGGACTGGCTATGAGAAGTCGTACTAGATCTGCATACCACGCTCTCCTGGGCCAATCGGGCGCAATGAGAATTACTCGACCTCTGTGATGAGCAATTCTGCGAATTACCCTGCCTATCATTGGCCAAGGGGGAAACACGTAAAGAAGACTCTTGCATGGCCACGGTTGCACTAGGCCGTCGAGACCCTCCGACATGCGTTCCCTGCGTCTGCTGAAAAACCGAAACGCTTTGGCATTGTCGAAGGTGGCCATGAGGTCCATCACCGGCTGACCCCACCTGAGGGTCAGCTCGTGAAATACCGCAGGATTCAATTCCCATTCCCCAGGATCTACCACGGTGCGGCTGAGAAAGTCCGCCGTGATATTGTCTCGACCTGCTACATGAGCTGCCGACAGAGCTACCAGATGCTGTTCCGCCCAGAACATCAACTGCTGACTCTCCTCCAGCAACACAGCACTCCTTGTGCCGCCTTGCCTGTTGATATAGGAAACCGTGACCGCATTGTCTGAAAACACGCGAACCGCTTTCTGCCTGAGAAGAGGAAGAAACTCTCGAAGAGCCAACGAAACCGCTTTGAGCTCCAAGAGGTTGATGGAACAATCCTTCAACTCTACCGGCCAAACCCCTTGAGCAAAAATCTCCTGACAATGAGCACCCCAGCCGATGAGGCTGGCATCTGTAGTAACTAGCACCCAGTCCGGTTGACATAAGGGCATTCCCGCCCGTAAATGAGTGGGATCCAACCACCACTGAAGACTTAAGATTACCTTGGGCAAATTGGGCAACTTGTGGTCTAGAGGATGCTGCTGAGGGGACCACCTGGAAAGCAAAGCCTGTTGCAATGGCCGCATGTGAGCCCTTGCCCACGGAACCAGGTCCAGCGTTGCCGCCATTGACCCCAGGAGCTTAAGATAACGCCACGCAGTTGGAGCTTTGAGACGCAAGAAGTTTCGCACTTGCGACAAAATCTTCTGCACCCTGCTCTCTGGCAGAAAGACCGCCCCTAAAGCGGTATCGAAAATTGCTCCCAAGTACAGAAGGCGCGTGACCGGGTGCAACTGACTTTTGGCTTGGTTGATTACCCAACCGAGCTGCTCCAGAAGACTCACCACTCTCGCCGTAGCCGTTAGAGAGTCTGACACTGATGATGCTCGAATCAGTCAATCGTCGAGATAGGGATGAACGAGAACACCCTCTCTGCGTAAGGCTGCAGCTACCACCACCATCACCTTTGTGAATGTGCGCGGCGCTGTGGCCAGTCCAAAAGGCAGAGCCCGAAACTGGAAATCTCCCATATGCACCGCAAATCGAAGAAATTTGTGGTGCTCTGGTCTTATAGGGATATGTAAATAAGCCTCCGTGAGATCTATGGAGGTTAAGACCTCGTTCGGTTGCACTGACTGAATAACCGAGCGAAGTGACTCCATGCGGAAATGTGGAACTCTCAAACAGCGATTCACGCCCTTTAGATCTAGAATAGGACGAAAAGAGTCCTCCTTTTTGGGGACTACAAAATAAATGGAGTATCGACCTAAGCCTAACTGGCTTGGCGGAACCGGAACAACTGCCCGCAGACGTATTAACCGGCGAAGGGTATCCTCCACCGCTGCTTGTTTTATCTGCGAACCACAAGGAGACACCACGAAAGCTTCTGCTAGAGGAGTAGCGAATTCGAGAGAATACCCGTCGCGAATTATCTCCAGAACCCACTTGTCGGAAGTAATGGTGGTCCAGACGGAAAGAAAGGCTTGAAGCCGACACCCTACCGGGATTTCCGCCTGAACCAACCGCACTTCATTGAGGTTTTTTTGTTGAATTTTGTTGGACTCCGAAATAACCTCTTCCGAAGCCTCGCGCCCCACGAAAGGACTGACTTCTGGACATAAAGCGACCTCGTTGATACGGGGCAAAACGGGCACCACGAAACCGGCGAAAATCCCGGGAAGCACCCCTCTGCAAATTGCTTGGCTTTTGAGATTTTGGGCGGTCCTCTGGAAGTCGCCCGCCCTTAGAATCACCCAGATCCTTGACAATCTTATCCAAGGCCGCACCAAAAAGCAGCGAACCCTTATATGGAAGTTTACTGAGCTTTGCCTTAGAAGAAGTGTCCGCCGCCCAATTTCTTAACCAAAGATATCTGCGAGCTGCAACAACGGTTGCTATGGACTTCGCTGAAATCCGCACCAAATCATAGAAGGCATCTGCGAGATAAGAAGCCGCTGACTCAAGCCTCGCACCCTCAAGTTTCGCACCCTCACCCTGTCTGGAAGGGGAGATAGAGTCACTCTGGATCCAACGAATAGAAGCTCTGGAAACCAAAGCCCCACAGATAGCCGCCCGCAAAGATAGAGCTGAAGAATCAAAAGCCTGTTTTAACAAGGCTTCTAACTTTCTATCCTGCAAATCTTTGAGAGCCGCTCCGCCCTTAACGGGAATAGTCGTTTTTCTGGTAACCGCAGAGACTAGAGCATCTACCTTAGGCATCTTTAGCAACTCCTGGTCCTCTTGCGGCAAAGGATATAACCGGCCAATAGCCCGAGCTCCCCGCAAAGAAGCCTCTGGACATTCCCACTCAGATTCCACCATCTGTCTCATAACTCGGTGCACAGGAAAGCATTTTTGCTCCATTTTAAAACCTTGAAGAAGAGGATCCTCAAGAGGTACTTCCTGAGAAACTGGCACCGGAATATTCAAAACAGATAAAGTCTGAACAATGAGAGGACCCAATTCCTCTTTTCTAAAAACTCTAAACAAATTGGGATTCTCACTGGAAGCTAAATCAGCTTCATCTAACTCGGCTGCCCAGTCCACACCGGGATCAGAGAGGAGCTCACCCTCCTCCAGTCCCTGGAGCTCTGAATCCTGCTGAGCAACCTTATCACCACTAATCTGTGGACCGAGAACCAAGGTAAAGGGACCTTCACCTGAATCCAAAACAGGAGACATATTTTCAAAAGTTTGTGTAGTTTCAGTGACAGAACCCTTGTCCTGGGTATGCTGCCACTTTAAACAATAGGCCTGATGAAGAGCTAAAATAAAGTCAGCTGAAAAAACTGATTCCAAGCTTTTTTGAGTTTCAACTAATGAAGGAGAAGGATTTTCTACCACTTTCTCCTGTCTTTTAGACTTTGCTCTTCTCTTAATCGGCTTTTCTTGAACCGAAAGAACCGGAGCAGAAACTGTAATGGCGGCCGTTCCCGATTCTAAACTGCCCCCTGAAACGGTTTCCATTGTGCTCAACGGAAGAAAAATAAAATACTGTCACAAACTTAAGCAGAAATAATTTTAAAAAGAACAAACACAGCAAAAAATAACTAGATGCTTATGACCGCCGAAATCAACGCGAAACAACCAGAAAACGCCGACATTACAGAAACCCCGCTGAACATCGCCGTTTATCCGACAGAATTAAAAATGCCCCACATACCTTGTAAAAATTATCTTTCAGCTTAGTAACTCTCATTCACTGCCAGTGGTCGAGAAACTAAAGCCGGAGGTCAGCAGGATGGTTTCTAGGGCTCCCAGCACCTCACTGCTGCCTGAGTCCTTAAATGAAGCTGCTAATTAAGGCAGGCTCTGTCTAAGGAGCTCCGTTTCTGAATGCAATACCAATAAATTAAAATATGGAAACGAACCCCGCTAGGGCTCACTCCATTACCACTGCTTGTAAGTTTATAAGAAAGAAATAAAATAAAGAAGACAATCTCTATATAAAGACTTTCACGGGAGCCAGCCAGGAAAGCGTCCGTTCCAGTTGCTGAGGACTGAATGACTGAAGGTTGGCCAGCAGGGGGAGCCAGATACCAGCTATGCAAAACTTCAGTTTTCCAGTCCTCAGTTGCTAGAGAGGATTGACAACCCTCTTGTTCCTGGACTGGCCCGGAGAGTCGATCAGGAAGGAGATAGATAGATACAACTCCTAGGGGAGGTGGGTGGGTTGTGAAGATTAATTCCTGCTGTTCCCAGAGATCACCTGTTACAGGTAAGTAACTGTGCTATCTCCAGGAACAAGCAGGAATGAGTCTTCACATATGGGGACTCCCTAGCTGTGGGTGCCAGGGGAGATCCCATAAAATGCGTATCCCTGGAACAGGACGGCATTTCCCAAACCTGGATCCCTGGCATCCCCTGAAGGATGGGGGGTAGGAGTTGAATAGAGAAGAGCTGTAGAGGAACAGCGAATCTAAAGACTAGAGAAAAAATGAGTCTTTAGAATGTATGTCAAGTATCATTAAAATATTTAATGAACTAGTACAATATAGAGCTTACCTACTGAATTGTAGGAAGTAGAACTGTAATGGAGTGTACTGTAGATGCAGTAGCGGAATCTTCAAGGTAACTTCACAGCAGTGAGGATGAAGTTCCAAACCTGGAATGGGCAGGTAACCCAGGTGTCAACTGGGGCAGGAGAAGAACGGCAGGTCTTCAATGGAAAGCTTTGTGGGAAAAAGCTGAAAACTCTTTTAGGTACAGAGTTATTAACATTGAGGACTAAAAGAAGAAGACTGACCGATCTGGAGAATTAGCCCAGTCTTGAAGGGAAGAGGGGGTATGGAAAAAAGCCCCTATTCCCAAGGAGAACAGAAGTGTACTCAGAATACTGAAGAAGATGTACACTGTCTTTCCTAGCTGGTGAGAGATAGGAAGACATTGAAGTTTGATACTTCATAGACAGGGAGATCTGTAACAAAAATAGAAGCTGTTGACATCACAGCAGTAATTGTGTTTATAACCGCTCCCACTTACTGAGCCGCATGAGAATAGGCAAGTAGACTGTCTGGACCTCTTAAGAAGGTAAAAGCTTTATAGCACAGACAGTGAGGGAGATAGCAGGTAATACATGGCGTCCTATGGACATCTCCCAATGGGCATATATATATATATAGATATATATACATATCTATATATATGTGCATATATGTCTAGATATGTGTGATATATATATCTATATAGATGGGCATGACTTATGCCTACACAGACTACAGAAATATGTATGAATAGGACATATACATACACGAAGATAAGTCTGAGGATACATGCTTGCAACTGAGCCCCACAAAAACATTCCCTTGGGGAATGTGATGGGAAAAGATTCATCTAATAATGAGGTGAAAACCACCTGAAGATATATAGAGAATCTATTTCTGCGGTGCAGGAATGTAGTTCAGTGGAATAACCAAGATGGTTGCGTGAAAAAACAGAGGATAATAGCAGTCTGGCAAGAGCACGTCAGGAGTACTTTAGGACTCTGACATGTCCAAAGGACAAAAGAAAAACCATAAACTAAGACACCAGGATGACCCAACCAAGGGACATAGGGGTATCAGGTACAGTAAAAGAGTATGCGTTGTCCAAGTGGAGCAGAAAAGCATAATGCCAAGCTGTAAGGAAAAAGGGGTAGATTCCTGCAAGATTGGGAACTCCTTGGACATTCACGCAGAAAAAGCTTGTCTTCTGTTTCACAACAGGAGACAAGAGGGTATAAAGAACCCATATAGTCAGGGAATGATTATATAAGTTTTTTCTACTATATGGAAAAAAAAACCCCTCAGAGATAAAGTTCAATGCTCTGTAGCAAGGGCTCATAGTAGTAAGCTTCTCTGAAGATTGCAGAGAGCATTGTGCAGGAGAATTATGAGATAAAACTGACTGAAGTCAGGTGTATTGCCACATCCTAGGAAAGGATATGGCTAGAAGAAGATAACTTGCAGTGAGTAGTATTATGCAAGATAGTTGGAAGTAGCTTGCAATGAGCACTAGAGTAATCACTGGAACTCCTGCATGCACAGCAACTGAACAAAAGAGCAGAGGGGATTCTCCTGTATAAAGACAGAGAGAAAAACAGACCAAGGGAGCGGAGATATTCCTGTCCCTGCCTGATGAGTTGCATTGAAGGATAACAAAAAAGTCTACACTGGAAAGAAAGAGAAGTGTTTCAGTATGGTACCAACTCAAGCAGGGGAAACCCTGGAAGAGAGGGGGATGGAAGGTGACTAACCATATGGTAAGTCAGCTGAAGGAAAAAATGTCCATATGGGGACAAAAAACTATCATGGGATAGTCGTGACCTCCCTTCGTAGTAGTAAGAAGGGGACAATTCTGTAACCCATGGACAAAAGTATCCTAACAGCTTAGCATACGGAAATCCAGTGTAGAGTTTGAAGAATAAACCTCTGCTAAGAAAAAGTTAACTGTAGATTGCAACATATAGGAACCTATGGTTGCTGTTGATGAGTAGACTGGTTAGAGTCTGGAGACCTCAGACTAGGATGAGATGTCCCTTGCTCAGGTACATCTGGAGGATGGGCAGGAGAAGGGTGAAACCTTCTTTTCTTAGGGAAAGGAGGTTTGGTAGGACATTTCCTACGTCCTGGGGAAAAAGAAGGCTTAGGATGGTTTCCAGAACCAGGGAAGTCAGTGGAGCAATGAGCAACCTGACGTAAAGCCTCTCTATTGAAGAGATTTTCTCCAGTACAAGGAGACGTACCCAGTGTATGTTGTGCCCATCTGCTCAAGTCTGAAGCTTGCAGCCAGGCTTTACGACGTGCTCCAATGGCAATAGCAGAGGATCTGCTAACAGACTCAGAAGAGTCTAGAGAAGCACGAGAAAGAAACCAAGAGATATTCCTGCTATGATTAAGAAGCAAGGAATAGTCAGTGGCCTTAGGCTCTGACAAAAAAAGGGGACAAAAGAGATAATTTCTCTGTGACCTCCTGAAGTGTCAGACTCATATAAAAAATATATGAGATAATTCTTGAAGCCAGCATAGAAGTTTGGAAGGTCTGACGTCCAAAGGTATCAAGTGCTTTAGATGCACGACCTGGCGGATAAGAAGAATGCTTCTTCTTGCTTCTTACCTTCCTCATTGCTGATTCCACTACAATGGAATGATGTGGAAGTTGATTTTTTTGAAACCCCGGAGAGGGAGGCATCTGATACAGAACATTCATGGCTGTAGAAGGCGAAGGAACCTTTAAGGGTGATTCCCACATCCTCAGAAGAAGATCCTGCAAAGAATGATGTAAAGGAAGCATTATATTTTCCTTATCTGCAGGATCTTGGTCCAGAGTAAAGCCAGGAATAGGAATGGCAAGAAAGGTTGCCATGTCAAGGAGAAATTTCTGAAAAGAAGGATCTCCAATAGGAACCATTCCTGGGTAAGCTGAGGTTGAAGGAGCAGCTTGAGCACCAGAAGACATACTGGCCTGGTGCAGAAAAAGATTCCTGCTAGATGGACAGTGATACTGACAGTTCTGATTTGAGGCAGTTAGTACTGCATTGTCAGTGCCTGGGATCGATTCCAAACTAGGCATAGAAAGGATCGATGGCACCGATGGAACTGCAGGAATCGACACCGGTACCGGTGACGATAATGTCATCGAAGCAGAAATTGGGGGCTGCTGAAGCGGTGCCGAGGTAACCAGAGAGCCTTGGTAAATATCCTCGGTACTGCGTAGTCGGAAACTAAATGGATCGGTTCCGAAACGCGTCGGTACCAAGTCATCAAGGCTGGATATCGATTCCAGACTCGGCATCGAAGAGAGCGATTCTATCGATGCATGTCTAGAAGGTACCGACGGTGGTGGTGGTATCGGTGATGCGGCTACAAGAAAGTCAATCGGAGTCGTATCGATCGGTTCCAAAGGTACCAAGGACGTCCGAAGACGATGCTTGGTGAAGAGTGGAACACTCGACACCGGCGCCGATGTCGGGGTATCGGTACCGCTCGAAGCCGATACCAACCCCGAGCATGGCGAAGATACAGGAAAGTCAATCTGGGTCGTATCGATCGGCCCCGAAGGTACCGAGGATACCAGATGACGATCCCAGGTGAAGAGTGGAACACTCGACACCGATGCCGATGCCGGGGTATCGGTACCGCTCGAAGCCGGTACCAACCTTGAGCATGGCTGGGCTACAGGAAAGCCAATCTGGGTCATATCGATCGGCCCCGAAGGTACAGAGGACACCAGATGACGATCCCAGGTGAAGAGTGGAACACTCGACACTGGTGCCGATGCCGGGGGATCGGTACCGCTCGAAGCGGATACCACCCCCGAGCATGGCTCAGGTATGTTCTGTGAGGGGTGAGCCCCAGGAACAACCTGAAACCCCATAAATGCTTTGGAGCCCGAAGACTGCCGCTGGGGTTTTATTGCCAATGGGGTCTTGAGGGCAAGGCCGGAGCTGTCATCATGCTGGGCATGAGACTTACCCTTCAAGAATTGGCTAGTCTTAACAGACTTTTTGTGGGTTACCTGATCCTGGAGAGAAGAATAAACCGGTGTCCTCACCTCAGGAGGAAAAACGGCATCGAGGGAAACTCGAAAAAGGGAAGGTCTTCTCCCAATAATATAGCCTGAGGTATCAGGGGAAAAAGGGTCAGGACCCAAACAGGTTAGACACCAAGCATTGGAGTCTAAAAAGAAAACTAAGTTTCCACAGTGAAGGCACTTCTTAGGGGAAGAAGGCTCCATATTGGAAAAGGCCTGGTAGGCCCCAAAAGTTAAAACAAAAAACTGAGGAGAAAATATTTCTCTAAGTTTGAAAAAGAAAAGAATAAAGCACCGGCGGTACCGGTATCGGCGGGAAAGACAGCCGCGACCACAAGAAAATAAGAAAATAAGGATTTTAAAGAAAACAGTTTCTGCGGTGACAGGAGGACGTCCTGTTGGCTCCACGGAAAAACGAAAAACTGAGGAGAGGCAGTGGGAAAGGCGGGAAGTCACCGCGCAGGCGCGAGGGATGCTCCCAAAAGCTTTCTGTTTGGATGCTGGGGAGCATTCCCGTGCAGGCTCCGTCGGTACCGACGTACCCATATGTGAAGACTCAATTCCTGCTTGTTCCTGGAGATAGGCTGTTAGTGTAGCTGGGTTTAAAAAAGGTTTGGACAAGTTCCTGGAGGAAAGGTCCATAAACCATTATTAAGAAGGGACCCAGGATATCAATGCTTGAACCAATACAAGCATTGTGGAACCTGTGTCCCTTGGGGAGACTGCTAGGTACATATGACCTAGATTGGCCACTGTTGGAAACAGAATACTGGGCTTGATGGACCTTGGTCTGACCCAGTATGGCATATCTTATGTTCTTATGTAAGAGCTGCGATGCTGCGCTCGATAGCGAGGAACCTCTGGTCTATCGACGCTGCCAATGCCTGGGTGTCGGTACCGGTAAGGACGGCCGGAACCCCTGAGCACTGCACAGGTAGTTCTTGCGAGGTTGAGGCCTCGAGAACATCCTGAAGCCTTATCGATGCTTTGGAAGCCTAAGCCTCCCGCCGGGGCTGTTTTGCCGGTGTGGTTCCCTCAAAGGCAATGCCAATGGCCTCTCGATGCTTAGCAGGAGAGCTACCCTTTGAGGACTGGCTTTTATGTTTAGTTATCTGAAATCCATGGGAGGAAGAAGAGGCCCTTGATGATGTCGATGCAATGGATCTGGCATCTGAAGAAAAGAGGGTACCGAGCTTTGCAGCACGGTTTTGTCTTCCTCTTTTATTCATCCCCATACAGGAGAGACATTCCGTTGGCGAATATTCAGGTCCTAAACATTTCAGACACCAATCATGGGTGTCAGTGACGGAAATGGTACCACCACACTTAGTACATTTTTTAAAACCACTAGTTGGCTTTTCCATGTTTTTGGATTATGGGGCCTAGTGCCCAAAATGGCGCCTAGCACCAAAGAGAAAGTTTCTGAAAAGAAACAGTCTAAAGCCTAAGGTTTTTTTTTTTTAATGAAAAGAAAAGAAAAGAACCGGCAGTACCGGTAGGTGTCGTGCGGTAGGCAAACGCGACCACAAGAAAAGAAATTTAAAGACGGATTTTTCTGCGGTGACGGGGATTAGATCCTGTTGGCTCCACGGAAAATGAAAAACTGAAGAGGGACAGTTGGAAAGGCAGGAAGGCAGCGCGCATGTGCTGAGGGATGTTCCCAAAAGCGTTCCTATTGGACGCTGGGGAGCGTTCCCGCACAGGCTCCGTCGGTACCAACGATACCCATATGTGAAGACTACATTCCTGCTTGTTCCTAGAGATAGCCTGCAGCTCAGAAAGCCTGCAAACTGAACAAATCGTGATCAGAAATACGACCTTCAAGGTTAAATCTTTCAGGGTAGCCCCCCCCCTCCCCACAAATACTCAAAAGGAGCCTTTGACAACAGAGAGGACTAAATTAAAATCACAGGAAGGGACCATTGATTGAGAAGGCAGTCTGTTATGCTTAACCCCTCTAAGGAAGCAGACCATATCCGCATGGGAGGCTAGGGTGTGACCCTGCATCTGGCCCCGGAAACAAGCCAGCGCTACTACTTGCACCTTCAAGGAACTCAAAAGTCAGATCCTTCTCCAGTCCTACTTGCAAAAAGGTCAAAATGTCAGGAAGAGAGGCGCAAAAGGAAGGACCCCTCGTTCCTCCCACCAATTCTCAAAGATGTGCTATATTCGCACATATGCTAAAGAAGTGGACTAGTACCATGCTTTCAATGTGTCCACCACATGCGGTGAATAACCTTGGCATCTCAAAACATGCCCTCTCAAGAGCCAAGCCATTTGCAAGAATCTATGCACCTCCGGCATCAGGATGGGACCCTGATACAGCAGGCCGTCCTTCCCTGGAAGCTGAAGGGGATCAGCCACCAGAAGGCAGATGAGATCCACATAGCAAGGCAGTTGTGGCCAATTTGGAATCACGAGGACAACCAGTCCAGGGTGAGATGCCACCCGTTGTAAGACTCATCCTATCAATGGCCAGGGAGGAAACGCATACAGCAGACTGGCGCTGGGCCAAGACTGAACCAGAGCATTGATTCCTTTCGCCATGCGATCCCGGTGCTTGCTGAAAAAAACAGCTCAACCTGGTGTTGATGAAGGACACCATGAGATCAACCACTGGCATCCCCCATCAGCTCACTACTAACTGGAAAGCGGACTCAGACAGGGACCACGTCCCCGGGTCCAGCACTTTGCGATTCAAGTAGTCAGCTTGCATATTGTCCTTGCCTGCTATATGGGCTGCTGAAAGAAGTGTCAGATACCGTTCTGCCCACCGCAGGAGCAAAAGTGCCTCAGCAGAGACCCATAAACTCTTTATGCCCCCTTGCCAATTGATATATGCCACTGTTGTTGCATTATTGCACAAAATCCACACTGCTCTTCCCTCTATCAGAGGAAGACAGACCTACAAAGCTAGGAACACCATGCAAGCCTTCAAATGATTGATAGACTAACTGCTCTCCTCTGGGGACCAAACACTCTTGAGTGACCTGGGAAAGCTGACCACGCGGGTATAGTTGAGAGTTTCCAGACCTGGGCAAGCAGAACTTCCAAGAATCATGCCCCTGACCTCTAGATGAAGCTCCCATTCCAGAACCCCTGGACCGGTGCCCTGAAAGCTGAAGGACCTTGGAGTACGCAGGCTCTTGACCAACTTTTCAAATTTTCTCCAAATAGCAACTGACTCGCAAAGGGAAGCTTACTTAAATCGTATCTTGGAGACCACATCGACAGACCAATTATGTAGCCACAAAAACCACCGCACCACCACCAGGGTGGTCATATTTTTTGCTGGATGTGTGAAGCAGGTCATAAAGGAGATCAGCCAGAAAAGCCAAACCTGACTCCAAATGTGCTGCCTCCCCGAGGCTCGCTGTATCTGTCCCAGACTCCTCTGGGATCTGCTGCAACCATCTCAAGCAAGCCGCACAACATACATCCCACAAACCGAAGCCTGGCACGCCAGAGCCGAGATTGCAAAGGACTGCTTGAGTAGAGCCTCCATTCGACAATCCTATGGATCCTTCAAGGCAGCCCCTCCTTTAAACAGGATGGTGGTCTTCCTAGTGACTGCTGTCACTCTATGACAATCATATTCTCTCTCTTTCATCAGGCAGTGATCAAGAAGGCTTCTGCACATCTTGCAACAGCGGATTCCCTGTCATCTCCGACTGATCTGGTTGCAGCTCCTCGCTTATCCGCAGAACTGCTAGGGCATAAGCAATCAGGGAAGGGAGTTCATCCCTGTGAACAACCCGTACCACCAATGGATCTTCTCGTACAGGAATCTCCCCCTCCCTCTAGAGGCATGTCCTTAAGGAGATCAGAGGGCCCATGGAGACTACTGATCCCTCAGAGTCTGTATATTTGTCCAGGACAGGTTCTCAATAGGGACGCTTAGCTGCAAGAGGGACAGACTTGCCTCTGTCCCAAGGAGGCCCCCTGAGTTGAGGAGCCCCCCACCATTGGCTCTGCCTTAAAACAGAAAGCCTGATGGGAGGTCACGTGATGTGTTGAGGAGGGTAGACATGGGCTGCTCTCGCTCCATGGATCCTTCCCATAATATAGTGGCTTTAACGGTGGCCCGAGGAACCTGTAACTTGGTAAAACTTCAGCTGAAATCCTCCAAGCTCCAAAGTACCAGGGAAGAGCAAAACTATGTTGGGGACATGAAGTTAGCATGGAAAGAGAGAGAAAATCCACCACACATTACCTCAAAGACGGCAGACTCTCCCACCTCGCCGAAGTCCCTGAACCAAGCGGCACTGGTGGAGGATGTTTCTGCAGCAGTTGGCGTCGCAGTTTGCAGAAGTTAATGGCAAACTGGACACCATGCACAAAACATCTGAAACGTTTGGCAGCTGATTGATGGAGGTGGAACAACTTTTAGCCCAGGCAGAAGAAGAGGTGAGCAAGGTGATGACTGGAATCTGGCGGCTATTAGAGCTAGTGACACGGCACTTGAAAATCAAAGTCAGAGGAATAACCTCCGTATTGCGGGGGTGCTGGCCTCTGTGCAAGAGCAGAAACTGCCCTTTGCTCTGTCACCTGGCACGGAATGTGGCTCTTTGCAGATTGAGATCAACAGCTCCGTTCTTGCCAGATTCCTTAACTATGTACAGAAGAACAAAGTCCTGAGAGCAGCAAGGGCGTACGGACCCATCTCCCATGAAGGTGGGCGAATTACACTTTTTCAAGACTACTCAGTGGCCTTGGGCCAGAGGTGCTGTGCCTATGCAATAGCATGCTAGAATCTTGTGAAGGCAAAAACAAAATTCACTGCAATGGAACCTCAACCACATATGACACCCCGGAAGCGGCAATGCAGCTTATACCAGAAATTTGGACTGAGCCGTGCACATCATCATCCCAAGACTGATGGGGCCGGGGAAATGGTGCAAAACAGAGTTTGGTTTTCTACACGCAAGACTATATACTGTGCAAACAGGGGACTTAAAGTCAAGGATTTGGGCTGTACCAGACTAACCGTTACAATCCCCGTATTGCCCAAGCCACAAGGAATAATGACAATGGTAATGTGGACCTCAGGCTCTTACAGTGGAGCTGTGGCCTCTGGCAGCCACTGATAGTGGATCTTAGGGGACACTCGAAGAGCCTACCAGAGGCCCTGAATTTTATACTGTGGAGCAGCAGTGGCAGCTGCCAGCAGTGGCAAACCCATGTCACAACTGGATCCTGGTGTTCCTGGGGACCTCCGCGGCCCTCATGAGATGGTTGAGGCCTACCTAGCATCCAGTAGAGCGCCCTGAAGGTGGAACACTGAATGTATCTCCTCCTGTTGAGGATATGGTACATTTAAAACTATGATCATTCTTTGTATGTGTTGATATGGATAAATAACTTGGGGGGGGGAAGGGACTTGCTGGAGATGGTTGGGACAAGGGATCATGACACAATGGAGTGGGGGCATGATATCAAAGATATGTGCAGTCAGAGTACAGGGTATTAAACGGTATGAGTAGTAGGTGTGAGAATGGGGGATGAGTGTCGGGGTGTTTTGGAGGGTGGGAGATTGTAAGGGCAGTGCCTTTGGAAATTTGGCGGCCTTACAAGGATAGCAATGCTGGCTAAGGTTTGTTTTGTCTATATTGGTAAGATAGCGGCTAGACACGTTGAATAACTCATTTTGAACGGGGAGTTGGAGGGGGGACACCATCATTCTATGCAATGTGTATGGCCCTGATACACCGGACGCCCCTTTTTATGCACGGATGGCCTCTAGTATACAACAGCTGTCAGAGGACCCAGTGGTGGTGGGTGGTGATTTTAATGGTGTCCTTGACCTGAGTATGGACACCTTAAGCCCAGGGGGGTTGGGAGCGAGGGGTGATACCACATGACTTTTGCATGGCCTTAAAATGTGTTTGTGCCTGGTGGACCCTTGGCACCTCCTTCATCCTCTTGACCAGAATTACAACCACCAGTCTCGGGCTCATGGGACCAGTGCCCACATAAATTATCTGCTGGTCTCAGAACCCCTCTTTTCTCAGGTTAAGGAGGCACAAATTGGGCTAGGCGAGATCTCTGACCATATCCCATTGTGGGTTGACCTTGTGTGGCAGGTGCGGACGTCTCGGCCCCGGCTTTGTTGTTTTCTGCTGGAGCTATATAAAGGATGAACAATTTCAAACCTACATCCGGGAACGCTGGCAGTCTTACTCCGCTAACAATAAGCAGCACAAAGACGCCACAACTATTTTGGGAAGTGGCAAAGTAGCCCCTCGGGGCGATATAATAGCATATGTAGCCTGGTGGCACTACTTGCGTAATGTCTAGATGATTCGGTTGGAGAAACAGGTGGTTTGGAACGGAGAAGCCATGGCCCGCTGTCCTATGGCAACAAGGACTAGGCTTTTGGAAGTGCAGGCCGCTCTAAATGAGATTTTACACCAGCTAGCCAAAATGTTCCTGGCTTATTATAAATACCAATTTCATCGTTATAATGACAAACTGGGATGGCTTTTGGCACAGTGCCTCAAAGGGGCAGGGGTTCACGGACAATAGCTGCCTTGCAAGATGTGACCAGTAAGCTTTACAAAGATGAGGCTGGGATAGCGCGACTGTTTCGAGATTTCTACCAAACCCTCTACATAGGGGAATTGGTCTCTCTGATGTGAGTAGCCAACTACTTAAAAGGGTTGCACGTGCCACAACTTCCCATTCAACAAAAGGAGGCGCTGAGAGTGCTGATATCAGCGAAAGAGGTATAACGGGGTATACAGGGAGTTCAGTGCTATAAAGTACCTGGCCCTGATGGGTACAATGCTGAATTTTATAAACTTTTGCAGGACTTGGTGGTCCCTCCCCTCATGGAGATGTACTGGGACAGGGTGAAACAGGGAATTTTACTTGGGTGGTGGGGGGAGGAGGTGCATAACCAAGAACATTGTCATTCTTCCTAAACCTGGAAAAGGCCTCTTTCAAGCTTCATCGTATCGGCCAATTTCACTGCTCAACTTCGATCTGAAATTACTGGCGAAACTCCTGGCAGATTGTTTAGCATCCCTGTTATTGAGTTTGATACAGGAATCCCAAGTGGGTTTCGAGAGAGGACGATATGCATCGCGAAACTTGCGGAAGATAAAAGTTTAAAAAAGGGGTTTAAAAAAGGTTTGGACAAGTTCCTGGAGGAAAGGTCCATAAACCATTATTAAGAAGTGACCGAAGATATCAATGCTTGACCCAGTACAAGCATTGCAGAACCTGTGTCTTTTGGGGAAACTGCTAGGTACATATGACCTAGATTGGCCACTGTTGGAAACAGAATACTGGGCTTGATGGACTTGGTCTGACCCAGTATGTCATATCTTATGTTCTTATGAATCTCTTGAATGGGTCCATGAGCACTAGATTCCATCTGTACTGGTGAGTTTTGATGCAAAAAAGGCATTTGACAGGGTGAGGTGGATCTTTCTTTTCCATCTTCTGCCCCACTATGGTCTGGGAGATCAGTTTATACGGATGATACAACTATTTTATTCCCACCCCATGGCAGTGGTGGCAGCCAACAGGACTTTAATGGAAGTCTTTGGTTTGGAGAGGGGGATGCAACATTAGACCCGTTGGTGCATAAATGTGTAGAATTGTAGGGAGGCGCCAGGAATCCAGAGTGGGTGCTCTGAATTCAAGGTCTCCACCTTTGCGGATGACATGCTGGTCCATTTGACATCTGCAAGGTTGGTGCTACAGCGGGTGCTAGCAGAATTTGAGGCTTTTGGGGAGATTGCGGGCTTCCGTATCAATCATGATAAATTGGAGGCCTTAGACGTGTCAGGACAGTTGAGGGTGTCACAGGCGATGTCTTTTCCCCTGAGATGGGCAGATGCAGCCTTTACATACCTGGGGATCCAGCTGACTAGTGACTCACATTTACTTTATAAGCAGAATTGGACCAAGGTCCTACAGCAAATGCTGATTCAGATGCAAGGCTGGACCCCCTTACTGCTGTCACTGTCCGAGCGAATAGTCGCTTTCCATATGGTGCTGTTCCCTAAACTGCTTTATATGTTTCAAACTCGAACCATTCACCTCCTGGATAAGGATATTGTTTTGATAGAATGGCTCCTACGTGGTTTCCTGTGGCAGGGGAAGAAAGTGAGAATATCATTGGCATGCCTGCATGGATTGTGGAAACAAGATGGGGGGGGTGGGTCTCCCCGATATTGCCTGATCCGTACAAGCGTGCTAGCTATGTCATCTTTGTGATTGGTTGGGGCATACGGAGGTGTTCACTCCATATGTGGAGGCCTTTGTCTCCCTGTAGTCCCTATTAGCAGTGCTGCACATGGAGAACAAAAATCTGCTACAGAGACTTGAACAGGGTTTACTGATTGGACTGATAAGAAGAGCATGGTGATACTGTTGTGTTCACTGGCAGACTCCACCAACAGCCATTAGTTGGTTGTCTATTTGGGGTAATATATACTTTTTAACCGGAACAGAGACATGGGTGTTTCGAGAGTGGGCAGTAAAGGTCATGTAGAGGATGCCTCGGGAACGTGTAAAACATTTTGAGGCATATAGGATGAGTACGAACTATGAAGTACACATTCCTTTGCATATCTCCAGTTGTGGCACTATGTGGGATCTCTTTCCTGAGTAGCATTAAAGGCAGAGATGTCTGCACGGATCTCACAATTTTTTGATTTGGAGGAACAGTCTTGTCAGTCTATCTCAAATACATGGGTTGGTTGGCAGGTTGGTTTACCCCCTTAGATTTCTTAGGGGCCGAACAGCGCTAAGCAGCAGAACTGGGACTATCGGTGGCCCCGAGTGTAGTCCAGGGAACACTACTTCGCATTCTGGATTGGTGCATTCAGAGTAACTGCAGGAGTGGAAATTTCGAGCAGTGTAAAATTAGACTGGTGACTGTCCATGGTGCTAGACACTGATAGCGGATATGGGTCGTCGGCCAATATGTGGAGTGGACTGGGAACTTGGTGATGTTTGACCAACTGACCTTTCCTATTCCTAAGGGGTGGTGGGTTCGGTTGCTAATCCGTAAAGCCTGTGTAGTAGCTAAGCAGTCCCTTCTTAAGAGATAAAGGGGCCCTGATCCACCCTTTCTGGGAGTGGCAGAACTGCTTTCACCAATTAATGTTTATGGAACGTTGGGAAGCTAGGGGGAATGGCAAGAAGCGGGAGGCATTTCTGGCGATCTGGGAATGCTATATCAACACGCTGTCATCCCAGGCACGGAATGAACTCTTGACTCTTTAGAAAGTGAGTGGTTACAAGCTTGCTTTGGTGAATATGGGGTGATAATTGTCTGTAAACCAAAGGGAAATATTGACACCCAAAAATTCCAACATTGGGATGTGTGGATGTGAGTGCGTGTTGTATGAGTGTTCAACTACGGCTAGGGTAAGGGGTGAGGGGGAGGAGGAAAAGGGTGGGGTTGGTTAGTTTGCAAAAAAGAAAAATTAAAAATATGGGGGTTTTTTTGTAGTAGGTGCAACCTATTTCTCCAGGTGCTGTATAAGTATCACCATAGCGCCCGAAGGGTTGTAGTTTATATTTTTGTTCAATAAACTTTTTTTTAAACAAACATGCAGTAATAAAACAAGTTCTGGCAAAAAGGGCAACAATGCATTAGTCTCCCCAGGGCTCTCCATGTCCCCCAGAGCCATGGGCAACAACTCCAGAGGCTGAGATTGCTCCCCCTGCGAAGCAGAAGCAGAAGTGGCGACGTTTCCTGTCAAATTTCCTGGGCCATCCGCATTGTTATCCTCACGTTCATGACCTCCAGGGGTTTCTCCAACCACCCCCAGTACAATAGTACTGCCAAAAATATCCAACGCAGTGGTCACATTTTCTTTAACACGGCCATGGCACGGCCCTTATTCAGAGCTGTGCATGGCTATTCCTGCATGCCGTGCAGAAGCTGCAATGGGTGAGCTTAGCCATGCTAATACTCCACCTCACGCCGCTAGTGTGTCCTCGGACGACCCCCTCCAATGTTGGGAGAACCCCTGGACTTACCAGGCAGCTGCATCAGGAGGTCTGCTGCATTGCTGCTTCTGGCTCTATTTTTTTTTCTTCAAGTAACTTTAAGGAAACGACAAACTAACGTTAAAGTGCTGGAAGCACAACATGCAATCTTTAGCCCCCTCCCAAATGTTGGGGAGGAGGAAGGAGTTATAGAGGTAGCTGGAGAAGAAGGGGAGGGAACCTGAGTCACCAGGGTCTGCACCCACAGGGCCCAATAATGATGGCCCAGCACCACTGCCTTTCCGATCTTCAGTCAGACTACACAGGCTATACTCATCACCATGTGCTGGAGACAGAACTACAAAGCAGGTCGTGTAGGCACAGACCTCTTATGTACTTGGCTTCAAGATCAGTGAATCTCAGTCTCCATCTACTGGTAGGTAAGCATAATCCACATGTCTGGACCGTAATGGAAGGACAAATAGGAAACTAATGACTAGCAGATACAAAATAAATTTTAGAAAGATTCCACCCCCCTCCGCCACACAGCACATAAAGCGTAGTTACTCACCTGTAACAGGTGTTCTCCAGGAGCAGCAGGAATCAGTCCTCACTTATGGGTGACGTCGGCGCCGACGGAGCCCTCGCGGAGCAATTTTCCCCAGCTTTCAAAGAAAGCCTTTGGGAATTGCAGCGCGCATGCGCGGTCCTCTTCCCGCCCAAGGGTGCCATCTTAGCCAGTCAGATGACATAGCTAAAAAAGACAGCATAAAAAAAATTTGCAAAAAAACTTAAGCAGATGATTGCAACTCCACGGGGAGGAGGGAGGGTTGTGAGGACTGATTCCTGCTGCTCCTGGAGAACACCTGTTACAGGTGAGTAACTACGCTTTCTCCAGGACCAAGCAGGAAGTCAGTCCTCACTTATGGGACTCCCAAGCTCAAGGCTACCGGAGACCCTAAGCACAAAAATGAGCTCCCTCTAGCTCAGTAGCACAGAAGGAAAGAATCTTCGCTGAATTATTACCCACCGGTAGCCCACATCCGGGATGGAGGGTAGGAGTTGCTCAGACCTCAAAGAGATTACGGAGGACTGCCTGTCCGAAAGCACTGTCCCTGCGGGACTCCCTCTCGAGACAGTAATGGACCGCAAAAGTCTGGCTCGAAGACCAAGTAGCGGCCCGGCAGATGTCTGCCAGCGGAACAGAGCGGAGGTAAGCCACTGACGTAGCCTTTGCCCGAACGCAATGAGCCGTGACTCGACCTTCCAAGGAGAGTCCGGCTGCCCCATAAGCCCAAGAGATACAGTCCGCAACCCAGAGGGACAGAGTACGCTTGGAGACCGGGAGCCCCAATTTATTGGGGTCAAAAGACACAAAAAGCTGAGCAGCTTTACGGTGCTCCCACGTACGGTCAAGGTAGAAGTTCAATGCCCTTCTACAGTCCAGGGTATGGAGGACCGTTTCAGCTCGGCTGGAGTGTGGTCTGGGAAAGAAGGTTGGAAGTACCACCTCCTGATTGATATGAAAAGGGGAGACCACTTTTGGAAGAAATTTTGGGTGAGTCCGTAGGACTACCCTATTTTTGTAGAACCGAGTGTAAGGGGGATCAGACACGAGGGCCTGCAATTCACTTACGCGTCTAGCGGAAGTGAGGGCTATCAAGAACAGTGTTTTCCAAGACAGAAAACGGAGAGAACAGGTAGCCATAGGTTCAAAAGGCGGACAGGTGATCCGCTGCAAAACCACATTCAGGTCCCAGTCAGGCGCTGGTGGGCGCAGAGGTGGTTTAAGTAGAAGGAGACCTCGGAGAAACCTCGCTACGAGAGGGTCGTTGGAGAGAGGTCTGCCGTCCACCGGCACATGATGTGCCGAAAGAGCACTGAGGTGAACTTTGACGGAGTTGGACTTAAGTCCCAGATTAGAGAGGTGTAGCAAGTACTGCAAGACCACCGACACCGGGCAGGAGAAGGGATCCTGAGACTGTTGGGTACACCAAACGGAAAAACGACGCCATTTAAGGGCGTAGCATTTGCGGGTAGAAGGTCGTCGCGAAGCCAAGACGACCTCCTCCACCTCTGCCGGCAGGAGAAGGGGAGCAAGGACTACCCTCTCAGCAGCCAGGCCATTAGGTTGAGAGACCTGAGGTTGGGGTGTAGCAGAGACCCCTGATCCTGAGTGAGGAGATCCGGTTGTAACCCCAGAGGGAATGGATCCTCTACCGCTAATTGCAGCAGGAGTGGAAACCACGGCTGTCTGGGCCAGCGAGGGGCCACCAGGATCATGAAGGCTTTGTCTCGGAGAACCTTGAAAAGAGTCCGAGAGACTAGCGGGATGGGAGGGAAAGCGTACAAGAGGCTCCCCGACCATGAGAGTAGAAAAGCGTCCGCCGCAACTCGAAGGGGGTGTGGCAGACGAGAGCAGAAGCGAGGAAGTTGCCGGTTGTGAGGACTGGCAAAGAGATCCACCGTGGGGAGGCCCCACTTCAGAAAAAGCTTCTGAACTACCAAGGGATCCAGGCGCCACTCGTGCGGCTGGAGGATCCTGCTGAGTTTGTCCGCCAAGCAATTCTCTTGGCCTGGGAGATAAACTGCCTTGAGGAGAACGCCGTGACTGACAGCCCAAGAGCAGAGCTTCTGTGCTTCCCGGCAGAGAAGGAAGGAGCCCGTGCCCCCCTGCTTGTTCACGTAGAACATGGCAACTTGATTGTCCGTCTGGACAAGGACGGACTGGTGAGAAGTCAGGTGGGAGAAGGCCTTGAGAGCCAGGCGGATCGCTCTGAGCTCCAGGAAGTTGATCTGCTGAGCAGACTCCCACGTGTTCCAGAGACCTTGAGTACATGCCCCTTGGCAATGTGCTCCCCAGCCCAGGAGGGATGCATCTGTCGTCAGCACCCGGGCCGGCTGAGGTGGCTGAAAAGGCATGCCGAGCACTAGGTTCGGCCGATGAAGCCACCACTGAAGAGACGAGGCCAGCGGCTCGGAGACGCGCACTAGGTCCGCTAGGCCGCCTGTGGCCTGTTGCCACTGCTTGCGGAGACACCATTGAGCAGGCCGCATATTCAGGCGGGCATTGGGGGTCACATGGACGGTGGAAGCCATATGGCCGAGTAGTCTCAGGAAGCGCCTGGCGGAGACCAGGGGCTGGCTGCGAAAACGGTCGGCTAGGTCCATGAGCCGTTGAGCCCTGTCGAGCGGTAGGAACGCTCGTGCCTGAGGAGTGTGCAGCCTTGCGCCGATGAACTCGAGATCCTGTGAGGGGAGCAAAGTGGACTTTGCGAAGTTTATAACAAAGCCCAAGTGCTGCAGAAGAGTCACCGTGCGGCGTGTGGCGTTGGTGACCTCCGGAGCGGACGCTGCTCTGATGAGCCAGTCGTCGAGGTACGGAAAGACATAGAGGCCGTGAAGCCGGAGATGGGCCGCCACCACCGCGAGGCATTTTGTGAAGACCCGCGGTGCGGAGGACAGGCCAAAGGGCAGTACTCTGTACTGGTAATGATTTCCTGCCACCACAAACCTTAGGTATTGGCGGTGGCTTGGGTGGATGAGGATGTGCGTGTAGGCATCCTTTAGATCCAAGGAGCATAGCCAATCTCCCTGCTGGAGGTAGGGCAGAAGGATTCCAAGGGTAAGCATCTTGAACTTCTCCCGCACAAGGAACTTGTTGAGGTTGCGCAAGTCCAGGATGGGTCTGAGGCCTCCTGTCCGCTTTGGTACTAGAAAGTACCTGGAATAAAAGCCTTGACCTCTCAGGTGGTGGGGCACCGGTTCCACCGCCTGCTCCTGCAGAAGACCCGCTAACTCCTGAAGGAGTAGTTCCCTGTGCAGAGGGGGTCGTGGAGGTTCTCCCGGAAAATAGGAGGGAGGGATCTGGTGGAAGTGGAGAAGATATCCTTCTCTCACGACCTGAAGCACCCAGGCATCTGAGGTGATGCTGGACCACCTGTGGGCGAAGTGAACCAGCCGGCCTCCGGTGCTGGGAGGAACCAGCGGGGGGGGGAGAGGCTATGCTTAAGGAGTCAAAAGCCCCCACCCTGCTGAGCAGGGGCTGGTGGTGCAGGCTTGGGGGCTTGCTGCCTACGGGACCCGTTACCCCGTCCCTTGGCCTGCTGGCCCTGTTGGGGAGCTGCAGGGGCCTGATATTGGGGGTATTGTTTGTAGGCAGCCGCCTTCCTCGGGTAAAAGGACTTCTTTCCCGAGCCCTTCTTTTTCTGGGAAGGGGCGGAGGTCTTCCTAGAAAGCCTAGTCCTGGTGAGAGTCTCCGTCTCAATTTGTGCAGCCTTTTCAGCCATGGGCTTGCCAAAGAGGTTTTCGCCTCGGCAGGGGACATCGACCAACTTGTCCTGCACCCAGGGCTCAAGGTCAGACGACTGAAGCCAAGCCTGTCGGCGGGCACCGATGCCGGCTGCGGCCACTCGAGCCGATGCTTCAAAGCCATCATAGGCTGCTCGGGATATGAATTTTGAGCATTCCCGAATGCCAGTGGACAAGGCCAGGAACCTCCGCAAGGGTTCCTCGGACAAACCAGCGGAGAATCCGGCTAGCTCTTTAGCCAGGTCTCGGAGATACATGCCCATGTATAGCTGGTAGGTCTGGACACGACACGCAAGCATAGAGCCCTGGAAACACTTCTTACCAAGGCCATCCAGGTTACGGGCCTCCCTGCCAGGAGGCACCGAGGAGTGCATCTTCTGGCTCTTAAGACGATGCATGGCCGATTCCACTACCATGGAATGGTGTGGTAGCTGTGCTTTTTGGAAGCCAGGGCTCTTGCGGACTCGATAGATAGAATCGACCCGCTTGCTTAGGACCGGCGAGGTGGCCGGACACTCCCACATGCGGAAGAGTAGTCGTTCCAGCATGGGAGGAACCGGTACAGTAAAGTGTTCCCTGGCGGGAGAGTCATACTGGAGGGCGTCGAGCTCTTCGGCTCGAGGCTCCTCCTCGGGGTCCGCAGGGAAGGCCAAAGCCTTGGCCATATCCCTGACGAAGTCCGAGAACAGGGCATCCTCCGGGGGGGACTGCTTCCGAGGTTCGGACTCAGGTGAGTCCGAGGGGACACACCGAGTCCGGAAAGAATCAGGCGACTCTTCCTCTTCAGACTCCCAGACCGACTCCGATGAGGACTCGGTGGGGTCGGCCTGGGCAGGGCGCGGCGCCGGCCGCCCCGACGCCGAGGGAGTCGGCGTCGGCGACCTCGGTCCCGAACGGGAGGCCGAGGGTGACCTCGACCGAGGATCAACTCGAGTTCGCATCGACTCGAGGATCGGCTCGGTCTCCGGGGTCGACTTAGACGTCGACGTCCCGGCGGTCGGGGCAGCGGCGCCAGCGAAGCCGGCGAGCAGTGCCCGCTGCTGGTCCATGAAGGCAGACAGTCTGCTCTCCAAGGCCGTCAACCTGAGTCCGAGCTCAGGTGACCCAGCAGCCCCCGACTCGGGCCCCGACGGCGTCGGGCCCGACGTCGGCTGTCGCGGAGGCGAGTCCAGGAGGACCACAGGACTTACCCGAGCAGGCAGCTCCGACTCCAGGCGAGGGCGCTTCGTGAGGTGCTCCTTCTCCAAGGACCCGGGACGGCTATCGGGGCTATGCGACCTGGCCCTCGCGGAGCCAGGAGCGTCCACCGACGCCGCCCTCGCGGGTTTCACCTTACGTCGATGGTCCCCGGAGGGAGAACCCCTGTCGGAGGAACTCCGGCGACGGTCCGAGCTGGAACCCTTGGACGCGGAGGCCTCCGACGAGGTCCGGGTACGGCTGGGGTCAGCGAAGATCCTATCCCGCTGATGCCGCCGACTTCTCAACGCTTTGGAGGACAGTTTGCCGCAGGGCCCACAGATCATTTCTTCATGATCCGGGCCCAGGCAGCGGAGGCAAAAGTCGTGTGTGTCAGTTAGTGACATATTTCGGTCACACTGACCACACCGCTTGAAACCACTGGCAGCCATCGGGGGAAAAAGGGCCCCGGCGAGGTCAAAGGACCGGGCTGCCGGGGAAAAACCGAAAACGAAAACTGACTAAGTCAGAAAAACCGAAAAAGAAGAAGAGGACTCGTGACCGGCGTCGCGAGTCCGGGCGGGAAAAAGACCGGCGTCGAACCGAAGGAAAAAAGAGTAAATTATGAAGAAATATCAACTTTTTCGCGGGGACACGACAGGTACGTCTGTAGGGCTCCGCGGAAAAAAGAAGACTGGCTAAGATGGCACCCTTGGGCGGGAAGAGGACCGCGCATGCGCGCTGCAATTCCCAAAGGCTTTCTTTGAAAGCTGGGGAAAATTGCTCCGTGAGGGCTCCGTCGGCGCCGACGTCACCCATAAGTGAGGACTGACTTCCTGCTTGGTCCTGGAGAATTAAGTAACAGAATCTATTGCTAGCAGCTGTGGTCAAGATGACTAATGTAGTTGGGACTGTAGAGAGATTTGGCCACTGTTGGAGACAGGATATTGGTCGCGATAGACTCTGGCCTGACTCAGCATGGCTTTTCTTATGTCCCTAGCCTACTGGAAGGAAACACCAATGTAGCTCATCCCAGAGGCTGTCCCTTATATATAATATATATATACATATAGATATATAGATAGACATATAAGAATATATCTATAGTGAGATATGGAGGGCCATAAAATACACACAAAAGATAAATATGAATATGTAGGCCTAAATATGGGTGTCTGCAATTAAACAGACAGAGATATGCCTACAGCACGGTATTCACATAGGATATGTGGAGAGAAAAGATTCATCTAATAACAAGGAGGTGGAACCTACTTGAGAAGATATATAGAGAATCTATTCCCCCTGGTTATGATCTGCAAGGATGCTAGCTAGTGGAATAACCAGGATAGTTACATGAAAAACAGAGGATAATATCAATCTGCAGCCAGCAAGTCCTGAGTCTTCCAGGACTCTAGCATGGTAAGTAGACAGAAGACAAATAGAGATGAGATACCATGTTGACCTGCTTAAGGGCAAAAAGTATCATGCGTTCTTACCATGAGGATGAGCTGCAAGGAGAAAGAGCATATCCCCGATTGGGAATGCTATGGACCAAAGCAGGGAATTGGCAACTCCTTAAGCCTTTACGTAAGAGAAGGCCTATGTCCTTTATATCAAAAGGAGATAGGAAAAGAAGGGAGAACCTTCTAGTCATGGGAGACATGACTAAAAAGCCTTTTCCAACCATCTAGGATAGCTGTTGGAGAAAAAAACCCCATGCTCTCTAGCAAGGGCCCATAGTGGAAAGCTTCTCTGTAGAATTGCAGAGAACATGATGCAGGAGAATGAGGAGATAGAACTGGCTGCTAGAGAGCCAGTATCTCTGCCAACTATGCTGCCAAACCCAGGGGAATGGAGATGGCAGAAATAGAAAACCAATTCAGAAAGCTTGTAGTGAGATTATCTCCAAGATAGATGAAAAGCACTGACTTGGAGCCACTACTAAGACTAGATAGAATGTTAGTGGAGGACAAATGTGCTTGTTTGTGGACAAGAACCAGTGGACCAAACATTAAGGCTCCTGCATAGGCAGCTGCTAGCAAGTAAGCAGAAAGAATCTTACTGTTTAAAAACAGAAAGAACAGACAGAACAGGAGTAGAAAACTCTGGACATGTCTGATAAGCTGCCTCAAAGTAAGATTGAAACAAGGGAGGTAACTCAGAGAGGAAAACTCCGCACTGGAAAGTGACAAAAACTAGAGAGGCTGAAGAAAAAGCCCCCCAGCAAGTAATTCCGCTCTTACAGTGGTAAGAGGGTGAAGAGAATGGAGCTGAAGAAGACTTACCAAGTAGTAAGTCTATAGAAAGGAAAAATACATGCTAGCACAGGAACTATCATTTGATAGTGGTCAGACCTCTTTCCCTAGCAGGAAAAGAGGAGAAACCTGTGACCTATAGGCATGAACATCCTGACAGCTCATAGAAATATAGAAAAAATGGATGTCTTTTGGAAAGAGATCCATGTGTAGGGGTTAGAATGAAGCAGTGGATTGCCTCTGTTGAGAAGAAGCAACTGTAGATTCTAACCCCAAGAGTCACAAGCATCTGATGATGATTGATCAGAAACCCTGCAGGTGCTGGGTTTGCTGAGCCTGGTGAGAGGTTGGATTCTTCAGACCAGGACGATGCCTCCCCTGTTGGGGAACATCTGTATGATGGGCAAGTGATGAATAAAACCTTCTTCTCCTGTGGGAAGAAAGTTTGGTAGGACATTTCCTACCTACTGGGACAGAAGAAGGTGTAGAACAACCCTCAGGAACAGGTAAATCAGTGGACAACTGAGTAACCTGACGTAAAGACTCCTTGTTGAAAAGATTTTCTCCAGTGCAAGGAGTATGTCCCAGCCGTTGTGCCCATTTGTCCAAGTCTGAAGCTTGGAGCCAGGCTCTACGTCGTGCCCCTATAGCTATAGCAGAAGCCCTGCTAACAGACTCAAAAGAGTCTAGGGAAGCACGAGAAAGAAACCAAGAGATATTCTGGATATGCTTAAGCAGTGAGGAATAGTCTGTACTCCTGGAATCTGGAAGGAAAGGAGTCAAAAGATGTAATTGCTTTGTGACCTCCTCAAGAGAAAGACTCATATAAAAAATATATGAGAGAATTCTTGCAGAAAGCATAGATGTCTGGAAGGTTTGACGTCCAAAGGCATCTAGTGTCTTAGACTCACGACCTGGCGGATAAGAAGAGTGCTTTTTCTTACTCTTTACCCGCCTCATTGCTGATTCCACTACTATGGAATGATGAGGAAGTTGAGTCTTTTGAAATCCTGGAGAGGGGGGCACCTGATATAAGAGATCAGTTGCCCTGGGAGGTGGGGGTACCCTTAAAGGTGTTTCCCACATTCCTAGAAGAAGATCCTGCAAGGAATGGTGCAAAGGAAGCATTATGTTGTCCTTTGCTTTGGTAGAAACAGAGCCTTGTGCAGGATCATGTCCTGGAATAGGAATGGCAAGGGATCTTGCTATATCCAGGAGGAAACTCTGAAAAGAGGGATCCCAAACAGGAATCTCCCTTGGACAGGTTAGATCTAAAGAACTAGCCTGAGCACCCACAGAGTTATCCAAATATATAAGAGCCTGAGCACCCACAGAGTTATCCAAATATATAAGAATAGAAGATCCTGCAGAGTGCAGTGTGGAATGCTTAAGGGATGGTTGCTGGTACTGGCTGTCAGGAGCAGCAACCGTCCTTACCACATTGTGCATGCCAGGTATCGACTCCAAGCTTGGTATAGAATGGAGCGATCCTCTTGAAAAAAGCATGGCACGAGTTGGCCACGATGCTACTGTGGATACCGGTACCGATGGCAATACCGGTACCGATGTCGGAGTCGAGCCCGACAAAGACATCGGAGCAGTCATCGGTGACAGTTCAACCGGTACCGAGGTAACCGAAAACCTCCGGCTACTATCCTCGGTACCGAAGCACCGGTATCGATCGGTGTCGGTACCAAAACCTATTGGTACCCAGTCTTCTAGACTAGAGATTGATTCCAAACTCGGCATCAAGGGCAGAGAGCCTGATAAGCGAAGCATGGAAGGCACCGACCGTAAGGGTAATGAGGACATCGGTACCGACTTCGGTACCGTGTCTGCTACCAGTGAAGGAAGGTCAACCAGTGGCAACTCAATCGACTTCGGGGGAACCGAGAGTTGTGGATCCGAGTCATCAGAACCGAGCCTTCGGTACCGCCGCGAGACGATACCAAGGCGAGTCGGTACCCAGTCCTCCAGACTGGAGATCGATTCCAGACTCGGCATCGAAGGAAGCGAGGCTGTCGATGCACATCTGGAGGGTACCGACGTCGGTGGTAGTATCGGTGTTGGTACCGATAATGGAAAGTCAATCTGGGGAGTATCCACCGGTCCCGAAGGCACCGAGGATGCCAGATGACGATCCCTGGTGAGGAGTGTTTCATCCAACACCAGTGCCGATGCCACGGTATCGGTACCACTCGAAGCGGATGCCACCACCGTACACGGCTTAGGTATGTTCTGTGGGGGGTGAAGCCCAGGAACAACCTGAAACCCCTTATACGCTTTGGAGACCGAAACTCCCGCCGGGGTTTTGAAGCCAGTGGGCCGTCGAGGGCAAGGCCAGAGCCGTCTACATGCTGTGCATGAGACCTACCACTCGAGGACTGGCTAGTCTTAACAGACTGTTTGTGGGTTACCTGATCCTGTGTGGAAGAAGAAGGGGACGGTGCTCCGAAGTTGGAGGGCAACCGTGTATCGAGGGAACCTCGATGTTGAAGACGTCTTCTCACCAAACTGTTGTCAGGACCCAAGCAGGTTAGACACCGACTTTGAGGGTCTAAAAATAAAGTTGTACCGCCACAGTCTGAACATTTCTTGGAGAAAGTGTCTGGTGGTTCCATGAAGGAAAAAGAAGAGGCCTAAAAGGCCTAAGAGACCGTGGGACACTATGAAGAAAAAATATCCCGTGGAAAAGGAGAATTTTACAAGAAAAGAAAAGAAAACACCGGCGGTACCGGTGGCGTCGGGAAGACAGCCGCGACCACAAGAAAACTAAAAAATAAGAACAAGAATATTCTGCGGTGACAGGAGGACGTCCTGCCGGCTCCGTGGAAAAACGAAAACTGAGGAGAGGCAGTTGGGAAAGGCGGGAAGGCAGCATGCAGGCGTGCTGGGATGCTTCCAAAAGCTCTTGAATGGATGCTGGGAAGCGTTCCCGCGCAGACTCCATCGGTACCGACGTACCCATATGTGAAGACTCATTCCTGCTTGTTCCTGGAGATTACACAACTATGGTTAAGCCCCTATGTTTAACCTGCAGTGCCCTGAAATAAAAGGCAAATAACACCCCCCTCCCTCCACCCCATCCTTGAAGGACTAGAAAGGGGGGACTGTTACTTCTGGAGAGAAATCTGCAACTGTGAGTATATACTTCTGGTAATTTTCTAAAAAGAATTCTTTGTATTAAAGCTACTTAATCTGTGAACCCACTGTTTTTTGTTGGATCAGTTGGGGCCTAGTAGCAGCAATTAAAGTTTGAATTTAAAACACAGAGGAGAGCTTTCTGGTTACATTTCATACCCAGCAGAGAGCTTGTAGTTTAAATTTCATAAGAAGTTAGAGCCTAGCAGCAGCTAAGAGCTATAATTTAAATCAAATCAGAATTTAGCTTACCTCAGCAGCACAAGACAGGGTACTATGTAGCAGCCCTTTTTTAATAAGTGTTATTTCCCTCCCTCCCTCCCCACACCCACCCTCCCCTGGGATAATCATAGCTTTATAGGTACTTACACATCTTAAAAGACAGGAGGTGCTTTCAGGTGAAGCTCATTACCCAAATCAGTCATACACTAAGGACCTGAGATTAATTAAGCTTCAGGTGAACAAGGTATATTAAACGTATTAGGTACAGTTTTATGGTATAAATACCCATAGCAACCCCTAGTAAGTAAGAACTTAAAGATCTAGACACAAACTTAAAACTAAGATGCAGACAGAAGTCCAGCAGCGGGATGGGGGCTTTCCAGTCTTTTGCATTGAGTGTCACATGTATGATTTTCTCCCAGTTGGTGAGAGGTCTTACGTGTGCACTAGGTGCAAGGAGCTCTTTTCTCTCAGGGAACAAGTCCGTTCTCTAGAGGCTAAAGTAGCAGACTTGGAAAACATAAGACAGACAGAGAGGTACATAGACGAGACCTACAGGGATATAGTCCTGAAGTCCCACCTCCAGTCTGGCAACATCCCTGTTGCCATGGAGAGAGGTCACATGACAGGAGAGCATCACCCTGGTGTGGCAGGAAGTGATCCTGTAACTAGGACCTGTCCTCCAGGTGATGTAAAACCCTCTCGCACTGAGGAAGTTTCTCCAGGGCCATGTGCCCATGAGGGAAGGGTTAGGACAGCCATTATAGTTGGTGATTCGATCATTAGGCATGTAGATAGCTGGGTGGCTGGTGGACGTGAGGATCGCCTGGTAACATGCCTGCCTGGTGCGAAGGTAGCGGACCTCACGCGCCACCTAGATAAGGTCTTAGATAGTGCTGGGGAGGAGTCTGCTGTCTTGGTACATGTCGGTTCCAATGACATAGGAAAATGTGGTAGGGAGGTTCTGGAGGCAAAATTTAGGCTTTTAGGTAGGAAGTTGAAATCCAGAACTTCCAGTGTAGCATTCTCCGAAATTCTTCCTGTTCCACGCGCAGGACCCAAAAGGCAGGCAGAGCTCCGGAGTCTCAATGCGTGGATGAGACAATGGTGCAGAGATGAGGGTTTTGGATTTGTTAGGAACTGGGGAACATTCTGGGTAAAGGAGGGGCTCTTCCGAAGGGATGGGCTTCACCTTAACCGGGATGGAACCAGGCTGCTGGCATTAACCTTTAAAAAGGAGATAGAGCAGCTTTTAAACTAGATATTAGGGGAAAGCCGACAGTCGCCCAAGAGCGGATGGTTCGGAAGAATGTATCCTTGAAGGATACTGCCAAAAGCAGAGAGGTTCCACAAAAGAGTAAAGTAGCCCAAATGCCCTCAAGTATGGAGCAGACAGAGCTTAAAGATCCCAATTTACCCATGTCTAACAATAGCCAAATTAACATGAATAAAATACATTCTCTAAAATGCTTGTATGCAAATGCTAGAAGTCTAAAGAATAAGATGGGAGAGTTAGAATATATAGCACTAAATGAAAGGTTAGATATGATTGGAATATCAGAGACATGGTGGAAGGAGGACAACCAGTGGGACACTGTGATACCTGGGTACAAACTATATCGTAATGATAGAGCTGATCAAATTGGTGGAGGGGTAGCGCTCTATGTTAGAGAGGGCATTGACTCAGAAAGGATTAAAGTTTTGCACGAAACAAAATCTGATGTACAATCTATATGGATTGAAATTCCATATAAAAGGGGGAAAGCGATGGCAGTGAGGGTGTACTATCGAGCACCTGGCCAGAATGACCAAATGGATGATGAAATGCTGAAAGAAATCAAGGAAGCTAACAAAAGTTACAGCGCAGTAATAATAATGGGTGATTTCAATGACCCCGGTATCGACTGGGTCAGTGTCACGTCAGGACATGCTAGGGAGATAAAGTTCCTAGATGAAATAAATGACTGCTTCTTGGAGCAGCTGGTTCATGAACCTACCAGAGGGGAAGCCATATTAGACCTAGTCCTTAGTGAAACACCAGATCTAGTGCAAGAGATAAGGGTGTTGGGGCCACTTGGCAATAGTGATCATTCCATGATCGCTTTTGATTTAATTAGTGGAGGAGGGATAGTAAGGAAATTCATAGTACTACCCTTTTAACTTTCGAAAGGGAGACTATGATAAAATGAGGAAAACAGTTAAGAAAAAAACTAAAAGGAGCAGTTGCGAAGGTTAAAGACGTACATCAAGCTTGGGTGTTGTTGAAAAATACTATCTTGGAAGCCCAGACCAGCTGTATTCCACGCTTTAAGAAAAGTGGAAGGAAGTCCAAAAAACTACCAGCATGGTTTAAAGGTGAGGTCAGAGAGGCTGTTGTTGCCAAAAAAGCATCTTTCAGGAAATGGAAAAAAGAGCCAAACGACGAAACCTGGAAACAGCACAAGCACTGGCAAGTCAAATGCAAGGCATTGATAAGGCAGGCAGAGAGAGAATTTGAGAAGAAGCTTGCTGCGGAAGCAAAAACACGAAATAAAGACCTTTTCAAGTACATTCGTAGCAAAAAACTTGTGAGAGAGTCAGTTGGTCCATTAGATGATAAAGGGGTTAAAGGAGCACTAAGAGGCGACAAGGCGATAGCGGAGAGACTGAATGAATTCTTTGCTTCGGTCTTTACTGAGGAAGATGTAGGGATGTTACCCATGACTGAAGTGGTATTTAAAGGTGCGGAAGAATTGAAGGAAATATCGATACATCGGGAAGATGTCTTACAACTATTAGATAAACTGAAGAGTAGCAAATCACCTGGGCCGGATGGTATACATCCAAGGGTGTTGAAAGAACTGAAATATGAGATTGCAGAACTGCTATCAGTAATCTGTGAACTATCATTAAAATCATCTCTAATACCTGAAGATTGGAGGATCGCCAATGTAACACCAATTTTTAAAAAGGGTTCCAGGGGTGATCCGGGAAACTACAGACCGGTGAGCCTGACATCAGTACCGGGAAAAATGGTAGAAACCATCATAAAAAATAAAATTACTCAACATGTAGATAGTCACAACCTAATGGGAGACAGCCAACATGGCTTTAGACAAGGAAGATCTTGTCTTACTAATCTGTTAAGTTTTTTTGAAGGAGTGAATAAACAGGTGGACAAAGGTGAGTCGGTTGATATTGTGTATCTGGACTTTCAGAAAGCCTTTGACAAGGTCCCTCATCAGAGACGTTTGGCAAAACTAAAAAGAGTCATGGGATAGGAGGCAGTGTACTATTGTGGATCAGGAACTGGTTAAAAGATAGAAAGCAGAGGGTAGGGCTAAATGGCCAATTTTCCCAATGGAGAAAGGTGAATAGTGGTGTACCCCAGGGATCTGTGCTGCGTCCGCTGCTTTTTGACATATTCATAAATGACCTGGAAAGTGGAATAACGAGTGAGGTTATCAAATTTGCAGATGACACAAAACTATTTAAAGTTGTTAAAACCCAAGAGGATTGTGAAAAATTGCAAGATGATCTTGATAAATTGGAAGACTGGGCATCAAAATGGCAGATGAAATTTAATGTGGACAATTGCAAGGTTATGCACCTAGGGAAGAACAACCCAAACTATGGTTACACGATGCAAGGTTCCACATTAGGAACCACCACCCAGGAAAAAGATTTAGGCGTCATTGTGATACCATGTTAAAACCCTCAGCCCAGTGTGCAACGGCAGCCAAGAGAGCAAATAGAATGCTAGGTATGATAAGGAAAGGAATGGAAAGGAATGCTAGGTATGATAAGGAAAGGAATGGAAAGATATTATAATGCCTCTATATCGTTCCATGGTGAGACCGCACCTTGAATATTGTGTGCAATTCTGGTCGCCGTATCTTAAAAAGGATATAGCGATTTTAGAAAAGGTACAGAGAAGAGCCACCAAAATGGTAAAGGGGATGGAAGGATACTCCTATGAAGAAAGGCTAAAAAAGTTAGGGCTCTTTAACCTGGAAAAGAGATGGCTGAGGGGAGATATGATAGAAGTCTATAAATTAATGAACGGAGTGGAACGGGTAAACGTAGATCGATTGTTTACCTTATCAGAATATAGAAAGACTAGGGGACATGCAATGAAGCTACAGGGTAAACTATTTAAGACTAATAAAAGAAAATATTTTTTCACTCAACGTGTAATCAAACTCTGGAATTTGTTACCGGAGGATGTAGTAAAGGCTGTTAGTGTAGCTGGGTTTAAAAAAGGTTTGGACAAGTTCCCGGAGGAAAGGTCCATAAACCATTATTAAGAAGTGACCGAAGATATCAATGCTTGACCCAGTACAAGCATTGTGGAACTTGTGTCTCTTGGGGAAACTGCTAGGTACATGTGACCTAGATTGGCCACTGTTGGAAACAGAATACTGGGCTTGATGGACCTTGGTCTGACCCAGTATGGCATATCTTATGTTCTTATGTTCCTCTTGCCCACAGACCATAGCAAGACCGATAGAGGGAAGGAAGGAGGACTAAAAGAACACAGAAAGAAGCTGCGCCCGTGATCAGTGGCATAACATAACACACTGCCTACTTATGGACCGGCAATCCCCCCCCAAACCGACGCCTCGCGTCTGAGACATTCATCCCTGGGCGGGAATGAGGACTGAACTGTACTCCCTCAAGGAACAACAATTACCAGGTAAGTGTAATTTCCATTTCTTTATCGGTCCTACAGTTCAGGTCCTCCACCACTGGGATGTAACAGAGCAGTAATCCTTGGGAGGGACCCTTTCAGCCATAGCGCCGCACCGCCGACCCGAAACCGGCAACTGAACAGCCAAAGGTGCCAACTGAAAGTATGGCAAGACTACCATGCCAGCATTTGGTAAGTTCCTCGCAGCCAGAACCACCCACCGTTCTGTCCAGGAAGATGACTGCCCTCCAGACCAAGGAAAGGGCAATCCCACAAATGCCTGCCTCCCAGGAAAGAACCGAGCCTCAACTAATGCCTTCCTGGTACCACTAAACATGGATATGAGACTGCCGAGAGGACTTTGGCAGACCCCTAAAAGACCAAGTACCGATCCGATTTTTTTTTTTTTTTAAAGAATCCTCCGTACTTAATCGTGCGCCCGCGGAGCTCTGTTTATGGCCAAGAGACGCAGACTGCTAACGAAAAAAACTCCTCTACCAATAACTCCAAAGAAGGAAACGAGACCAACCGCTTCAAGAAAAGGCAGAACCACCAGGGTTAAGAGGTAGATACCTTTCCGTAGAACCAACTGTTCCCGAGCTAAGAACAAGGACGGTTCTAACCAATACCATTCTTGCCAACCAAGCTCAGCAAACCAAACAGTTAGCCACCAGAGCACTGTCTCTCAAAATCTAGACTGTAACTTGACACCAGGGCTCCAAGAATCACCAGCGACGGCCCCCTCCAGGATGCAACTGAGGTCCCATGAAGAAACCACCATCCTGCGGGCGGGTCGCGGCCTGCAACCCCGAGACCCATAGAACTGGAAATCGCCAAAGACGGGATCGACCGCCAAACAGAGCAAATCTGGCAGACACGCCATACCCGCTCCTGTGAAAGGGAATGGTACGGTCACTTGCCTTGACATAGGCTCGTCACCCGAGACCCACAATAGGCTTACCTTTTTAACCTCGCCCTTTTCTAATGCAAGGACGTAAGAAAAGATCTAATCACCTGCGAAACAACAATAGAAACTGCGGGCCGCCGAGGAGCCCCGTGTACCTGCTGGGCCAGGTCGGCTCCCCCCAGGCAAGGGATATAGCTTATTCATAGAGCCTACCCTCTTAAAACCTGCTTCTGGATGGTCCCACTCATTCTGAATCATTTGATCTATCACTTTATGAATGGGACAGACCACCTGAGTTTGCCCCAAGAGCACCACGGCAGGGTAAAAACATTGAGAAGGCGGTTGCTGAATAAAATTGCATAGGCGCAACGTCCTCCATCGCCGACTACTGCCACCAAAATATTCACTTCAGCAAGGATCGTAGGGCCTCACCGACGCCCGCTTGTACGAAGACTGCCCCGACGAAGCTGTCACCCTCCGGCAATTTTCTGGACTCCACCTGAGAAAAGTTCCTGCCTCATACTTGATGGTACATCTTGTATGAACACACAAACGCCTGAAGACGAGAGTCCCTCTACGTGAAGAGAACCCTAGACTCCTCTATCATAATCGCCCAGCTGGTATCCTCACGCCAATATAGAAAAACCACTGCGATATATCTGTCGGACAGTCCTGATCCTGTTGCATCCTTTACTCCAAATTCGAACGTTTGAAACGCCCGCGCTAGCGCAGTCAGCTGCCAACGTCTGCTTGACCCAAGGCCTCCTGACTCTTTCCAGCTTCCTGTGCAAACGGAACCCTGTAATGAGCACACAAGCCTGCACGTATCACGTCCAGCAACATCGGAACCCACTGCGCCAGACCCAGCAGCGTGACTGCCTGCCCGAGCCCTTTGAGACATTCCCACCGTCCAGGAACTCCCTGACCTGCGCGAGACATGGAAACCGTTTGCTTCGAGAACCATTCTGGCCCGACCCGCACTATAAAGCACCATTTGTAAGGGGCGCCCGAACGCTCCGGCTCACGGAACCACCCCAGCGGAAACCCAGTTCCCCCTGGAACATCAAAACGTACTAATAAACCCTGTCTGCGTCCTATCCAGATCCGGAGACAGCCCAGGGCACTTTTGACCCCATGGAGCACGCCAGTGCCTCTGAAGCAGCGTTACCTGTCTGGGCGTAATTCGTACCCCTTCAGCTCAGGACTGAGGTCGAACACTCCCTCGCTGAGGCAAGGCAACTAAGATACCGTCTCCACGCCTAAGACTAGCAGTGCAGAGAAAGAACCAAGAATCTGTAAAGTCTGAGAAAATTGGTTTTCCATGAATTCATCAAGCCCATATGATTCTCCTGTGTTCTGAGGATAGACATGTTTCAATACGTTATTTATTTTTTTTATTCATTTATTTAACATTTCTCATATATACCGCCTTTCGTGATATCAAGGCGGTTTACATTGAACAAACTGAAATTACATTGAACAGGGCATTATAACTTGGAGATAACTATTTACAGGGAACTTGCATTCCCAGAGCTAGAAACTTCCTTGCAGTAGAGAAGTATCCATGTTTGAGACTAGGCCATTGTTAAACTGACCTGTGAAGGGGGAACAGGGTGCTTGGCCCAGAAATAGACACTAATTGAACAGGTGCAAGAGGCGTTGGGACCAATAGAAAGTTTGCCGGTATCAAACGGAAGAAGAAGGTATAAAAGTTAGTACCTCCAGGACTCCATTGCTCAGACCTTTTTGGAAGTCACCTTGTCGGAACCTTGTACACAATAAATTGGCTGGGAACCTGCAACCGACTCCTGGCTGTATTCATTTTGTGCACTTCGCTGCCACAAATGCATGCTGTATACTGAAACTCAGGTGTCTGCACATACTCCTAGCTGGGACCAGACTAAACCCAGGGAAAGAGACTGCCCCGGCTCTTGTTCCGAAGGCAACCTCCAGAGCATCCTACCTGAGGGAGGACGGGAGAACGGAACAGCACCGGTGCTTTGTTTAGCGAACCGAACTTACAGCCCATGGACCTGATAAATAAATAACAGGCCTATACCAAAACAAAAAATTATAAATTCCTCAAAAAAAAAATGAAGGGAACATCACTTGACTAAAGCCTTCTACACGCCGGGCATGCCAGCGCACCTAAAGATAAGGCCCCATCACTGCTCTCGTGGTTTTCTTTTTTTTTTTTTTTAAATGATAAGCGGAAAAAGAAAACCCAAACCAAAAGACACGAAGCCCACCGGCTTCCTTAAACAACTGCCCCCTCAGGAAGAGAGAGGCTCCACGAGAGCCCAGTTGACTGTAAGAATTGCTTCACTCGCTGAGCCGTGCTGTCCCTGCCACGCGACTAAACGGCGCGGAAAACCACCAAGAACCATCTACATGTCACAAATCCAAAAAATTCTTTAGCCTTCATGCAAACTAACTTGAATTTAACGAAAAAAAAAATTAAGTTAAATAAGCCTAATCCACACGGAATTTAAGCTCCTGACAATGAGCTTTATCTGCCTCGCGGCAGAAAAAAGTGCGGGAAGAAAGCCCGCCAAAACGCGTTGGGCCTGATCGCCATGGCGATCCCCGATGCAGCAATAAAACTCACGCAGCCGAGCTGCAGCTCCCCGAGGCCCTTACCTGCCTATCGGGAACCGCAAGACAGCAGATTTGACTTCGGCGATACAAACGGCAGCCCTGCTATCCATGCCGCTGTGCACACAGTATTGTAAGCAGCGATCGCGGAAAGAGCTCTTACCCCGCCTGCTCAGCCAACACCGAAAATAGCCTGTTGCGATCACCGGCGCTGACATCAGAACCTGCTGCCCTGCTGCACCATTCCCCTCCGTGCAATCTAGGAGGGGAAAGCAGCTCGCCCAAAGCAGAGAACTTTGGAGGAGAAGGCATCAACTCAAGCAGTACCAAGCCTTGCTTTTTTTTTTTTTAAAGCAACAGCACAAAATAAAGAAATAAATGAATAAAGTAGCTGAAAGGTGGAGCGTGCGGGAAACCGCCTTCAACCGACCGTTGCCTGCAGATTGATAATGAAGGTCGAATGGCAGAAGATACAGCCAACCAAATGAGAAAGCAAGCGCATGTACCAGTCCAGGCCCGGCAAGGTCCGCAACCCGAGGGATGGTCCTGCTCCACGCCTTCAGGGATGGGCGGCCCGAAAAAAAACACCCGCATGCGATCTATCACCACTACTGGCTATAATGTTTGCTTCTCCCATATATCAAGATCCAAAATTAGCCCCTGATTGCAAACTGTAGTAACCGGAGAGCACAAAGCCCAATCAAACCCCTGCAGAAAACTCAGCCTCACTGGCTTTCCACCTTCAGGTTTGCAAGCCCCCCACGGGTGCACTCGCGCTTGGCTGAAGAAACCGTATCTTAGGCCATAGCTATGCAATTGGATACGAGTACCCTCTAATGTTTTGTTTTGTTTTGGGGTTTTTTAACCATAGGCCACGGCTCCCCAACCTACATAACAAGGGTGGACTAATGAATAAGCACTAAGCAATAAAGGAACAAAACACCCCTGCCTGAACTATTCCTGCCGGCGAGAGCTGCGCTACAGTAACGTCCGATGCGATCTGAGCCGCAGCGGGCCGCCACGCGGCAAAGCCTGCTGGTACAAAATGGCTGCCGCTGTTAGCACTCCTGAATTGGGGCCAAATACCGTTTCCCTTACCACAAAAGGAATGGTTATCCGGCTCACTGTCCGCTGACAGCGTGGACCCCCTGCATTAACTCCCTGCACAAAGAACCCAAATGGAAATCTTACCGTGCCTCGCACCTCTCCAGCTCGCGCGGCACTGCTCCACACAGGAGGGAGTTGCCAGCCGCCGAGCGATCTCATCTTTCTCTTGCTCCTCGCCCCGACACAGCCCAGCAGCGCGGGACCGGCAGAGAGGCACGTTGTGCGTGTAGTGCAGGGCTCCCCTCCGTACAGTCCAGGAGGGGAGAGCTGCCAGGGGAATCTGGACCACTGCTCCAACAACTAAAGAGAGAAAGAGTAGCCAGACCGCAGTCGAATCAAACACCGCTAGCGGCTTCCTCTTTTTTTTTTTTTTTTTTTTTTTTTTTGAACATCGGCACTAGAGAAATGACCTAAAGTAGATTAAAGGAAAATAAATCAGAGAGATGAAAGCAAATTTAAAATCCTAACTAACCTAACTGCTCTTTATCTTTCCTTTTAGTGAGCCCAGCACCTAGACTCACTACACCCTCTTGCTGCATGGAGACTGGACACACTGGAAGATGATGGGAGAAGACCAGCAAGATATACCCGGTGATGTCACAAGTTTGACTTGTCCAGTCTCCATGCTGCAGGAGGAGGTGCACTACCCAGTGGTGGAGGACTGAACTGTAGGACCGATAAGGAACTCTGCTTTCCTTCCCCCTCCTCCTTTTCCTCTCCCATTTCTCTCACCTGTTGTTGATGGAAATGTCACCTTGCAGTGCAGACTCTTTGTGTTGGAATTTGACAACAGGCAGCCGTGCAGATGTCAATGCCTGCACACTGTACACACCAGGGACACACTGCCGCAGTACTGTTGCTACCAACTCCAAGATTTCTGGCACAGATGCAGACTCCAGGTCCACATCACTCAAGATGGAATCCTCAGACTGAGTGTCCAATGCAGCCTTGTTCTCGTCCTGCAGAAAGAGAGAGAGAACTGTGAATATAAGACACAAAAGGAAAGTTATTTTCCTGAAGAGCAAATGAGCAGGCCTCCCACTTCTCTCCAAGGCAGTATGAGGTGAAAGATGAAAAAGGGCCTCGTCTTGGAGAAGTAATGTTGTTAAGGGACATACAGGAATGGTCCTCCGAAGGCAATAATGAAAGTGGATGGGAAAGAACAAAAAGAAGATCCACTCTCCCCTGCACCCTTACCCTAGCCGTAGTAAAGAAGATAGAAGAGGAAGGATACACAGAATAAGAGGGGCTCTAACCTCCTCGTTCCGGGGCTTCCTGGTAGATGCTTGGAAAGTTTTTGTATGCTCCAGATCCAGAAACAAATCCAAGTCACAACCATGTACTTCAAAACTGTTCACAGAGGAACCAAAAGGGAGGACTTCACAGCCTGCAGAGAGAAAGCCCTTCAGTGTATCCATGACTTCATCAGGCAAGGCAGCAACAGAATGGGGTCCTCACTTCAAGACCTACCAGGAAAGAATTCAGAAAAAACCTCCCGAAGTAATGTGACCAGCAGCTCTCTGAGTTTACGCTCATTCTCCGAGAATTGGAAGAGGGTGACCATTTCCTTCAGCTGCTCATCCACCTGCGGAAGACCCAAGGGAATGTCAACATCCTTACCCATTCATAGTATTATTTCCTATTTGCCAAATACCTATCCTACAGACAAGCGCTCTAGGGTAGCCTCTGCACTTAATGGCCCTCACTGACCCACCCACAGATAAACCTGAGAGAAATCAGCATCTGTATCCTTCAATAATCCTCTCTGCCCAACTTGCCCTCACTCACAGAAAGGAGCTTAGGTAACCTCTCCATCTGCAGCCTCCTCATCTCATTCATCCAGAGAGGAGAACTGGGGCTACAGCAACAGCCTGAGTGATGGGATGCCATATTCTCCTTCCCCCCATGAAAAGCATCAACTTGGATTTGCTAGTGTGCTTCCTGAGCCTGAGCCTGTAAGACTGAAATTACATCAATGCTAGGGCTGGACTTACATCACTACAGAGACACAATGCCTGGGACAGTTTCTCTGCACTCAGTTCTTGGCCCCTTGTGGATCCTTGCTTTTTGGGAGGGATGTATTTAAATTCTTTCTTGTGACGAGGTTTCACACGCAGCTTTTGTCCATCCATGCAGTGCAGGGGGTGGGACAGAACCTTCTGCATCACTGCCTGATCCTGGAGCTCTATGATCGCATAGATCCCCTGTGGAACATGTAATTTAATTTAATTTAAATATTATATACTGTGGATCCTGCTTGATCTCTGCAATTTACAGTAAACATAAGAAATAATACACAAACAAAAAATATAATAAAATCAATATCAACATAATATAAATAAAATTAACAAAATAGAACAAATTAAATTAAAAGCTTTACAGAAATAGAATACCTCGATTTTAGGTAAAAGGTGAAGGCAATCTTGAAGAACACGAAGCTAAAGCGGAAGATAATTCCAAAGAACAGGACCAGATATGGAATCCCAACGGTTCAGAACTCTGACACCGTTAGACATCCATCACGTCCATCTGGTTAACTGTCCAGTCCCTTGAGATCTTGGTGAATGCATAGGGCAGGAACCTCCCAAGGGACAGGGAGGGGAATATCTAAACTCATTTTCAATACCTTAAAAAAAAAATCAAGATCACCAACCTGAACAAAATACAAAAAATGAAGCATCTCCAAAGAAGGTGAAATATGTTCCTGATATTTAGTGCCTATTAATAGACGAGCAACTGAATTCTGGACTCTCTGAAGTGGTTTTAGAAATGACTTGGGAAGATCGAACAAAATTGTACTGCAATAGTCTATTTCAGTCAACACTATGCATTGTACAACAATCCGAAAATCAGAGGGAAGAACATATTTCAATCGTCTAACAAGCTTAAAAAAAAGACAGCTTAAAAACTTCCCTAATGTGAAGGCAAAAGGATAACCGAGGATCCAAAAGTATACCCAAATAATGCACCTGCTCCGAAAAAGCAAGTTGATAAGAGCCAACAGAAACCACATCTGGTAACTGCAAATTATGAAAATGATGAATTGCCAGAAGTTCAGTTTTGGCAATATTTAGTTCAAGACCGTGGACCTGCAACCAGCCCGACACCTGGAGTATACAATCAGAAAGAGTCCCTAAAGCAAAGTGAATATCTTTTACAAAAGGGAAGGAAAAAGCATAATGTCATCAACATACATGATAGTCAACTTGCAAAGACTTCAGCAAAAGACATAAAGGACAAATATAAATGTTAAATAATAATGCTAACAGAAGAACCTACTACTAATAATAATTTGTATAGTGTTACAAGGTGTACACAGTGCTGTAAGAACCTTAGGGAAGCCCCTCGCCTCACAGGAAACCAATGAGGATCTACTCCCAACAAACACTTTCCATTCCCTACCAGGAGGATACGACTGAAACCACTTCAGAACTGGACATGTCTAGCTCACATGTCTTTATCCTATCAAGAAGAACAGAATGATGTACAGAGTCAATAGCAGCTGTAATCTCTAAAAAAGGCAACTACAATCCCATTACCCTATCTTAATTGATTCAGCCAGCTGTCAATTACTGAAACCAATAAGGTTTCAGTGTTTGGCCCTCTTTGAAACCCAAACTGAAATCTGTCAAGCAGAAACTATTGCTCAACATGCTGCTGTAATTGCACCATTACTACATATTCAATACGTTTTGTCAAGTATAACAAGATGAAATTTTACTTAATGTTAATTTCCTTTCCTAGAATCCTGCTAGACCAGTCCAAACTAGTGGGTTGTGTCCCCCTGCCAGCAGATGGTGAGACAGAGAAAATCACAGCAGTTTTGTGACATCATCCCATGGTATACAGTGTCCTACCCCTAGGGGTCAGCTTCAGTATAACCCTGGCAAAGCACCAGGACTGCAGAATAGCTCAAGACTACAAAATCCAGACTAATCATTATTCTAGAACTTGAATATGAATAATATGAACATAAAGACAACCAAAAACAAGGCTCTCAGCCGAGGAGAACGCATAACCAGAGAACTGATACCAACCAAAGCTGTAAGTATGTACAGCAGAATTGTGATCGAGCCGCACTGTTATGTGACACTTCTTGGAAGATCAGACTAGCGTGGGTCTTGGACTGGTCTTGCAGGATTCCAGGAAAGGAAATAAACGGTAAGTAAAATTTCACCTTCCAATTCATCCTGCTAGACTAGTCCAGACTAGCGGGGGGGGTTCCAAAGCTATCTCATTGTAGGGCGGGAAGATACAGCTGCAGCCAAAACAGTGGTTCCAAAATGAGCTGCTTCCCTGGCTTGGAGATCCAAGCGATAATGACGTGCCAAATGTCGACAGAGACGACCAGGTTGCCGTCTTGCAAATGTCGAGTGAGTGGACCCGCGACCTTTCGGTGCAAGATGTGGATTGAGCACAAGCGGAATGGGCATGAAGTCCAACTTGAACAGGCTTGTTCTGGAGGACATAGGCCGATTCAATGGCCTGCTTGATCCAATGTGCTACTGTAGCTTTGGAGGCGGCCGTTCCCTTCTGGGGACTGGCACATAATACAAAAAGGTTATGAGAATGCCGAAAAGGATTGGAAACATTGAGATAGTGATGCAAGACCCTACCAACGCCCAGAAGGTGTAGCACTTGTTGCTGACCAGAACGCTGGTTCTGCCAGAAGGCGGGCAGAGACACAGACTGATTGAGGTGGAACTCTGAGAAAAGAAAGGGTGACCCCTGCTGACTCAAACGAAAGGAAGGGGTCCCAGCAGGACACGGCCTGGAGTTCTGAGATACGCCTGACAGATGTGAATGCAACTAGAAAAATGGTCTTAAAAGTGATATCTTTAAGAGATGAGTTGTGAAGCGGCTCGAAAGATGTGCATATGAAGGCGCGGAACACCAGGGATAGGTCCCAACCTGTAACCACCAAGTGAAAAGATGGTCGTAGTGAACCGACGCCCTGCAGAAAGTGGGGAATGTCCGCATGAGAGGCAAGGGAACGCCCCCATATCGGTCCCCAAAAGCACGTCAAAGCAGCGACCTGTATTTTCAAAGAGTTAAGGGCAAGACCCCTATTGAAACCATCTTGGAGAAAGGAAAGAATGGAGGGCACTTGCACCTTCCATGGGGAGACGGAGTGGCGGGTGCACCGGAAAGGGGGAGGGGGGGAAGACGCCAAACTTGGGCATAAGCCCGAAAGGTTGAGGGCTACCATGCTTTAAGCAATGTGGCAACCATATGTGGTGAATAACCCTTGCGCTCTAATCAGTGCCACTCAAGAGCCAAGCTGTAAACAAGTAAGGAATGGGATCATCCAAGATGATGGGCCCCTGACTGTGCTGCGTGCCACGAGGCATAGATGGCTCGCATATCAGGCGCACTAGGTTGACAAACCAGGGGCGCCGCAGCCAATCCGGCGCTATGAGGACTACTCAGCTGGGATATGACTATGCGGTGCAGAAACCAGTCGATCACTGGCCACAGGGGAAAGCACAGTTACTTACCTGTAACAGGTGATCTCTGGGAACAGCAGGAATAAGTCTTCACATATGGGTATCGTCGGTACCGACGGAGCCTGCGCGGGAACGCTCCCCAGCGTCCAGTAAGAAAGCTTTTGGGAGTATCCCACAGCGCCTGCGCGCTGCCTTCCCGCCTTTCCCAACCGCCTCTCTCCAGTTTGAGTTTTAAAGCTGAGACAAAGAGAGAGAGAGGAAAGGAAAGATAGATAGAGAGATACAACTCCTAGGGGAGGTGGGCGGGTTGTGAAGACTTATTCCTGCTGTTCCCAGAGATTACCTGTTACAGGTAAGTAACTGTGCTATCTCCAGGAACAAGCAGGAATGAGTCTTCACATATGGGGACTCCCTAGCTGCAGATGCCAGGGGAAGACCCCAGGTTGTGTGTCCTTGAAAAGGACTCTACCTCCCCCCATGGATCTCTGGCATCCAACCAGGGTAGGTGGGTAGGAGTTGATTAGGAATGGAACAGGTGTTTGAGAACAGCCTGACCAAACAGGCATCCCGGCGGGAGTCCTTGTCCAAGCAGTAATGGGCTGTGAAGGTATGAACCGAGGCCCAGGTGGCCGCTCGACAGATTTGGTCGATGGACACAGAGTTTAGATGAGCCATTGAGGCTGCCATGGCTCTCACATTGTGAGCTGTGACATGGCCCTCCAGAGAAAGGTTTCTACTCTGGTAGGCGAAAGAAATACACTGAGCAATCCAGTTGGACAGTGTTCTTTTAGAGACTGGAAGTCCTAAATGAGAAGGATCAAAAGCAACAAAGAGTTGAGAAGACTTTCTATGCTGCTGTGTTCTTTGTAAGTAAAAAGTGAGAGCTCTCTTACAATCCAAGGTATGAAGATTCCTCTCTGCACTTGATGCATGAGGTCCTGGAAAAAAAGACAGGTAAATATTATTTATTATTTATTAGAGTCTCTTTTATACCGCGCTATTCAGCATCAGTGCGGTTTACAATGAACAATAAAATACACATTTCCGATGGTACTTTGTGTTTACAGTTGAACAGGTAATGCAACTTGGATAACAGGGTAACTATTTACAATTTAAGACATAATTGGGAACTCTTTTGACTTCAGTCAAGGGGGTTCTGAGAGGCTTGTGAGGATGGTGCACCTCTTGGTTCAGATGAAAAGGTGAGACCACTTTAGGCATAAAGTGTGGATTGGCCCTGAGGACTACCTTATCATGATGAAACCTTGTATAAGGTGGATTGGCCACCAAAGCTTGCAACTCACTGATGCGGTGTGCTGAGGTGACTGCAATGAGAAAAATAACCTTCCAAGAAAGAAATTTCAAGGAGGTGGTGGCTAAAGGTTCAAAGGGTGGCTTCATAAGCTGGCCAAGAACCAGGCTTAAGTCCCATGCCACTGGAGGTGGTCTAATGGAAGGTTTAGTTAAAAGAAGGCCTCTCATGAATCTTGCTATAAGAGGATGAGAGGAAATAGGTTGTCCATTGAGAGGCTTGAGGGACGCTGCAATAGCACTCAAATGGACTCTTACTGAATTCGTTTTCAGACCTGCATGGGATAGATGCAGAAGATACTCTAGTAGAGAATTCAGAGGTATTGCAAGAGGGTTTAGACCCTTCCCTGAACACCAAATGGTAAATCTTTTCCATTTGAAAGCATAGGAACGTCTAGTAGAAGGTTTTTTAGAGGCATGAATAACATCTGACTTGCTGGGAGAGATGAAAATCTTGAAGGTCTAGGCCCTCAGCAACCAAGCCCTGAGATGGAGAGACTGGGGGTTTGGGTGCCACAACGTTCCTTCTTCCTGGGATAGAAGGTCTGGAGCAGAGCCCAAGTCCAGGGAGGGAGCTTGAGAGAGATGCAGAAGTAGAGGGTACCATACTTGGCGTGGCCAATGTGGTGCTATGAGGATCATGGTCCCTTGATCTCTCTGAAGCTTGAATAGTGTCTTGGGAATTAGGGGAATTGATGGAAAGGCATAAAGGAAGTCTTGACCCCAGTGAAGGAGGAAGGCATCCTTGGCCTGAACTCCCTGACACGGAATTCTGGAACAGAACCGTGGAAGTCTGGCATTCCATGGACTTGCAAAGAGGTCTATGTCCGGGGTTCCCCAAATTCGAAAGATCCTGGCTACCTGGTCCATGTGGAGGGACCACTCGTGAGGAAGCAGAACTCAACTGAGTCTGTCCGCCCAAGAGTTTTGAACGCCTGGAAGATATACTGCCAGAAGATGGATGTGATGCTCTCTGGCGAAGGCCCACAGTCGCAAAGCTTCGTTGCAAAGCGACAGAGAGCCAGTCCCTCCCTGCTTGTTTACATAGAACATGGCTACTTGGTTGTCCGTATGGATGAGGACTGTCCTGTAGCTGAGCAGGGAATGGAACACTCTGAGAGCTAAGAAAATTGCTCTGAGTTCCAAGAGATTGATATGCAGAGAAGTCTCCTGTGGAGACCAGATGCCCTGGGTGGAGAGATCCTGCAGATGAGCTCCCCAACCCCTTGGAGAAGCATCTGTTGTGAGAGTTGCTTGGGGTAGCGGTTGCTGAAAAGGGGACCCCAGCAACAGGTTTTGAGAGGACTTCCACCACTGGAGAGACCAAAAAAGGTGACTGGAGTTTGCTATTTTGTCTGACATGCAACCTGATGCCTGAGTCCATTGGGTGGACAAAGTCCATTGAGCTGCCCTCATGTGAAGGCGAGCATATGGAACCACATGCACGGTGGATGCCATGTGGCCTAATAGTTGTAACATCTCTCGAGCAGTTAACTGGGGCTTTAACTGAATCTGGGAGGCTAACTGCACCAGACGTAGGCAACGGGCCTGAGGAAGATAGGCCCTTGCAGTTGTGGTATCCAGCAAGGCCCCTATGAACTCCAGAGACTGAGTAGGGGTGAGATTGGATTTTGGGATGTTTATTACTAGTCCCAAATACTGAAGGATACGCATAGTGCAGGTCAGACAAGTCTGGGCCTCTGACTGGGATGGGGCTCGAATGAGCCAGTTGCCAAGATTTGGGAATACGAATATTCCTAGAGTGCGGAGAAATGCAGCTACTTCTGCCATGCATTTCATGAACACCCTAGGTGCAGAGGCCAGACCGAAAGGAAGCACCCTGTATTGGTAGTGCTTTCCTTGAAAAAGGAACCGAAGGATCCTTCTGTGTGTTGGATGGATGAGGACATGGGTGTACGCATCCTTGAGATCTACAGTACAAAGCCAGTCCTGACTCTGAAGGTATGGAAGCAGAGCCCCTAGAGAAATCATTTTGAATTTCTCCTTGAATAGAAACTTGTTCAATTCTCTGAGATCTAATATGGGTCTGTAGCCCCCTGTTTTCTTTGGGATAAGAAAATAAGGGGAGTAGAACCCTGAGCCCTGTTGAAGAAGAGGTACTTCTTCTATTGCCCCTTGGGCAAGAAGGGTAGCGATCTCCTGACCTAGAAGGTTGAGGAGAGATGTTGGAGAATTGAACTGTTTCACCATGGTGTGAGGAGGAAGACTCAAGAAATGAAGCTTGTACCCTTCCTTTATGATGGAGAGGGTCCATTGCTCTGCTGTGATTTGCTCCCATCTGGGAGCAAAGTCAGTCAACCTTCCTGGAATGGTGAGGGGCTCTGGTTTTTCCAGAGCTAGAAATGCTAAGTTCTCTAGTTGCAAGTCAAAGGCCCTGAGAAGGTTGAGGCTGCTGGGCTGTGGTAGGCCTGGCAGCCTTTGACTTGGCCTGTTTAGGTGGTTGCTGACGCTTTGCAGCAAAACGACCTGCAGAAGATGTCTGCCCATGAGCAGGATAATATCTTCCCTTTTTAGAAAAAGATGTCTTTTTAAACAATCTTTTCTTAACAGGGGCAGAGGTAGACTTTGAAAGTCGATCCAAAGCAGAGTTCTCAGCATCCATCTGAGTGCTTGCCAATCCCTGCCAAACAGGTTTTCACCTGTACAAGGAAGGTTTCCCAACTCATCTTGGACCCAGAGTTCCAAATCAGAGGCTTGTAACCAAGCAATTCTGCGTGCACCTATGGCAATAGCCGTGGCTCTGCTTACACACTCAAAAAAGTCAAAGGCTGCACGGTTGGAGAATTTGGAAACATCTTGGGCATGTTTGAGCCAAGTGAGAAACTCCTGCCTTTTATCTTCTGAAATAAAAGGAGCTAAAGTCTGCAGATGATCTGTGACTTCTTTTAGAAACATCCCCATATAGAGACTATAGGAGTTGATTCTGGCAGCAAGCATATTGTCCTGGAAAATGCTTCGGCCAAAAGCATCTAGAGTCCTACATTCACGTCCTGGAGGGTTAGATGAGTGTCTCTTTGCACTCTTTATTTTCTTCATAGCAGACTCAACCACAATAGAGTGGTGAGGAAGCTGAGTCTTATGAAAACCAGGACAGGGAGGGACACGGTACATGGTGTCCAACCTACGAGAATGAGGAGAGGTGGTGAGAGGAGTCTCCCACATGCCCAACATGAGATCATAAAGAATCTCATGAATAGGTAAGGTATCTGCTTCCTTAGGAGCCTTAGGATATTGCAAAATATCTAATTGCTTGACTCTAGGCTCTGACTCAGAGGCCACTGTAATAGAGAGGCCTCTAGCCACTTCCCTAATGATGTCTTGAAAAGACAAGTCCTCTGGAGGAGACATTCTTCGTTTTGGAGAAGCAGACTCCTGAGGAAGTAGTACCGGTGCATCAACAGAAGCCTCCGACTCATCAGTCTTCGGAGGAATCGAAGTATCGTCTGTCTGGATGCTCCTGTAAAGCCCGATACGCGTACCGAGTGGGATCGACATCGGGAGTAAGCGGTACCGGTTCGGTACCGATGGGCATCACAGGACAGGGTACCGTTGCAGTCGACACCGAAGCCGATGTCGATGCAATCGGTACCGGCACCGGGAACGGTGCCGATGCCGGAGTCGGTACCGGCAACGGGGATTGTTGCAGTACCGAAGGCGTCGAAGCCTGCATGAACGCCGTAAGGGTGCGCTGCATGGATAGAATTTTCTGATCCATCGACGCCACCAAAGTCTGGATGTCGGTACCAGTGGAGGCCACCGGTACCCCAGAACACGGCAACAGGTGATCGGTCGAGGCCAAGCCATCAATGTCAACCTGTGACCCCATAGATAATGCTTTGGAAGCCGGAACTTCCCGCTGGGGTAATTTTGCCGGAGCGGAATCCTCGAGGACAAGCCCGGAGGCATCTCGATGCTTAGAGGGAGATTTGCCCTTCGAGGACCGGCTAGATTTATGTTTGGTTACCTGAGATCCATGGGAGGAAAAAGAAGCCCTGGAAGACGTCGATGCCACCGAGGCTGCATCAGAGGGAAACAGGGTACTGAGCTTGGCTGCTCGGTTCTGCCGACCTCTTTTAGACATCATGGTGCAGGACACACAATCCGTGATGGAATGGTCAGGACCCAAACATTTTAGACACCAATCATGGGTGTCGGTGACAGAAATAGTACTGCCACATTTTGTGCACTTTTTAAACCCGGAAGCGGGCTTCTCCATGAGGAGAAAATATTTAGGCCTAAGGCCCAAACTGAAAATGCACAGTTGAAGAAATAAAAGGTTTTTTGTTTTTTTTTTTGAAGAAAGAAAGAAAAGAAAAGACCGGCGGTACCGGTCTGACGTCGAAGGCAGACGCGACACAGAAAAATAAAGAAAAAAAAATAAAGAACTTCTTCTGCGGTGACAGGAACACGACCTGCTGGCTCCGCGGAAAAGAAGAACTGGAGAGAGGCGGTTGGGAAAGGCGGGAAGGCAGCGCGCAGGCGCTGTGGGATGCTCCCAAAAGCTTTCTTGCTGGACGCTGGGGAGCGTTCCCGCGCAGGCTCCGTTGGTACCGACGATACCCATATGTGAAGACTCATTCCTGCTTGTTCCTGGAGATATATGTATAGCAGGTGGGCTGGGGGCCAAGGCTGAGTCAATGCATCCAGACCCTGAGACCGTGGTTCCTTTCTCCGACTGAAAGACACCATCTTGGCTTTGGAAGAGGTGGCCATAAGGTCCAGAGCTGGGCATCCCCACTATGGTTGCAAAGGCCCATGGGAAGAGTTCCCACTCGCTGGGATCCAGCATGTGTTGGCTGAGGAAATCCACCTTAATATTGTCCACACCCGTGATATGCTGCTCTGAGTGTGCTTGCAGGTAGCGTTCCACCCATAGGAAGAGGAGACTCATTTCCATGACCACTTGGTTCTATCCTGACGGTTGAGATAAGCCACCATCATTGAACTGTCGGAGAGTACCCGCACCACACAATATTGAAGTACAGTGTGAAAAGATAGGAAAGCTAACCGACAGTATGCGCCTCGAGTCAATTGATCATCCAGGTGGATTCGCGGGCTGACTAAAAGCCCTGTGCTGTGCGATCTAAGCAATGCATCCCCCACCCCAACAGTCTGGCATCGGTAATCAGAATGATCCACTGTGGAGTAGTTAAGGGCACACCTTTCACAGGTTCTGTGGGCGCATCCGCCACTGGAGGCTTCTGTGAAGAACATAGAGGAGGGGCAGATGAGTTCGATATTCCTGGGTGGCTGGGGACCAGCGGGACAGCAGGGCGTGTTGCAACGGACATATGTGCACTTGTGCCCAGGAAACCACAATCAAGAGTGGCTGCCATGGAGCAGAGGACCCGCAGGTAGTCCCATGCTGATGGAGCCGGGATGCGCTGAAATGTGTAGAGCTGAGCACAGAGCTTCTGCCACCAGTCGTGGGTGAGAAAGATGCGGCCGGAGGCTGTATCGAAATGAGCCCCCAAGAAGTCGAGAAACTGCTTTGGCTGAAGATGATTCTTGGCTTGGTTGACTACCCAGCCGAGCTGGCTCAGGAACACAACTACCCTGGTCACCACTGACTGTGCTTCCTGAAGAGACTTGGCTCTGATGAGCCAGTCATCCAGGTAGGGATGGAAGCGGATGCCTTGATACCACAGCGTCACTGCAATGATCACCATGACCTTTGAAAAGGTCCATGGAGTCGTGTCCAGTCCGAAGAGCAGGGCATGAAATTGATAACGTCTTCCAAGCACCATGAAATGCAGATATTGCTGGTGTTCCTGGCAGATTGGAATGTGAAAGTATGCTTTTGCAAGATCCAGAGACAGGTGCAGTAAGGTCCAGAGCGTAGCCGCGGGACATTATTTCGAGCACCCACTTATCTGACGTGATGTGGATTCAATCATAGGAAAAGAGACACAGACGACTTCCAGCACATGGCACCCCAGAATGGAGCCCGAGTTTGTCAATGGGAGGGGTGCAAGGGGCCCGAGAACTTGGTGGCAGCAGAGTAATTATCCCTGTTGTAGTGGACGTGCCGAAAGGACTAAGCACTGGATCCAGACCTATTTGTGGAAGCCCCAGGCTTTCCAGTGCCTTGCTACTGTTCTGGATGCTAATGAGTATACGGAAAGGCACAGAAAGCATTTGCTATAAAGGCAGTGACTGATTCCAGACGAGAACGTCAGATCATCTGGGAGGAGCTGAAGCCATCGTAGCAAAGCCCATGCCGTGAGTCCTCCGCAAATCACTGCCCACAAGGCTAGGGAAGAAGTCGAGAAGGAAGTCTTCAGCAGACCCTCCACTTTGTGGTTAATTTGGTCCCTAAGTGCGGTACCACCTTTGACTGGAATAGTAGTGGTGCTTGGTGACAGCCGTCACAAGAGCATCCTCCTTAGAAAATGCCTCCATTTTTCCCAGGTCCTCCAGGGACCAGATGTAGAAATGGCCCAAGTGGCGTACCAAGCGCAAGGACACATCTGGGCTGCCTCATTCCAGGGTGACCATGTACTGGAGCTCCATGGGAAGGGGGAAGGTGCTGGATGGCTTTTTGATACCCACAATGATGGGATCCACTTGAGGCCTAGCTGAAGGAGCCGGCATCTCGGAGAGGTGAAGCGCTTCTGAAATCTGTGGAATGAGAGCTAGTAGCTCCTCCTTAGAGAATAGCAGGATATCTTGACAGCCATCGCGAGTCTCTTGCTCCTCCTGCTGATCCTCCGGGGCGAAAGCTCACCTTCCTCTCTGTCAGAACCAGAGATGAGGGAGATGTCCTCAAATGGGCACTCGCCATCCTCTCCAGCAAGGTGCATATCCCCTGAGGGTATCCCGGAGCTGAGACACAGACAGAGTGGTAGGGACCTCAGTGGAAATGGGCCTGGCACACTTTCGCCGAGGAGACTGCGCAGACGTGGTCCCCGGCAAGGGACTGGAGCACCACGCATCCTACGCCTGACAGAACAAAGTCAAATTGTTGGTCTGCATTGAACGCACCCGGTTAAGGAGGTGGTGTGAGCTGGGAAGCAGGACACTGGGACAGCGAGGAGCTGGGCTGCTCAGGGAGGAGGAAGAGCTTCGCCAAAGAAGATCAGACGAAGGTGCAACAGTTGGCAAAACAGAAAGGAACCTCGGTGGTGCATCTGGTGCCATGGGTATGTTGGAAAATGGGCTCCGGGATCAGCCTCACAGGTTATTTTGAAGGATTTTGCATTTCTTTCCACTTGCCATACAGCGGATTAGGGAGGAAGGCACAGCTGCTGAGACTAAGAAAAAAAATAGAAAAATCTCTGCGATAGAGGCAACAAGCAGTGCAGGAGAAAGATTTTCCCCCAGAAAATGGCCACCGTGGAGACAGCAGTGGTGTAGGAGAAGCTTTTCTCCAACAAAAAATGGCCGCTGCAGTGCAGAGCAGAGCATTTTGGCAGGAACCACAGGAAAAGAAGTGAGCAGAATGCCAGTGACTTGAAGAGAAGCGCCCGATGCGGCCTGGTAACCAGGGCAACCCCTGAAAACAACACCACCCAGAGGGAGAGCAGAGGCAGCCCTGACAAGAGAACGCGGACGAGAGGGGAGGGGGGGGGGGAAATCCCAGTATGGCCCAGTAAAAGTAAGCAGGGAAGGAAACTCACTGCCCTGAGCCACTGAGGACGCTGCACCACTGAAACTTAACAAGAGAAGTCAGGCGCCGGCTGCAATCTCTGAAGCTGGAGCCTTGTAGAGTTTAGAGCTTCTGTGTTGGCTTTGTTTTGTTTTTTTAAAACTTTATAGAGCAGAAGCCTGGACGTCAGTGTCTTGAACTAAAGCTGCATGCAGAGAAAGCTGAAAGGTAGAAAAGGAAGGCTGCATGAACAGAAGCACTTCCCTGACCAGCAGCACCTCTGGAATGTTTAGTGGAAAACTTCAGGAAAATGGCATTGCAGTGTGCCAAGAAGTACACCTCAAGGAAAAACCTGCTCTACCATAATTCTTAGAATCCTTCAGGAGCTAAGAAGTCCACCATCCGCTGAGACCGAGAACATATTGAAGCTGATCCCTAGGGGTACGACACTATATACCAGGGGATGATGTCATAAAGCTTTTGTGATTTTCTCTCTGTCTCACAATCTGCTGGCAGGAGGACACATCCCACTAGTCTGGACTGGTCTAGCAGGATGAGTTGGAAACTAGAAATAGAAATAAGTTTGACTAATAATTATCAGCCTAACACATGCAAGTGCAGCTTTTTTAAAAAAGGATGCGCTGCTGAACTCTTATATTCCGATGGCAGACAACGAACATGAAAAAAAGCTTTTAACCAACTGTTATTGTGGGAACAAAAACCCCTTTACAGGCCTCAATTAGACAGGGTGGAACAATGTCCAACCATGAAGGAACTATAGAGACACAATCCAAGATTTTCTCTGTCTGTGCCTCTGATACCAATATTAATTCTTCCCATTTACAGTCCACACAAAAAATAGAAACTTCAACTTGATGGGCAAGCCTGTCTTCAACATGAAAACCCTTGATATTATCTATTTTTGCCTGCAAATATAGGGCATATTGTTGGGGGGGGGGGTATCAATAGACTTGGCCCTGTAATTGCTGGCTACAGCCAATAAGCTGATGTACATAAAGGAGAAGACATGATACAAGTGTGTGGTCAGTATCCTGCATTATAGACAGTGCTCCTGTCCGATCTCCCCCCTTCAGAAACTCCCTGAAATAATCATTTAAAACACCACCATTGCTTAAAGCAATGTCTACTATACCTGAATAAAAGATGAAATTAGACCTCACCTGCTAATTTTCTTTCCTGGAGTCACTCCAGTCCAGTCCAAATGCGTGGGTTATGCTCACCAATCAGCAGATGGAGACAGATATAGGCTGACTGACTTTAGTGTAAGAAGCCTTGCCTACAACAGCCCTTTCAGTAGGACCTTCACAAGCAGATAGGGAATTCCAAGAACCCCTATTCTCTGCCAAGACCACAACACCACTTTTTTTTCTTTTTTTTTTAAATGAAGTCTAGCCACCACAACAGGGGAGCCAAAGCTCCCCAAAACTAGAACATCCCAACAGGAGAAAACATCACAAGCAGGACTGCAGGGAATACACCTATGGAATAGACTGGGTCCAACAACAAACCTTGGCTGCAACACAGCAAGAATTTGCAAGTAGACATGAGGCAGAATGCAATATACTGCAACATCCCGGGCGGGACCGCGACTAGACTGGAGGGACTCCAAGAAAGAAAATTAGCAGGTAAGGTCTAATTTCATCTTCCTATTCGTCCCTCCAGTCCAGTCCAGACATGTGCGATGTAACAAAGCAGTACTAACAACAAATGGGACCCAGAACTCCAGTATGCAAAACCCTTTCTCCAAAAACCATGTACTGGCATGTCTGCATATTAAGCCAATAATGATGCGCAAAAGTGTGAAGGGAAGACCAAGTCGCTGCCTTACAGATGTCCTGAAGCGGAACAAGACTAAACTCCACCTAAGAAAAAGCCTGAGCTCTGGTGGAATACGCATGCAGAAGCACAGGAACTGCTCGGCCCTTCATCAAATAAGCTAAAGCAATGGTCTTCCCTGATCCAGCACGAAATGAAAGCCTTCGAGGCTGCCTCTTCCTTCCATGGACCTCCATACAAGACAAAAGGCGATCCAAGTGCCGAAAACTCAGTAACTTTTAGATATCTTTTGAGACTTGACAAAACATCAAGGAAATGGAGGACTCGAGAATCAGGAGGCCCCGGAGACTCAGAGAAAGCTGGCAATGTGACCACCTGATTAATATGGAAAGCCGATACCATCTTAGGCAAAAAGGAAGGGACAGGTCGAAGTATTATCTTCTCCTTGGACATGACTAAATAGGGCTCTCGACAGGACAAGGCCTGCAACTCAGAAATCCTGCGCACTGAACAGTTCGCAACCAGAAAGATAACCTTCAGGGTTAAATATTTCAGGGCAGCCCCCTGTAAAGGCTCAAAGGGTGGCTCAGACAATGCCAAGACCACCAAATTCAGATCTCAGAAGAAACTACCAAGTGAGAAGGCAGAACAATATGCTTAACCCCTCTAAGGAAGCGGACCACAACTGCATGGGAGGCTAAGGTCCGAGCCTGAACCCGGCTCCGGAAACAAGCCAGAGCTGGCACCTGTACCTTCAAACAACTTGTACTCTTCTCAAGCTAGGCTTGCAATAAGGCCAAGATCTCGGGAAAAGAAGCCTCAAGCGGGCAAACTCCCTCTGTTCCTCCATTTCTCAAAGATGCCCCATACTCACACATATGCCAGTGAAGTGGACCTACGTTGAGCCTGCAGCAATGTCCACCACCTTTAGAGAATAACTTCGGCATTTTAAATGCATCCTCTCAAGAACCAAATCATAAGAATCTGATCACCTCTGGCATCAGAACAGGACCCTGTGAGAATAGGCTATCCTCCCCCAGGAGCTGAAGGGATCTATCACCAGAAAGGGAACAAGATCCGCGTAACAAGGCCACAGGGGCCAATTTGGAGCCACCAGAACGACCAGCCTGGGGTGAGCCTCCACTTGTTGTAGGACTTGGCTGATCAGTAGCCAGGGAGGGAACACGTACAGCAGACCTGCGCTGGGCCACACCTGAACAAGAGCGTCTATCCCTTTGGGCATGCACTTTCTGTGTCTGCTGAAAAAACAGCTCGCCTTGATGTTGACATATGACGCCATTAAACCCATCGCTGGTAGCCCTCCAGTGGACCACTCTTAACCAGAAGGCTGACTCAAGACAGGGACTACTTTCCCAGATACAGCCTGTTGCAACTCAAGTAGTCCACTTGCCCACTGTCCTTGCCCACTACATGAGTTGCTGAAAGGAGCATCAGGTGCCGCTCTGCCCACTGTAGAAGCAGAAGCACCTCCACCGACAAGCTTCTTGTGCTCCATTGCCGACTGATGTAAGCCAGTGTTGTTGCACTGTCGGATACAATCCGTACCGCCCTTCCCTCCACCAGAGGAAAAAGGCCTGCAAGGCTAGAAACACTGCCGTGTCTCCAAATGATTGATGGACTAAGTGCTCTCTTCCAGGGACCAATACCCCTGAGCAACCTGGGAGAGACAATGGCCCCCCCCCAGCCGAACAAGCTGGCATCATTGGTCAGGATGATCCAGTCCGGCGGCTCGAGGAACATCTCCAATGCAGCTGCTCCCTGTCTAGCCACCACTGAAGGTTCATGCTGGTCTCTCCTCATAAGGATAGTTGTAACTCGATGGACTGAGACAGAGGAGACCAGCGAGCGCATGTGGAACTGCGCCCAAGATACCAACTCCAAGGTTGCTACATCGAGCCGAGTATCTGAAGATAATCCTGCACCCTCGGACGTGAAACCAGCAATAACTGCCGAATGAGCCTGCAGCTTCACTGTCTGATCCACCGTGTTGAATCAGACTGAGATACTCCAAGGACTGCAATGGAACAGACCGGCTCTTTGCAAAGTTGAACACCCAGCCCAATTCCTGCAAATGAGACACAACGAGCTGGGTTGCCGCCTGACTCTCCTGAGGTGATTTGGCCCAAATCAATCGACCAAATACAGGTGGACCAGTATTCCCTACCTCCATAAGACAGCAGCCATCACCATCATCATCTTGGTGAATACCTGAAGTACTGTGACCAAGTTGAAGGGTAGGGTCCGTAACTGGAAATGGCCCATCAGGACTGCAAAACACAGGAAGCATTGGTGATCCAGGTAAATAGGAATATGTAAGATAAGCCTCAGACAGGCCTGTTGTTGTTGTTGTTGTTAAGTACCGTCGAGTCAGTGTCGACTCATGGCGACCCTCTGGATAGTTGTCCTAAATTGTGTTCAGTCTTCAGTCAGGCGGCTCATTGTTGACAGACTGGTACCCATAGCTGATGTTATTGTATTGATCCATCTCATTGCTGGTCTTCCTCTTTTGCGTTGACCTTCTATCTTGCCAAGCATGATGTCTTTCTCTAATGATCTCTCTCTTCGCATGACGTGTCCAAAGTATGAAAGTCGAAGTCTTGTCATCTGAGCTTCTAAAGAAAGCTTAGGTTTGATCTCCTCTAGTACTGACTGGTTTGTTCTTCGGGCAGTCCATGGTATACACAGTATTCGCCGCCAGCACCATAATTCAAAGACATCAATTTTCTTCCTGTCTATCTTTTTCACTGTCCAGCTTTCACATCCATATGATATTATTGAAAATACCATGGCTTGAACAAGTCAAATCTTTGTATGGAGAGAGACATCTCTGCTCTTGAAAATCTTGTCTAGGTCTTTCATAGCCATTCTGCCAAGAGCAATGCATCGTTGGATTTCTTGACTGCTTGTTGCTTCTTTATTGATTGTGAACAACTTTAACCTACTTGGATCAACTATTTCAAATTTCTTCTCCTTCAACAATGAACCTGTTGATTTTGCCAGTTATCATGATCTTTGTCTTCTTTACATTAAGGTGCAGGCCCATTTTGAGACTATGTTCTTTGATCGTGAGTAGCAAATGTTTCAGATCATCTTCACTTTCAGCCAGTAATGTGGTATCATCAGCATAGCGAAGGTTGATGAGTCTTCCACCAATCTTCACACCTCTGTTGTCTTCATACAATCCTGCTTCTCTGATCATTTGTTCTGCATATAAATTAAACAAGTAGGGAGAAAGTATGCAGCCTTGTCTTACAACTCTGCTTATTTTAAACCATTCTGTTTCTCCTTGTTCCATTCAAACTGTTGCTTCTTGATCAATGCATAGATTGTGCAAGAGAACGATCAGGTGTTCTGGTATACCCATGCTTCTTAATGTGGCCCAGAGTTTCTCATGGTTTTACACAGTCAAAAGCCTTGCTATAGTCGATAAAAGCACAAATAGATATCCCTTTGGTATTCCTTAGTCTTTTCAAGGATCCATCTCACATCCGCAATGTCTCTTGTTTCTCACCCTTTCCTGATCCCTGCTTGCACTTCAGGTAGTTCTTGTTCCAAGTATGGCTGTAGTCTCTGTTGAATAATCTTCAGTAGAATCTTGCTGGCATGTGGGATCAGAGCGATTGTGAGATAATTTCCATAGTCAGTTGGATCACCTTTCTTTATTATTGGTATAAACAAAGATTTTTTCCAGCCAGTTGGCCATGATGTTGCCTTCCAAATTTCTTGGCAGAGCCTTGTAAGTATTTATTTATTTATTTAGACAGTTTTGTATACCACCTTATCTTTCAATCAAAGCGGTCACAACACAATTGGGGGATACGTTTAACACGCGGGGATATGAGACACATACACTAATACTTACAGGGAACATGGGCAATGGAGGGTTAAGTGGCTTGCCCAAGACCACAAGGAGCACCTGTGGGACTAGAAACCCCAGTCCTTCCGGCCCAAGGTTGCTGTCCTCTAGTGGGATTTGAACCCCCGACCTTCCGGCCTGAGGTAACATGCCCCAACCACTGGGCCACTCCTCCCTATGGTAACAGCTGCATCAGATTGCTGTAATACTTCTATGGGAAGGCCATCAATGCCCAGTGCTTTGTTCTTTGATAAGGCTTTCAATGCTGCTTCAACTTCTTTCATCACCAATGGTTCTGGATCATAAGGTACAGGTTGAAATGGCTGTTGGTCCACTTGATTTTTATCATATAAAAACTCTATATATTCCTTCCACCTTTTCTTGATCTTCTCAGCATCATTCAACACAGAACCTTGAACATCTTGTACCATTCTAATTTGAGGCTGGAATTTTTTCTTTAACTCTTGGCGCTTTAGGAAAGCCGATCTTGTTCTTCCTCTAATAGTTTCTGCTTCTATTTCCTTGCGTGTGTCATTATAGTACTTTTCCTTGTCCTGTCTTGAGAAGTAAAACAATAAAACAACTTTCCCCTTTCGGATGACCACAATCACAGAAAGCAGGGTCTCCATATGAAACCAGAACACCCTTAACACTCGGTTCATGGCCTTGAGATCCAAAAATGGGTCTTCACATCTCCTCCTTGAGGAACACAAAATAAATTGACTCTCTCTCTGCACCCTACTTGCTCTGCCGCACTGGGACCACAGCCTTGAGCTGCTCCACAGTGACCTGAACTGAGTGCATCTTGGTTGGAGCCCAGCATGGAGAAAGCATAAAGACATTGGAGAGGGGACACACAAACTCTAATGCATAACCCTCTCAAATGACTTCCAACACCCACTCACCTGATGTGAGTTGGGTTCAGGTGGGGTAAATGTGCCACAGGCATCTGCCTACCAACTGCACCCCCACCAGAACCCCCAAACCCTTATTGGGAGGGCTTAGGAGCCCCCATTCTGCCAAGGGGTCCATCTCTACCTCCCCAGAGCCCTCCATGTTAAGAACTGCCCTCGTGGAAGGAATCTAGAGCGCTGGAAGTTGCCCGACTTGGGCAAATGAAAATTCCGAGAATCACGCCCCCGGCCTCTGATGGGGCACCTCTACCAGAGCTCTTTGGCCTGTCCTTCGGAAGCAGAGGGACCTTGGAGTCTCCCAGGCTCTTGACAAGTTCTCCAAATCATTCCCAAAAAGCCAACAGCCTGCAAACGGAAGCTTGCTGAGCTTCGTCTTAGAAGTCACATCGGCAGACCTATTGCACAGCCACAAAAACTGCCGCACTGCCACCAACTTTGCAGAAGTGAGAAGCAGGTCATAGAGGAGATCAGCCAGGAATGCTGAAGCCAACTGAAGGTGAGCCGCTTCCCCTAGGCTCGTAGCATTTGATCCAGAACCCTCTAGGTTCTGTTGTGACAATGTCAGGCAAGCACAGGCCACATACGCTCCACACACCAAATCTTGGAGTGCCAGAGTCAAGAAATCAAAGGACTGCTTGAGCAGAGCCTCCATACAATGGTCCTTCAAAGTAGCTCCTCCCTCCAAAGGAATAGTCGTCTCCTTTGTGACAGCCTTCACCAGGGTATTCACCCGAGAAAGGAACAGCCTCTCCTTCTCCTTGCAGGAATTGAGCAAAGCCTTGCCATACTTTGACTGACATGAAGGCCGGCATCAGGTGACTTCCATTTGGTTGCAACCATATCCTTCACCCCCTGGTGAAAGGAAAAAGGCAAAAGCCCCTTGTAACAGCAGATCTCCCATCATCTCAGGCTGATCTGACCGGGGCTCCTTGCTTATCCATAACACTATTAGGGAATGTGCGATCAGGTAAGTGAGCTCATCCTTGTGAAAGATCTGTATCACTGAGGGATCCTCCCCCACAGGGATTTCCCTTTCCTCCAACTCCTCCAGAGGTATGTCCTCGAGGAGATCATAAGACCCTTCCAGAGGGCCCAAGGAGTTCATGGACCCTTCAGATTCCGCCTCATTATCTAGAACTGGGTACTGGCAATGACACTTGGCCGTAAGAGGGACAGGTTTGCCCCTAGGACTGGGGGCAAGGACTCCTCCCCCCCTTACACTGGCTCCGTATCAATAGGAATGCCTGATGGAGCAACAAAACTCCGTGGAAAAAAGGCGAGGAAGTCCCTGAAAAACAGGGCCCTGCAGGGCTCTCCACACCTCCAAAATCCAGGTGCAGCAGCTTAGGAGGCTAAGATCGCTCTTCCTGAAAAGCGGAAACTGCATCCAAAATGGCAGAATTTCCCACCAAATTAATCGGGCCTACCATGCTGCTATCTGTGTGTTTGCGGTCTCCTGTGGCCTCCTTGACAGCCCTCAGCAGCAGCCACTTTCTCCTTTAAACAGTCGTGGCACAGCCGCTTCTCTGACAGCTGTGCCCGATGGCTCCCGCATGCCATGCGGCAGCCATGATGGATGGGCTCAGCCATGCGATCGTCCCGCATCGTGTCCACGTAGTGTAACTCTCCTCAGCTGACACCCCCCCCTTGCCAATGCCAGAACAACCCCTGGACCTACCGGGCAGCCCCATCGGGAGGCCTGCCGCACTGCTGCCGATCCTCTCTGGGTTTTTTTTGTTGTTTTTTTTTTTAAAGCAACTAATTGCTAGACTGCAGAAAGACTCCACACTACTCAACTTCCGTCCCCCTCCTAAATGCTGGGGAGAGAGAAGAAGAGAGTTCTCAAGGGCAGCTGGAGGAGGAGGGGAGGAGCCTGGACCACCAGATTCTGCACCTTCAAAGGCCCAACAAGGCCCACCACAGTCTTTCCAATCTTCAGTCAGACCACACAGGTTAAGCTCACTAACATATGCTGGAGACTGAGAACTACTGAAGGGGCTGTAGTAGACATAGGCTTCTTATAAGCTGACTGAGTTCAGTGTATCTCAGTCTCCATCAGCTGATTGGTGAGCATAACCCATGCGACTGAACTGAACTGGACTGGCGGGACAAATAGGAACTCGCCTTGAATTACCAATGAAAAAAGAGTGAGCTAAATAAATGTTTGACAATGTCAAGAGCCCCGACATTTGTCGATTATGCATTTTAAGCTTCAGCTATAGAGAAAGATGTGCGACTATCCTTACCTTCTCTTTATCCATAACTATACTGCAGACAGGTCCAAAGTTCGAGAAATATTCTGACAGTTCCATCTCCGATGTATCTCTCCGGAAGCCACTGACAAAGATACTTTTCTCTTCCTGAGACTTCCTTTGAGACCGCACCTCAGTCAGTTTCCGGTGCTTCTTCCCTCGCAAGTGATCTTCCAGACTTGGTCCTGCCAGAAAAAGAAAGCTGTTCAGAGACTGGAGCAGGACGGCAGCTCAAGATGAAACTGGAACCCAAGCCCCAGCCCAAGCTGTAACTAGCATTCCACATTGGGAAGAGGAACAGACTGCAGCGGCTTTCCTGTACATGACTTCTCTATCCCTAAAGCCTCTGCTTCATACCTAATAAATGCTGATTTCTATAACTGTCCCATACCTGGGGAAAACTGTACACTTTTGCTGACTATAAAAGTAACTGGAACAGCATAAGAATTACAAAATAAAAAGCAGCTCAAGGACAAAGGATCATAATATGAAGATAGGAGGGCATGTCAGAGGGAATATGTGGAGATACTTCTCTACCGAGAAGGTAGCATATAAATGCACTAATGTCCCAGAAGAGGTAGCAGTAACCACAGTAACAGAATTCAAAACATGCTTGGGACTAATATAGACGTTGACATGCAGGTGGTGGAAATGATCCGAAATCAAGTGGTGTCTGCAGTGGTGCACATTTCAAGAAGCCTAGCCTTCTTCCTTGAAATAAAAATGGGCATATGGGTATGACCAAACAAATTTAGGACAGCTTTCAAGATTGTTGATGTCAACCTCCGAGAGAGCCGAGCTGGAATTAGGGGGCTGACGCAGTAAGCTGCACTACCCTTTAGTGCAGCAGTTTACTTTTAATTTCCCCATGCTAAGTTTGATGCAAAAAAGATCAGTACAGGAAAATAAGCATAAGACCACCACATTAAAAGGTAGCACAGTGGACATGCAAAAATGCCTTAATGAAAAATTACTCTCAATGTATAGGAGAAAAAAAGAAAAATACCTGTACCTGGCACAAGTTTTTATTTTTAACTCTTCTTTTATAGCAGTGAATCTTTACACCTCAGGCCAACAAAAAGATGCAGCGCGAGAGCAGAGGGTGATCTGAGGTTACATGCAGCACTTCTCCCCAGATCATTCAAGATCTCTGCTGGCCCAAGTGGGCCCCTGGACCCCTCTATCCCTGATACTCACAAGAACTGTTCGTGGTGACTTATATGGGATCCCCCAGAACACCCACCCCCTGCCCCACAAAAGTGAAATTAGACTTACCTGCTAATTGTTCCTTGAGGAACTCCAGTCCTGTCCCGCACCTCTGGGTAGTGCACCTCCTCCAGCAGCTTGGATCCAGAGTATGTCACCATTTGATGTCACCAGTACTAATACCGCTGGCACCTCCCACCAGCTCCCAGTAACCTACTGACAAAGAAGACTCACAGGAGCAACAAATAAGCAGTTAAACAGGCAAAAAAACAAACTAGACTAAACTGAAAGCCAAATCACCATCTCTTCCCTCCCGCACCCAAGGAGGAACTCCTCTACCCTCCAGAATGCGAGAGAGCGCCCTCCCGGGGATTGTCCGGTCGCCAACACACTGCCCATGAGAGGCGGAACACCCCTGGTCCAGCCCTAAATGCCAAAAATCTTGCAACTCCCCTTTGTCACGGCCCTATTCCTGCCAGCAGCAACTGGGCCAAAATCCAGCCTATTCGGCCATAGCAGAAAACCCAGGTGGGATCCGGGACTGGACTGGAGTTCCTCAAGGAACAACAATTAGCAGGTAAGTCTAATTTCGCTTTCCTTATCGTCCCTCCAGTCCAGTTCCGCCCTGCATCTCTGGGATGTAACACAGTAGTAACTTAATGGGAGGGACCTGCCAGACCAGCAAGCAGAACCGCCCATCCAAAACAGGCGTCCCCCACTGCCTGGACATCCAGGCAATAACTCTACTAAAGGTATGCAGTGAGGACCAGGTAGCCACCCTACAGATTTCCACTGGAAGCGACAAACTATACCAGCCAATGAAGCCGCCTGAGCTCTAGTGGAATGGGCTCGCAACCCTAAAGGCACCTGTCGACCCTGCAGAATATAAACTGACGCGATTACCTCCCGAATCCATCTGGAGATGGCAGCCTTAGCCACCGCCTCGCGCAGACCCCCAAAGAGGACGAACAACCAACCCAACTTGCGAAAGCTCTCAGACTCCTTCAAATAACGCTTGAGGGTCCTCCTCACATCCAGCAAGCAAAGGCTGCGGCTGGAGGCATTCTCACCCGAGCCCTCCAGAACTGGCAGGGACACAGGCTGATTCATATGAAATGCCGAAACCACCTTTGGCAAGAAGGAAGGAACTGGCCTTAGAACCACTTTTTCCGGCGAAAAGGAAAGAAATGGCTCCCAGCATGACAAGGCTTGTAGCTCTGAGATCCGGCGCGCGGAGCAGATCGCCACCAAGAAAACTGTTTTCAGAGTTAAGTCCTTCAACGATGCTCGGCTCAAAGGGCTCCCTGGACAGCGCCATCAGAACCAAATTGAGGTCCCATGGCGGAACCACTGCCCTACGCAGAGAGCGTAAACGGCCACCGCCCTCAGGAAACGTAACATGTCTGGGTGAGACCCCAAAGGCATCCTCTAGACTTTACTGTGATAACAAGCAATTGCTGCCTGCTGCACCCGCAACAAGCTGGCCACAAGGCTCTTATGAAAACTGTCTTGCAAAAAGGCCAAGATATCTGTGACGGAGGCAGAGGCCGGCCGCACCTGCCTCTCCACACACCATGCCTCAAAAATACGCCATATCCAGACATAGGCCAGAGAGGTAGACCTCTTCTGTGCCTTCAACAAGGTTGAGATCACGGGCCCCGAGTACCCCTTCTGCCTCAACCATGCCCTTTCAATGGCCAAAACATAAGCGAGAATTGATCCACCTGAGGCATGCGCAGTGGCCCCTGCAAAAGAAGGTCCTCCTGCGCCGGAAGGCGTCAGGAACGATCCTCCAGGAGACGCACCAAGTCAGCATACCACAGGCGCCGCGGCCAGTCTGAGGTGATCAATATGACCCGCCCACGATGAGCCTCGATTCACTGCACCACATGGCCTATGAGAGCCCAAGGTGGAAAGACGTACAGAAGCCCCTCTGCTGCAACAGAGTATCCAGATCTTCGGACATCCTTTCCCGTCTTCCTGCTGAAGAAACGGCTTGCTTTGGCAGTCTCAAATGTTGCCATCAGATCCATAAGGCACCCCCCACCTGCGCATCACTGAGTGAAGCACCCACTCTCCGAGGTCCATGTGGACCCAGCTGAGGTAGTCCGCTGTCACATTGTCAACTCCCGCACTGTGCGTCGCCAACAACACCTGGAGACGAGGCTCTGCCCAGCTGAACAACCTTTCCACCTTCTCCTCGAGGGCCGCACTGCCTGTGCCCCCCTGATGACTGAGATAAGCCACCATGATTGCATTGTCCGATAGGACCCTGACTGCCTTTCCTAGCAAGCAAGGCTCAAAGGTGCTGAGCTAGCCTGTTGATTGACCAACAGGCCTCCTGCTCGTTCCAGGATCCCTAAGCAAAGAGCTCCCCATGATGGGCCCCCCAACTCGCCAGACTGGCATCGGTCAGCAAAGAGACCCACTGCGGCGACTCGAGAGGCATGCCTGCCGCCAGATTCTCCAGAGCCACCACCGGAGCGCCTCCCTCCTCCCTGACCCCCACGGGCAGAGAAGCTGCTGGGACAGGGGGGTCCGTGAGGTGTGACCAGCGATGGAGCTAGGCTCTCTGCAATGGGCACATGTGCGCCCTTGCCCATGGCACCACCTCTAGGGTAGCTGCCATTGTTCCTGACACCTGCTGATATTACCAGGCCCTCGGCTCTGACCGCCGCAGAAAGCTGCGCACTAACAGACGTAGCCCCCGAGCTCACTGCTCCGGCAAGAAGACTCTGCCCACTCGAGTGTCGAAGCGGACCCCCAAGTATTCCAGGTCCTGAGACGGAATCAACCGGCTCTTGGCCACATTGACCACCCAACCGAGACTTTCCAGAAGCTGTACCACTCGGGACGTAGCACACTCTGATCCCTGGACTTCGCCAGAATCAACTAGTCCTCAAAATAAGGGTGTACCAACATCCCCTCCTTGTGGAGTGCTGCCGCCGCCACCACCATGACCTTGGTGAAGGTGCGAGGCGCCATTGCCACACCAAATGGTAACGCCTGAAACTGGCAGTGTCCCATTGGTACCACAAGCCGCAGGAACCGCTGATGCTCTGGCCTGATGGGAATATGGAGGCATGCCTCTGTGAGATCAAGGGGAACACAAGAAGCAAGAGCTGTAGATTGGTGAGGACTGCTTTATTGGAAAATACCCCTATGCGTTTCGGCAACGCCTTCCTCAGGGGGCACACAGCAGAGCTGCACCCGATAAGGTGTCTCTTTAATACAATTGTGTCAAGCTTCTGTGATGAACGTAATTGAATCTGACAATCTCTATAATCAATTGTGCGAAAGTACTGTGTGCATCTTACCAGACCGGCTGAAAATAAATGCCAGAAGAAAAGTACTGCGCAGCAATTAGAGAAAGTGAACTGACAGAAGCTAAATCTCCACCAAATTGTAATAATACAATTTGTACTTTTCTTCTGGCATTTATTTTCGGCCGGTCTGGTAAGATGCACACAGTACTTTCGCACAATTGATTATAGAGATTGTCAGATTCAATTACGTTCATCACAGAAGCTTGGCACAATTGTCTTAAAGAGACACCTTATCTGGTGCAGCTCTGCTGTGTGCCCCCTGAGGAAGGCGTTGCCGAAACGCGTAGGGGTATTTTCCAATAAAGCAGTCCTCACCAATCTACAGCTCTTGCTTCTTGTGTTCCCCTCCTGTTCTGCGAGTGCAGTGCTCCTCCTTGTCTACCTCTGTGAGATCAAGGGACATTAAAATCTCTCCCTTTCTCATTAGAACATAAGATATGCCATACTGGGTCAGACCAAGGTCCATCAAGCCCAGTATCCTGTTTCCAACAGTGGCCAATCTAGGTCATACGTACCTAGCAGTTTCCCCCAAAAGACAGACACAGGTTCCACAATGCTTGTACTGGGTCAAGCATTGATATCCTGGGTCCCTTCTTAATAATGGTTTATGGACATTTCCTCCAGGAACTTGTCCAAACCTTTTTTAAACACAGCTACACCAGCAGCCTTTACTACATCCTCCGGTAACAAATTCCAGAGTTTGATTACACATTGAGTGAAAAAATATTTTCTTTTATTAGTCTTAAATAGTTTACCCTGTAGCTTCATTGCATGTACCCTAGTCTTTCTATATTCTGATAACGTAAACAATCGATCTACGTTTACCCGTTCCACTCTGTTCATTAATTTATAGACTTCTATCATATCTCCCCTCAGCCGTCTCTTTTCCAGGTTAAAGAGCCCTAACCTTTTTAGCCGTTCTTCATAGGAGTATCCTTCCATCCCCTTTACCATTTTGGTGGCTCTTCTCTGAACCTTTTCTAATAACGCTATATCCTTTTTAAGATACGATGACCAGAATTGCACACAATATTCAAGGTGCGGTCTCACCATGGAACAATATAGAGGCATTATAATATCTTTTCTTTCATTTTCCATTCCTTTCCTTATGATACCTAGCATTCTATTTGCTCTCTTGGCCGCTGCTGCACACTGGGCTGAGGGTTTTAACATGTTATCCACAATGACGCCTAAATCTTTTTTCCTGGGTGGTGGTTCCTAATGTGGAACCTTGCATCTTGTAACCATAGTTTGGGTTGTTCTTCCCTAGGTGCATAACTTTGCACTTTGTCCACATTAAATTTCATCTGCCATTTTGATGCCCAGTCTTCCAATTTATCAAGATCCTCTTGCAATTTTCCATAATCCTCTTGGGTTTTAACAACTTTAGTTTTGTGTCATCTGCAAATTTGATAACCTCACTCATTTATTCCCTTTTTCCAGGTCATTTATGAATATGTCAAAAAGCAGCGGACCCAGCACAGATCCCTGGGGTACACCACTATTCACATTTCTCCATTGGGAAAACTGGCCATTTAGCCCTAACCTCTGCTTTCTATCTTTTAACCAGTTCCTGATCCACATTAGTACACTGCCTCCTATCCCATGACTCATATGTAGTTTTAAGTTCAATGCATTTTCAGAAGCATAATAGTTAAGGAGTTGATTACACAAAAGAATGCTTAACAGCTCATTAACTAGCCCTGCATAACAAAACGTCTAGATCAGGGTTCTCAACCCATTCCTCTGGGACCCCAAGGTCAGTCAGGTTGTCAAGGTATCCACAATGAATATACATGAGGTAGATCTGAATACAATGGAAGCAGTGCATACAGATCTCTCTCATGCATATTCATTATGGATACCCTGAAAACCCAACTGGACTAGGGGTCGTGGAAGACTGAGTTGAGAATCGCTGGTCTAGATGGACAGTGTAATCCCAGTTGAGGATCTGGTTCTGTGTGCAAGATGCCCACAAGCTAAAGCCCTCACAAAAGAAGTGGAAAAGCTAAGAAAAAAAAAGAAGAGGTGACGAGGTTGAGAAGCATTCGTGCCAGCGAGAGGTACAATGATGAGATACTTCTTGAGGCATCCAAGCTTTCCGACAGAGGTGAAAATGATATGCTACAGAAAAAGAGAGAGTTGGACCAGAGCCTGCAGAAATGACAATCCAACTCCATCCCTTGAATTGAAGAACTAGTATGCAGCCCTGGAAGTGGAGGAGGCAAAAATATCCCAGGAACAGGAAGAACCAGAACTCAAGCACCCCAAAGTTGCAGAATCAGTGACCACAAAGAAACAAAGGGTAGTGGTGATTGGTGACTCTCTTTGGAGAGGTATTGAGGTGTCTTATCTGTTGACCAGACTCGATGTTCCAGAAGGTGTGCCGTCTGCCAGGTGCCAAAATCCAAGATGTTACAGAGTATGTCGAGACTCATCAAGCCTACTGACTATTATCCAATGCTGCTCGTCCATGTTAGCACAAATGATATTGATATTGTTAGGTATCCCTCCAAATGTATCAAGAGTGACTTCATGGCTCTGGGAGAGAGGGTAAAGCAGACAGATGCTCAGGTGGTGTTCTCTTCAATCATCCCCGTTGAGGGTAAAGGCAGAAAGGTAGAGAAACTTGTATTCTAGAGATGAATGCATGGCTACATGCATGGTGTCAGCAACAGCATTTTGATTTCCTGGACCATGGGATGATTTTCCAAGGGTTGCTGAGCAGAGATAGTATCCACCTATTCAGGAAGGGGTGAAGTGTATTCTACAGCAGACTGGCTAACACTAGATTTGTTGGGGACGTGTGAAGAAAGCCCACAGGTATGTAAAACATGAAATACCTCTAAAATGGGTAAAAAGGGCAACATGTGGAAAGTGGTGTGTATTAATCCTATAGTACGGGAAATAAGTAATTCTAGATGTTGAGGCTTTAATGGAAGAGACTAACTTGGATTTAGTGGCCATTACAGAGACATGGTTCATAGAAAACCATACCAAGTTATAATTTATTCAGGAAGAACAAGGTAGGAAGAAAGGGAGGAAGAGTGACACTATATAGGAAAAAATATTAAAGCTACAGAATTACAGGGCTTATGAGAGAAGGGGGAAATACTGTGAATTAAGGAGCATCCATTTGCATTAGCGTTGTATATAGGCCCCCTTCACTGGCAGAAGGGGACAGATTTAATTGAGGACATTTTCAGCATTGCTATGAAAGGAGAAGAGCTGCTGATAGGCGATTTTAATATGCCAAATATTGATTGGGAGATTCCTACTGCGGTGTCATCTAGCAGTAAGGAGATTCTGGATTCTTTACAGGTAGAGTGTTTCTGATGTTACAGTGGTGATCATCTAGCATCCAGTGATCACCGGATGGTGTGGTTCAGTATTAGGACAAGAGCTGATAAAATCCATTCAAAAAACAATGGTCCTAGACTTTAGGGAAGCTAACTTTGCCAAGATGAGACAATATCTGAAGGAGTCATTAGTAAGGTGGGAACAGCTGGGAGATGTAAAAAAGCAGTGGGTGAAACTGAAAGGGGATATTTTAAAGGGCAAGAAACCTTTTTATTAGGAAAGCAACTAAATGTAAAAGGATAAAGGAGGCCACTATGGTTCTCAAAGAAGTAGCTGAAAAGGTGAGAAAAAAAGAGAATGGGCCTTCATAAAATACAAGAGATTACAGAAAGATAGATAGGCATCAATATTCAGAAAAGTTAAGAGAAGCTAGGAAAGTAGGCAAGAAAGCAAAGATACAAATTAAAGAAAAAAAAAGCCAATGCAGTAAAATGTGGGGGAACAAAACATTGTTCAGATGTTAGTAAGAGAAGAAAGTTCAAAAGTGGTATTGTCAGACTGAAGGGTGAAAGAGAGGAATACATAGTAGCTGATGACAATAAAAAAGCAGAACTAAGAAACAAAAATTTCTGTTCTGTGTTCACAGCAGGCCTCAGAAAACACTGAGAAATAGGAAAAGAAGTGAGGTGTATTTTGAACAATTTTCGGAAAACTGTTCACAAGGAGCTAGCTAAACTAAAAGTAGACATACCGATAGGGCCAGATGGGATACATCAGAGGAGGCCGTTGACTTCAAAGAGCTTACCTACCCCTTCGAACTTGAAGGCTAGAGGAGAGGAAAAAAACTCCAGCTGCAGAAAAACAGCCTTGCCCAAAAATACAAAAAAATAGAAATTACACTTACCTGGTAATTGTAGTTCCTTGGGTGACGACAGCTTAGTCTTCCACCTCTGGGTAGTGCACCTCCTCCTGCAGCTTGGAGACTGGACCAATCAAATCTTCACCTCACTGGATGTAGAGTGCTGGTATTCCCCATCATCCCCCAGTGAACTATTGACAAAGCAGACTCAACAGAACAACACATAAGTAGCTAACAGGTTTATTTTCTTTTTTTTTTCTTTTTTTAAAATCAGAACCCTCAACAGCGCATAACTTGTCCCTAAAACCAACGCTGAGACTTCCCCATGAACGTTCTTCCCCCCTGCCGAACCATGAAACACAGATAGAGGCAGAAGAGACAAAGCCAAAAGGACACTCTGAAGAAAGGACTTAGACCTTGGAAAAAAAATAACTCAACAGCAAATTCGTCTCTCTGTTTTGAACACGTGCCTAGCTGACCTTAGAAACTGAGGGCGGGAATGAGGACTAAACTGTCGTCACTCAAGGAACTACAATTACCAGGTAAGTGTAATTTATATTTCCTTATCATTCCTCCAGTTTAGTCCTCCACCTCTGGGATGTAACAGAGCAGTACTAACGGGAGGGACCCTGCCAGCCGGCACGCAAAACCGCCGACCCGAAGCAGGCGTCCTTCGCCGCTAGCCCATCCAGATGATAGTGCCTGCTGAACGTATGCAGTGACGACCAGGTTGCCGCCCTACAAATCTCCACCGGCGGAACTAGACTGTGCTCCGCCCAGGAAGTCGCTTGCGCCCTAGTAGAATGCGCTCTCAACCCTACAGGAGCCGGGCGCCCCTGCAACATGTAAGCTGAAACAATTGCCTCCTTAATCCATCTGGAAATGGAAGCCTTCACCTCTGCCTCTCCTTTCCTGGGACCTCCAAACAACACGAACAACCGATCGGACTTGCGAAAGACCTCAGAAACAGACATGTACCGACATAACACCCTCTTAACGTCCAAACGACTCAGGCCACGATCCGCAGCTTGCCCGCCCTCAGCCTGGAGGACGGGGAATGACACCGACTGGTTCACATGAAAAGGGGAAGACACCTTCGGTAAGAACGAATGCACTGGGCGAAGAACTACCTTCTCCCTGGAAAAACACAGAAAGGGCTCCCTACACGATAGAGCTTGCAACTCTGAGATGTGTCTAGCCGAACAAATAGCCACCAAAAAGACTTTAAGCGTCAAATCTTTGACCGAAGCTTGGCGTAAAGGCTCAAACGGAGCCTTCCCCAATGCCCATAAAACAAAGTTGAGATCCCACGGCAGGACGGAGATCCGATGCGCTGGCCGTAGATTGGATACCGCTTTAAGAAAGCGTACTACATCGCCGTGAGCTCCAAGCGACATGCCCTGGACTTTACCTCTATAGCTGGCCAAGGCCGCTAACTGCACTCTCAGAGAACTGGCGGCAAGCCCCTTTTCGAAACCATCCTGCATAAAACTCAACACCAATGGCACCGATGCCATGGAGGCACGGACCTGCTGCCTTGAACACCAATCCTCAAATATCCGCCAGATGTGAATGTAGGCCAGCGAAGTCGAACACCTCCGTACCTGAAGCAGGGTCGCTATGACTGACCTGAAATAGCCTTTCTTTTTTAGCCTAGCCCGTTCAATGGCCAAACTGTAAGCGAGAAGCGATCCACCTCCGGCATCCAAAGGGGACCCTGCAACAGAAGATCCGGCGACAACGGGAGATGCCACGGAACTCCGTCTAGTAACCTTATCAAATCGGCATACAACGGACGCCTAGGCCGGTCCGGTGCTACCAGAAGCACCCTCCCCCGATGCGCCTCGATCCGCTGAAATACACGACCGATGAGTGCCCACGGCGGGAACACATAGAGAAGGCCGATCGTCGGCCATGGCTGAATCAAGGCGTCAATCCCCTCCGACATGGGCTCCCGGCGCCTGCTGAAAAAGCGATTTGCTTTTGCTGACCGGAAGGTGGCCATCAGATCCATAAACGGTGCTTCCCACCGGAGAACCAACTGTGCAAAAACGTTGGGATGCAATTCCCATTCCCCTGCATCCATCCAAACTCTGCTGAGAAAGTCTGCCGTCACGTTGTCCTTCCCGGTGATGTGAGCTGCCGATATTGCCTGTAAGCGCGGTTCTACCCAGGCGAACAGCCTTTCGGCCTCCTCCTCCATGGCCGCGCTCCCTGTGCCGCCCTGTCGATTTATGTAGGCCATGGTCGCGGCATTGTCTGACAACACTCGAACCGCCTGACTCGCCACCTGCACTTCGAAACTCTGCAGAGCCAGAAACACAGCCCTTAGTTCTAGACGGTTGATCGACCAGGTGCTCTCCTCCGTCGTCCACATTCCCTGTGCAAAGTGTCCTCCGCAATGTGCTCCCCACCCTGTGAGACTTGCATCCGTTAGGAGGGAAAGCCACACTGGCTGTTCCAAGGGCACTCCCGCTCACAAGGATGTGGGTTTCATCCACCACTGCAGAGCTTGCCGGACCCGTAGAGGACAAGAGAGGATTTGGGGTATAATCAATTAATCAAGGATCCAACCCATAACAAAGGAGGCATCCTAGATCTCTTATTCACAACTGAGGCAACCCTCATCACTCCAACCACCCTGGAGCTATCAATCAACCCAGTTCCATGGTCTGATCACAAGTTAATCCTATTCAAAATTCCCCTTCCCAGATGTAACCAAAAGGAAGAAAGAGAACCAAGTAACCATCACGATGTCCCCCGGAGACGGTTCCAGCCTTTTGACAAAGACCTAATACTGAAAACGATGCTTCCACTGACTATCCCACCGGCTCACAACCCAGATGAGTTAGTCACCGACTGGAATAATAAACTTAGTTTGATCGCCACCTGCCCATCAAATAACAACCTCCATGGAAAGCGACACTCTGCAACCTGGTATTCAACAGAACTGAAGGCCTCACGCACAACACTAAGGAAACTTGAGAGACGATGGAGGCACTCACACTCAGAGGAAGACAGAACTGCATATATGTCACAACTAGTGGCTCATCGTGCCGCGGTGACAAAATCAATGAGACGCCACCATGCAGACACGCTGAAAAGCTCTCTCAACAAACCTCATGACTTGTTTGCTATCGTCAAGCGTTTGACAAATGAACCCACCTCTCAACATGCTAGCGAAATCCACCCTCAAACTTTCGCTAACTATTTACAATCAAAACTCTGCCAGATTGACAATATCCCTACACCTTGCAAGATCCTTGAACCATACGATCAGACTCTACTCACTACCTTCAAAATACCACCCAAACTGCGCATTGAGGACACCATTGCTGGCATCAACATGACCACCGCCTAAACCGACCCATGCCCTGCGTTCTGGATCAAGGAACTACGAAACCACCTGAGCCCATTCGTATCCAGCCTTATGGAACTTTCTTTCACAACAGGAACTTTCCCAAATACCCTCAAACGCACATCCATAAGGCCATTGCTAAAAAACAACAAACTTGACCCTCTGAAGCCTGAATCCTATAGGCCAATATCAAGCATACCGTTGCTGGCAAAAATAATGGAAAAGGAGGTACAAAGACAAATCGAAGAGCATATAGAAACTAACGCACCACTAGACCCTTGTCAACATGGCTTTAGAGAAGCCCACGGTGTGGAAACACTGCTCACTACTCTATTCAGCAACATATTAACAGGCATCAACAATATCCGCCAAGGGTTCGTCCTGGTCTTCCTAGACATAGCAGCGGCATTCGATTCCGTGAGCCATGAACGTCTCCTAGAACGACTCGAGGGTAAGGGAATTACCGATAAAGCACTCGAGTGGTGCAGATCCTACCTCTCTGACAGGTGGCAGCAGGTGCGATCCAACAATACTGCATCAGATCTGTTCCATCAAAAGCAGGGGGTCCCACAAGGCTCCTCCCTCTCCGCCCTTATGTTCAATATACATGCAGCCTATCTGCAACCTGATACGGTCTTTCAATATCGAATGTATGATATATGCGGATGATGTGCTGTTATACATGCCTTTTACAACAGAGAACCCCGACTTCACTTCATTAACAAACTGCATAAATGAAATATCCAACTGGCTGCGATCCCAAAACCTAAAGATCCAACACAAGAAAACAGAGGTGTTGTTCATCACAAAAGACCGAAACTTCATTGCTCCGTCTTTCTTGAAGGTGAAGGATGCAGACCTCCAGACCAAACCCACTATCAGGTACCTCGGCGTCACTCTAGACCAGCACTTAGATATGAAGGCGCACATTGGAAACATTGTAAAAGCGGTATACCATAAAATCCGTTCCCTTAGACACCTACGATCCCTGCTAGAGCCGAATGATTTCAGAACCATCTATCAGGCCCTAATCATGCCACATTTTGATTATGCGAATTCAATCATACAAGGGCTCCCTCAATCCACCTTGCAACCACTACAACTGGCAATGAACGCCGCAGCAAGAGTCCTACATGGAGCATCCAGGAAAGACCATATCTCACCCATCCTAAAACAACTCCATTGGCTCCCGATACGAAGTAGACTCATTTACAAGTCATTACTACTGACATTCAAGGCCATCAAAGGGCTCTCATCTGAGTCACTAACAGATCTGATCCAGGTGACACCTCAAAATAGGGACCGAAGGTCAGTAACACTCAACACACTTGTAGTCCCAAAATCAATTTCACACTGTACCAAAGCAACAGCAGACAGGGCTTTCAAGTTCTGTGCCCCAAGGTGTTGGAACAGCCTCCCTCAAGACATCCGAGCAATCCCGGATCTATTGCAATTCAGAAAAGCTTTGAAACACCACCTCTTCCTCTTGTATTACCCAGTAACCAATGCAGTTATTTCAACCACCTCACAGACCTCCCAAAACCAATAATGCTGAAACCAAGAAATGTTCATGATTCTGTCTTAATTTGTAAATAGTTACCTGTCTTAATTTGTAATTAGTTACCCCTGTTATCCAAGTTATTTATTCCTGTTCATATGTAAACACAAAGTACCATCGGAAATGTGTAAATTCTTTGTTCAATGTAAACCGCGCTGATGCTGAATAGTGCGGTATAGAAGAGACTTAAAATAAATAAATAAATAAAATAAATTTGGTCAACCAATCGAATTGGTTGGACCAACGGCGAAGCAAGGCGCGCTGCAACGGCCTCATATGAAATCTGGCCCATGGGACCACTTCCTTCGTCGCCGCCATCGTTCCTAACACTTGAAGGTACTGCCATGCTCCTGAAGGACTGCACCCGGCTTCGGAGAGCCTGAGCCCTGCGCTCTGTCAGAAATACCGAGCCTTTTCGCGTATCGAACTGCACCCCCAAATACTCGACGACTTGAGTCGGCGCTAAGTGACTTTTGAGCGGATTGACCACCCAGCCTAGACTCTGTAGGACAGCCACTACTTTCTGTGTGGCCTTTTCGCTCTCGGCTAGGGACTTCACCCGTATCAGCCAATCGTCGAGGTATGGATGAACCAAAATGCCCTCCTTTCGTAGCACCGTTGCCACCACTACCATTACTTTGGTGAAGACCCGCAGCGCCGTCTCTAGGCCGAAGGGCAGTGCTTCAAACTGATAATGCCCCCAAGGTAGAGCGAACCGTAGGAACCTTTGATGTGACGCCCTGATCGGCACATGGAGGTAGGCCTCTGTGAGGTCTAGAGATGTTAGATATTCTCCCCAACGGACCGCCACGATGACGGACCGCAGCGTCTCCATGCGGAAATGCGGCACCCTGAGACACCGATTCACTCCCTTGAGATCTAAAATAGGGCGGAGCGAACCGTCCTCCTTTGGCACCATGAAATAAATGGAGTACCGCCCCATACCGTATTCTGCTGGCGGGACCAGAACGACAGCTCCCAGCTGTAAGAGTCGGTTTAAGGTTTGTCGCACCTGTAGAGCCTTCTGAGGACTCCTGCAGGGAGAATTTATGAATGCGTCCAGCAACGGTTTTGCCAGATCTAGAGCATAACCGTTGCGAATAATCTCTAACACCCACTGATCGGACGTTATGAGGGTCCAGGCAGAAAGGAAACCCCGAAGGCGACCCCCGATCGGTTGCCCTTCTGCCAGGACCCACTGCCATTCATTGTGGTTTACGAGTGGCCCCTGAGAATGCCGCTGCGAACCCCCTACTTACCCCCGAAACCCACGGAAACTCTGTGCTCGAGAGGCAAATCTTCCTCTTTGGGATCCTGTGAAACGGGGGGATCGAAACCTCCGAAAGTCTCTAAACTGTCCTCTAAAGGACGAAGAATATTTTCCTTGTCTGCGCTTGTCCTCCGGAAGTCTACCTCCCTTGGACTCCCCTAAGTCCTTGACTAACTTGTCCAGATCCTCTCCGAACAACAGTTTTCCCTTGAAAGGAAGCTTACCGAGCCGTGCCTTAGAGAATCCATCGGCCGCCCAACTCTTTAGCCACAGGGACCTCCGCGCCGCTACCAGCGAAGCCATACTATTCGACAGGGCTCTAATCAGATCATAGTGTACATCTGCCAAATACGTGGAACCCGATTCCAAACGCTGGAGCTCTCTCACCTCGTCCTGTTCTAACACCGCCGACTGCCGCAGGTGTTGCACCCAGCGGAGACAGGCCCTAGCTATCCAAGCTCCATAGATGGAGACCTGCAACAAAATGGCATCCACTTCAAATGACTGTTTCAACAGCCTATCTATCTTTCTATCCTGCACCTCCTTCAGAGCAGCGCCGCCTTCAACCGGAATTGTGGTCTTCTTTGTGACCGCCGAAACCGCCGCATCAATCTATGGGGAACGGAACCTCTCTTTATCCTTAACCGCCAAGGGATACAGCTTGTTCATAATTCTTATCCCCTTAAGTCCTGCTTCAGGGTGATCCCACGCATCCTGAATCATCTGGTCAATCACTTTATGGATAGGAAAAACCACCTGCGTTTGGCGCACTGCCTGGATAATTGGATCTGCGGGATCCTCTTCGCCTACCGGCTGCTCAGAGGTTAGCCTAAGTGTCTGCAAAGCCTCTGAAATAAGGGCTGTTAATTCATCCCTCCGGAAGACCCGAATGATCCTCACGATCCTCAGGCTCAGGAATCCTCCCCCTCCTCTAAATCCTCCAAGTCTACATCCATATCGACTTCTGGTTCCTCTCCCTCCTGCAAGCCTGGTTCGGAAGGAGAGGGCTCTGTAGGACGCGGTCTCTTGACTTCCCTTGCAACCCCGCTTTCACGCTCCGTGAGGCCGGACCGCGTACTCGAGGAAGGGATAGGCGAAGCCCCCGGCAACTGACCTTGCCGTCTACGACAGAACGCCTAATGCAGGAGTAATACAAAATCCGGACAAAAGTCTTCCATCTGCGTAACGATGCCTGTATCTGAACCAGCCCCTGGGTTACCCGATGGTCCTTCTGAGGCTGCAGTGGCAGGACCTGCCATCCAAGCTTCACCCTCCGGATCCGCCACCGCTTCCAGAGGGGTGGACACTGTGGGGTTCTCCATTTGCTGTTCAACACTGACGGACACTGAAGTACAGCACCGGCAAATACCCGTTTCTGGACTCGTGCCCCTACGGGTGCCACAAATTATACACTGAGATCTTGCTGACATGGGCTAAATAAGCTTGACAGACCCTAGCACACCCGGCTACACCAAAATCAAGGGTCTGAGGACTGTAAGCGCTAACCCCTGCTTTTATGAATTAAAGCAATTCGCTTCACCCCTCTTTTGTCTTTTTGTCTTTTTTTTTTTTATGTTTTCTTATACCCTAAGCACCCTTACCTCCCAGAAATTCACCTTGAACAAATGCAGACTGTTGCACCACGATGCCCAGAAACCGAATCCCCAAAACGCCAAGAAACCAAAATTTAAGAAAACTAGCCTGCTCCTAATTAGATTTGCCAGTGAGCCCAGCACCTAGGCTCACACGTCCTCCTGCTGCATGGAGACTGGACACACTGGGGGATGATGGGGAATACCAGCACTCTACATCCAGTGAGGTGAAGCTTTGATTGGTCCAGTCTCCAAGCTGCAGGAGGAGGTGCACTACCCAGAGATGGAGGACTAAACTGGAGGAACGATAAGGAATTCCCCTTTTGCAATACAGCAAAAAAAAAGTTAGCTATTAAAAATGACAAAAAGGCCCCCCCCCCCACTTTAAGAGCCCTCAGGCAGAGAGATTGTATTCAAGAGTCCTACAGTATTACCTTGCAATGTAAATTGTCTAGGAATGCAAACAGTATGCAAATAAGCTGTGTGCAATAAATTGTACCACCATAAGAAAGCATGCTAGAAGCACACACACACTGTTCTGCGCTAGCAGCAGCTATAGCTAGTGCACAGAAAATATTTGTCTTAGAATTTGTGTGCATGTTTTGGAATGCAGAATATTCTATGCAGAAATATTGTTGGTATTAGGAAAACTGCAGCTGTACAGACGGTTTTAATGGGCTATATTATGCACATGTGCTGGAATGTTATTTCACACAAAACATCCATTTTATTCTGCACATAAATATAGAATTAGAAACACAAACATGATGGCAGAAAAAGACCACATGACCTATCTAGTTTGCCCTTCCATATCAAGGACTAAAGTCCCTTCTTTTCGTTTAGCGATCTTCTGTACTTGCCCCATGCTTTTTTGAATTCAGATACTGTCCTTATCTCTACTACCTCCACTGGGAGACTATTCCAAGCATCCACCACTCTTTCTGTAAAGAAATATTTCCGCATATTACTCCGAGTCTATCCCCTTTCAACCTCATTATATATCCCATCATAGCAGAACTTCCTTTCAATCAAAAGAGGCTCTCCTCTTGTGCATTTATGCTAAGGTCCAAGAACTCTACTCGACACAGCATCGCAGTTTTAACAATTTGACCAGTCTACAAAAAGAGGCCCTAAATAATCTAAGGGACTATTAAACCAGCAGACAAAGGTGGAGCCCTTGTTATTCAAGACAGGAATTCATATATTACAGAGATTTTACGTTCATTATTCACATCATATTACTCTCTTTCCCCCTTCTGGCTCTGGGGTATATTTATAACATATTTTTACAACTTTATACTCTGCACTTTTTTAGCTCTCAAGCGTCAGACCGACTAGAGTCTTTTTAAAGACTGTTTACTCTCAAGGTGCCTTTGTAAGTAAATCTCCCTCGCCTCCTTGGACTTGAAAATGAATGCTATATGTTTTTTAATACAATTTGTTTATTTTTTTTTAATACATTTTATTTTTGTGCATATCATGAATGTTTTACATACAGTTTATCTGTGGTCCATGTTTTTATTGTCCATTCAAATAAGCAATAATATTAAAATAATATGTGTATCTGTTTTTTAAGCTATTTATTAATGATTTATTATATTTTCTACATATAAGTTTTGAATGTTAGCACTATTTATTTTAATTTAAACAGTTTTAACAAATTTATTTATTCATTCTTATATATATTATTACCTGGCTTATGTCTGTATATGTCTATGTTTTATTTTTTTAAGATGCATACCCCCTGAAGAAGGTGTGTCGCCGAAACATGTAGGGGTTTTTCAATAAAACTGGCATCTGTGACCTCACCTATCCCTCGCTTGTTGTGTTTCTCCAGCAGGATAAGTCAGCCACAACTGATGACGTCCTCCAACAGTGCCACAGACTGAAGTGCTCTCTAGAGCTCAAAAAGGCAAGCCTTTCTGAGCATGTGCAGGTAGCCCTACCCACCGGCCCACCCCTATCTAGCTCACTGTGTCCCAAGCTGCGCCTCTGCAGCAAGGTTGGCGGGCACCAAGTCACGAGGCTGACCTCATCCAGGGGAGGTGGGCAGGTTTGTGTGACCGACTTATCCTGCTGTCCACGGAGAACCCCTGTTACAGGTAAGTAACCTTGCTTTCTTCATGGACAAGCAAGACATGTCAGCCACACCTGATGCTTCCCTAGCTGTGTCCTGCGCACACTGTGGTGGATGAGGGAGGCAGGAGACTGTTGTCTGGAGGCTTTAGGTCCTCCAGACAACAGCATGCGGAGTCTTGGTTTTAATGATTTATTAAATGAACTCCACATGGCAAACAGTGGCATGGCAAACAATGCAGGACAGTGAGCAATCAAAGCAGGACAGGCAATGCAGAACAAAAATATCTGAGAATGTTAATGAAAGCTTGGCACATAAGGATAGGACGAAAGGACAGCAGATTCACTGTGGGAAGGACAATTTTATTACCAAAACATGAAGTCGGCCCGACACGTGTTTCGACTGGGGGCCTTCTTTAGGGGGCACAGACCTCAGTAATTGTATTGGAAGCTCTTACTAATAACAGGACATGATCGAACTTCCAGTGGTAAATCTACTGTCCTGCTTTTTCTGTGCCTGCTGATGCTGCAGGAGAGGTATTCCCTTTGTTACACAAAGAAAGGACAACAGACCCATTGCAACGGGTGTTTGGGCAGTAGAGTCCAGGAAGGGACTCAGTCATTCAGCGGCAGGCATTCCCGCCCTGCATTGTGTCCTAGCAGAGGCCGTGGCAAGTACTGCTTGGCGGAAGGAGCTATCTGCCTGTGTCTCAGGATCAAGACAGTAATGTTTCTGGAAGGTGTGGGTCAAAGACCAGGTGGCTGCTTTGATGATGTCTGCCATAGGCACAGATTGCAAGTTGGCAAAAGTAAAAAGTCATGGGATAGGAGGCTTTGTACTATTGTGGATCAGAAACTGGTTAAGATAGAAAGCAGAGGGTAGGGCTAAATGGCCAATTTTCCCAATGGAGAAAGGTGAATAGTGGAGTACCCCATGGATCTGTACTGGGTTTGTTAATTTTTGACATATTCATAAATGACTTGGAAATGGGAATTACGAGTGAGGTAATCAAATTTGCAGATGACACAAAACTATTTAAAGTTGCTAAAACCCAAGAGGATTGTGGAAAATTGCAAGAGGATCTTGATAAATTGGAATACTGGGCATCCAAATGGCAGACGAAATTTAATGTGGACAAGTGCAACGTTATGCACCTAGGAAAGAACAACCCAAACTATGGTTACACAAAGCAAGGTTCCGCATTAGGAACCACCACCCAGGAAAAAAATGTAGGCGTTATTGTGGATAACATGTTAAAACCCTCGGCCCAGTGTGCAGCGGCGGCCAAGAGAGCAAATAGAATGCTAGGTATCATAAGGAAAGGAATGGAAAATAAAACAAAGATATTATAATGCCTCTGTATCGTTCCATGGTGCAACTGCACCTTGAATATTGTGTGCAATTCTGGTCGCTGTATCTTAAAAAAGGATATAGCGTTATTAGAAAAGGTACAGAGAAGAGTCACCAAATGGTAAAGGGGATGGAAGGATACCCTTATGAAGAAAGGCTAAAAAGGTTAGGGCTCTTCAACCTGGAAAAGAGATGGCTGAGGGGAGATATGATAGAGGTCTATAAATTAATGAATGGAGTGGAATGGGTAAACATAGATCGACTATTTGCATCATCAGAATATAGAAAGACTAGGGGACATGCAATGAAGCTACAGGGTAAACTATTTAAGACTAATAAGAGAAAATATTTTTTTCACGCAACGTATAACCAAACTCTGGAATTTGTTACCGGAGGGAGGATGTAGTAAAAGCTGCTAGTGTAGCTGGGTTTAAAAAAGGTTTGGACAAGTTCCAGGAGGAAAGGTCCATAAACCATTATTAAAGGGGACCCAGGATATCACTGCTTGACCCAATACAAGCACTGTGGAATCTGTGTCTTTTGGGGAAACTGCTAGGTACATGTGACCACTGTTCCCTCTAAGCTGTGCGCGTGTGCGCGCGCACACACCTCGCCGAGCGAGCGCACATACTTTACAACAGAGCGCACAAAAATTATGGTTCTGATTCTGATAGAAAACAACACAGATGTCTTAAAATTTAAAAGTTGTGATTGTAATTACTAGAAATTTTCTGCTTCATTTAGAAATCGTCTGTTTTCATTTAATTTGATTAAAATCAATGTGGTGTACATACTGTATTCTGACGTGTAGTCAAATTTTAAAGTATATAACGCCAAGTGTCGTTATGTGGCGCACAAAAATTTAACCTTCCTTCAAAAGCTGCACAGCTGATATTTTATGCGCACACAGCCTACAGAAAATTAGAGGGAACATTGCATGTGACCTAGATTGGCCACTGTTGGAAACTGGGCTTGATGGAGCTTGGCCTGACCCAATATGGCATATCTTATGTTCTGATGTTCTTATGATGGTGGTGGCCAGCGCTTGGAGCTGGTGGGCTCTGGCTTTTTCCGCCGTGTGTGCCTGCCAGTGGATATGCCACAGTTCATAAATGGTTCTCCTCTTATCTAGATAATAGGACACAAAATGTACGAATAGGTAATCAAACCTCTGATTCATACAAACTGGAAACCGGTTTACCTCAAGGATCAGCGTTATCAGCACTCCTATTTAACATATACATAAAACCTGTTTGCAATATCTTTAAAAAATTTGGTGTACTGTATCATCTATACGCAGATGATATCATGATGTACATTCCGTTCACGATTCCCAACTTACCGATGCAAACTCTGTCAGATTGCTTCAATGAAGTCACATCCTGGCTAAATACCCACAATCTCCAAATCACTCCAAAACTGAAGTGCTAATCGTCACCAAAAACCAATCCTATACTCCACCTACACACATAACACTTCAAAACCAAGAAATTCAAATAAAAAATTAAGTAAGATATCTAGGTGTTATTCTAGATAAACACCTTACATTAGACACCCACATTAGAAACACCACAAAGAAAATCTATTTCAAACTCAAAATCCTTAAACAACTAAGACCCCTTGTATACATACATGATTTCATCAGCATAATTCAAGCCATCATAACCCCCCACTTTGACTTCGCCAACCTAATTTTATTGGGTATAACAAAACAAAACATTAAAAGAATTCAACTTGCCCAGAATGCAGCAGCTCGGATAATAACGAAAGTACACGCACATCAACATATAACACCAATACTAGAATCCCTTCACTGGCTGCCTATACAAAGTAGGATAGTATACAAAACATTGATAACCACATTTAAAACTCTAAACAACATGGCCCCAGTCACCCTAAGTAACCTAATCAGCAAAGAGCACTCAAAATCTACTCAAAGAAAAGGACAAACAAATAAACTAAAAAATTCCAAAGACTTCATAAAAGCAAATAAACTCACAAACAATAGAGCTTTTTCTCATGCAGCTCCAACAATCTGGAATTCCCTCCCAGATGATCTAAGATTACTAACCGAGATCATCGAATTCCGCAAAAAAGTGAAAACCTATCTCTTTTCTAAACATTACAACAACTCAGATCATCCCTCAATAGACTTAGATAATGGCTAACCAGTTTTTATCTAACAAATCCCAAATGACCTACACATACAATTCTTCATAGCTGATACTGTACTTTGAATAACGCTTAAGCCCCACATAATGTGTATTTGTACATAATGTATATAGTTTGCACTGTTCTATACTGTTCTGTATTAACACTAGTTGTTTATCTTATTGTTATTTGGTCATATGATGATGTTTTATGTAAAACAAACTCCAATTTGTTAACTGTTGTTTATTGTGAACCGCAACTGAACTATGGAAGATGCGGTATATAAATCACTGTTAAATAAATAAATAAATATGCAGTCCGATATCCACTGTGATAGTATCTGCTTCGTGACTGGCCACCCCGGTCTGTTCAGGTTGAAGGACACAGAGTTGTGTTCCCTGCCTCAGGGGCTCTGTCCTGTGGAGGTGGGTACACAGGGCCCTGACACAGTCAAGTGTGTGTAGCCTTTGCTCTTCTGTAGAGGCATGGGACCCCAGGTAGAAAGTGGGCAGCTCTATAGTCTGGTTGATGTGGAAGGCCAAGGCCACTAGGGATGCACTTTGGATGGGTATGAAGACTGGAGCGATTGTGGTGGAGTTCAGTGTATGGTGGGTATTGCGACCAGATCATAGGTAATCTTTCAGTGGGTGGATCACAAGGGCCTGCAGTTTCCGATTCTTCTGGCAGACGTGATCACAATTAGGAAGAGGGTCTTCCAAAAGGCAAATTTCAAGACTGTAGATTGCAGAGGCTTGAACGGCTCCTGTATTAACTGGTGGAGGATGACATTGAGGTCCCAGGATGGGACAGGAGGGCCATACTGCGGGCTTCAGATTTGTCAGCCCTTTCATGAAGTGGGTAACAAGTGGCAGCGTGGTGATGGATCCGTCTCCTGTGCAGTCATGAAAAGTGTCTATGGCAGACAGGTGGATTCGGATGAATTGAGTCTTCAAGACCAAGATCGAAGAGGGAGGTGAGGTATCAGAGGATCTGTGGGACCGGGCAAGCAGTAATTTATAACCCTTGTGAGCTGCACCAGATGCTGAAGCATTTCCACTTAAGGCCATAGGACTTCCCTGTGGATGGTCTTCTTACCACTAGGATGACTTGCTGCACACCTCCATGGGTAGGCTGAAGAAAAGGATCAGCAGCTCAATCTCCAAGCTGTCAGAGTGAAGGTCTGCAGGTTGGAGTGCAGAGTGCTCCCATAGTTCTGAGTGAGGAGGTCCAGCTGGAGGGGAAGTCATACCGGTTGCTCCCAGGCAAGATGATGTAGGAGGGGGAACCACATTTTCAGGACCAGTGGGGAATGATGAGGATGGCCCATGCTCTGTCCTGGACGATCTTCTGTAGGGTTTTGGATATTAGCGGGATGGGGGGGAAGGTGTACTCTAGTGACCACTCCCTCCAGGACACATCTAAGGCATCAGTGGCTATGCTCTTGGAGGATGGATGCTTCGAGCAGAAGAGCTGGCACTTTGTATTCTGCTCGGTGGCAAAGAGGTCGACCTGCGGTGGTCCCCAGTGCTGGAAGAGGGATTCTGTCACCTCGGGGTTGAGTGTCCACTTGTGGGGATCCGGTTGGCGGCTCAATTTGTCCGCCAGGTCATTCTGCTCGCCCGGTAGGTAGAAGGCTTGAAGGCAGCAGCTGTTTGAGTGGGCAAAGGACCAGATCGCGAGTGCTTCCATGCAGACAGCGTGCGAACTGCTCCCCCCTTGCTTGCTGACATAGAACATGGCTACCTGGTTGTCTGTCTATAACAGGATCATCTTGCTGGTGATGTGGAGTTGGAAGGCCTTCAGCGCATATCGGATGGCCTGGAGCTCTAGCAGATTGATGTGGTATGTCTTTTCCTTCACCTTCCAGGCTCCCTTCATGAGTAGCAGGTGGGCTCCCCATCCTGCATTGGGAGTGTCGGATATGATGGTTGAGCTGTTGGAGGTCCCTGCTCTCTGAGGGGTCCTTGGGAATTGTCCACTAGCGTAGGCCCTCCTTGGCCCGTGTGTCCAGTGGGAAGTGCATGGACAGGGGTTGGGAGTGTTGATTCCAGTGGGCATGTGCAAACACGCAAGGAGTAGGACCTGTGTTGTTGCCGCTATGTGGCCCAGGAGATGAAGGAGAGTCTGTGCAGTAGTTCATTGGTCGAGGAGACATCTCATGCTAGTGAGGTGATCCTGCTCATCCGTTATGCGGCCAGGAAAGCCTTTGAGGCAGCGGTGTCTATGTCCACCTCGATGAATTCCAGACATTGAGTATGGTGTAACTGGGATTTTGAATAATTCACCAGGAATCCGAGGGAGGACAGTTGGTTGGTGGTCTGGACCAGTCTGTGCCCCTTGAGTTGAAGGTGATGAAAGGAGCCAATCGTCGAGATAAGGAAAGACATGGATGCCTTGTTTGCAAAGGTGTGCCATCGCCATAGCCACACATTTGGTAAATACCTTCAGGGCTGGGAACAAGCCAAAGGGGAGGACTCTGTATTGGTAGTGGTTACCCAGCACCTGGAAGCGTAGGTATTTCCTGCGAGTCCTGTGCATGGGGATGGGGATGGGGATGTAGGCATCCTGTAGGTCAGAGGACACTAACAGTCCCTTGCTTGGATGAGTGATAGGATGGAACCCAAGGAATACATCCGGAATTTCTCCTTGAGGATGAATTTGTTCAGTTTCCTGAATTCAAGGATGGGGCAGACCCCTCTGGACTTCTTGGGTATAAGGAAATAGCTGGAGTAGAATCCAGTGTTGATTCGTCTGATGGAACCTGTTCTATTGCCTGTGTCGCCAGTAGATGCTGTAGCTCCATCGTCATCAGCAGGACTAGGTGTGGCGTGATTTCACTGACAGGTTTGTAATGCTGACAGGGGGAGGGGAGAAGAAACGGATGCAGTATCCCATCCTGGATGATTTGGAAGACCCACTTGTTGGTTGTAATGTGTCTCCAGGCATCCAAGAAGGCCAACAGTCGCCCTCCCACTGGGAACTAGGCCTGCAGTTTTGTCAAAAGGAGGGTGTGTTCTTTCCAGATGAGGGAACGGTCTGCTTTTTCTATTTGCATTCCCTTTGGTGGTGTTTCTGCTGGTAGGGGGCCTGGTATGGTTGCTGCTTGTACCATGGGGCCTGCCATTTGCAGTGAGAGTTGTACTTCCTGTAGGAGAAGTATGGCTTGCAGTGGTAGTTTATTTATTTATTTACATTCTCTTATATACTGCGCTATTCTGCATCAGTGTGGTTTACATTGAACAAACTGAAATTACATTGAACAGGGCATTATAACTTGGAGATAACTATTTTACAGGGAACATGGGCTATGGAGGGTTAAGTGGCTTGCCCAAGACCACAAGGAGCACCTGTGGGACTAGAAACCCCAGTCCTTCCGGCCCAAGGTTGCTGTCCTCTAGTGGGATTTGAACCCCCTACCTTCCGGCCTGAAGTACCTTGCCTCAACCGCTAGGCCACTCCTCCACTCCACTCCTTTTTGGGTGCGGGGGTGGCGCTCAAGGCCATCTTCAGCAAGCGTCTGTAGGGTAGTGCAACGCTCCTTCATATCATTCACAGTGTTGTTGACCTTGTCACCGAAGAGCAAGTTGCTTAAGTAGCGGGCATACGCTATGTGACTGTAGGTATTGTCCCCTAGTCCCGACACCTTTAACCAGCCCAGTCACCTGGTGGAGATAGCCGTGCCGGCAGTCCAGATGGTGGTGTCAAAGGCATCGAAAGTCATGCTTACTGCATTCAGCAAGGTCTGTCAGGGTGGCTATAAAGGCCGCTTGTGACTCCTGGCCCAGGGCCATGAAGGCGCTCTTCGGGTTCCCCAGCAAGGCATCCTGGAACAGGATGTGTTGAAATTAGTGTGCCGCAATTCGTCCGTGAGCATGGCCCCTTGGAACACCTTGCACGTGTCATCCAGGAGTTTAAGGTCCCGGCCATGTGGGTTGCTGCATGATGACTTGGCTCGCTTCAAGGCAGACACCACCATGATGGACTTGTGGGGGAGCTGGGTCTTAACAAATCCCGAGGCCAGCTGGACTTGGTACTTTGCCTCTAATTTGCAGGAGCAGGCTGAGCCCATTGCAGGAGTCTGCCACAGTTTGTTCTGGATGTCCTTTAGCCTCTGGTGGATTGGTAGAGTCACTGTTGACTTTGGTGAATCCAGGTACTTCAGCACATCAGGGCCACTAGGGTCTGGAGTGTCTGTGAGTGTGAGGATCAGCGCAATCTCCACCTTCCTCGGGAACTTTGGATAGGTTAGGTCTTCGTGGGGGGAGGGAGGAGGGGCTGTGGCTGGGGTGGATCTGCATCTATGCCCAGCAATGGAGGTGTGTCCCTCGTGGCGACCGAGCCCAACGTCATTGCCTCCTCCTCCTCCCCGCTCTTCTCTGTCATGAGGTCATTTATGGCCGGGCTGGATGAGCCCCCGGTGAAGTGGTGGTCTGTGCTGGCGAGATGGGGCAGGTGGCCCTGAGCTGTGCTGCATGGTCCGTCATGCAGGTAGGCCCCATTGTAGCTGTAAATGCTGAGGGAGGGGGTGGGGGCAGGGGTGCCCTGTTGTATTAGCCAGATGAGGAGCCGTAAGATCACCAAGGTGTTGTCCTCTGACCTGGTCCTGCTTGACGCGCTTCCTGCAGTGATAGCTGTGTGAGATGGAGGATGAAGAGCTGGAGCTGTATGCATGCCGGTGTTGTCTTCTGTTGCACCTCCTCCAGTCCCAGCTACCCTTGGTTGAGGGAACCCTCCTGCTCTTTTGTTCAAGGCTTCTGCAGCATTGAGAGGTATGGTGCGGTGAGTGTCTGTGCCTCGACGCTAAGGGGAGGCCATGGCCGGCACCGCCATGCAGCCGGGGAGTTCCATGTCGGTGCGGAGATGTTGATTGTGGCACCCCTTGTAGTCATGGTGCTGGCCAATCAGATCCAGGGTGGGGCAGAACCAGGAGCGTCTGCAGCATCTGCGCAATGGCAAATCAGTGGAGAACCAGGGTTCAGCTGCCCGTTGCCCATGGTAGCGACAACTGGAGAGCCCAGTTGGAGCGGCTGTGGGGCAGCAGGAGATGCAGTGCTTGCAACGGCCTCACATGTAGCATGGTCGAGCATGGAGGCCCAGGAGGACGCATTTCATGCCGTAAGGCACGATCCATGCTGCACGTGGTCATCAGCCTAGTCCCTGGCTGGGGCAGGCTGTGAGGTGGGCGGGGCAGCAGCCAGGCAGTCTTGGAGCATGTGGCTTCTTGATTTTCTGGCTCGGGTTGGGGGGGGGACCATCTTGGAGCAATCTAGGCAGCCTTTGACCCGGTGACTGGCTCCCAAGCACCGCATACACTGGTCATGGACGTTGGTGCTGTTCATTTTTCCTCCCACATTGTGGACATTTATCGAAGCCCGGCTTAGTCATCGCTGATTGTAGTTTTCACCTTTTTCCCCCTTGTTCTTGGGAGGTTTATTTGTTCTTTTTTTTTGGGGGGGGGAGAGGTCTATGCAGTCCCTATCTTGCTGGCAAGGCGGAAGAAGGGACTGGGCTGGTTAGGGGCGGGTCAATGGGTAGGGCTACCTGCACACGCTCAGAAAGGCTTATCTTCTGAGCTCTGGAGAGTACTTCCGTCTATGGTGCCATTGGAGGATGTCACCAGGTGTAGCTGACACATTCTGCTTGCCCATGGTGAACTAATGTACTCCAGAAACCTCACTATCCTCCCTTTTAGCAGTGTTTCCAATAATTTACTCACTACAGAGGTTAGACTAACTGGTCTATAGTTTTCAACCTCATCCGTTTTTGTGTAAAGGGACCTCATGTGCCTTTCTCCAGTCCTCTGGGACCACTCCCTCCTATTATGTTATGTCAGCGTTTTATTGTTTGCTCCAGCATACCGTCCTCTCAGCTCCTCATCCCCTGCTTGGTTTTTTTTTCACTCTTTCACTTCAACAAAGCCATAAAAGAGTTGCGGGTATTTTCATGCTCATAGTAAAAAGGAGAAAAGGGCACGAAATCCTCACTAATGCAGACTGAACAACAAGCTAACTTTCTATTCCCTTAGGCCAGGCTTTAGAACTCCTACGTTAAAAGGCATTGCACACAAGACTTCAGGTCTTCTGCACACTTGTTGCCTGAGTTTAAACAGCTAGTATCTTCATTACCATGGCATGTAAATGAGCTGTGCACCACTGTCAGCATAAGGGCTAGTGCACATTTAGCTCATGTGCAAAACACTGTTTTACACTGGGTGGTGTCATTAGCACAGAAGCCAAACTAAACTTTCCCAAGAACGGACATAATCACTGCTTGGGCCAGGTAGGGGCTCTGCCTCCTCTCCTGCACGTGGCCTCCAACTCCACCTACTGCCAACGTCATATCCCTGTACCTCCAAGATCCTTTATCTTGGACAGCGCTTCCGTGCCTAGCGGGCCCCTGCCAGAGAGTCTTTTGGCGTGGACCAGTTGTACATACCAACGATGGCATAATATGCGGATTAACTACCTTCCAAACTCTACGGGGCCCAAGGAAAAGTACCTCACTGTATTGATCCTGATACAATTGTCTTCAGTCTAACTTCTTTTGTGCTCCGTTTTTTATATACCCTCTATATTATAATTGTGGTAATAAGGTATTCACCACTTTATATATAACTTATAACAAACTGAGAATTCCCAGAATATACTGTCATTTCTCAATCACAATATATAGCCACTCCTTATAACCTCAGTCTCTCTTATTACCAGCACTATCCTCTGCTTATTCCATCACCTGTGGCATTGTCTGGTACCTTCCCCTGTTACAAGAGAAATATTTATTCCCTTACTCATATCTGATTCTATTCTTCATTATCACTCCATTACTTCATCACCTAAATTGTTTGGAACTGTAATGACGACAGTAATGGAGACTAGGATACTAGCATTGTGCATGCTCAGTGTATTACTGATTTTGTCCTGTTTACATCAGAGTTACTCATATGAATGATTCTTGCCCAACTCTACACTATTCCAATCATCCACAGCTGCACCCGTCACTACTACTCCACAATAACACATAAGACATTATATGGAAATAAACACTCAAATTATCTCATCTACATCACTACTCAGAGCCAGGACTCCCTCCACAGTTTCCCACTTAACACTATCTCCCTTAAATGCTGTCTTATTAACTCCAGATCAATAAGGAATAAAATACCAGTCATAACTGATCTCATTAATGACAACAAACTGGATATATTATTTGCGTCACTGAAACTTGACTATCAGACACAGACAGGGGTATTTACTGTAGCAGGTTGACCTATTCCACTGTCCTAGAAGTTCGGGACGAGGAAAAGTTCTTATCATATTTAAAAAAAATATATCAAAGCCTCTCTCCTCACTACTAGAGATGTAGATGGGATGGATATTCTTGACAACAGAATATGAAAACCTTATACTATGTCTACTTTATAGGCCACTAAATTCCAAACCACATAACCTATCTACAATCTAGAGAGAGTCTGTTCATCATCAGTAAAATAAAGTCCTTAATTCTTCTGGGTGATTTTAATCTCCCATCATTTCACTAGTCACACTCAATAGCATTTCTCAATTATATAGCAGATGCAGACTACCACCAAGTGGTACAAGGGCCCACACACAATAAAGGTATCTCACTTGATTGAATATTCCTTCCCAATAATATTTGCCAACATCACTTATACTCTCCCACACACACTACAAATGCCCTGGACTGACCACTATTTAATAAAATGTAATTTGTCAGCCCAACTCCCTATAAACATTAGCAAATAACACAGCCCTATATACCAGAAAATATAAAATATTTGAAAAAGATGATTTCCTAAATGAAAGCCTACCACTTATTGATATCCCACTACCTGATCTTGATACGCTAATATTAAACTGGACACCACAACCTCAAATGCTGCCATCTCTCCTAACCCACACCAAAGAACAAAACAAAAATGCTCTAAAAACTGGTATTCACATGAGCTTGGAAACAAACAAGATTTGAGAAGAATTGAGCGAACTTGGAGAGCTACTAAAGCAACATATGACAAAACTATTTACATGACAGCATTGAAAAAGTACAAAGATGCTATTAATACAAGAAAGAAAGCCTATCATACAGAGATTCTCACTAAATCACTTAATTGTTCGTGTGAACTATCTGAGATTGTGAAATCATTCGCTCAGAAACCTAATGCAGAGGTTAATATCCACTCCATAAATCCAGAGGCTCTTGCAACACATTACATGAACAAATTGAAATGTCCATCCTCCGAGAGAAAATTTTACTGTGAGTCAGACCCTATCTCCTCTGTGGCATGGCAAACCTTCCATCTGTTTGAAATAATATCCTGAGGTGTTTAAGATTGAAGATAAAGCGTAGTTACTCATCTGTAATAGGTGATCTCCGGGAACAGCAGGAATTTCGTCTTCATATATGGGTATCGTCGGTACCGACGGAGCCTGCGCAGGAACGCTCCCCAGCGTCCAATAGGAACGCTTTTGGGAGCATACCTCAGCACATGCGCGCTGCCTTCCCGCCTTTCCAACTGTCCCTCTTCAGTTAAGTTTGTAGCTGAGTGAAAGGACAGAGGGAGAGAGATAGACAACTCCTAGGGGAGGTAGGTGGGTTGTGAAGACTAAATTCCTGCTGCTCCCGGAGATCACCTGTTACAGGTGAGTAACTACGCTATCTCCAGGAACAAGCAGGAATGTAGTCTTCACATATGGGGACTCCCTAGCTGAAGATGCCAGGGAGAGACCCCAGAAGTTGTGTGTCCCTGTGAAAGGGCTCCACATCCCCCAGGAAGCTGCCACCTATAGTAAGGTGGGCCATGCTTCCTCCCATGGATCTCTGGCATCCCACCAGGGTTGGTGGGTAGGAGTTGAATTAGGTCTGAAAGAGATTATGAAGAACAGTTTGGCCAAAGAAGGCATCCCGACGGGAGGCTTTATCTAGGCAGTAGTGGGCTGTAAAGGTGTGTCATCAATAGACACAGAGAGTGAAGGTTAGCCATAGAGGCTGCCATGGCTCTCACATTGTGAGCTGTGACATGGCCTTGAAGAGGAAGACTCTTACTCTCATAAGCAAAGGATATGCATTGTGCAATCCATTTGGATAGAGTTCTCTTGGAGACTGAAAGTCCCAAATGACTAGAATCAAAAGCAGTAAAAAGTTGAGAAGACTTTCTATGTTGCTGTGTTCTTTTTAGGTAAAACGCTGAGGCTCTTTTACAATCCAAAGTATGAAGGTTCCTTTCTGCATTAGAGGCATGAGGCCTTGGAAAGAATACAGGAAGATAAAGCATTGTTACTCACCTGTAACAAGTGATGTCCAGGAACAGCAGGAATTTAGTCTTCACATATGTGTATCGTCGGTACCGACAGAGCCTGCGCGGGAACGCTCCCCAGCGTCCAATTAGAAAGCTTTTGGGAGCATCCCACAGCGCCTGCGTGCTGCCTTCCCGCCTTTCCCAACTGCCTCTCTCCAGTTCTTCGTTTTCCGTGGAGCCAGCAGGTCGTCGTTCCTGTCACCGCAGAAAATGTTTCCATTCTCCTTTTTTGTGGTCGCGTTTGCCTTCCTCGATGCTATACCGGTACTACCGGTTCTTTCTTTCTTTAAAAAACATAATAATTAGATAGATAGATAGATAGATAGATAGATAGATAGATAGATAGATAGATAGATAGATAGATAGATAGATAGATAGATAAAGTTTTAATATAATATATAAGGATATCCTTTACCTGTTGGGAAAGGTTGAGGTCCTGAAGGTCTAAGCTTTCAGCAACCAGGCCCTGAGATGCAGGGACTGGGGATTCGGGTGCCATAGCAGCCCGTTCTCTTGGGAGAGGAGATCTGGAGCATAGCCTAACTCCAGAGGTGCAGCTTGAAAGATATGTAGAAACAGGGGATACCACATTTGGCGTGGCCACCGTGGCGCTATGAGGATCATATGACCTCTGTCTCTCTGAAGCTTGAAGAGTGTTTTGGGGATGAAGGGAATGGGTGAGAAGGCATAGAGGAAGTCGTGACCCCAGTGAAGAAGGGAGGCATCCTTTGTCTGGCAATTTTGAGCCAGAATCCTGGAACAGAACTGGGGATGTTTGACATTCAGTGGACTTGCAAATAGGTCTATGTCTGGGGTTCCCCAGATCTGAAATATCTTGGCCACCTGGTCTAGGTGGAGAGACTATTCGTGAGGCAGCAGTACTCGGCTGAGTTTGTCTGCCCAAATGTTTTGAATGCCTGGAAGATATACCACGAGAAGGTGAATTTGATGCTCTCTAGTGAGGGCCCATAGTTGTAAAGCTTTGTTGCATAATGACAGAGAGCCTGTTCCCCCCTGCTTGTTCACGTAGACTAGGACTGTCTTGTAGCTGAGCTGGGCATGGAATACTCGAAGAGCTAGATAGATTGCTCTGAGTTCCAGGAGGTTTATGTGAAGACAAGCCTCCTGTGAGTCCAGGTACCTTGGGTAGAGAGATGATGCAGGTGTGCTCCCCATCCCACCTGTGATGCATCTGTTGTTAGGGTGGCCTGGAATAGGGGTTGCTGGAAAGGAGACACCACTAGAAGATTTTCCAGTGACTGCCACCATTGTAGCAACAAGATCAGTCGTTGTGAGTTTGATATCTTGTCCGACAGACGTCCTGTGGCCTGTGTTCACTGTGTGGATAGGGTTCACTGGGCTGCTCGCATATGAAGGCGAGCATAGGGAATCACATGAACTGTGGATGGCATATGTCCCAATAGTTGTAGTAGTTCTCGAGCAGTTAGGTAGGACTTCACCGCTGCTTGAGAAGCTAGTTGCATTATACGAAGACAGCGGGGTTGTGGAAGAAAAGCCCTTGACTGTCTGGTATCTAGACGAGTTCCTATGAACTCTAGGGACTGAGACGGAGCAAGTTGGGATTTTGGGAGGTTTATGACCAATTCCAAGTATTGAAGGATTTGCATTGTGCGAGACAGTGCAGAGCTGGCTTCTGGAACCGTGGGGGCTCGAATGAGCCAATCGTCCAAGTAAGGGAAGACGAATATCCCCAGGGTTCGCAGAAATGCAGCTACTACTGCCATGCATTTCGTGAACACTCTTGGTGCCGAAGCCAGACCAAAGGGAAGAACTCTGTATTGGAAATGTTTTCCCTTGAAAAGGAATTGCAAGAATTTCCTGTGATCTGGATGGATCAGAATGTGAGTATATGCATCCTTAAGATCTAGAGAACAAAGCCAATCCTGACTTTGAAGATATGGCAGAAGAGTTCCTAGAGAAATAATTTTGAACTTTTCTCGGAACAGATATTTGTTCAATTCTCTGAGGTCTAGAATGGGTCTGTGTCCTTCTGTTTTCTTTGGAATAAGAAAACAGGAGGAGTAGAACCCTGCACCCTGTTGAAGAATGGGCACCTCCTCTATTGCTCCTTGAGCAAGGAGTGTTGAGACCTCTTGATCCAATAGATTGCCTGTAGAGGTTTGGGAATTTAACTGTCTTACGATTGTAGGAGGGGGCATACTGTGAAAATGAAACTTGTACCCCTCTCCCACAATGGACAGAGTCCAGTTTTCTGCTGTTATTTGGTGCCATCTGTTGGCAAAATGACACAACCTGCCTGGAATGTTTAGGGGTTCTGGACCTTTCAGAGGCAGGAAGGCTAAGTTCTTTATGAAGGAGTCAAAGCCCTTGAGGGGGCTGGGCCTGTGGAGCTGGTTGAGCTCTAAGGCCTTTTGGCTTCTTTTGTCTGGATTGTTGTTGTTGACCCTTCTGGGCAACTTGATCCTGAGCTTGCCCTTGCTGGGTATAGGACGGATAAAACGTCCTCTTTTTGCTGAAAAAGGGTTTTTTATAGGGTGTCTTTTTGGCTGGAGTGGTTGTAGATTTTGACAATCTATCTAAAGTGATATTGTCAGCATCTATCTCATTAGCCTTCTCCTGCCAATTCTTGACAAAGAGGTTTTCTCCTGTGCAAGGGATGTTTCCCAATTTATCCTGTACCCAAATCTCCAAGTCTGATGCCTGAAGCCAGGCAATCCGACGTGCACCAATGGCAATAGCAGAGGTTCTGCTGAATCATTCAAAGCAGTCAAACGCTGCACGGTTTACAAACTTGGAGACATCTTGAGAAAGCTTGACAAGAGTAAGAAAGTCCCATCGTTTGTCTTCAGGGAGAAGGAGGCTCATAAGCTCCAAATCTCCTGTGACCTCTTTGAGGAACATTCCCATATATAAAATATATATGAGCTGATCCTAGCTGAAAGCATGGAAGCCTGAAAAGTTTGACGCCCAAAAGCATCAAGAGTCCTGCATTCACGACCTGGAGGATTGGATGCATGTCTCTTTGCACTTTTCATCCTATGCATGGCTGACTCCACTACCACTGAATGGTGTGGCAGCTGAGTCTTTTGAAAACCAGGACATGGTGGAACTCGATACATGGTATTGAGTCTCCTAGAATGAGGAGATGTGGTCAAAGGTGTCTCCCACATTCTGAGCATCAAATCAAAGAATTTCATGAATGGGCAGAGTGGCTGCCTCCTTGGGAGCCTTAGGGTATTGGAGAATTTCCAATTCCTTTGCTCTAGGTTCTTTTTCAGGAGCTACCGTGATTGAAAGGCCTTGGGCCACATCACAAATAAAATCCTGAAAAGACATGTCTTCCGGAAGAGACATTCTGCATTGGGGAGAAGAGGAGTCTTCCGGGAGAAACACTCTGCTACCGGCAGAAGTATCAGAGTCATCGGAATCAGAGGATTCGAAATATCTCCGATCCCGATGTTCATGCAAAGCACGGTCTCGGTATCAATCGAAGTCGATACCGAATTGGTCCGGTACCGATCTGTCAATGCCAGAAAAAGTCAGCATGGGAAGGATTCCCACCGGGGCCGGTACCGTCGGTGCTGGTACCGGTATATGAACCGGTGCTGGTACTGGCATCGGTACCCGTTGAACCACCGGTGTCAACGGTACCGCAGCTGTAAGGAGAGCTGCAAGACTGCGTTCGATAGCGAGGAATCTCTGGTCTATCGATGCTGCCGATGCCTGGGTATCGGTACCGGTAGAAGTGGCTGGAACCCCTGAACATGGCACCAGTAGTCCTGCTGAGGTCGAAGCCTCAAGAACATCCTGGAACCCTGTTGATGCTTTGGAGGCCGAAGCCTCCCGCCGGGGCTGTTTTACCGGTGTAGTTTCCTCAAGGGCAATGCCAATGGCTTCTCGATGCTTTGAAGGAGAGCTACCCTTGCAGGACAGGCTCTTATGTTACTTGAGATCCATGGGAGGAAGATGAGGCTCTTGAAGACATTGATGCAATGGACCTGGTATCTGAAGAAAAGAGGGTACTGAGCTTTGCAGCTCGGTTCTGTCTTCCTCTTTTAGTCATCCCTATACAGGAGGAACACTCAGATGGAGAATGGTCAGGGCCTAAACATTTTAGACACCAATCATGGGTGTCAGTGACGGAGATGGTACCGCCACATTTAGTACATTTTTTAAAACCACCAGCTGTTTTTTCCATCTTTTGGGAAAAATGGGGCCTGATGCCCAAAATGGCGCCTAGCACCAAAAGAAAAAGTTTCTGAAGAGAAACAATTATATAGATAGATAGATAGATAGATAGATTTTATTTTTTTTTTAGAAAAGAAGAAGGAAAGAACCAGCGGTACTGGTAGGTGTCATGCAGAGGCAGGCGTGACCACAAGAAAACAAGTTTAAAGAAGAAATTTTCTGTGGTGACAGAGTATGTGTCCTGCAGGCTCCGCGGAAAACGAAGAACTGAAGAGGGACAGTTGGAAAGGAGGGAAGGCAGCACGCGTGTGCTGAGAGATGCTCCCAAAAGCGTTCCTATTGGACGCTGGGGAGCGTTCCCGCACAGGCTCTGTCGGTACCGACGATACACATATGTGAAGACTACATTCCTGCTTGTTCCTGGAGATATACTACTACCTATATTCTAGACCCTTGTCCAGTGGCTGAAAACTACTAGTAAGGAACTTTCACCATTCATCCTTAGAATAGTTCACCAGTCATTGAAACACGGTATCATGCCCTCCACCCTTAAACATGCTATGATCCGGCCCATATTAAAAAATACCTCTTTGGATAAGGATAATCCCAACTAATACAGACCTATTTCAAGCGTCCTGTTCCTGGCCAAAGTGATTGAAAAAAATTGTTCAAACCCAACTCCAGGATCATATAGATCTGAATTCCCCTCTAGACAATCAGCAATATGGATTTAGACTGTTTCATAGTGTAGAAACTACTACTAGCCCTCTTTGACAGGTTGATTCAAGGAACAGATAATCCTAGACAAGCTTTTATCCTTGTATTCCCGGATCATGTAGTATCATAACTTACTCCTGTAGAGACTACACCAAACAGGAATACAAGGTGTAGTACTACAATGGTTTGTTCCATTCATACCTTACTTATCGCACTCAGCAAATTAATCTCTGACAGCAAACTTCCAGACCCTATAAACAAGAGCAGGGAATTCCCCAAGGCTCTGCCCTCTCTTTAATATATACCTTCAACCAATATGTAATATCTTCCAAAAATTCAATGTAAAATATCATATCGATGCGGATGATATTATGCTATATCAGCTTACATCATGCCTTAGTGAAATAGAAAACTGGCTACAAACTCATAACCTAAAGATAAACTATATCAAAACTGAGGCATTATACATCACAAGAAACCAAAACTTTACCCCCCCCCCTCAAAAAAATCCATCTTCAACATGTCGATCTGGAAGTACAAAACAAGGTGAAATACCTGGGTATGACATTAGATCGCACTCAGCATGAATACCCACATTAAACTGATAATAAGGACCATCTTCTATAAACTAAGAATGATCCAACAATTGTGACCTTTACTCTATATCCATGACTTTAGATCTGTTTTTCAAGCCATGATCACACCACACTTTGATTTTTGCAATAGCATATTTCAAGGACTTCCACAGCAGACACTCAAACAACTCCAGATGGCTCAAAATGTAGCTGCCTGTATTATCTACAAAACTCCAGCTTCGGATCACACCACCCCCTTACTATGCAATCTACATTGGCTACCAGTATTAAGCCGCATTAAATACAAATCTCTCATGATAACATTTAAGCTATGTACTAAGAAATACTGCCCCATCTTACCTCACATCTCTGATTAGCATTCCTTCTGAAGATAGAAGAAGTTGTACCCAAAATAACATAATAGTCCTTTCCGAATCCACAAAGCTAACCTTTCCACCAATAATAGGGCTCTCTCTTATTTCGCCCCTATCTTCTGAAATTCACTCTCAGAGAGACTAAAAACCATCAATGATCTAGAAATATTTTGAAAGGAAATTAAAACCCATTCTCTGAACATTTACAGACCAGCACAAAATATATCCAACATAGCTATGAAATATTCTGTTAAGCCCCACATGTATTTATTTATTTATTTCATGGTCTTATATATGGTTTATGATTTAGGCACTTGATATATCGCCCTTTACTATGCGCATCAGAGCGGTATACATACCACCTTATCTGGCAATCAAGGTGGTTTACAATGAATAGAACTTGAACGTTATATCTAACATGGTTAACTTTGTACAATATAACAGTGCATATGTACATATAATACTGAATATTGAACAACAGAAATTAACTATTTACAGTGTAACTGGCATGAAGGCATAGGAGTTAGGTGGTAATTTTGATGGACATCAGTGATTGTTGATGGACTATAAGTGGTGTACATCAGTGATCAACTGATTACAGGGTAGATGGGCAGTTGCGATGAAGGGAATTTGAGTCATGATCAGAGAATATTTACTCCTCACCACCTAAGGCTCTTAACATCATAGGAAATCTACAATGCACTATTAATATTTTGCACACCTCTATATATACACTAACAGTAATATATATATATATATATATATATATATATATATATATATATATATATATATATATATATATAGGCTGTAATAGAATACCTGTAACTATTGTAAATATCGGCAATGTAAATATGTTATGAGCAGTTCAAATTACAGGCTTAATACCTGTATATTGTAAATGTTATGAGCAGTTCAAATTACAGGCTTAATACCTGTATATTGTAAATATGTTATGACCAGTTCAATTACTATACCTATTCTTAAAGTTCAATGTATCAATGTTCAATGTTGTTAATTGTAAACTGCCCTTGATCTCTGGAAGGGGTGGTATAGAAAAGTAATCAAATAAATAAAGAGTTTCCTATACTGGCCTTGATGCAGCAACCACTGCATAGGATGCTGTGCTAAGCTCCAGTGCACAACATTGTGCTGAAAGTAATTTTTACTTCCAATATAGTAAATTAATGGCATGCAAATTATTGCTACATTAAAAAATGTGCAAGGTCAAAAGACAGCCAGCCACACGATGGTGGAATGGCTGCACTGAGAGTAAACATTTCCTTTCCTGTCAGTGCATGAATGGGCATTAGCTCAGGCACTGACAGGAAGGGAGATTTAAAAAATTAACAAAAAAAAAGGCTAATCTCCCAACTACCTTCCCCCACCCAAGTTCCCGAAAACATTCTCTTTCTGTCACTAACCCCGTTCTGTGTACCTCCAACTTTGGGAGAAGCAGGAGTGATGTCCATGTTACCATCTTGAAAAATGGTTAGTGTCTGACCCTGCGGGGTGCACTACTAGAGCATAGTGCTGTGTGTTGCATCAGTCCCAGAATGCAAACCAAGCCCTAAAGGAGGAGAAGGCGGGAAATGGATTCTCCCAACCTCCTACTCTTCACCTCAAGCAGCTGTTATAAGTTGGCGCGCTCAGATTTAGATAACTTTCATCAAGGCCTCCTACATGTTATTTTAAATGACCTTTTGATAATATTGTTATTGTATATAGCCATCACAACATACATCAGAACTCGACAATAGTATGACACTACTGGTACATACTACCAAACTACTATAATCACACTTCATTAAACTGTACTGTATAATACATTATAATCGACACTAAGAAGAACTTCTGTCATCCTAAGTACAGTCACGTGAAGTCGGGCACCCATTCCTCCCCCCTTCCCTCAGCACAGACACTCACGGTTCGCCACCTGCAATAAGCAGAGGCGGCAGCGGAATCCTCCCCGAGGCAGCGATTCAACGTCAGCCTCGGGCTCTGGTTCCGGCTCCATCTTCCTCCGGCGTAATCACCACTCAAACGTGTCCGACACATTCCCCCACCGGAAACGGCCAAAGCAAAACTACAGCTATCAGCGCAGCGACCTCTGGGAGGGAAACGTAGGAGTCAAAAACTCGGGCGCAATGTCTCACCACGTCGACAGCGCGTAGCCAATAATAGCTTCCCAAACCCAGCGTATGGAAGCGAAACTCAATGAACAGGCGTCATAGCAACGGATGGGGAAGGGGGGAGAGCCGTGCACAGCCTTGACAGAAACAAAGAAAGAGGGGGAGACGAGACAGTGACAGCGGAGCCTAGAGTGTGGGGGAGGGGAGAAACCAACAGAAAGGAACGTCAGGAAGAGTCCTGAGTGGGGGGGAGGACTCCCCCCCGCCCCCACCATGGCCCTGTACCTGCTGGCCCAGCGGGCCCATGCCCGTCGCCGGCGCCGTGTGCCGCAGGAGCGGGTCTTTAAAACACGCATTCAGTTCCTCAATATGCCCGAGGAGGTGGTGCTGCAGCGGTACCAGCTGAACCCTGAAATGATCCGCGACTTGTGCCATATCCTAGAACGGGACCTGCAGCCTTCCACCGGCCGCAGCCACGCTCTCCCCGTCTATGTCAAAGTGACGGCCGCCCTCAACTTCTACACGTCGGGCACCTTCCAGACGCCAGCAGGTGACGCGGCGGGCATCAGTCAGGCCAGCATGTCGCGCTGCGTGGCACAAGTGACGGCCGCGCTCGTCCGCCGGGCTAACATCTATATCTGCTTCCCCTTCGGCGCCCAGCAGCGAGAGCACACACGCCAGGAGTTCCTAGCTGTCGCCGGCTTTCCGCACGTGCTGGGCACCGTGGGTTGCACCCACGTGGCGCTGAAGCCCCCCTCTGACCACGAGAACCTGTACCGCAACCGGCAGCGCTATCATTCCATGAACATGCAACTTGTGTGCAACGCCGGAGGCATGATCACCCACGTGGTAGCAGAATTCCCAGGCTCCATGCACGACGCCACCATCCTGAACCAGTCCAGCCTGAAGCATATCTTTGAGAGCTGCCAGGAGGAGAAGAGCTGGCTGCTGGGTGAGTGGACAGACCAGGAGCCCGACTATCACAGACTGCCCCACTTTTGCACAGAGGCTCTTTGAAGCTGACTCCGACATAGATAGAAACAACTTCCTATGTATTGATCTTAGTACAGACTGCAACAGCCTTCTCCCCTAGAGCCAGACCCGAACACCGACTGACTTGTCTATGCTGCATGCCAGCAGACCGAGACAACCCCACACTTAAAATTGGGATCTCCTTGCTCTGACACTAGCACAGACAAAGGGTTGGGGACCGTCCCCTGTAGCTGACAACAGCGATGAGTAGTGTTGGGCAAGATTAGCAGTTCTCTCCGGATCTGGTGATTCCAATGCTAAGGGTGTCAAAGAACAGGATGTGATAACCTCTTGTGTCTGAGTTTTTTACAATCTTATTTCCTACCTTAGGAGACAAAGCCTACAGCCTGAAGACATGGCTGATGACCCCCATCGAGAATCCACAAACACCAGCTGAGCACCGCTATAATCATGTGCATCGCAGCACACATGCCATCATCATACAGACGATTGCAGCATTGAAAGCTCGCTTCCGGTGCCTGAGCCGGTCAGGCGGGGTACTACAATACAGCCCCCTGAAAGTTTGCCATATATTTGTGGCTTGCTGCGTACTACACAACATTGCAGTGGCACGGGGCATTGAAGCCTGTACAGGGGGAGTTGGGGTCCAGGAACTACAGGGAGATGATGAGACTGCAAGGGAAGTAGTGACAGAGGAGGCAGAGCAGGCTCGGTTGGCCTTGGTGCAGGATTTCTTCCGCTGAGACACGACAGGTAATAATAACAAGGAATACATGGAGTCTTCTAATTATAAAAAGTGCCAACAAAAAGACTGGAGGCAAATACTCTACCCTCACCTGACCCTAGTAGCAAGGCAGGAATAGCACACCCTGGCTAGTTAAAGCACAGAACTGGCCACTCCTGCACACATGGAAACGCAGCATTCATTAAAGCAGCAAGAGCAGGGATGATTTCCACTGTACTGCCCCCACTCCCTCATACTCTTCCTCCTTCTAGAGACATCAATCCCAGCCCTGGCTCCCTTCCATTTTTCTCTCTCCACCACCAGCTCATCCATAGCCTTCTTCCTATTTCCCCTTTTTCATACCCCTTATGGAATACTCATCCCATTTCTAACAAAACTTCCCTTTACCCATGCTCTCTATCTCTTGTGCTTTCCATGTTCTTGTTCTTACTGAAACCTGGCTCTTCCCAGACAACACTGCTTCAGTTGCTGCCCTCTCTCATGGTAGCTTCCATTTCTCCCACACTCCTTGTGCCAATGGCCACAGTGGTGGTGGTGACTTTCTACTTTCTCCTTCTTGCCAATTTCAACCCCTCCTACCTCAGTCACATTCCTTTCCCTCCTTTGAAGTCCACACCATCTTCATCAATCCTTCCTCTCTGGAGCGCTATCAATTGACCCCCTAACAAGCCCACTTGTCTTCCCCACTGATTTTTACTCTCCTTATTCCTGGCTTCTTCCACCCCATCCCTTATTCTTGGTGACTTCAAGTTTCATACTGATAACTCTTCTGACCCCTACGCATCTAAGCTCCTTTCCCTTACCTCCTCTTTCAACCTCCAGCTTTGCTCTTCCCCCACTCAACAGTCTGGTCACTGCCTTGACCTCATTTTTTATTTTAATTATTTACCTTCACATTTCCGCACCTCAGTTCTTCCTTTATCTGACCACCACCTCTTAAGTTTTACTCTTCATTACTTCTTGCCTCAATCTCCTCCTATCGTTTTAGGAATAGTCATGCTATTGACCCACTGACTCTATCTACTGCTGTCTCTTCTTTCTTCCACTATGTCCTCTAAGTCATAAGAACAGATATGCCATACTGGGTAAGACCAAGGTCCATCAAGCCCAGTATGCTGTTTCCAACAGTGGCTAATCTAGGTCACAAGGACCTAGCAATTTCCCCAAAAGACACAGGTTACACAATGCTTGTTTTGGGGTAAGCAGTGGATATTCTGAGTCCACTTTAATAAGGGTTTATGGACCTTTTCTCCAGGAACTTGTCCAAACCTTTTTTAAACCCAGCTACACGAACAGCTTTTACTACATCCTCCGGTAGCAAATTCCAGAGTTTGATTACACGTTGAGTGAAAAAATATTTTCTCTTATTAGTCTTAAATAGGTTACCCTGTAGCTTCATTGCATGCCCCCTTGTCTTTCTATATTTTGATGGCGTAAATAATCGATCTACATTTAACCATTCCACTCCGTTAATTAATTTATAGACCTCTGACATGTCTACCCCTCAGCCGTCTCTTTTCCAGGTTGAAGAGCCCTAACCTTTTTAGCCTCTCTTTTTAGGGGTATCCTTCCATCCCCTTTACGATTTTGATGGCTCTTCCCTGTACATTTTCTAATAACACTAAATCCTTTTTAAGATACGGTGACCAAAATTGCACATAATATTCTCCTTTCCTTTCCTTATGATACCTAGCATTCTCTTGGCCGCCACCGAAGATTAGGCAGAGGGTTTTAACATGGTATCCACGATGATGCCTAAATCTTTTTCCTGGGTGGTGGTTCCTAATGTGGAACTTGCACCGTGGAACCATAGTTCGGGTTTTTCTTTCCTAGGTCAATAACTTTGCACTTGTCCACATTAAATTTCATCTGCCATTTGGATGCCGTGTCTTCCAATTTATCAAGATCCTCTTGCAATTTTCCACAATCCTTATGGGTTTTAACAACTTTGAATAGTTTTGTCTCATCTGCACAATTGCTAACCTTACTCATTATTTATAAATGATCTAGAAATGGGAATATGTTAAAAAGCCACAGACGCAGCACAGATCCCTGGGGTACTTCACTATTCACCTTTCTCCAATGGGAAAATTGGCCCTTTAGCCCTATCCCCTGGTTTCTATCTTTCAACCAGTTCCTGATCCACAACAGTACACTGCCTCCTTTCCCATGACTTATTAATTTTGCCAAGTCTCTGATGAGGGACCTTGTCAAAGGCTTTGTGAAAGTCCACATATACTGTATCAACCGACTCACCTTTTGTCTACCTGTTTATTCACACCTTCAAAAAAACATAACAGATTAGTAAAACAAGACCTGCCTTGGCTAAAGCCACGTTGGCTGTCTCCAATTAAGCCATGATTATATACATGTTTAGTAATTTTATTCTTTAAGATGGTTTCCACCATTTTTCCCGGTACTGACATCAAGCTCACCGGTCTGTAGTTTCCCGGATCACCCCTGGAACCCTTTTTAAAAACTGGCATTACATTGGCCATCCTCCAATATTTGGGTATTACAGATTATTTTAATGATAGTTCACATATTACTAATAGTAGGTCTGCAATCTCATATTTCAGTTCTTTCAACACCCTTAGATGTATACCATCCAGTCCAGGTGATTTGCTACTCTTCAGTTTATCAAATAGCTGTAATATATCTTCCTGGTGTATCAATATTTCTTTCAGTTCTTCTGCAGCATCTCCTTTAAATACCATTTCAGTCAGAGGTAACATTCCTCCATCTTCCTCAGTAAAGACCGAAGCAAAGAATTCATTCAGTCTCGCCACTATGGCCTTTTACCCCTCTATCATCTAATGGTCCAACTGACTTTCTCACAGGCTTTTTTGCTACAAATGTACTTGAAAAAGTCTTTATTATATCTTTGCTTCCACAGCAAGCTTCTTCTCAAAATCTCTTTGCCTGCCTTGCATCTAACTTGCCATTGCTTGTGTTGTTTCCAGTTTTCATCATTTGGCTCCTTTTTCCATTTCCTGAAAGGTGCTTTTTTGGCAACAGCCGCCTCTCTGACCTCACCTTTAAACCATGCTGGCAGATTTTTGGACTTCCTTCCAGTTTTCTTAAAGTGTGGAAAACAGCTGGTCTGGGCTTCCAAGATAGTATTTCTAAACAACACCCAAGCTTGATTAACCTTTGCAACTGCTCCTTTTAGTTTTTTTCTTAACTATTTTCCTCATTTTATCATAGTCTCCCTTTTAAAAGTTAAAAGGCAGTACTGTGGATTTCCTTACCGTCTTTCCTTCATTAAATCAAACGCGATCATGCTATGATCACTATTGCCAAGTAGCCACAACACCCGTATCTCTTGCACCAGATCTTGTGTTCCACTATGGACTAGGTCCAAAATGGTTTCCCCTCTGGTCAGATTTATGAACTAGCTGCTCCAAAAGCAGTCATTTATTTCATCTAGAAACTCTATCACCGTAGCATGTCCTGCTGTTGATGAGGTCACAGTTTCCTATATCATTTCTCTACTCTGGATACTCTTACTCTGCCCTTAGCACATCCTGTGAGCAATGTTCCCTCTAATTTTCTGTAGGCTGTGTGCGCATAAAATATCAGTGGTGCAGCTTTTGAAGAAAGGTTAAATGTTTGTGCGCCACATAACAACACTCGGAGTTATATACTTTAAAATATGACTACACGTCAGAAAACAGTATGTACACCACATTGATTGCACTAGAAAATATTGTAGAACTTGTGAAAACCGTAAATACACAACTTTTAAATTTTAAGAAGTCTGTGTTGTTTTCTATCAGAATCATAATTTTTGTGCGCTCTGTTGTAAAGTATGTGCGCTCGCTCGGCGAGGTGTGTGCACGCGCACAGCTTAGAGGGAACAGTGCCTGTGAGGCACACTTCACCTCCATGCTGGCTGTCTTCAACTGTCCCCTACCTGCACTTGGTTCAAATCCCGCTCCCTTTCCGACTTTCTTTATTTCAAGTTCATGCTTACATCTTTCCAGTCCACCATTGCTCTCACTAAGCAAAACTATTTTATCCAGCTAACTGTCTTGCGGGGATGGAAGTCCAGGTTTCAGTGATATCACTCCTATGCCTCTTTTCGCCTCTAATCCCCGCCATCTCTTCTCTACTCTCATTTCCCTTCTTAAGGCACCGCAGCCTCCAATTTCTCTTTCTCTCTGCCCAAACCCTAGCTGCCTTTTTCCACAACAAAGTCCATAAGATTACTCAATTCATTACATAAGAACATAAGATATGCCATACTGGGTCAGACCAAGGTCCATCAAGCCCAGTATTCTGTTTCCAACAGTGGCCAATCTAGGTCATATGTACCTAACAGTTTCCCCAAGAGACACAAGTTCCACAATGCTTGTACTGGGTCAAGCATTGATATCTTCGGTCACTTCTTAATAATGGTTTATGCACTTTTCCTCCAGGAACTTGTCCAAACCTTTTTTAAACCCAGCTACACTAACAGCCTTTACTACATCCTCCGGTAACAAATTCCAGAGTTTGATTACATGTTGAGTGAACAAATATTTTCTTTTATTAGTCTTAAATAGTTTACCCTCTAGCTTCATTGCATGTCCCCTAGTCTTTCTATATTCTGATAATGTAAACAATCGATTTACGTTTACCCGTTCCACTCCGTTCATTAATTTATAGACTTCTATCATATCTCCCCTCAGCTGTCTCTTTTCCAGGTTAAAGAGCCCTAACCTTTTTAGCCTTTCTTCATAGGAGTATCCTTCCATCCCCTTTACCATTTTGGTGGCTCTTCTCTGAACCTTTTCTAAAATCGCTATATCCTTTTTAAGATACGGCGACCAGAATTGCACACAATATTCAAGGTGCGGTCTCACCATGGAACGATATAGAGGCATTATAATATCTTTTGTTTTATTTTCCATTCCTTTCCTTATCATACCTAGCATTGTATTTGCTCTCTTGGCCGCCGCTGCACACTGGGCCGAGGGTTTTAACATGGTATCCACAATGACGCCTAAATCTTTTTCTTGGGTGGTGGTTCCTAATGTGGAACCTTGCATCGTGTAACCATAGTTTGGGTTGTTCTTCCCTAGGTGCATAACCTTGCACTTGTCCACCTTAAATTTCATCTGCCATTTTGATGCCCAGTCTTCCAATTTATCAAGATCCTCTTGGGTTTTAACAACTTTAAATAGTTTTGTGTCATCTGCAAATTTGATAACCTCACTCGTTATTCCACTTTCCAGGTCATTTATGAATATGTCAAAAAGCAGCGGACCCAGCACAGATCCCTGGGGTACACCACTATTCACCTTTCTCCAGTGGGAAAATTGGCCATTTAGCCCTACCCTCTGCTTTCTATCTTTTAACCAGTTCCTGATCCACAATAGTACACTGCCTCCTATCCCATGACTCTTTAGTTTTGCCAAAAGTCTCTGATGAGGGACCTTGTCAAAGGCTTTCTGAAAGTCCAGATACACAATATCAACCGACTCACCTTTGTCCACCTGTTTATTCACTCCTTCAAAAAAACATAACAGATTAGTAAGACAAGATCTTCCTTGTCTAAAGCCATGTTGGCTGTCTCCCATTAGGTTGTGACTATCTACATGCTGAGTAATTTTATTCTTTATGATGGTTTCTACCATTTTTCCTGGTACTGACGTCAGGCTCACCGGTCTGTAGTTTCCCGGATCACCCCTGGAACCCTTTTTAAAAATTGGTGTTACATTGGCGATCCTCCAATCTTCAGGTATTACAGATGATTTTAATGATAGTTCACAGATTACTGATAGCAGGTCTGCAATCTCATATTTCAGTTCTTTCAACACCCTTGGATGTATACCATCCGGCCCAGGTGATGTGCTACTCTTCAGTTTATCTAATAGTTGTAAGACATCTTCCCGATGTATCGATATTTCCTTCAATTCTTCCGCACCTTTAAATACCACTTCAGTCATGGGTAACATCCCTACATCTTCCTCAGTAAAGACCGAAGCAAAGAATTCATTCAGTCTCTCCGCTATCGCCTTGTCGCCTCTTAGTGCTTCTTTAACCCCTTTATCATCTAATGGACCAACTGACTCTCTCGCAGGATTTTTGCTACGAATGTACTTGAATAGGTCTTTTTTTCACGTTTTTGCTTCCGCAGCAAGCTTCTTCTCAAATTCTCTCTTTGCCTGCCTTATCAATGCCTTGCATTTGACTTGCCAGTTCTTGTGCTGTTTCCAGGTTTTGTCGTTTGGCTCTTTTTTCCATTTCCTGAAAGATGCTTTTTTTTGGCAACAGCCTCTCTGACCTCACCTTTAAACCATGCTGGCAGTTCTTTGGACTTCCTTCCACTTTTCTTAAAGCGTGGAATACAGCTGGTCTGGGCTTCCAAGATAGTATTTTTCAACACCACCCAAGCTTGATGTACGTCTTTAACCTTTGCAACTGCTCCTTTTAGTTTTTTCTTAACTGTTTTCCTCATTTTATCATAGTCTCCCTTTCGAAAGTTAAAAGGTAGTACTGTGGATTTCCTTACTATCCCTCCTCCACTAATTAAATCAAAGGCGATCATGCTATGATCACTATTGCCAAGTGGCCCCAACACCCTTATCTCTTGCACTAGTTCTGGTGTTCCACCAAGGACTAGGTCTAATATGGATTCCCCTCTGGTTGGTTCATGAACCAGCTGCTCCAAGAAGCAGTCATTTATTTCATCTAGGAACTTTATCTCCCTAGCATGTCCTGACGTGACACTGTCCCAGTCGATACCGGGGTAATTGAAATCACCCATTATTATTACTGCGCTGTAACTTTTGTTAGCTTCCTTGATTTCTTTGAGCATTTCATCATCCATTTGGTCATTCTGGCCAGGTGCTCGATAGTGCACCCCCACTGCCATTGCCTTCCCCCTTTTATATGGAATTTCAATCCATATAGATTCTACAGCAGATTTTGTTTCCTGCAAAACCTTAATCCTTTCTGAGTGAATGCCCTCTCTAACATAGAGCGCAACCCCTCCACCAATTTGATCAGCTCTATCATTACGATATAGTTTGTACCCAGGTATCACAGTGTCCCACTGGTTGTCCTCCTTCCACCATGTCTCTGATATTCCAATCATATCTAACCTTTCATTTAGTGCTATATATTCTAACTCTCCCATCTTATTCTTTAGACTTCTAGCATTTGCATACAAGCATTTTAGAAAATGTATTTTATTCATGTTAATTTGGCTATTGTTAGACATGGGTAAATTGGGATCTTTAAACTCTGTCTGCTCCATACTCGAGGGCATATGGGCTACTTTACTCTTTTGCGGAACCTCTCTGCTTTTGGTAGTATCCTTCAAGGATACATTCTTCCAAACCATCTGCTCTTGGGCGACTGTCGGCTTTCCCCTAATATCTAGTTTAAAAGCTTCTCTATCTCCTTTTTAAAGGTTAATGCCAGCAGCCTGGTTCCATCCCGGTTAAGGTGAAGCCCATCCCTTCGGAAGAGCCCCTCCTTTCCCCAGAATGTTCCCCAGTTCCCAACAAATCCAAAACCCTCATCTCTGCACCATTGTCTCATCCATGCATTGAGACTCCGGAGCTCTGCCTGCCTTTTGGGTCCTGCGCGTGGAACGGGAAGCATTTCGGAGAATGCTACCATGGAAGTTCTGGATTTCAACTTCCTACCTAAAAGCCTAAATTTTGCCTCCAGAACTTCCCTACCACATTTTCCTATGTCATTGGTACCGACATGTACCAAGACAGCAGACTCCTCCCCAGCACTATCTAAGACCTTATCTAGGTGGCGCGTGAGGTCCGCTACCTTCGCACCAGGCAGGCATGTTACCAGGCGATCCTCACGTCCACCAGCCACCCAGCTATCTACAATCTACATGCCTAATGATCGAATCACCAACTATAACGGCTGTCCTAACCCTTCCCTCATGGGCACATTGCCCTGGAGAAACTTCCTCGGTGCGAGAGGGTTTTACATCACCTGGAGGACAGATCCTAGTTACAGGATCACTTCCTGCCACACCAGGGTGATGCTCTCCTGTCACGTGACCTCTCTCCTCCATGGCAACAGGGGTGCTGCCAGACTGGAGGTGGGACGTCAGGACTATATCCCTGTAGGTCTCGTCTATGTACCTCTCTGTCTATCTTATGTTTTCCAAGTCTGCTACTTTAGCCTCTAGAGAACGGACTTGTTCCCTGAGAGCAAAGAGCTCCTTGCACCTAGTGCACACGTAAGACCTCTCACCAACTGGGAGAAAATCATACATGTGACACTCAATGCAAAAGACTGGAAAGCCCCCATCCCACTGCTGGACTGCTGTCTGCATCTTAGTTTTAAGTTTGTGTCTAGATCTTTAAGTTCTTACTTACTAGGGGTTGCTATGGGTATTTATACCAATAAAACTGTACCTAATACGTTTAATATACCTTGTTCACCTGAAGCTTAATTAATCTCAGGTCCTTAAAGTATGACTAATTTGGGAATGAGCTTCACCTGAAAGCACCTCCTGTCTTTTAAGATGTGTAAGTACCTATAAAGCTATGATTATCCCAGGGGTGGGTGGGAAATAACACTTATTAAAAGAGGGCTGTTACACAGTACCCTGTCTTGTGCTGCTGAGGTAAGATAAATTCTGATTTGATTTAAATTATAGCTCTTAGCTGTTGCTAGGCTCTAACATCTTATGAAATTTAAACTACAAGCTCTCTGCTGGGTTCTAAATTTAACCAGAAAGCACAGTTACTTACCTGTAACAGGTGATCTCTGGGAACAGCAGGAATAGTCCTCACATATGGGTACGTCGGTACCGACGGAGCCTGCACGGGAAAGCTCCCCAGCTTCCCAAAAGGAAAGCTTTTGGGGCTTTCCACAGCGCATGCGCGCTGCCTTTCCGCCTTCCTGACCAACTCTCCTCAGTTCGAGTTTAAAGCTGAGACAATAGAGAGAGGAAAGGAAGAGAAAGAGATACAACTCCTAGGGGAGGTGGGTGGGTTGTGAGGACTATTCCTGCTGTTCCCAGACATCACCTGTTACAGGTAAGTAACTGTGCTATCTCCAGGAACAAGCAGGAATGAGTCCTCACATATGGGGACTCCCTAGCTGAGATGCCTGGGAGATCCCCTCCGTAGATATTTCATCTTCCGATGGATCTCAGGCATCCATTAAGGGAAGGTGGGCAGGAGTTGTTTAAGAATGGAACAGGTGTTTGAGGACAGCCTGACCAAATAAGGCATCCCGGCGGGAGTCCTTATCCAAGCAGTAATGGGCTGTGAAGGTATGAACCGAGGCCCAGGTGGCTGCTCGACAGATCTGATCTATGGATACAGAGTGAAGATGAGCCATAGAGGTGGCCATGGCTCTCACATTGTGAGCTGTGACATGGCCCTCCAGAGAAATGTTTTTACTCTGGTAAGCAAACGAAATACACTGAGCAATCCAATTGGAAAGTGTTCGCTTGGAGACTGGAAGTCCCAAATGAAAAGGATCGAAAGCAACAAAAAGTTGGGAAGACTTTCGATGTGGCTGAGTCCTATGGAGGTAAAAGGCAAGAGCTCTTTTACAATCTAGAGTATGAAGGTTCCGCTCTGCACTGGATGCATGAGGAGCTGGAAAGAAGACAGGTAGGTATACTTCTTGATTAAGATGAAAAGGTGAAACCACTTTAGGCATAAAGTGTGGATTTGTCCTAAGGACTACCTTATCATGATGGAACCTTGTATAGGGTGGATTCGCCACTAAGGCTTGCAGCTCACTGATGCGACGAGCTGAAGTGACTGCAATGAGGAAAATAACCTTCCAGGAAAGAAATTTCAAGGAGGTAGTGGCTAAGGGTTCAAAAGGTGGCTTCATAAGCTGACCAAGAACCAAGTTTAAGTCCCATGCCACCGGAGGAGGCCTAATGGGAGGTTTAGTTAAAGTTAGGCCTCTCATGAATCTTGCAATAAGAGGATGAGAGGAAATAGATTGTCCATTGAGAGGCTTGAGGGATGCTGCAATAGCACTCAAATGGATCCTTACTGAATTCATTTTAAGGCCTGCATTGGAGAGATGCAAGAGATATTCCAATAGAGAATTGATAGGAAGAGCAAAAGGATCAAGATCCTTTTGAGCACACCAAATGGAAAATCTCTTCCATTTAAAAGCATAAGAACGCCTTGTGGAAGGTTTTCTGGAAGCATGGAGGATATCTTTCACTTGTTGAGAAACATTTAAGTCTTGAAGGTCTAGGCCTTCAGTAACCATGCTCTGAGGTGGAGGGACTTGGGGTTTGGGTGCCACAAAGTCCCCTCCTCCTGAGACAGAAGGTCTGGAGCAGCTCCCAGGTCTAGGGAGGGACCCTGGGAGAGATGCAGAAGTAGAGGGAACCACACTTGGCGTGGCCAGCGTGGAGCTATGAGGATCATAGATCCGTGATCCCTCTGCAGTTTGAACAGAGTCTTGGGAATCAAAGGAATGGGTGGAACGGCATATAGGAGGCCCTGACCCCAATGAAGGAGGAAGGCATCCCTGGCCTGAACCCCCTGACACGGAGTTCTGGAACAGAACCGGGGAAGTTTGGCATTCCACGGACTTGCAAAGAGGTCTATGTCCGGGGTTCCCCATTTCTGAAAGATTCTGAGTACCTGATCCATGTGCAGGGACCACTCGTGTGGAAGCAGAACTCGGCTGAGTCTGTCTGCCCAAGAGTTTTGAATTCCTGGGAGATATACTGCCAGGAGATGGATTTGATGCTCTCTGGCGAAGGCCCACAGTCTGAGAGCTTCGTTGCAAAGCGACAGAGAGCCAGTCCCTCCTTGTTTGTTTATGTAGAACATGGCTACTTGATTGTCGGTATGAACAAGCACTGTCATGTTGTAGAGGAGGGTATGAAAGACCTTGAGAGCAAGAAAAATTGCTCGAAGCTCCAGAAGGTTGATATGAAGGGCAGTCTCCTGCGGAGACCAAAGGCCTTGAGTGGAGAGGTCTTGAAGATGAGCTCCCCAGCCTGTCTGGGAGGCATCTGTAGTGAGGGTTGCCTGGGGTGGTAGCGGTTGGAAGGGGGACCCCAGCAACAGGTTTTGAATGGACATCCACCACTGGAGAGACCGAAAGAGACGTTTGGAGGTTTCTATTTGGTCGGAGAGAGCTCCTGATACTTGGGTCCACTGAGTGGACAGAGTCCATTGAGCTGCTCTCATATGCAGACGAGCATAAGGCACCACATGAACTGTGGAGGCCATGTGGCCTAGCAATTGTAACATCTCTCGGGCAGTCAAGTGAGTTCTGGACTGAATCTGAGGCCAGGTGCACTAGCCGGTGGCAACGTGCCTGGGGAAGATAGGCCCTTGCTGTGGTGGTATCTAACCAGGCCCCTATGAATTCTAGGGATTGAGTAGGGGTGAGTTGAGACTTTGGCAGATTGATGACAAATCCCAGATACTGCAGAATGCAGATGGCGTGGTCCAGGGAAGTCTGAGCCTGAGACTGAGATGGAGCTCGGATGAGCCAGTCGTCTAGGTATGGGAAGACAAAGATTCCTTGAGTGCGTAGAAATGCAGCCACTACTGACATGCATTTTGTGAACACTCTTGGAGCAGAGGCTAGATCGAAGGGGAGTACTCTGTATTGGAAATGTTTTCCCTGGAACAGAAATCGAAGGAATTTTCTGTGGGATGGGTGGATGAGTATATGTGTGTACGCATCCTTTAGGTCTAGAGAACAAAGCCAGTCCTGACTCTGAAGGTAAGGAAGGAGAATACCCAGAGAGAGCATTTTGAATTTTTTCTTGTACAGGAATTTGTTTAATTCTCTCAGATCTAGGATGGGTCTGTGTCCTCTTGTTTTCTTTGGTATCAGAAAATAGGGGGAGTAGAACCCTGAGCCCTGTTGGAGGAGGGGAACCTGTTCTATTGCCCCTTGGGCAAGCAGGGTATTCACCTCCTGATCCAACAGGTGTAGGAGAGATGGGGGAGAGACGAAATGTCTCACCCTGGGATAGATAGGAAGGCTGGAAAAATGCAGTTTGTATCCCTCTCTGATGATAGAGAGGGTCCACTGCTCTGATGTAATCTGTTCCCATCTGGGAGCAAAATGAGTCAGCCTTCCTGGAATGGTGAGAGGCTCTGGTTGCTGCAGAGCCAGAAAGGGTATGTTCTCTAGAAGTAAGTCAAAAACCCTGAGGGGGTTAGGACTGTTGAAGCGTAGCAGCTCCTGCAGGCTTTGTTCTGACCTGTTTAGTCTGCTGTCGCTTAGGAACAAAGCAAGCTTGAGCAGATGACTGGCCAGCATTGGAACCAAATCTAGGCTTTTTGTAGAAAGACTTCTTAAAAGACTTCTTTTTGGCAGGGAGTGAAGTAGACTTAGAGAGTCTATCCAAAGCAGCATTCTCTGCATCCATTTGAATGGCTTTGACTTGCCACTCTTTGCCAAAGAGATTTTCACCTGTACAAGGTAAATTGCCTAGGCCATCTTGCACCCAGGATTCCAGGTCAGAGGCCTGGAGCCAAGCAATTCGACGAGCAGCTATGGCTATGCCAGATGCTCTACTAGCACCCTCAAAAGAGTCAAAGGCAGCCCTATTGGAGAACTTTGACACATCTTGGATATGCTTTAACAGAAGCAGGAACTCCTCTTTTCTATCCTCTGGAATAAAGGGGAGAAAATCTTGTACTTTAAGAGCAAGCTCCTTTAGAAACATGCCCATAAAGAGGCTGTAGGAGTTGATTCTGGCAATAAGCATACTAGCCTGAAAGATTTTCCTGCCAAAAGCATCCAAAGTTCTACATTCTCTTCCTGGAGGGGTAGAAGAGTGCCTTTTGGTACTCTTAATCTTTTTCATAGCAGACTTCACCACAATAGAATGGTGAGGAAGCTGGGTTTTTTGAAAACCAGGAGAAGGAGGGACCCGATACATGGTATCCAACCGACGAGAATGTGGAGATAGTGTAAGAGGAGCCTCCCATAAATCCATCATATGTTCTTGGAGAATATTATGAATGGGTAAGGTGACTGCCTCTTTGGGAACCTTAGAGTATCCTAAAATGTCTAATTTTTGAGCTCTAGGTTCCTTTTCAGAGGATACTGTAATGGAAAGTCCCTTGGCAACTTCCAAGATGAAGTCCTGAAAGGACAAGTCCTCTGGAGGAGACATTCTTCTCTTTGGGGAAGAAGGCTCCTCAGGAAGAATAAGGGATGCTTCATCAGAATCATCTGAGGTATCGGCATCCTCAGAAGACTCGAAGTATCGCCTACTTGCTTCCAGAGATTGATACGGGTACCGACCGGTATCGACCTCGGGCGTAACGGGAGCCGGGTCGGTACCGAGAATATCGCGGGAAGCAAAAACCGGTACCGGCCTTCTACTGGAAGTAGATGCTCTGGGTACCGGTATCGGTTGTGGTACCGGAACCGGGGTCGGAACCGACGGTTGCAGTACCGAGGGCGTCGCAGCATTAATAAAAGCCATTATGGCCTGCTGCATGGATTGTACCGTAGTACCCATTGACGCCACAACTGCCTGGATGTCGGTACCGGTTTGAGACGGTACCCCAGAGAGCAGTCTAACAGGTGATCGGTCGAGGCCGTGCCATCGATGTCAACCTGTAACCCCATAGGAGGAGCTTTGGAAGCCGGAGCTTCCCGCCGGGGTTGTTTGGCTGGGGCAGGGTCTTCAGGGTCGAACCCAAGGGCCTCTCTCTGCTTTGAGGGAGATTTGCCCCTTGAAGACTTGCCCGAGGAATGTTTGGTTACCTGAGATCCATCCGGAGATGAAGACCTGGATGATGCTGATGCTGGATTATCTGTGGAAAACGGCACATGAAATTTAGCTGCTCGGTTCTGTAAGCCCCGTTTGGACATCAGAGAGCAGGATGGACAATCCGGAACTGAATGGTCAGGGCCCAAACATTTAAGACACCACTCATGGGTGTCTGTGACTGAAATAGTACCAGAGCACTTGGTGCATTTTTTAAAACCAGAAGATGGTTTCTCCATGAGGGAGAATTTGTAAAAGCCAGTAGGCCTTACAAAAAGAAATACACCAAGTGTGGAAAAAGAAAAATTTTTTTTTTTTTAAAAAGAACAAAGAAGTAAAGACCGGCGGTACCGGTTCGGAATCGGGGAAGGCAGATACGCGGTCAGAACAACTTTTTAAAACAAGAAATTCTTCAGCGGTGACAGGAACACGACCTGCTGGCTCCGCGGAAAAAGAAGAACTGAGGAGAGTTGATCAGGAAGGCGGGAAAGGCAGCGCGCATGCGCTGTGGGAAGCCCCAAAAGCTTTCCTTTTGGGAAGCTGGGGAGCTTTCCCGCGCAGGCTCCGTCGGTACCGACGTACCCATATGTGAGGACTCATTCCTGCTTGTTCCTGGAGATAGCTCTCTTCTGTGTTTTAAAACTAAAAGTACTTTTCTGATGCTAGGCCCTGAGTGACTATTAAATGTACACTACAAGCTCTCTGCTGGGTTCCAAATGTAACCAGAAAGCTCTCTTCTGTGTGTTAAATTTAAACTAAAAGTACTTTGCTGTTACTTGGCCCTGAGTGACTATTAAATTAAAACTACAAGCTCTCTGCTGGGTATGAAATGTAACCAGAAAGTTCTCCTCTGTGTTTTAAATTCAAACTTTAATTGCTGCTACTAGGCCCTAACTGATCCAACAAAAAACAGTGGGTTCACAGATTAAGTAGCTTTAATACAAAGAATTCTTTTTAGAAAATTACCAGAAGTATATACTCACAGTTGCAGATTTCTCTCCAGAAGTAACAGTCCCCCTTTCTAGTCCTTCAAGACTAATTCTTCTCCTCCCCCTCTCCAATACCACCCTTTCATCCTTTTCTAAAATCTTTGAAGAGGAACCCTCTCTTCTTCTTTCCTCCTCTAAACTCACTACTTGTTCTTCTGATCCTATTCCCACCCATCTCCTCAACGCCATCTCCTTCTCAGTCATCCCTTCCTCACATATTCCCAACCTTTCATTCTCCACAGCTACCTTCCCTGCTGCCTTCAAGCATGCTGTGATCATTCTTCTCCTCAAAAAACCTTCACTTGACCCTACTTCTCCTTCTAATTACCTATCCATTTCCCTTCTCCCATTCATTTCCAAACTTCTTTAACGTGCATTTCGCAATCGCTGCCTTGAATGTCTCTCCTCTCATGCCCTCCAGTCTGGTTTTCGTCCCTGTTATTCTATTGAAACGGCTCTTGCCAAAGTCTCTAGTTGCTGGTTAATTCCACCAGCCTTTACTCAGTTATCATTCTTCTTGATCTTTCTGCTGCTTTTGATACTGTAGACCACCTCCTCCTCCTCAACACATGATCCTCTCTTGGTTTTAGGGGCTCTGTGCTGTCTTGGTTCTCTTATCTTTCCAACTGCTCTTTCAGTGTTTGTTGTGGTGGTTCCTCCTCTACTGCCATTCCTCTTTCAGTTGGTGTACCCCAGTGATATGTTCTAGGCCAGGGGTGGGCAATTCCGGTCCTGGAGGGCCACAGACCAGTCAGGTTTTCATGATGTCCCTAATGAATATTCATGAGATCTATTTGCATCCACTGCCTTCCATTGTATGGAAATAGGTCCATGAATATTCATTAGGGACATCATGAAAACCTGACTGGTCTGCGGCCCTCCGGGACTGGAATTGCCTACCCCTGTTCTAGGCCCTCTCCTTTTCTCTCTCTACACCCGAGTCTCTTGGTGTCCTCATCTCTTCCCAAGGCTTTCAGTATCATTTTTATGCTGATGACACTCAAATCTATCTATCTATCTATCTATCTATCTTCACCTGACACTTCTCGCTCACTCCAAGCTCAAATCTCTGCCTACTTATCTGGTATCGCTGCCTGGGTGTATCACCACCATCTGAAATTGAACATGGCTAAAACCAAACTTTTTATCTTTCCGCCTAAACCCGCCTCCCCCCTTTCTCCTGTCTCTATCACTGCTGACAATACTCTTCTTCCTCCTGTTTCCTCAGCCCGCAACGTTGGGGTCATCTTTGACTCCTCCCCGTCCTTCTCCACACATATTCAACAGATTGCTAAAACCTGTTGTTTTTTTCTCTGTAACATTAACAAAATTCACCCCTTCTCTCTGAAAACACTACTAAAACTCTTGTCCACTCTTTAGTTACCTCCCATCTTGACTACTGCAACCTCCTCCTTGCTGGTCTACCTCAGAATCATCTTCCTCCTCTTCAATCTATTCAGAACTCTGCTGTGCGACTAATCTTCTGCCAGCCCGATACAGTCATATAACCTCCTCTTCTGAATTTACTTCACTGGCTCCCCCTTCAGTTTCTGTATTCATTTCAAACTTCTCCTCCTAACCTATAAAATGCATTCACTTTACTGCCCCTCATTACCTTTCCTTTCTCCTCTCTCTCTACACCCCTCCTTGTGAACTCTGCTCCTCCTCTGGCTTTCCTCTCTCTATGCCCTTTTCTTCTACTGCCAACTCCAGACTTTAACCTTTTCACCTTGCTGCTCCTTATGCCTGGAATAAACTTCCTGCATCTTTATGTCAAGTTTCATCATTTTCCCTTTTCAAATCCATGCTTAAGGCTTACCTCTTTGAGAGCACTTTTGGATCCTAATCTCTTGTTCCCTTGTGTCTCCTCTCCCTATTGAAACCCTTTTTTCTCTTTTATTGTGCCGTCTGTCTTAATTAGATTGTAAGCTTATAAGCAGGGACTGTCTTCTATATGTGTTTGTACAGCCCTGCATATGTCTTGTAGCGCTATATAAATAATTAATAGCAGTGGATTTTCAGCCAAAACAGTAGGGTATAGACAGGCTCCAGGAGCTCACGGAATAGGTTCCATACAGCCAACCCTTCTGAGTCCAGAGAAGCATGGTGGCTGCATTCTCCATGAACATGAGTACCATACTGGGGCAGAGGCCCATGCAGCTCAGCATTCTGTCTCCTACTATGGCCAATTTAGATCAGTTGGACAAGTATCTGCAGTAATTAATACCTCCAGAACACTTGTCAAACTTCTTAAAATCCAGTTACATTACTGGCCTTGATTAGTGGAATGGAGGAGTCATCTAGTGGTTAGAGCAATGGGCTGAGAATCAGAGAAGCCAGATTTAAAATCCCACTGACACTCCTGGTGGCCTTACACAAGTTCAATTAATTCTCCATTGTATCAGGTAACAAATATTGTAAGCCCTGCAGGCACAGGAAAGTACTCATTGTAACTCACTTTGAACGGCTGCAAAAATATGAGCTAAATAAGATACTATCACACAAATTTCATAGCTTAAATATGCTATGCTCTATTTGAGAACAGTTCCAGATGAACGTGTTCCATATCCCACATATGTTTATGTATTTCTAGAACAGGCCTTGACAAATTTTCTTAGAATCTAGGAGCCAGCTTAAAAATTCGAGTTGCCTGCCAAGACCTCAGTCACAGTGGCACTCCTCTCCCCCTCCCCTCCAAAAGAAAGTATACAGCAGCACCTTCTATAAGGGTCTGATTTACTGTTTTCTCATTTTGTATGGGAAAAGAACACTTAATAAATAAGACCTTTAACATGCCATTACACAGTGCCAAAAGAAGGCAGTGACCCTTCTCCTCCTCCCCCTCCACCAACCCCACTGAGTACATTGCCAGCAGCATATTAGTGACCCTTTATAGCTACACCCAATGCGACTTCCTTTTCCATATCGTCACGCTAGACCAGTCCAGACAAATGGGTTGTGTTCCCCTAGCAGCAGATTGGTGATGACAAAGAACCAATGAAAAGCCCAGGTTTCAGTGATATCACTCCTATGCCTCTTTTCACCTCAGCCACCAGAGGTCTCTTCAGTATTTCTTTGTCTCCAGTAAATGGTGGCTAGATTTTCTTCTCTGAAGATTGAGGGGAAAAGATTGATTAAACGCTCATGAACAACCACTTTGAGGGTGACTCTCTCACTTGAGCGTGACACGGGAGGCTCCACTAGATGGTGGTCTTTTCAGTAGCCATAAGAGGGAAAATTTGTTCAGCTTCACATGCTTATCATAGTAAGAGTCTGTTCAGCAGCCAGAAATTGGAAGGATCTGGAAGAGTGCAGCAGCCTCACAAAATCTCAGCGCCCCCTCCCTCCTCCTGTATTGCCCCTGCTCTCTCCCGAAGATTGCAGAAGGCTCTCAGAGGGATCTGCCTACCAGCCAACTTAAATGCGGTGCTGCAAAGCCAGTAAAATAGTTTCAAGGAAGTAGAACTGAGCCCGGTACAGATTCTCTGCCTGCAGTTCTCAGGGGGCGAGTACCAAGGCTTGACCTCGTCATTGTCCTTGTTGGGGGCTCCAGATTCCATCTTCCTGGGACGCAATTCGGGGTGGACCGCTAGTGACCACTGGTTCTGTTTGGGGGTTTCCCACCATTTTCTGCACCCGTTAAGTGTTTTTTTACCTATTGTGCACCCTTTGAGCCATCATGGCCTTAGTGCCCGCTGGTGTGATACTTAATTCTGTGGTCCTCCAGGAAACGTTTTTTGACATGTGGCAAGCTAGGTGCCTCATCTCGGTATTCTGGACTCTGCTCTTCTTGCATGTCTGCTTCTGAGTTTTCTCTTGAGGGCCTGTTCTCCCTCTCTCAGCTGGGGGATGAGGTTAGTCTGGCCATGCTTGCCTCACGGCAGGTGGTGATGGATGGTGCTATGGATAAGGAGACATCCAACCCGCGGGAGGATCCAACACACATGTTGTTAGCCGCTTCTCGTCCTCTAGAGCAGGCATGTCCAACTTCGAACAGGTCGTGATCTACTTTTTCCAGCAAAAAGTTCCGGTGATCTACCACCATGAAAATTAAGTTTCAAATTAGATTTTAACCCAATAAAGTTGGAGGATTCCACCCCCTCCCCCATTTTTAATGAACCTTCTGTCATTTACTTGGATGTGATCAGCTATTAAGCAAAAACGAAACAGAGAGACGAAGATCCAGTAAAAACTGCGAGGGGAAATAGAAAGTACATTTTTTCTTAAAGTTTTATTGAGTAATAACTAACTTTTATTGAGTAATTTGTGTTAAATTTAGGTCGCGTATTGATCCAGGCTGATCTTGCACAATCTTTAATATTTCACTCTTGCTCATTAGTGATACGTCTGAGCCTGCATTTCATCCACCAGCTTTTTGAAGTTGGGTGAATATTGCATGAGGGCCAGTCTCAGGGAATCCTGGAGATGTTCATCTGTCATGTTGGAACATTGTGTACTCTCATTTTCAGATGGGAAAACACAGATTCACACAAATAAGTTGAACCGAAACAGGAGTGTACAGCTTCACTGCATCTTCTCAAGTTGGGAAATTTGTCTCTAGGCACTAGTTTCTAAAACGATTCTTGCTCAGCACGGGTCTTGAGAAAAATGTCATTTTTAAGGGTTAATATTTCATTCTCAAGAGATGGCTTGTTCAATGAGTAATTTTTACTGATAGCAGCTGCAGTTTCTTTAATGTCCACATCTACTTTGAATGGGTATGACAAGTACTCCACAACTGTTCCAATTTTTTGGAAGTCACAGAATCTATTTTCGAATTCCTGGATAACAAAACAGATTTCTGTCACATACTTCTCGTTCTGAAAAACAAAATTTGGATTTTGTCCCAGATGGTCCTGCGTATTAGGAAAATGATCAAAAATGTTGTTTGCAAGGTCAGTCATCATTAGCTCAAATTTGCTTTTGTAGGATGAAACTGTACTCATCTTGCCAATGCATTTGTTTTTACCTTGTAGTTCAAGGTTCATATCACTTAGTTCGCTTGTAAAGTAAGCGAGAAATTTCAGATCACATAACCACGCCTCATCTTCCAACTCTGCTTGGTCATCTCCCCTCTCCTTCAAAAAAGCACAGTTACTTACCTGTAACAGGTGATCTCTGGGAACAGCAGGAATAAGGTCTTCACATATGGGTAGGTCGGTACCAATGGAGCCTGCGCGGGAACGCTCCCCAGCGTCCAAAAAGAAAGCTTTTGGGAGCATCCCATGCGCATGTGCGCTGCCTTCCCACCCATTCACTTCCCTCTCATCAGTAGGGTTTGTAGCTGAGACCGAAGGAGGGAAGTAGACAAATTAGATAGAGAGAGAAAGAGAAACAACTCCTAGGGGAGGTGGGTGGGTTGTGAAGACTTATTTCTGCTGTTCCCAGAGATCACCTGTTACAGGTAAGTAACTGTGGTATCTCCAGGAACGAGTCTTCCCATATGGGAAACTCCCAAGCTAAGATGCCTGGAGTAGGTCCCAGCATGTTGCAAATCTAGTCGATGGGCCATGCTATCGCCCAGAAACTGAGGCATCCAAGGGATGGAGGGTAGGAGTTGAAGTTAGAAGGGTGTGCTGTGGAACAGCTTGACTAAACAAGGCATCTGAGAGGAGTCCTTGTGTAGATCAGAAATGTTAGTGAAAATTGGATTCCAATTTCTAATGTGGACCTTAGTCAAAAATATTGCGAAAGTATTTGTTGAGAGTAATGGTCTAGTGCTAGAAACCAATACATTATCCTCAAAGAAATACCTTACTGTGAAGTAGAGGAAATAAATTTCGCAATACAGGCAGAGGTCAGAAGCCTAAATGACTAGAACTAATCCCAGAAGAAAAACCTGGGAGAGTTTAATGGGGTTGGACCTTGGATGAGAAGCTAAAGCTTCTGTAGGCCAACATTTGAAGCTCTTTGTCCTTGGAGCAGAAAAAAACTCTAGGAAAAAGAGGAGATAATTCTGACCAGTTTGCAGAAAAAGGATGGGTCTTTGAGACCCCTCTATCCAAATGAAAGAGAGAAACATTTGTAGTAGGCGGTGTAGCCTCCAATTTCTTGAAGATCAGGAAGGTCTTCCCCAAGTGATGTCACCTAGGATGACTTTACATGGAGAGCTTCAGATGTAACGTAACCAGAGAGGTTACAGTAAAAGAAGGTAGTTTGTGATTACCATAGAAATTGGTTGTCCATTTAAACTTTATGGTATGCTGGAACAGCATTAATATGGACAGTAACAAATCTTTCAGAGTGAGATATGTGTATTTATATACACACACACACACATAGAAGACTCAATAACAAGAAGGGGTAAGACCTGCTTGCAAATATGGATAGAGAACCCCCTTACTGGTTATACGTGGAGAACCATGAAGAAGGTTACATGGAAACCAGTGGAATTTTCCTAGTTAGAAGGATAAGTCTAGATCTCTTTAAAATTCTAGACTTTGAATAACCAGAAAAAGGAGATCTACGTGAAGGGGTGCAGAGAAAACCTTAGTCTTAAGACGAGAAGTCTGGATCCTTCTATAACTTCAGTGTGGAGAAAAAGACACTGGGAATACCATATTTGCCCATCTATGAGGGCAATATGAGTATAATGCGTTCTTTGTTCAGCATAAGCTCCAATGAAGTATTGGGAATTAGAAGGAATGTGGTAGACAAGGACCAACTTCAGTGAAAAGAAATGCATCCCTGTTGGAGAAATTCCACTGGAGATGTGGAACATCTCAGGGAATTAAGCAATTCTTTATGCTTTCACATGATCTAAGCCCTGGTTCATTTTCCCTAAAAGGAAATTTTAAGGAAGATGGTAAAGGTAGGAAAAAAACGGTCATGTGGGAGCATGACTGGGCAAGCCTTTGAACCATCTGGAAGCTACCCACCAGGAATGACTCTGACGCTCTCTGGCAAAGGCCCATAGTTGCAGAGCTTTTTGTAGAATTGCAGAGAGCATGTTGTAAGTTGCCCAAGTGAGATCTGGTTGTTTAACTACCAGTGTGCAACCTAATCTATTCTGTGGGTGCCAAAGAATTGAAGATGGCTAAGAATAGCAGACAGGCTGGTTGCCTGCAACAATAAATTGTCCAAGTAGGTTATTGGAACCTTCCTTGGAATTATGTGTTATTAAGGCAGCAAAAAAGGATAGGTCCTACAGATTGGACAAGGACCGACAGACAGAATTAGAAGTGACTAACTCTCAATTATGGTCTGATAAGCTGTCTTAAAAGAACTATTTGAAAGATTGCAGAGGGGAGAAACCCTGTATGGAAATTACTTACTGGAGTAGGTATTGAGGACAATCCTATGGCTTAAAAGGTAAGCCCTCCAGTGAAATAATATCACTCTTAGATTGAAGATGTCAACTAAGAGGGATAGAAGTAATACAGAGTTGGGAAGATTTCCAATTTGGTAGTCCCTGAAAAGGGTAAAGCTCCCCTGCAGTCAAAGTATAAGATATCCTCGTACAGGACAACTGCCAAGGTGAAGGGCATAGCATACCTTGTAAGTAGTTGTAACTCCTCTGTTTAAATTAAAAGGAGAGGAGAAAACTGTTACCTGTGGGGCATGATTATCCTCAATAGCTCTAAGAACTGAAAGGATGGATTGCCCTTGGCAAGAGATTCATGCCTAAAGTAGAGGATTGAGGCAGTGTATTACTGATCTCTTAATAAGGATGAGAACTACTACAAATGCTTCCATAGTTAAGTAGTAGTGGTTCTGAAACTCAACAGGAAAAAAGATTTAATGAAATAAAAAAAAATTGCTGAGCCTGTTGAGACTTTGGTTTTCTTAGCCTGGTATGATGTTGCCCTTCTTTGGAAACATCTACATGATAAGTAGAAGATGAATAAAACTTTTTCCCCTTAGGGCTGGGGTCACCAACCTCCAGAGGGCCGCGGGCCGCACAGCCGACTACCGGGAGCCTCGCGGGCCGCACCCCCCTTCTCCCCGCCCCCGCGAAAAAAAACAACAAACGCAAAATTATGAAAACAATGGCTGATCACCTTTATTGAATTTAATGAGATGGCTGATGATTCATGCTAGCAGACAAACGCTTAAAGTCCGGCTTCACAGATGACACTGACAGGAGAAAGGACGCTTGCAGGTGGTCGTCGGTGAGCTGCGAGCGCGTGGATACAATGGCGGGAATCCTTGGCGGGCCGCACGTAATGTTAACTGGGGTAGAGCCTCGCGGGCCGCAAGAAGGGACCTCGTGGGCCGCATGCGGCCCGCGGGCCGCAGGTTGGTGACCCCTGCCTTAGGGGAATAAAGTTTGTTAGGAGATCTTTTAGTAGCTGGGGTAGAGGAAAGTTTTGACAATCCTCTGAAAATAACACTATCAGTGTTTAACTGCTTAGCTTGAAATAAAGCATTCTTATTAAAGAGATTTTCACCAGTACAAGGAGTATTTCCCAGCTTTTCTTGTACCCATTTGTCCAAGTCTGAAGCTTGGAGCCAGGCTATGCGTCGTGCTCCTATGGCCATAGCAGAAGTTCTGCTAATAGACTCAAAACAGTCCAGGGAAGCACGATTAAGGAATTTAGAGACATTTTGAGCATGACTGATTAATATGGAAAAATCTGCTCTTTTATGTTCTTGAAGAAAAGGGTTCAAAGACTTTAAGTTCTTTGTGACCTCTTCAAGAGATAATCCCATATAGAAAATATATGAGATAATTCTTGCTGAAAGCATGGATGCCTGGAAGCATCGACGTCCAAAGGCATCTAAAGTTCTAGACTCACGACCTGGCGGATAAGAAGAGTGCTTCTTCGTACTCTTAATACGCCTCATTGCTGATTCTACAACAATAGGATGATGAGGAAGTTGAGTCTTTTGAAAACCTGGAGAAGGTGACACTTTGTACATGGAGTCAAGTGTCTTAGAATGTGGCGATACCGTTAAAAGAGAGTTTCCCACATTCTGAAAAGTAGATCTTGTAAGATCTGATGCAAAGGAAGCACGATGACCTCCTCTGGAATACAGGGGGATTGCAGGATTTCTGAATCCCCTGGGAAGGATTCTTTACCAGGTATAGAAATGGCAAGTAATTTTGCCATATCAAGCAGAAAAGCTTGAAAAGAAATCTCCCCTGAGGGGGACCCTCTAAAATGAGGGGTAAAGGCTAGACTTGTTGAAGATTCAGCCTTGGTACCGATGGATTCATCCCAGTCATTGGGATCGGAAGACCTGAAAGGGTGGAGCATCGGATTTTCCTTAAAGTAATGTCTTCGGTACCGCCCGAGGTCGGTACCGAATAATCCATGCTAGAGATCGATTCCAGGCTCGGCATAGAAGGAAGCGAGTCTGTTGAAGTCTGTCGATACCGGTACCAAAGCCGATACCGATACTGGAAGATCGGTCTGCAGCAACTCTAGCAGTACCGAAGTAACCAAGAGCGCTAGACTGCGATCATCGGTGAGGAGTGTTTCATCCATCACTATAGCCGATGCCGGGGTGTCGGTACCGCTCGAAGCGGGCACAACCACCGAGCATGGCGCAGGTATGTTCATCGAGGTAAGAACCCCGGGAACAACCTGAAGCCCCGTTAATGCTTTGGAGCCCAAAGACTCCAGCCGGGGCTTTATTGCCAATATGTCCTCGAGGGCAAGGCCACAGCCATCTCGATACTGGGAAGGAGATCTACCACTCGAGGACTGGCTAGTCTTTACAGACTTTTGTTTGGTTACCTGATCCTGTGGAGATATTCTAGCTGGTGACATCGAGTGCGATGTGAACCGGGTATCGAGTTGTGCTCGATTCTGAAGACTTCTTCTGTTTGAGCTCCAGCAGGAACGACACTCCAGTGGGGAATGGTCAGGACCCAAACATTTTAGACACCAAGAATGGGTGTCTGAAAACATATCTGTACCGCCACACTTTGAGCATTCCTTAAGGGTAGTGGCTGGCTTTTCCATGATGGAAAGATAGAGGCCTAGTGGCCTAGAAAGTGTCAGACACTAAAAAAGGAAAATTTCTGAAGAAAAAGAAGAAATTCTTTAGAAAAAAGAAAAACACTGGTGGTACCAGTGGCGTTGAGGGAAGGCAGACGCGACCACAAAAAACTAAGAATAAAAAGAAGAATTTTCTACGGTGACAGGAATACGTCCTGCCGGCTCCGCGGAAAACTGATGAGAGGGAAGTGAATGGGCGGGAAGGCAGCGCGCATGCGCGTGGGATGCTCCCAAAAGCTTTCTTTTTGGACGCTGGGGAGCATTCCCGCGCAGGCTCCGTCGGTACCGACGTAATCATATGTGAAGACTCATTCCTGCTTGTTCCTGGAGATACTTCTTATTTCATTCAGCAAATCATGAAATCTTTGCAGAAATTTGTGCATACTTAGCCACCTTACATCTGTGTGCAAAATGATAGTAAGACTGAAAAGCTGTCTTTGAAGTGATCTTCCACGAACTGAATTTACAATTTTGAAAGTGATGTCCATGACAGTCTTTGTATTGAGTCTCTTGCTTGCGAAAACTTGCCGGTGAATGATGCAGTGGTAAGAAAGGAAATCTGGAAAGTCGTCATGCTGTCTACAGAGGGCTATGAAACCGTTAACCTCACCTGTCATTGCTCTTGCTCCATCAGTATTGATGGAAACAAGTCTATGCAATGGAAGATTACACTTTGTCACAAAAGAATGGAAAGAACTGAATATTTCCTGACCGGTATTCTCCCTTTTAAAGAAATCATTCCAAGTAGTTCTTCTTTAACACTGAAGTCTTCAAAAAACATCCGGATAAAGACTAGTAACTGGGCTATGTCTCTTATATCTGTAGATTCATCCAGTTGGAGCGAGAAAGCAACACAATTTGAAACATCCTCTAACAATTGTTCAGTTGTGTCTCCACACATCTTTTCTATTCGCCGCACAACGGTACTTCTTGACAATTGCACATCTTGAATAGCAGCTATGATCTCTTTCTTATTTTTAAATCCTTCAAAAAGATTGTCTGCTGTTTCAAGAAAACAATCTTTTACAAATTCCCCTTCAGTGAAAGGTTTGCATTTCTTTGCGATCAGGTTGCTGACCTTGAAGGATGCTATGGTTGCATTGACCGAATGTGACCTTGGCTTCGCCATCAACTGTTGCTGAGTAGCCAATTTCGATTTAAGTTCTTTGAGCTTCAGTTTACGAATTTCACTTTTGGGTGGAAAATCAGCAACAAACTTATTGCTATGCAGAGCCTTATAATGATGTTCCAGATTACCCTTTTTGGGCAAGGATACTGGGGCGTTTCAAATTAGACACCACCACCACTTGTCTTTCACCATGATGAAGAAGTAGTCCATTTCCCATTCATCATGAAAGTGGTAGGTTTTGCTCTTCTTTGGAACACTCATCTTCGTTATACTGGGGTGGCTGGATGTAAGAAGGCCAAATCTGCTAAGTTAGTATAAACACTGGCTGAATCTGGTCCAAAACTGTCACTGTCCCAAAGTATTAAAGATCAACAGGAACTGAAGACCTCTGGATGATGTGCAATACAAGGACTGGAGATGCCAAAACCACACATGCAGTTCTAAAAGTAAAAATAAGAATTCATCATACTGGCACCAATAATCAAATACCACCAAACAATCATCAAAAAAACCTCAAACACCTGTCCAGCAAACCAGATAAAATCAAATACCACCAAACAAGTTCAAATACCACCACACACGATTTAATAAATTCTGCACACAGTGTAGAATCAATGCAAAGGCAAAGCGAATAAAATTGCAGTGTAGAATCAACGCAAAGGCTAGGCAAAATAAAATTGCAGAGGCAAGCAAAAGTCACAGTGGTCTGAACCAATTCGAAGGCAAGTTGGAACAAAATTGGAAAAGTCCACCAAAATCACCAAATTCTTGACACTTTGTTGTGTCTGCCCGAAAACGTTTAATGAAAGCAAACTATAAAGCAACCAACGACCAGCACACGACACAACTAATACGGTAAGTGTATTCAGATAAAGCCCAGGCGAATGGATATCGCCTGATATATAACACACTTTTAAGGGGTGTTGGGGCGGGGGCAGGAATGGGTGATTCTGAGAGGCAGGAGACCAGGTATGACGCCGGGTCTGTGGCGTATCGTCGTGGGGCGCAGGCGGCGGCCCTCTGGGGTACCCACAAACTATTGGCACGAAAACAACAAGTGCCCCCAATATACCCACAGGCAGGGAAAAGAGACAGGCAAAGAATCAGCAGCGGCGGCAAGCCCTCGGCAGATGACCTGCCGGCACGAGCTCTCTCCTAGCGACGGGGTGAGCTGCTGGAGAGATGGAGCCAAGTGGGGCTGGCAATTTACCTGTTGGACATGCCTGCTCTAGAGGGTCTGTGGCAACTGTGCCCCCTGGTATTGGGGGGTCATTTCCGAGAGGAGAACTTCCAGACTCTGGATTGCCCTCCTTGGAATTATTTTCTTTTTTGCAGCAGGCCTGGTCCTTCTGGCATGGAAATTAGGACCCTGTGGCCTCTAGATGCAATCTCATGTGGGGCAAGCTGAGAGTGGGAGCCCTGTTTGATTGCCTTTGGCTAAGCGTCCCCGGCGAGGAGTGCCCCCTGGAGATGGGGGGAACAGCTGGGAGCTTTCTGAGATTTTGACAGTGACTTGGATTCAGATGGCTTGGTACTGGGTTCTGATGTGGATAAAGAGGTACTTTTGCCTTCAGAAGATTGTGAAGAGGCCAGCGTGATACACCTATTCTGGGAGAAGGAGCTGGCAGCACTGATTGCCAGGGTCTCATTTGCCTTGAACTTGACAGATGCTTTCAGCATGGAGCAGGAGCCAAAGTTGCACCCTCATTCAAGGGGTGCGGAAATCCGCTACTGTCTTCCCATACCCAGATGTGATCAAGGATATGATCCAGTCAGAGTGGGACTTTCCCGACTCCCCACCTAAGGGGTTATGGGTGAGTAAGAAGATCTACGCTCTCCCAGAGAAGAAGTATGTTGAGTGGTTTGGTATTCCCAAGGTGGATGCGCAGGTCACAATGGTTACCAGATGGACCATCATTCCTGTGTAAGGTGATTTGGCCTTAAAGGACTATATACTGGATTTGTTGTTGAAGAGCCAGTTTGCCGTGGCACCTGCTATTCTTCAGCTGGCAGTATATGCCAGCCTGATGTCTTGAGCTCTGCTCCAATGGATTCATTCTCTTCTGCTGGATGATACTACCCCTCTTTTTGGAGTCAGCTACAGCCTTCTTTTCTGATATCATGGTATGTTTGGCGGGAGCAATAGGAGCAAGGAGACCAGCACACCCTCTCAAACTCAGAATAGATTTTATTAATAAAACCCCAACACCAGCAGTGTTTCGGCAATTCGTGCCTTCATCAGGGGGGTATGGCTCAAAACCTCCTACACAAGCAAATAAAAAATTTTACAAGTCTATTCTGATTTTGAGAGGGTGTGCTGGTCTCCTTGCTTCTGTTGCTCCTGCTAAGTTTTACAAGGTTACTTGTTTCGTTTTGGACTCCTGGTATGTTTGGCGGCCATGGATGGTGCCCTGACGACAGAGTCATGGCACTGGATTTGGCTCAGGCACTGAGCAGCAGACTCATTTTCCAAAGTCCAGCTGGCCCAACTAGCTTTTAAAGGGAAGCTTCTGTTTGGAGTCAATTTGGAGAAGGTGGTGAAGGACCTGGGCAAGACTAAATTTTGCCGCCTTCTGGAGGACAGGAAACAGGGGATCTGTGAAGCGGGCTGGTGCCCCTTTCTCATCAGCCTCCTTCCATCCACCGAGGGCACCTGGCTGGCTGGATCCTGAGGGTCTTGGGACTTTCGTTTCTACCAACCTGGAGAACCTCTTTTTTTCCTCTGCTTCCAGGCTTCAGGCTTGTTCTCAGCACTTTCATGGAGCGTGCGGGCCCAGAGACTCAATACCCTCAGGAGGAAAACCCTCCCGGGCCATGCACTCTCCAGTTCCTCCAGTTGGAAGCAGGCTTTGCCTTTTCTTTCAGGAATGGGCCCAGGTTGCCAAGGACCGCTGGGTGCTAGATACCATTCAGTTTGTCTATGCCCTGGAATGCAAAGAGATGATTCCGGATGTCTTCATCTCCCCTTGTGGGTCTGCGATCAAAAGTGCCGCTGTGTGGACTACCTTGGACAAATTGCTTCGCTTAAAGGTGGTGGTGCCCCCCCTCTCCGCCCCAGATGAGTGGGGCGAGGGCAGATACTCCATCTATTTCATGGTGCCCAAAAAGTGTGGTTCCTTCCAGCCCATTCTGAACCTCAAGGGATTCAATGAGCACGTGTGTGTCCTGCACTTCCAGATGGAAACATTGCGCTCTGTGCACAGAGGGGAGTTTTTTGCTTTTTTGGATTTGGCCGAGGTGTATTATCATATCCCGGATCCGGGCTCTCACTATCAGTTTGCTGCCCTCCCTGTCTTCTGCCCTGAGCGTATTCTCCAGGTGGTGGCAGCTGCAGTGCCCAGGGATCTGTGTCCATCCATATCTGGACTGGCTCATCCAGGCCCGTTCCCTTTCAGAGGTGTCTTGGGTGGTGTCCTTTTTGGAAAGCCTTGGCTGTGTGATCATTCAGGGAAAGAGGCAGCTGTTGCCTTTCCAGTCCCTAGAGTTTCTGACACTCGAGTGGGCAGCATTTTCCTGCCCAAGGAGAAAGTCAAAAGACTGTTGGATTGCCTGGCGCTGTTGTGTGTGCAACAGGCTTACAGCGTCTGAGATTATCTTCACCTCCTTGGATTGATGGTGGCAACCATAGAGATGGTGTCATGGGCACATGCGACTGCAGCAGCGGTCCTTGCTGACTCAGCAGTCCCAGAGTTCTCAGAAGTTCGAGCGCAAGATCCTGCTCCTGTGAATGGTGAAGTCCAGCCTGCAGTGGTGGCAGCAGCCCTGTCATCTGAGGAAGGGCAGGTCACTGGACGATTTCTCCTGGACCCTCCTGACGACAGATGCCAGTCTCTCGGCCTGGGTAGCCCATTGACAAGACCATATGACCCAGGGCCGTTGGAACTGCAGGGAAGCAGTGTGGTCCATCTACTGCCTCAAGGCGAGGACCATCAGGTTGGCTCTTCTGCTTTACCAGCCCCAGGTCAAGGGCTGCGTGGTTCAAGTGTTTTCGGACCATGCCATGGCGATGGCTTATCTCAATTGGAAAGACAGCACTAGGAGTGCCAGGGTAGTTCTAGAGATGGCTCTCTTGTGTGTCTGGGCAGAGAACAACCTCCTAACCTGTTGGCTCAGCACTTTGCTAGGGTGGACAATGTGGAAGCGGGCTTCCTAAGCCGGCACTCTTTGGATTCTGGAGAGTGGGAATTTTATTTTATTTAACAGGATGAGTCAAGAGGCATTTCAGCTGATTCTGCACCACTGGGGTTGCCCTGAAATGGATCGTTTAGCAACCCGCTCCAATGCCAAAGTTTTCCGCTTCTTCAGTAGCCACATGGAGACAAGATGTGACCGCGTTGACGCCCTGGCCCAGCCATCACCTGCTGTATGTGTTTCCTCCATGGTCCCTGGTGGGGCATGTGATTTGGTGTATAGAATGCCATTCGAGAAGGGTTGGTCCTGGTGGTGCTAGATTGGCTGAGGAAAGCATGGTTTAGAGACCTGATGCAGTGCCTGCAGGTGCCTCCTCTGCGGTTGCCTCCGTCTCAGGGACTATTGTGGCAAAGACCAATCATCCTGGAGGATCCAGTTCCCTTCTCGCTTATGGCTGCACTCTTGAAACGAGACAGCTAGTACATAAGGGTTGTTCTCCGGCAGTGGTCCACACTTTGCTCAGAGCCCGAAAGATGTCTACTAAGCTAGCATACTTGCGGGTCTGGTGCCTCTTTGAGCAATGGTGTGGTGCTCAGCAGTTGGCTCCTGAGGTGGCCAAGGTGTCATCTCTGTTGGCTTTTCTACAGGATGGCCTGGAGAAAGGCCTTTCCCTTAGCTCCCTGAAAGTTCATGTGGCAGTTATTGCACGGCGTTATTTTGAATGCTGGATTTGCGGTTAGAATGAATGGATTAAGATACTGAAGTTAAAACAGCGAGTCTGAACATTGAAGCTGCCATTAAACATCTGGATATACACCCCTCGAGGAAACCTAGTGTTTAGTGAAACGCATAGGCGCTGAAGATTGGCGTTGGGGTTGTTGCCGTCCTTCAGATAAGCACATTTGGCTATATTCCAGAGTACTTTTGTTTATATTAGAAAAAAAAAACAGCTGATAATGGCTAGACCGATGCCGTGGTTTTGAAAACGAAGAAAAAAAAGAGTAAAAAAGAAAAAAGTGAAATCTTGAGGCAACATTAAGAGGTCATTGATGCAAAAGGGTGCACTGTGATTAGGCATGATAAGACCTATTGCATAGCCCCACTTCAGTCTGAAACCTCGTTGCCCATAAATATCGTACTCTCCGAGTTTAGTGTTGGGGCATTTTCTGTAAGTTGTTGACATGTGGCAGTTATGGCATCTGTGTCTGGTGCTCAGGGCCCTGATGTCGGCACTCTTTGAGCCATTGAAGTGTGCTACTTTGAAGGATTTGACACTCAAGACTATCTTCTTGGTCGCAATTTGTTCCGCACGGCGGATGTCCGAGCTGCAGGCTCTGTCTCGCCGAGATCCTTATCTGACTTTTTTAAAGGAGGCCGTTTTCATTCAGCCTGTGCCTTCCTTCTTGCCTAATGTGATTTCTCACTTTCATGTGAACCAAGTGGTCTGCCTGCCCTTCTTCTCTAAGGAGCAGTGTTGGTGGAAGGACAAGGGTCTTTGCCTTGTGGATTTCTGGAGTGTGCTTCTCTGGTACTTGGAGGTTACGATTCCTTTTGTAAGTCCGACCATCTTTTTGTGCTGTTTCCAGGCCCGTGCAGGGTGATGTGGCAGCTAAGTTGACTTTGGGGTGCTGGATTACGGAGGCCACTGCCTTGGCATATCTGATGCAGAACTGGCCAGTTCCAGCTGGTGTGTGTGCCCATTCTACTCGAGCACAAGCATCTTCGTGGGTGGAGCAGAGCTCGGTAGCCCCTGCAGACATTTGTCGGGCGGCAACGTGGGCATCACTTTCCACTTTTGTCAAGCATTGCCACTTGGATGTCTATGCATAGATGGACAGAGTCTTTGGCTCAAGAGTTTTGCGAGCTGCTGTGTCTTCTTCCCACCCAGGGGAGTCATAAGTTTTGGTATGTCCCACTTGTCTGGACTGGTCTAGCAGTTTGATATGGAAGGGGACATTTTACTTGCCCATTAATGTCCTTTCCCGAGTTCTGCTAGACCAATCCAGGGCTCGTCCCTGAAACTGTATTTGCTCTGTTCTTCTGCTGCAGCTGCAGTACCCTTGGGTCCGCTATGCTTTTTATACTTGGCTCTGCAGGTTCATCTTCCACTGATAGCCTTCTGTTTATGCTTTCCTGTACACAGTTCTGTACTGCTGATTACTCATTTTTGCCCATGATTGAGGTTGTGTGAGGCGTGCCATGTTTCTCTCATATGCTTTGGGACAAATACTGAAGAGACCTCTGGTAGCCGAGATGAATAGAGGCATAGAAGCGATGTCACTGAAACCTGCACTTTTTATGGATTCTCTGTCTCCATCAATCTGCTGGAAGGGGAACACAACCACTTGTCTGGTCTGGTCTGGTCTAGCAGGACTCAAAGAAAGGACCCTAACTAGTAAGTAAAAGGCAAAATTAGACTTTACCTGCTAATTGTCTTTCCTTGAGTCCCTCCAGGTCAGTCCAGTATGCATGGGTTTTCTCCGCCCACTAGCAGCTGCGGACCGACTATGGCAGAGTTCTGATATCACCTTACATGAGCTCCCTCTTCAGCTCCAAAACCCAGTCTTCCACTGACAAAGCAGACTTGCCATATTTGCATCCTTCCACAAATGCCGCACTACCAGCTCAAAGAGCCTTTGTTTGAACAAGAGGTAACAAAAGGAATACTCATTTAAACTGAGGTCACCCATGCCCAACTATGTACAGATGTACTGAGGAAAGAAGGCTAAAGGCTGAGCGCACAAAAAAGAAATATGCATAATTAACAGTCCCTCCCCAAATAAGAACAGGAAAAGGACCTTCAAAGTGTTGTATTTATGCCTACTGTACTAGAGATTCTTCCAAGTCGCATAGGACTTGCCCTGCAACTTGGAAGCTGTGCGCATACGAATTTCCAGTAAATGGGTGGGTCCTGGACTGGCCTGGAGGGACTCGAGGAAAAACAATTAGCAGGTAAGGTCTAATTTCACCTTCCTAATCGTCCCTCCAGGCCAGTCCAGTACACATAGAATGTACCAGAGCAGTGTCTAAAAAATGGTAGGGACCTGCGAGTCCGGCTTGGAGCACTGAAGCCCCGAAATGTGCATCCTGAGCGGCTTGAACATCCAGGCGATAGTGTTACGTAAAGGTATGCAGCAATGACCACACCACCTGGCAAATGTCTGCCGGAGGCCCCAGATTGCACTCTGCCCATGAGGCTGCCTGCAATCTAGTGGAATGAGCTCTTAGTCCTGCTGGTACCACCTGGCCTCGACTCGTATAAGCTATTGTGATGGTCTGCTTCACCCAATGCACTATGGAGGCCTTAGAGGCAGCCCCCAAAAAGCAAATACAACTGATCCAACTTGTGGAAGGACTGTGTATCTAAGATACCGTCAATGCCCTGTGCAGGTCCAACACATGGAGCTTGCATTCCTCTGGGGACTCGTCCTGTACAGCAAATGCCAGCACAGACACCGCCTGATTAAAGTGGAACCAAGAGATCAACTTAGGCAGGAAGAATGGCATCGGCCATAGGACCACTTTCTCTGCGGTCAAAGGCATAAAGGCTCCCTACACAACAGAGCCTGCAACTCTGAAATCCACCAAGCCGAACAAATCTCCACCAGAAAAACTATCTTCAATGTCACATCCCTGAGAGAAGCTCTCGAGAAGCTTGAAAGGCACCTCTGTCAAGGCAGACAACACTAAGTTAAGGTCCCATGGAGGTACCACTTGGCGAAAAGGAAGCCGTACCTGCATGACTGCCTTAAGAAACCAGACTACATCTGGATGGCCTCCCAGGGATGCCCCTTCACCTGCCCTCTGTAGCAAGAAAGGGCCGTCAGCTGGATTTTCAATGAATTTAGTGCCAGTCCCTTTTCGAGTCTGTGCTACAAAAACAAGAGGATATCTGGGAGAGAGGAGGTGAACGGACAAATTTCCCTCTCTGAACACCAATCCTCAAATACATGCTAGACCCTTACGTAAGCTAGAGAAGTTGAACGTTTCCTGGCTTTCAGTATGGTTGATATGACCTCCGCGGCATAACTTCTCTACCGCAAGCGTGCCCTCTCAAGAGCCAATCCATAAGTGAGAATCGATCCATCTGTGGCATCAATATGGGCCCCTGCAAGAGCAGGTTGATTTTGTCAGGTAGCCTTTAAGGCTGGTTTGATCAGCAGATGAATCAAGTCTACATACCAAAGTTTCTGTGGTCAATCTGGAGCGATGAGGATCATTGGACCGTTGTGAGCCCCAAACCATTGCAGGGCGTGCGTCTGATGAGCGTCCACGATGGAAAGACAGAGCAGCCCTTCCTCAGGTTAAGGTTGAGCCAAGGCGTCGAGACCCTCAGACATATGTTTTCTGCACCAGTTGTAAAAACAGCTCACTTTGGTGTTGGCCAGGGAGGCCATGAGGTCCATCACTGGTTCTCCCCAGCGGACCATGATGTGAAAGACCTCTGCATTCAGCTCCCATTCTCCCGGATCCAACCAGTGTCGGCTGAAGAAATCCATCTGCACATTTGTTCTTTCATGTGACATGCACAGCAGAGAGTGCCATCAGATGCTCCTCTGCCCATTCCAAGAGGGGCCAAGCCTCCTCTGCCAGGATCGCATTGCTGGTTGATGTACGCCATTATAGTCATGCTGTCCGAGCACACGCGCACTGCTTTGTGGACTATCCAGAGATAAGTACTGGAGAACGAGAAACACCACCCTCATCTCCAGCCGATTGACCGACCAAGAGCATTCCTGAAGGGACCACTGGCCCTGAGTAACCTGCAGTAGACAATGCGCTCCCCACCCATTGTGGTGTCTCCAACTGGACCCCGGCTGTAAGGCGCTTAGGCTGCATCCACCAGTCCAGACTCCTGCGCACCTCTTCTGGACATTCCAACCTCCGGGACAAAGGGTGGTGCTGAGGAGTCCATCTCTAGAGTAGTTCTGCTGTAATGTCTTATATGCGCTCAGGCTCAGGGCACTAGATCCAATGCTGCCGCCATCAAACCCAGCAACTGGAGATAGAACCATACCATAGGGGCTTTCCTGTTCAAGAACTCGTGTACTTGCCCTTGAATCATCTGTATTCTGTCCTCCGGCAGAGACATCAGCCCAGATTCCGTATTGAACAGCGCCTCCAGGTAAACAAGTCTCTGAACTGGCTGCAGCTGGCTTTTGGCTGAACTGACAACCCAACCCAGACTCTGCAGGAATTTTGCCCTGATCAACCAATTGTCCAGATAGGGATGCACCATAATTTATTTATTTAACAGGTTTTTTTTATATGGCCCTATCATTAAATTCAGGGTGGTTTACAGAAAACATGTCATCAACTAAACATTTACATAGAACAGTGTTGAACTTGGGTGAATATATGGGGTTCAAGAAGTGTGGTAAACCACAACTATTTACATTACACTAAAGCAGGGGTAGTTTATACATGGCATAATTATTTGTGGGTTGAGGGTATAATCCATGGGAGAGTTACTAAGAGTGTAACTGTAGACCGTGATAGATGTGCTTGATCAATTGGCTCCTAGAGTGGGTCCACAGTATTCCGTAAAGAGGTAGGTCTTTATAGCTTTCCTGTAGTCTGATAGGTCCTTGATGGCTCATATTATGGCGGGTAGGTCATTCAATAGTGGAGGAGCATATATGGAGAATGCTCTTTTGCAGGTTGATTGTTTGGCTTTTATCTTGCTTGCAGGGGTATCCAAGGTGGTGTTATTGGATGATGTTCTTTTGTTCTGTGGTGGTTTCCTTCATCATTGGTTGAAGGACGTGAGGAGACAAGTTGTGTATTATTCTGAAAATTGTTATTAAGGTCTTGTATTTGGATCATATGGTGACTGGGAGCCATTTTAGCTGTTGTAGTGTGGGGGTTATTATGTGGCTGTATCTTGCTGTTCCAGTAATTATTCGGTTTTGCACCAGTTGGAAAGGAAGTACTGATTTCTTGGGAAGGCCCTAGTAGATTATGTTGCAGTAGTCTAATACGGGTGTTACTATGGCTTGACATACTGTTCGGAAGTCACTGTCACCTAATAGAGGCTTGAGTTTGTGTACTGTCCTTAATTTGTGGTAGGCTGTCCTGGTTGTTCTCTTTATGTGTGGTTGGAAGTTGAGTTGTTGACCAAACATAACTCTGAGGTATTTGACTTCTTGCTTGGTTGTTAGGGTATAGTCTAGGATCTGTATTGAGTTTGGTGGGGAGAAAGAGTAGTTACTCACCTGTAACAGGTGTTCTCCAGGAGCAGCAGGAATCAGTCCTCACATATGGGTGACGTTGGCGCCGACGGAGCCCTCGTGCGGAGCATTTCCCCAGCTTTCAAAGAAAGCCTTTGGGAATGCAGCGTGCATGCGCGGTCCCCTTCCCGCCCAAGGGTGCCATCTTGTTCAGTCTGATGACATAGCTAAAGACAGCAAAAACAAACAAAATGAATCATATGACTGCAACTCCAAGGGGAGGAGGGAGGGTCATGAGGACTGATTCCGGCTGCTCCTGGAGAACACCTGTTACAGGTGAGTAACTACTCTTTCTCCAGGACTAAGCAGGAAGTCAGTCCTCACATATGGGACTCCCCAGCTACAGGCTACCAGGAACCCAAGCTGAAAAATAAGCTCCCTCTAGAGCGTCAGCATCCGTGAAAGAATCCTTTCTGAGAACGCCCCCGTACGGTACCCCAACACAAGGGCCGGAGGGTAGGAGTTGCCTAAACCTCAAAGAGATTATGGAGTACCGCCTGTCCGAAAGCACTGTCCCTAGGGGACTCCCTCTCGAGGCAGTAGTGAGCCACAAAAGTCTGGTCTGAAGACCAAGTAGCGGCCCGGCAGATGTCTGCCAACAGAACAGAGTGGAGGTGGGCTACTGACGCGGCCTTTGCCCTGACACGGTGGGCCATGACTCGATCCTGCAAGGAGAGGCCGGCTGCCCTGTATGCCCAGGCAATACAATACGCTACCCAAAGGGACAACGTACGCTTGGAGACATGCAACCCCAGTTTATTAGGGTCAAAAGATACGAAGAGCTGAGCAGCCCTTCGATGCCCCTGTGGACGGTCTATGTAAAAAGACAACGCCCTTCTACAGTCCAGGGTATGCAGGACTGTTTCAGCCCGGCTGGCATGCGGCCTGGGGAAGAATGTTGGAAGAACCACCTCCTGGTTGAGGTGGAAGGAGGAGACAACCTTCGGAAGGAACTTAGGGCGAGTCCGCAAGACCACCCTGTTCTTATAGAACCTTGTGTACGGTCTATCAGAAACCAGAGCTTGTAGTTCCCACTCACACGCCTGGCCGAGGTAAGAGCCACTAAGAACAACGTCTTCCGGGAAAGGAAGCGTAAATGATAGGTAGCCATCGACTCAAACGGCGGGCAAGTAAGTTGCTACAAGACCACATTCAAATCCCACTCAGTGGTTGGTGGACGGATCAGAGGCTTGAACAAAAGCAGGCCTCTGAGGAAGTGGGACACCAAGGGGTGGCCCGACAGAGATTGGCCCTCTACCTGTGAGTGGTGTGCTGATAGAGCACTGACGTGGGCCCGAACAGAGTTGGATTTAAGGCCTAGGTCCGAGAGGTGGAGCAGGTACTGCAGCACCACTGGAACCAGGCACGAAAAAGGATCCTCCTGGCACTGACCACACCAGGTGGAGAACCTACGCCACTTGAGGGCATAAGATTTCCGGGTGGATTGCCTCCTAGAGGCCAAAACCACCTCTTCCACTTCCTTAGGAAGAAGTAAGGGGGCTAGAACTACCCTTTCAGCAGCCTGGCCATCAGATTGAGGGATTTGAGGTTCGGGTGCGGGAGAGATCCCTGATCCTGAGACAGGAGATTGGGTTGCACCCCCAGAGGGAGTGGAGTGTCCACCGCCAACTGCAGAAGAAGTGGAAACTACGGTTGCCTCGGCCATCTGGGGGCTACCAGAATCACCGAGGCCTTGTCCTGAAGAACCTTGAACAAGGTTCTGGCCACTAGAGGCGTGGGAGGAAACGCATATAGTAGGCCTGTAGACCAAGAGATTAGAAAAGCATCTGCTGCTATTCGCAGAGGATGCGGTTGTCTGGAACAGAACCTGGGTAGCTGACGGTTCAGGGGACTCGCAAAGAGATCGAAGGTTGGAAGACCCCCATCGTAGAAAGATCCCTTGTACCACCAGAGGATTCAAACGCCATTCGTGAGGCTGTAGAATCCTGCTCAATCTGTCTGCCAGGCAAGTTTCCTGGCCAGATAGACAAACTGCCTTGAGAAACATGTTGTGTTTGATTGCCAAGGAGCACAGGGCCTGTGCCTCCTGACACAGAAGTTTGGAGCCTGTGCCCCCTTGCTTGTTCACATAGAACATTGCCACTTGATTGTCTGTCTGAACTAAGACAGACTGGTGAAGAGAGAACATGAGAAAGTCTGTAGAGCTAAGCGGATAGCTCGCAACTCCAACAGATTGATCTGCTGTGTGGACTCCCAAGGAGACCAGAGGCCCTGAGTGCAAGGCCCCTGGCAATGTGCACTCCAGCCCTGAAGGGAAGCATCGGTTGTCAGCACCTGTGTGTGAGGAGGTGCCTGAAAAGGCACCCTCTGGACCAGGTACGGAAGATGCAGCCACCACCGCAGGGAGGCTGCCAGCAGTTTGGACACCCTTATCTTGTCTTTCAAGTCGCCTGTGGCTTGCCCCCACTGAGCTCTGAGGCACCACTGAGCAGGTCGCACGTGCAGTCGGGCATTTGGAGTTACATGGACCGTAGATGCCATGTGGCCCAAGAGCTTTAGGAAGTTTCTGGCGGAGACCAGAGAACCGCTCTGGAACTGTTTGGCCAAAGCCATCAGTCTGCGGGCCCTGTTCTCGGGCAAATAAGCCTTCGCCTGGAGGGTATCCAATCTTGCCCCTATGAACTCCATGTCCTGTGAGGGGAGCAAAGTGGACTTTGCGAAGTTTACAACGAAGCCTAGATGCTGGAGAAGAGAAACAGTGCGAAGGGTGGCCTCTGGCCTCTTGTGGAGACTGACCCCTGATGAGCCAGTCATCCAGGTATGGAAAGACAAAGATGCCCTGGTTTCTAAGATAGGCCGCCGCCACCACCGCCAGGCACTTGGTGAAAACCCTGGGGAGGGAGGTGAGGCCAAATGGAAGTACTCTGTATTGAAAATGACTTCCTCCCACTACAAATCTGAGATATTGTCTGTGGTCTGAATGAATGAGGATGTGAGTATAAGCATCCTTCAGGTCTAAGGAGCATAGCCAATCTCCCTGCTGGAGGTAGGGCAGCAGTATTCCAAGGGTAAGCATCTTGAACTTTTCCCTCTCCGGGAACTTGTTGAGATTTCGCAAGTCTAGGATGGGCCTGAGGCCTCCAGTCCTTTTTGGTACCAGAAAGTACCTGGAATAGAAGCCTCGCCCTATCGGGTGGTGAGGCACTGGTTCCACCGCCCGCTCCTGTAGAAGACTTGCCAACTCCTGAAGGAGGAGGTTCCTGTGCAGAGGGAGTCTTGGAGGCTCCCCTGGAAAATAGGAGGGGGGTAACTGGTTGAAATGGAGCAAATAGCCCTTTTGGATTATGCTCAGTACCCAGGTATCCCCTGTTATGGCTGACCACCTGTGGGCGTACAGTGTCAGCCGGCCTCCTGTGCCGAGAGGAGCCAGCTGAGGAGAGGCTATGCAGTGGGAGTCAAAACCCCGCTCCCTGCTGTGCAGGAGCCGGAGCTGATGGCTTGGGGGTTTTCTGCCTACGGGGCCCATGTCCCTGCCCCTTGGCCTGCTGACCCTGATGGGGAGCTGTAGAGGCCTGAAATTGAGGGTAGGGATTTGTAGGCAGAAGTTTTCCTGAACAGCCTTGTCCTGGTGAGAGTCTCAGACTCGAGTTCTGCAGCCTTTTCAGCCATGGGTTTGCCAAAAAGGTTCTCACCTCGGCAAGGGACATCGACCAACTTGTCCTGTACCCATGGCTCAAGGTCCGATGACTGTAGCCAGGCCTGATGGCATGCACCGATGCCGGCCGCGGCTACTCGGGCCGAAGCCTCGAAGCCATCATAGGCTGCTCGAGAGATAAACTTTGAGCACTCTCGAATCCCGGAGAACAAAGCCTTAAACCTCTGCAAAGGTTCCTCGGAGAGGCCAGCTGAGAACACGGCAATCTCCTTTGCCAGGTCTCGGAGGTACATGCCCATGTACAGATGGTAAGTCTGGACACGGCAAGCCAGCATAGAGCCCCGTAAGCACTTTCTACCGAGGGCATCCAGGTTCCGGATCTCCCGGCCGGGGGGCACCGAGGAGTGCATCTTCTGACTCTTCAGACGATGCATGGCCGATTCCACAACCATGGAGTGATGCGGTAGCTGTGCCTTCTGGAACCCAGGGCTCTTATGGACTCGATAAATGGAATTGACCCGTTTACTGAGAACCGGCGCCGAGGCTGGTGCCTCCCACATGCGGAAGAGCAGCTGTTCCAGCATTGGAGGAACCGGTACAGTAAAGGCCTCCTTAGGCGGAGAGTCATACTGGATGACCTCGAGCTCCTTGGCTCGAGGCTCCTCCTCGGGATCCGTGGGGAAGGCCAAGGCTTTGGCCATGTCCCGCACAAAGTCCGAGAACCGGGTATCCTCTGGTGGGGACCGTCTCCGAGGCTCGGACTCCAGTGAGTCCGATGGGACGCACCAGGTCCGGAAAGTGTCTGGGGACTCCTCGTCCTCCGTCTCCCACTCCGACCCCTCTGAGGAGGAATCGAGCGGCTCCCGCCAGGCGGGCACCGATGCCATCTGCCCCGACGCCAAAGGCACTGGCGTCGATGACCTCAGCCCCGAGCGGGAGGCCGAGGGGGACCTCGGCCGAGGATCGACTCAAGACCGCATCGACTCAAGGATCGGCTCGGCCTCCGGGGTCGACTTGGACGTCAAGGTCCCGGTGGTCGGGGCAGATGCACCGGTCAAACCGGCGATCAGTACCCGCTGCTGCTCCATGAAGGCAGCCAAGCTGCTCTCCAAGGCCGTCAACCTGAGACTCAGCTCAGGAGACTCAGCAGCCCCCGACACGGGCCCCGACGTCGGCTCCCCCGGAGGGGAGTCTATGAGGACAACAGCACTCACATGACTCGGGGACTCCGGCTCCACTGGAGGCAACTTGGCAGGCCTCTCTGACTCAGAGGACCCGGGATGGCAGTCGGGGCTATGCGACCTGGCCCTCAAGGTCCACCGACGCCACCCTCGCGGGTTTCTTTTTCCTTCTGTGTTCCCGAGAAGGAGACCCCCTTTCAGAGGAGCCTCGACAGTGCTCGGAGTCGGACTCCCGAGATGCCGAGGCCTCTGACAAAGTCCGGGCCCGGCCGGATGCGGAGTCAGAAAAGAGTCTTTCACGCTGATGCTGATGGCTCCTCAGCGCCTTAGAGGACATATTGCCACATGGGACACAGACTACCAGGTCATGGTCGGGCCCGAGGCACCGGAGGCAGCAGTCATGTATGTCGGTGAGAGACATCAGCTTCTTACACCCATCACACTTCTTGAACCCGCTGGCAGCCATCGGGGGAAAATGTACCCCTGCAAGGTCAAAAGACCGTGCTGCCAGTGAAAAAGAGAAAAAAGCGGGCCACTAGTCACGAAGGACAAAAACCGAAAACCTAGCTCAGGCGGAAAGGGGAACCGGTGTCGAACCGGGCAAAAAAACCCACGAATCCAACGCAAGAAGAAAATCAACTTTTTACCGGGTGACAACACCACACGTCCGTCGGGCTCCACGGAAAAAAGAAGACTGAGCAAAATGGCACCCTTGGGCGGGAAGGGGACCGTGCATGCGCACTGCATTCCCAAAGGCTTTCTTTGAAAGCTGGGGAAATGCTCCGCACGAGGGCTCCGTCAGCGCTGACGTCACCCATATGTGAGGACTGACTTCCTGCTTGGTCCTGGAGAATATAGCATTCCTGGTGATGTGTAGTACTTCTGATTTTTGAAGTTTATAGAGAGGTTTGGGTCCTTCGAGCCATCCTGTCATTTCGAGGCATGTGGTGATCTGTGAAGAATCTGGGTGTTCGACATTTATGGAGGTAAATACCATTATATCATCTGCATATATCCTGTATTGTATGTTGTATTGTTTTATGATGTTGCAGAGTGGTTGTAAGTATATATTGAAAAGTAGTGCTGAGAGAGCAGAGCCCTGCGGGACACCTTGCTGTTGAAAGTCTTGATTGTTGGCTTCCAGATTTCACTTGTTGCTTTTGGCAGGAAAGGTATGATACATAGAAACATAGAAATATGAGACAGAAAAAGACCAAATGGCCTAACTAGTCTGTCCTTCCATATCAACAACTAAACAGTCCCCTTTTTTCCTTTAGAGATCCTCTGTGTTTGTCCCATGCTTTTTTGAATTCAGTTACTGTCCTCATCTCTACCACCTCCACTGGGAGACTATTCCATGTATCCACTACTCTTTCCATAAATAAATATTTCCGCATATCACTCCTGAATCTATCTCCCTTCACCCTTATCCCATGTCCCCTCGTAGCAGAACTTGCTTTCAATTGAAAGAGGCTCTCTCCCTGAACATTTATGCCACGGAGGTATTTAAACATCTCATCACTATACCATGGATCCCTATTTCTTGAAGCCTTTGTAGTAGAATATTATGGTTGACAGAGTCAAAAGCTGCAGTGAGGTCGATGAAGAATAAAACAAAGCCATTTCGTATGTTCTCCAGGACCAAGCAGGAAGTCAGTCCTCACTTATGGGTGACGTCGGCGCCGACGGAGCCCTCGCGGAGCAATTTTCCCCAGCTTTCAAAGAAAGCCTTTGGGAATTGCAGCGCGCATGCGCGGTCGTCTTCCCGCCCGAAGGTGCCATCTTAGCCAGTCTTCTTTTTTCCGCGGAGCCCTACAGACGTCCCCGTCTTGTCCCCGCGAAAAAGTTGATTTTCCTCTTTATTTTATACTTTTTTCTTTCGGTTCGACGCCGATCTTTTTCCCGCCCGGACTCGCGACGCCGGTCTCGAGTCCTCTTCCGTTTTTTCGGTTTTTTCTGACTTAGTCAGCTTTCGTTTTCGTTTTCCCTGGCAGCCCGGTCCTTTGACCTCGCAGGGGCCCTTTTTCCCCCGATGGCTGCCAGTGGCTTTAAGCGGTGTGGTCGGTGTGACCGAAATATGTCACTAACCGACACACACGACTTTTGCCTCCGCTGCCTGGGCCCGGATCATGAGGAACTGATCTGTGGGCCCTGCAGCAAACTGTCCTCGAAGGCGTTGAGAAGTCGGCGGCATCAGCGCGAGAGAATCTTCGCTGACCCCAGCCGTACCCAGACCTCGTCGGAGGCCTCCGTGTCGAAAGGCTCCAGCTCGGACCGTCGCCGGAGCTCCTCCGACCGGGGTTCTCCCTCCGGGGACCATCGTCGGAAGGAAAAACCCACGAGGGCGGCGTCGGTGGACGCTCCTGGCTCCGCGAGGGCCAGGTCGCATAGCCCCGACAGCCGCCCCGGGTCCTTGGAGAAGGAACACCTCCCGAAGCGACCTCGCCTGGAGTCGGAGATGCCTGCCCGGGTAAGTCCTGTAGTCCTTCTGGACTCGCCTCCGCGACAGCCGACGTCGGGCCCGACGCCGTCGGGGCCCGAGTCGGGGGCTGCTGGGTCACCTGAGCTCGGACTCAGGTTGACGGCCTTGGAGAGCAGACTGTCTGCCTTCATGGACCAGCAGCGGGCACTGCTCGCTGGCTTCGCTGGCGTCGCTGCCCCGACCGCCGGGACGTCGACGTCCAAGTCGACCCCGGAGACCGAGCCGATCCTCGAGTCGGAGTCGGTCTGGGAGTCTGAGGAGGAAGAGTCACCTGATTCTTTCCGGACTCGGTGTGTCCCATCGGACTCTCCGGAGTCCGAGTCTCGGAAGCAGTCCCCCCCGGAGGATGCCCGGTTCTCGGACTTCGTTAGGGATATGGCCAAGGCTTTGGCCTTCCCTGCGGATCCCGAGGAGGAGCCTCGAGCCGAAGAGCTCGACGCCCTCCAGTATGACTCTCCCGCGAGGGAACACTTTACTGTGCCGGTTCCTCCTATGCTGGAACGACTACTCTTCCGCATGTGGGAGAGTCCGGCCTCCTCGCCGGTCCTGAGCAAGCGGGTCGATTCTATCTATCGAGTCCGCAAGAGCCCTGGCTTTCAAAAGGCACAGCTGCCACACCATTCCATGGTAGTGGAATCGGCCATGCATCGTCTTAAGAGCCAGAAGATGCACTCCTCGGTGCCTCCTGGAAGGGAGGCCCGTAACCTGGATGGCCTTGGCAAGAAGTGCTTCCAGGGCTCTATGCTCGCCTGTCGTGTCCAGACTTACCAGCTATACATGGGCATGTATCTCAGGGATCTGGCTAAAGAGCTAGCCGGATTCTCCGCTGGTCTCTCCGAGGAGCCCTTGCGGAGGTTCCGAGCCTTGTCCACGGGTATTCGGGAATGCTCAAAGTTCATGTCCCGAGCAGCCTATGATGGCTTTGAAGCCTCGGCTCGAGTAGCCGCAGCCGGCATCGGTGCCCGCCGACAGGCTTGGCTTCAGTCGTCCGACCTTGAGCCCTGGGTACAGGACAAGTTGGTCGATGTCCCCTGCCGAGGCGAAAACCTCTTTGGCAAGCCCATGGCGGAAAAGGCTGCACAAATTGAGACTGAGACTCTCACCAGGACCAGGCTTTCTAGGAAGACCTCCGCCCCTTCCCAGAAAAAGAAGGGCTCGGGAAAAAAGTCCTTTTACCCGAGGAAGGCAGCTGCCTACAAACCATACCCCCATTATCAGGCCCCTGCAGCTCCCCAACAGGGCCAGCAGGCCAAGGGACGGGGTAACGGGTCCCGTAGGCAGCAAGCCCCCAAGCCTGCACCACCAGCCCCTGCTCAGCAGGGTGGGGGTTTTTGACTCGCTCAGCATAGCCTCTCCCCCCCCGCTGGTTCCCCCCGGCACCGGAGGCCGGCTGGTTCACTTCGCCCACAGGTGGTCCAGCATCACCGCAGATGCCTGGGTGCTTCAGGTCGTGCGAGAGGGCTACCTTCTCCACTTCCATCAGGTCCCTCCCTCCTATTTTCCGGGAGAGCCTCCGCGCCCCCCTCTGCACAGGGAGTTGCTCCTTCAGGAGTTAGCAGGTCTTCTGCAGGAACAGGCGGTGGAACCGGTGCCACACCACCTGAGAGGTCAAGGCTTCTATTCAAGGTATTTTCTGATACCAAAGAGAACAGGAGGCCTCAGACCCATCCTGGACTTGCGCAACCTCAACAGGTTCCTTGTGCGGGAGAAGTTCAAAATGCTTACCCTTGGAATCCTTCTGCCCTACCTCCAGCAGGGAGATTGGCTATGCTCCTTGGATCTAAAGGATGCCTACACGCACATCCTCATCCACCCAAGCCACCGCCAATACCTAAGGTTTGTGGTGGCAGGAAATCATTACCAGTACAGGGTACTGCCCTTTGGCCTGTCCTCCGCACCGCGAGTCTTCACAAAATGTCTCGTGGTCGTGGCGGCCCATCTCCGGCTTCACGGCCTCTATGTCTTTCCGTACCTCGACGACTGGCTCATCAGAGCAGCGTCCGCTCAGGAGGTCACCAACGCCACGTGCCGCACGGTGACTCTGCTGCAGCACTTGGGCTTTGTCATAAACTTCGCAAAGTCCACTTTGCTCCCCTCACAGGATCTCGAGTTCATCGGCGCAAGGCTGCACACTCCTCAGGCGCGAGCGTACCTACCGCTCGACAGGGCTCAGCGGCTCATGGACCTAGCCGACCGCTTTCGCAGCCAGCCCCTGGTCTCCGCCAGGCGCTTCCTGAGACTGCTCGGCCATATGGCTTCCACCGTCCATGTGACCCCCAATGCCCGCCTGAATATGCGGTCTGCTCAATGGTGTCTCCGCCGGCAGTGGCGGCAAGCCACAGGCGGCCTAGCAGACCTTGTGCGCGTCTCCGAGCCGCTGGTCTCGTCTATCCGGTGGTGGCTCCGGCAGCCGAACCTGATATTGGGAATGCCTTTCCAGTCACCTCAGCCGACCCGGGTGCTGACCACCGATGCATCTCTCCTGGGCTGGGGAGCACATTGCCAAGAGGCTCGTACTCAGGGCCTCTGGACCAAGTGGGAGTCTGCTCAGCAGATCAACTTCCTGGAGCTCAGGGCGATCCGCCTAGCTCTCAGGGCCTTCTCCCACCTGACCTCCCAACAGTCCGTCCTTGTCCAGACGGACAATCAAGTTGCCATGTTCTACGTGAACAAGCAGGGGGGCACGGGCTCCTTCCTCCTCTGCCGGGAGGCACAGAACTCTGCTCTTGGGCCGTCAGTCACGGCATTCTCCTCAAGGCAGTTTATCTCCCGGGCCAAGAAAATTGCCTGGCGGACAAACTCAGCAGGGTCCTCCAGCCGCACGAGTGGCGTCTGGATCCCTTGATCGTTCAGAAGCTCTTCCTCAGGTGGGGCCTCCCCACGGTGGATCTCTTTGCCAGTCCTCACAACCGGCAGCTTCCTCGCTTCTGCTCTCGTCAGCCACACCCCCTTCGGGTTGCGGCGGACGCCTTTCTGATCTCATGGTCGGGGAGCCTTCTGTACGCTTTCCCTCCCATCCCGTTAGTCTCTCGGACTCTTTTCAAGGTTCTCCGAGACAAAGCCTTCATGATCCTGGTGGCCCCTCGCTGGCCCAGGCAGCCGTGGTTTCCGCTCCTGCTGCAACTGGCGGTGGAGGATCCAATCCCTCTGGGGGTACAACCGGATCTCCTCACCCAGGATCAGGGGTCCCTACTGCACCCCAACCTCCGGTCTCTCAACCTCATGGCCTGGCTGCTGAAAGGGTAGTCCTTGCTCCTCTTCTCTTGCCGGCGGAGGTGGAGGAGGTCGTCTTGGCTTCGCGACGGCCTTCTACCCGCAAATGCTACGCCCTTAAATGGCGTCGCTTTGCAATCTGGTGTTCCCAACAGTCTCAGGATCCCTTCTCCTGCCCGGTGTCGGTGATCTTACAGTACTTGCTACACCTCTCTAATCTGGGACTTAAGTCCAACTCCGTCAAAGTTCACCTCAGTGCTCTTTCAGCACATCATGTGCCGGTGGACGGCAGACCTCTCTCCAACGACCCTCTCGTAGCGAGGTTTCTCCGAGGTCTCCTTCTACTTAAACCACCTCTGCGCCCGCCAGCACCTGACTGGGACCTGAATGTGGTTTTACAGCGGATCACCTGTCCGCCTTTTGAACCTATGGCTACCTGTTCTCTCCGTTTTCTGTCCTGGAAAACGCTGTTCTTGATAGCCCTCACTTCCGCTAGGCGCGTAAGTGAATTGCAGGCCCTCGTGTCTGATCCCCCTTACACTAGGTTCTACAAGAATAGGGTAGTCCTTCGGACTCACCCGAAATTTCTGCCTAAAGTGGTCTCCCCTTTTCACATCAATCAGGAGGTGGTACTTCCAACCTTCTTTCCCAGACCACACTCCAGCCGAGCTGAAACGGTCCTCCATACCCTGGACTGTAGAAGGGCATTGAACTTCTACCTTGACCGTACGCGGGAGCACCGTAAAGCTGCTCAGCTTTTTGTGTCTTTTGACCCCAATAAATTGGGGCTCCCGGTCTCCAAGCGTACTCTGTCCATCTGGGTTGCGGACTGTATCTCTTGGGCTTATGGGGCAGCCGGACTCTCCTTAGAAAGTCGAGTCACGGCTCATTGCGTTCGGGCAAAGGCCACGTCAGTGGCTTACCTCCGCTCTGTTCCGCTGGCAGACATCTGCCGGGCCGCTACTTGGTCTTCGAGCCAGACTTTTGCGGTCCATTACTGTCTCGAGAGGGAGTCCCGTAGGGACAGTGCTTTCGGACAGGCAGTCCTCCGTAATCTCTTTGAGGTCTGAGCAACTCCTACCCTCCATCCCGGATGTGGGCTACCGGTGGGTGATAATTCAGCGAAGATTCTATCCTTCTGTGCTGCTGAGCTAGAGGGAGCTCATTTTTGTGCTTAGGGTCTCCGGTAGCCTTGAGCTTGGGAGTCCCATAAGTGAGGACTGACTTCCTGCTTGGTCCTGGAGAAAGCGTAGTTACTCACCTGTAACAGGTGTTCTCCAGGAGCAGCAGGAATCAGTCCTCACTACCCTCCCTCCTCCCCTTGGAGTTGCAATCGTCTGCTTATGTTCTTTTGCAAATTTTTATGCTGTCTTTTTTAGCTATGTCATCTGACTGGCTAAGATGGCACCTTCGGGCGGGAAGACGACCGCGCATGCGCGCTGCAATTCCCAAAGGCTTTCTTTGAAAGCTGGGGAAAATTGCTCCACGAGGGCTCCGTCGGCGCCGACGTCACCCATAAGTGAGGACTGATTCCTGCTGCTCCTGGAGAACACCTGTTACAGGTGAGTAACTACGCTTTATCAATACCCCTTATAAGTGTGTCCATAAGTGATGTAATTAGTGATTCCACACTGTGATTCTGTTTAAATCCGTATTGGTGTAGGTCTAGCAGGGCATGGTTGTCTATGTGTTTCTGTAGTTGTTGCTGGACTATTTTTTCCAATTACCTTGGTTATGAAAGGTAGGCTTGAAATTGATCAATAGGAGCTGGGGTCCTTGGTATCCAGGTTCTTGCCTTTCAGAATGGGTCTTATGGCTGCTTGTTTAAGTTTTGAGGGAAGGTATCCTTGCTTGAGCGATGAGTGGGTGATCTTTAGCAGATATGGCGTTCAATATTCTCTTGTATGTTTAATCAAACTGACTGGACATGGGTCAATGGGTGAAGTAGTTGTATTGATATTGGTTATTATAGAGTCAAGTTGCTTTTCCGAGGGGATGTGGAATGAGTCCCATGTTTTCTCATGGTTATGATGAGCATGGGGTATGCCCGGTTGGGTCAGTTTAGATGATGGCTTCTTTGTGAATTGTATCTGTAAGCAGTCTGCCAGGTTTTGTGGGGTTAAGGAGTTTGGGTCATCTGGTTCTCTTGGTTCTTTAGTTAGTTTGTTTACTGTATCAAATAGTTCTCTTGGTTTGTTAAGGGACTTTATCATCAGCTTTGTATGATACTCCTTTTTACAATTGTTTATCATGTTATGGTATATGGCTTGCATTTCGTTGTATTGTGTTAGATTGTCCTGGTCTTTGGTTCTCAGCCATTGCCTTTCTTGTTTCCTTAGTTTCTTTTGTTCACTGATTATACTTGAGAATCATGGAGCATTGTGTTTTCTTCTTCTGCCTTGGATTGTTTTGTTTGGTGCTGTTGCTGCGTTGTGGAGCATGGTGTTCCAGTTAGTGATTAAGGAGTCAAGGTCTGTTGTATCTTCCTCAAGCTCTGGCAGTACTTGTTCTAAGAATTTTTCCTAGTTGTAGGTCCTGAATCTCCTTCTTTCCTTCAGGGTTGTTTATGGTATTCTTTCCGTTACATGTGTATTACTGGAGAAGACTATATGATGGTTTGATCATGGGAATGGTGTGACTGTTAGCTGTGTTAGAAGGTTTTGGGTAATATATTGGTTGGTACAAAAATGAGATCCAGGGTTCCCCCTTTCTTGTGGGTTGGAGTATTTACCATCTGGGTCTAGTGTAGATCCTTCATTGCATCAGAGAAAGTAGCTGCATTGTGCTGTGGTAGCGATGGGAGGTTAGGGTCTTCTAGGATAAGGAGCAGTTTGTTCTGTGCAGTGTGGGCACACACTGACTCTAGGATGGTTGGGAGTTCTTCATCAGAACTTGGGGCTCTGTATATGAGGTATACTGCTAGGTTCTTATTTGTGATTGTTATTATATTGCTTCCTTTTGAGTGAAAGGTGGTGGTTGTAGTGAAGTTTAGGTGTGCCTTTGCTATGATTAGGACTCCTCCAACTCTACGTGAATGGCTTGTGGAATTATGTATTGTATATGGTTGAGACACAATTTTATTTATAATAACATCCGAGTCGGAGAGCCATGGTTTCAGTGATACACATTTTATCTATATTCTGGGCTTGTATGTAGTCTAGTATTGTATGGAATTTGTTTCAGATTGAACGAGCATTGATTAGTGCACATTTGAGTAGAGTATGCTGTTGAGTCTTGGATGAGGCTGTCTTTGCATAGGTAGTGGGGGTTATTTGGATTATCCTTTGTGGTCTGTTGTGTAGATTTTGGTTTGCATGTATCTTACGAGTGTCGTATCTGCTTGTATGAATGACTGGGATCAGGTGAGCTGATGCGAGGGTAGTCGTTTTGCCAGCATTTAGGAGCATGGGTTTGAGGAGTAGAAGTGTGAAGAGTATTAAGGCGAGTAGTATCGTGCTCGTTGTGTCTGTTTCACCTCAGTGGCCCTATTCCTTATTAAAACAAAGCAAGAAGAAAGTTGCTTGCCTGGTGGGAGCTTGATGGTGGTTTGCGCTTGTGCTTATGTTTGTATTCATCTGGCAGAGGTGGTTGCTTCTATTTGGGGTAATCAATATGTATCAGAGGTTACTTACTATTCTGTGGAATTGAGGCTTTGTTTAGTCGGCTTTCTTCAGTGCTGTGTTCTCAGGCTTTGGCCTTTTGCTTGCTCTTCCAGGTAGTTTTTCTCAATTGTTGCAAGTTTTAAGGGCTGTATGCTTTGCGGAGGGTATCGTCTCCGCCTAAGGGCCATGCCAAGGGGCCCTCTAGCAAGGCCTTCAGATGCAGGCGCACCTGCAAGCATGCTGTTTTTTAAGTTTTGCTGCTTGTACTGCTGGTGTCCCGATTAGTGAAGGGAGCGGGAGGGGTTTGCAGCTCCCGCTTCCACCCCCAATGCTGAATCGGGTGCCAGTGGAGAGGCTGAGGTCCTGCAGGCGTGCTGTTTTTCAGGGTTGTATTGCTGGTGTCCTGATTGGCCGTGGTGGGAGGAGTGGGAGGGGTTTGCAGCTCCCGTTTCCACCCCTGACGCTGAATCGGGTGCCTCCTTGTGCAAGGCCACTGCTGCCGCCGCCACCACCATGATTTTCGTGAAGGTGCAGGGAGTGGTTGCAAGGTCAAAGGGCAGCACTCAGAACTGAAAATAGCCCATTGGAACTGCAAAGCACAGAAAGCACTGCTGCTTCAGTCCGATAAGGAATGTGCAAATAGGCTTCCGTGAGATCCAGAGCAGACAGAAACTTGCCCAGTTGCACAGTTAAGATCTCCATCCAGAACTGAGGCACTTGCAGGGTGCGAGTCACAAGCTTGAGATCGAGAATGGGTTGAAAAGTACCTTCCTTGGGCACCACAAAATAGATGGAGTATTGACCTAACCCACACTGGTCTTGGGGCACCAGGACTACCGCTAGCAGCTGTAATAACCGTTCCAGCATTTCCTGGACAGCTCTTTCCTTCTCCAGGGCTTTGCATGGTGAGGCAACAAAGGCATCGGACAGGGATCATGCAAACTCCAGCGCGTACCCCTCCTGTACGATCTTCAAGACCCACTGGTCAGTTGTGATAGAGGCCCAGACAGAATAAAACTGCTGTAGTCGACCACAGATTGCTATCTTTTCCACCTTGGCCATCCTCGCATCACTGGGGCTTCTTGGCGGGGATCTGCGGAGCAGAGTAGGAACCCCAACTAGAACCCCTATAGCCCTGAAAGGGCTACCCCTGACTCTGCAGCACCCAATCTGGTATGGAGCAAAACGGTAGGTTCTGAACCTCTAGAAGTCCCTATGCTGACCCTCCTGAGGGACCAATTGTGGAACCACAAAAAACAACGTGCCGCAATAATTGAGGCCATGGTCTTAGAGGATGCCTGGACCAGGTCATAGAAGGCTTCTGCTAAATAAGCTGAAGCAGACTCCAGCTTAGCACAGTCTGAAGCTGCTTACCCCTCCAGATCAGGTGGTGCTAACCCCTGAATCCAGCAGATGGATGCCCAGGAATCATAGGCCCCACAAATAGCGTCCTGCAGCGTCAAAGCACTGGTTTCAAACGCTTGTTTAGGACTCCAACTTATGATCTTGGAGATCCTTAAGCACAGCTCTGCCCTCTACTGGTATGGTGGTCTTTTTGGGCACCACCGAGATCAAGGCGTTCACCTTGGGCATTCAGAGAAGGTCCCGATCATCTTGGGGGATAGAGTACAAGCACCCCATCACTCTACTACCTCTCAGCATTGCCTCCAGAAACTCTCATTCCAAATCACTCTATGCACTGGGAAACAAACCTGGGCCCCCTTGAAGCTCTGTAGGAGGGGGTTCCTCCAGAGGCTCCTCCACCGCCACTGCCAGTGGGGACACCATATTCAGTGTCGCCAAAGAATGCTTAATTAGGGCTGAAATGTCCTCCCTGTGGAACACTCGAAAAACATGTGGCTCCTCTCCTGATGGAATCTTGCCCTCTTCCAATATCGAATCCACTGGCTCGCCCCAGAGGTCTGAGGGATTCTCCCCGAGCTCCTTAGAGGTCTGGGAAAGTGGGGAGTCCTGACCTAGCCAGGTATCAGGATCATCTCTAGCCTTTTTGATGGAAGGTGCCCCCTGCTCATGGATCTCTCTCCTGCAGGGTATCAAGTGCAGCTCCAGCTCCAACTTGCTTCAGACAGTATGCCTTATGCAAGGATAAAATAAATTCTGGGGAAAATGCAGGCTCTAGGGCTGCAGCACTGTGTTCAGCTGCTACCAGAGTCCCTGAGCACTGGATCCCCCTCATTTTTGCCTCTCTCCTTATCTGCGGGCATGTTATTGCTGCTGCGACACTGCCCCCATGCACTCTGTGCCGACCCCGAAAAGAATGCAACCACATTGGAACCCAACACTGCAGCCACAAGCCCAAATTCCATGCTGGAGCCCTGGCGCGGCTGTCTGTACTAGCACGAGAAGGCCTGAGCACACTGCCAAGAAAAAATGCATTGCTAGAGGCTGCCCTGGAAGCCACGAGTAAGGGGAGATCAGAAAGGGAGAAAGACTCCTGCCGCGCAGACTGTCCCCCTGGAACCCAGCTACTCACAAATTCAAGCCGCTGACAATTCCCCTTCGTTCTGCTCTTTTTAATCTATTTTTTTTCTGAACTTAAGCCTTTAGCAGAACAGGCACAATTGAAGCCAACACACCTTGGAGCCTGAGGAAAGTCCAGCCACCTGTAGCTAACAGACTGCTGGACTATCCTGCGGAGGGAGGGGGGGGGGGGGGAAGGGACCTGGGGCATCCAGGTAGTTTAACCCAGGAAATCCTGCAACTCTGCAAGAGCCAGGAAGCTAGGCAGGCCCTGCAGCCCTCCTCACCAACCTTGATAGTAAGATGAAGGACCCTAGCCACAATAAGCAAACTTGCTTTCTTTTTTTTTTTCTTCTTCTAAATCATCCTTTCAGTCCACTACGCAAAAGGTCTTCACCCGGCTGCTGAGTATGGGTTCTGGAACTGAAGAAGGAGCTCTTGTAAGTCAACATCAGAACTTTGTCATAGTCAGTCCCCAGCTGCTGGTGGGCAGAGAAAACCCATGGTATTGGACTGGCCTGGAGGGACGATTAGGAATGTCACCTTAAGGCTTTAAATATCATGGCCAGGTAATACGCGAAGCTCAAAAATCTCTCTCAAAGTCCTCCACAGCCATCACCCAGTTTCTCTCATGGCACCCCCCCTCCCCCCCAGCCATCACCCAGTGTCTGTCTGTCTCTCTCTTATACCCCACTTCCTTCCATCCTTTACTGGGTCTCTTCTCTCTCTCTCTCTCTCCCTTCTAGGGCTTTGGAAGCTGCCACTTGTTTCCCTTACCTTACAGCTGCTAAGAAAGCATATTTGCTCCTCCATTGCTATCTGGCTCGATGCAAGTGTGATCTGTGCTATGTACGAAGTTCAGGCTGGTCTTGTGGTTTCAATGCTTGAGAGTTGAAACTGCAAAACCAATTCAAGCTTTCTGCCCCTCACGGCCCACATTTTCACAGAGCCAGATCACAGTGGAGGCTTAAGTGTGCTTTCTTTTGTGCCAAAAGCTTCACAAAATTTGTGGCAAAGAAATCCCGGGTGCCAGGTTGCAATTTTTAAGGGTCATGGTGACTTGCCGCCAAGGATTCAGCAAACTCTGTTCTATAAACAGAATAGGACAGCACATATCTGCCCATTCTTATTTCCTTCAGTCTTACTATCCCCTTGCTGCTCTCTCAGAGATCTTGTTTGGCTCATTCTTTCTGGAATTTTGATAACTGCTTTGTCTCCTCTTCTACTGGGAGGCTTTGCCATATGTCTTTTATGTACATATTTCCTTCGCTTACTCCTAAATCTCCCCCCCCCCCCTTCACCATGACTTGTTCAGAACTTTCTTTCCATTTAAAAGCAGTCTGCTTTCCATTGGTTTATTCCTTGGATGTTCTGGAATTTCTATAAAATTTTCCCTTTCCTCCAGGGGATACATTTTTAGATCTATAAGTGTGTCCCTATATATTTTACAGGTGAGTAACTACGCTCTCTAGCCAAATTGCATCTGGTTTATATATATGTTTTTGAAGGTGCAGGCTCCAGGATTCTAAACAATATCGTCTCACCGTTTAGATAGAAGTGTCATCTCTCTTCCAAGCTGAAGAACCCTAACAGGTTTAACCCTTCTTCAGAAGAGAACAATTCCATAACCTTTATCACACAATCTGTACTTGTGAGCAAGACTGGCCACTGTCAAAAGACAGTATGCTAGGCTTGGACTTAGGCTAAACCATGCTGCATAAGACCAATGGTCTTGTTCCATATTTTATGAAATGAGGCAACCAGAACTGCAGACAGTACTCGAGATATGGTCACATAATGGATTTTACAGAGGTATGATAGACATGGGTTTTTCTTCCATTCCTTTCTACGCCTCTCAAATCCATAGCCAGGCAGGATTCTCAGACCTCATACGCCTATTGAAGTCACAAAGAAGCAAGCAGTGAGGGACTGGTCATTTTTTAAAATCTATTTTCCTTTCTCCACAGAGCTCAGAGCTGGATAGGTGTCTTCACTTCATGTCACCTCTCCCTGGACCAGAGGGAATGGATCTTCTCTTCCTAGCTGAAGATGAACTGTGATTACTCATGGGGCTAGTTTTTCCTATCTGGAGCTGGACAATTGGTCACTTGACTTTTTTCCCAGCTAGAGCTGTACACAGTGTTTGCTCACAAGGCTTTTGTTTCTGGCTGGAGTGGACAGTGCTGATGTGAATCCGTTAATCCATCTCCTTCAAAAGTTCCGACCACACATTCTTTTCTAGAATGTGCTAAAAATCTAAACTTACTTTTAATTTTACTGTTTTGGTCTCTTCCTGTGCTTCTGATGATCAAAAAGACTCAAGTATGTGGTCTTCAGGACCACTAAAGAGGAATCTGGCTGTAGCAAGTCTGGCCTACTGCGTACAGGTACTGAGATTTGCAGGAGCAGTGCTAGGGAACCCTGTTCCATTCCATTAGCCTCTTGCACAGGCATATAGGCTCTGAAAAGTGACTTTATGGCAGTTACTAGTCAGGAGGATGCATCCCCCTCACTGTGTATTGTGCAATAAGCATCCATTCTTTAGCCCATTCCAGCACTATAAATTGCAATAAAGCCTATCCCCTACAAGATCCACAGAGACACTCTAATTCCTCCCATTCCCAATCTCCTCCCAAGAGATTCAGAGAGAAAAGGTCCCCCTAGTAGCAGAAAATGGGACTTTTATTTCCTCATCACTGTAAGAACCAGTTACAGAATCAGATTCTTAAAAAAGTGGATGAAAGATTGAATGCTCATCAATTTGTGGTAGAAAAGTCTCTTATCTGGCAGCATGTCTCTTACAAGTGCACATGGGACCGACTGTGCCCTTCCCAACCTGCTCCCAGGGCAGGAGTGAACAATTCAATTTCTTGGCCGTATAAAACAATTCAAACATCATAATAAAAGAAAATATTAAAACAAAAACAAGAATGGTATAAAGCATCTATACAAACAAATACTCTGCAGAATAGAAGATGAGGGGCATCCTCCTGTCCTCCAGAAAAGTCACAGATCACAGAAAGTAAGGGGCCCCATCCCATCCCCCAACCATAGGGCACTTACTGAGCAGAGAAGGTAAGGGGTACCCTCCCATCCCTAGGGCACAAAAAGGCATCCTTTTTCCCTGGACACTCACTAAACAAGAACTTCAGCTTTCCCCTTAGCTCTACATATTTCAGAGTCTTAGCATAGTATTTCCAGGGCATGACAAACCATTCATGCAGACCTGAGCCTTAATGGGCGCCAATAAAAAGCCAGTCCCTCCACCCCTGGGTGCCAACCCTGCTCATGTGAGCACACCCTGGTAGCTCTTACTTTTTGTACCAGCCACCACTCTCCAGTTTCACTTTGTGCTATCCACAAATCCCAGCATCCCAACTAGACCAGAAGGAAGACAGCAAGAGGTATTCCCTACCCAAAGACAGTAACACTGTCCATAAAAGGATGTTCCCCACAACTGTGTCATGGGCAGCTGTCCCAAGGAATATTTAATATATTTTAGATAAATTTTCTTGAAAGCGGGGCATGGGGATGCCAGGTGAAGGCCAGAGGCTCCATAAATCATTTTAAAGCAACTTCTAACCTGAACAGCCCAGGGGTGAGGACCTGAGATGGGCAGAGGAACCCTATGGGGGTTGTTAGTAAGGGAAGGAACCCTTTGTCTGTTTTTTTTGTTTTTGCACTAACACATTTTTGCCTTCAGAAAGATAAATATTACAGTGCTGTTCTCAGTCCTCCAGCACAATGAGGTCACTCGTGCCAGCTGGGTGTGTAGGGGGCAGTGGAAGGGCCGGTCTTGTGGGTAGGGTCAAAGATTTCACCTTCAGTGGTAAGTTAGGTCTACGGGCAGCACGGCGCATCTCTACATGTGTAAGACTCTTCCGGAGGGATCTGTGGAGGAAAAGGGAGAAGGTTATACAGTAGGATCCCCAAAAAGAGGTAGGTGCCCTTCCTTGGCAGATCTCTAGGAAGGTTATAGAACATGACCCCAGACAAAGATAGAGAGGGTTACAGAGCAGGATCCTGAAAAAAAATCTGCAGAGGGTTACACTGCAAGACCCAAAGAGATCTAGAGAGAGAAAGAGATGGCTACACGGCAGGGCCCTGGAGAGATTAGGTTACAGAGCAGGGTTCCAGAAAGGCAGAGTTACGGAAAGCTCCTGGAGACATCTGCATGGAAAGGAGGGAGGGGATTACACAATAAGTTCTCATAGAGAAAGAGAGGGAGAGGGTTATAGAGCAAGGTACCACAGAAACCAGTAGAAACAAAGGGGAGCCCTATGACCCCCTTTCTCCTCACATTAGCACACACACATCCTTGTGTATCCCTGACCCTAGCGTGTTCTCAGCTTGTAATCCATGGTTTTGATATACATACAGCCCTGTAATCCCTGGCTAGGCCTCAATACCATTCTTATCAAGAGTGCTCCTCTGCTCTACATTCTCTCACCCCAAGCTATATGCTGCCCTCTTTTCCTATCTCCAGCCCTTCTTCCCTCCCCATCTGTGGTCACCTGGTATCTTTCGTAGCCACAAAGACAACAGGGTTAGGGGCATCAGCAGGGTTCAGTTTCTGGCGCTTCACGGTAGGCTGCATACTGGACCTCATCCCCGACATCAGTCTGCCATTGGCTGATAAGGGTGTGGTGGTGACAGCTCCTGATATTTGCACCTATCAGAGAGCAGTATGCAGTCAGGGGCAGGGATACAGTATAAGGGGAGAACACAGGCATGAAGAAAGGGAGAGCAAGAAAGAAAAGGAAGATGGCAGGAGAGTGTGGGAGAATAACTGGAAAGAAGAAATTGCAAATGCAGCCTGTTCCCAAGGCACGGAGAACAATGCTCCTTCTGATCCAGAAGGATAGGGGAGATAAACCTTACATTCTCACCACCACAGAAGTGGGGGGATGGAAATTCCTTATACTCTTACCCTGTCCCAAAAGGGAAGCTGGGAGAGGTTCTTTATACTCTCAATCTGCTCTGAAAGACTGGGGAGAGAAATTCTCGCACAGACATCCTGTCACTGGAGGGCAAGGGAGAGATAAGGGTCCTTACATTCTGCCCTCTTCCAGACGGGCAAGATTCACACCGGGTAGCAAAGATTTCTTATGCCCTCACCTCATCCCAGAAGGACAAGGGAGAGGTTCTTACACAGTCATCCTGTCACAGAAGGGCTGGCATAGATTCCTTACACTCTCAATTGGTCTCTTGGCCACAATTGCTGCAAGGCTGCGGTTCTGACTGATTTGGTTCCTGTTTATTGGTGTCTTGCTGCCTCTGGGGGTCTTAGGTTTCAATGGGGCCTGTGCGGCTGAGGAATGAGAAGAGGATTTTAAGAAGATCAATACCCTGTGAACAGTCTCACTGACTCCAAACAAATGATATAATTGATCCCCCCAACATGCCACCTGTAGTAAATCCCCAAAAGAACACAATTTAATAAGAAATCCAGGCCTAATTCCAGCTATAGTTGCCCCAAACCTCTTACCCAGCTCCTTCACAATTTTTGCAAGTGGTGGGCGCACAAGAGGTAAAATCTTCAGAGGTGTCTTTGCTGCTTTTGGAAGTCGAATGGAACCTGTGGAGAGAAAAGAACGAGAATCAGACACACAGGAAGAGAGGTCACCACTGCACTCAGGAGTCACTGCCCCCTCCCTCCACACACACAGACAAATTCAGCAAAAGGAATGCCTCTTTCCAGATTATCCTATTAGATCAGTCCAGACAAGTGTCCCCCTGCTAGCAGATGTGGAGACAGAGAATAAACTAGAAACTTCCAGTGACACCATCACTACTACTTGAGCTGATGCAATTAGGACATACTTCTGTATTTCTCTGTCTCCAGCAATTGGTGGATACTGGACTTCACCTTGTTTTGGAATCCTATTAGCCATCCTAAGGGGTGACGTGTCCCAGTAGAGCTTCTCAATAGACATCTTCAGAGCTTACCTGCTGGAGGTAAGTAATCCTGACTCACTGAGAGCCCAGGATTGTGCCAGATCAAGACCCTCTCTTCACACAGCCTCCAAGAGTTTCTGCTCTCCCCCCACGCCCCTCCAGAAGAGCAGTCCCCAGACAAATGCAAAAAAGATATATGAGAGAACGGAACATATGGGAGTAACTTAGAGCCCAGTATGGTCTTTGGTCCTGTGTACAGGGGTACGTGCAACTTTTTTAATTATTTGTGCCTGCTTCTTTCCCGTTTGCGTGGTCTGTCATCAGGTCCAGTGGATGTATGTGTTTTAATTTCTAAATTCCTTTTTCTTATTTATGCATGTGCCTTCCATGTGGCTGCACACATGTAAGATCTGTGCTGTCGAAGACACGTGCAAGACTGCACATGCAAAGTTATAAGTAGAGATCTACAAACAAAGTCCAGAAAATGCTGCTGCTTTAAATGGCTGGAGGTTTTTTTTTGTGACCATTGATGTAATTCCTAGTCTGTTCTGTTCTTTTAGACGTTTTGGACGTCTGCAGACAGACTTGATTCCTGTCACTGTTTTTGTGCAGGAAGATACTGAGGTCTTTTTTCCTCCTTCACTGGTGGACGGGCAGTTTTCAGTTTTTTGTGTATGTGTTTTATTTTTGGGTTTTTTAGGTTACATTGATTGGGGTTGTATCTGTTTTGCTCTATATTGTTTTTTGCCCCTTGAGAAGAATTTTGTTATATTGGCTGCTTTAAATGTGCATGAAGAAACTTGCTCAGACTGGCCAAAATACGCACATCAGCCCCTAAGAAGTGCTTCTGGTCTGTGGCAAGCGCAGAGCTAGTCTTATGGATTTCCCCCTTTGTGAAGGACCCAGGAGGATAGTTGGAGGTGGATCCTGCGAATAATGGAACTCCTCAAAATTTGGATTTGAAGTGGGGAAATATGTCATAGCAGACTCAAACATAGCACACAGTCCTGACTGATTACCTCCCCCCCACCTTCCACTGCCCCAGATATCTCTTTAGGTGAAAAGTTAGCAGCAGGTGGGGGAGAGGCCGGAATTATTCTCCCTTTTTCAGCAAGCATGGCCCTTTTGCCAGAGCAATGGGAGTCCAGTTCAAGAGGCTTACCAGTCTTTGGCACAGCCAGGGTCGTGCTCTTCAGTGAAGGGCAGCAAGGTCCCAGCCTCAACTGTGCCCAGGAAACGTCCTTGTAAGGAATAGGCTTGGGTTACTGCCAATCACAGGGTGCATGTTGTTATTCAGCATGGCTATGTCCTGGTGCGCAGAGAGCCTATTTTCGAATGCCCTTGTGGTCTCTCCCTGTGGTTCTGAGACAAGGAGACAACGGATCAGTCAGCTCTGGAAAAGATGATGCACTCCAGACATTGGCACCCACTGCCCCCTGCCTAAAGAGGTAGCGGAAGGTATTCCATCTACTTCATCATGCCGAAGCACGGCAACTTCAGACTGCTCCTCGATCTGAAAGGTGTCAATACTTCCCTGAAGATATCTCAATTCCAGATGGAAAAGTTGTGGTCAATTATTCAAGTGGTTCCAAAGCAGGGAGTGGCTCACATCTCTGGATCTGGCAGAAACACACTTTCACATTATCCCATTTGGAAGGACCAGTTTCTGGAGGGCCTCAGCTAGGTGGTCAATCACAGCAAGAGTCATCTTGAACTCCCTGTCATTGGAGTATCTCGAGGCTGTTTTCGACACATGTCAGAAGGGTCTTTTTGACAGCTGAAAAAACAACCAAGTTTCTAGTGCAGCTGACAGCCTTCTGACAGCAGCAAGCTCCCAAAGCTTGGGATTATCTACCTCCTGGGTTTAGTAGCAGCCACTATAGAGTTAGTTCCTTGGGCAAGGGCTCATATAAGACCACTCCAAAGGGCTTTGCTGTCACTTTGGTTGATTCGCTCGCAAGACTTTGAGATCAGGCTTCCTCTTCTGCTGTCACTGGCATCCAGTATACTTTGGTGGTCTTGACCTGCCAGTTTGCAATTTAAATTTTTTTATTGACAACCCAAATAAAATCTACATCAAACAAGATATGAAATTATACAAATGAAAATAAAACACATAACATGTTACAGTTGTGTTCTCATATCAAAATTAAAATTACTTAACATAAGATATGCCATACTGGGTCAGTCCAAGGTCCATCAAGCCCAGTATTCTGTTTCCAACAGTGGCCAATCTAGGTCATATGTACCTAGCAGTTTCCCCAAGAGACACAAGTTCCACAATGCTTGTACTGGGGTCAAGCATTGATATCTTCGGTCACTTCTTAATAATGGTTTATGGACCTTTCCTCCAGGAACTTGTCCAAACCTTTTTTAAACCCAGCTACACTAACAGCCTTTACTACATCCTCCGGTAACAAATTCCAGAGTTTGATTACACGTTGAGTGAAAAAATATTTTATTTTATTAATCTTAAATAGTTTACCCTGTAGCTTCATTGCATGTCCCCTAGTCTTTCTATATTCTGATAACGTAAACAATCTATCTACGTTTACCCGTTCCACTCCGTTCATTAATTTATAGACTTCTACCCTCCTACCCCTTTCTCTCCCCCCTCCCCTCCCCGCTGGTGAGAGCCACAATGCTAAAAACGTAATCGGGTACTATAGCTTATTCAGAACATTCAGCGCAGTTACTGACCTGTGTTTTCCAGGGAATCAGTCCTCACATATGAGTGACGGCACCGGCCAATGAAGCCCCCGCGGAAGCATCTCCCCAGCTTTCAAACTACACATGCGTGGTCCCCTTCCCACCTAAGGGTGCCATCTTACTCAATCAGATGACACAGCTAGAGCCAACAAAAGATGGCAAAAATTGTACAGCAATTCCAAAGGGAGGAGGGAGGGTTGTGAGGAGAACACCTGTTACAGGTGAGTAACTACACTTTCTCCAGGAACAAGCAGGAAGTCAGTCCTCACATATGAGACTCCCTAGCTACAGGCTACTGAGAACCTGTAGAAAAACACGGCCCAGCCATAAGCAGCCGCAAGCAAGTCTGAGGAAAGACTCTAAGGACCCCAGTGTCCAAGGAGAACCATCGCTCCAGTAGCCTGAACAAGAAGGGTCAGAGGATAGGAGTTGCCTAAACTACAAACAGATTACAGAGTATGGCCTGGCTGAAGGCACTGTCCTGTCAGGACTCCCTCTCCAGGCAGCAGTGAGCTGCAAAGCTGTGAACTGAGGATTGGTGGAAGCCCAGCAGATGTCTGCCATAGGGACCAAGCATAGGCTTGCGACAGAGGTTGCCATAGTCCTGACATTGTGCGACATGACCTGGCGCTCCAACGAGAGCCCTGCCTGATCATAGGCGAAGGTGATGCAGTCCACCACCCAGATGGACAGGGTCTGCTTGATAACAGCCTCCCCCAGTCGACTGGAGTCGTAGGAAATGAAAAGATGTAAGGCTTTGCGGTGGCCCTGGGTACGTTGCAGGTAGAAGGACAGGGCCCTTTTATAATCCAGAGTATAGAGAATGGCCACCGCCTTGTCGGCATGGGGCCGAGGAAAGAAGATGGAGAGCACCACCTCCTGGTTGAGGTGGAAGGCGTATACCATCTTCAGAAGGAATTTAGGGTGGGTGCAAAGTACAACCCTATTCTTACAGAACCTGGTATAAGGTGGATCAGCCACCAACGCCTAAAGCTTGCTGATTCTGTGGGCAGAGGTGAGTGCCTCAGAAAGACGACTGTATGCACATGGCAAGAGAACAGGTCAACCCGTTGCTCCGCACACCATACTGAGAATCTGTGCCATTTGAAGGCGTATGCTCGCCTCATGGAGTTCTTATGAGAGGCCAGGAGAAATTTCTGCACCTCCCTTGGGAGGTTGAAGGATGCTAAGGCTACCCGTTCAGTAACCATGCTGTTAACGATAGGGACCCCAGGTTGGGGTGAAGGAGGGAGCCCACCTCCTGGGGCAGTAGTCCCGGGACGTTCCACAGAGGGACCGGAAGCTCTGTCGAGAGGCGGAGCAACAGGGGAAACTAAGGCTGCCTGGGCCACCAGGATCATGGAGGCCTTGTCCCGCAGGACCTTGAAGAGGGTTTGGGTGATTAGTGGCAAGGGAGGGAAGGCATGGCATCTGCCACTACCCAGGGTGGATGCGGTTGGGGACAGCAGAAGTGGGGCAGCTGAGCATTGGTCAGGCTGGCAAAGAGGTCCAGACTTGGGATTTCCCAGAGTCGGAAGAGCCGCTGTGCCACACTGGGGTCTAGTTGCCATTCATGCAGCTGGAGGACCCTGCTCAGCCTGTCTGCCAGGGCATTGTCTTGGCCCGGAAGGTATACTGCCCCGATGAGCATTCCCTGACCAATCGCATACAAGCAGAAGGCTACTGCCTCCTGGCAGAGGCGCTGAGACCCTGTGCCCCCCCGCTTGTTGAAGTAGAACATCACAACCTGGTTGTCCGTTTGGACTAGCGCAGACTGGTTCCGCAGGCGGTGGTGGAAGGCCTTGATCGCCGGAAAAATGGCCTTCTCCAGCATGTTCATCTGTTGCTGGCTCTCCGCTAGGGACCAGTTGCCTTGCATGCGCAGCTCCTTGCAGTGGGCACTCCAGCCCAGTAGGGACAAATCCGTAGTGAGGACCCTCTGGGGATTTGGAGACTGGAAGGGCATGGGCATGCCCTCCTGCAAGTGCTGTGTGGTCTGCCACCAGTCGAGTGACTCTGCTAGCTGACGGGACACTAAGACTTTATTCTGGAGTCTGCCTGTGGCTTGTGTCCACTGTGAGTGGAGACACCATTGAGCTGCCCGCCTGTGTAGGCGGGTGTTGGGAACTACATGGACTGTGGATGCAATGTGGCCCAGTAGGCAGAGCATGGACTGTGCTGACACTGCGTGATGGCATTACACCTCGGTACCAGGGCCCTGAGGCGATCTGCCCTGTCCAAGGGAAGAAAGGCCCTGGCTTGGAGAGTGTCCACTCGAGCTCCTATGAACTCCCAAGTCTTGCAATGGAGTGAGGTGGGACTTGGGGTGGTTTATCATGAACCCCAAATACTGCAGGACATTGATGGTGCGGGCCGTGGCCTGTTGCACCTTGGTGGCCGTGTCCCCCTTTACGAGCCAGTCATCCAGGTATGGGAAGACGAAGGCTATTTTGAGACTGAGGTAGGTGGCCACCACTGCCAAGTATTTAGTGAAGACTCTTAGTGCGAAGGCTAGGCCAAAGAATAGTACCCTGTACTGGTAGTGGTTACCCCCGACCATAAACCTTAAGTACTGCCTGTGACTGGGATGAATAAGGACTCTATGGTGAGAGAAGGCTTTCACCATGTCTTGGACAAACTCGAGGAACGATGTGTCCTCAGGTGGGGACCGGTGCTGCAACTCTGGGGGAGAAGGGTCCTCAGGGAGATCGCGGTGTTTACACGTCTCCGGGGAAGTCTTGTCCTCAGACGCCCAGTCTCAGTCGAGGACTCAAGGCCAGACAGCGCTTGAGGTGTCGGGCTCGGGTCGGCTTCTTGGTGACCCATTGCAGCTGCATGGCAGGATCCACAAGCGCTTACCAAGGAGGATTGCGCTCCCTAGGACCGGGAGCAGGATCAAGACCCTCACTGAGGATCGGCTCGAGGCTCTCGAGAATTGCCTCAGTGTCCCAGGTTGTCCTCGACATCAAGGTCCTTGCGGTCTCAGCACGAGCAGTGGTGGGGCCGGGCATCGACCCTTCCTGCGAGGCAGGGAAGGCAGTGGCACTACGTTCCAATGCTGTCATCCTGGCTTTCCACTCAGGAGTTGCAGCCTCCGATGCAGATACCAGGGTGACCGGGTCCAGTGTCAGTGAGGAGAGGGAGCTTTCAATGGGGCAGGCCTCAGGAGTCTGTAATCTGTCATTGGAGGCCTCAGAGTCTGTTTTGGGCTGCTTCGCTGGCTTCTCCCACTCCGACTGACTCCTCTGATACCCTCCGGGGACTGTGAGACCTGGCACGGGATTTGCTGTGTGTCCCCAATTCCCAGGATGAGGTCCTCAAAGATTTCTTCTTCTTCTTGCACTCACGCTGCAGGGAATCCTTGTTGGCGTGTCTGCGGGCCTGATCAGGCGCTGCAAGGGCTTTACGTGACTCTGAGGATTGTGTGAGGCCTTAGAGCATGAGGCTACTGGGGATACAAGGGCAGAATCTGATCTGTGGAAGATGTTGTCTTGCTTCTGCCGACAACTTTGGATGGCCTTTGTGGACATCTTTTGCACAGGGTGCAAACCTCTGGGTCATGGTCGGCACCTAGACACTGGAGGCAGCAGTTATGTGTATTGATTAGGGACATGTTCTTTGCGCACTGATCACACTTTTTGAACCCACTAGCCATTGGGGCAAAAAGGAACCCTATGGGGTCGAAGACCCTTGACACGGCCAACAGTTAGAAAAGGGCACGAAACTGCGCTGGAAGAAAAACTAAAAACGGTTCCGAGACTCGATGCCTGGGCAATGGGGCTTGGAGGCGGGAAAAGGACCAATACTAACCGGAGAAGAAGGGCAGTTTTATGCACAAAAATATCATCTTTGCTCCAGGGAAAGAATGAAAACAGACGTCTGTGGTGCTCCGCGGAAAAAGGGAGACCGAGTAAGATGGCACCCTTAGGCAGGAAGGGGACCACGCATGGATGGTGCTATCTTCCAAAGGCATTCTTTGAAAGTTGGGGAGATGCATCCGCAGGGGCTCCATCGGCACAGACGTCACCCATATGTGAGGACTGACGTCCTGCTTGTTCCTGGAGAATGGGAGACATCATTCATCTTATGAGGAGTGACAAAAAGCATAGTTACTCACCTGTAACAGGTGTTCTCCAGGAACAGCAGGAATCAGTCCTCACTTATGGGTGACGTCGGTACCGATGGAGCCCACGCGGAGCAATTCCCCAGCTTTCAAAGAAAGCCTTTGGGATTGCTGCCACACATGTGGTCTTTTTCCTGCCCAAAGGTGCCATCTTGCTCAGTCAGGTCCCAAAGCTAGAGCTCTACTAAGCAGATGGCAAAGGAAGGGTAAAAAAAATTGCAATCTACAGGGGAGGTGGGAGGGTAGTGAGGACCAATTCCTGCTGTCCCTGGAGGACACCTGTTACAGGTGAGTAACTACGTTTTCTCCAGGAACAAGCAGGAAGTCAGTCCTCACTTATGGGACTCCCCAGCTACAGGCTACCGAACCTGTAAGCCAAAAACACCTCCGCGAGGCCGTAAGCAGAAGCCAATGTTTGAAAGAAGCCCGAACAGCTCTTGGTAGCCACAGAAGAAAGGTCGGAGGGCAGGAGTTGCTTATACTCTGAACAGATTACGGAGTACAGCCTGGCCGAAGGCACTGTCCTGGCAGGACTCCCTCTCCAGGCAGTAGTGCGAGGCGAAGGTATTCGCTGAAGACCAGGTCACAGCCCGGCATATGTCTGTCAGAGGCACTGAGCATAGCGAAGCCACAGACGCGGCCTTGGCGTGGATGCCGTGCGCGGTGATCCGATGATCCAGCGGGGCTCCTGCCTTTGCCTGGGCGAAGGCGATGCAGTCTGCCACCCAGATGGAGAGGGTGCACTTGGTGACTGCCAGCCCCAGCCGGTTGGGGTCATAGGCGATGAAAAGTCGGTCGGACTTGTGATAACCCTGGGTGCACTGCAGGTAGAAGGCGAGAGCCTCTTGCAGTCCAGTGTATGCAGGACCTCTGATGCCCGGTCTCGGGAAGAAAGTTGGCAAGACCACCTCCTGAATGAGGTGGAAATCCGAGACAACTTTCAGTAGGAATTTGGGGTGGATGCGAAGGACCACCCTGTTCCTGTAAAACCTGGTGTAGGGGACCTCGACCATGAGGACTTGAAGTTCACTGACTCGCTACGCCGAGGGGTCAGTGCCACCAGGAAACCCACCTTCCAGGAGAGGTGCCGGAGCGAGCACATCGCCATCGGCTCGAAGGGCGGCCGCATTAGCTGAATGAGCACGATGTTCAAGTCCCATTCCGCCGGTGAAAGTCGGATGGTGGGTTTGGAAAGCAAGAGGCCCTGCATGAAGTGGGAGACCAGGAGCTGGCCCGAGTGGGATTTACCCTCGACGGGCAAGTGGTTGGCCGAAATGGCGCTCAGGTGAACCCTGACCGAGTTGGACTTCAATCCCACCTGCAAGAGGTGGAAAAGGTACTGAAGAATCCAACAGGTGGAGCAGAATGGGTCGATGTAGAGCTCAGAGCACCAGATTGAAAACCGCCGCCACTTCAGGGCATAGGCCCACCTCGTCAAGTCCTTCCTCGATGCAAGGACGACGTCTTCGATCTCACTGGGAGGTGCAGCGAGGCTAAAGAGACCCGTTCAGCCGCCAGGCTGTCAGGGATAACAAGACCAAGTTCGGGTGAAGCACCAGTCCCTCCTCCTGCATTAGCAGACCTGGGGCACTGCCCAGGGGGCCTGGAGGCTCCGACAAGAGCCAGCGTAGAAGCGGGAACCAAGGTTGTCGAGGCCATGAAAGAGCCACAAGAATCACCGAGGCTCGGTCACGTAGGATCTTGTGCAGGGTCCTCACAAGGAGGAGTGGGAGGGAATGCATATAGAAGCCAGGAGGAAAGCATCCAGGGCCACCCTGTTCAGATGCGGTATCGGCCCATAGAAGTGGGGAAGTTGTGCGTTTACCGGGCTGGCGACCAGGTCTATGGATGCAGTCCCCAGTGACGGAACAGCTGGAGAGCCACCTCTGGACTCAGGCACTACTCGTGTGGGCGAAGGAGCCTGCTGAGTCTGTCCACGAGGAGGTTGTCCTGGCCTGGGAGGGAGACCACCCTCAGTGTCATGCCTCTGCGTATGGCAAAGGGGCAAAGGAGGACTGCCTTCCGACAGAGGAGGCGGGAGCCCGTGCCCCCCCTCCTTGTTGATGTAGAACATCGCGACTCTGTTGTCAGTCTGCACGAGCACCGACTTGCCCCTCAGGTGGAACTCAAAGACCTTCAGGGCCAACCGGATCGCTCGAAGCTCAAGCAGGTTGATCTGCTGCCGAGATTCCTCGGGTGACCACCGCCCCTGGGTGCAGAAATGGTCGTAGTGGGCTCCCCAGCCCAACAGCGGGACGTCCATCATCAAGATGAGCTCGTGCTGTCGAGTCTGGAAAGGCATGCCCCGAAGGAGGCTCCGGGGGTTCTGCCACCAGACTAGGGACTCGAATAGGCTGCGAGACACCCGGACAGGGTCCCGGAGGCGGCCCGAAGCTTGGGCCCATTGCGCTCTGAGGCACCATTGGGCCGCTTGCATGTGCATGCGAGCATGGGGAATGACACGGATGGTCGAGGCCATGTGCCCCAGGAGGCGCAGAATGGCCCATGCCAAGACCTTGGGCCAGTCTTGGACATTGGCAGCCAGAGTGTGGAGCCGATCCGTGCGTGCTCGAGGGAGAAAGGTGGTCACCTGTTCTGTGTCGAGAAGAGCGCCAATGAACTCCAGGGTCTGCACCGGTTTGAGGTGGGACTTGGAATAGTTGATCAGGAAACCGAGGTGCTCGAGGAGGAGAACTGTGTGTGATGCTGAGAGGCGAGCCTCCTCCACCGATGTGCCTGAGACGAGCCAGTCGTCTAGGTAAGGGTAGACCGATATGCCCTGCAACCGGAGGTGGGCTGCGGCTTCTGACAGGCACTTGGTGAAGACTCGTGGGGCAGATCAGATGCGAGCCCGAAGGGAAGCACTCTGTATTGGAAGTATTGGACGGGTGCTCTCCCTGCACCCTGAAACGCAAGTACTTCCTGTGCTTTGGATGGACAGGAATGTGGGCATAAGCGTCTCTGAGATCCAAGGAACATAGCCAATCGCCCTGCCGAAGGTAGGGCAGCAGGACACCAAGCGATAGCATTTTGAACTTCTCCCGCACCAGAAACCTGTTCAGATTCCTGAGATAGAGGATGGGGTGCAGGTCCCCGTCCTCTTCGGAATTAAGAAGTACTGAGAGTAAAAACCCCGACCTCGGAGGTGCGGCAGAACTCTCTCAACTGCCTGTTGACCGAGGAGGTTGTTCAGCTCTTGCTGCAAGCAGGCCTGGTGCAAGGGAAGCCAAGTAGGCTCCGCTGGGGAGAAGGGAAGAGGGAGTCTATCTAGATGAAGATGATACCCGTCCCGGATCACCTGCAAGACCCAGGTGTTCGATGTAATAGCCGCCCATTCGCGGGCGAAAAGAGACAGGTGTCCTCCCACGAAAGGACGAGAGGCTATGCTTTCAGCGTCAAAAACCCGGGGCTGGCTGGGGTGGCACCAGTGGTTGGGTCTTGGGCCCCTTGGGTTTCCGGTGACCCTGAGCTCCCTCTTTGCCCTAAGTGCTGGTTGTTGGCGCAGAGGTAGGTGGTTAGGGCGGGTATCCCAGTTAGGGGAGCCCTTTCCTCTGGAAGAAAGGCTTTTTGCTGTGCTGTTTCTGTGGAAGAGAGGAAATTTTGCATGAGAGGCGGGAGCTAGTCACGAACTCAGTCTCGATCTCAGCTGCCTTGTCCTCCATGGGCTTGCCGAACAGCTGCTCGCCGACCCACTGTTTCAGGTCCGAAGACTGGAGCCACACCTGCGGGGGACCCCGCAAGCAGTGGATTGGCAGGGCGAGGTGCCACCAGAGACCCCGAGGCTGCCTTGCGTAAAATGTCGTCGGACTTCTGCTTGCAGCTTAGCAAGGCCTTAGCGGACATTTTCTTACAAAGTGAGCAGAGCTCCGGGTTGTGGTCAGACCGTAGACAGCAGTTGTGGGTGTCCATGCGCAACATATTTTTGGAGCATCTGTCACATTTCTTAAAGCTGGGGGCCCATGGGGGCAAAAAGGGCCCCTGTGAGGTCGAAAACCCTCGAGGCCAGCGTTTTGAGAAAAAGGGCGCAAAAAGGGCCCGAAAGAAAAAACACTAAAGAGAGTGAAAAAAAGGGATCCCCTAGCCCACAGCCGGAGCAGGGGTGAAAGGGAGGACGGAAGAGAACCGGTGCTACCGGAAGAAAGGCCAAACAGCCGAAGACACAAAACCTAGTTCCAAGGGACGAGAACGTGCATCCGAAGGGCTCCGCGGAAAAAGGGAGACTGAGCAAGATGGCACCTTTGGGCGGGAAGAGGACCACGCATGCATGGCAGCAATCCCAAAAGCTTTCTTTGAAAGCTGGGTAATTGCTCTGCGTGGGCTCCATCGGTGCCGAAGTCACCCGTAAGTGAGGACTGACTTCCTGCTTATTCCTGGAGAATGCCACAAACCTTTCCCTTAACGAACAAATCCCCCAGAGCCCCCATAGTAATTCCTCCTGGGCACTGTTCCCTCTAAGCTGCGCGTGTGTGCGCGCGCACACACTTCGCCGAGCAAGCGCACATACTTTACAACAGAGCGCACAAAAATTACGGTTCTGATTCTGATAGAGAACAACACAGACGTCTTAAAATTTAAAAGTTGTGATTGTAATTACTAGAAATTTTCCGCTTCATTTAGTAATAGTCTATTTTCATTTAATTTGATTAAAATCAATGTGGTGTACATACTGTATTCTGACGTGTAGTCAAATTTTAAAGTATATAACTCCGAGTGTCGTTATGTGGTGCACAAAAATTTAACATTCCTTCAAAAGCTGCACAGCTGATATTTTATGCGCACACAGCCTACAGAAAATTAGAGGGAACATTGCTCCTGGGGCCCCCTCCCCCCTCCGAATATCTCAAACCCATTTATTCATTCTTGGCCAGCTTCAATTCATCAGGGCTCAAATGGTCACCATGGTTTTAGAAACATAGGAAGCTTTTTCTTCCATATGACAGTTAATTTACCATCCCCCTTATATATTTTAGCTTATTAATCATTAACCCTATGAGGAGCACCTCAGGTCTCCTCCAGTACTGTGCAATTGCCAACCGTGATGAAGTAAATAAGTGGCATAGCTATTCCTGATCATCCGAAACATCCTCCAGCCCAATTAACAACAACGTTTGCCCCATGGATGGTGTCAATTGTCTCTTAAATATCCGGGCGATAAAACTAAAAACCTTCCTCCAAAACATAGCAATTATTGGGCAGTCTTATCAAATATGTTGGAAGGTACCCTCCTCCTCACACAATCGCCAGCACCACCATATCCCATCTTTTGGGGTCTTTGTGGGATGTAGTACCATCTATAAAAAAGTTTATAGGAATTTTCTATTAAATAGACTACTTGAAGGCTCTTAAAAAGATATTGAATCCATGGGCGCCACTATTGTTCTGACCATTCTCTCCCTAAATCTTCCTCCGATTGTAAATGATGAGTCCCCTTACCCAGGTCCCCCCTCCCCTAAAGCTTTATATAAATGAGAAACACAACTTTTCGTCGGCTCTGAAAGAAAAATTGCCTCTAGCGCTGTCGGTTAAGACCCCCAACAATTTTTTATGCTCTCCCGCAGGAAGTGGGCCTCTGTAAAAGTTGCGAGCCGACTCTCCTTCCATAAATGTCCCATTACTATTAAACCCATACCTTCCCAGCGTCAGAAGGTTAGGTCAGTGATACCTGGGGGAAAATCCGGATTAAAGCGAATAGGCAATAGGTAATCTTTTGGTTATTTCTGATTAGTCTCAATTGCTTCCTTTCCCAAATTTGTAAAGTCCATAAATTAACCTGGGTCCATTTTACGCACCTCAACCAATTCTAGCCCAAGAAGATGCCTTAATGGGCAGGCGCCCACAATCCCTTGTTCCAAAGAAACCCACTCCTTCCACATACAAGAGGACCACTCTACTATCCCCCTCAATTGAGCAGCAAGTTTGGAACGGCTAAGCCTCCATAGTTTCGAGATCTACGGAACACCTGCAAGTTTGCCTGGGATCGTATAGCTTCCCATATAAATTCCATAATTCCTCACTGTCACTTTCTAAGACACACCCTTGGTACTTCCACTGGAAGTGCATTAAATAAATACAAAAATGTAGGTATCACCATCATCTTGACACTATTAATCCTGTCATCCCAAGATAGACTTAATTTATGCCAAGTTAGAAGATCAAAATTGAGAGATCTCCAAAGAGATTCATAATTGAGAGTATATAACCTAAGAAGATCTGTTGCCAAACAAACCCCTAGGTAGTGAATATGTGATTTGGCCCACTTATATGGGTAGAGCTCCCTAATTAGCCCTCGTTCCTTGGGAGTAACACTGTGGAGGCATAAACTAGACACTTACCTAGCCATGAAATTCAAGAGTAGTGAATTCTGGTCTACCCACTAGTTACACCTTGACCACTCAAATTCCTATATGACCTTGTTTCCTAAACCCACGTCTCCCTGTCATCCTATCTATAACTAAGTTACAAGGCTGAACATTAAATGTTGCATGTAAATTCTAAGTTGTTAAATACTGTGAATACTTGCCGGTCCTAGGCGGATGCCTAGAGCCGGGTAGCATTGTGTTGTGGAAGAAATAAGGACTCTGTAGTTGTGGTCCAAATGAAAAGATGGGTTTTATTCCCCTTCCCTTTAGGATGTTACAGCATAAGGGACAACATAAATGAACGGTTGACTTCACCAGGTCAAAAGGGTTTTAAACCAGAAATGATAATACTGCTTTCTCTCAGCAATACAGTCCAGTATTTTACCCGGTGCACAATATCTCTCAGTGATGCAGTCCAGTATTTCACTGTGCACAATATTCTCGGCAATATAGCCCAGTATTTCACTGTGCACAATATCCTTCAGTAATACAGTTTAGTATTTTCACTGTGCACAAAATACTACTTCTTGCTTGACTTCAATAAAGACTCTCCCAATCATCAGGCACCTCTTCCTCACCTTCTGTTGTTACAGGAATATTCTCTGTGCTACAGTTCTCCCCATGCCTGGGGCTATAACTTATTCCTGTGTAAGGACTGGGAGTCCTTATGAAACTGTACTCTGCACCTTGCCTTGGGTAAACCTCAGTAATTACCCTTGAGAGCTGCCTTTGAGAGTTCCTGGTATTAGGAGCTGTTCTGGGGATTCCTTCCCTTGGCTTGGCTATAAGAGAGACCCTTTGTTGGTTGTCTGCATGGCTTTTATCCCTGGGATTCCTTTTCCTCCCCTTTGCATAGACAGAGTAATTATCTTCTATTCTGCCAAAGATAAGTTCCAATCCGTCTGCCTCCAACCAAGGCTTTCTCTCTGCCTTGTACTTCTCTGTGAGGGAAAGCTGTTTGTGAGGCCTGGCTGATGGCCTCTCACTCTCTCTTCCCTGGGTGTTCCTCTGTATGGGATCTCTGCTTCCTTTTAGCTGAGCAGTTTGCTTTGTTATGAGGACCTCTCTGGCTGGGGAGACATGGCTGCAGCTTTGCTTAAGTCTCTTGGATTGGTCAGCCTGCCTCCCACCAGCAGTGGTTCCCTCATGTACCTTGTGGTGATTGCTTGGGATTTTCACTCTCAGCTTTTCTCCCAGCTTGCCTGGAACAGCAATCAGAGGTCTCTTGAGCTCTGCTCTCCACCTGGCACTTAAGCTCTGGTCTCACCTCTAACTCAGGCTCCAGCTTACTCTGCCAGTGTTCCTCCTGCTGTTTCCCATTCTCTGTCTCAGTTGCAAACTCCTGCTCAGGCTCCAATGCTCCAACTACCAGCTCAGCATGCAATGCTTCACCTCCCAGCTCGGCCTCAGTCTGCCTGTGTGAGATTTCACAGCTGCTTTTATCTCCCAACTCACTCAACATGGAACTTGACTCTGAGTTCAGGTGGGCCTGATTGGCATTTCCAATTCTCACTACGTCACACAGACTCTGTGGAATGTTTGCTTTTCCCTTTCCTGCCTCACTGCTCCGGGCCTGCAGCAACTGCCCCCGAAGCTGCCAGGTAAGCTCTTCTTCTATTTTATTTCCTAATGTTTCATGGTCTATGTTTTGTAACTCTTGCCAGGCAAGCCCTTCCCCCACACTGTCCTTTACTATCTCAGGCTCAATGCTATCTGGCTTCTGACAAGTGAGCTTTTCCTGTATATTGTTTCTTAGTGTTTCAGGCTTAGTGCTCCCTATCTCCTGGCCAATAGGCTCAT